>OX276430.1:5000000-7500000 GCA_946251915.1 Abrostola triplasia
GGGTGTAGCATTTATTTATAATTCATTTCATGTAGAGTTGCCTCTACTTTTTTGCCTTTATCGTAATAATTATAGCTCTAATTAGTAACTATATTATAAAAGCTAAAAAAGTAAAAAGGCGATAAATTAACTAAATTAACACATCTCGTTTGATCGCAGCGTGAGTTCCACGTCTTGATTAGTTATGGAAATAGGCAAAAAAATGGTTGTAGATGTTTATATTTAAGTGCCTATGTAGGTATACTTGAACTACATACCAACACTTTTAACCTAAATTAGTAGGTACAATATAGAATCATATATTATGAAAATAAATACCAAACCGCAGTAAATGATAGGTATCCTACCTAATTTATACTAGGGAAATGCAGAAAAAACGTACTGAAATTTTAGTTAAGCCTAATTTTTATAAAACATTATTAAAATTTGGAAATCTAAATAATTACTTAATTTAGTCTGTAGGTAGGTAGGTACTTTATTAATGCGGTAAGTACTCGAAGGTACTATTTAAAGTTTTTAACATAATATAAATCTAGATTTGTATCTAAATTTACCTAGAAGTTATTTCATATGTTATAAGAATTCCGTCAAGCAAATGCTTATAATTATGTTGTCCAATACCAGGAAGCTATTACACTAGGTATGGTCTGATACCTAGATAATACCATGTAATACCTAGCTGAATGAAGTCTGGTTTAAGTGTTAGGTGTCAGGTGCACGGCTGGCTCTATACGTCGGTATAATAGAAGAGATTGCGTTTAATAGGATAGCATAGAAACGAGAAGCTAATTTAAATGCATATTGATTATCTGCACCTGCTTTTAAATAGATTGAATAATCTTATACTGTAAAAGTAAGTGGTTTATAAATCTTTAGACTTTTTGTTTTTGTTATAAAACATAAGGACGGATTATCAAACGGTACTTTATATGAAGTAGATAATTAGTAAAAAATTGTGAAAACTTAAAAAGTTTTATCGCAGCAAATAATTAATTTATATAAATATTTTACTTTTTGGTTCTTCTTTCAAATATTTTGATTAGGTATAATTTATATAAGACCTTATGTTATTAAACTTATTTAAATTATGAAGGAACATACCTTTAGGGCTTACATTATGCGTGTTACACACAAAAATCTCATCGTTTCTTTAACAACACTTGTTTTCAGACTTTCCTCGTACTTTTTCCGTTATTTGCCATTCCCGTCACAGTTTTGACAACGTTACACGAAATAATAAAAGACTAAAGGAGCGAATTCGTTCACTTTTCAGTATTTATACCATTTGAGTAGTTTATCAAATATGCCACCTACTTATTAGCATGTAAATTGCTTAAGAATACTTGACACAGTAAATACATTAGTAAAAATTCACTTCATTCAAATGAAGAATTTACGTAGGTATTTGATAAACGATACGAAATATACCATTGTAGTTTAGATATGTACCTACCTAAATTACCTAAGGTTTTACCATTATAGAACAAACTTTTATGTTACATCTAGGCTACCTAAAATTGCAGCAAGTCATGCGTACATAATCAAAATAAATAATTCAAAATACTATAAACAACAGAAGCGACCAATTGCCAAGTCCATTCCCTTTTTCATTTACTTTTTCCTTACGCTGACGAAGCCTAGCTGAATGCCAAAATAGCGGTTGCAGTAAAAGAATAATATTGCTAAAGGAATTTAGTCTTTATATTCGAGGTACAAAGGTTATATTTAGCGGAGTTATGGTTTTTTCTATGGGAACTTTGCGTTGTGTAGGCAGTTTTGCGTCGGCAGTGAGTGTCCGTCGGCACGCGAACTTGCGTGCCGCTAAAACCCGCCCAAATTGCTTCTACAGTTCCTACCTGTGGTTTCACTTCCACAGTAACATGACAACCTTATACCTTGTACGAGAATAGGCTGAATTGAACACTAATTGCTATGTATTGGTTCCGTTGCATGAGCAATTGTTAATACTTTCCCGTTATCTTAGTGTGTCAACGGAGCAGAAGCATTTATTCAATAATAACTGTGTTTCAACACAACAAAGCTGAAACAATTTTAATACGAACTTTAAAGAATCAAATCATGTCTGTTTCACCAAGCATATAGATATAACAAAATACAAACTTGCTAATAATGTAGTCAGTCTAATTTGAAACTTTAAAGTACCGTAAATTTATATAAAGTCATATTATGTATAGGTATAACATCTTCAAAGACATTCAAAAATAGAATTCTTAGGAAGACTTCACATCACTGCAGGCGCCGACATTCTTACCTAAATGATATAATAGATGCAGATCGTACCCATCAAATTGTTTGCCAAATATAAGGTCTGACACACACTGCCGGCAATTGAATGTTAATCGATTTGTCGATGATTGCTGCCTATTGTGAATACAAACAATTATATTAATTGCTCGATATCCTGTCACGAAGGTGACAAAGAATAAGTAGTAGTACATATTGGGCAGTATCATAGGTTTGCGCAATTTTTCATGGCTGTAGTGCCTAAATATATAAGTAGCCTAAAGGTGCAAGAGCTTACTACACTATATAAGAGAGACTTAATAACTTAAAACTTGTTTAATACGGTTCAAATTACAAATTATTAATACAAACTTTTATGATATCTAAAGGATATTGATGAAATAAACTAAATCTTTTATCTAAAACTATTTTAATATGTGATACTATTTATGATCTTAGCTAAACATTGAAATTGATAACATAGAATATTTAAAAGAAACATGGCAATAAAGATGAAGACAGATAACCGTTGCGTATTGAATGTGTAGATATTGTTTTAATTCTACATTTTTGAATCGGGATAATAAATATTTTACAAATTTTCTAGGTTGTAGTATACATTATAGTGTGGTAGTCGTATTGCAATTTCTTGTGCATACATTAACGTCTACACAATATGCTGCATTATAGCATTACTAATTGTAGGCCTATCTAGCAAAGTTATTTGCAAGATACAGATAGCCGTTTTTTCTTTACCTACGATCCTTACATAACTTTATAAACATCTTGTTCTTATCACATTCGTCAAACAATACATTCTCATTATCAACAATTCAAAATCAGCATAGTGTAACAAATAAACAAAACGGTATCGCGTTCAATAATAAACAAGACCGGTTCGTGTTATCTAAATTGTTAATATATTATTCATTGATTTGTATAGAAAGTTTATAAGTTATAAAATAGTTAAATGTTATTGCAACAGTAGATATATACCTACCTACCTACATATTATATTCTCTACTTAATATTTATCAACTTATTTCAATTCATATTATGGTAATTATATTCAGTCTTACTACTGTTTAAATTTACATATTGTTATAAGTTTGTTCTATAGTCTAAAATCATTGAATTCAATTGAAAAAAAAATTACGTTAAAATCTAACTCAACTTATTCGCAAATGTATCGTTGCTCAGTAATTTAAGTATACATAAAACAGACTTACGTTTTAATATGAAATAATTAAGTTCGACTAATCAATAAAAGGCCTATAAAATCCTAATGAATAGGTGTATAGCAATTTATAGCATGTAATCAATATAACACTAGTCTCACCAATTAAACCAAACAAAACATTTTTCAACACTTATCACTTCACGACTCACAAAACAACTAACAAACATATCAATTATAACCACTTTATCACGAATGCACGGGTTGGTAATTAATTTAAAAACATACGCGGTCTCGACTGTTCAAGACAAATATTCGTACTGAGACGCATACCGAAGCAATGTCGTTTGGTTATTTTTATAAAGAGCATTAGTAAAAACCAATGTCACACGACCATTGTATATTTATACTGCCCTATAAACGGATCGTCCCTATAGTATTGTGCTATAACCCTTTGCACATAAAAAGGTAACGTTTTTACAATGAGTTTTTACTCTACTTTTTACGGGTTACCGCAGTTACGAAACAAAGTGACGGTCATTATCAGGCTAAAGATTATAAAAAATTACGGCATTCATTGCTGTTTTGGTTAAAAAATCCTAATAGCCCTCGTTTAAAGCCAAAGTGCCAAAAAATTGTGCGTTACATTTTTTCTGGCTCATCTTTCCGGTAAGTTACTTACATTTTATCATGTTTTGAGACCTTTTAAGACTAAAAAACGATTCTGACTAATTGAGGTCCTCAATCATGTTAGAATAACGAATATTAATTCATGTGGTTCAATACAAGACTAAGTATTAATAAGGCCCTATATTTTTTTTTAATACTAGTCAATCTACTGCAATATATTTTGTATGAAAGTATATTTTCAATATTTATCAATTTTAGTTGTTGGGCCTAGATAAAAAGATTAATATTCTATTATGAATCTATTATGCCCTAGTCATGGTAACTAACAAACATGTTAATATTCTTTTGGTTTCCTTTGGAAGCTGTTATATTCAGAGACTTTTTAAATGTCTCATGAACTACACTTACAATTTGCTAATGAATTTAACCATCAAATATTTGTTATCTCGGACGCCTACTTTAAATATAACTTGAAAAAGGAGAGCACTAAAATCATTTACATAGGAATCTACTTCAAACCGTCGATAATGATCTTTCAATATCATAATCGGTCTGCCTTCTTTTTCTATTTTCTTAGTAGGTATACAACAAATTTCAACATTGGTAAACTTTATGGGGAAGAAAAACCTTTTTCTCTACTATAAATTAATACTAATAGTTATACCTAGTTCCACATAATGTAACCTTTTTCTATGAATTTGCTGTTCATCTAAAGCTTCATTATTTAATGTTTCGTTGGAATAATGATTGTAAAGTATGTTAGTTAAAAAACTGTAGATATAAAGCTTTGAATCCTGTAATGATGATTATGTCATACATCATAAATTATTGTGTGTCATTATCGTACCATTTTTCATAAACAATAAGCAATTATGACTAATGAGGGCTTCAATCCTTTTGTTTAAGAAACTACGGCCTATTGTTAGGTATTTTAATACCCTTGGTGTTTATTTGCATCTCTTCTTACCATTTTGTGCTACGATAATTCAGTAGGTATTCTTATTTTAGATGACTGAAAATAGTAAATATTAATTCGGTAAATAAATTGCTTTTTTACAAGGTTTAAAATATAAACAAACGTCCGCTCTAGATACACTTTTTATGAAATATTAATTTAAGATAAGTATTACCTAATATTTTAACTCTACCTGTCTAAGACGGCGTTATAATAAAATGATTTTTAAAAATAAGGAATGGTAAAAATCGAAAAAGATTTTTTGCCGATTTTTTTTCAGTTCTCCTTATTCTTTAAATACTTTAGTAGCGTAAAAAATATGAACATTCTAGCATAACATATTTATATAAGCTATTATAGCGTCCAATATAAAATGTTGATCAAATCTATATGCTAACGCGATCTTTTACATAAGATATCCCGATTTACCTCTCGGCCCTCCGCTTCTTCCAGCGTGGTAGTGTGCGTGATTCTAAATGTAGACACGAGAGGGGAGCGCTTGTGAATGTGTGCGTGACCACTTCGAAGTACCGCCACTCGATACTAGATGGCGCTGTTTGAGCGACTATAATCAGCGGATGGGTACAGTTAGATTTTAAGAATATTTTTTTTTATAATAAACTCTTGTTTAAGATATTACGTTACATACAAATATTTAAGGTTATTGGTAAAATGTTTAATTAAAAATATTTAATTTACTTTTTACTACAACAAATCTCACAGATTTTATTAATGTTAATTGAAATAATTAATGAATGTTCACTGTTATTTATTTGACGTATTATATAAATATTATTTTTCAAAGTTTCATAAATAGTTGCTTAGTAAAGTGGAAAACAAATTTTTCACAAGAAAAAACACGCTCTGTGCTGCCACCGATAATGCGGCAAGAGCCGGAACTAACGACCGTTCTCCTGCGATTGTCATCACGTAAACGACGCTGCCTTTCACAGAGTCATAAAACGTAAGCTATTAACTTTAAGGACCTTTTTGCGATAACAAGCAACAGTCGCTTACAGCTATTTGGCATTTAGTAAACGTTCTAATAGAATTTGTTCAAGTCTTCCGGATTAGTATTTTCGCGCCAAAAGTTTATTTTATATTTTAAATATCTGGAACTTAAAAATATGATTGGTGTATGGTCTAGTAAATGTGAAATTACAGGTTGCGTACTACCCCCTTAAAAAAATAAATTAAACTAAGGATTAAATTATAACTGTCACTCTCGTTTGCATATCAAAAAATAGAGATGCCAATATACCTAATACGGGGTTTAGTTAATGCCAGCATGATCTACGTTTTTAATAAAAGGGCTAGAGTATTTTTAAATAAAATAAGCATTATGACATTTCTACATTTATACGCTACGCTGCTACATTTATTCTTCGTTTACAGACTCTACAGTTTTTTTTTTAATTCTGCCTTTCAATACTTAATGTGTGACTGGTTGCAAACCTTTTACGAAATGGTGGGGTTAAATATTATATTGTCTAGTTAGTACAGATTAGGATTTGTTGACATGCTACGCAGGTGCTACGACTCCACGTAGCCCTAAAATAATTATGAATCAACAACTTAATTAGTATTTAAGCCTGTACGGTTAGAAAACTTCATATTAATTTCTATAGCTGTTTCATTAGAGCATAAATTCAGCTAGCTGGATATTAAATTGGTTTAGGAGTTAACACCTTTTTAGTAAACCGAACATTCAGCCTTTGTCATATTTTTAAACCCAACACTTTGAGGAAAAGCAGTTTCTCTATACCTTTGTATTTTAGGTTTCTAGACTAAGTTATTGCCGAGTGATATCCGACCTAGAATTGATCACTTCTTTCCTCCCGTAGGTGTCCTAAGAGGCGACTAAGTAAAAATACAGAAAGTTAGTCTTCTGTGACTTCACCACCAGTAATGCGATTCCCAAGCTGCTTGCCAAGCGTGGGTATTATGGCAAAGCCCCTCCCCTCATTCTAAGGGCCTTTGTTTAATAGTGGACGTGTTCCGGCTGATGATGATGATGATAAGTTATATATCAGCAATTGAAAGCAATAATTTATCATGATTTTAATGCCAGTCCCTTAAATAAACTTAAACAAGCGCTTTTTATTTCTCGATAAAATAAAACACTAACTTTATTCCAGATTTGGTAACAACAAAATATACAACGGGATGCAAGTAAAGAAGAGATTAGTAGAGAGGTACCTGGGTACTCTGGTATAATAATAATAACAGGTTATAACTGACCCAATGCAAGGCAAAGGCCTCTTCTAGTATAGAGAAGGAATGAGCATTGATCACCACACTAGCTCACTGCTGGTTGGCGTGATGTAGGCCATTAGCCACGGGTCTAAGTCTGAGTACCTACGCTGCACGCTACGGAGCGTGCTACGAAGTTGCTGTTGATTTATCCCTGCATCAAGACACAACATTTTTTTGTTACAATACAAGTTATAATTCTTATAATGTCACCAACAATTTTTTTTTATCAAAGTGACTATTTAAATGAAAAATTGGACAACTGCTAGGAACACTTAATAAGATGTTATAAAAAGAAAGGAGTGACTACATAATAACAGTCATAATTAATGAATAAATGAGATCATTTAAAGAAAATAGGCATTTTGTATTATACAGATCAATAAGACTGCCTGTCTGTTAAGGTTGTCAATTCTTATACACTTTACCTTAAACCTACGAATAAGTAATTATTACTTATTAATAGTAGCCCGAATTCGACAAGTTTCAATTTTGATATGATATGAAACAATTTCGTGTGTCGAAATTGTATCTGTCACTTTTCTATGAATAGAACTCCTTGTGTAGGGCAAAATTGAGTGGGTACCTACTAGAGAATTATAATAAGCATAAAATACCTTGTTAATTTATTCAAAAGATAACCAAATATATACATTTCTTTACATTTTAGCACGAAAAGAAAAGGAAAGAAAGTGTATGTTTTTATACAAATAATTAGATAATCTTCTTTTAATTTAATATATTTTGCACCGGCCTTGTTAGAACAATAACCATTGAGTTCTATCTGCATACTACTTATCAATGATCAATGGTACAAAAGGTGGGACCCAGATTTGGGACAAACATCTGCGGATCACACTTCTATTTGTCCCGTGCGAGAATCGAACCAGCAACCTCTAGCGCAGCAGTCCTCTGCATCTCAATCAATTACGCACCAATCAGGTAATAAATAGGTACCTACCTATTAGGTAAGTAGATTCTACTGAACACTGCCTACACACTTAGTCACGCACATTACCGTGGATAATTTACCACCAGCAGGATCAATGTCCTAATTGAGTTGGACAAACAGGAAACAGGAAGTTTGAAGCGCTTGGATTGAATAAAATTTAAGTTTCGAACTTTCGATGCGGGGGTGATAATACTTAGTCATACTTATAACACAAATTATTAGCCAGAATATAAATCAAGGTTGTTGGTGTTGACGCAACCATCATTGAAAAGTTAGTAACATCTCATAACTAATAGTTTGATAAACAGTCCAACCACTGAACCGGTTTTGTGGGAAAATGTATTTATAATAATGTAAGTATGTGCTGTATTTGTAATAGGTAAATTACATTTAATTACATGAATATAATATATATATTATTATCATACTCAAAGGAGGCCTTTGTTTAACAATGGACGTCTTCCGGCTAATAATGATAATGATGTACCGTTGCTTTTCTACGTAGGTACCTAATTCTGAGCAATACAGCCCTTTGTAAGTGTATGTTTATGTAGGTATATATGGTAATTTTTTCCTCACCGTTTACCAGATCCCCTTACCTCCTTAACACTCCGACTCCTTACTTAAGAGGTATCTAGAAATTAAATTAACTACTAGAAAAGTTTACTCGTATCATCATCATCATCATCACCAGCTTTTAAATGACCCACTGCTGGGCATAAGCCTTCTCCCCTAAACGCCACTGATTCCTATTTTGGGCCTTTTGCATCCAGGTCTTTCCCTGTACAGCAACAACATCATCAGTCCACCTTGCTGGAGGTCCGCCAGGGGCTCTACAGGATCGTATAATCATCACAAATATAGATTTTCAGATTCATTTTACGGTAGCCTAACAGCAGCCTTTTTCTAGATACCTACCTCTTAAGTAAGGAGTCGGAGTGTTAAGGAGGTAAGGGGATCTGGTAAACTACAAAGTTATTTAACAAACCAAGCAAATTAATTAATGACCAGCATCTCAATTTTTTATGTAAAGCATGATACGTTTTTGACGCCTTCATGTTTAGAAATCAATATGCCAAATTCTAGTTTGAAATGGATAAAACATATAACATCAAGCCTGTATTCCCTAAAGGGGTAGGCGGAGGTGCACATGTAGTACACCCACATTTCGCCAGTTATGTATCAGATTTCAATGTAGGTATTAAGGGTTGATCTTTACCACCATCGCTTAGCGACCACGAAAGAAACAAGGCTGTCTAGGGAAATAGATTAATCTTAAAAAGGTTTAACGTACGGCCTAAGACTTAACTACGATTTATTTAGATTATAAATAAATATGGCTACTTACCCATGCAGAAAGGCTTATTTAACTTAGATACTAAACCAGGAAAGTCGTCGTGAAAACATGTTGTATAAATATGAAATACATGCTGTAGAAATTTTATATCAAAAGTAATATCGAACGTGTTCAGAGTGTATAACAGGGAAAGGGAAAATGAGTGGAAACAACGGTTTAATACTTGTTTAACATGAAAAACAGATTTGTGCATGTTGTACAAACATAACCCTCTAATTGTTGAATGAGTTGTTGCATTGGTTTATGTCTGACAGTGGAAGGTTGAATTGTGGGGCGCTGACGGCTGACGGTGATACACATGTAAAAGGCCGCTTGTCATGATAACGTAACGTTATATGAATACGAACATAATAATCCAATTGGGTATTGTACCTGAACTGTTTATAAGCTACGGAGTAATAAAATATGTAAAACAGACAATGCACTACAATACATACCAAGTCAAAGCTTACATTCGTTTGTTTAGAATGTCACAATTGGCTACGTAAATCATCTAATACTATCGAATGATTTAAAATTAGGTACTAGTTTCTGCGACTTCTTCCGCGTTGATTTAGAATGTTTTATTACCTATTTGTTTGCCTTTCTCGATATATAGACTATCCAACACAAAAATAATATATTATTTGAATTCGAACCTGTTGTTCTTAAGATTAGCGCGTTCGACATAACCAACAAACTCTTCAGTTTTATAAAATTTGCTTAATTTGAGTACGTAGTAGTCTATAATAATAGTACCTATAGGTTTTAGTTCCTAATTAAACAATGCTTGATTTTCCATGCGCTGATTCGAGATACCCAGACGCTGTAACAATTTCACTTAGTTAACACACCTCTAGATCTAACGTACCTAATTAGGTAGGTGCGTAGCGTACACTATATCATTAAATTTGACAAGATGAAAGGTAATAAATTCTAAATTGTAAACATAATTAATGATATTCACATTAAGCTTATTTATTTACCTTTACTTTATAATATTAGCTGTAGTGTGGTGAATAAAAATAAAGTTCAAGAAACAGGTGCAAAAACGGATGTTAAAAGGTGTAAGTATACATACGTATCAATTACTAAGGAAAAAACCTATATCATAATGATAAAATTTAAATTGCAATGAAATGTTGTCGATATTCACAGTTATGTTAGGATTGTAATTATTAAAACCGCCAACACTTAGGCGCTTTAGTTAAAGGACATAGAATACGTAGCCCCTACTAGTGTTTGAACAAAATCTTGATAGGTAGGTAGATTTTCATTGTATGCTACATATAACATAATTATCATCACGCCTGTATTCCCCGACGGGGTGTGCAGAGGTGCACATATATATATACACCCACATTTTGCCAGTTATGTTATAAGTCCCAAAGTAATAATGGGCGAGCTTATTGCCATCAACCGGGCACAAATACATTCACCGTGCAGGTAACTAAGAAAGACCTAATGGAAACATCCAGTAATACTTTGATCAGCCCGGGATTCGAACCAAGGATCTCATGCTCAGCAGGCGAATTTAGCTAGGCAGTCTACTACTATCATTCATTGTCTATTTTAGAACATAGCTAGTATATCTATAGGTAGGTACCAATATGCTAAAACCTGTGTCTCTACCTCTATTTGTACAATTTACATAACAAGCTAAACCACTCAATCTAAATTCATTGAATTCTGTAAACTTGTAGAGCTATTACTTAAGCCATGTAAAAGTATTATTGTGTCTAAAAATATCGTGATATATGTAATAATTATACCACGAGTATAATAACAATGATTCAGTCAGAAAAAAAAACAAAATGATTTCATTTGTACTCGTAGAGCTATAGATTTTTTATAAAGTAGGTATACGATACTACGAAAGCTAAATATCTGATCATAGTTATAATTATAATGATCAAATTCTGATTATCCAACAGGTCGATTTCTTAGGACATAGGATATGTGAGAGGCATGCTTACTTATGGTCCTTACAATTATCTCGTATCAATATTTTTCAGGTCACAGCAATACTCATAATATATGCATACCTATCTTTATCTCATAGGACTCCAATTAGTACATCATTGAACTAAAGTTGGACATTACTCCTGTCTTGACTAACGTTATAAATATGAACAATCAAAGCCTTATAATTTCAGACCTCATTACTGTCTTCTTTTTCTGCTAAAAGCTTCTTTTTTCATTTTATATTTCTAATCCAGCTCACTACAAGATTTTATTCTTTTTTTTTCTAGTAAGTGGAGTTACTTATATATTTAACTAGCTTTTGCCCGCGGCTGCGTTAAGTAGCCTATGTCTTTTCTCGGATCTACAACTTTCTATATGCCAAATTTCATCAAAATCCGATCAGCTGTTTTGTCGTGAAGGGGTAATAGACAGACAGATAGAGTTACTTTTACATTTATAATTTTAGTGTGGAAGTAAGGATTAGAAAAAGGAAATTGGCAAACCCTCAAGTCTATACTGTCCTAAAAAGCGTTGGCTTTTAATCACAACTGATGGTATAACACTACCTACCGTGAGCTCAATTAGCATGTTGATAGACATTCTTACAAGTATCTTACTTCTACTTGCGTATAAGTAAGATACATGTATGACTAACACTTGTACAAGAAAATTGATACTAATCAGTTATGAGTGTTGGGTTTGAAATAAAGATTTTCTATTCTATTCTATAAGACGACGGTCCAGGCTATTTAACAGTAAACCATGTAGGTAGCTGATTGGTATATAAAGGCCCCAAAGTTACTCATCTTAACTGTTTGCTACATCTTTGTTTAACCTGTCCATGTGACAATTGGCCTATGCGAATATAAAGAATAAGAACCCTGCAATACAAAATGCTTTTATTAAATTTCTAATTTCTTAGAACCGGTCGTTACCATAATATCAAATCTAGCCAAGAAAAACAAAACCTTTTTTATTGTTTCATCGCTCTTCTAGGTAGTTATACCATTTTAAGCCTTGTTAACTACCATTACTTAAATATTTGTATTTATAGTTAGCTTTTTAATAGGTTTATAACAGCTATCTAGCTTAAAATTACACAGGCTAAAGTTCACACTCTTCTCAGAGTGACTTTGCTTCCCTCAGTGTTATATGTGTTATCTTACTCTCGTATGATACGCCTTTTATTTATGTCAATAGTATAAGTAATTATTATCTATAGTATATACCTATCTATAGAAAATACCTATCTATTTTCTTCTCATACGACCAACAAACAAGAAAACTTAGCTAGTAGCAATACTTTTGTAGATTCTATATCATTTTATTTGTCTTTTTTGCAAGACTCTACATTATGAAATTGTACCTATTCCAATTTTAATACATAACAAACCACAGGGAGGTTAACTTATCTATGTAATGTTAGGGGACTAAACAGCATCTACAACTGACCAACAGTAAGGCAGGCCTAGAAGGTTAATAAAAAAAAAGCTTATATGGCTTTTAAAAAGCTCAGAGTAGAAGTAAGTAACCTAAACGAAAATACCATTTTTTAATATTAACGTGAGGGAAATGCGTTACGCATCCCACGCCGTTGGGAGACGACGGGGGTATGTGGGACTCTCCCCCAAACCCAAAACGATATACCTACCAACTTGTAAACAGCATTCCCTTTAAATTATATGGTGTATATAAAGCGTATCCATTACAGTACTAGTACTGAGTACCAACTGAAATTACCATACAGATTTTACAGCACCGTTAGTATAATCCATTTCGGCTGCTCCATCCACTAAATCCCAGAGTTTATTCAAATAAAACCTATAGAATACGGCAGTTTCCATCTATACCGCCATAATCGTACTTTAACACTGCGATCCTACTAAACGAGGAACTAAACCACACGCTCCGCCTATTTCATGATGGTGGTACTTCTACCTCCTTAACATCCCATACAAACTGTCACTACTAACAGACATCTGTTTATCTCCCACCGAACGAGATATCTACATATAACAATACACGCAACAAAAAGAGATGACAACTAGTGTGCGAGCGAGATAACTATATTTCAAGGTGCACACCACCGCGGTAAGGTAACATCTTTAATAGAAACTAAATAAGAATCATTTGCATTGCAAGTGCAACCTTATCATTTGGGCGAGAGGGTTGTATTTAGTTCGCGCGAATGCATTGACTGTATCATTCGAATGGAGGCCGACATGAAGAGTAGAGGTATAGACCGGGTGCATAAATTAGAAAAGGATGGAGAATATATGGAATTCACTGGCCATGTTGCAATAAAGCTTTATCCAAATTCTCTGTTAGGTATGTAGTTTGTAGCTCATTTAAAAGATGGCGCTACGCATGTTTTTGCAAATGATTTAGTGAAATTTTGGCATAATTTTTTTTATATTTCTGGTAAGTATGAATATTTTTTTCAGTAAGACAATCTATGTTGAATATCTATTATAATAACCACTGTTCTATCTATTGTTTTCTAGTAAGTAACTAACACTTTTTTATATTCTTTGGGGATGCATTACTCAGCTACATATTAACTAAATAAATTGTTAAAAAAAATGATTATTTTGCTCTACCAACCTTTTTTAATCTGATGCTTAAGTTTTACTTAAAATAACTGGATACAAATTAACTACAATTCATGAATTAATAAATAATCATGCAGTTTTGGCACTAAGTCGAAGTTATACTTAATGATAAATATTTCAAAATGTATTACATGGTTTATACGTGAATGCATGCATTCAACTTACGGTGAAGATTTCAACGCATACTTGAAGAGTTATTTCAGTTTTATAAATTAAAAAGGCTCCAGAGTATTGTTATTTCTTTACAAAACGTCAGTTTCAGTCACTTTAGCACATAATATTGCCTGAAATAAGGCAAAATAACCACGAAATCATCTGAAAATTTAGTACAAGAGCGTGAAAACCTTAAGCATGCAGGCTCAGCAAAGCGACATCTAGCTTGAATAATTTTTTGAACAGTTTCAGAGCGTCATTCCGCGTATATTATTCAAATTCAGTACTCACAAATTGTTTTTGTGCGGCGTGCAAACGTCAAAGTTGATGATATCACATCGCGTGAGCGCGCCGCGACGACGCGCGTCCACGTCCGCGCCACTACACCGACGACAAACGATTTAACCTTGTTTTTACACGAAAAAACCCGAGTATTCACACAAAAAACACCTTCATATTTCGGTAAAAGTACGGAGCGAGCCGAGATGTGTCGTCCGTGGCCGCGTTCGCATCTAAACGGCCCGAGTTTTATGTTAGATTACAGACGTAACTTTTATAGATCCTCGGTGCTATATAACGCGGTGGGCGGGTTCAGGGGAGTGTGGCCCTTACGTGGAGGAAGGAGAGGCTATAATGGCGTGTGTTGGCCGTTGCACGGGTGTCATTAAATGTCGCGCGACGAGGGGCGAGGCGGGTGGAGGTGTGCGAGTAAAGTTTTGGGTATTGATTGAATATGAGACGGATTAGTGGCTAATGATCAACAATTGGGTGTTGGGCGCCTTAATTGACATGGTGTTTGGACGGGGTGGTTTCTCAACACGATACGATATTTGTTCTGCGCCACACCTACGCACAGATACATAGTAGTAATACCTACCCATGTAGTAGGCACATAGCTACGAGATCGTAAAATACTAGAATGAATGGCTTGAATGAATTAAAGCCCACTATGTGAGCAGACGAGACTGTGTTTTTATATATTCTGCACGCTTTTAGCACACATTTTGTATACTAGAATAAACAGCATCTACAAATACGATACACATTTTGGGGCGTTCATAACGTTACGAATATTTTGTCTAACGCGTCCTATAAGAATGTTACGAGATAAAAAAAATAATAGAAAAAATAATGCTCGCGGCCATTATCTTATCTAAACCAACTAAATCGAATTAAATTAAAAATACATATCACTATTTTAAAATTCACCTAAAAATATCTTAAGTAGGTAAAACATAATCTAATTTATTTAACAAACTCTTCACAAAAGAACAATACCTACCTAACCACAATACAAACATAGAGTAATTGAAACTCGCGTAGTAAATATGACACAATAGGTTAAGTCACGATGTTATCTCCACGAGAATAGGTATAATAGATGCAGAGATACGCCTACAAGTTAGAGACATTCTCGGAATACGACATTGTCCCACTAGTTTCTTGATAGAGTCCACTCACGATACGCGGGAAGACGTAGTGTTGCCACAAAACATGACTGGATTTGAGAATAGGTATCTTCGTTAGAAGTGTCGTAAGTCACAGAGTTTATAACTGATTTTAATATTAGGTATATAAGTAAAGGTAATATTCTGGAAAACTGATTTTTGGTTTGAACTAAAACTACTACGCCATTGCTACGACAGTGACAGTTATCCAAATCTTTCTTTTTCTAATACAATTCTGAAAAAATGACACATTTAAACCTAAAATATTATTCAATATCTTGTACCAGCCGATCTAATAAGATACTTTATAGTAATTGCAATAGCAATCCAATCTAAGGTTTTTGACGAAAAATATCAGAGCCTCTAGTTTACCGAAAAAGCTAGCTCAACGTTATTATTTTGGTAGAATAACATGCATCAGAAACGCTAACAAAGTAGTGGAGCTAAACAGCTTAACTTATAACTACTAGATACCTCAAGAAGTCAGGATGTCTTGCATTTACAAGAATGCAAGGTTACTTTAAGATCTCTGGTGAGACAAGAAACGGAATTTATCTGTTTATATATCGTACGGCTGTGTACCTTCATCCGTCTTTGAGACTACGAAGACAAGTTTGACTGTATTAAACACTTCCTCCCTCCTATACAATTATTTTTCCGAATAAAGAGGGAATTATGTATTTGTTCGTAAAACCAAAAACGTTGAATATGGGTGCCTAAGTACTCAACAATACTTATAAATTAAATAGTAAATAAGCATTAGTCAAATAAATAGCAACTTAATTACTTGGTAGGTAATAAAACCAACGAATAAGTACAAAAAATATGAAAATTAATGAGGCTAAAGAAGTAGGTATGTCAGGATCGTAGCAAATAAAAATCCGTGGTCTCTGCCAACCACACTGAAATTAGGCGTGACTTTATTTAATATAAATTATACTCTATATTTTCACTAATTAAATCAATTATAAAATTAAGCTACCGCGGGATTTAGAAGCTCAAAGGAGAGTGCCTTTGCCTAGCTAAGGGATACCTACTAAGCAGTTAAAAAACGTACGTAATTACACAAAACTAAATACTTACTACAACGGAAACTTGAAAGTCCTATAATCATCGTCTAATACTATTAAACTACGTCGCCATTAAATCGCATAAACACTGAACCTAATCCAATTAAATACAAAACAATAAAATCATTCAGCCGGCGGATTAACTCGTACGTAGATTACACATCGACACGTCCCTGTGTATCAGATCGATCGCAACCTCGGGCACAATCAACCTGACACCATTTGTATTCGCATCACACCACGCCTCGAAAGCATTGGCGGACAGGAAAATGGGATCAGTTTTGATATTTTGTTCAAAGGAAAATGACCTTTCAATCACTATTAATTGTATAGCTAAGAGCCGGGAAATATACTTGTCGCGTAAAATGCTTTAAACTATAATGTTTTGTAATGTCTTTGAAGTATCTAAATGCATTAATATTAACGGGATTTCTCTACGTAATCTGAATGAACATTGCATAAATAAAAAAGTTTATCTTTAGAATTAAGCAGGTAAATTTAATAACGCAAGTATTATTTTAATTATGGTGGCACGAAGGTACAATTTTACAACGTTTCTGCGTATTTGTCGTAGTCGATATTAGTAGAATATGGTAGTAAATGTAATTGTATATTGCATGACCTTTCGTGCATTTTTAATTCGATTTTTTAATGAATGAATATTTTAATTTATCTAGATCACTAGACTGTGACATATAGGACTGAAAGGTTATTCTTTTTTGTTTCTCTGATAAACCTAAAATTTGTATTAAACACTACGTATATATATACCTACTATACTATTACGTATATAATTATATAATATCTTGTTTTTGCTTGATCAATAATAATTTATTATTACGAGCAAAATTCTTGTATCTACTTAATTAAATCATAGTTATAGTAGTTAGCCATTCAAATAAACACTCAGAGGGTATTACTAGTTGTAAATTATATTTTATTGAATTTTAATTGGTAGTTTGTACATATTTACTATAATATCTGGGTATCTAATACGCGGTAGTCTAAAATTGCTGGCTAGAGTAATCGTTTATTGATTCAGCCAATTTTTGATGTAGATGGGTAATGCTACCAAAAATTATATTCTAAGTTATCACAGTAAATATTTATTTTTATTTTTATATAGAATATTCTAATTATTTTGTCCTCCACTGTATTCTACATTCTCGGCCACGACCGGTTGGATTCAGCAAATTCGGCAAAGTATACGTCATCTCATACAACCTACATGTAGCTCGCTATGTGCTACCTGCCGTCCGCTTACCTACGGCCTCTGAATAACAAAACGATTTTTAAAGGGACGTGTTTATTCGCACGTTTTGAAGGGATATGTTAGTAGGCACAATTTTATATAGAGGCACCGAACTTATGGGTGTGAATGGTAGGTATTTTTGCAGGTAGTATCAAATTGATTTTTTGTATACCTACTGAGTCAGTTTTATTACTAAAATGAAAGGTAGAGTCGTGTAAAAATGCATAAGGTGTTTAAGTCTTACAAATAGGTACGATACATACAAGCAAACACCAAAACATGATTTATATTTGCGGATTCTAATTAACAAATAAATTACGTATCTTAATGCCTTAGCTAGAAGAATATGTTTTAAAGGTAATATTAAATTTCCGACGCAAAGATTTCTCAGAAAACCCTAACCAATATGCTCATCAAAACATTATCATTTCATTAAAATTCATCGTTTTAACTCCGAGTGGAATATTTAAACCCTTTGCTGAAACAAAAGAGGAAATTTCCTGCCACAGAGAGAGCCATTAAAGGGTCTTAAGACTAGTCCGGGTTTAGTTCCCTCCGAGGTATTGCCAAAAACAAAGAGGTTTGCAGACGGGCGCCGGGGGTGCACGGGGTGAGGTGCAGGGACGGGAGGGAGAGGTTTAGGGGTAGGTGTGATGGGGGTAGCCTCCGCGGCTGTAACAGTTTTACGATCGGATATGCGGAGTGCTCATGCGCGGTGCAGCCTCAGCTCTCGTATTTGCATCAGATTATCGACGGATGTCCAGTCTATGTGAATTTATTAGCAACCAACGTATGTAGAATGCGATTCACAAGTTTTAGGTAGCTTAGTAGTTAGAATAATGCTGACACATCATATTATTGTAGGTACACTTTTACGCTTGATTTATAAAATTTATGAAAGAAAATTATGTTGAATACCTACCTATTGAGTGAATTTCAACAGTTCCTAACCCTCACATTTATTTTTATATCTAAATATGTAAAAAGCTTTATTCTGGTTTATAATTTACTTAGCATTCTGATAAAACTTTCCTATCACGACTAACGCAACTTCCGTCACTTACGACCAAAACGTTTTGATTAAATAATCTATTGAAATTCATCTACTGATAGGCATACAAATACCTTTCTGAGGTATTTTGGAAATTTACGTAGCTGTATAATCAATTTGATTTTGTAATCAATTTGAGTATCGGGATATTTTTAAATATTTTTTTTAATATTAAATAGACTTAATTTTAGAGCTTTCATCCTTTACTATATATAAATAATATAAATTAATCCTGCAAAATTGGCACAAGACCACTGAGGATGGCGTTGTTTAAGGGAAGCATATATCCAGCTGTGGGATATTGAAGGCTGTGGATGATGATGATGAGTATAAATTATAGAAAAGAAAAATACTCAAACAACTGAGTGGAACTTGTTAAGATTCCTTTAACAACTATTTCAGTTTTAATATGACAAAAAGCAATACAATATGGAAACAAAAATAAATAAAAATATGGAATAAAAGCTAGTTGTAGCTTTTATTATTGTATTCCAAACAAACATTTGTAATTGGTCATAAGCCAACGGCTGTAGGCAGTAAATCAATGACGTAAGTAACGCATCGTCATATAAAAATGACAAGACGCGACGTAGCACCGGTCATCGACTCAGCAGCGGGGGAGTTGAGCTTTACATACTCGGACAGTGTACCAATGTAATTGATACGATACGAGCTACAATCTTGATGCGTACGAGCAGTATGGCAGGATTTAGTTTCAGAAGTTTGATGGATTTAATTTGTTGTTGTGTGGTTGGTTTACTGATATGATTGGGTACTTCGATGTTATAGGTACCTGAGTATTAAAATAAACTGTATTGTAAAGCTTGTTTATTAAGTAAAATATTATAATTATGTAGGTAAAGTTGTTGTGTGAGTATGTAAGTCAGCGTAACGTATAAAGAAACTGTGGTTATAATTGTTTCCCTAAGACTTTGTGCACACAAATAAATCAAAGTAAAAGTTACGCAGAACATAATATTAAAATTAACCTGAATTTAATGTTAATGGTTTACCTTTGAATAAAACAATAGAAAACCTTCGTAATTTCTTCACACATCTGTCATATTAATAAGAAAACTCTTTTCACATTGTTTAAATTCATATTATTAAGTAGGTATTATACTTGGCACTTTGTAACTCTCACATTTTCTTTTAAAAGTTTTTTAAAATTAGAACGGTACCTACCTATAATTTAAATAAATTTATACAGCCAGTGTTAAGCACAGGCTTTTTCACGGATTTTTGCTTGTTTATGATATAAAGTAGAGATTGATAATAATACCTACTTTCCTATATAATTAAATTATAATTTTAGGCTTAATCCAGAGTTTGGACCTAAATTAAACGCAGATGCTCTATCTCTATCTACAAACTGTTTTTACTATTTTCATTTATTTTAGATAGTTAAAATCGTTTATAATATACCCTAGTATCTAAATTAATTAAACTTTTGGCCGCCCCTGTCTTACGTTCTACGAAATCTAAAAGCTTCAGAATTGAGTTCGAATCTCGGTCTTGGTCAATTGAATTCGTATCAATTCAAATCAATTTTTGTCAAACTCATCTAGGCTGTTATATACGATCATAGGTAATTGAACTATTGATTAAAGTCAACGAACTCAGCATCCATAACTATTATTTGATTACATCTGTCTATATTTTACAATTTATACAATTGTTTTGGACAGGAGAGTGTCCCGTTTCAATTGTTCTATTAGAGAAGGCGACAATATTAATTAAAAGCTCGAAGGGGTACAAGTTGATTATCGTTTTGACAATGTTTTAGAAGTGTCAATTAATTAGGAAAGCTGTGTTAGTCGGTAAAATTGGTTAAGTTCGTAGATGGAAATTATGTGACAGCTTTTGTAGCCATAAATTGAATTCATTGTGATTTTGGGCTAACATGTTTAATTTTGATTGAAATTTATTATGCAATACATGTTCTTTACATAACTGAATCTAAAAATATTGTAAATTGAAACACCATCATATATTATACCTATCTCATCATTTTTATCTATCTACGACGTAGCAACAATATAATTTACTAAAAATAAGTAGTCTCTGAAAACATTGTCACATAACAGATTATTTAAGAATTTATCATCTGCAAAACTACAGCCTCCTACAGAAAAATCATTAGTGAATACCTAAAAAATTGGAATATACCTGCAGCATACATAATAAGTAATATTACTAACGAGACAATGTTAAAATATTTTGAAAAATAAGTGCGCGTCGTATCCTTACCCAGCCAGCCATTTGTGTTTAAAAAGGCATACATTTTACATAAAGATTACCCACAAGCATATCTACATCTCCACCATATAAGTTCAACAGGTAAAAAACAAAACAAAACGACCACGAACATGCGTATATTTCGAATAAATTCGTTGTAACTACGGCTCAGACTGGTTGGTATTCGTAAAGGGAACTAACGTCGATCCAAAGATTCCGTAGCTCGGGTTTTATCCGACGATTTAAGAGACAGGGATGACATTGTCAACGATACGAAGGCAGCAACGTTGTAGGCACCGTCCATTGCCCATCTATATAGATTTTATGTTTGTACTGATATCAAGGCATTTACATACAACTTTATATTTTGACGACTCTGCCCTTTACACAAGTCCAAGTTTATTTCTCTTTGTTTCAGTTGCGTTTAATTGAGAATCGCGTGTTCGTTTTTTATTTTTATTGTATTTTATTTAACGCCTTTTGATATGAAATACAGGCAGTAACGTGCGTGCATATTTTTGCATTTAATGTAACTAACATTGTTGGTAATTTAATATATATTTCTGTAGATGTTTGTAGAATATCAAGTAAAGCGTAGTGCCGTAGCTTCACCTATAGATACCTATAGTCTTGCTTACGAATACAAGGAATATCGACCTGATATCTATTTAATTTATCTATGTTCTATCACGTAGCGACACCTATATTATCAGGTAAGTACCTATTGTGATAATTGAATTATAATAATTATCTAAGTATGTACCTACTTAGGAACTTACGAACAATCGACATATAACAAATTATGAATCCTACGGAACAATATAATAATATTACCATCTATGCCTACCTACTTAGGTATGTATTAGGTATTCTTTTTAGTAGGTATCTACTTTATATAGGTACAAAATATAAAAACAAAAATATAACCATTACAAAATCGCTCTCATAATCATAGAGAAAAGTATATTTTAAACCGAAGAACGTCATCCATTTTGCTATAAAACCATGATATAACTTACTAGGGTCTCATTATAATTAAATAATAATTATAAATATGAAATATGATAAGTTCAGGATCATGTCTACTAAGTTATTCACAGAATATGCAACAGTGTTGCTTACTAATTAAAATTTCTTGGATGACATTCCATGCAAATTGATATCATAATAATATACTAGCCTTGTTCACTGTAATAAACTCGGCGATTTATGATTATTGAAAGGAAAAATGGCGTAAGCTTAATTGTGATGATACTTTTAAAGTTTCATCATCTTACGCCTGATTACATTTTTAGTCAACTTATATTTGTCATAAAGGGTATCATACCTTTTATGCCAATCTTTAGTTGAAGCTACGTTTATAAGTGTAGCTATATTACTATTAACTTACCCAATGTGTGTAAGTATTATTTAAAATTAGAGATTCAAATCTATCACCACATCTATAGATGTGGCAATACATAGAGACTATTAAAATCGTATTTATTTAGAAATTTTAATTAGAGTAGGTAGTGTCAGTTATTATATATTTATATAATAACTGACATATATTATACTGAAATTTATTGAAGGTAAGATAAGTCTCATAAAGACGGAAAACGCCCAAGAAAAAATGCTATGATGTTTTTATATAAAACTAGCAACCCGTTCCGGCTTCGCACTGGAGGAATGTTAATATTATATTAGCATGTATTTTACATCCTACAAACCTTCCTCTTAAATCAGTCTATCTATTATAAAAGCCATATCAAAATCCGTTGTGTACCTAATATTAAAGATCTAAGCATACATGGGGACAGGCAGACAGAGGGAACCGACTTTGTTCTATACTATGTATTTATATAAAGTATACCTAGGTACCTATTATCTAATTTACTATTAAATACAATATTCTTCTCACGCGTAGACTATTTATTTATGTTTTTTTAATGTAGGTACATATTATGTACAAAGGCGGACTTAATGTCATTAGGCATTTTCTACCAGTCAACCTAAGACTGATACGGAGTTGAACAGTGGTAGATGCACTGATGTTAAAAGGGAACAAACGTTAATAAGTAAGATAAACTCATAACGATATACATACATAGATACCTACTTATTTATAAATAATAACATTTATACATACATAAACTAAAACCTATCTCTTAACCGCCTTATTTGCATTGGAACACACCTACAAATTAATATGTATTTATTCCGAACAATAATGATAAAGGTACGCGTGTAATTTAATTTATCATTTTACCTTTAAAATATTCACGTCGCTTTGCAATTGCAATACCTAATTAGGTATCACATGTAATTACTTTAGTACTGAATTAAGTAGGTTGGTTATACAGGGTGATAAAGTAGCGCTTAATTATTCTTATTTATGCATTAAGGTAATTATCTAACACGTTTATATACCAACCTGCATGGTGTTAATTACTGTAGAATATAGTTTGACAGGTATGTAAATGAAATCTCTTTTTATGCCCACATAACACCACTATTCCCTGCCCTGAAATCTATATAGATACTGCTATGATATCTTAATGCATTTTTAGATAAAAATATATTGATCTAGGTAGGTAAACTGACAATATAGATTAAAACTGTGAATAACTTTGGTAGGTACCTAATAAAATAGTTTGTTCCTAACAAGAATTCAATTTCTATGAACACATAACAGGTATGATTAATATAGGTATAAGTAAATAATTGGTATAACACCCATAAACCAATTGGATGAGTCACTTTTGAAACACAAATGCACTTTCAATCACCACAGAGTAATACAAACTAACAGAGGTTGAATCACACTTTTTTTAAACAGAGAATACTCAACTTAATATAAAATCACTTGTTTATACTCAACGTTTTGTCACATAGGTATACACACAGGGGACTTCCATCTTCAAAGAACGTCAACAACACTTTGTTTTGGTCCTACAACTTACTGGGGACTAGGGAATGGAAGTTTGGCCATCTATAAGAGATTTGCATGTAAATAGCCGTCCCTACCAAGCAAAGCTCTACGAGAAACTTTCTAACTTTTTTTACGAGAACTGGGAATACAAATTTACATAACACAGACAAAATTGTGAAATAATTTAATGATGTTTTTGTTGCAGTGAAATAAGTCCCTTTGTTCATATTTAAGCTAAGATTATATCGAGGTATCGAGGAATGACTTTCACAGAATATTGTTCATTTATACTTAACTGACTGTTTATTACATTAAAATAAATTGAATTAAGTACAGTATTGCGTTTATATTTTCCGAGAACTTAATGTTTATCGATAATATATTATTACAGTGAATTATTATGCGACTATAAATGTAATAGATACTTATTATCATTTTAATAATATAAACCTAGCGCCTACCTATATACCTACCTACAATGATTGCATTTACATACTATAATTTAATTTATAATATTTACATACTGTGTATCTACGTAGGTAGGTACTGTATGCACTCCATGTAGAAGAGAACAGACGAGATAACAGACATAACAATAATTATATTATAGGTAGGTATAGATGTAGGGTATAAATTAGGTACATCAAACTCGTATCCACCATAAAATAAGTCTCACATATCCGAAAGCCATCATCCACATTCCTAGTCGACTTTACATTTGTCTCTACATCTCCAAGGCAAATGGGCAAGCCACTTGGGGCCGCATCCCTTGTTATGTAAATGTGATGAAACTAGTCGCAGACGTGTTTCTGGATGGCCAGCGAGACTCTTTCTTAAGCATTATTAAAGGCAATAGAAAAAGAAGTTTATAAGAGTTTGAAATTATATAAATTTAATTTTCAAACAGAATTCCAAGTATTCTTACATTTAGGTATCTAATAAAAATTAAATATTTGTTTTTTCGATGTAATATCTTAGTACTGGTTTAAATAAATATATGTACCTACTGCCTCAAAAGATGACGTATTATAAGTAAGACCTATAATAATACTAACTCACAATGTGTTCATTCTCACACTTACTGGTGGCATATAAGGAAAGAATATAATAAAAATCCCTTTTCCCAATATGTTTTACATAAAATTCCAGTTCCTTAATTGGTAAGCTTCACACCCGTCCATTTAGCACCTGTGTCAATAAATAAGTAAGCTTATTAACCTTATACGACACAGTACCGAGACACCATTGGTTTAAAAGTATAAACTCCAAAACCTTATCGACACTTTTAAGATAGTATCAACCGGAGAACTGGTCAGCGATGAGATTTTTATGCAAATAAGCATCAATACACGGAAAGGCTTACACACTTACAATGACCCTTTCGAATTGGTTTAAAGAAATTGTTTTCAAACAGACTCCGACGCACGTTGTTATGATAATTTTGTGAAAGTTGCTTGATATGAAAAAAATACGAAAGGATTTGAAACAAATGCCTTTTGTAGAGTCAGTTTTGCATTTGAATGTGTGTAAAGGATACAATGAAATAATATTGTGTTGTGTAATATAACATTACTATTAGGTTGTGCTTGAATAAAATAAAAAAGAATAGTAACCTAACAGTAAGGTAGGTAGGTACTATTACCTACAGCAAATTTTCTCCGGTCCCGAAATCAAATCAAGTATGAATTTCAGAAAGTGAAATAACTGCACCGTATATCATTAGATATCTTCTTTACTTAAGCCAATTACAAGCAGACATTGAAAGAGATGGAATAAACTTTTTTTGCCATATACTCTTGTCATTGCTTCTCCTTTGAATAATATATGCAACAACAAAAAAAAATTGGTCTCCTGAAAAAACTAACTGACAAAAACACTATCGTTATAGTCGGTATATAATATAGATGTAAGTACACAATATTAATATGCATATCAATAAAAATATTGTGTACACTTGGCATTCAGCATAGTTAAATGCCAAGTGTCCAATCAGTTTTCTTGTGAGAATATAGCAATGAATAATAATTATTAACATCAATATTTATCGATTGGTATAGGTACGGAGACGTGATTCTGCACTTCATTAATGAAAGAAAATATAAAATAAAGCGCCCGCATCGTGTGCCTTGTCCTCAACGATATTTAAATTTAAAACTAATAGATATAAATAATGGAAACCGAATTCACTTATCGTGTTTGCATTTCGTACATAGGTATTTCAATTGTGTCAATTAAGCTATCAAACTTGGCTGATTACAGTAATAAAA
This sequence comes from Abrostola triplasia, assembly GCA_946251915.1. Classification (NCBI taxonomy): domain Eukaryota; kingdom Metazoa; phylum Arthropoda; class Insecta; order Lepidoptera; family Noctuidae; genus Abrostola; species Abrostola triplasia. The sequence goes on from OX276430.1 coordinate 5,026,515, forward strand.
CAAAGGTATCTACAGAATTGCAAGGTGACTGAACGCTTTTCGTCGTGAAACACGTTATCAATCTTTATTGACAGCAAGAGTAGACATTATGCGATGCGATGACGTACTAGAAACCGAGCACAAACATAAAATACGACTAAAAGAGGTTATCTAAACCGAGAACCGGTCGAGAGCGCTTCGCTGAAAGCTTAGTAATACTATGTTAAGTATAGAACTATGACGAGGTCGCTGAGTGACTCTACAGAGGTATAGACCATGGTAGGTAGATATGTATAATACTCACGTGGCGGCGAGGCGATTGTCATCGTCGCGTAGCAACGAATCGCAGACGCGTCGCAGTCGCAGTCGCCGGGATCGTAAACATAGGTAACACTGCACTATGCACCAGTCTACCAGTGTCCTTCCGTCTGCCACTATCACTCGCGTATCTACGCTCGCGAATGCGGACTGATTTTTTCTCGCGTAACGGCCCATTAAACTTGTAGATTTCTATCTCACTCGACAACGCGATAGCATTAAGAGGCGAGACAAAGAAAGGTTGCGGTTTATGGGTTGTTGATAGAATTGGTATCCGCTCGGTAACGTACCGCCGCCGTGTTGCATATTTTTATAAGATGTAACCTTGTAATGCGGCATGCGGAAAACTAGTAGCGTAGTTTTTTTAATAACAACATGTTATATACATACCTGCTAAAAGCACTAATTGGATCATAAGTAACTACTTATGTCATGAAACAACTAATATGCCAAGTTATAAAAAGTTTTAAGCAATGTGAAGGTTAAGTCATATTATTATTATTAGTTAGGTATACCTACGTAAATACGTATACAACGCAATTAGATACAGACTAATGTTACAACTTCTGGCAAACAAATTAATGATGCATACTGCATGTTGTTATTCAATTATATGTAAGAAAATGCTGCTAAAGTAATCTCTACCAAAATAATCATGCTATGTGATATTTATTAGGTTGGTATATTACCTGGAAACAATTTATAGAGATTTCCATACCTATTGTTTTCAAAATCATAGGTACAGATGCTTATATAATTTACCAACAGTAACAAATATAATTGTCCAACAGGTGAATGTGTGTGTGATACGTTAATACATAATACACGGCACCTAAGGGTAATTTCTACCAAGCCATGACTAGTTTTCAGGAGACAATGTACTAACTTAGTCAAAATGTTAATATAAGATGAAGAAGTTTTAAATAACCCCAATATCGTTTTGTTTATCTAAAACAATCCCACACCTGCCTAGTCATATTGCAGCTTGGTATAATTAGGAGTAATAGTCAAGAGAGTTTAATATACCTAATACAAATCTACTCACCAAACTGCGTTTACGAAACTTCTCGGCATTCTGCCACACAATCTACACTACTTTGTTAATGCCGTAGATATGAGAACAACAAATACTACAGAGAGAGGAAAAAAAGCGGTTAGATCGCCCTCACAAGGTTACACCGTACAGAATTATAACGCCGAAAGATGTTTAGGAAATATAGGCGTCACCGAGAGCGCAGCCGTACATCTTGCTTATATCGTCTCTACCAGCATTGGAGAGCAGAACATCAAACGATGTTATGGCCCCCGGACGTGCCGACCGCTCTGCCTGCCAGACAAGGATGAAACTACACGCGGAAACGAGACAGGGCATATTTTTGCACTTTCAATACTTTTATTATTCGCAACACAAACAAACATTCGGATCGAATATAACGCCGCGAATGAAATCAAGTTTTGTTGAGATCAAAGTTTTGAGGCAACTTTTTTAGACGTTCAAAAGCGTCGCTCGGCGTGGGCGGTGTGTCAACGCTACCCACTTAGCGCCGGTATTCTCTTAATAAAGTTACACCTTATTTATTAAGTTCTTATTCAAATTTATACCGTTCGCTGCTTTTGTTTACACGCCTTTTTGTCACTTTCCTTTAGTATTAAATGGCATGCAATATCAATTTTATAGCGGACGTACTCAGGTCTACTAAACTGAAAATGTTGATGGGATAATTATTCAAAAATATGTACCACTTAGAATAATTTAATAGACAGACGATTGCTACTGTTGATCTATAAAACAGTAGTTAAAAGTGATAATCGTCTAGTTTTAGTTTTTACTTTCCTCAGAAAACAGGTTCAAATTACAAGTTACAGCTACGAATATCAAAATGTATTCAGTTGAACATTTTCATTAGCCTAGGTAAGATTAGACTTTTGCCAATAGGTACATTTAAATGTGTAATTGGTAGGTACGGTACCGTGCCTGCTCCACACACGATAACAACACAAAATGGTGGAGTTCTAACTACCTAACTCCAGCCAACCGGTTATTTACATTCGCACAAATTGAATCCTTGGTCCGACGCCAAGAGGAAGCTCGTTCACATATCCATCTAGTAAAAGGAGGGTGGGAGGTTAGGGAGGGACGAGATTCGATTTGCCTAATAGCAGGCGCGAGGTACGGAGGGCACACTCAATTACGCAGAGTGGAGGTGTCCCGTAGCGCTCTGAACATAATTACATTATCTGATAAACGGTTAGCACCCCAATTTCCCATGTGTGTAAATTTTCTTTTTTAGCGCTCTAATAAAACGGAATTCACTGATTATAGGATATTGATTTCGAAACACACTGATTTCAATAAGAAAGTAATCACTGTCGACTGCTAGATATTTCTTTCAAGACTATTCTGTTGTTTCTAAACTTTTACTTACCCATTTGTGTGAATAACTAGTATAATGTGAAACGCAAAATAGTCTCCCTTATAAGTAATCTACTATAATAGTACCTAATGATCTTGGCTACATATATTTTTTATTAGTCTTTAAATTATTTACCGTACATACCTATTATGAAGAAAAAAACCGCTGAATAACTAAACTCTTTGTAATTGTGTAGCCTTTAACTGACTATGCGAACTATTTGCAACGTTCCCGTCGGCGAAATGAGGGCTCATACTGCGGTACATTATGAATACACCTGTAACTATACCCGTCGTATCATATTTTACTGTAATTTGCACGCATTTTCCCATAAAAGAAGCAATTAAATAAACTGCCAGGTTTTTTACTGGGAATGAAATAACTAAAGTAAATGCCATTTGCGTTAACTTGGTTATTTCATACCAAAATGTTTGTCGCACGTTTTGCGATTAAAGGTTATTCACATCTGGACATTCCAGTTGATAATTACGAAAGTGTGACCATAAAAGTCTGAAGTGGAAGCTACCATGTGGCTTCAAGCAGTAATGTTTCGTATATTGAACCGGTTTTTAGGATTCTCTGGCTCTAACATTGAAACTTTTCATTTAGGTAGCTGCTTTTGTCATCATACATTTTATGCAACTATTTTTAAAAGTTAGTCTTATAGGTTTTTGCATTACTTATTACTAGGTACTTATAATAGCGGCCTATAACTGTCCCACTGCGGGGCAAAGGGTTCTTCTCATATAGAGAAGGATTGAGCATTGATCACCATTCACCACACTAGCTTACTGCGGGTTGGTACAAGGTACTTATTAGCTGATAATTGGTATGCTTTACGAATACTTCAATTAGATTTTATTCATTAAACTAAAAATATGACTGTACAGTAACAGGTAAAAGCTGCACTTAATGCGATAACTTTCTAATTGGTCTGATTGGGGTTCTGAACCTGTGCTTGAAAGTATTATTATCGCATCTTAATGGACAATTATAACAAGGAATTTAAATGAACGTATTATGTATAATAAGTACCTATGTATGTTACTTATAGTGATTTTATATTCAGTTGGAATAAATTAAGATACGTTACACAGCCTACTCACTTAGCCACTAATTTGTAAGTTTTAATATACAATATACACTGTCGTTTATTTCGGTATAAGAACTTTTTGGACGCTACAAATAGGTAATTGTGTTTTTAATTAGTTGATAACTTTGCTACTATTAATGAAGATTGTTTTGTTACCAAGGAAGTTATGTGGAATATTATAGCTCTTTATCACACCATTATTTGACTTACTTATATTTTAATTTAAAATATATACCAAGTTTTTCTGTAAACGAGATTCAGGTTTTTTACCGCTTTTGGATGAAAACAATCACAGTCTGTGTTTCAACAAAATTTAATTTTGTATTTTCCCAACAAAACTAAACTTAGCCTAATGCTAAAGATAAAACATTTGGTATTTATGTAGGTGTGTCAACTTACAAAATAAATGACAAGCTGCATCTACTTCAACCATCCTAAGTAGGCATATAGGTAGGTACTTTATAACATTATAATCCAAAGATAAGGGTAAAAAAAACTTTAGCGTCGATCTATTTTGTACGCTAGATAGAATAATTAATAATTTTATGACTTACAAAACTGCAATGTAAATGCGTCAACGTAATTACATCTGACCATCTGAGTAGGTAAATAAATGAGTAGGTACCTTATATAGGTGTGCATGGTTTTATCATTATGGATTAGCGTGAATAATAAAAACCTAAATAGCTTATTTATAGCCTGCACCTACCTGCTTAGCTCCTCACTTACGTCCAAGGTAGGCAGAATTAAAATCATAAATTAGTTTTATCCCGCCATGGCTATCAATGTTTTATACCCGTTTAAACACAAATAAAATGAAGAGAAGTAGGTACACAACTAAATAGCTTTTAGCAGAATACCAAGTAGGTACTATACCTAAATGCCAGGGTTTACCAATATAATACGATATGTACAAGATGAGTATTGAATATTAACAACTCGATGGATAATACTGAGGCTAACATACCCATAACAAGAACCTTCAATAACACTAAACCACTGATTTCATTACAGCCGCATATTTACTTTGTACTCGCGAAGTACATTGTTGCTTTAAGATCACTGCTTAAGATATCAGAACTGAATAAAAATGCAATAGTAAGTGGAAAATATTGTCAATATTTTATTCATCATTATAGTTGGAGAGGTGCGCGAGCGCGGTTTCACAGGGCTCCGAAAGGACGCAGGGTTGACGACGGCCAATGGGAGCGAGTTCCACATTTAAACTGTAATGCGTCCAGTAAGTATGAGACGTGATATTTTTGTTTTTCGATGTCCCGGTGGTGTTTTGTGCCGTGGGGGGGAGGTCACATTATAATGGCGGTGTAATATGAAGTTGTCTCGGTTCGGTTCATTTATATGCTAATCGGCAAGGAGGCGGCGTGCTCTACAATAACCGGTAGGGCCGCGGGCGCAGTGTAGGTGCATACCACTCCGGTTACTATGTCGATTATCTTGGGAATACACATTTAGGGTATCGATTTAAATCTCAGTAGAATTTTCTTCAATTAGGTATGTAAGAAGTTTTGACGACGCGCGACGTTAAGTTTAACTGACACAGTGAAAATCTGATGTATTTTCACTATAATAAGTGTCACTGTCAATAGGTATTCTAATCAAGTATTTATCCATACTATAAAAATGTTATGCAAGGCAAGCTAAAGGCAATATTTAATGTGACAACCTTACAAGTAATCTAGATAGTTGTACATTGGCCTCTCTGTACTGGTAATCTCAGTCACAATGAACAATCATGGTAGGACAATGCCATAATCTCTACGCTTGGTAAGCGGATTGATAGTGCACTAAGATGTTGGATATCTAGGTACTTAGTTTTAATGTAGTGTAGACTATAACATTTTATTTTTTATTAGATATAGAGACCATGTTACTTTTAGATTACTTTAAGTTAAAATAATTTAGTATAGGTAGGTATACCTAAAATATACCTATATAATTGATTGATAATGGTACCTACTTCAGTCAATTACTTTTAGCTTTACGTATAGAGCTGACTTTATTCTTATTATTTGTATATTCTGTAAATATAACTCAAAAGTGGACCTATTTGAAAGTTGTTGATTCAGTGACCTATATCTGCTTAGTTCATACATACTCCATAACATTGTAAGATTATACCTATGAGATCGACTCTCAATTCACAATTACGCAGGTAATCGTTTGACATGGATGGGTACTTTATTTTAATAGAGCTCTACTACAATGTTAGTAAGTATGACTTGATTGGATAATATCTGAATATTTATGATTGAATTGTAGAGGTCACTCCGTAGGTATCTGCTGTTGTTATTTCTAAGAATTCTAGACAATAGATTGCCTTGTTGGCCTCGTAGGTGTAATGGGCTACTTCAGTGTGTGAGGTCCCTGAGTTTGGGTTCTGTTTGGCGGTAAAGTTATAATACATACCAATTATGTTTATCAGTTAGAACATACATATAGCAGATCGAAGAAATTATATTAAGTAGATACTTATTTCGGAATTTATTTTTATTGTGGTTAGTTTATTTACAGTTAGACAGACAGCTTTCGATAACTTCAGATTGTAGAATAAACATCAAAAAACAAAACCTTCTGCATCTCCTCGCAATACAATAGAATACCATAGATTGCTGCCATCAACATCATCAGCCGGAATACGTCCACTGACGAACAAAAGCCTCGCCCTTAGAACGCTACAGTGAACGGCAACTTGCCATTTGCATCCACCGGTTGCCCGCAACTCTGATGATGTCATCGGTCCACCTAGTAGGAAGCCTGCTTACACTGCGTCTTCCGGGCCCTGATCGCCACTCAAGAACCATGATTGCTGTTACTAGATAGTCTCTCACTGGTTGGCCTAGACCTCTTTCCAGTGCTTCATATTCACTTTAAACTCTAAGTCCTCGTTTTATGAAAGGTGACTCACAACTACAACGAATCACTTAAAAAAACTATACCACAATAAAGAAGTACCTAGGTAAAGCGAAACACATCTGGAGTAACTTGAAGCATGATAGGAAAACAGTCAACAACTCAAGCTGCTAAACGTTGATAACTTTACGCCAATAGATGGCGCTATTTTTAAGTTGCTCTATATCAGTTTTATAGTCAGATACTACAAAATGCACACTAAAGTATTACATGCAAACTAATTGAAATAAACCAGTACTGAAACTCCAGAATACACCTATCGTAATAATATTTATTCATATATTCAAGAAATCTACATGTTTGTTCTTTCAGTTGACTGATTCTGAGAGGGCGCTGCATGTTTTGACTCTACGACAAATAATAATGACCTTTATCTTTTAAGAACTAAAGCACAAAATCATTTTTTCTAGTTGTAATATTTACGTCGTCGTGCTGAATAACAAGGGACGCCAGCATTTATTATTTTTGATCAAATTAAATTGTAGAGCAAATTATGAAGATTGATATAAATATAATGATATTATACTTCGACATGCTGGATATAGTATTTCCATTGTAATATATAGGTAGATAATACATATGTCAAAAAAGTATTTATAGTTAAAGTATCTATTAAATATGCCAGTAGTTTTCAATTTCTAATAAAAGACGTTCATTCTGTAATTGATAATTACCTACCTAACAATCAATAAAAAATAGAATTTCTTTCTTTGTATTACAAGGTATTAGTGGCCAACTGTTTATTAAAAAAAATACTAAGTAGATATAAACCTAATTACCTACGATAAAACTGATATCTATCGTGAATAGAGCTCTACATTTTACAGTAAGTATATATTATGAACTTTACCTGAGAAGTAACCTACGGAGGTAACTAGCTAAGGAGGCAGTATCGGTACCTTACAAGTTAGATAGGGACATAGATAGAAATTAGAAAAAAACTGCTTTATTAGATTAAGTATTTATTTACAAAGGTAATTTTACTTTTACTCGAAAAACATAACCTTATAATTTTTAGAATGTATCTTACAAAACGACAAATCAGTGCCTCTCTCTCAGTATTTGTTTGGAGATAAAACAATCCAGCCTTGAATAAACAAAACATCGTTACACATGGATTCAATCACGTGACCTGGCTAGTAACTAACTGGAAATACTTACGTATAACCGCGCCTACTCACAATCAGCTACACGTCATTAAAAGAAAAAAAACTTTTCAAGCCACGATCCTCTAGTAGTGTTGGTACCTACCTACCAACTTACAACATTTAAGTGCGACATCATGAATGGTTTTGATTACATTGCTCGTTTTCTACAAACCTTGAATATACTCTTTTATACAAGTGAGTCGATGGATGATTGATAAAACTTATCTTTCGTAGATACGGATGTATTGTCTTAAGGACAAGTTTGCTCAGTTCAACAATGGAGATTCAAAACCTAAATATCTTTTTTATTATAATTTTTACAAAGTGATTTGGAAAAAACATATTTCTTAATTAGACCGGCAAGAATATGAATACCTACTTAATTACTTACCCATAGATACTTTACTAGAATCCTCATTGCATTCCATAATCGGGTAACTTAGTGCTAGACACGTACAGCACTTACTAATGTGTGCTAAGGTTAGGGCTGGTTATGTAATGCAAACACTTCCAATTAAAACACGTAGGTAGAGATCAAATCTGATGATGTTCAAATGAATATTTTTATTTCATGAATATTATCTCGTATTGGTAGATGCCATTTAAAATAATGAGTAGGTACTTAAATAAACTCGTCTCTCTTCAACAATGTATTAGAATGACTTAACCCTCGTGGGACAGTCGATCGATCAATTTACAACTCTATCATCGAGTGAAACAGCTAATTCGATTATAGAATGTTCTTGATTACAAAGTCGTAATGACTTAAGTAGTGTTGTGGTATCAGTTATTGGAATTTCAACTAGTGATTGTTATCTAACACCAATCTACGTCCGTAGATTCGTAATTTATGTGTGACAGTCAACATGCTCTTCCGAACTAGCTGTTCGACTCAAATCCATTATGTACAAGGAAAACTCAAGAGGGATACAAAAGAAAAAATAACCAGGACACGACGAAGTATTTAATTTTTTCCCCTTTCATACATTCTCTTCTAAATTCGTCATAAAACTGTGGAGAGCACATTCATGTTTAATTATACATTATACTTAACAAAACCTCACATTTTCTGGCGTGATTAACTACATTAATTTATCTGTACAATAATAATTACGAGACCTTTAATTATTACAATTATATAGTTTAGGTAAGTATGGTTCTAATCGTAGTATCTACTGAAATCGTCGAATAATACAAAGTCAGAAAGCTGTTCCATTGGTTTTTATCTGAAAAGCAAATAGCTATTGTGGACTGCGGACGTTAGAAATGATCTTTTAAACCGTGGTACTAAGTACTTTGCCAAATTGTAAGATATTTGAAGTTTGAGACAACTGTACCGAAGTACTTGATGGAGCGTTATTGGTATTGCTTTTCAGATAAACTAGCTAAAACAAATAATAGGATCCATATTCCGATATACAATAGATAATGCTTTAAAATGTCATATTCGCTTACATTAGTCTTCCGTTCGTCTAAGTTTCAGCAAAGGTTCATTAGATGCCTCGCTCCTCATTTATATAGAAATTCGGTTACCTAGACGAGGTCGCCATTTTGTACAAAAACACCTAATTTTAATTCACTATTCATTACGGGACAATACAGATTTAATGAATTAGATCCGAGGAGTAAACTACTAAGTTTACAATAAAACATTTATTAGGTACATAGATATAAAATAGGTAGCTAAATAGTACAAAGATGATATTCTAAGACTGGGATGATTCCATTTCGATCACTAGATGATATTCCAAATAATTTCAAACAAAACAGTACCTAGAGTACACAATTCATTCGATGTAGAGCAAGATACGTTTATAATAGGTTGTAGTCATACTCGTGTATAAATAAATAATAAAATATTCAACTAAAACAAAAATAAAAAGTAATAGATAGGCTTAAGCGAACAGTACAATGATCAATGGAGGACAATATTAATGCACTTGCCCATATTACCTAATTAATTGATTATAACACCAACTTCAATATTTAAAAAAGTCATAACAGTAACTTAATGTATAATTCTACTGGAACCGAGTTAAAGCTTTGTCAGAAATCCATAATTTAAATAACAAAATTTACGAATTATGAAATAAGAAATTAAACAGTAATAAATATTTGATCATAATGCGATTTCTATATTTGCTTATGTATATATATGCGATGCGTCGATGGTAGTAATAGGTAGTACGTAGCAAGCTGGCTGGCTGCGTCTGTCTGTTAGTCGGCTAAGAGTAGGCGACGGTCGCGTCGCGAACATATATCTATAACTGCCACCAAAGCAACCCGAGTCGTTCAACAATTTGGTAACGAAAATAAAAGTTAACTGATTAAGACTAATCCACCCTCCGAACAGCGATACGAATACAACAATAAGCAGTCTCACAAAATATTTTACAAAATTTATTTTTAATAAACTATCTAGAAACTATAATTCATCGGTGACGTCTTTAATATTTCGTAATTCGTACTTAAATAAATTTCAAATACATAATCAGCTCTATTACTAGACATTATTAATATCAGGAATCGTTATCTACTCATGTATATACTTAGTCTCGTTAAAATTACAGAACATAATTTCGTAATTAATACTATACACAAATCGACAACACAATATTTTATCTTAGTGCGAGATTCTCTGGGACTGAGGCGCGCCCGGCACCGAAGCGTCCACATTACGTACGATACGGTATAGCGAACAAACGTCTAGTCCATCGAGTAACACACCTGAGCATAGTCCTCCTGGAAACTTAAGTACGACCACATTCCACACTTTAGTCCTATGGAACCTTTCCTTCGCGGCTGTTTAGCTGGCTATACCGTGGTGAAGGGGGTAAGTCCCAGAGAAGGGCGCGGGTCACTGATGATGCTTAGGCGGCGGCGCGTGGTGCAGCGCCACGTGGTGCGGCGCGTGGTGGTGCCCGCCATGATGGTTGTGGTTGTTTGCATTCGAGTTGTTGTTGTTGTTCTGCGCCGCCTGCGCCGCCTGCCGCTGCGAGTTCTTCTTGTTCTTCATCCGTCGATTCTGAAACCATATCTTCACCTGCCTCTCGGTCAGGTTCAGGTTTCGCGCCAACTCCCATCTCTTCTGCTTCGAAACGTAAGCGTTGAAGAGAAACTCTTTCTCTAGTTCGAGGGTTTGGAACTTAGAGTAGGGCTTGCGCTTTTTGCGCACAGTGACTTGGCCAGTCCAGTCCAACGGGTTTGAAGACCCGCATCCGACGCCCACGCCCACCGACATTGACAGGGAACCTGCACAAACAAATGAATTGTTTTACTTGGAACGGAGCGGCTTCAATAAAATTAGACATCAGTAAGTACACACGCCATGTTCTAGCTCAAACAAACAGTTGTTGTAACCTAATCAAAATGAAGTCGAAAATGTAAATATCTGTTGGCACGACTGCAGTTTATTTATACGAGATCTTTAGCAAAATTTTATTCAAATATCAATCGTAATTCAATTGCTTCTATCGCTGAATATATTACATTTTCAAAGCAAAACGATTTGGATTACTTTCTAGGACCTATGTTATTCCTATTCGCTGCGCTATTCGTTAATTGTCTCGGGCAGAATGCATTACAAACTGCACCGGCTGCACGTTTCGCTTTTAACTAGCTATTTCCATGCCGTGTTCATAGAAACAATTGTGGGCCGGTACGGCGCGTTAGAAGTTAACACACACCGCGATTTATGCGACCGGTCCTTTTGATGAGATCACCCGCTATAAACTTTGTATGCGATCCGCGACCTTCTCGATATTCGATGCGTGCAACACACTGCACCATTTCCTATTATTCAAAATAGTACACGTATGAACATTGCGAAATAGATGCCTCATTGTCTAGCGGATGTGTTCGAGCGAGCCAGGTGTCGTAAGCACACGTTCACATCTCGACACAAACAGAACGTCGTTTTGTCTCTGTTATACGCGATCCCAACGTTCGGCTCAATCATGCTCAAAGCTCTCGGCGTATTAGTCAGCGTTTTATTTTAGAAAGGAAAACATTAACTCTGGCGTAGAAACGTCAAAGTGTAACTTGTATATCGATTTTCAATTTTATATTGGTGTATAATATGTAATCCGAGAAAATTACCAGTTGTGTACGCTGGCAACATGTGTAGGTACCTAATAGAAATTGCTCGTGTTGAAATAATCTCTGATATACTAAGAACAATTCCGTGTTATCGAATTCGTATAAGATTTATAAACATGGCTGACACTTGTATCGTAACATATTTTACTATTTTGAGATTGAAAAAGGTTTTGTAAATTGTGTTACTTTATTGTTTTGAATTGAAAGGTAGAGTTTTTATACTTATAAACAGCAGACTCAACCAAACCGATATAAAACATTATTTTTTTATATTTATTTCGTCTTCAAGCAGCCCTAATGATCACTGATTATTCATAACTGTCCGTTGCCCTACCGCAACGTTCCGTTAGCTCTCCATGATTTATATCTCCGAACTACTGTTTGAATATTGATTAAATACCACTAATCTATCAATTTGTATTTTACTGACGCCATGTCGGGTAGCTTTATGAGCACAAAGAAGAATACGCTAAATAACGTGAAATATCTTGAATGTACATTCATAAAAACTTATTCTCCTACCATTCAAATTCAGAATTCATTACCTTTAATTTATAGAGTTCGATTTTATGGAGTACTATGAAAATAAATTAATAAAACCACCTTCTAATCAATTCCTAACAGTTTAAGTGAATGCTTGTAGTAAAAAAATGGTAGAGTTTATTGGTCTCTAATAAATGTTAACGAATTAACAGGTGGTAATAGCTACTAAGGTAAGCATTCAATGATTATATTCTCAATTGGGGCTGTAAAACTGCTTTACATGAGACAAAGCTTTTTATTATTACGGTTTCACGAAGATGTAGAGACTGCCTAGAAGTTCTTTACAGTTGAAAATCATTTTTTTTTTGCTCTTTTTATAGAAAATTGGTGGTCATATTTTATTGTACTATTTATTGTTTGCGTGTTACTGTTTATATAGGTACCTATCATTTATAAGAAACCTAGAAATAGTCTTCTGCAGGTTTTAGATACTTTAATTAAAGTTTATAACATTTATTTTAGGAATACTTCTTTAGACTTACGCAATTTAAATAATAAATGATATGAAGTACCTACTACAAAAAAACAACTAATTGTCAAAGGAAATGAATAATCCTCTCGTTGCTGTCCAAAGCAAAATAATAAGCACGTGGACATAAAAAACCTTCTAGTTGCGTACCTTATTCCGTGGAACAAACGGCAATTGTTTAAAGAGAACATAATGACAAGTGGAGTTGTCAATTATGAGGGAATAGGTAGCGATCAGGAGCTATAAAAGTGCGGGTTCTCTTCGACCATAAAAGTTTACCTACCCAACCGCGGGCTTTGTCTATTTCGTGTACCAACATTACGTTGCCATTCCGCTACGGAGACCCTTCCGTTATTCCTGTGGAATAGAGTCCAAAATGGTAGTGAAAAATGTTTCTCGACTTATATTTGATTTGCCGAGCAAACGTATGATTGAAAGGAATTTCTGAGTTAAGATGTTTCTTTTGACGTAGCGTGGGACCACAAATGAATTTCTCCAACATTATATCAATTTCCGTTTATTAAAACTGAACTGTTACCGATAACAAGTATGAACTGTATGAAGTGAAATAAGGATAGATGAACGCATCTGGTGTATACGCGGCGAGAAAGCGGAACGTACCGAACGAGTCTCGCTAACGGACCCATTCTACAAACCGTTTACTAAGCCGTAAATGCACAAATCAAAGTCAATGTCAACCTCAGGTGGGCCGTAAACACACAATCATAAAGTGACGTGAACACTCGTATAACTTTTTCAACAATTGTTTCCTTTTAATGGCCCATTATATGCGCGTTTTACGCAAAATTATGTCAAGTTACACCTCTGCCGTAACAGAGGCGCGATAAACCCATCTTTATGGTTAGGCGGCGATCGAAAGCGAACTAGTGGCGAGCGTTTATGAATGGAGCCTTTTTATTGCTCTCATATTTACATGGCGCTTGTAGTTTAGTAATTACTACTTACTAGCGCGATTTGGGGAAGGAACCAGTATTATTGCATGTATGTGACGTGGTTGTGGTTTTACGATTCATAAAAGTGATATGTATCTACTAGAGCGGTGCGCGTATGCACCGGCCGGTCGTCGCGGTAGCCTCACTCCTAGTTTTTTATCGTCTCATCAACCTGTAATGTGTTTATTGTAGCAATATTTGGTTTATTGCTACTACTCAAAGATCGGTTTATTGTCTTAACGCTCAGGTATCGTGTTTATTTATTAGTTATACATTTTTATTGGCGCTTTATTTTACGTAAACTTTAATTTATTGACGGTTGTATAGCGCCGTTTTACATTGCCTATAAAAAGGTGCTCACGGTTCATTTTTAAACATTTGTAGCACGTGTTTCTTCCATTCATCAAATTTACGGTGGTCTGTGGGAAAATGTTTTGGTTTGGGCGTCCGATGGCTTTTTGTAGGTAGCTCTAAGGGATATCGTAGCCAACGGTGCACTTGTGTTTATTTGGCTTAAAGCCGATGTTATCGACATGTTGAGGATGGCCTAAACATGTCAATAACATCGGCTATTATTACGAACATATTTCAGACCAACTGTACATCAGACAGGAAATCTTACCTGTTGCTTAAACATTGTAACTCGAACCCTTTTTAGTATGTATGTTATTTCTACTCTTGAATGAAAAATATGAGTGCTATTAACTTTTACAGTATGTAAACGGCATAAACAATAATTAAAAACTTTTTATCTCAATACGTCTGACGTTAAAGAGCACTGTAAAAAACATTACTTTACAAACGCATTTTAAACGAATCCAACCAAAAATTATCTACATTCTCAATCTCTACATTACAATACAGACGCAAAAAGTCCATAAGTGTGAAGTATCGTGCAGTCGTGCCAATCAGCTGTCTTCGATTAGAGGAAAGAATGCGGTATCAAAGGCGGCGAGTGTGTTCGCTTGATATGAGACACCCCCACAACGCTCCGCTCGGCGTTGTCGCTGTGTGCAGCACGCACACATGCATGGCTCCCCTCGCTGTGTGCGGCCCGCACAGCGCCACCTAGCGCTCAGCGGAGCGTAACCCACGGGTCAAGGTTGACAAACTCATAATAAATTATTTACAAATCAACTTATCAGCTTCAGATTGTGCAAATATATAATAAACTTAAAACTCAAAGAACTGAAAAAAACAGCCAAACTGCACAACTCACGTTTAAGTATATTGAACTTATATTAGTATTTGTTTATAAATTCCGATAAATGTTTTGCTGAACTATGTTTGGTTCTAGTCTCGAGCCACCGATAAGTTCACAAAGATTACAAACAGCGATGCCGCGACCGGACGTCAAAAAACGTGAGCTCTGAGTTTGTAACAATCATAAATATTGAAGGAGTATTGAGATGTTACTGACCGGGTAGGGAGCCTGGAGGAGGGTATGACGCGCTGGACACAGACTCGGTCGCGTAGTTTCGTAGACCATATGCATCGTGGGAGAAGCTGGATGCCTCGGAGACCGCCGTCCTGCGCTCCTCGCCACCGACGTAGGGCAGCGGCTGGTCGCCGCGCGGGGGTCCATAGGGGTAGTTCCAGCATGGCTGCGTGAAGCCCTGGTGACAGCCGCCATCAGGGTAGGGCTTGTATTCGCCACTGCCTGCTGGCCAGAAGGGCAGCGTGGATTTACGCTCCCTCTCAACAGGCAGGTTGTAGTAGGTGGGGGCGGTCGGATACTGGTGCTCGAAGGAGCCGGGCGCGTCAGGCGGGTAGCCCCAGGGCTGCTGTGCGTGGCGTATGACGCCAGGCTCGGGCTCGTACCGCTTGGCCGGGATGTGCAGCGGGGGCTGCGGCGGGTTGGAGCCCACAGACGCTGGTGAGGCGCTGGAGGCGGACGGCGGCGCGGCTGCTGGTGCAGCCGGTGGGCTGCCGCCGGGCGGCGACGCGTGCGCCTCCTCGTAGAGCGCGCCGCCGACCCCGTTCATCATGGTCCACCAGGCCGGCCCGGCGGAGTGGCCGGATGGGGGCGCTGGCGACGCGGCCGCCGCATCGCAGGGCGCGCCGAGGCCCCCGACATGGTTGTCAGGGTACAGGGTGGCGGCCGGGCAAGCCACGGGGGATCGGGACGATTACCAGCCGGTTCACGCGCGTTGCGGGCACATCGCACCGCGCACACACGCGTCCCACACACAGCAGCAGCACATGAAAATTAAAACGCGATCCCGATTTAGCTAGCCAACCGGACGGGACTCACCGCAACGTTAACTGTCCAAAAAACTATAACTCTTGGCTTCGGTAGAAGATTTAGAAACTATTTTGAGAGTGCATCGAACAGTCACTGATATGATAAGCTCTCGTAATCTTGATTTTTTAATAAGTCCATTTATGAGTATAAACTGTCTCTAATATTTTTGCAAAAAAGTTTATGGTATATAATTCACAGTTCTTCAGAGAATAAAGTTTTTGTATTAGCTGAATAAAGTTTGTGGGTGACGCAACAGTTTTCTTATTTATTTAAGTGGACGTATCGGGTAGGTTGTTGTCGCGAACGTGTCGTGTTTGTAGCGGTCGGTGCGGCGGTGTATACGCGAGGCGCGCGTTCAGCGGCGCGGTCGAGCGCGGAGTGGCGGCGGCGTGTGCCCGTGTGATGGCGCACACACGCGCGCACGCCGGCGTCGCCATCCGGCGGCGGGCAGCGGAACTAAGCCACGTTGACTCGCGGAGCTCTACACGCGCTCGTAGGCGGGCGGCCTGGCGAGGCGCCCAGTTTTATACCCTACAGATTATTTTCTAAGATTTCAGGAGTTCTAATAATTTCCAATCAAGGTTTTTTTATTGAAAACTTTTTTTTTTCAAACACTATCTACCGATGCTTTAATTAAGTTTTTTTGCGAAGTGTTCTAATTATATATTTTAATATTTTCATCGCTTAAAATATTATAGTAATACTTAGTAAATTGATGTAAGCTGGTAAGTATCGGTATCTATTTATTAATTCATACACCAAAATCGGTTTGTAATATATATGAATTTATATAAAACAAAATAACTTGGATTTTTCCCAAGTGACACACGCGTGAGGCCAGTCTGTATCGTTTGCATCTCAAAGGGTTGTCGAGAGCGGAGGCGCGGGTGCGTAGTAAAGCGATTAATGGAGGCAAAATAGCCATAAACTGCCGTTTAACCAAACTGCAAGCATCACTCGACCATCGTCGACTTGCCACCAATAAAAAACGCGAGACTTTATGACGGCAACTCACTCACATTTTATTGTGAGTATAAACTTAATTTTATCGTCTGTTAATTTCACCACAAATAATGTTAGGCACCTACTAGATTAAATTATATAATTTTATTTTATTACTATTGTCAATGGCAAGGCCGTGGTCTAATGCCTTACACATATTTAGTTCTAAGTTCAATGACTGCTTCTGCGTCTTAATTGGCGCCTTAATTATTGGCGATTTTAATCATCTTTCTGCATTATTTGTTGGCATACCACTAGAACATATTTGGAATTGTTCAGCATATATACAAAAATAACTAACTAAACTCAATAATAATAATAACGAAATCTAAATAGAAACAAATAAAGTACACAGGTTTGCTGTTAATACAAAAAAAAACAATTATCCAAGAGCGTCTAAAGAAGTTGTATGTAGATGGTGTATTTCGCCACACCCCCCGAGCCACCCTTCACGAACAATGCCGTACAACCAATAAATTCTCTCGCAATATTTCACACTATACATGTTATGTTTACACAAGACACGGCTATAAAATATATCAGGCGAACAATGCTAAAACATACATACATTGAAGTAATGTTAACTCTTGTTAACTTGCCGAATAACATGCGTCGTGCTAATATTACCGAATTGTCAAAATATAATAAGGTGGTGAGCGTTGTTCCGATGTAGAGCGATTAGCGATTTTATATTTAATTCACTGCCTTATTTTTGTGCTAAATTTAGTAGATTTCAGTAAATCATTATGTCCCATTCTTCATAGAAGATGTTTGTTAGATTATTTATTAATCTTCTTATGTACTTTTTTTTCAATGAGTGTGTAAGTATAAACACCTCTAATTATAAAATTTGCTTGATATTTTTGTACAGATTTTTATATTAAAATAAATATACCTACCTACTTTAAGTATCTTTACTGAAATAATTAGGTCTACTTCCTTGACTAAAATTATCAAATTTATTTTTTCTTCAGCTTAACATTTTTGTTAAAAATAAACTTTTAAAATAAGTCAGTTCGAATCGTTTACTTCAAGAAGCATCTATCCACGCAACTGCTACTCTGATTGTATTACTTACATTCAAAAACGCTTCTCGCTTTCAGTATGACCATAGGTTATCGTAGAGTCGTACATTAATTTCCCACACTTAGCGTACGAACAATTACGATAGGTGACGTACAAAGAAAGCCAACACTATAAATTCGCGACACTTTGTGGACGTGTCAACAAAACTAATAAGGTGGATAATACTGAGCTTTTCAAATGTAAAAATTTCAACACAAAGAGATTTATAAGCACACCTCTATCGTTGGTTCTATTTGGTGTAGTTGCATTGTATGAAGTAATGTAACTCACAATACAAATGACACCTCGGAAAGAGTCAAGGTGTATAAATCTCTATATTTAGTGATGATTTATGTTGAACCGTATACAATTAGGTATATACATCCATGTGTAATTATTGTATTACAGATGTAGATGTCTACTTTGCCATTCATAATCGCATTATCAGTTGCAAGATATACCTAGCATTTTGGCTTGATATATAACAACGTAATGTCGGCAGATATATGTGCACCAGGGATGTCATATTTACGCAAATAAAAGTAAAAGCAGCGTAATATAGACAAACGAAGATATGGTTTACAACATAGAGGAGCTTTATGTAGCAACAAAACGAAAGTAACATTATCTTATTGCAGTAGCTCCGAGCACAAACAGGCCGAGTGCAGCGTTGAATGACAGAAACAAACATAGGAACAAGTGTGCGCTTGCGCCGAGCCCGTCTATAAATATTTACGTTAGGAAACTCTTCAGGCCAATGGTCGGCCATACATCGAGTACGTAAATAAAAGTACGCTTTCTTATCTCGACACATGTGTGCGGGAGTTGCGCAAACGCTGAATTGGGGCTATGTATAAATAATGCTTGTAGGTTAGACTCACGCGAAGTCGATTTTTCAATTGTTTTCACCATAGCAACGATAACTTTAAACAAAGAACAGAATTAATTAATGGAGCGTCAGCGATATAATTTATGCCGTTGTATGAAAACTTGACACGACAATCATGCAATTACTATAAATCTCAACATCAACTGAGTCTCGATTGTTTTATATGAATATTGTTTACGAGAGATTGTCAAATACGTGGAAGTGTAATCAAGAGCAAGATAATGAGTTTCGTTTTATGCATTCTGTTAACATAAGACGCAAAATATTCGACAATTTGTTCTTGAATAATCACAGCCATCAGAGTCAGTGGTTAAATTTATTTAAAAATAACATATTTTATCTGAGTCTATATATTAACAACCGAACGAGTCTGCAGAACATTGGCGCGGCTAACGGTCCGGCGACTGCGCGTTCCCATCGACGGGACATTAAATAGATTGTAAAGAAGGCTTTAATACTCGTCCCAATTGAAAAACTCGTCTGCACTCGACTTTCTCTGAACAGAGCTGTAAATTGGCTTGTAACCTGGAACTGTATGTTACCGTACAGCGCAAATTAAACTCATTAAACTCCGTGCTGCAGTTTACTCATTTAAAAATGGACGTAAAATTTCGCGAATATATCGACGATCTAAACGCATAAATAACATTCAGACAGATAAGTGCATAAGGTAGTTTAATTGGAAAGACTACGGGTTCGACTCACCTTCATAATACGAGAAAATAATATGAACATTAAAATGCAAAGGTCTGTCTTACTCACTACGATCCACTCAAAATAATACCAGTGACTGTTCAATTAAGGATTTAATTAAATAGATACTGAATAATGAATAGGTAATATGAAACTGGCCGGGGCATAATATTGAATGCTAATCTTATCTATATGCAAAGGTTTCCAAGTACATAACATAAGAACAGAATTTCTTTACGTATTATTGATTCCGAGCTATAAATGCATGTCTACGTAAAATGTAGGTACCTCGTAGCGCGTAGAACAATGCCTAACATTAAGAAAAAAACAATCGAATGTGAACAGGTACTATTCAAGGCTGTGTAGTAACCACTTTTATCATAAAATTACGTCAAAATGTAAAGAAAATAACGTATGTATAACATAAACCTTTTACAATAGCTATAAAATATGGTTACAAATATGCATTGCTACGTCAAGATTTTGCGTAATAATATCGTTGCAAAAGTTGACACTTGCTTGCCATCTTTATTCTCCACTTACCAGGTAAAATAATTAAATTATTAACGCTGTAGAATATGTGGAAGAATCCCATGAGAATAAAAAATACCATATTAAATTACAACTTCAAATTAAAGCAGTCATTTAAATACAGGGTATATGACGATGGCCCCTACTTAACTCAAACCTTAGCTACAGTTTAGGAAATATAAATACAGTGCCTCAAATCGTTCCATGTCCGATAATCCGCTAATATATTTACCAATTTACATTCATGAATTAAAAATACTAAAATATTATATTCACCTTGTCGTAAACTGGCTAGCGACGTTTGCGTAAAAGGACACGGTAACCTGTGAACAAAGTATAAAATTATGTATACATTATACATTATTTACATTTATTGTATACAACATAATTACGTGCATATACAGTGGAGGCTCAGGTGTATCCAATCACTAAATTGTAAAACGTTTATTGGATAACATTGTGCGGCGTCTGTTAATTAATTCGTTAATTGCTTCGAGACCTACCCGTTAGCTACAACCAAAACTATTATAAATGACATATTTAGACATTTATTAGATTGTTTATTGTTACCGTAGTTATTAACCGTAACTGTTCTATGCCGTGAGCAAAGGCGGTATGTTATTCAAAAAGTCGTTCGAAAAGTTCGTTTTGTAAAACAGTTAAAACTTTTTATAACTGCGTGAATGAAAGATATTTAGTAAGGTGGAAAGATTATGTAGAAACTAAACACGGTAACTATTGATTGAATGAGTATATCGTGTGTCAAAATGATTTGATACGTTTGGAAGAGAACTCTACGGACGGCCACAAGATTTGCGGACAGGATAAAATAGTACAAATGCAGTTATACTTCACGGTCGGTACACAACGACGGCGAAGGAAAATTTATACGCGACATAAGGGCCAATTACGAAGAGAGTTTGTATCAGCAGGTTTCATTACGACGTGTCTAATGAGCGCGCGCGCGTGGAACTGCGCATTAAATCATCGTCGCGCACTACACGCCTGACGCCGGCATTACTCAGTTTATTTTTAAGGCCAAGGCACTGCTACACCCACAAACATCCCATTGACAACTTCTACGGTTACAATTTTATTTCCTAGCTCCATTCCAAGCCAGTACGAATATAAATAAATCCTTTCTAAGTCATTCGATACGGCGGTAAGTCACGAAGTTTACATAAAATAGGTGATTTGCGCCGAATGCTACGGTTATTTTTTCTGATTTTCGTTGGGGGTGCTACCCTATATTTATGAGCCAAAAAAATCATGTTTACAAGCCTTTTTTAGGTAACGATTGCGTCGTATACGTGTGGGAGTCGTAAAACTGTTTTGTGTTACCTAACAATTAAGAGGACGCGGTGATGATTGATTCTTAACATTTTTCCTTCAAAACAATTTACAAACACATTATGTTATCCCATAAAAACTAATTGTCGATATATTAAATGTAACTAGTACCTACCTAGTAACGATTACCTATATGTTATCAGTATGAGTGTTTATAGATCAATTTTTGAAATGAATATTAATTGGAGCAGCTGTTTGACATTTGCTCTTACTACACACATAAAATAACTAATACAGATTAGCGGTAAGTCCAATACTAATTGGAAAACTTAAGAACCATCTGCGTCAAAACTTTGATGTTCATCTAAGTTTATACTCATTCCGTCGCGGACTAAAGTTTGGTACGCGTAATCCGGCCGAGGGTTTAGTTAACCGAGTCTTTTTTACTTTTTTCATCAGGCACAAGTAAATAGAGCAGCAGAACTATGGCGGAGGGCACTCGACTTGACATTTACGACTCAATCCCAAAACATAGGCCGCCGCCGCCTGGCCAAACGGAGAGTAATTTTACCAATTTAGTTAGGCCTTCCACACCCTCCGCGTCACCGCTTAATCACGCGGCTTGAATAGTACCCGGATGTGAGTTTAGAGGTCTTTATACACTGGTGGGTAGAGTATTTCAATGGCCGAAGTGTCAGGACGAGTTTGGTCGCGTATTACAAGCTGTCAGTTCACGTTATCTGTACCACAAGTATATGTTATCGGAATGTCTCTCCCACGGTTGGCCGGTCTGACCGACGCTACAGGACCGTTTATACTGTGGCGTTTTATCATAAAACTGTCGTCGGCTGTGATTTCAGTAAGACCGAAGTATTTTCGATGACGGATATGTTGAGAGATATTATTAATGGCTTTATAAAAGGTAAAAAAATTATTGCTTGCTTTATAATTTCATAGTGAATCGTTGCAATTAATTTTATTGCGAATAAATAGTTTGATCATTTATTACACTCATAGTGTAGGTAGCTACTACGACGACATATTTACAATAACAGGATCGCGAGGGTGTAGGAGGAGGAGGTCCGAGCGGTTAATGGTGCGAAAACTGACTGGATCATATCCCTGAGTTTACGACTCGAGAGTAAACGGCCGATTCATTTGCAATTCTAACTGCGCCTTGGATAGCAGTCGCCGGCGTTGCCTCACCGACGTCAAAACATGCCTGTCTTCTCTCTGATTTGGGATTATAAATGTTATTAGACATTAGAATAACGGGTTTCTTGGATATCCATACATTATTTGAATACGGTATTAGTGTAGGTTTCCATTTTACGAAATAGGATTTAGACGAAATAAATTAAATAACTTACGGCCTTATAAAATCCTTCAATAACATTCAGTTCTAATCTTTGAAACAACTTATATCGTAGTTATTTAAATATGCTTACTAGAATCGACCATCACGAAATTTCGTAAGACTAAAATGTAATCAATGCAGATGTTTTATATAAAGATGACGTTACCTCTTATATATTATTTTCAACTGGGTCGATGTAGGATTTTTCACAAAAGCCATTTCTTTTTATTCACGTCTCTACACACAGGAAATTGTTTCTCTAACGCGTTTAACGTCATCATTCGTGGAACAATACATTTTTCCACATCGGACCCCAAACCATTAAGGCGTAGGTACACATAGTTGTACGTACGCATGTACTTGTCGAAAAGCCGGTGGTCCATCTCACTTAGTATTCTAAACACGCTCGCAAGCCGATGTTATCGTCAAGGACATATATTGTGATTCGTAATCGTAACCCGGCCCGGAATAGATCGCCCGCCCGATATCATCCAATCGATGAATTAGAATGTCTATGAGCGAGCTATGGTGCGTTTGCATGAAACGCTTTTCATGCGTCGAACGAATTCTGTTGGGAGCTTTACTGTTTGCAATACCTATGTAAATTTATTGGCTAAAGTACAAAATCAGCCCCCTAGTCGTCCCCCCTTTTTGTCTGGTAACATAAAAATTTATCAGAGTAAAATGAGAATCATTTAAATTTGAGCTTACAGAGTAGGTAATAAGAAGATAAAATAATTATTGTACTTTGACATTTTATTATTGCAGTTTCGATTGGATAGGTATTTCAAAATCGTTTCAAACTATTGTATTAATGTTAATGCACCAAAGCTTGGTTTTTCTTCCTGTTATTTGTAAATTAGTGTTATGGTGATGTATTATGATGTTATAGTTCAATGAATGAGACAAATAGTAAGTAACTACTATACGTTAAAATATGGACATTATTTATTTTAATGCTTGAAATTATTATTATTAACCTACTTCTTATATAGGAATACAGCGATGAACACTCAAAGACTCAATTACGTATTTAGTCCAATACTTTATATAATGTATGCAGGGACGTAATTAAATATTTTTCTTCCCTTTTTTGGAATGCCTTAAACACTGCTGTCGAGTTTAGGGTTATATTATAGGTCGTACATAGGACAAAAAAATATTCGGTTTTATTTTGTGAAAGTGTTAGTTACCATCCCTGGTGTGTGTAAATCATGGGGTAATAGATGCGACCTAAAGATATTGAAAATATCTATTTGCACTTTCTGCCTACTCTTCATGGTTTTATAACTATAGATCAAGTTATAATGTAGACTTTATTTACCTATAGAACCAAATACAATTTTATGTTGAATACACATTTTTATATTCTTTAACATATAGTACCTATTGAGAATATAATAACCAATAAAAGTTTTTCTGTACCTACTACGTACCTAGGTACCAATCATATATGTATACCTATCTACGTGACATAAATTGAAGTATTTTATACTGAACCTATATAACAAACCTACTTCTGCACTTAGCCTGTTTCTCATCAGATTAAAACGTCGCCACGAACATCACAATCGCAACATTGTAGAGACTTTTTGTCGGCATTTAATATTTGCGCGACTGTAAATTAAGTCAGTGAATTAATATGACAAGATGGCAGACAGCATGCTGCTTTTAACTTATATTTTAATTAGGCTTGCATATAAGAATCTGAACGAAGTTGTGTTAAGGCATTTGTTAAGTTATGTTAATTAAGATATTTAATGTAGGTACACCTTATTGTATGGTGCTTGTAAGAAATAGGTACAAGTATGTGTAAGAACCAGCAATTGGTAATTCATTTAACAATGGTATAGCATGATGGAAATGTGAAATTTTTATTAGGAAATTATTTATAGGTAGGTATTTAGGTAAAACTCAAAATAACCTGCTACATGGAGGCTTTCAAAAGTATGCTTCTTAACTTGCCAAATGTGCCGAAAGTTTTAGTATTATTATGAAGACATCCGAAAATATTAACAAAATAAATACCTACAACGAAATCCTCAATCTTCCTTGTAGAGATGACATCTTGATTCTACGACAGTCTACGTATACAATAGAGTCATCATCTGCCTAGCTTTCCGCAACTCAGCTGAGACCGGCTTCCAGTCTAACCGCGGCTGAATATGTAAGAGTACATGCTGAGTATATAAGAGTGTGCAATAAAAATGTAAATGAGTCGGCAAGCGGGAGGGCCATTTACAACGGAGGCACGATGCATATTATGCTGTTTGACCTGAGAGCTACCTTCATGCTTATTACTTGTCATTTCATCGTGAGAATTACTTTAACCAAAATGTTTGCAGTTTTAAAAGTATAGCGGTATGCGTTTTGCGACTGTAAAAAGGTTTCGTATTTAAGTGCAGAATGCCATAATGATACGCAGGGTAGAATATGAGAAGGTTGTTGAGATAATTGTTTAAGATAAGTGCAGGAACATGTGTGTGTACCTACTTATCAGGAATAATTATCTTTTTAAGTTGCGTATGTATTTTTAATGCTTAATAAGGAACATTGAATAATATTATTATTTAAAAATCTTCTTCCCAACGTAATCGACGGCAATGTCTTACCAACATACAATTAAATAGTTACTATCTCATTAATATTAATCTACTAATGAAAGTATCATGTTAAAACCTCCGCAATCTTTAACTCTATGCTGTACCTAATTATTATAAAATGTTTATGATTATGAACCTTTTATACAAGAATGAAAATATTTTAATAAAAAGGAACATTAACACAATTCCTAGAACATAATTTTAAAAATAATGCGCCCACACACCGAAAATGAAACCCTATTTTCATAAAAACAGCCTAGCAGTCAGTAATGAAAGCTCAGCGTTAATTGCAGTAGGTAAGCTGTTGGGGGTGTGCAGATGAAAACAAGCTTTACGGACTATTAAATAAAGTTCAAATTCAAACCTTAGTATCATGTTCTGTGTGGCGTCGCCGCCTCACCTGTTAGTAAGGTCGACCGCGTGGATGGCCGCGCCCGAGCCTTACCCGCAACACGCCTGCAACAAACGGATAAACCCTTTAATAATATGTACGTACCTACCATATAACAAACACTTAATTATACTTGCAGATACATGTAGCTAATTTAAAGCAACAGTCGACATCTTCGTAAGAATTCAGTATTTTAATTCATCATACACCAATTCTAAAACATATTGTTTATATATTTGAATGTTTTGTAATAATAAGTAGCCATGATAATGTCAGCTTCTTAGTTAGAATAATTATCATTGATATAATTTATACCGTTCTGCAAACATAAAACTAATTGGCTAGCAATGAACTAACACCTCAGTCGGTTATGACGCGTAACTATAATTGCTTTTTATCATGATATTAACGATACCTATTCTATGTGAAACGAGGCGTTTTATTCCCTCCCTGGGGCGCTGTATCTGATATGATATAGGCACAAGAACAATGCAGTGCCATTCACACCCACACACTGACTGCAACAATCTTGCCATATTACCACAATAATTTAGTTAAAAACATTTATAGAATTTTTACTACGCAGTAAAACTGGAAAGGCACATATTCTCTTGTGCCCTTAACAAGTCGCCTTCGTATATGTAACTCGTTAAGTAGCTTTATTTAGTGGAACGAACTTCATAATACCTATACAATTGTGACAACCATTTTCTTTGTTTCGTTACTTTGTAAGAATTCAGGAATGGGGAAACACGAATACTTACTTACTCTTAAACGTAAAAATACTCTCCGTGGGAAATTAGATGATTTATTGATAGTTAGTTCTTGTATCTGTTATGTTCAAAGATATTATATGAATGTGGTTACAAAGTTATATAAGAAATTAATGTCTCATTTATGCCTCAACTAGTTTTTAATGCGACCTAAAAAATCCGATTTTCTGCCATTTTGTAACTTTCAACCATAAGCATTTACCCTATTGATACCAAACCTACTTTTGCAAAAGGAATAATATTATACAGATAATACAAAGTTGCCAATAATAATAACAAAGTAAACACCTAGATAACCTACCGCTATACGTACATTTCCTAATGTTTGTATTTACAAAGACACTTTATGCATTTAAGCTACATATTCTGAGCCAAACCGGTGGGAAACCGCACGATATAAAATACATGAGGTATTATTGACAACGCTTGCGGTGTTTGATCATTTAATCGATAAAGGGTGCATTAAAATGTTAGAATAGGTGGTAAAACCTATTTGATACAACGATTCATAGCATTCTCGGACACCTTACTTATGTAGATTATTTCTATAAATCAAAGCCAATCGGCGACCGTCGATAGACAAAGGTTATAGGTAGTTTCAAATATATTGCTACGGTTCTGTGAAAATTGTAGGTACCTATAGGTACTTTTTGGTCTTTCTATGTCCGTACGCACCTACGTAAAATATTTTTCCTATATTAGGTATGGATTTGAGGTTAATAGCGCATAACAATCTTTTGTTTCAGAAAATAAAATATAAAGATCACAGTTCGAAATGTAAAAGACTCATCAATCATTGATTAGATCTAAATAGTTAATCAATAAATAAATACGTTAGCAGTTAGTGTGGAGAAATCTGATACCCAAATGATAGACAAGTTATTTAAAGAACGTATGCGTATATTCTAATTAATAATTGTCGAATTTCGTGAAGGCCGCTTTAAATTATGTGAGCTATTTATATGATAATTATTTCGTTAGTGACAATCTGGATATGTCAACGCGCATTATAACATCAATATATTGTTGTTATTATCTTAAAGAAAAATCTTTTTATATATCTATTAATGCATATTTATTTTTCTGCAGATATAGTCACGGATTTGCATTAAATTTATAATATCTGGTCTGATAACTGAAGAAAATGTTTCCTAATAGGACGCATTTATATCTTGATTACCTCGCTCGAAGAATTGTTGAGATAGAAATACGTTTTATAAGTACTTTTTATAATAAACTTTTAGTAAAAAAAACTAAGTAGATAAGATGAAACTGGTTGAATAGTCATGGATGAGGTATATTACATTTCAAAGACGATTAATATTCACTAAGATAGTCTTACAGAATGTTCATTTTTTTCTAATAAAGGATGATGTAAACAGTGTATTGACCTGAGCTAGAAGCAACATTAACAAAAGTATTATTAGCACCAGACGGACGGTTTCCTTAAAAGAAAACTTTTTTCTGTAATTCATTACGCTTCTAAAGCTCCCTTAGGGGGTTCCATTAGCCGACAAGAAAATGGGAGTGCCTCTACCATTCAAAGCTCTAGAAATCTCAGCAATAAATGCCCACAAGCGCTAAATTTATTTTTATCGTTTGTACCACTTAAGGTACGTATAAGATTGAAAACTGCTCGCGATATTTCCCGACAATACTTAGGTATAATTTCCTCGGATTTTTTTCTACGGAGGCAATAAAATATTTACGGGTATGGATGAATTCGTGAGTGTTTTCGTCCCCGTTCTTCCACTTGGAAAAATTAATTCATTTTCATGAACAAACATTACCTATTAATATTCAACGTTATTCATCGCGATGAATTTGTTTCGTCTTGGGTTGTCTGAATAGAGAAGAACGCAGAATTAGGTCAACAGCATTCGGTGTAAAAAATATTTCACCAGCATACTTTTGCGTAGCTGCATAATAGGTACCACTTCTCTACATTTATTCAAAGCTAATACGCATTTTAACAGTAACTCTTCTGTAATAACTAAATGACAGTATTTCTGCATACAGTGTAGGTACTAATCTACATTTCAAGTAGGTAATGAATTCTGCAAAACAACAAAATAAAGCGTATGGTATGCAAAGACGAGTGCATTGCACTGATTTCTAAGAAGTGCAGTATCAGCAATCTTTCTGTCGGCGGCGCGCAGTCGTTACGTCGCGCGTCGCGGATGCAACGATGCACTCACAGATACCACACTCACGGAGGTACTTCACTACATAATGTACGAAGGTAATGAGACAGACTTGCAAGATTCAGATAATATGGCGTTGTCGTACATTGAGCGGACGGACGTAGGTGGAAGTGTTACGAGAATTGTGTATATGTTGCTCGAAGCTTTACCTTGTACGGTTAACGTTATTGAAATACGTAGGTGTTTTTCAATTGTAATGTATTTGTACAATGATGTTGGGCGCAAAAGTGATTAAACACTGCACGATTTCATTATTTTAGATTTATATTTATATTTACCAAATTATTCAAAGTGGTAGAGAAAATAGGTAAATAAGTACGTCATTTTTAATAGAAACAAAGCTTAATTCAGGATTCACGTAATTGAAAAGTAACTGAACAGTATTATTTTAAAATAAAATGAGACCCGACTAGTTAGACATAGTTCATGTTATAAAAATGTCACATTATATTTTTAGTGGCTATAAATCATTTTTTGAGAGACGAAATCATTCGGGTTTCATTACACAACAGATAAATGTCACTTGAACAGCGACAGCGATTTAGCTGCTCGTATAGTTACAATTTGCGCCCTACGCAAACACGGCGTAGCGTAGGCGTAGGCTAGTTTAGACAACTAATATACTCATACAAATCATGCCTGTAATACCAAAAAGTAAGCAAGCAATTTTTATTTTATCAGGAATTTATTATATGAATACAACACACACAAACAATATCAGTTGAGATGATATAGGTACCTACGTGTTATTTTGACTTGTTTAGTTCAGACGCTATCACGTTTTTCGGGAAATTGCTAAGGTACTGTTACTATAAGAATTTATATGTTAGGTACTGCAAATTGTATGCACCTGCGTGTTTTGATATAATACTAAATTCCTGATAAAATCGAAATCTGTCTATACGTTGCATATCGTTGAATATTATATTTTATAAGTCTCCAACTAATGTGACATGATGGTGGCGAGCCTATTGCCATTCGACGTGCTTACATCGGGTTCTTTGACCCGGTATTCCGGGAATGAAAGAAAATTATATTTTTGTCCACACGGACGAATTACAGTGGAACAACTTTTAACGTTGAAGTCACTTCGATTTCATGTCGAAGTCTAATTACGTAGGCACCAATGAAAAAAGTTATTTAGATAGAGTGACTTTTGTCACGCCAAAGTTTGTCACGCTATTATTACCTGTTAATTATTTCTAGTCGCATATAATTGCAGTGATTAATTATATTGATCCTGTGAACAAGTAAAGAATAGAATATTCATGAATTACTTTTTACTGTGTAGGTGTGTAAGAAATGTATAATTAAGGTTGTTTTAACGCCGTGGATCGATTAGGTCTGTCACTGGCAAGATCTTTAATCATCATCATCAGCCCGTTGCAGTCCACAGCTGGACATAGGCCTCTCCCAAAGTACGCCAATGGATGCATAAAGCAGCTGACCGGTCTCTGCGTACCTTCGAAGATATTTAATGTTAGATATTTATTTAGCATAAATAAATAAGTTGCGGATGTGTGACCTACCTACCTGCGCATGCGACTGCATCGTTTATGGTTTTATCATAATTTAGAGGGGGCGGGCTAATGAATGCGAGTCTTTGTTTCGCAAGCTTTATGTCTTTCTTTATGACGAGGTCGCTACGCAACGTGACATAAGGTACCGGGGTACCTACAATACCGTCTTAGTACCGTGTTATGGTCATAGGGTCATTAGGAATATAATAACAGTTAGGATGATATAGGTACGTGTTATTTTGACTTGTTTAGTACGGACGTTGGTCACGTTTTTCGGGAAATTGCTAAGGTTTTGTTTGTATGTGCTGTAACTATAAGAATTTATATGTTACTGCGAATTGTGTGTACCTATGTGTTTTGATATAATAGCCCATCAAAACTCCTAATAGGTGTATAACACGCACATATTCCTATTCACCTAAGCACAAAATACAAATATTTACTTTGCTATGGATTTTGTTTCGTAGCAAAATTATATTTCAAAGTAAACTCCCGCCCGTCCAGAATTAAATAACTTATTTTAACACGTGTACCATAAATATAGCTTTATCACGTTTTTACATTTCAAAACATTTACCATCATGTCTAAACCTTGAACGTTATATTATATACCTATCTTTAAATCACGTTTTATACAGTCGAGGTAAAAGATTCGTTTCAAACCAGATAGGTACTTACGTGCCGACAATATTTAACATCGATACAAGGGCACACGTCTGTCATATCTTACTACACCTATTCATAGCTATAGGTAGCACACAACTATACATACGCAACTCCAAAGAAATACAATAAAAATTATACAAACGTAATACACTATACATAAAAATGTACGAATTCAATTACTTATAGCAATAACAGAGATGAAGCAGCGAACACATGAGGGTGGTAGACGCAATGATTCAATATAATCCGGCCCGGACATATGTCGGTGACTTATGCGGACTTTTATTAAACCGACTTATTTGGGAAGACAATATGGTGGACCATTATACTCGATTGAGACATTAGTACACAGCTTTATTAAGCTTTGTTTTAAGGTCACATTATTCAGTTTAAGTACTGTGGGTAGGTACCCCTTTTAGTTGCTCTTCAGAGGAGATTGTTTTGCATGGAAACAATTTGGCTTTGAAAGCTACAATATGGTATTGTTTCATAATAAATACACTCATATAGGTACGTTTATAAACATAAGAAATACGTGCGGTCAGAAATTTCATGTATTCAAATCTACGTAAAATTATTCCCTTTAATTAGTAGAAGTAGAGCATTTTTTATTCTCATTTACACCCTGTTCCACAATGCCGGTGTTCGTTACATCTGGCCTGAAAATTATTTTAGCCGAGCTCCTAATTTTGGTACATTTGCGATGAGCTTAACAAGAACGAGCCAGCGGCGCGCTTTTCATCTTTGAAGCGCAACATTTACATTTTCGTCTCATTTATTTGCTATTTCGGGCCAAGCCTCCTCTCCCACTGCCCTCCGCTCACCCCTCCCACGGCCTCACTCCAATGAATAAGTCTCAGCGTGCGTCAGACGAGAGTAAAACGAAATTGGGAAGGAACGCTCTATAAAGTCTAATTAAGTTTGAAGTGAATGCACAAATGTAAGGAAATATAAAAATGCCCGTAAGGAACGAGAATTTATTCAGCATTTGTTTGTGTAAATTTTATTAAAACTTTTTAACAATTTATTTACTGCATTGCCTTATCAAGGAGTTTCATCGCAGAGCTTTGAATTATTACGAGCGCAACGTTGTAGCCGCCGACACCATTGACCTTATACATACACTAATTAATCAAACACTGCATAGGATATAATACAAGTAATAAAACTTAAATGTATCCTTTTAAATAACTATAAATCTTTCATAAAGTAAACATAAATCAAATTCAACAAAAACAATAGTTTGGAGGCAAACGGAGGAAGCGAGATGGCGCATGATCAGAATGTAATCACCTAATTCCGGCTTATATTAAGATATTTTTACGAAGAAAAGCCGTCGTTTTGTTATTCTGGTGTCGTTTCGTATAAAAATAACGCGTCCCTTAACGCGAACCTTTTGTCTCGGGGCGGCACCCGGTACCATAATAGATATTATTTCGTTGCCACCCTCTCTTAGTTGACATTCGTGGCTTGCAGTTGGCAGGATGCAACCGTAACGCGTGATTGAAATGTCAAGTTAGTTAACAGAAATTAAATGACTTCGGCGTATACTTAGGCAATTTTAGTTGGTAAACTTTGATTAAAACCTTTTGACGTCGACACTAGTAGCTTCTAGATATTCCTCATTTAAGTAAGCTCTCCATTTAGTAGGCATTAGTATTTTCTAGGACGTATCATGTAGATTTCTATGGTAGTCAATTAAAGTTGTATACATATTTTGGAGAGTCACAAAAAGGCGGTTTATAATAAGGGAACTATAAATTTGGTACCTACGGCTACGTTTCGGTTCCATAAATTCCAATCCAGATGGTACAAATAACTTGAACGACGGAGGGTTACCTCAGTATAATATGGAGCATATAGGCCCAGATTTTGTGATAGAAAAACGGGTCCCGAACCACCCCCGAATATAAATCGCCTTGTTATATTTTCCGGGACATTGGGATTCATGAAGTTTGTGGGCCCTGACGATATGATTCTTCAGAAATATGAACTTTTATACTGCTCGCGACAAAATGGTAATAGACAATGCTTGTCCGCTCTACTATGTACCTATAATGGCTTACGTGGGTAGGTATATAAATATTCGGTGACCTTTTAAAAATATGCTACATTGATGACATTATGTTCTCAATATTTGCTAAGCGAAAAAGTGTCTATTATTATTTATGGAAATAGTAAAAAATATACGTATCTGCTAACTAGTTTTGTAAATATGTGCTTCAAGGTCTCATCATCCTCCTCTTATTCATCAAAATCTTAAAGATTGGAAAATATCTGAAGTAAGAAAACATAAGTTTTTGTCTTATGGACTTTTCTAATAAGAACGTTTTGGTCAGTTCAATGAAATGAAACATGAAGTTTCATTTCATTGAACTGACCAAAACGTTCTTATACCTAATCTATAAACATTAACATTCATATTATGAGCTTCGACGTTCAATTAAGAGAATGTTTATTTTTATGATTTTGTGTTACCATATTATCGAAAATCTACAGTTGTATATCAATTTAGATAGTATTGGTAATAATTTATACAGATAACTAGAGGCGTAGAAGTCATCACCTCTCTCAAGTTCACTGACATAATCGGTAAATTATGTAGAGAACTAGGGAGCGGCGTCAAAGTGTTTTAAAACACTGATATTGGCAGGTTCTATGACATAAAGCCAACATTTTACCACATATTGAAATTAGAGGTAGGTAGGTAATAAAACAGGTAAGACATATAGAGGTATAGATACCAAAACTGTCATGAACATATAGTTATTAAAATAATTTTAATTGGATACAGTATTTCTCTACCTAGGTTCATTACATCGAAAGTTCAAGAAAATACCTCTTTGCACGTTATAAAATAAGTCCTTGAGAAATCTTTTGTGCGACCCAACTTATTATAAACAAACCAAAACCTTTACATATTAATGTTACTTAGAAATGGATCTCAGATAAATCAAATTCGCCAAACAATTCAAATTTCAAACAAACACGATTCAAAACCACAGTAAAAGTAAAAGCACCGACCTACCTTTCCTATTCAAATAGAAAGCTACGAATTTGCCGACGTAGATACCTATTCCCTCCAAGTTTGCTTTTACGGGGTTGTATGAATTTTCGCATAAAATTCAAATAGATTCTCATAATTGTGCATTTGAATGGCTCTCCCTGCGCGGAGGCGTTCAAAAGCCATTTTTGAGTTCATTCTCCCCCCATTCCTCTTTGTATCGTCCTACTTATTTTAATTTATAGAAATGCAAATTTTTCCTTTAAATGTGCTTTGTATTGTTGTTTATTTAAGTATCCTGCGAGTTTTGAATAAAATTACGACGGACGCGAAATAAAAGCTTAAGTATGAAGAAGAAAATTAAAATTATTTTATCTTTCTCTTAAGTAGGTATTGCTTAATGCATAAAATATTTTCCTAAATACCTAACGGCTTAAGATGGTGAAAATAAAAATAAAATAAAGTATTTTTGGCTAAAGTATGCGCTACATCAATTCAACAATCCAATTTAATGTGGAATTTATGAAATAACCTTTTAAATTGTAACAAAGGAAAATACAGGTCCATCTGCCTTTAAGCCACGTAGGCATATAATAATATATTGTATATGTATACCAAAGTAGGTCTTCGGAACCGGTTTTAGGGCGAGAGCCTACGCGACCAAGTTATTATCATTCGTATGTAAATCAGCCAAGCCTCGACTCAGCGAAGCCTTTATCATCTCGTTAAGTATGATAAGTAAAGTGGATCTCTTTTTTTACTTAAAAAAACCCTCGCCTTAATATTTTTCATAAAATATTTAAAGAACGGCCACAATTAGGCGGTCCGTAAATGAAACGTTGTCCTTATTCAAATTACTAAAAGTGTTTTCAAATATCAAGATGTTTATTTTATAACTTAAGGTGAAATATATGATTTTATTTCACTAATTAATTCATGCATGGCCAACACGAAGTCTGCGTGCATAAAACGCAAGTTTAACATTAGAAACTGCCAAGTAAAGCTTTCAAAGTGTAACGAACTTTCTACATTTGCATTTCAGAAAAAATACATCACTTATAATGCAGATCGACAGATAATTTTATTGTTACCGACAAAAGGCTAACTCCTTTCAATAAAGTTTGAGTAAGATAAATTAACAAAAGAAAACGGGGTAACAAAGCTGAGTTGCGTAACACGGCACAAAGGGAACCTACCCGGTATGAATATGAATGGCTTGTTTGGTGAAATTGGGCCGAAAATAACGACGGAGCACAATTTCTTTTGTCTATGTTTTTTCCGTGACTACCAACGATTCGCAGCAAAACAGCCGCGATGGTAAAATTCTGTTTTTACGCAAAAAAATATATTTCTCTTATTGCTCGTAGAACGTTTTATCCAAGCGGAAGTGAGAGTACTTTATATTCTGATTTTGTGCGTAACGTTTCTGTGTTGTTACGATGATTGATATTCTTGGCTGTTTTCGTAAATTCTTACTTACTACCTACCTAGATATTCTAGTAATCTGCATGAAACTGGGTTCACATAGCTTGTAGACAGCTATAATTTAACAATTCAGTTTTTTGCACGTTTTCTTGAGGTTAAATCTACTGAATATTTGTTCTACATAAACAAATGAACAGTGTACGATACAAACAAGAAACAACAGATGGGCGAGACAAAAGTTCCTCTCATTCGCCACCTATAAAGCGGTTAGCGTCCTCAGTTTTCGCAACGAGTTTCCTCAATTGTTTCGGTGGGTATTTATTAAATAACCCGGGTAAGGGCGTAACGGACCGTCTGCGGGCTAAGCCCGGTCGTGCTCTTAATAAAGCCCTAGCTTAATATTGTATGTGAATACAACCACGGCCATGTGTTTACTTTGTTTTTATTTTAGGCAAAAGTCCGAATAGGCTCGGTTAACATTTTATTATCCTTTTAATGAACATTTTCGTTGCTTTTCATTTTTTTCCGTTAGTAAATTGTTTCATTAAGCTTGTAATGAGGGGCTGGAATTTGTTAGTGTATTTAATTGAAATATAAACTCTGGTTCATAAACTAATTTAGAGGTTAACATTTCTTTTCCTTTCAAACATTTCTATTTCATTAATTTAATACCTTTATTCTAATACTTTAGAAAACTACATTAAATAGGCGCCTTTAAATGCCGGCCTACGTATGTATACCTAACATTTGTGGTATTGAGCGCGCGCAGTCAAGGGAACTCCGTCGCTGTAGCTGACTACGGTCCGGAAACGTTATCTTGGTTTAACTAAACAACTCACTCCAAACGAACGATACCCCTCGCAACCTCAAACGTCATAAACATCCTGATATCCCATTGTAATTTGAGTTTTATCACCCAAAACAAAGAGTTGTAAATTGAATGCGGGAGTCAAGTAGTAAAGATATTACAGAGCATAAGACAAAAGCTATGCTGCCTCAGTAAACCTCTCTCAGACGAGTTAACTAGTTACCGCAGAGCTGAAACTATTCAAATTACTTTTAGGTTGGAAACCAACATTTATACTCTACAACCTATATAATACAATATGTTGTAGACAAGTAAGTAGTTCCCTATATCATGATGAAATTCTAAATTCCAGCTAAGATTTGGTATAACTAATTTATTTAGGTCCCTCACAATAAAACTGCAAAGGCTAACGACGGTTACTGTCAACAATACAAATTCAATTCAAGATTTTTATAAACAAAATTGAGGTTTATGTAGCCCATTTTCACTCACAATTTGAAACTGAAAAAAATCTACTTAATTTATTAAAATTACGAGACAGAAGATTGTCAGTTATGGTCGCTGAGACCGAATGTGCTGAATCGACGAGCGTCGAAGCCGGTCGTAAATCTCTTGAATTCTCTCTGGATGAAAATAAGCGGCAAAGTCTTGCCACAGAGCAACGTGCCTTGAAAAACAGAATGTTAGGTACCGTTTTATTCGAATCTATTTCTTAATACTTACTTACTTCCCAGAATTGTCAGTTTCCCTTCACAGTAGGTAGGTAGTTAGTTGCCTAGGTAGGAAAATTTTTATCTGTGTTTTAGTCATTTATTTTGTGTAGAGTTTGCCAAAGACGAAATAATATAATTATGTTGTCAGTATCATCTGCCAACATCTATTTGTGATTTTTATGTTCCTTAATATATTTGGCAATTAAAAACCTTTCAGTGACTTGTTCAAAATATTGTTATTAAAATACTTAGTTGTTAAATCAAGATTTTAATCGATCACCTAACTAAATCTTTTCTGTGATCAGTAACAAAAGTAATAATTTATATTTAAGATTATAGGTAGGATCTTCCTTTGTCAAATCTTAAAACGAGTTTATACAACGAAACATATCAGAATCTTTAACATACAAGTCAGCCATCTTGTCACACCGACCAATCACAGAGCGCTCAGAGTTTAAATACAAGATGGCGGGTAGGTACCTGCCTATAGAATGACGCCATTCCCCATTGTTGGGCTTTATTGAATTGTTGACAAATCGATTAACGGGTTAGTAATATCGATCGAATAACTTTTTGATGACTGCATTTCGATTTGATTTTGTCTCATCCGATTAATCAATAAGTAGGTATATTTATTATACTTACTAGGTACCTGTAGCTATACATGATGTAGATCTATTTAAAAATACCTAGGTATGTACCTATGTACGTACCTGTAATGTATGGTTAGTATCAAAGTGCCTATAAATTTGTGTAGCTAACACTTCATGATTGTTTTAAATAACGCCACTTGATTTATTATTAAACGCCACGCGATTAGATAAGAAATTAGGTAGGTACTAGATAACATTTTACACTAGTATTAGCGTGCTTTACGACGTTTACTAAGATAGCCTTTGTAACTGACCTAGGTACAGGCACACAATAAAACATTATAGATATTCAAATAAACATACTGTATCCACTATAATTTACAATCAAAATATTATACAATTTAAAGATAACGACGTCAGAAAATATTTACGGTCAAGTACGTATGTTGATAAAGTCTGACTGAAATATGAGAACAGATGTTCGGGGTGAATGAACGAGGAACGATGCGCTCGCGCCTGCGACCCGCTTCGACGATTTATTTATTAAATGTGTCCACATTAACCTGACGATTTATACCTAAATAGCCTTAATTACTTTATTACACTATTTGACAATGTATTAACGACTCTATCGTACTATCTTTGACGCCATAAAAACAGATTTGAATTGCACATCAATGTTACAACATGATAACAATCTTTATTATCTCTGCATAAGCGTTTAGCATTTAATTGTTAACGTTGTGTTTTATTAATGACTAACATTCAAGTTAATTTGTGGATCTAATTATTTATATTGCACTTTTCACATACATGTTGTTAGGTAGGATACAATCTATCTACCACGGTCGGGTGAGCTCTTATTTTGCTATGCAGCTCTGTAGAGCTAAAAAAGGCATGTAACCTAGGTAGGTTACATACCACTTAAAATAATAGCGTACCTATCCCATAATTGGGTTTTAATTTACAGCTTTACTATAATCTACCTTTTAAATAAAGTAGAGAAGATACAGTTAGATATTTACATCTATAGAGCTGTAAAAAACAGACACAGCTTTAACTAAACACAAACGAAGACTATACTTTTCCGACTCTTTATTTGAATATAATTTTGCGTGATAATAGATACGTAAGTAGATAAGGGAAGGGCAGAAAAGGTGATTTAAGAAAATTACATTATAAAAGAAAGAAAACCGGAGGGGCCTCGCCGAGCGGCGTCGTTTCGAAGACATTGTTATAAAAATGTACCAATTTAAATTCAAACATAAAGGCGGTCCACCGATGCTATATTAAGAGTAGATTTACAAACTTAATATAGTACCTACGCTACAGAAATAACAGAATTATTATCTAAAATTTGATTTTTAAATGTTAATGATGCTCCTTCTATTTTTATACATTGCATTTATACCATTTTAGAATAGAATACTGTTTCACTTGAACAAAACTAATCTATCTAAATACCTTTGTGCTAGCTTTTACTGCTACTTTTCTTAAATTGGAAAAGCTGAGACGGATCAAATCCTGTCGAAACGGCAACTTTGCCAATAAAAACTTTCTTTGTTACCCAGATACTATCGACTAAACTCTTTCATTCGTTCTAACACTCTTCTATTTCGAGGGGGAGCTGCACATACGTAGTATAGGTTTAAATTACTTTTAGGTGGGTAACGTCTGACTCACGGCAAGAAAGGCCCGGTGGGATTGTTCGCAGGAGTTATTAAAACTTTTTAAATCTTCGAGATAAGAATTTAAAGGTTTTATGTTTTTAAAATAAGGGAGCCATCAAAACTGATAAGATTGTAAGTGTTCCTAAATGGCACGGTTTAAAACTAGAGGTCGTTAATATGCTATGTCACTCGGTCGGTAATATTATTATATTTTTTTCCTTCTAGGAAAAATATAAACAGAAAAATGTTATTATATGGTAGCTCCAATATGTTCATAACTAGTATAGGTAAGTTTTATTTAGTCACACACAGTAAACAAATGAGAAAACAAAATGTAAACTATCTTGCCAACACGTCTAACATCAACAACGTTACACTATTCTTACAAAATCAAAACAAAGACAAACAACCGTGTGATCTAAATTCAAATTCAAACTCAGCATATCAAACGAATTCCTTGGCTCATAGCTGGCTGCA
The DNA here is from genome assembly GCA_946251915.1 of Abrostola triplasia. NCBI lineage: Eukaryota > Metazoa > Arthropoda > Insecta > Lepidoptera > Noctuidae > Abrostola > Abrostola triplasia. The sequence goes on from OX276430.1 coordinate 5,066,380, forward strand.
ATTACAAAATATTCTCGCAAGATTCCAATTAAAACGTTTCATCCGCAAAATTCCACAGGGTCGGAAACTTCCAAGATTCCCCCCCTTCCCCCTACGGGAGGGTAATTGCTCCTCACATTCCCCGGATATCTTACAGGCGAGTTCCTACTCCGGACGGAATGTCACTGCGTTACCGACGCTGAAGGAACAATTATTACTTAACGCTATCGTTCACTGATGTGTAACGTATGAACTGACTTTCATTTTGATAAATGCTCCTTTATTCTGTGATTATTGTAGGAAAAAAAAAATATTTTAAATTTATATTACCTACAGTTATGGTATAAATTATGAGACTTGCTGCCTATAGGTATCTAACTATAGGTAACACGGATCAGTAAATCTTAGGCCTAATAATTATAACGATTGCCACTAATATTTTTATCAGTAAAAGCACACGAACGTTATTCAGTAACAGTCATCAGTGATAATTTGTGCTTCTAAACGCGTCATTAAAATTTTATTTTATGCTAATTTCTCAACTTTGTTGCTATCACCGAATACGATCGGGCACACATGTTGTTTTTATATTACCACTTCCAAAAGTTAAGAAGAAACTTATCGGCAATTATGAACATTTTCCCGTAAGTAAATTACGTATAATTAAGATAAGTAGGGGTCCATTAGAGAGAGAGGAAACTTTTTCACATAATTCCCACTGAGCGCGTCGGCACACGCACCGCCGATATTTATAAATAATAACATAAAACAATATAGCGGTAGCTCTTAAGAGTTCGCTACATAAAGCTCGCCCCGAGAATAAATGGATTACTTGTGTCCGTGGCTCGCCATCTAGCGGGGGGCGCGTGAAACTGTATGAGTTATTGTTATAGCGCGGATATCTCCGCTTCCGAACATGTTTTCACTTACACCCCTCTTGTAAGAGCTATAAAAATCTGCCCGAAATATTTTATTAAATTGATTGTGTTTCCAAAACATGTCGCCGCAAAATATTCTTAGACGTAATGGAATTTATTCAGACTGCTTCATTGAAGACGCGTCCAGACTTTTAAGTTGCTACTTAGCTTCGTGAAAAGAGTATCTTATTCAACCCAGTACCTACTTATTTAATCCAGTATTATAGCAATCTTTATTCTTTACTGTTCATTGTCTGCTTCGTGTGATATACGTTAACTTAAATTCACTTCTGTAAATTATATTAGGAATTACGTTGACATAATAGACGTTTAAAATTCCATAAAAAAATTGTCCAATCGTTTCTATAATATAAGGTGCAGTACACACGGGCGTTTAAGTTGAAGTAGTGAACGATAGCCGAGACTTATTAGCTGTAACGAGGCAATAAAGACGGCGTTCGTTAGCTCGCGGACAAACGGACACATAACTTACCAACCGTACTGGAACACCCGCGTTGTGAACTACCGTCCGTAGCTTATTCTTTTACATTGCCGACACTTACTTGAAAGTTTATTTCGTTTTTATAATTTATATTAAATAAATTCTTTACATTTTTTATTTTAATTATTTTATTATTTAATTGTTAATGGGATTATAAATATAACAGCAGCTAAAATTTGTTTTACGCAGAACTGTTAGTACACTGCCTAAATAAGTAATTTACAGGTGAAATCCCACACCAATATGCAAGAGTTCTGCTCATCGGATCCTCACATTGACCGGTCCCCCTCGGTAATCTATTACAACTGCGCAGGACATGAGCATGGTAACAAAAATATATGATGAAAACGTGAAATAAAATAAGTTTCAGATTGCAGTTAATATAAAAAGGTATGGACGTATTTCTATGCTTATTTGGACACAATAGAAAATACTGATGGCATGCCGTCGACATCGCTGATGTGTAAAGATATAATATCAATTCTATTATCAGAAAATAATGAAGATAACAGTCCAAGATTGAAGTCAAAATAGCCTTATCGTTATTGGTAAAATGAGGGGCCTGCCGCTCCTTGATAGGGAGTTCCAGGTAGATAAAGTATCGGGTTGTCCAAGGGCAAAATGGGGCAGAAGACTATAATTTGGCTAAATTGGGGTCTACTCAAAGTTATCTTTCGATAAATAACTAGGTAGGTATATATCCAAATCAGGTGACTGTGTAGATAGTTTCTACATAAATTCAACGTAAAACTCTCCTATATTACCTACGATACAAATTATATTTTCTTATATTCAGTTGATAAGCAGTAACAGATGGCATAAGTAGGTACACTCGCTAAAGAATTTAATATCTTAGATAAGGGGATAGTATTATAACCAATACCTATACTTAGGTGAATATGAAATATAGGTTACATTTTATGTTGTTCATTACATGCTACAAAAGATTTTTTAGCATCCATAATTGTGTCCCGCTGCTGATCAAAGACCTTACTTTGAACTTCATGATTATTTAAATGAAAATACTATGAGAACAACCTGTAATGCCTGAATAGGACCTACTGATTGTAATGTTACAATTTAAATTACATATATACCCATTGAATATCCAAGTAGAGTGCAGAACGATTTCCTCATAAACTAGTACCCAATAGAGAACTTATTATAATAAGAAAGAAGGCATAAAGTATAAAATAATTCGCGCATAATCTTTTGAGATAATTATCCGCAGTAAATTAAGTTGCATCCTAAGATCATTAAACTGTTGACCACGCCGAGCGTTTTAAGACAAAATATAACATAAAGAGACCACACACCACGTGGAATCCAAAATCGGCCTCTTAGATTTACAATTTAATTTAGTTAACATACCAACCCGCTTGAACAAGTTTTGAAATGATTAGGTAACTTTATATTCAGTAGTAGAAACCTAAGTTATTTATAAATTAGTTTTAAAATATAGATGTCATCAAATCAGTTTTTTATCAAAAGACTTATTGATTTAAAGTGAATTCGTAAATTATATTGGACGTGTTAATTTTTTTATTAAATTTCCGTCACATGGTGTTTGAACCAAAGACATTTTTAATTAGTTACAAGAATTCTTTACAAGTAACATACCTAGACACGTTCCTTCGTCGCCATCTGTGTTGAACGCTCAAGATATGCTTGGCGTTACGCCAAACATCGTGCATTCGTTCACACCCTGTGTTTACATCAAAATTATTTTTCGGAACTATAACAACACAGAGTTTCGTCATTTTGTACACACAACACTACTTCAACGTATTAAATCTAAAAGTATACTGACTACTATTACCTACTCTCTGCTTTCTCTTTGCTCGCAAAAAAACTAATTTGAATTTTAGAAAATTGGGTCAGCTTGCCTTTCTAGGAAGCGTTTGCGCATCCAATGTTCACATTGTCTCTACATGTCGTAAACGACTCTAAACATAAACATGTTTTTTTATCTGAATATTAATAAGATACTGGCACAGTACAATATTGTCCCTTTTGATAAAAAAATATGTTTGTAGAAGCTGTGTTAGAACTGTATACGTAAGAAGGTAGAGTCAAATCTTAAAGAATAAATCTGTAAACTTTACAAGTTATAATGGAGTAAAATACATTTTGATCAGCTATTCCGAAGATATGGAAGGATATTGTTCGTAGAAGTGTGTACCTACTGGTGCTAGCTAACGAGGTGAGAGTGTGTTCCTAATGTAGAGTTGATTGGAACATAACTGTGGTTATCTTTAAAATTTTATTTAAAATCTCATTATAATATTACTCATAAATATTGTTTTCCTTGGGTAAAATAAATTGTAATTAATAGGTTCAATACATTCCGCTAAAGTTGTATGTTCATTGTTTAAAATAACGCCCTCTATACAAAAAGAGCGGAACTTTTTGCAGCTTTAAGCACTCTACCAAAGTAGTGAGAACAGTTCTACTGTAGGTTGTTTTTTATTCTCACTTGCTCAGTACCTATTACTTCTATCTAATGAATCTATAAATGGATTCAAATCAAATGAATTATGGATAAAAAGTACTGAAATCCAACACTTTTAAAGCTAAGATATTAGCTTAGGCCTGAACTAATAAGAGCAGTTATTGTGCTTCTTGCTACCTACACATAACTATGAAGGTTAATATTAGATGCCCAGTTATTAAAAAAAACTGGAACTGTACAACGACTTCCTATCTTAATAAAATCTCACGAGAAATGCTCTACATAGGTAATATATTTCATACAGTTACATACTTGAGCTTTTACTCACAATAATTATAAATATATTATAACTATAACATAAGTGAGGCTCGAATCTTTTGTAAATTCAAATCATATCAGGTATTAATTACCTTATAATTAAATGTACGGAAATATGTTAGAACTAGGAGCTTTATTACGTTAAGGCTACAACCACACAGTATTAAACTACTGATATGTCTCTATATCTCCTAAATAATACATTATAGTGATCATCATACTCTTTAATGTGCATAAAAATAATTATTTTGATATTTGACGTGCTTTCGATATTCGTATTAATCATGCATGATAAAGGAATTTAGGAGCTCTACATTTCTCTCACCATGATCGAAAACAAATTGAGGACAGCGCCATCTCTACCAAATCAGTTGAACTAATACAAACACAGCAGTGGTTGTAAACATTTTGTAACGTTAGTTTTATTCTTCTTTTTTGGTACTTTCACTATTTTCTTTATTCAATTCTAAATGTAGGTAACTTTTTGGTTCAAATATTTTTCAATAAATAACATACGTACCTACCTAGATTTTCTAAACTAAAATAAAACTAAATAATTAAACTTTAGTTAGGTATACTTTTTTAAGGTGCAACATAAATCCAAGTTTCCTATCTTCCATTGTTAATTTAATTGATGAAATTCTTTTATTAAAATTAAGAGATTGTATTTTTTTGAAAATGTTACAAAATCTTATAAAAAGAAATACTTTTTACACAAGAAGACAGTAGCGTAATAAAACAGATACCAGAAAGGTTGAAGACAACTGATCTCTCGGACCCTCCCAAACGGCAATACGATCAAAACTCACACACTGACATTCTTTGTACGTGTGCTTAAGAATTTCAACTGCAGGGCCATTGCCATGCCGTGCTATCGACGCCATTTTACTTTGTTCGTTGTCTCTTTTCCTCCCACCAGATACGACCAAAGAGTAATGAGAAAAAAACCAAATCGTTCCATCTCTTTCGCATGTCGACGGGAGAGCTGGGTGATCGCAGCGTGAGTTCTTTCGATTCGAGAAGGGGAATGAAAAATTAAAAAGAAAGAAGTATGGCGATACCGTTCGATGCGTGGTAGGACGGTCCCCGACCGGGCGGACATTTTTGAGATACCTACTACGATGATGGCGGAAACAAAAATGCGGTTTTAAAGCTTGACAACTTTTCTGTTGGTTTTGAGATTCCTACCTAAGGAGATGTATTTTTGTTTTACGATAATGGAATTTTATTGAATTGCATACTTAATATAGTGTCTATAGGTACTATTTTAGGTAATAATAATAAGCTACCACTACCTGCTTGTTTGACATTTGACTTTTCTTTTAAATACTTAAATATTTGTGAGGAATTATTTTAATAACTCTTATATACTACTTATTGTATAAAGTGCTGAGCACATAAAAAATCTTATTGAGAATAAATATTAGGAACAGAATTAAAACGCAATATTAATTAGTTGATAAACCTATAGGAATGTTCAAATCGAAAATTGTTTGCCCTTATATAAATAACTATAATAATGGTTAAGTAGTTAAAATAAAATATTGAGTTCAATAATGATGCTTACCTTTTAGGCAACGCCTTGCGGATATTTAGACAGATTTTTCTAGCTTCATACCATTGTGAAGAGATCTGTAAAAATTAGAAAAATAAATTAAAATCCAACACAATAAAAAACAAACATAATTGGATAGGTAGGTATGTAAGTAAGCTTGATGTTAGGTACAGGTGCATATGTATAAAGGTCTAAGTAGGTACCTACGTAGGTAATAAGTTTCCATCCAAGCAAACTTCTACAAGAAGTCAGAAGGAAATGTAGAGGGAACGTCGTAGTATTACTTATTTTAAAACCAACAGACTTTAGTTTATATTTCCAGCTACCTAATTTATTTTCTTAATTACTGCAGGTAATGTATATTTTCAACCGTCGTAAACAGTGCAGTGGCAGCAAGCAACGGAAGGCCCTGCTTAGTTGCAGAGCAGTTGCTGCTCGCTACACAACAGCCTCTCATAAATTAACTCACTACGTACGTACAGTGCAGTAACATCGATTATTTACAGCCACATACCTCTGAGATAATCTTTACTAAGTGCACGTTTTACTGGCCAGCCCGAAGCGGTTCGCCACTTCACTTTATGGTAAGTTAAGCAAATATTAATGGCGGTGAATTTATGACACTCTAAACTAAAGGTGTTGTGATCTCGCTGTGTCTTTTGCCGGCGACTGTACTTTGTTATGTATCTAAACATAGCGTGTTCCTAGCACACTGCTTTTTTTGATGCCGTAGATTGATGGAAAAAGAAAAATCGATTATATGTAGTGGCTCTATGTTGTTCCTGACTCTTAAATTAATAACAAATCAAAGGCCACAAAACTGATTTCTGTTTTTAAAATATTTATGACTGAAGATGTTTTATCGTAGGAAGTCCTAAAATTGAACCGCTTCTATTGCCTCTGTACTCTATCATTAATCTCCATTTATAAAGAGTTAAACTACCCTCGACGAACCTATTTAGCATAGAGAATCTGCAGCGAAAAGCTACCAGTAAGTAAGAATTATAGCGCCAATAAAAAAAATATTTACTACGGACGGCTGCAAAGGCCAGTGGAAGCAAAACTCAGTAGAGTCGCGTCCACCGCGACGACTATCGCGTGATTGATACGCAATAAAGTGAATTTATTACGAGACCGCTATAAACGCACGCCCGAATGGCTAATCATCTATTAATCGCAATTTAACGCATCAACACTGTCAAATAATACTTGAAAGAACAAGCGATAAAAGTTTATTGCGCACTCGTGACGAAACGTTGTGCGCTATATTCTGCCGCGCGTCGGTCGACGGGCGTACGCCGCTAGCGACGAATAGGCGCCGCCTTAATTTGCTCCAATCGCGGCCGTGTAAGGCGACACTATAAAAAATGCATAAAACCACACGGAAGGACTCACAATGCTCCATAACCTACCGCAAAAGTTTGACATTACTACGACGCGATTGTTTCTTTGTTTATCGTATAAAATTTATAGGTGCCGCTTACCGTTTACGAGAGCACGGCTATGGCCGTTGAACTTTGAATCGCTTGATTACGGTTTTTTAATGGTTGAGTGCGAATATTCGTTAATATTTCATTGTTGGCTGACGCATTGTATTCGAGAGCCTCGAGCGTGCCTGCCTGCCTAATGTAATCTACACCCGCTCGCGGCCGCACGACCTCCGTAGCGTGGACCTGTTCCTACGTATACCCACGTTGACTTCATATGAAAATGCATGAGAAATACTTTTATTAACGTACTCTACAGAGAATACAGGTTCCAACTAAAGGTTTGTTTTTGTGAGTACAAGGCGTTATTATATATAGCTCAAGGAAAGTCTTGAGGATAATCTTGAGGTCGATTTTCCTACGTGACCGAATTTATTTTCCTATAGCCGCTCTCAGTCATAAAACTAATGGCTGGAATAACGCACCGACAGAGGTTTATTCTGTGAAGTCAGCACACAGCCTGAAAGATGTTTAGTACCTACCTACCTACCTACATTGCTAGGATTATTAACTTCAAAAGGTATTAGCTACGCTACAGGATTTTTCTACTGATACCGAGAGAGAGACACATAGCATAATAAAAAAACTAGATAATAGAAGATTTTGATGTTCTAACGAAATCAGTATTTACTTACCTACTTGACAGTAAAATGAATACTGAGCACATAAATTAACGTACCTTAAACAATCTTGCCAAGAAAAGATAATAGAGAAAATAAATTAAGATGACCATGATAGCATGATAAGGAAAAGTGATTCAAGGTATCATTATTATAGCGCGGGTAAATATTGTTAATCTAGTAACATTAATGATAGACGATGAACATTTAAGTAATAAAAACATACTTATGTATGCACAAATGTTTGGTTCTAGACAACATAAGAATTTCTGCTATAATTTTCTAGATATAAAATTTCTAGTTAGCATGGATTAAATATCGACAATATAGCATACCCACCTAATAGGTAGGCAATCGTTTATGACCTACCTGCATATTCATGAGAGAATAATTGCTAATTTATTTAATATTAATATCAATCTGAGAGACCGTCTGCATATAAATATTAAACCGCACTCGATTTTCCTACTTAGGCTTAGCGCCAATCTCACTAGTTTTTACAGTGTTTAATTTAAAGCTATTGAGTACGAGAACTACTAACGAATATAGAGTTTTAATGATAGTTTTATTGTCAGTAGCGGTTTATCGATTGTGGAAAATGTACCTTGTACTCCAAATGATTCAGGCACAAAGAAAATATATAAGTACTTGTTTATATCTTTGATTGTAAATCAACATGGTATCTGACAGTAGGTAACCGCAATAAGCAAATGTATTTTCTCCTCACGTTAAATACGCTCCTATATTACAGCTATTAGATACGTAATACCGTTCCATTCAAAGGCGCGATGCAAACGTATCGCGATCGCCCAAACACCGGTTGTTTAGTGATGTTGTAAATCAAATCATCAATTATCGACAAGCGTTTACACTCGTGACGCCGCCGTGTAAACAATCTGGACATTAAAACTGCTGCTACCTACGTTTTACGACTATTCAATTTGGGGGAAAATCGATTTTATTCGCTTGCTTTTCAATCGATTCATGGGTAAAGTCGCTCGGAGATTACCGCGTTGGTGTTTGGATTCCGATTTTTTTACCGTAGCGAGGAAGTGGTTGGCGGATACTGTTGAACGCGGAAGAGATGCATGCGCGAGGTAAACAACGCTGTTGTAAACCAGCGTTTATTTACCTAAGCGTATACTATACGTCACTCTTAAGACGTAATTAGAGTGAAACGGGGAGGGTTGTGGCCTTAACTATAAAAAATACACGATACTGAAATTCGATCACTTACCCCGGCTCCTCTGGGTAGGTAATAAATAGTAATTAAAATCCTATCTACGTGCTGTTTCACAATTAACAATAACGGTTTAAACAAGCTTTCCACTAATTAAAGTCCATTTAAATTGGAGCACCAGCAGATATAAAATCACTCTTAATTCCGAGTGCATCCATCGGAGTCATCCAAACGACTGACACTATGTACGGTAACAATTGTGTCACATATTTATGCCACTAACAAAACACTAACAAATTGATATGTTTATCTACAACGGACTATAAATTCATTGAGGCCGGCCCACCCTTTAGCGAGGGGATCCACCCTTAATGTTTAAAAAAATTGCAAAATATTACATAAATAATAAAAAGACCGGCATTCCCCTTGATGTCCCCGCTATCTATGAGATAGATATAATTTTGGCTAACTCATAGTTCCGGGGAAATGGTCTGTGATGCTTTTGCCTTTTGAGATTTAAATTTGTATCATACATTATTCATCCCACATAAACCAAACTTCCCGCATTATTTTTTATTATAAATAAAATATCTAAAGAAGTTTTGCTCTAACATAAGATGTAGGTAGCTAACATTAAAAGGATAATATTATAATATAATATAATAAATACTTAAATCTTGGGAATTATTTAGAAGTATCTTTACTTCAGGTAGTAGGTACATTTCTAATTATTTCCCAAGAGTAGAGGCAAAGGAATAAGAATACTCAATTTACTCCATAAAATAAAATTGCCCTATCTGTCACATAATACATATTATTTCATGTAATTCGTCCGAAAAATATGACCCCCCATGATTACATTAATAACCCGCACTGGATTCACACTGCCACCCGTTCCCATACAATTTGAAGTTAACCCTAAAATGCGCCATCGCCATTAAAAAATCAAACTGTGACGGAAGAATAGGGGTGTTCTATGTTTTAATTTAGTTTTATATTTGATGGGAAAAGTTGAAGTTATTCCTGCGTGGATATATAATAATCGTCAATTTAATTGGTCGCTTGAGGATTGGTGTAAGACATTAGTTTCTTACACAGCTAGCGACTGCAATCACAATCCATCTCAGTAATAAACTTATAATGATAAGGACGGTTCGAAACACTTCATTTGTTTTTTGTATCGCATCGCTTGGTTTTTCAATCTAAGCCATAGTTATCAATGAGATGGTACGTTTCAGTTTCAATCAAATGCAATCAAAAATTGATTTGCTAGCACTAGCACACTAAATTATGTAAGAATAGGTACCTATCACATTTATGAAACACAAGAGTAGAGTTGTTAATTAAAAATCAAGTGTGCATTAATCAATTCATTACTACTATTTTATTGATTATATAAAGAAGAAATCCCTAAAAATATTTGTTGTAGGTAAAAATATCAACCCTGTAGGTATATAAGCACCTACCAACCTACCTATCTGACTGACTGTATCACGTATACCTAGATGTGGTATACGTAGGTATGAAACAAGAGAGGGTACGGATATAACGCGGGCTCTATATTTAAATCTGGTTTTTGTTTCCCCAGATAGTCGGGCCGCGGGGCTGGGGGCACTAATTCGGTTCGTTTACGAGCTTCGCCAGATCACCCGCTCCAGATGCCGGCTCCCACGCCGCGATGTGTCCCTTCACACGAACGTGGGCGATTAGGTGCGTCGAACTGATGCGCAAACAGTTCGACACTTCGACGCGAATAATGCGGAAGTATTGAAAGGAAGATAATACAGTAAAAAACCTTTTTTTCCGCACCTATATGTACCTACCTATATATATAGATATAAGAAGAATGCTTCTTATAATATAAATAATATTCCCATAATATTGGACAAAAGATGAAAATCAATATCAACTGTGTTAACAACTGCACTCAAAATAATATTTAAAGTCGAAACATTTCAGTCTTTGTCCGTCTGAAAGGTCCTTACCCTGTATCAAGTCCTCCTACACCTCACGATGTTTAGAATATTATGGTAGAGCCGAACAATTTATCGATATTATACTGCCCACTATCCAAATGTTTGGGAACATTCTGATTGGGTTTCGAAACACGTCCGACCCACCTCGGGTAGGTATGCTTAAGTGGAATTATATGTTAGAAAGGTATAATGTATGCAGAAGGGATTTTAGTGACCGTAGCAGTTGTTTTAAGGGAAAAGAGACAATAGATTATCAGTTATACACATATACTAATCAGTTATACCTCTCTACCTCTCAAACGTTTATATATTTTAAATGTAATTTTAATTGGCCTATGTTCGTAGCGTATGCGTAGCCCTCTACGTGTCAAATTATATTACATGCTGCTTATGTTTTCAAACATCAGTCCTTATATGGACCCCCAGTGTAACTACTCCTACCACAGATCAAAGTCCAAAGAACAGTTATAAACAAAAACACGAAACAAACTCGCAGACACAAACGCCATCCGTAATACGTAATATAGCAATAATAACACAGATTATTAGATTTCACTGCTGTTGCAATCGTAACCAGTCGTAGTGAAAGCCAATGAAACTTTAACGTTGAATTAAATAACGTTGTTAACCGAGCACGCGTCAAGCAAATCATAATGCATACTACCTATACGTTATAAATCTCAACTTTTTATGTACCATTAAAGCGTTTTATTAGTTATTAACACGTGTTAAACGGTTAAAAGACTACAACATTTGTAGAAAAGTCCGGTCATTAACATACGTATGATATACTTGTACGATGCCTACCGTTGGTTCGGCTTGCCCACTAATTATGATCGGTGTATGACGGGCGGTAAAAATAATCTCCAGCAATAAATATGAGACTTAAATGTGTTAGATGTGTGTTTCTGTCATCTGCGGCTAAAACTGAAGTGAGGTGCAATAAATAAAGTTTGTAGGTTTATTTTTGTATGACTTTTGTAGCCATACTTACGTATAGGTTTATATTAGCCCCAGTTAAGGTTACCAAACAGAAAAACCCACTACATCTAATTATAACAACTAAAAAAGCTACCGTTATCTTATTTTGAACTATTTCGTGTTGTTGATTAAAACAAACAAAGGCAGCATGCTTATAAAACCCCATAGAATTGTATGCTGTAAAACAATCCACCAACTAAAAATTTACAAGCGTTACTTAACACGATAATATCAAATTAACATTAATAACCGGCGTAAATCAATTATTCGTCTCAAACAGTCATCGACTTTTAAATCGTAATAAAATGTACAAACGGCAGTCAATTTATTTATTGCCTTAAAGTTGTAAAACGATATTACACGCCATAATGACGTGTGTTATTGGCATTTATTTCAACCATTTTACCATCAATGACCACTTATTCAAAGTTTATGTTTATTGTTTAATTAAAAACAAATTAGTTACACATAAACAAACGTTGAAAATACAAGTTGTGAATCTAGCCTTAGTTCATGGTAGCTGTACGAGTTAACTCGCTGAAATATCTTAACTAATCTCAAATAAATGTTATCTAACTAACTTTTCTCACGAGTAAACGACACCTTAACGCATAACAGTGCCTTTATCACCGTATATACCAGCCGTAACATAAACGAGGCAAGTTCACAAGGACTCGCAACCGACATAAGGCAACATTGTTGTCCTGCACATGCACCGGACCTTATAAATTTGCGCCTGATTTATTTATTACTCGCACAAAATGTCAACAATGCAACGTTAAAAGTGAAACTAAAAAGTATTGTACAAGAAAGGGTGTCCGAGCATTGTGCGCGCACCCTGTTATGCAAATCAGTACGCTGAAACCGAAAGTGTAACTATACGCTAACAAAGGGCAGGGACTTGCGTAACCTTTACATAAATTATCGATACGCATTAGGCAAATTACTTGTGCCTTTATATGCAATCTTGAAAAACCAGACAAAACGACCCCGAAATCCACAAAAACATTCAAATTATCGACTGCATTATCTTTCCTCCAAGTCGTTAAACTTCAAAGGGTGGAATTTGCATAATACTGGAATAACTCTTTCTGGTGAAATATTTTGGCTTTTGTGGTAAACTTTACTTTCGTTTTTGGCTCGCAAACGTATTTTAATAACAAATAGTTAGAAGTTGGCTTTCGTACAACTCGGTTCCGTGCGTGATTTTCAATAATTTAGATAGTGGTTTACTTGGTACTGTGGTTATAGCGAGCGTGAAAAGGTTTCATAAAGAGCGATCGTGTCGTACATATTTCGATAAGTCCGTTACCGGTGGTTGTGATTTATATTCAGGTGTGTTCGTGTTACCGGATAGTTAAGTTTTTACTGTCACGATAGAGGGCCCGCTGAGTGAACTCGACGATTTGTTTATCGACAGCGCCGAGGCGACGACAGGCGGCGACGTGGTATCAGACATGTATGTACCTCCAATCTCTTTATGTGTAAGTGTTAAGTTTAGTGCCCCATTTGTTGCTTTTTGGTTGTGTCAAGCTAGTGCAGGTATCAAAGTGGGTTGTAGTTAGAAACTCGTAAGCGCCCGTCCGTGAGAAAATATCGTATTTATTTTTATTAGGTGCGTAAGTAAGGGAAAGCTGTTTTGAAGATTACAATTAATAGTCTGTTATTCCGGTTTAGTTACTCTATATAATGCATGTACGTATGTTACATTAATATAACATCTATGATAGCAAAATACTTCAAAGAAGATTTGAAACTCTTAAAATATAATAGTTTAATTCACTAATTACGATGAAAATTGTATACCTAGGTCCCCATCTGCATGATTTTAAATATAGAAAACTAGCATTCCAATATCTTTGACTTTGAAAGCATGGAATTAATAAAGGCCTTCGAACTACGTGGCAGCCTTGACCAGAATAACAGTTTAATGAGGTGAGCACACAGCATTGACATAAAACATGAGTTCATTAAGGGTAACTACATCAACATTCCTAATTCAAGGTTCAATAATTGTTTTATTATTCACCTATTTTACTATAGAACTAGGGTAGCGTTAAACAATCTATTACAAATAATTTACTGGTAAGTTCTACAATGAAGTATTATTTAGGTAGACTATAGGTACCTACTGCTGAAACTGATAAAAACGAACAAAAGAATTGATTAATTCTTCTAGTTACCATGGCAGCAAAAAACCTGCATTTTTCTGATGCTATTCTGACGTTTAGACGACCTTTACCTAGTTCATTTACTCGATGTAATAGCTGCCTGCTCTAAAACCTAAGATAAGTACCTACTAAATTATTTTTTGGACTATGAACATTCATGTGCAGGGCCGATAAAGTGAAAAAGACGTTTTTATATATTGGTTCAGATAAGTAGGAATACCTAAGGCGCTCTATAAAGGCTTTTTCTTCTTCACAACTATATTCTCAAAGCTAGAGTAGTGACAAGTCAACCGCAACACCAGCGACTCAATCGAAGTTGGCCTCAAAAACCGCACAAAGACATTCATCAAGGGACTTGTCATAAAATAGAATTACTGGATGGATCGCAGGCTGTCTCGCCCATGATTACTATGAATCATCATAAATCAATCCCTCAGAGGCCCGCACCAGCTAATTGTACTAGATCTTATAATAAATCAAACATTTCGGGTGTGCGGGCACAATTTTTTATAGGTCGGTTTTGGATGTCGTAAACCACGGCTGAAACTTTCTGACGGATTAACGACGCGGTTCTTAAAGGATTTTTTCGGTCCCGTTCTGTAATGCGATATCTGCCTATTTTCGTTTACGTAACTGGTAATAATAAATTTTGACCTCGGGCTTTTGAAATGCGGTAGAAGATCACGTATCTCAGCTCTTTAAAATAAATATTCTGAGTGTTGGTGTTGTGGCAATCCCTTCCTTTATCTTTGATTTGAATCTTGTAGGTAGGTATCTTTTCTTTTTAAACATATTAAGTAGACTTATTATATGTAGCTTTATGGATAGATACCGTATCCGTTGAAATCAAATGGCTATCTTAGAAAGACCGCGTCTAAAATTCAAAATCGATAACCAACAACCTATTTGTTCATAGATTTGTACCTATCATGTAAGTAGGTACACAGTAATGTAATCATATTACAGGATAATCTTACTAACATAATGCCTACAGCATATTTAGATTGTATTTTCTACATACCTAGGTGTATTTAATATCCTGTCCGATTTGTCTACCTACAACACAACTCTCTTGTTACGTGATAAACTACAATAATTCATTATGCCTACGTATTGAAACAACAAAACACATTATAAACGCAGAAACAATACGTGTACAGCTGAACCTCCCAACAAAAGCTTGATAAACCAAAAGATTTTAATTTAACGCTTGATTACATTTCATTACGGGACACATTGTGTTATAACACGTAGGTACGCGTTCGCTATCAATCCAATTTCGTTGTTTAATTACTGTAACCATTCTACTAAACAAACACTTGTACAAGCGGGGTTAGGGAGTATGTACCTACGTGAGTGGTTATTTCACACCTACAAACTCATCGTGGAGTTAATCCAACGTAATTGACTCTCGCTGAGAAAGCAATAAATGGTTATTGACTGTGCCAATAAACTCTCACAATTAATACCTCGGCGGGCACTCGTATAAATCTCTATGTATAGTAAAAATCCACCTCTGCTGTAATAGACACCAGTTCCGCGACCAACTGGAGTTATTTCATAAAACTTCTTTTGGTGACCTGGTATCGCTTACTCACCAAATAGTTCTGAGGCTTGAATTACTTGTATCGACGTTAACATTTGCATTTTTAACTTCACCGAAATGTTTTGTGCAAAATGTAAGTAAATAAAATAATAATGTGTTCAGCTTTAATATTGAGAGACCTAGGTGTGTCGAAGTCAACACGGCACTTCTGTTAAAATTTTAAATGAAATCCTGGTTAGAACCGTTAGAACTCCAAATAGAAACACACCTTCTAGTGGGTTTATGTAATATAATTTCAGGCTTCGTGTTTCTTTCTGCGACCAAAGAGTATTTCGTGTAGCGCCTCTAAAAGATTCAGAGACATAATTCAGGGGTGGCCATTATCTTTCCAAGTTACGGATACGGGCGCACTGAACGACAACGCTCTTAGACCGTAAATAAGTCTGGCGTTTTGAGAACCTCGCCTAGCATTTTACGTGCATTGGCAAATACTTACGTACAATGCGACAATAAACCTTATGGAATCCCAAATGCGCTAAATAAAGGTCGCCGGCGATACTAAATTATACTTTATTGCTCGCTCGAAACGGTCCAATTTTCTGTGTCAGCTTTCAATACGGGCTTGCAACGCTACGCCAGCAATGGCGACTCACGATTCGAAAACAGATTTATGATCGGCACGATAACGGGCTTGCGATAAAAATTTTACCATACCAAGGAGCACGTAGGTTCCACCGCACTCACGACGAATTTAGACCGATGTTAAAAGCACGTAGGATGTTCAGGTGGAGGGTGAAGTCATACCTAACTTTGTGTGGAGTTTTATGCCGAAGCCACGACGCAGTTTTCTTTGTCCAAAAGATAAGCATCGTGGATGAGACTGGCACCATAGCGTGCATAGGTACTACAACAAATTTAGGCAGAAAATTAGGCCGGGAAAATAATTTCATTAAAATCTTTCCTTTATGATAATAATAATAATGGTTTAAATTTGCAAATTGCTTGCATTTCTACCCCGCCTCTTACCTAGTGCCCAAACGTGCGACACGACGTTTTAGTTCCTACCTCACGAGTTAGAGTCGTGGCAATTTAACAATTAAATATTGTTTAGCTTGATAACGATGGTCACGATGCGTTCAGTTAGGTAGGTACACTATTGACTGAAAAATATAACATAATCAGGTATTGGGTCACGCATAGACTTATAATAGGTACCTACCTAAATATAGCAGGTTTTGTAAAAAAAAAAAACAACCTTACATGTATAACATTATCAAGTTCTTTGCAGGAGTGAATTAATTTTCTAGGGTTTTAATTAAGCTAAACTGGTGCGGTAGAGTGGCTTTAAGAACATAATTAAATAAATCTGGTAAATAATGATTATATTCACCGCAATAAAATAAATAATAAATTGAATCAGGCAGTAACACCTAAATCTATGCGCCATTTTCTATAAATTGCTTACACCCACCACCCTACATAGGTGGATACATAGGTACTCTAGGATGGATTTAGGCAATAACTAGGAAGACGATCTTAAAATTCGAAAACCTACCCAACAAGAAACTATAAATACTTGAGATGAAAGACCGCCGCCTCACACACGAGGTACGCATGCGCGGGCGCGGATAAAGCAATATTGTGTTCAGCTTAGTCATGACGCGTAGGTGAGCACTTGAGTGTGGTTGAATGCTATATGCTAAGTAGTTGCATGCTAGAAGGTTGATACCTATATGCACTTATTTACCATAAAGGTACCGTACCTATCTACAGCAAATAAACGACACGAAATAATTAAAGTAGGTGCGTATAAAACGGGTAAAAAAAGATCTTCTTGAAGGGTCAAGTGCTTTTTTCTTTTTGTTAAAATCTCCTTTATTTTTCCTTTATTTCTATAATATTAATATGTTCAGCTGCTATTATAGATGATACTTTAAATACTGCTAGAAACATTCGATTTAGGTAAGTAGTTGTTTTTGGAAACAGCCGAACCGTGGTAAAATAAAACCAGTAGAAAATATGCTATAATATACATACACCTATGTAATTCTGGGTACTATGTACTTAGTAGTTTTATTTCCCTTTTAAATATATCTACATCTTGTTAGTTATAATGCTAATTAATAAGCTGTAATTTTAGAAGATAATTACGGAGGTTTTTGTTTCATAAATCTTTATCTTTATGTTTACACGTCCACGTTCTCAACCGGCCATAAGTTAAAAATAAATAACTATTTATTCCTACTTCAAAACGAGACACGTAGGTACCTACAAAATAAAAATAAACAGTAACATTGTAGCAAAAGGAAGTGGGTTCAGTGAATGCTGTAGGTACCGGGACGAGCATGACCTGGTACAGCGCTGACTTCAGCCACACCCTGTTAGAAATATGTAAGTACAGCTATATACCTAAAATCAACTTTACCTTCTTTTCTTTCAAATAAAGTGTCCATTTTACAAGTTTGTGAGTGTGTCTGTATGTTTGTTACCTCTTCACGCTCAAACGGCTAATCCGATTTTGATGAAATTTCATATAGAGGTAGCTGACATCCTGGATTAATACATAGGCTACTTTTTAACCTGAAAAAAAATTTGTAGGTAACACCGCGGGGCGCAGCTACTTGTTTTCATAAATTCAGGTAGTATCGCCGGCCTTTATAATCAGTGGTTATCAATATCGTTAAGGCTAAGTTAATAAGCAGTAGCATATAATTAATTAGCATAGTATTTAAATAGGTAAACCTAAAACAGCACGGTAGTAGGTACAGTCAGCACCATAAGCAGCTTAACATGGTAAGAAACCTTATGTCAATTATTAAAAGAAATGAACATCAATTCAAGTTATTCTTTCAAATTATAGGAGCGTTAAAAAATATGATCTGGGAATATTTAAAACTATATACTATGTAATATTCAATTAATAGTATGTTTACAAATTAAAATGTTCAGCTACTTATGTTGGTAACTGTACCTACTTGTTCTTCTATTTCTAATAAGCCTTTAAATAGGTATAAACCGATGAAGATTATTATCCACCAATAGCCTCGCTTGGTAGTCTGCTTCATTAAGTGGCAGATAAGATAATATCTCTGATAATTATAATACTTACGCAAAGACTACCAAACACATAATTTAGATATTGTATAATTTTCCGATTTAACAAGCAATATTTTAAAATTTAAATGTGATTTTTTATTATAATGAGCTCTTTATTTTAAACGAAGCATTTAAATTGAATATTGGTATACCGGTTATATTTACATGTGTCACTGTACCAATACCTACCGACTCAAGGACCAATTAAAATACTATGGTATCGTTTTGAACGGATTAACTATTGTGATAGTATTTTTTTCTAGTCTCTTTCAAATAAAATAGGTAATTTATATATTATCTTTGGAGAACGTGGGAAATATTCCACTTAAGTAGGTACCTATTTATATTAAGTTGGTTAATTTATTTAAATAAATATTTGTGACATTGCACACTTTTACCGTTTATACACAGGTTTATTTTAAAGTTACTTAATGAAAATGTTAGTAATAATATTTGTGGTGAACACTCCAGATAATTATTAAAATTAGCAAGTCGCAGAGTGCTGAATTTTAATAAAATTGTATTATCATAAAAATTACTCACTAGTAATCCATAAATCTCCTAATTCTTCTGGCACATAATGACTCTGAGTCATAACTGTGTAATGAAGTTATAAACATGCAACTATACTCATGTAGCACTCTGAGAAAATCAATGTCCGAGCAATACGAGCGATAAGGGGGCAGACGGCGCACTATATACGAAACAACGATGATTTCTCATGGAAAATAGTTTGTTCGCTTATCGATATTGTAACACCGTATTCGAAATTTAAAATTTAAACTTTCAGAACGAGTCAGCCGCCATCTTGGTCCGGCGTGCGTAAACGCCTGCGCGCCGCGACCACCGCGAAATTACAGCCGGCGCGCGCTCCACCGCTCGCGCGTTTAAAAATAAAATAAAGTTAAAACAACGTCATTTTGTGCACGTGTGTGTGAGAGAGGGCCGGTATTTATTTATAGGCTAGTAGCTATGTAAATAACGAACGAGTCCGGTCCAGCATTTCTTGTGGTTTGCAAAACGTCTTAATTCGAACGTGCTCGTAGTGATTCCCGCAACCTACTTCATGCCTGGACCCGATGACGTGACTACTTTATTATTCTCACAAACGACTCGTATAGATATACTATAGGCACATTTGTGAGTCGGCAACCTTCACTTAAATTCCAATGAGCTGCCAACTAAGGTTCTTACATATTAATAACTCATGGTCGGTTGAAAACGTGGACGTGTAAACATAAAGATAAAGACTCTGAAACAAAAACCTTCTTAATTATCTTCTCGAAATGCGTTGAAAAAAAGAAGCTCTTCTCAGTGTAATTAGGTATATTTTTGGGGCTTACGATAATTGTACATATAACATTATGTGAAAAACAATAGACATTGTACACATAACTTCAAAATTAAAAAGCAAAACTTAAGAATTTTAGGACTTTTTAAATCGTCACTGTACATTCAATGTTACTCATAATATCTACCAAAATAATGCCGTAGGAATAAAGACTTTATGAAATTTGGATGAGTGCCTATCATTTAAAAAACATGGCCCTCACTATGATTAAAAAATGTTAGTGTGCATTTTTCCCCGAAAACTTGTCGTGCGTAAATGTGCTTCAACTTTTTAGAACCAAATAAAAATTCCATAGTCAACGTATTTGCATGTATTTGATTATCACATTGTAGAAATAGTTTTAGGCTTAGGTAAAGACCTACCCACGTAATTTCCGGACACCTAATTATTCAATTAACACATATTAAAACAAGTCGTATCTAAATGAGTATTGCGTGAATATTTATGCAAATTCCAAACTGGGTGGATTAAGGTGCGTTTTTATTACAGCATAGAGCGTTTTATTTAATTTAGGCTAAGTAGCTTTCAATATTGAGTACTGATGTACTGCGCGGTACCAGTGGCGTTCTTTGTGGTTGTGGATGGATGTGGCTTTGGGGTAATATGTAAAAGTATGTACCAATAATAAGCCTCTACGAAGGACTAAGGTAAGTAAGCAAGTTACTTAGTGACACTGACTCAAGAGGTTGGTTATGTTGCATGAGTTGACCGCCAATTTGTGTAATAAAAAAGATATTTAAGTTGGTATACTTTTACAATAATAATATAATTATGTACGACTATATAGATTAAAACGTCTACGTGATTTATAAGTAACGTGTGTGTCTTAATAAACCTGATGTAAAGAGGTAGTTATTTAAATGAACCACTAATGGCTTAATCAAAACTATCTTTGCATAACTGATTGATTAATATTCATTAAATGCTGGTATTAATTAAAAAGAATATAATAAAGATATCATTGAGAAAAATACCGGTATAAATTCAAAGTCCCAATATAGGTAAGTACCTATGTGAAGAAAATTCTATCATCTAAGAATAATGAATAATCTTGTTTCCAAAACTTCGGTAAAGCGAAAGTAATGAGATTTTATTATAGCGCGATCAACAAACGTTCAGATGCAGTTTAATTACAAATACACGGTGTCTATTCATTTTCATGATGCTATAACTTTAATATAATAACGTTTATAAATGTTCTAGCTTATTATAAACGTTTATAAAGGTTAGGTCAGACTTGCGGCGCGGCGCTCGGATTAAGCCGAGCGAGATATTGCAAGGCGATATTTCAGAGCGGCGCGGGCGGCCGGTCGATGAACCCGACGCCCCACGCCAGTGCTCCACAAGCAGGGCTGCCAGCATTGGTTTACTTCAGTGTGATCCAGAAATATTTACTAAATAGTATAAATGTTAAGAGGGAAGAGAAACTTAGTAGCGAAGAGATTTTTATTAGGTACAAGCCAAAAATTGTTGAAAGATGTTATTAAACTATTGGTGATATTAATTATTGCGTTTATTTTAAAATAGTTATTTTTTACCTAAAAGCTAGAACAAATAACGATGATTTTCACATATTTATTAAACAATGTGTGACAAAATTAACTGCTACGACTTTCGTAGCAAAATCGTAGACGTATAATCAGCTCACAAAACTCCAAAATCCAATCCAATCCAAAATATCTAAATCAACCTACTTAACAATGTGTATTCAAGTGTGTAAAATCCATAAAACAATCTTAACAAGTCTCTGACGGCCCTACATAACTCCTTCGCGTCCGCTTTTTAATTTTACTTTGCAGCTGACACACGCCTGTATAAACACACCCTTAAACATACAGGCATGTATGTTCACCGACACCTTTTAACATAACGTCGGTTGTAACGAATACGTTTAAGCATGGGCACTAATTGACGGCGATATTAAAGACAGGTGAAAGCTAACCTCTGTATTTACGCAGTGGAATCACACTTTAATCAAAATTATAGGTATGAAGAGATTACTCTAGGAACAGGATTACACGTTCTTGGAAGTGGAGAATGTTTAATGCTATACTCATTGAATGTTTTTACGATTAGTATTTAATCTATTTTTAATTATAAAGATGTAAGATTTATAAGTACGTGGAAATATAACAAAACAACTTCATCATAATATAATTATTTATAATTCTTCTATACCTATGTTTGTCACCTAACTCCTCCTAAACGGCTGGACCGATTTAGATGTAATTTTGTGTGTATATTAAAATTGGTTCCTGGATGGTTTGAATTAGACCCGGTATGTAGCGCTCCATTTCCGCAAGACGACGTCTGCCGGGTCCGCTGTATCTACATATACCTACTTATAAATACCTACTTATATGATGATGTATGTACCTACATAATTAAATTACAAGTAAAAAAAATAAGGATTTATTAAATTATATTATAGATTTTATGTGTAGTAAATACAACGGTTATAAAAAATACAAATTAAACACATTTAGGTAATTAGGTACTTATATGTTTCTCGTAGCATCGTAGCGTAATTATTTATGTACCTATGTTCGCAGTCGCCGCCGCAAAATTTAGTACAGTCTGCGGGCCCGACGGGTTCCAATTACTTTGTATTAAATTATGAGCTGTCAAACCAATGTAAAAAATTATAATTGCAAAACATGATGGTTATCTTTACTCGTAAAAATTCTACGAAATAATTAATCGAATAAAAAGAAATAGGCAGCTACTATATCTTCAGACATCTCAATCTAGGATCAGGTAGAATGCCACATTATTTAAAGGAAAACGTAGACAGTGCTGTTTTTTATTTAAAACCAACGTATAATTTTGTTGTTGGTTATTTTTTTGTGGCAGACAGTATCTAGTAGCGGGTATCACAATATTTTATCTCAACATCGTGTTTTGTTGCATCCCCTGCTTCGATGGTGCGCAAGGTACGGTACGGCTCGACTCCCCTTCGGAGAAGCCCGCCCCTTCCAAAACAATAAATATGTCAGTGCAGGATATTACGCGACGTTAAGACGGGCCCTGTCTTAAGTAAATTATTACAGTGCAACTTTTCCCGATGAGCTCCCCGCTCCAACTAATAACTTTTTGCTTTTTATTGCCCTAAGGATTAAGAAGAGATGTCTCATTTTGTTTTTGTAAGGTAAATTATGTTTGGTTGAGATTTTAGAAGTTTGAGAGTTCTGCGTGCGTGTTATTGGTTTCGTATTTTGAAATGTTTTGCAACGTCGCTGACAAGGGATTTAATTAGGAAGAAAATTCTTCATTTGAGAACTTTTAAAAATGCTGTATTTGACGCGCTTATTAAACTGGAATAGCGAGTTCCACGTCGTTATTACACTGTTCTCTTGCAGTTCATAAGAAAAGAATTCAAATAATTTTTAAGGCAAGTCAGGTACCTATTAATATTCCGAGTTGGCTTATTTGAATATCATTCCGAGTTTAGAATAAATATCTAACGTTGAGTGATTGTAGCAAATACCACATTTTTGCCGTCGCATACTAAGTGGGAAACAGCTATGAGATTACATGACAGTAAAATAATATTTATCTCTGGATAATCAACCACATAGTATCGAAGCTCTGTTTGAAGTTGGCCCACATTTACAGCTCCACAGAAAGTGTACCTAACACTATAACTAAAAGGTGTGTCACATTAAAGAAAACGGCGTAGGTGTATTTAAACACGATACACGGGAAAATACTTTAATATACATTGTAGCTGCCTTACAAAGCAAACAAAACAATTTCCCGCAAAAAATCAGGAAAAAGTGCGCCAGAGAAAAACAACGTCGCCCATAAAAGAAAGAGCAGAGTTGGCGGGCGAATTGCCTTACTCGCTCAGCGTAGCGCCATTGGTCGGGAGGATCCCCCCGAGCCGCGGCCCCCTCGACCCGCGTCCGACCGTAACTCACTCTTCACTTGTTTTTACGGCCGCCATTTTGTGACGTTCGCTCGCGCGGCAGCCCGCGCTAATCCATACTCGCTCACAGACTGGCCGCGCTGCGCCTGTGTGCGTGACCCGACACACGGATACGAAGTAGTAGGGATACCGTAGAGCTGTGTTAGCCGTAGTGATCATGATTTTAAATTAAACTCGAGCATTATCATAAAGCTCTTATTATTTTGATATGCATTCCTTTCTGTATATTTGTTTTTATTTACAAGACACTATTAAACATACCTACTACTCCAACTACCATATGGATTAGTCGGCACGTAGGTACTAAATTATGCAGTCTCCTCCCTACTAATGCAGTTTTAAGTAGACACTACAGTAGGTATTATATCTAGAGGGATGTAGAGTAAGTAGGCACCTACTTATTGCATAGGTATACCTAATCACTACACACTTGTCACAAGGTAGGTAACGGATTTCGAGTCCTTTAAATAATGGTAAGTAATTAAATATCTTCCAGTAGCAGACTACCTAATAAATTATTCAAATTTGACAGAAAACATGTCATGAGTCAAGTATTTTTCTTTTTTAAAGCTGTTATGAGAGGCGCCTGTATGCAGATGTCAGTATCTATGTATCTGGCATCCATTAGGGAGCATCATTAACCGTCGCAGGGCGTATCTCCCTAATGAGAGCCGACATCCATAGATGCATGAGTCTGGGGTCCCGTAATGACGTATCTCGCCCTATCTTTACGTCTTAATCCCTGTCATTAGGCCCACTGCTCTTGTTAACTATCGCCGACGGAATGGTATAATTGTATTTTAAGACTTTTCATTATGCTGTGTTTTGAAATGCTTCTTTTTATGTAGTAAACAAAATACTGAAGTGAATTATTTTGTCCCACATTTCATACCTAAGAGAAAAGTCAACAGCTAAAATGTTGGTTGTTTTTGTTAGGTAGATTTCATAGGTAGGTATGTAGTTACCTATATATATTCCCGTAGACAAAACTTTCTCTATATTTCGATGCGCCGTATATCCTGTTTATTATCTATTGTTATAAGCCATTGTAGGAGCCGTAAATCAAAATTATTTATTGGAACAAAAACAAGTTCGCAATATTAATTGTGCGTTAATAGTTACATTAGTTAGGAAAACTGTTGCAACTGTTAGCCTCCAAGATGGGGACAGTGTTCCAACATTTATTTGGCTAAGACACTGTTGAATAATACCTACATAAAGTTTGATCTTCAACAAGACTATCCTCACTTCATTCATCAATAGTAACATCAGCTTTAAAATCATTATGCCGTGCCTCCAGAAACTCTCATATAAAAACGTAACTGAGCATCAGTAAGTGCTTAATACAGCCCGATGATGCATGGTGTGCTCCTCATTTTATAGTGTTCGTTTATAGCGTTAAAAGTGAAACGATGTAATAAACTGTGCGATTGTCGCACTAGAGTTTACGTACTTTACGTACGTACAACACTGCTTGGGTCAACAGCTAGAGGTGACGGTGGGCTATAAATTGAAAACATGGCGTTTTGCTTAGACAAGCATACAACCTGTAGTGTTAGGGTATTATGTATTTATAGCGGTCGATGAAATTTAGAATTATGTTAGTCTTGTTAACTCGTAGGATAGACACAAGTCAGTTTGAAAAATTATGTAGGAAGGTATGTTCCTACTGAATGACCATTAGCTAAGTCATTTCGAAAATACAAGGATTGGGTGGACAATTACTTATGGCCATGCAGAAGTATTCTTTGTTCAAATGTGTTAGAGTTTACTAAGTTCATCACAGTTTTGGTAACACTGCGTCTTTGAAAGACTAATTTGCATAATTTTCATAAACATTACTCGGTCTTCAAACCTTGTATAATTTCAAATAATCATAGTCGGGGTTCAATACTGTTAAACGTTCCTTCACAAAAAGAGTTACAAAATTAATTACGGTTCAATAGTGACAACAAAAGATATTTCCATAATGTACACAAACAAAATAATTTGTTCTGTTGACAAAATTCGACGGTGCTCAATCATTACGCCTTTGTTAATTTGGGGCAATAAATAAATGGTAATTAAGCATTGTTCGAGTTTTATTGCTTGTTGTTATAATGAATGTTTATGCCGAAAAGGGTTTACGCCTGTGAATATCAACGTAGTAAATTATATCCGTGAATGTTTGGTTATACCGTAAGAAAAAAAGTTAGAACGCATAAATTAGAAGAAATACATTTCCTTGCGCATATCTTGCCATTATTATTTTTATCTGATAAGTTAATAAATTGATGCAAGATTGGTTTTTCAACATACATATTTCAATAAATAGGTATAGGTACCAACTCACCGGTTATTAACATCTCCGTAGCTGTAGGTACTGAAAACTTTTAAACGCAGCTTGTGTAAAACGATATTTACAATACAGGATCATGAGTATGCGTTCCTTTCGGTTTTTTTAAGTGAAAAATACCCTATCATCATTTACAAGGTCTTCCAGACCTACAATTGGATCGTTTATATTCTCTACAATATTATAGTAGGTAGGTATTTGCAGTAGGTACATATATACGCTTTTAATTGAGCGCTACACGTTAGTAAATCATGTTTCAATCTAGGACAATTGTACCCAATTCTGTTGACGATCAGAATTGAATTAACTCATTGTTGTAATATGTGCTTGTTAGTCAGTGTAGTTTCCACCCACGTAGTTTACAGTGTAGTTACGAAGGCCTACGTCCTAATTTGCTTATATGTAAAACACTATATTTACCGCTTTGCCAACCTGATAATTCAATACCAATGTAGTACCAACCTACTTATTTTATATACTTACCGACTTAGTTTTTTGTCGGAAATATGTTTTTATTAATTTTTATACCTACATCATTTACCGATTTAACAATACACAACTGTAACTGTTCTATAAATGTCTATGCTTTAATCCAGATCATTCACCATTATATTTAAACCGTAAAACCACCTGAAAGATTGATGGCCTACGCCTTAAAATAACAGTTCAAGAGGAAAACTTAAGGAGAGGAGAGCGGGGAGACAGGTACCATATGTTGCTGATGGATTAACTATGTATTTGCAGGGAAGATAGGCCGTGCCAAGCGATTTTATGTCTTATTGTGAACAGTAAATGGGATTTTAAAGTTTAGTCGCCAGCTTTACACTTTGGTCCACCATCTAGGTGACACCCGAACTGTCGATACATTTCACAATTGTCGTAAACTCCTCGAGACGGAAGGGGAGCGCAGTAAAATTATCATTTTATGCCGTTCGACGACTGAAATGACACGGGAATGCTGTAAAACTGATTTATTAGACACATCCCGAGAGTCACATGCTGAATTTTTGATGAGATCTTTGTTTTAGATAACGGGTAAGACACTGAGTGTAACCTAACGACGCTTTCAGAACGTACCTAACTTAGTTTAAACTCCATTCATGATTATATTCTAGGGTGTGCCTTTCGTAAAAATAAATTATAAGTATTCATATCGAGATACTAATAAAACAAGTTGCAACCTATCGGTATTTAATTCGGTTAGTAACTGCTATAAACGTAAAACTCACTAGCTGCGCCCCGCGGTGTTTCCCGCTACATTTTTTCGGGAAAAAAGTAGCCTATGAGTTAATACAGGGTGTCAGCTACCTCCATATACAATTTCATAAAAATCCATTCAGGAGTTTTTTGTGAAAGAATAACAAACATCCCTCAATAACAAACTTTTGCGTTTATATTAATATTGGTTTACAAATTATAAGTATTCATATCCAGATAATAATTACAACCTATCGATATTTGATTCGGTTAGTAATTTCTATGAACGTAAAACTCACGATTTATAAACTCATATAAATCTACAAAACACTTTCTATTAGCCACAATAAATTTGGTTAAGCGGGCATTGTGTAGGTAATTATGTTGATGTCTGTGGCTTCAAGTAGGCGACTCCCATCGGTCATTTCGACAATTTGATTAAGTTGGCTCGCCACTGGCTGGTTTTATTGCCCTATATTTCCTTATTAGGCCCGTTGGGTCGACCTGCGTCCGGCTCGGTCAGCTAATGAGAGCGGATCTCTATCCCTTGATGATAGATAGATATACATAAAGCAAATTAAATAAGACAAATGCATGTAAGTATGTACCTACCTATAGCTACATATATGCAGTTCCTAACTGGTCTTAAGTCTCCAAGTAATATCTATAAGTAGGTAGTTTCCGATGTAAACAGATAGAAACCTAATTACCTAGTTAAGGCCGCGCAATCATAAGCACAATATATGATTAGTTTGATTATATAAAGGTGATTCTAAGAACAAGAAACTGTTTTGCAAACGTGTTGGTAGGTACCCATTTAATAATACCTAATCGTTAATAAATCATCTCATAAAACTTGCCATTATTCAGGTCGTGGACTTATTGATTAATGTTGGAATCAAGAGAAATAATTTGCATCGTCAATATCACCATTTATCCACTTAATGTGATTCACGGTTCAAACGTATGCTTAGACATCAGACATGATAGACGTACTCAACTATACAGCCCATTAAACGTAGGTACATTAGATGGATAATTTACATCATAAAAATAATTATAGCTCATACAGTATTTAAATAATCTGCTGAATACTACGCTATGAATGAATGAAAAAGCAGTTGTCGCGACCTCTCGACTCGCGAAAACCGTATTAAAACAAACAGTGCAGTAAAAATAAATCTAACTGCCTATAAAAAATGCCATAACTATCACTTAAGGCCATTGTGTTGGGTATTCTTTTATCTCAATGTTGACGAAATGCACCAGCAACAATGTGAGTGCATCTTTACAAAGTGACGCAAAAATTATTCTAGCCGGAACGTGTTTCTTTAAGACAATTTATAAGTCGTTAAACATTATTTATATTCTAGTTGACACTGGACAGCTCTAAGATTAGGTATACATTTTCATGAATTATTAATTACATTGACAATGCCTGCCTATTAACTTATAAGAACTTAATTAAAAAGATTAGCAATTCATATTATTTAAAACTGAGGATTTCCATGAAGTTCATTAAAACATCCATGTATTATAAAATTCGCTTTAAGCAACGTGCTTGAAGTCACGTCTTATATTATATCGGTAAAACAGCCGGTAAAATAGTAAAAGATTTTCCTTCGTAAAGTCTGCGATAAGATAGAAGGATACTTATGTGAAGACAGACAAATCCCAACAAGCATTTACCGTGAACGGAACGTGAGTCGTATAGATACGTAATGTTTATCGAGGGCCGTGGCGACCTAACACAATAATAATAAAGGCAGTTTATTAGCCCTCTCGCCACGACACGTTATCGAGTTCAATTAAATATCATTTTTATTAGGAATCCCTGGTAACGCCCGCGGTCACTAAACTCTATATTTTGTATTTTTTTTTATAATAACTAATACGCCGCCGTCAATTTAATACTATACAATATTAATTAAAGTTAACCGATATCATAAATAAGAATATTTACCAATTTTAATCTTCCATTAGCGTGTTGGCTGCCAATCCTTTCATCTGTAAAGTTAAAACTTAAGTTACTTACGAGTTGCATGGATAGGCACTATTCTTAATTCGATACGTTTACGATCAACTTGACATAAATATCTACCACACATTAAGGCATAAAAGACTTTCTCAAATAAATCAGAAGCAAAAAAACTGTTGATACCATTATTTATTTAAACGCCAAGAAAGCATCACGATCCATAAAACGGAATGTGAGCCGCGGCCTTCGCAACAATGAATACGAAAAAATACACGGAGATCGCTTTTCTTCAATGGTTACTTTATATGCAAATTCCTTGCAATAAAAGTGGGAACCCTTCTCTCTAGCTTTATATAAAGAGCGCAAGACTCGAATCCGACGTTTTATGTATTCGCGAATCGACGCTGTTTTATTAGTATCGACTATCGATTCGACTCGTCCGCATTCGAGAATTCGGAAGTAATGCCCGCTATTTCGAGTATTTGGACTGCTAGTCGTGCCTATCCGATCGCTATCAAAATTTGATTGCCTCGGATAAAGGTTCCATTTATATGCAGTTGTTGTTGCTAAAATTTATTCAAATCGTCACAAAACGAGTAAAGCCAAGTAGATAAATATATTCCATAAATTATGTGGGGAGCATCCATATTTCAAAGACTTCATTGGATTTACACACGTAAATATCAACATGCACTTTTGACATGACAAGTTTTACGTCAGTTTTAATTCATCTACTTGGATCCTATATCTATGGTTTTAATCAAGATAATTATGAATAAAAAATTGAACTAGGACTCAAGTGTTTAAAGGTTGATAGGTACTGTTGAAATTAGAATCCTAACATGTAGGTAATAAGTTATTAAAACCTCCTAAAAATACATATAAAGCTTGTACCTTTTATTGTAATCATTTATAATGTTACCCATTTACAAGTTGATTCCTAGTTATTTTAAGTTGCTCTCCTTTACAACTAGAAAAGATACTCGAAGTTATATCAAGTATCTACCTACGTGTCATATGAAAGTTACCCGTCCTCTACCCACTTATATAAAGGTACCAAGAGATAAAATCCGTATGTGTGTAGAGATACAGTCAGGTACAAGAGATTACATTCTGAGGCGAGGGCAGGCGGCGGGCGGCATGTAAGCGTCGCCGACAAGGATCTTATATTTCCATAAAACGTACAGTTTACGAGCACACCTACTACCTCCACACTCCCCTCTCACTTCCTTCAATGACCAAAATTTGAAGTTTACTAAATATACCCAGATACACAGGTATGTAGTGATAAAGACACGTGAAGTCATTGTAAGCCTAATAAAACATTTTTTGTTGAAACATATTTCAATATTAGAAGAAAATATTATACTGATCCACATCTCCATATATTACTTGAAACCTTTTTGCTTAGGTACTTGAAAACAGACACAAACTGTGAAAGGTTTGTGCAGAGATTTGTAAAATTAAAGCATGTAGAGTTATGTATCGACACTATGAGAAAACCAAGAGCTTTCTAGGGATTGTCAAGTCCAAAGAAATAGCAGCCCGGTCTAAATCAATACATGATTCATAGTGAATCGATAGCAGAAAAATCACATCGTAAAATACGTTAAGTGATGTTTTCTCTCGCTACATTTAACTCACTCAAATTTAATATAGATTTATCAAACATAAAAAAATATTAACCACGCATTGTGTTATGTGCATTGCCGTCATAAATCATATTTATTTACAAAGCGTTTAGAACGGTAATATCTATTATTTAATCCTTGAAACCAAACACAAAATATTGTGGATGATATTAGTGACAATGGCCTGGTGTTTACAAGTTCGATGGCTGAAAGCCAACCAAAGAAAATGAAAAGAACACTTTTAGATATTATGTTTAGTCCCAGCTTATTTATAGCTCATTCAGTTTTCTAAAAATTCAAATTTAAATAATATTACCTAGTTTTATTACCTATCTATATAATAATACTTTTGTCTTTAACATGCTTGAATCATTTGTAGTGTAAACAAAGAGGACTACTACCAAAATATCTTAAGTAAATCACATTTTTTTATCCAATTATCATTCTAAATCATTTCGCGATACAATATTAAAAATACTAGCTTAGGTGCACATTGTGTAGGTATATTTATTTATTTACCTGCATACGGTAAATACACGCGCAGTTAAAAAGGCATTAAGTCTTTCACCACATCACAAATTAATGTAATGTCACAGAGAACGTTAAACGCTGAAGCGGTTCCCGTATGATCTACTTTACGACTGTAGTTTTAATAAAAATCTCTAATAACATTCCGACATGATGTCTCACATTATCCGAGGCGTTTATCAAAACACTGCCTTCATCTACGTATCATAAAACGTAAAATATGTACTATCCAATAATTCCACATACATTTTTTCTTTGGTAATTTGTGTTTTTTTCTATAAACGACGCGAGACTCAATCTCCTAAATTATTACACATAATGTTCGAAATCGCCGCCTTTTTTATCATCTCCCAATAAGCATGTAACTAGAACCGTGTTGGCTCCACTATAAACTTCATAACAAACTGCCACACGAGGCCATATCTTGTGTATATTATGAGCTTTTTCGTTTAAGTCAAAGCTTCACAGTTACAATTTTAAATAGTCGTACATATAACAAGCAAACGACCAATTATGGTCCTACAATGTCCAGTAATAAAGTCGATTTTACGTATTTGTCGTTAAAATATGTTCAGTATCAAAATTAAAGAGAAGGAACGCCCTTTGGATGTTTTACTTAACTGTTAATAACACGAAGGTGTAGATATAAAAAGCGGATTTACTTGTCTTTAAATGTATCGTTTCAAGAAATCCTTTTTTGGCGCTTTTTATATTATGATAATGACGATACATACAATGTGTATGACATTATTATACATTTTCAGCAAATTCAGATGGTTTTTACTTTAAGATCATAATTCAAATTAACCACAGAGAAATGAGAACCTAGCAATTTTAATGATCATAATTCATAAATGTTATGCTTCAAACATGTATTCTAATATAAAAAACAAAAAGCGATGTTTCGACATATTTTCTTAGCGCATCCATCAACAACGATTCATTGTGTCTGAAAATACTTTAAATAAAAAACTTAGCTCATCACGTGGCCCGATGCAATGCACCACTCACCGTGCTAATAAACCCCAGCAGTGTTCCGTTCTCATTACGACAATGTTGCCAACATCTAAATTACCTATTGAACACAACCTGTCCAACTGAGTTATAGTTACATAAATTAACTCACAGATACGCCCTGCGCAGTTATTAGTCTACGGAACCCTTGCCTCTTTGGCCAGAACTTCAATTATCTCTTATAAAAGCCATTACCCTCAAAAATATTCGATTATGGTATCTCTCGGGTCGTTTCATTACCGGTTTTGGGCGGCGATTGCGGCGTCGCGTCGTGGCAGGTCATTCCGTTGTACATTTTATTGAAACACTCGTAAGTTCGATGTTAAGTTTACGTGCGTTACTGAGTAGGTTTTATTGAAGGGTAATAACACCACCGCATATCGATGAAAAACATATAAAATTTAATTTATGCATGAATTATTTTAAAAAGGACCTGCCCACGTAAGGTACTTAAATTCAACAATATTTTATCAGTTTCCTGAAGCATCTACACAAAGTTGTACCTGCGTTATATGGGCAGCTGTATATAAGCTTCATATAAAATAAGTCAAATGTAAATAAGTCTGATAGTAAAACTACAATACGTATGGCGCACGGTTCAGAGGACACATTTGGCTCCGGGGCCGCCCCGGCTGCGTCACGTTCGCGTCAACGTTAGCATTTCTTTTGTGAACGCTCCAAATTGCTCACAGAAAACTCCCAGACCTGTTTTGCTACGTGATGTCTTCAGCATTTTTACTGTTTATATTACCCGATATATTCTTATCAGCTCTGCGAGTGAACTAGGTCCGTCCCTTTTCATTACTGAAAAAGTGAAATCGTAAAAATATATTGTTGCCGTCTCCGACAGAAAGTGGAAAAGAAATATAAATGAGCATCGCTATTCCAAGGCAAGGAACTTTCCGAGTTTCGTAATTAATGTTGCAAGAAGATATCGCCGGGAAAAGTTTTTTCATCATGTTACGCGGAGGCAATGTTGTAATGAGCGGCCCCGCGGCGTTACATCGTAAAAAGACCATACAACTTAATAAATAAAACTGGAATTCGTGAAGATTTATCACGGGGTCCTTATTGCGATTCGTGACTTATGCCTGAGGCGTGTTTTTGCCGCGTATCTACGAGGATCAGAGCTCCGGCTGTAAAAATTGAGATATATGTCATAGAGCGGTCCGCCTCTCATATTTACAAAAGTCTTAGTATGAAATATTTTGACATTTCTCAGTAGAGGCGCGCAGGGAGCGAGCGTGGCACGCGGGTGTTCCTTCGTGGAAACAATTTTGTTATTTATCGCATATGATCTACACATGCTAGGTAGATACGAACACAATATAGCTGGCTGGCACATGAACCATATTTTGGGATTATAGTTACGAGCACGCACAACGAAGTCTTAAAAAGTATTTCGAATATCATTACTGGAATCATGAAATTTTATGGGAAGTTCTCATGAAGCGAATACATATTTCCTGTTGAATTACCTTGATAAATTGACCTAAATAACGCGATGTTTGAATGTGAAATAATGTATGAATGCAGTAGTAGTAGGTACCTTGGTGAAACGCAAAAATAATGAAATCGCTTTATAGGAAGGTGACATGAAACAATTTTAGGTAGGTAGCGCTCACGTACCGTCATGTTACAATCATTTTCTTTCTGAAGCAAGCGTTTTGTGTTATATCATACATACATACAGTAGGTAAATAAGGCATGGATAGAACAAATTTAAAATTCGTTCACAAAGCTTTGTGTATTCAGTACACGTATTGGGGCGCAGGTGATGTTGGGAGATACACGGTCCAAGTTTTATTGTTATTCCCACTCTGCGAATTGAATTTGAAACAAGCGACTGCGGCGATCAATACTAGACTACCGAAGCTGAGCTCACACCCGCTATTTACCTATCTTACTTATATACTGGCTAAGGGTAGAACTGTTGTAGATGTTTCATTACAAAAGTCGATTTCATTTTTGAATATTAAGTAGTTTAGTTTTTTTGGTGTTATTAGTTTGGCAATATGATGAGCTCATTGGGACTGATTTACAGAATTATTTATAAACAAGGTAGTTAGTAGTTTTCTACTTAATTATCTAATATATATAGGTAGTCGTGTTTGTCTTCGGTATCTTTATATAGGTAGTTGTGAGAAATAAATAGATATTAACAGGAGTACCTCCTAAAATTCTAAAGAAATTCAAATATCCAGACTAAGTAGGTATTACAAAACATTCTTAGCGCAATACCCTGATTTGTCTTTATAGATACCTACGTCAATCGACACTTTATTTTTTTTTCTAAGAGCCTAATTTTCAAAATTAGCTTTCGTTCAATTTTAATTTTATTTTAGAGCCAGGCTTCGGGCCCAGCTTACGGGGGCGTTATTATCAGGGCCATTTTATCTTCAATGTAATCTTGTTAAGAGGCCCTCCGCCCCTCACCCCCCGAGCTCTGCGAAGGGAAGTAATAACGCTGGTATCCCCCGGTTTTCGGCGCTTAAACTAAGCCAAGCATTACCGTGAAATCCATAGCAAAATTAGTGTTTGTTTATACTTAGGTACCTATCTGTTATATTATTATATAGCTCTAGTTACATCCATAAATAGGTGACAATAAATAAAATAGATATTATATTATGATTTTCACGTAAGAATAGGTACATTTTCCAACTAGCGTTGAAGTATTCGAATTCTTACATGAAAATAATATCAGACACAGTGGTGTACTTTAGAACGGGGTTTTGAAACTGAATGCGTGTATCAAATTTCGTGTGTACACTGTAGACCGTTTAGTAAAAATCTGATTCATGCTTATGAAAATAATGCATTGTAGGTTCAGCATTAGAAAAAGTGGTTCTTATTTCCATTACATAATTCGATCTAAACAAAAATACATAATAGAATTATCTACATATAACTTACATTTCAAGTTGAATCCAATAAATAAAAGCTTGTATAAAATAATACGTACCTAAGTGTAATAGTCTGATCAAAAAGAATAATACAGATCGCAATATAAACTTTTTGCTGATTCAAAATATAGGCTGTGGTTTACAGCATCTGTGATTGTTAGAATTTTTTGATGACTGAAACTGAATATTTTTATAATATTATTATATTTTCATTCATGCCGCCATTTCACAGGTTGCCGGGCGTAGAGAAGTGTTGTGGCTGCGTCACTGACTTAAAAACAGCAGCTGCGATAATCGCAGTCCTCGGTATAGTGAGTGTCTGGTTATACAATCATAGGTTAAAATATATTGAAGATTACTACGGTATGTAGGTTACCTTTCAGTTTATATTGCTTTACTTTACCATTTATCTACTTATTGTCTACTCATATTGCTTTACGACATGTTAGAGATTTTGCTTTTATTGTTCGCCTATGCAATTAATTTATGTTAATATCTTAGTGTCTTAGAACCTACATTACACGGTTTTAAAAACATATATTGTATATTGTAAAGATAAGTAGTTTACATTGGTGTACTAAACCCATTTCATACAAGTCCTATATTGACCTTGTTGTAATTTCAGGTTACAAGCCCAGCTGTGTCCTGGGCCGTTGTGCGTCACTCGTACGTAATACGAGTATCATGCTTTATAACAACCAGTGCCACTAGACCAGACGTTGTCGACATTAACCTTAACAATATTGTGAGTATTATATCTTTGCAGGCATTATCATGTTTAATAGTTTTTAAATTGTATGTAATTTTAAAAATAATAAACATGATAATGCCTGCAAAGATATAATACAATTATATATAATTAACATTATCGAACAAATTATTAGTAGCACCTATTTAATACGTTTGTTGTTTGTGAGTGGAGCTATTGAACTTGTAGATAAATGTGCTACGAAAATGCTACGCATGCTACTGCTAACGACTGTTATACGACGCAATGAAGGTAAAATAGTATCGCAAATGAATATAGACCGACTCTAATTCTTAAATCCACAGTTAAGTTTTGGATTCGGTGCAAATGCTGGACTTGGGCCATCATGCATGAGCCCTAAGAATGAAACGAAAGTCACTAGGCGGTCCGCAGAAACGGAGACAAGCAACACATCTGGTTTTGTGAAAGGCGTCCGATGGATGGGCTGGATCGTACTGGCTGCCGACATGATCTTTCTAGGTTTTAGTGTTTACTTTCTCTACAGAATTTTCAAGGTGAGATACAATTATTCTTAGTTAACAAAGGGGTGGCAAGTCAACCAATCGTTGCTCTGAATTTTTCAGCACGATTTAGCACTCACACAAAAATGATAACAATGCGTGTATCTGTATGATAAGCGTTTAATACCTAAGGTATTTGTTTTACATATTTTCATCCTCAAATAGGCATAAACTGACTGATCACATAAAAAAGTAAAATGTGACGCACAATCGTATCAGTTTGTTTGCTAACACATAATAGGATACATTATTATTTACAAACTGAATTTAATACCTAGGTACCTATCAAGTTTACCCAGACGGAGATGGCGGGACGAACTCGACTTGTTTATGCAAGATTGGTCGTGGGTGCAGCTGGCAACTGGGAGATGTGGAAAGAGAGTGGGGAAGCCTTTGCCCAGCATGGGGACATTCCAGGCTAATAATAATATTAAATTTACCTTAAAATTTTGTTTCTATATCATTATCAGCCTATCTCAGTCCACTGCTGGACATAGGCCTCTCCTATGGCACGCCACTGAGCTGGATGGACCTACCACTGAGGGCTCATATCCCTCTTACTATTACATATGTAATCAAAAAAACTAAGTCTGGTTACATGTTCATTATAATGTCTGCTACAGTTAACGTTGATTGATTCATAAGTGGGTATATAATATACCTTTGCATTTTCCATTCATTCTTTCAGCCACCAGAAAAAAAGACTGCATGGCGGTTTATGACTTCGTGTATAATAGCTATATCACTGTCGTTTATTTATGGCATGATGTATGTGGCAGCGTGTATATCAATAGGTGGAGCGTTTCCCATTTTCGAGTTCATATTTTGTTTGGTCGATGTAATAAGTAAGTTTTTGATTATAATAATAATACCTAACTATAAACTACCTCCCTGCTAAATTTCATCTTTGTACGTCAATCAGATTTCGATATGAGTGTCCATTCGCTTTCATATATTATATGTATATAGATTACAACTCGAATTAGACATATTATAATCTGGCAGATTTTCAATTTCCTATTGAGAATTATATTTGTTATGGATTCCATTTTCCATTTCTTTTATAGACTTAAATGTATCTAGGTAGTACCAATTCGATATAGAACATGTAGAGAAAGTAGGCAGGTACCTCATCCCTTCGGAAACTAAAAGCCGTCTGTAGTAAAAGGAGTCATAAAAGAAAACTGCCAGCAAACTGCGTGTAAACTGCATCTTACACGTAATGCAACCTGTACCTACTTAAACTCAGGATTTCAATACTTACATCGCGTCAAATACCTACCAATAAGTAGTTAGTTAGTTTATCTAGGTTTTTCCGCACTATGAGCACTTAATTGGCCCATTGTTTTATTGACCTCTAAATAAATTACTGAAACATAGATAATATTGCACTGTTTACAATGACTCTTATTATTATTTACTTTTCAGTTTGGTCAATGTGGATCTACTTTATGTTAGTGATATGGTCTTTCATAAAATATTATAATCCGAAATCGCCGCTTCCATCGTACTCATCTGCGTACCCATTAATTAAATACCTACCCAGCAGATTCTCACCGATGGACCTATGGACCATGTTGTACGAATACATGTTAAACTTTATCGGGTACCTGTCTGTTCAGTAATTATTTTTCTCTTGGTTTTCAGTGTGGATCTACTTTTTAATGGTAGTTAATTCCTACAGACGAAGTAACCAACCACACTAGTAACGAAGAGCTGATGAGCTTTGATGTTAAGCAAAAGATGATCATTACTCAAGCAAATGAAGTGTACACTGTTTTTACGTAAACGCCTGTTATGATCCTACACAATTGTGCAAACAGGTTTGTAATTTTTAATATCTACCTAATAATAATCGTTAAATTGATTTCTGATCAGCCTTTTCACTAATATGAAAACAACTACAAGTAGCAAACAAATATAAATCGAATCATAAATATATAGGAAAGGCATCTTTCGACTATGCTTTTCAATTTATTAGGTCCATAACCATAAATAAAAAAATACCAGTTTCAGTTATTTTCATGGATATGAGCAATGCATTCGATTTTGTATGACATAAACGTCTCCTTGATAAACGTTTCACATATAGATTTCGGGGTCCAGATACTTAGACTAGGCGCCTACCTAACCGAATTAAAGTAGGTACATATATATTATTACAATGTGGATATTACTTACATAGTAGAGCAAAAGGCTTGGTTTAAAATTGACTAAGTATTTTATGGTTAGTCTATGTTTTATAAAACGTAACCGATTGATGTCACTCGATGATGTCACTAAACTAAATCAATTGAATGAAGATAACCTAAGCAAATTTTAAGTTCATTAAATATTTAAATTATGAAGAAACTATTTGGACTTTTAAGATGGGAATACCGTTTTTACCAAAGCTTACAAGATGTTGTTCCTGTACAAGAAATTTTAAAATAGCATGTATTTTAATAGATGTGTGGAGTATGGTGAGTATCTATCTAAAAGATACAAGATCAGAGGTTGACCAGGAGCAACTTTTAAAAATCTTGCTATTAGTAGGTACGGGTCTCCCTGTGATCGGTTAATGGGATTGTTTAAGGGACACTTAGACCCGATAATGGAATTAAAGACTGTGGATGATGATAAAGTGATTACTCCATCGAACAAGAAGCTATTACACTTCATTGCATCCTTCATCAGACACATAAATTATATTCTATCATAGATATTAAACGAACTTAAGTGATAGCGATTAATGTTTTTCGATCACTTAGTTTCCTAACATTTTCCTTCAACATCTGCATGTTTATTTGTTGTAGCTAGCGAGTTGCCACAGTATGAGAATCTTGGTTTGTCCGACATGCGAAGACCTGTATGACGAGGGCGGCTCATTATACTTAACTGTCACCATAATTATGTGGCTATTGTTTTTCGTCAATATGGCAACGCTGTGCAGCGCGTTTGCTTTTCTATTGGGACTGTTTTTGGTAAGCTAGGTACTTATACAGTTATCTTCAATAGAAACTACATACATACATACATAAAGTCACGCCTGTTTCCCTGAGGGGTAGGCAGAGACCACGGATTTCCATTTGCTACGATCCTGGCATACTTCTTTTGCTTCATTCACACGCATCACATTCCTCATACACGCTCTTCGGTTGAGGGTACTCCTCACTTGCCCTTTTTGCAGAACATCTCCGATTTGATCTAGGTATGCTCGCCTAGGTCTTCCCCTTTCCGATACTCCACTAACACTCGCCTCATATATTCGTTTTGTCATTCTTCTTTCATCCATCCTTTCTACATGCCCAAACCATCTAAGCATATTCATACAATAGAAACTAATGACAGAAAAAGAGAAGACTAGGTGTGTATTGTAAAATATTCACGCTCTATACCTACACCGTTAATTAGATTATTAAAAAGGTCACTAAAATATGCCTGCTCTGATTTAAATTTTTACAAATTTTTAACCGACATCAAAAAGAGGAAGAAATTTAGTTCTTATGATTTCGTTACCTTTTTCAGGAAAGAACATCAATTGGGGTGACATTTTCATACAGGGTTATATAAAATTAATACTTAAGTGCAGCTGATAAATAGGTACCCAGTACCTAAACCATTCAATTCTCATATTTTAGGGTTACAAAGTCACTGCGGACGTTTTCCTGTCTCTCGGATTCGCATCGGCTGGGTTGATGCTCACACATGCTGTACTCAACATAATTCATATCTTTAATTCTGACTGGAGTGACAGTTCTGCATGTACGAACCCGAACGACGTAATAGCTCACTTGTTATACGTTCCACGTAAGATACATTAGTTATAAATATATTACTATAATGTAATAAACGCGAAACTCGATGGATTTTTCAGGCAACAACTACTGGACTGATTTCGGATGAAAGTTTCGAGAAATACGAATAGCTTAGGTACCTATACCTACCTCCACACAAATAACACAGACTGTAATTTATAACGATACATGTTATGCTTCGCAATTTTATCTGCAGGCATGCAAATTTAACGCTGTAGAAGTGCGGTACCTGTACAGTAAATGTACAATAAAACGGAATTAGGAAAGATTAATTTGTTGCAAAATATGTATAACAGACCGGGTTGGTTTATTTACACATAATTTTGTTTTTTTTCAGTGTGGTGCTACTTCATTCTAATTGTAAACTCTTATAGAGATTCAATGTAACCATTT
The DNA here is from genome assembly GCA_946251915.1 of Abrostola triplasia. Taxonomy (NCBI): domain Eukaryota; kingdom Metazoa; phylum Arthropoda; class Insecta; order Lepidoptera; family Noctuidae; genus Abrostola; species Abrostola triplasia. Next base: position 5,107,487 of record OX276430.1, read on the forward strand.
TAAATAGTTTTGTAATTAATTTAATTTTAATAAATGTTATTATAACAAAGTTGCATATTTTATTTAAGCAAATACTTTTTAGTAAATTAAACTTATACCTATAAGATAAGAAGATGCATATTAAACATGAAAGTTTATCCACCAATCGAATAATGCCTTAAAAATGGTAAAATAAATTATTTACTGCATAGGTAGGTACCTACCTATATAGTCCTCCATGTCGATTTCGACAACGGCGACCCCCGAAATCACCTTCCTTGATGAGCCCTAATAAATAATAATGACGCTCCTATAGGTAGGTACCTACTTTCTGTAATTTCTTATTGTTTATAGCGAACGATTTAGTTTTAAATTCAATCGAACTATGGTGGTTAATCGATTAGGAAGTACGTAAGCCTGATTTTTTTTTTTTTAAAACGTCGCCCCTCTAGGATTTTCTCCTGTGTCGTGGGTGCGTTTCACAAACATGAAATATCACATACACTAACACCCAGACTCGGGACAAACATCTGTGGTTCGCACAAAGTTTCGCCCCGTGCGGGAATCGAACCCGCGACCCTTAGCGCAGCAGTCCAATCGCTTAGCCACTGCGCTAATCAGGTCGTCTTAAGAATTAAGAATTATTCCTGCCTCGCCTCACCCTTATTACATTGGGACCTATAGACTTTTTATTGGGTAACCTAGAACTAGAATTGTAGGTAAACTACTCTAACTCTCCTTCGGGCGATTCAGGCGTTAAGTTATAATTTATTTATTTTCAACAGGTACACCAACAGTACCACCACCCTTATTTAACAAAGCCACCTGTAACCTCTCCAAATCATTCTATAGTTTACAAAAGACTCACTGTTCCAAACTTTGCATTCAAGGTTAACAACCTTCTTGCGTTAAAATTAAAAATGTATTGTATTATAATTAATTGTTTAACATGAAAACTTGAATTTTAATACCAGTTTTATTTAAGGACTCTAAATTGTTCATATCAGTAATTAGATCACATAATAGACTTATAATTTTATGGTTTATATTTTATGGAGTTGAATAAAAAATTAAGACAAGTTCTTTTTGTTTTCTGACATAACTTGACAGTTTTATTCTCAACAGGCGACTTTTTATGAACATATTTATTTAGTAGGTACCTACCAATAAGGGTATATTTAGTTAATCATGCAATGCTTAGATATTATAATTATTATTTATTGTCAATAACTAAGAAAACATATGATTATTAGATGAAAAATGACGGTTTTCGATGTGCTACCGAAAGTAGGCTCATGCTGTTATGTTGTAAGTCTAATAGATGGCTGTTATTTTGCTGCATTTTATGGCATATTTGGTATAGTAAGTATTTTACTGTATACCTACACCGATATAATAATAAGTTACCTACCTGTTATTTTTAATGTTCTTACACATCTAGCAATAATATTATTGTTAGACATATGTGATATATTTAATTATTTACATGTAGGTATGCAGGTATATTATATTGTATTAGTAGGTATACTATACATATTTCCTACGTGTTTTATTAATACGTAGGTACCTTTAGGTACGTATCATCGTTTATTATCTGTACCTACAGTAAATAATTTAGGTATACTCATTATTTTTAGCTCGACTTCACTTTTGGCCTATTGTCTACACACGGAGATCAATGTTGGGAAGATAATACGACTTTGCAGACGCTTGTTGGATATTATGGTTATGTAATGGCCCTAATAAGTATTATACTTGGTTTAATCAGTATCATTTTTATCTGGGGCTTAAGAAAGGTACATAATACTTTATTTTTAAGTTGTATTGGTTTTTACAACTTTAAATACTTAGGTATAAGATAAATTTGAATACCTATATGTCACCTTCGCCTATTTTTTCATTGAATTCAAACTTAAAGATTGATATTTTATTAGGATGGCGTAGATAGGTACCTACACGTAGTTATTTTTTATAATAAAAGTAAACTAAAAGTATACGAAGGTATACCTAGGTTTAAAACATGCCATTTTTGTCTTTACGCAGTATGCTTCATTTATGTTCCTAATGTTTTGAATTTCAGAATAAACCCTACACTGCATTGTGGTTCTTGTATGCGATGAGCATTAAAACTATTGCCATTTTACTATTTTCTATTCTTTTAGTCGTCGCCAATGTAAACACAGACAAACATAAATACTCTCAAGATGTTTTATCTTGTGGATTTCCAATATTTAAAACAGGATTAGCTTTTATTTTTACTTTTGGTAAGTTTAAAGTATTTGAAGATGATTTATAAAAAGTAAGTCGTTATTATTTGTTTTTTTTTCTAGGTATGAAGGTAGTTAGGTAGGTCCCTTATTACCACTTTTAACTGACCACTGTTGTCTGACTACTATAGGTACAAGTAGGTACCATACGTACACTTTCAGTTTTCTGCTCCGTCTGCTTAAAGCACTACAGTATGATGTAGGTACAAGTAAGACCCTACGTGCAGTGTAAGGCGTTGTCTCTCTACCACAACGTAAACTGTCCTGCTTTAAGCGTTTATAGTAAGGGCCCTGAGCGTCCATTACAGGAATACTGACCGAATTAGAAATTGTATGTTAAGTTTCATTGTTTGTGTAGGTAGGTACCTATAGTAGTCATTTGTCCACAAAGTATTGCTTAAATGCAGAAAGAGACAAATATTTGTGTTGAAACTTGTTCGGAGTTTTAAACTTAATTGATTCAATATTTCACGTAATAAACCGAATGAAGAAGAATAAATTCCTAGTGTGACAATGTAATTACTTTCAAAAAAGAACATACCTATTCTCAAAAGATCTAGTGTTAGGAAAAAAGTTCTATACCTACCTAGGCTACCTATATAGATAAGGTATGTCTTTAAGTGTATGAATTTTAAGAAGATACCACAAGATACATTCGTAGATAACTACGTGTTAATCATATTAGATACCTACGATAATTGAGTGGCAATCCGAGGCTGTAGGAAACGTTTCTCCTTCTAGGCTCAAATCCTGCTAGGTTTGTTCAGTTTTAGGGTTAATTTTTACATATTCTTTAATACCTATCATTTTAGAAGGCTAACTGAAAATACGTTATAAATTTACCTATTTTCACGGTGCTGTATTCTTACAGTTCATGCATACATGGTCCTGATTGTCCGAAGTTACTATCCGATAATGTTGAGAGAATATGAAACATTTTCGCCTCCACAAACGCAGTCGCAGACAACACACCCACGACCAAGCCAGTCGCAGACAACATACCCACGATCAAGTATGTCGCAGTCAACACATCCGCGATCAAGCATGTCGCAGGCAACACACCCGCGATCTAGCATGTCGCAGCCAACAAACCCGCGATCAAGTCCGACGGCGGGAACTCAACCAAGAAGTCAGTCGCCGTAGTCATCAACACTAACAAACCTTGTGCGAAACATGCTATACATATTTATCAATAAGCGGCCTTAATCAGTGATGTTTTATTAATTATTAAATAATGTAAATGTATTGTTATCTTCATTAATGATTTTATTAAAAATGCAAAAACCACTCCGTGCGTAATTTATGAAAAAGTCTGGTTAGGTAGGTACGTCGATGCTGATTGTTACATGCTCTTACGGTAAAACCGCTATTAATAGCACACTTTATAGTTCATTTTATATCTCCTAGTACAAAAATCAAAATATTTAATTTGTGATATATTTAATTGGCAAGTAGCCTACCTACTTTGGTTTTTTATCTACAAATTATTATAAAGTAACATTAATATTTCGAGAGTGTTAGCTATTTTTGCGGACCTCTACATTTTAGGACATCTATCCCAATGTATAGTTACCTAGTCCATAGAATTATGTTTAGGATAGACGACTAGCTAAGAAACATGGCATCTTTCCCAAAAAAATTATAATCGCTCCTTACCTTCCCATGCAATCGCACAGAAACATTAAGACACGGTCCATATGGTGATAGTTGGAAAGTCTCTCTATAGATACATAAAATAGCACGCAATTCATATGCGAAACTAGAATAGGTACCTAATTAAAATCGGGGCACCTAGGTATACCTCAGGCGCGACTATCCCGGTTTTACCCTTTAGGGGAGAAGGAGGTAAGACGCGGTAGCGGGTAAGACGGGGTACACAGCGAATTTCACAGTATAAATTGACCAATCTCGTTCGTTCATCATCTTCAGACTGGTAGAAAATGCCTAAGGCATTAAGTCCGCCTTGTACACAACTGTACTTCAGTATAAAATAAATAAATAAATGTCAGTTGCTCGGCGGTTTGTGGTTCACAAGTGCACAGTGTCGAAAAACTGTTAATTGCAAATTGTTTTTCATATTTTCTTCTGGTTTGACACGTAACTGTGGTTTGTTAAATAACGTTAGCTGGTAAGGTATTGCTGTGATTGACGCTTAAACTAACCTACAATAAGGTAGGCATTGTGTTTCCTTAAGATCCATGGCTGTTTATTTCTTTTGTTTTTTTTTAATATAAAATGGCTCTGCAGGCAATATGGGGTAAGCCATCTTGCCCCCAATGAGAGTAATTCTGTTCTTGTTCGTTTTCCGTATAAATGACTTTGTTTTTTGTGAGCTTATAATAGTCTGCCTTTTTAGAATGGTTCGTGACTTCAAACGCTCCACTGACAAAGGGTCGTGGTCCGAAGAATCAATGCGGGATGTAGTTCAAAGGGTTTTGGATGAAAAAATGGGTTATTATAAAGCAGCTAGACAATTTGAGGTGCCACAGACGACATTAGAGAGAAAAGTTAAGGCTGCTCGCACGGTATTGAACGAAACATCTGATAAAAAAATCCCATACTAATTAAAGTAGGTACCATTAGGTCCCAAGCTACCTGTTTTTTCTGTATCTGAAGAAAATGAGCTTTGTACCTACCTATTTATTACTATTATTAAAACTACTACTAAAGCTCTAAATAAAAAATCAAAGATCAATAGCCAATCAGCGAAAACAGACACACCATGCATGACGAAGAGAAGGACACACCATGCATGTATTGTAAGGAAGTATATTCCGTTTCCATTGAAGGGTGGATATCATGCTCATTATGTGGAAGATGGGCATAATAGCTGCGCAGGAATAGATGATGACGATGACGAAGTCACCCATATCTGCGAGTTCTGCCAGCTCAAATAATTATCTTTCCCTGTGATCATACTATGATTATTATTCATATCATGATCCCATCTTACCTCAGGGGGGTACCCTATCTTGCCAGCACCATGGGGCAAGACGGGGCAAAAAACCTTTTATTTATTTTAATTTTTTTCTCAAAAATATGTTACCAAATGTTTCTAATGTCACTAAATATTAGAATAATAATAATTACTTGTTAATTAAAAAATAAATATGATTGTTTCACTATGTTTTTTTAAATTGATTGACCTTTAAAGCTTAAGTAGGTACCCCATCCTGCCACCCTATCCCTTACTTCTGGTATCCTATCCCTTATATTAGGTACCTATATTATGCCTGCAGCACGAGCGAGAACTGTAGATAGACTAGAGTCGGCTTGTCAATTCAGACATCAAATTGATATGGCCGACCAGATGCGTTGCGCCCTTTGAGTTCTTATGGTAGGTACCTACCTACCTATTGTTCTTGACTACGGGCCTAAGTATTTCAGACTGATTTTAACCGTGTGCCGGCCATAAACCATAATGTATCATTTTGTCACCTTTTTGTGCAACTTACAGCTGTGTTCTTGTATGTGAGTTGTTCATACTCTATGTCAAGTAGGTACTGGCATTGTCTTATGTCAATAAACAGTATTATAAAAAAATATTGTAATGAAATTTTTTTAAAGCAATTTAGGTTTATAATTTTCCGAATTTAACATGGCAATCTTCGACTGCTTACCACGCGTGAAAAAATGTTGTTTTTGTATTAGCCTTAAATATGGCTCTATTACAATAGTTGTAGCGTATTTATTTTATATGGTAAGTACTCTCCTATATATAAGATTTCCTTTTTACCAATTAACAGCTGTACTTAGTTACTTACATAATTATTTTACAAAACATTTCCAGATTTACATGTTTGCCAACCTGTCATATGGCGCGAGTGAGAATTGCTATCATTATGAAATATTGCTGAAGATTTCGAGTTGGGTACTTTTGGTCTCACGAGGACTAATTTTGATAACTAGTTTTCTTTTTCTATATGGTGTTGGAAAGGTTAGTGGTCAACTGATAATGTTATGTAGTTTAAGTTTTCGGTATTAAAAGACATTAGTTAGATAGTTACCAATTTCCTAATGTATCCTGATGCTAAAGCAGAAAAGCACTATAAATGCTACTTTTATAAAGTGGTATCCAAGTAATTCGAAGTTTAGTAGGTAGGTACATACATATCTCCTTACAGCGACAAATCATTTTGTTGTAGAACCACGAATACACAGGTACCTATTATAATCAGGCCTGTTTAACTGAATGTTTCAAACCAAGAAAGCAAGTCTGTAGGACAATTCTCGTAACTTAAGCCATTCTCCAGCAATGCTATAAACCTATTGGTGAAGGTAATCGGCCTTCTAAAAATATAGTTTGTTTTAGCTTTGAAAGTGGACTATAATAGTCCACATTTACCAGAGGTAAAGTTATGCTGATTCTTTATTATGAGATAATTTATTAAATTACCCATATTAAACTATTATATACCTGGGCCTACATTAGGTTTTATTGTTGAAGTATTGTGCCCTTATTACCTACTTTTGTAGAGGAAGCTTGAGAACAAACAAAAATACAAAGATGAGACATGAGGTAATATTTACTCTCATCATGATAAAAGAGACTATATTTTATAGAGTATAAAACTCATAGTAGGTACCTTATCAGGAATGTATATTTTCTTTCACAGGGTTATCCTGGTCCCATTAAAGGATATATATACGTATTTATAGTGATGATTATAATTGACGTTATCACTGCTATAATTCAATATTTTACAAGACCCCTTCGTGACGAATGTGAATCACTTAATATTCAGGCATCAGAAACGTTATTTAATTGTCTAGGTTAGTAATTATTGTTCATTTATAATTTTACCTGGATTATAATATTCTTAATGTACAGTCAGCACCATAATGATCGAAGCATGCAAAATAGTCAAAATTATGTGCGCAAGCAAAAATTCTATTTTATCTTAGCACTCATAGTATCAAATTGTTGTTATCATACAGAGTAGTCAAAACATCTTAGCAAATAGTTTTCAAAAATATCGAAGCTGCCAAAGTGCACATATATCTGTTAGCAAACAGTTCGTTCACTAGTATATAAGCACACAAGGTAGTCAAAAATATCTCAGCTAAAGTATTTTTTTAGTAAAATTTGCATCTTACTTTTCTTTGAACATCCTCCCAGGCCCGTCTTAATCATATTGGGCGCCGGGGTGCGAAATTCAGACTGCGCCCCCCTTACAAACAAACAATTTAGGTTTTGAATAAGTGTGTGTAGTACCTACACCCCAGTTATGTTATAGGTCCCAATCTAATAGGGAGCAAGCCTATTTTCATCAACCAAGCACAACTTCCAGACTCCGTACTGCTACTGAGAATTACCTAAAAGAAAAACCCAATAACACTTTGCCCGACCCGAGATTCGAAGCCTCATGCTCTGCAATCGCTTTTAGCGATTACTAGACCAACAACGTACTTCTATTCGTCCAGATTCTTAATGAACGTATCCGCAGGGATGTAGACTCTTTGTGCACGCGCACCATCTCTCAGGAGATTGAGCTACTCATGGAGTCATCAGGTGGCGACCATAATTAACGCACAGTTCGCCGCACTAAATGATCGGTTGCTGCCAGAGCGTCCGAACGTCCAGACCTTGCGGCAGACAGGAGACGTGTAGCCTCGCACCTTCTAAGTGCTGGCCAGATACGACAGAGCCTGCTCCGAAAGTCGCAGCAAAGAAAGCTGCAGCTTTCAACCCTTCAAAGTTAAAGAAGCTCAAGAAAAAAAAAGATTGTGGAGTCCCCGCGACCTTCAACTTCAGCCGAGGCCACAGCCCCTGAGGCCACCACCGGTGCCATTGGAGAGAAGAGCTGGACCTTAGCCATAAAGGGCAAAAAGAGGAAACTCGACACGCCCAAAACACAAAGGCTGGCGCATTCTACTCACGTAGGCTGTGGTTATTACACTGCAGCCAGGCGTGGAAGAGCAGTCAGGGACTACGAGTCAACGAGGCTGTGACCAAAAACTCAGAGGTGCTGGGTCTCGAGGACGTCCGGGTCTCCAGGCTCATCAAATGCACAGGGATGAGCGTTTCTAATCTGGATGATTACGTGTCGTCAGAAGACGTCTTTGCCCCAGTCACCCGTACAAGCAGCTGCACGGTCAACAAAGTCAAGGCGGAAGAGGTACCCTCTACGGCCTTAGGTGTATTGCCTCTGGCAGCAGCTGCTAATAACGTGGCCCGGAGTAGACTGCTAGTAATATAGGTGCAGGTAAAACTGTTGGATGCCAGATCCACTCAATGCTTCCGTTCCCTGCTCAACGGGCAAGTTCAACACCTATGCACGTCCGAAAAGAATCGCCGCACGTAGTGCTACCGAGGCGGCGCGCATCGAAGTCAGCCAAGTCGAATGCCAGAGATCCACACTACACAGTCCGTGCTGCTGCGGATCTTCAGGCCGATTACCCAATTTTAAACCTCACGCAAGATAGTATTCATTTCCTTGAGTCACAAAACCATGCAGTTAAAAACCGTTTCACTTTAGTGCGGCCTGGGCCTAAGGCGCTGGCCAGACAGAAAAGACGGAATACGAAGACACGTCGCGGACACGTCGCCCCTTTGATTTACTTTACTCGATACAATTGTATCAATTGTATCGTCGCGACACAAAACATATAGATAAGACGGGGACACGACGCTTATACTTCTGCGCCCTATTGCAAGCCTAGGATTTATTTACATTTAATCAATAGAACTAAGAGGTCTGTTTCTTTCATCCCTAACCCCCGTAAAGAGGGGCGCAGTTCTGTGATTTAAAATAATTCATAATGGCCAATGCAGACTGGGACGGCATGGCAAGGGATTTTAATTTTACAAATGGACTTCAAATCTATGGTTATAGATACGACACAAATTGCTATGTTTTAAAACGATTACGTGGCAGGATGCCACGACACGCTACAGTAAAATCCTTTAACATCCCGTCCCGGTTACATCATATCCTAAAAATTGTATGATGTATCCATTCTTTTTTCTCTCATACTCCCGATAGTATAATAGTAGGGGAGCCCAAGCGGAGATTTCGGGATTTACTAAAGCGCGGCAGATTAATATACAGGGGGATACCTTGTACCCGGTTAAGTACCTCCACAAAACATGAGGCCCATATATAAGGCCGCCTGTGAAGGATGCACGCATTTAATTTTATCGACGAATTTTTGTTATTTCGACTTGCGGAAATCGTCAGATTATATATTTTTCATTATTCTTGAATTATTTACTTCAAAATAAAAAAAAATTTTGCTACGCTCGAGAATGTCGAGATAACGTTTTTTTTTACAATTTTGTTGCCCTACCCTTTCTTTACCGTCACTCTCAAATTGTCCGATTAGTGGAATATACACTTTTAAGGATGTAGGTAATTAACTCACCCTACCTTAATACGACGCGCTCGAGGATGTCCATGCAACAGTTTTTTTTTTACATATTAATAATCATTAGGTAGCCGCTTCCCCCACCGATGTAAAGGTATATATCACATAACATTTTTGTCTTCTTCATCTAAGCTTTGCAACCCAATAGGTATTTACGACGCTCGAGTAAATCCCCATTTAGCATCGTGGGCTCCCCTACCATAACTTACAACATCTTTTTGGAGATTAAATTCAATTCTAAAGTGATCATTAAAACCATAAGAACTATATCGAGAGGTAAATCCCCTGGCCATGACGGGCTGAGCATCGAGCACCTGCAACATGCTGGTCCACACCTGGCCCGAGTTCTCACAATGTTGTACAGCATCTGTGTGAGCCATAGCTACTTGCCGAGGAAAATGATACAGACTATAGTTGTGCCCATTGTAAAGAATAAAACTGGCGACCTTGCGGACATCAGTAACTATAGGCCAATATCATTGGCTACAGTGATAGCCAAAGTGTTTGACAACATGCTTAACATACATTTAGGCAAGCTTGTAAAACCTTTTATTGTTATATAATTGTCATACTAACATAGCTTGTAAGTTACAATAACAATAATGAGTCCTGGTCACTTAAATAAATAAAATATTATTATTTTTACTTCAACGCATCAAATTTCAAAAACAAATGACATGTCAATGACATCATGCTCGAAATAAATGGGATATGGATGCTCAAAGAAAAGAAGAAAGCAAAATGTAACGACGTTTGAACAGTTTAAGGCCCGGTGAGATGAAAATGTTTACGTTTTTGAGGGGGTGAAGCAGGGGTACATAGCCCCGCCCACTGAGGGGGGACCGCCGCATTTTTTCAAACACAATTTACAGTATTTTAAATAGAAGAATTTTAAATTATCACTTAAGAACACAGATGTGACAAAATAATGACTACATTTTGCCTATTTTACTTCCTCTCAGCGAAACTAAATTATTTTGATTTTTTGAGGCATTTTGTACGAGTTGGGTAGAAGTCTACCCAAATAAACAAGTAAAACATAGCGAAATATTCAATTCAAAAATACCCATTCGTGTATTCTTGACTGAATATTTTGCCTTGTTTCGATTTTCAAGCAAATCGTTCATTCGTCATTATGGTTTTACATAATGTCCGTTACCAAAATGTTAAAATTTACCATTAAGAGTCTTGGTTTTCATCCGACATCAATCAAAATCCTCATTTACCTCAAGAAAACTATAAGCCATTAAACAATAAACAACATTGAAGTACTGTAAGCACCAAGTAACTTTACAGCAATGATAGCCGAGTGGTATGATCATTAGACTGCCAAGTCAAATGTCGCAAGTAAACTTTTAAACACCGGCACGCACCAATGTCTTTTCAAATTCATGTGCGTACTATAAATTCGTTTTCAGTTGCTAAAAACCTTGAAGGATACTATCGTGAGGAAATTGGCACATCTAAGAGCCGGTGTGTAAAGCCATGTCAGAGGCCTACAGGCGACTGTCTCCAGGTTGTTCATCAACCGTACGATAAGAAGAAAACCAAGTGACTTACCTATGATTTTGGAGATCATGACCATTCTTTACCCTATTTTTATACTTACGCATAGTTAGGCTTTTTGACTACTTCAAACAAAACTAAATTACGAACTATTTGGATTTCCGTATAGCACATCCGTCAGAAGTGTCGGCAAAACGCTGATTGTCACTGAAGCCTGGGATGCTCTTTTCGGTAGCGGAGTAACTTGAGCTCTCTCTCTCTCTCCATGAAGATGGAAAGACGCTACAAGTTACGGAGTAATTGAGGATGCGGTGGAAAGGATGTGGAGTTCCGCCAACGAAAAGGGAAGATCTTCCAACCAGGCGGTGGTGTGCCTGGAGGGCCGCGGCGCCCCGCTTCGCAACTCGAAGCGGCTGTATATAGCTATGCGATTACTTCAGAAGCGCGATGCAGGATTCGCAACGTCACTCGTCCTTCGACGTGTAGGTTTCGCTACAAGGATATGGCAAAGTACAGGAAGGATTTGATTCGGAACAGGGAGTATCATCTTACGGCTAACACAGTCACTTCCAACAGCGTTGGACGTGTTGGATAATATACTCTTTTTAACATCACATGTGGAGAAATGATTAAAAACAAATAGCGGGAAATCGGGAGGCGGAAGAGAAAAAAAGTAATTTAGTGTGTTGGCTTTAATAGACCAGTTGAAACTAGGCGAATCTGAGAAATGTCGAGTAAGTAGTTCTATGTATGTTTTAAGTCTTTAGGAATTGAGTCTTGACGACGTTTACCGATTCCCATAGATTTCAGAAACTTCCAGACTGGCTGGGTCACCGTTTTCAACCGAATTATGAATGTGGCGACGTTGAGCATCCCTACACACCTTGTTGCAATGATTGCAGATTGCGACATACTTATCACGATTAAAAGAGTTAGGTCTGCGTTTTTATGTGGTTTTGGCTGATGCTTTTCACACCAACATTCTTTTTAAATCGGCAGTCAGCCACGGCGCTGGTAAATATTTCATTTTCACAGATCGAATGGGTCCATGCACCTATTCTGCATGTCCTATATTGTGCACCAAATGTGTGTAAAAATATACACTCTGACGTCTATCGAATCCGCAGGAATAACTATGTGTATGTCCACGTTGGCAGCATCCTCTCGAAGGTTCTCGAGGTACATACCAGCAAAGCTGCGCTGCAAGAGGATTTTAGGCTTTGCCTTACGAGGGTGGATTTTGTATGATAGGAAAATAAGGTCACAATAAGAGAAAACGTCCGCTATACATTGACCATGCTTAACGACGTCTTGTTGAGAAGAGACGAATATGAGGTCGAGTAGAGAAGGAATACAGTTAGGAAAGTGAAGAGCATTTAAAGGAAGAAGAGGTAAATTACAGGATTGCAATGTGGATTGGAATGACGAATTTCCTAAGTCCTGTTTGAGGAGACAGGTATTGAAGTCCCCCATAATAATATAGTGACCGTAAAACGGAATAACGTACGTAGGAAGGTTTTCAAGAGAGGAAATATAATCGATACGCAAGGAAGATATATAGATATTTCTTTAAACAGATGTTCGCCTGCATTCGACGGTGTTGGCTGTGGTGACATACTAACAATTGAAAAAGGAATATTAGCACGTAAATGTATGGCAACACCACCACCACCGCCGCCAGTGCAATAATTTCTGATGAATTGATATCCAGGTAAAGAATAAGAAGTAGACGGGAGATACGGTTTTAGCCATGACTCAACAACAAGTATTGCGTCGATATCTTGTAGTACAGATTAGCTAGGATATCATGATAATGAGCCGAGATACTTTGGGCATTAATATGGACTACATTAAGATTTTTCGGAACATCAGGTAATCCAGACTCGTGTAATTCAACAAGAGATGGAATACTGGAAAATCTATCGTTGATGCTACATGCTGATACAAAACTATCGCTGTCACTAGTCGCATCAATAATAATATGTAGGTATAACGTAATAATAATATGTATAAATATATAAACAAATAAAATATACCTAATGTTAAAACCGAAAATAATTGACGTCAGCTCACTATTGCCCTGAAGATGCCAATAGACCTGAGTACTAACATAATAGTGTAAATTGTAGCACTACTGAATCACTACAGCACTGATGTGGACCTGTGCGGACGCGGAACTGTGACATTACTGATATGTGTGAATCGGATTTTAAACATTGACTATTTTAATAAGACTTAGGCAAGGATTCATTATTTTAAATGCTTTTCGAAATTTTCGAGACAGCTAATATGTCGATGTTGTATTTTTTTTTCTATCTCAAAATATAAGATTAACTGTCTCAATAATTTCGATTTAAGTAAATAGGTATTTTACTTTAGGTCACATCTGCAGCTTACCTACTCTATGACACATGCAAAAATCAAAACGAAATTACGAAGTAGTTTTTATACTTATGCATACCATATTTAGGTACTTTATTATTTTGAGGAATATGTATGTATATTTAAAATGTGGTTTCATTGAAAAATTATCCATTATTAATAATTTTTCAAAATTATTTTAAAAAATAACCCATATATACCCACCCGTCCGAAGTGTGCTCTGGACACTGACTGACATTGACGTATGCGCCCCGAGTATGCGCAACAGGCCCAGCGGGGGTGCTTCACGCGGGATGGTAGTGAAGATTTCGATTTTTCGAGGTTTCAGTAATGAGGGAATCATTTTATCAAGTCAAACTCGGCGAATTTGCCTAGAAATATTTAGTGTCTTTAGTTGAGTGCAAAAATGTAATGTAAAATTGCAGTAATTTAGTCATCAGATAGAAAAATCATTACAAAAAGAGGTAACTTTGGGATTTTTTCTTTTTCACTTTATATAAAATCGATTTTTTGCTTGCGCACATCGCTCATTTTGACTACTTGGCATGCTTCTATTATTATGTGGCACCTGGTTTCTTTATTTCATGTTAGAAATACAATTCTCTGGAAAGAGCGAGGTCACAAAGCACTACGCACTTGATCTTCTTTAAAGATAAATTTAAAATACTACAAACTCTGAATAATTTACACTTTAGCCGCCAAGTATTTTATACACATCAGGGCATGCACAAACTCGTGTATTCTGAAATGAACCAATTCTTCTTCCTTTCTAGTCGAAGGTACCTACTCTTTTATTTTTTGTGCCACATCTATAGCGGCAGCGGAGGCTTTGCTTGGGTCTTCCTGGGTGCAGGTGAAGGGATATTTGGAACACTCCAGCAAGTGGCACATGGATTGATAACCAATTACTTTTTCAATATTATTATATTTTCTTCTACAATACCACTGATTAAAAGTTGTACCCAAAAAATATTATAGTAACATACACTGCCTTTTTGCGTCTGAACTCATACCTATCCGTATCTTCTGTCTAAACCTCCTGACAATTCATGCAGGGCATTCATATCTACATCATCTTCGATTACCAAAAAATTTCGATCCCCTACTAATAATCATCAGCCGGAAGACGTCCACTGCTGGACAAAGGCCTCCCCCTTAGAACGCCACAAAGAACTAATAATAATATCTACAAATAATAGGTAATGTGAGTATTAAATACATTTTTTTTTCTTTCAGTTGATATTTACTTCCTTATAGTTTTAACTAGTTACCACAAAGAAATGATAGCCGTAGCCCCCCAGTGACGTTCAAAAAGAAGTAAGTATGCGTCATGTATTTAGTCCCTGTGCAACAACGTCCGATGTTAACATTAGATTTAATATAAGCATTCAAGTATTTGAACTGTTAACTAAAAAGAAAGCCCAAAGATACAATCGGGTAAAAGTCTACCTCTACAGTACCTATCATGTTATAAAGCTTCGAATTTTAAAACAGAATATCCCGACACATCCTAATGATCACGAGAGTAATACATAAGAGATATATAAATATTTACACACTTCTATTAGACCATCTATTGTTTCGTTTATCTTTTAAATCTTCTACATCTATGGCTTTCAAAACTTTCTCAACATTATAATTTATCTGTGATTTCAACTAATCATTGACAGTTGTCAATGAGTTGTCATAAATTTGAAGCACTTGTCGAACAATATGAGTAACACTAATATATCGAATACCACTACTAGGACAACGTTTATACAGAAATTAGACATATTCAGAAATTTACCAGTATTAAAAAGTTGCTGTTTTTGCATCAATCTCAAAGTAGGCTGTTATATCATTTCGGTTGTGTATTTACTTTTCATAGTAAGTATGTATATTACAGTTAGGTACCTACATCAATTACTCTTTGATGTCCAACAAATAATTTAATAACGTGGACTTCATGATTATTAAACGTAAGCTGTCCAAAACAACTGAAAGCAGTAGTAAACTGGTGCTAGCAATCCAGCTGGAGATGGCTCCAACTAAAGCCACCTTACCAACCGCCGACACAATTGCGTCAAAACATTAAATGTAATAAACTTGTATGCTTCCAAAATTATTCAGCAAAAGACCAACGTTTTCGTTGGAATTATAGGTACGCATTACGTACCTACGTACCTATGTAATGTGTACAGCAACTAAAGTGGTATATTTATATTTTTTAGGGTGAAGCATTCGCAGGCAGATCTGCCAGTAAGGAATTTAGTAAATGCTACTCATCAGGGGAATTCATGAAATTGGTTGGTTATGTAGCACTTGCTTTAGCAATACTAACATTCATAACTTCTTTGTTCTTTTTGTATGGCATCACAAGGGTGAGTAAGCTTCAATTAGGTAATAATGTTATAACAGCATCTACTTACGATACCCGTCTGTACAAGGCAGGCGGATCGCGGGCGCTTAGCGACTCGGATCTGGCTGCCCATGACCAAGTCCTGACCTAAGACCTGACTCCAGAAAATATATAAAAGGAGAGGAAAAATAGATTCCGTTTGCACAAAAGCAGTGTCTAAAACTTACCTAATTTCGAAACTAATAAGTAATTTATTTTACAGGAAAAATGTTACCCTTTAATCTGCTTCATGTACTTGACATTATTTTTACTAGTCTTCAACGTAATTACCAGTTTATTCATGGTATTTCTTCCTGCCGGGGACACGTGTTCTACACCATATCTTTTTGGTGGGGCGACGTTTTTTGGTGCCATAAGTAAGTATACTTAATACTTCATCTTCAATCTCAAACAATAACTTTTTCTAAAGTCAGTTAAAAATAATAGATACCTATTTGATGTTATTTCAAGAGAAACATGAGATATAGATAGTCTTCTCTTGATTGCAAAGAATGGTTATAAGTGTAATCATTTTTTATTTACAGTGTTCATTTATTGTCTGGTAATCGTAAACAGTTACTATCGAAGTTTGAAGGTTGGGCCTTACTCAGAAACTGCATCTTCAATATAATGCCTTTCTTCAACGATCGGCATAAGCTCAACAAGGTTTAATTATGATCTATCACTGTATTTAATACAATATTTATAAAATATACGAAATTTATAATAAAATGCTGTATTTTCATTGTGTGGTTAGGTAACTAATAAAATTCTTAATGCAAGAAGCCGTATAACTTTTATCAAAATATTACTAACTTAAAGCTTTAATCAAGCTGTATTGCTCTTGGATAGGGGAAGACTAAAGTCAATAGCCATTGTAGGTATATAGGTACTGAAAGAAACGAATCTACTCTGCCTACCCACTACAAAATTGCGCAACTGCTAGAACGACACTATTACACACATACAATTTCTACTAAATTTTGTTGTTTTATTTTCTGTGTATTGCTTGATAACAAAGCGTCTATTTAATACAACTAGAAATTATGCGGTGGTAAGTATACATTCCCAGAATACAATTTACTGCAGGATATTTGTCACAATCACGGAGGAGTATTTATACTATTTTATACTAACTAATTATGTAAGTAATTATGCTTATCAGGCCGGTATGGCCGACCTTTATTAACGTACCATAATAGAGGTCAGTGGCCCGATTTAGTAATTACTCTGAGCAAATACTATTAACCATAGCTGTAACCCACGTCACGCTACGTGGTACTAGTTCTAGGATAGGATATGTCATTTGACGAGTAATTTAAGAATTAGACCAACAAATATCCTTAATTATAAAATAAAATGCGCAAGTCATTCTTCGATTTCCTACCACGATATGATAGCTTTTGCTGCTGCATCGACCTAAGATTAGGATGCTTTATTATAGTAGTGTTATATGTATTGGTTGTGGTAAGCTATTCCTGTGTTGTATTACAATAATAGCAGTCCCATATCATATTGGATTAACAGTTTATCACTACATCCTCTGTCGTCAGTTTGACATATTTTATTCATTTCAGTTCTGACGAAATTTAAACCCACATTATAATGAACATTATCCAAGCCTTATTAGGAAAGATAATGGCTAGTTTTAACATCGGTAAGTAGTTACGCATTGATCACACTTTTATTTTAATAGAGGTGATGCATCGGTATTATTTCGCAAATAATAGGTACCTACGATATAATCAATTGGTAAACTTAGATCTTTATCATACTTGTTTATGCTATGCCTAAAACAACGATCAGTCCTTAACTCCCCTGTATTTGAAGGAGTTGATGTTTACATTTTAAATTTACTATATAGTGCATATTTACATTACAGTGCTACAATTTAAGCGAACTGAAGTTCTTTATTTAATATTGTTTTACGAATCTTGGGTTAAATAGTAACCATACGTGTGGTGAGACTTAACAATAAATCACATCCAGCCGGCATGTATAAAAACATAATAATATAGGTAGCTAGTATCCTATATGAAGTGATTCGGAATGCCATTCGTTTCACACTGAGACTTATTTTACTACATGTTTCCACTTTTTAGTGGCTTCGACGTCAGAAGGAACTACGAGTAGGTAGGTACTGCCTGTTCATAAACAAGATAGCAGTCTATTTTTATATGTAATATAATAGGTGCCAGGAACGTGTATTTTTTGAGAGATTTTCGTATCATGGCAAGGGTGGTTACAGGGACAACACTTGCGGGTGTTCTATTGTTAGTTTATGGTGCCATACGGGTTACAATAGGTACTTGAATTCTAAGTTGACCGAGGTCACTCTCATACGCATTTAATTATTTTCATTACAATTTCCCCCGCAAAATTGATCAATGCAAATATATATTATAGTAAGGGTTATTTTCCACTGACACTTTGTTAATCCCAGCACATGCGAGAACGTCTCCTAAAACCAACTTCTGTCCGGTCAAAATAGCACGTATTGCTATTATCTTATACAGGATAACATATCATACTAATCAACAGTATAGGTACTGTCGAATAATATTAGGTGAGTAGGTATTCTACTAGTTAGTAGGCTATTTCAATGTTTCATTTTCATTTACAGGAACAAGAACTGTTTGTGGAGTTATTTATGTAAGTACCTACACTGATTGTTTATTGATCTGCTTTAATTTCGTCCTCGGTTTCGGCCTGAGTTTAAGCGAGGACTTGAGAACATGTTACCTACGTGCTCCACATTTTAGGAGGAGTGGTATTAGCAACGGTCTCTTGCAAGTTGATTATGTTTGTATTTTCTAGATTTAGTATTTTACAAAAACAGAACGAGTATTATGATACCCAGAACACGATCGCATAAAAAAGTTTTTGGATTATAGGTATGTGGTAACAGTGACAATATAGGTTACCTATATAAAGTAAATATGTAGGTACATGAACCCGATTTTAAACGCTCAATTTTTTTTTTTTCATTTAGTACAAAGAAACATTGTCTTTACTTCAACACTATTTTAAACGAGACTGCCCGCAATTTGATCTGCTTGGATTTATTTTCCTATCTTATATGGGGTTAAAGTATCATCTTGACGGCCAATTCTACTTCTGAATATTGGTGGAAGAATTTCGAAAATGGGATGGATGATTTCGAAGACTACCTCCTATTATCCAAACGTACAAGCTTTAGCTTACCTAGGAACCTTATAATTATGTATTACTTATTAGTCTACATATTAGTAAGACACATTATTTGTAACCAGAGTATTTTTTTTCAGTTACAATTTACTTCCTTTTTGTTGTGAACAGTTATCGAATGGGTCTTTCATAGATTTCAAGAACTTTTAGTGTCACCTAACTTTATATTAAATAATATGTCCTCAAAACTTTTTTGTCTACTTCTTTTATATATTATTCCTACCTATTAAGTATTATCAAAATATTTTTTTATTTAACAAACGACTGGCATCCTTGACATTGTGTGGTTCTTGAAAATACCGTTAGTTGGTTCGTAATTAACTTGTGAACTCTTGGTCGCGATAAATGTAACCTCAAAAAGAATAAAACGGATAGGCAACAAAATTGAGAATATTGTAACAACTAAATAATTAAGTAAACCACTGCGGAGAAAGCTGGGCGTAGCGTTGAATACTTACTGATTTTATTGCAGTTTAAAGATCAATACGACTTCCCTTTCTTCATCTATGTCAATACGCAAATAATACAACTTTATTTAGGACACGGAGATAATCCAATACCTACTTCTACGTAAAACGAATATCTGTAAACGTTTTACAAAGGCTATTTAGGTACCTTAACTTATAAGTGGTAAACGCAACACACTAGTAACGTGGGAATCGGCCACAATCAGGTAGGTACCTAAGCTGACACAACGAACGATACCAATATTTTAGTCGGCTATTATTGGGCAGTATCTTGAAAATGTTAATTAAAGGGGTTCGTAGATCGTTCAAAGCGGCCGCCCATACTCATTAGGCTTGATACCTGGCATCAGCATAAATGTCACGCAATGTAGAAGGTTTAATTATCGCATCGCAGTCGACCCACCGCCGCGCGCCGCCCGAGCACCCAAAAGGATTATGTTTACGTCAGTATACAGAATGTAATATAGGTAGGTACCTACCTACGTAATACTCTGAGCAAGTTATTAACTTGTTCCTCTTTCGGATTAGAAAACAATATTTTCACGCAGAAGTAGGTACCTACTGTGTTTAAAATGGAGCCAAATAAAATTAAAACGACGTGGGTAGAATCCTTAGGGTTTACAAAAGTAGGTAGTTACCTACCTAATAATAATTTAAGAACATGCTAGATTATATTACTTCCTTTTTATTATAATTATAGGTAAAAGTAGTTAGAGGAGAGTAGGTATGGCTGCTTCTTTATGTACTTATTGTTTTTTTTTATATTTTTAGAAACTGACATAATGTAGGTAGGTACCTATTTTTTTTATTTTTATTATTATTGTTATATTAATGTACGATGTAGGATTTATCCTCCTTAGATAGTTTCTTGTCTGGCGGTTTGAGTATCTTATACAGCCTACCCAAATGTCCTGCAGATGTATCATTTAGGTATAATTAGCTACCTACCTATAGTAAATATTAGTACCTAACCGCTCATATAATTCAATATTCATTAAGTACATAATACTCCCCGTCTTATCTAACTTGCTGTAAAATAACCCAAAGAAAGAAATTTCAGTAACAATAAATTATTTTACGCCCTAAAAATATCTGACGAAAATTATAGTCTTTCTACGTGAAGCATTTGGAATTTTCAAAGAAAATATCTCCCTCACGTCCCGTCCCCGACGGAGGCGTAAAAAGAAAAGTATATAAATGTAAAAAGAAAGTATAAAAGAAAGTCACTTCCCTGAGATAGCGTTTCTCCGGTGGCTCGGCTGGCTTTTATTACGTCAAGCACGTGACACGAACAGCGATCCCGCCTTTGAATTCTCTTAGGTATTAACCGACCACTGTGCAGAATTTCGCAGTGAAGTTCGCTTATGTACGCATTATTTAGAGAATACGGCTGCTTGGTTCTTAAAGTTTACAAAACAATTTTATTTGTCGCCAGTCTTGCGTGTTAAGCATTCATTAGATAATACAATTTATTCAGTGTGCCCTGTATTAAAAATGTTTCGATAGGATTCTACATACAGCAGAATGGTGAAAACTCCTCACTCAACTTATCCCTTCATCTTGGATCAAGATACCAGGGCAACAACAGCACTGCAGAGTTTTTGTAACATAAATAGATATTGTTGGTTACGTCTGCAGTATCTGACGCGGGAACAGCGTCTGCACTGACCGAGGGATATTTTTACAACAGGGGCGACGAACTTCTCCACATCATCGTATTTCCAATCTGTTTGTTGACGGCGCAGACAGCTTTGTTACGACCCTTGTCTAACGAGGTACCTATCAACATGCCTACAAATTAAAAACTCAAAAAAGAGACAAATCTATTAAAATGGTAAGGTAAGTAAGTAATACAAAAATATTATGAGATAGCAAAGAAAGATTCAAGTTATTTATACAAAACAATACTATTCTTATGATTGTTTGTTTCATTGAAAGCTTATTAGCGTAATATTGGCGGTGTCAATCAAATACCTACATGTTTAAATCTATAAAAACAATTGTTATCTAAGTAGGTAGAAAATAGAGCCTCGGTAACAAAAGTTATATCATTAACGTGACAATATATAATTGTAAGAAAACTCCACGTAAAATATCAGGTCAATAAATATAAAATTCAAAATCTCTGCCAACACATTGTGTAGAATTTAGTGTGTAGCCCAAGGAGGTAATATTATGCATAACAAAGCGAAAGGAGGCCGGAGGACACCGTCCCTCTCGTTATTCATAACAGACATAAAACCGACCCTTTTGATATAAGAAAATATTTTAGTTGGGAAGGAATGTGACCGTCGTAGAATCGTTTACCGTAGGTACCTACGTAAATGGGTATTGTGTAAGTTTTTTACCTAAGAGAAGGGAATTGGTTTTAGTTTAACTGAGTCTCTAAATGATTCGCAATATTAGGTACCACTATTCAAATTATTAGATTCACCTTTTTGTAATTTCGATAGATAGAAAGAAAATAAAAATGTTTATTCGACACAACAGAATAATAGCGAACAACGGGTTAGTAAATAATTAAATTATTTAAGCTGAATCCAGCGAATGTTGTCAATCAAAATGAAAGTTGAATATTTAACAAATTAAAAGTCAGTTGCTTAATATAAACATTGAAATACAATTTACTTGAATTTGAAAGTGGACTACTCTTATAAAGTTACTCACACGACTTACAACAGGGTTCTACGAATTCTGGAAACGAATTGATTTATACATTTTAATTTAGAGGATTCTAATTTGTCCTGCCAATTTTTCTAACTTATGTGAATGTGAAGATGTCATCAGCCAGTCATTTTCTTATTCTTTACTATCGTTGTAAATACATATATGGCATCCGCCGTACGATCCGCCGGCAGTTTACCGTCGGCACTTCGCTACGAGCACTGCGGTATTTTCTGCGTTTAGAAATATAAAAATCAGAAGATCTTAATAGGTAATTATCTTTTAATAGTTATTCCGTTATGAAAATTGTAAACGATTATATTGGTGGCAAGTATTTAATGAAGAGTGTTGTATTTTTATTTATTTCTGTCTACGTCGAACACTGTGCTTTTTTTTAAAGGCAAGCCCACCACTCGTGTCCATCATTGCAGCTCCTGTAAGCCAAGATCTACAATAATAACCATTAAAAACCATCAAGGCAATGAAGCTCGAGGCGTCCCAGAGAAATGACTCTACTGTCTTGGAACCCGCAACGAAATTAATCATAAAAGAATATATAGGAGTAGGAACACTTTACTTGTATATACTTATGTAGCTACTTTCACAAAGACGCCCGTTAATATAATTAGGTCTGTAATTTACATTGGTGACAATAATTTTACTATCCTGAAGGACTAAATAAATCTTCTGATAATTCGATGAATCACCTAATAAGTAGTTGTCGCTTAGTAGGTACCTTTACATCAACGTATCATCTAACTTTACTCTATGTGCAGATTACTATACAAATTAGTTCCATAATAAGGCGATTTCAAATACTTAACCATCCTGTTATGTGGAGATTTACCTAATACGTACTGCTAGTAGAGCTCTACATTAATCTGAAAAGTATATTTGCATACTACCTACATATTAATTTTCTGCTCCGGAATCAGCTAGCCGACATCTATTTTGAAATATAACTATCTATCTATGTAGATTATAAACTGGTCACTAAAAATCACTAATAGAGTCCCATATGGGAGAATAAAGCAAGTGACGTCATGATAAACTTAATACATTTCGAGTCTTGCTCTAAGGTACGTCCTATCTTGCTCAGTATCTAAGTTTAAGCTGGGGTTTTAAGAAATATACCTACCGAAATGCGTTAATACCAAAATTCTATTATTTAAACAACGCCATCTGTGTCCACATCGCGATAAAATCAAAACTAGTATTACGCATGCGCAAACAAATATGGCGGCCGATCAATAAAAGGAAGCCACCCCAACTCACCCCCATTATGACACTTTGCAATAACATCTACTTACATGCAAAAATATTCCTTATTACTGGGCGACAAGGTTCTAATAAATAAATGACGAATCTTGGATGTATCTTTTGTTTCCAAAAGGCTAAAGGTATGGTTTTGTTTGTTACGTATTTGGATATGTATCTACGTAGGTATAACTTCATCCAAGCGATAGGTATCCCTTCTTTACGTGTTTCATCTTTGTCTATTGATTCAAAATGGATGCTTCCATTCATAAGATTATTTGTGCAAGTTCTCTGTTTTTGCTTGAACAATATATTTTTGTGTAGTGAGTAGGTACTTAGGGACCTACTCACTAAGCAAAAACTTGACTTTAACTTTTAGTAAATTGTGGTCACATTTTTTCTCTACTTTGTCTCGCTCTTAGATAATTGCGTGCAGACTCTGAGCGAGCACCTAAGTAAAGGGATCTAAACAGGAAAAGATGATACAGATGAATCCATATAAGCGTGTTTCCACTTATAAGTTTGTCATAACTAAGTTTTTTTCAGGATCTCAGAACATAGGAGGACAAGAAGCAAAATATTCCGTTTCTATCTCTGCACTACCTGAAGGTTAGACTAGTAGAAAATGCCTAAGACAAAGTCTACCTTGTACAGAACTGTACTGAAGTATTTAATAAATAAATACATATTAGTACTTTCCCCATCTATCTGTTATGATTGTTGAAGAGTTTATTAGTTCTAGACTGTAGCGTATGCTAATGGATTTAGATTTCTTGGTTCAATATAACGATTCATGACTTGGTATCGTAGCTCTATTCATCATTTAATGATCTTATCCTTCGATGGTCTATCCTTAAAATAAATACCTAGTGCGAAATTATTGATAGACTATTATGATAAATTATTGGCGAAATATCGAATTAGCATTCCAAATCATTTTTTTTATTTATAATATAGGAAGGTACCACCTATTACAATTAGATTAGGACCGTAGGTATATAGTCATACATTTGCTTATATTTAGGTAATGTAGGTTTTTAAGTAAATAACTAGCTCTTCTGAAGCTCAATCTTTTAAATTAGTTTTCTACTTACTATGTATGCGGATATACTAGAGGTTATGAGTTTTGTGGTAGGCAGTCTATACGTAGGTATACACCCCATTTTTTTAATTAGTACAATAGCTTCAAGAGGTCATTCGCACAGGTATTGTAATTATACATGTGACGTCATATTTAAAAAAATATCAAAGCCAATATCAGAGCCAAGTTATTCACGGGAAAGCGCAGGGTAAGAAGCGTGGTTTGAGCTTCGACGCGAGTTTGCCGGGATGTAGCAATGACGGCCGAATACGTAAACCCATAGAAAAATATTACGCGTATTATTTTCTTGTAGGAATTTCAAGCCATGTTGATTCGGTTACAGTTCTACCTTATTACTAATTTTGAAAGAAAATTTTGAGTTGTAGATACTTTTGTTTCTATTGACTGCTTAAATATGATCAGTAATGGGTAGGTACCCAGTTCTTTTATTGTACTAATTAAACAATAGCCGTGTTTATTTTAGCATTAAAGTAATTATAGGTACCTATGCATGCTACGTTTTCATCTTTATATTTTTTAATAGATACCTACTGTTGTCGCTGCGTTATTCGTATAACACTAATCCTAAGTTCTTTATGTTTTTTTTCCTTACTTTTGCCTTGATCCTAAGTAACCTGCTCGGTAAGTAGGCGGAAGTATCTAAGTACCTACACGTTTAGTACGGTTTATTTTAAATAAAAGATAAAGATAAAGAAACGTTTGAATTAAGGTAATTTTATATTATATAATTATGAAACTAAAAAAAAAATATAGGTACCTACCTACCTACAACTAAATAAATTATTTCTTTCTTTCTTTATCTGCCTATAGGTAGTTTTACCTACCTCTGTTTCCACCTCCCTAGGTCTGTAAATAGCTTTAGATTCGTTTTATTCACTTATATCAAATACTTAGATCCTATACTGTATTTATCTAAAGCATTGATTTATTTATCTCCTCTAATCCCTACCTTGGCTATACCAAAGTGTAAAATGTTATGTAAAGCTGCATTTTGTTTTTTAAGTCAAAGGAAAGTTATATCAGGTATATCAAATTTATATCATACGATTAACGAAACGATAACAATTTTATATAAAGAAAGCATCATCTCTACAATAGTTATTTGACAAAGCGCCATCTAGTAGTAAAAGTTACCATTTGGTAGACCTTAAGTAAGGAAGACGCCAAAAGCGACATCTCTTACTGATACGTCGAACTACGGTACTAAGTGCCGGGCAGACGTGGGTCACTTGGTCACTGATCGGATGTAGAGTTCCCTTCAATAACTTATAGGTGTCTCTATGAAAACTACATGTAAGATGACGAATTTTTATTTCTGTATTCGTTTAATAACTACAATTATTTTTCTGTTATCTCTGATATAAAAAATTGAGGATATAAAATTTAAAAACAATTGAGTCAGTATATTGTTGTTTTTGTTTACCTTCACTTTTTTATGAAGTAGATACTTAACAAACATTATTTTAAATTAGATCAAAAATATTTATTAGCAAAAAATTTGCTAAAAAAACTTGTGCATAGTAAATAAATTAATGATAAATTTGTATTTAATTACATGTTTAGATAAAATCTTACTTCTCCATGATTTAATTTACTAAATAAATTTCTATACACTCTATAAAGAGTCAGGTAATTTTTAGTCGTTTTGCAAAAAATACCCTCACTAAGTTTTTATTACAAAAACCCCCCATTTGATACCCGTTGCCTGGCAACTGACAAAATGTTGAAAATGGTAGAGCAGTACCAAACGGTATTGGTTGAATTCGGCGCCATTTGCAAAGGGCCGGGCGATTGTATGCCCCGCCCACAAGGACCGGCCGAAACGCACCCGCCTCTGTGTCTGCCATCTTTGCTACTGTCACATTTCTGTTTTGGGTGGAGCTACAAAAGTAAACCGACTAAATTAGATATGCTTTAATTTAAAAACTTTTGATACCAGATGCCAGGCATCTGAAATTGGTTATATAGCATTTAAGTTGTAATTCCCGCCATTTTTGATGTCTACCATATTTTGTGGGAGTCGATTTTGTGGACATTGGTTAGCTACCTATATTTTTGTCGAGAGTAAAAATTAAAAAGAATTGCACCTACCAAAATAGTATGTAGTGGATAACCAACGAAACATCATTACTTTAAATAGTTGGTGGGTAGTTAGGTAAAAAATTACACCTTTCTACCAAAATTGTTTAGTTGGTATAATCTGGGCAATTCCACCAAATGATACCTATTCATGAAATACCTAAAAAAGCTATTGTCTAGTTACTAAGCCACGAGAAAGCAGTAGGTATATTTCTCTATTCAATCCGCTATGTTGCTAGACGTAAGTAAGTAAACATAGGTAGGTAGAGGCATGTAGAGTCATTCCATCAATTCGTAAATGAAAAATCCCTACCCATAATAAGATTGAGACACGCCTTTTTTACACCTAGAACCCATACCCTCCTATCACATTACTTTTTAGAATATATAGGTAGCTAGGTATATAAAGGTAGCTATATACCTACCTACATAGGCATTAGCATTTGAAGCCTCAGTGGTTCGGTACCTATATAGATTTTAAGATCTTAGAGCCAGGTTTTTTGAAGCCGTAATTTTATGCATAATGTAACCAATTAGTAAATTTCGGTCTACCAGTATCTCATGGCTATGCATAGGTACCTATTACCTACATTTATGAATACCTACTTCAAAATTCAAAATGTTTTTATTTCATATAAACCTATTACAGGCGCTTATGAAACGTTAGGATGCTAGTTGCACGGTTCCAAAATGTCATTCCAATGGAGAAGAACCGGCAAGAAACTCCAGTGCACTCCACTCCAACTCTTCAGTGCGGCTTACAACGCAATAGGAAATTCAAGTTGGGAAACGTAGGTAATTAAAAAGAAATATATTTGATCCCAGCCTAAGAGAGTTCAATGCAGGCTTGATATTTAAAAAAAATTTTAGGTACGATCAACTATATTTTCTTTATGTACCTATAGTATAAATGACAGGCACTTATCAACGACCTAAGTTTTAAGTACCTTAGTTTTAAATTTTTCCCACTTTTTTTACTGACTCTACCTAATTATTTCCTATCGGTATTCATAATTTATTATTGGTAAATAAATTATTTACTATGTAGGTATCTAGTGACCAGACATAGATGGTTACAACTCTACATACAACAACAAGCTAACATTTATGATAAACACACCATTAACCTATCCAACCTATAATTTGTGTGTACACGTCACAAGCAACCGTCAACTACAATTTTATTATCCATTTGTAAACGTTTACGAGAAACAACAAAACTTTAGAGTCGTTCACTCGATTTATTGACTCAAAAGTTCATAACGTTACGAATTATTGCCTTGCCTCAATGCCTTTAGAAGTAAACTTAGGTACCTATACTTTTTATCAGGATAACGGTGCGTATGGCTGTTTCTTAAACCTGGAGAAAATGCGTACATAGGTACCTAATGCGACTGAAATAATACCTAACACATACCTGCGAAAGAACGTCTTTCTGTCTAAACTAAAAAAACACAAGGTACACGTACAGCAAATAAAACTATCACTAGGTTAGGTACCTATAAGATAAATACCTACTTAAACTATTTGCCATACCTAAAGCTACGAGGTCTCTAATAATAAAAAAAAATGTCAGTCTGCTTTACCACTGGCAGTTAGTTAGCTTGTAGATCCTAACTAACGCCACTATTAATAGAGCGTACACTAAGCAAAACCTTATAAAAATGTAAATCAAATGTTTACATTACTTTACAATGGTTAAAAGCAATGTTTAACCACTATCAAGATCAATAAAAATATTCATAAAATAATACTGTTTTCCTATTGGATTTTATGTGAAATTGTGACTTGTTTTCTTCGGGTCCCAAATACATATTATAAATCACGGGATAAACACCTCAACTCAGTAGTACCTACCTACCTATCTATTGGCAACATGAGCCTATATCTTTTTAGAAACGTGCATCATACATTACATAACAGAATGACGCGCAGCGAGCTACATAAGTAGGAGCTACACAACGCTATAGTCAGACAGTTCCCTCGCGGACGCAGTTAATTTCCCGCTTAGTTAACTTTACTACCAAACACTGATTGGATATTGATTAGAATCCACCGTTTCACTAGTTTAAATGGCGATTCTTTTCTTCAAATAACATCGTGCCACCACAAATTTACACTCACTACTCGATTGTAATTACCTGAGTGAAGTTTATTACCTCTCTTGATTAAATAAAACATACCATAAAATCGTTTTAAATCGAACGGTATCGCAATAGAACGCTATATCGCTATATTTTATTGTTCTTCTTCTCTGCCTGTCAATATAGGTGTATTTAGACATAGCAGCATTTACGTTCCTAGCTGTATATACATTTATGTACTAGCCTACATAACTTGCTTCATTATAAAAATACCTACCTAAGTGATCATAATTCTCTATACACATTTAACAAAATATGTCGTAAATTTTCAAATAATATTTTTATGGATCATATTATTGTATAGGTAAGGTTTACTTAGCAATTTATTCAATCTTGTTTCTATCCAGAGGATTACTTATTTCAAAGTGTTTGGTAGCAACTCATTTTATTTAGTTATTAGTTTTAAAAGTTATTATTCCAAATAGGTGTGCTAATTAAACCAAATTGAAACACGAATAACTTAAATCAACAGCAAATATAATAAACTAAACTTAAACAAAATTTAAGCGTATGCAAACGTCGTAGGTATAATCTTCATAAGAGGCATACCTACTTAAGTATTTTTATTTATTATTTAATCAAACGAATGGAAAAGCGCTATGAATTAAGATGATAACTCTTTAAAAAGCGTGTGTCATTCAAATGTAAAACTGTTACAATAACAACAAATCGTAAAAGCTACTCAAGTGGACGGTTAAATATTGACCTCCGCCTTCAAAACTGCTTTACGGCTTCATAGTTGCGCAATGGCAGGGATTTCTTGTTCTTTAATCCACTACTTGGGTGTCTAGTTTTATGTCGAGCGGCATAAAGTGTAATAAACTAGGTGTCTCTAACTCAAGTGAGATTTTTTGTAAAAAGAATTTTTCGCAAACTAAAATAGATTCTGTTCTCATAGAGATAAGGTTTTGAAAGATTTGTAGCATAGACGAGTTTGCTCTGTGTGTGTAAGGCACGTGGGTGAATCGACGTTAGACTATTATGAGTTTACGGCTGGTGTCATTCATTTAGCGAATCACGCGTGATGGATGATAGAAATAATTTACATCACACTACGTGACTACCTTTGGGTTAAGTTTATACATTCTATAGATATAATATGTATGTAGGACCTATATCTAAGTATGGACTTACCTATCAGCGTACAGTAGGTAGTACCTATTACGTGAAACAAGTGAAAATTTGGTAGGTTTCCTTTTACTTTTACGCAAAGAAAATATTTATTGCTAACAAGCTGTAAAATTTGTATGAACGTAATTAATATACCAACGCATTGGTAATTTTAATTTATTTAGGTATTGTTTAAGTATCATTAAATAACATTTGTTGGTAAAATATGCACAAGAAAACCTTCTTTCAAAATTATTTTAGAGGAAGTGTTTGTGATTTTGTTGTTTGTAAGTATAAAACTTAGTTTCAATAACATTAAAATATTATACCCAAGCAAATTCACGTGTGTTCTTTTCAATATACATATATAGGTTGTATATTAAGTACCAATCTAACGATTATATAGTACCTAGGTATTATCGTATCGGATTGGTTGATATTTAGGTTCGACAGAAATTGACTAAACATTATAATAATAAATGATTTTACACCTACTTGTATTAGGTACTTTTTTACTTTTTCTAAATAAACTCTTATAATTTTATCATTCCGTTTAAAAATCTTCTAACTCAAGACTTAATAGCTATAGAATGCAAGTCACTTGTTTCAATGACTGCTTTAACGCCGATTCAGTCGTTATTTTAATAGGTGGGATGATGTAAAGTCATCAATCTCTGTGCCTACGCAAGGGGTAAAATACTATCTACTACGTAACTGATTTGTGCAGTTCAAATAATTAGTCACTCTATGTGCCTAAAATCTAACTCTAGAACCCTCCGGAATCTAAAAATAAAAGCCGAACCCAACATACATACCTAGTTAGAAAAAGATTGAGAAATAGGGACGTAGAGTCATCTGTAAATAAATTAAATTATTGAAAACACCCACGATGGTTATATACGTTTTAGTAGACACAAATGTCATGAGTGTACAACAACAGGTTGTAAACAGATAGGTTGAGAAAAGTCCTTTTTTACAAGCTTTTATTTAACTTGCAATGTTTATATGTACCTTCGTGAGTTTAGGTTATCTAAATTAAAACCACTTTTTGATATCCGATTGAAATGTTTCGCATAATTAATAGGTTTGGTCACAATACAATATTATGGTAGGTACTTTTCATTCAAAAGCTTGTGTTAAAAATATACTCCAATATTAACTTATATGTAGTAATAATGTAGCTTAGGTATAGAAGCACCTTTTTTATTACCGTTTTGATTACCTACAGACATTTTACATGACTAGGCGGGTATTTGAAGTCTTTTCATTTTCTACTCTCTAGAGCTATGAACGTGTGGAGGATTTGATTGTGAAACAATAACTGGATAAATGATACGCATAATATCCTAAACAATTCTCAACATACCTAAGTAGGAACTAAGTTATTAATAGGTGCACACGTAAAAAAACTGATTTGCAAATCCTTTAGTCTAGAAATCGTAATAAATACCTATCTACCTACTTATTCATGATTAACCGCATATTATAAACAAGGTTAATTTGAAGAGCATCTTTAATCATCGATCACTCAAAGGCCGTTTATTACCTAATAGTACCTAAGTACTATTATTATTTTTAAGGCAGTTAGAGCAACATGTGTTAATTATCTAGATACTATAGGTACCTACTTATGTAATATAACGTCGTTTTCATCGTCTTCATAAAGAAGGCAGAGATTATAGAAATCCTGCAGATTGCCTATCTTGTATTAAGACTGTAATTGGTACTGGTAGGTATGTGGCTAGACTTTCTCTTTTACAATAGACGGCTGAATAGGTAAATAAACTTCGTGTAGACGTAAATAAACTTAGGCTAGCGAAGCGGGATTATTCTACAACAAGTTTAACCGTATGATTTGTTCAGAATTTTTTTTGAAGGATTAATGTATGAAATGCGACTAGGGTTATTTTCCTATTAAGTACCTATACCTAGATATAAATTCTACTTACCTAAATTATTCCAAGTGTATGAATAAAGTTATTGTTGGTACATAGAACTTATGATAACTTGTAGCTGCTGGGTAAGTATCTTTAAAAGCCATTAAGTATCTACTTAGTACATTTTTTAAAATCTCTCTCAGGTAATTTAAGTTCGAGGGAGAGTCCCACATGCCCCCGTCGACTCCCAACGGCGGGGGATGCGTAACGCATTTCCCTCACGGTAAAAAAAAGGTACCTACCTAATAAAATAACATAGACAGTTATCTATCAATTACTAAAGTGACCAACCTCAACACAAATATACCTAATGCTAGCGAAATTAAACACTTTAAAGACTAAAAAATTGTCAGTAGTGTAGCCACCGAAGTAAAGTATCAAATTCATAGATCAAAGGATCAACAGCCCACAAATGTACCGTGCACTGATCATGCGCACTGCGCTTTTAGGATACGCAATTCGCCGACGCGTCCACCGCTGCGTCAAGTAAAAACAGTGTTTTCCTTTTATGGCACATTGTTTAAAGACATCGTATACCTACTTCATCAGCTGCGGCATTAAGGACAATGAAATTCGTGAGGAAATGAGGACGACGGCACAGTATGGATATGTTCAAATATCTTCCTATTAAAGTCAAACATTCTGGTGTAATTGCTTTTTTCCAAGGAGTCACTGCAATGGAGATGAACAGGTAAGAATCTCCATGGTAAAAGGTAACCTAACTTTACTTTCATCATCATCAGCCTTAAGACGTCCACCGTTGTACGAAGGTTTCCCCTTTTAAACTTGGGGGTTGCCATAATCTCCACGCTTGGCAAGCGGCTTGGGGATCGCAGTATTGGTGGTGAAGTCACAGAAGAAGCTGAAGCCCATCTTCTGGATCTTCCCTTAATCACCGCTTACGACACCCACGGGAGAAAATGGAACTGGTCAATTCTAGGCCGGATACCACTCGGCACATGAGAGACAACTGTAAGAGGTATCTTTATGCGTTCAAACAAAAGGAACGTCGATTTAAAAACGGTTCCTTCATATAAGTAGGTTGGTACATACTCACCTAATAGACTGGCCATTTCAGTAAAGCTGACAAATTCAATGATAGATACATTACTAAAGACCCGTTTAAAATCGCTACGGGTTTCTAATTAGACCATAAATTATTTGTATCTGACGTTTTATGGTACTAAATAAACAAGCTACGGGCAGCATAAGACTGATATAGTGTTCTAAAGGGGCCATATTTTTATCTATAAAGCTAATTTGATGTAGGTTTAAACTACATTGGTTACTTGCTTGGCTATTCCCGCGGCACGTCATATAGCGGAAAGCGGAACAACGGGGGTTTTAGTCAGTTGGGGTCCGACATAATCCGCTGGCTTTACCAGTAGCCGGCGGGTATCCATGAGGATTTCCCACATTTAATAAAAAAAAAGTATAAACTACATTGGTACCATGAAAAACTGAAGTATGAAAACATTCGAGACGATTTAAACTCCCTTTTTTCCACTACGAGGGTAATTAATTAACATTAATTCGACCAATACTGTGATAATTAGGTAAGTTAGAGCTTAAGTTTGTCAAAGAATATGGTTAATTTACAAAAGTAAAAAAAATATTCGGTAATAGGTAGGTATCTATTTAAGTCATCGATGGATATAAGCCGGTCGTCAGTCATGAAGAAGCGCGAAAGAAATTTTGAATCATAAATAGTATAATTTGCATTTATACCCTGAAATTAAATTAAGGGGATATAAGGACAAGTAGGTATTACATGAAATAATTTATACCTAGGTACATATATTGTATAGGAATTTACATTGAGAGGAAATTAATAATGGGTAAGTATACAAATAACAAATTGTCAAATAATTTTGTTTTTCCTCGAGTCGCTTGACAGTAGTAGCGAATTGCTAGATAATACTGTTTTATTTACGTATAGATACATACTTGCTCGTTTCATTGTTTATCACAAATTAATAAGACGGAGGTAGGTATATGTAAGTACCTAATGTATACCAAATAACAGTTACCAACCTTCATAAATTAGGTATCTCGTAACCGTAAGCGACGGTAACCATATCGAATCTAAATAATAGATAGGTATAATATAATATATAGTAAATATATATAAGATATAGTCAAGTATTCTGAGAAAATTGTGGACCTGCATAAGTAAATAATAAGATTAGGTATTACGTCGGCACCTA
This sequence comes from Abrostola triplasia, assembly GCA_946251915.1. Lineage (NCBI taxonomy): Eukaryota > Metazoa > Arthropoda > Insecta > Lepidoptera > Noctuidae > Abrostola > Abrostola triplasia. The sequence continues at coordinate 5,141,543 of OX276430.1, forward strand.
GGTAGATAATCCAAGATGTTTGTTGTGATTTTTAAATCCTCTATTAATTATTGTTTATCTGTAGATAGATCGGCATAATATAAGCCTAAGTGCCAAGTCTTGACAAAAATTTAATCAGCCATTTTAAATATGTAGGTACCTACCCTATTGGAATTTTCTGATAGAAATATTTTGTTTTATTGTTATCAGAAATATTAATTTAAAATATGGCGATAAAGCTAACTATTTACGTAGGAGATATTTCGGAAATCTTAATTAGAATAAAATCTAAATAGGCAAGCAAACAATCAATATTTGTAAATTGAATCCAAACTCGTGCCGAAAAACCCGGAAGCAACTATTAATTATTATTAACAAAATTGTAGATGTAGAGGTCATAACTCTATTTAATTAAACAAATTGCCCCATGAAGCTCGTCTCGATCTCACTAATAGAGTCGGTAGCAAATCAATAATGCTAATTTAGTGTGACGACTCAATACTACGTAGCGTCTATAAACGACACGAAACATCCAGTTACTAAGCCACGGTGTTCAACAAAAACAAAGAAGTTTACTTATAACCAGAAATTCTTAACGGTCCAAAGCATTCAACGAAAAGTGTCGAATTGTCACAGACCAACAACAACCCGACACCCAAAGGGTTCCCGACGGTTTGTTTTCCGAACGCGATTCACACGGGCGCGTGTTTGCTTCACAAATAACGCGGCAACGACTAAGCAATTATCACTTACCTGTGACACGCGATCACAGCACTGCACAGATTTATAGTCGATAAACTTGTATCATCACTTTTACTGTGTTGTAAATTAATTATGTGCACTATTTATGGTGTTGTGCGCGTGAAGCCGCTGGTGACGGCCGGTCGCGGCGGCGGCGTGCGACGTAGTGACGCGCTGGGCGGGCGGGGCCTGCATCGCTCTGGTCGCTCCGATCGCTTCGCGGGAAGCGCGCGCCGATACATCCCTTGTCTTATCCTCTAATACATTAGGTAAACGGAGCCCGGGAAAATTATCGACCCTCAACCCCCATTTCTGCTCGTCGTCATTTTTGTTTGCTGACAAATCATTATCTTTGTTTGAGCATTGTTATACGTATAGGTAAATACTAGACTAAATATAAAACATTCGCTGTATGTCAGAAATCCTTTAATATGGGTATCCCAACAGTGGCATATGGTTTGATACTAAACAAACTATGAACTATATTTTTTCCTAGCGACTAGGTAATTGGTTTATCCATGATTTAAACGAGGCTTTTCTGGACAACCAGAAAATCTACGACTAGCTGTAACAACAAACACAAGAGAAAGAGTAGCAGCAATAGTAACGAAACGTGTGTAAGGTAAATACAATTCAGTCAAATTATAGTAATAAAATCAGTTCCGCTTCTCTTACGAACATTAACAGTGCATTGACGATACCGTTATATAAATAAGTGCTCACACACTTAACGCACTCGTAATTATTCAAATTAACTTTATATGTAATAAAATTAAAGGGAGCCATAGTTTGCCACAAGCCATGCGGCGTAACTTAGCTATGCGATTAATATCTTTATTTTTATTTATATAGTAAATACGTGCGTGAGTTTATTAAACATTTTTGGGTTTTAGAGTCCGTTGAATAGTTTATTTTCAATGTATAATTAGTGGAGGCTTTTCTGTCGTAGCGTAGTGGTTTCTTAGACTATTGTTTTATCCATCATAACAATAAAATGGTCAAAAAGAAGGTAGATTTAACGTAAAAACCTTTTTACTACGTTTAAGTAGACGTAGATATTTAATGAAGTTGAAGTTGAAAATAAAATAATAATTATGCCTCCCTTGAGCTGAGCAAGCATTGTCGGTGCCCTCATTCATATCACAAAGAGTTTCTACTCTCAGCTATTGTGACGGTTTAAGATTGACATTACTGTACCTACATCTGACTGCTACATACTTACTACACTGGCCCGAAAAACTAAGTATCACACTTTTAAAATTGCATTAAATTTCAAGTAAATAAAAAAGACTGATGATGACTGCAATGACTCTGAAGACTGATAAAATTTGCTGTAAAACGTTTTTTCATTTTAAATCTCTAACTTCTACACTTTAGAAAGAATTGAAATTTTAAAAGTAGTGTATCTTCAAGGTAGTTAGTTTTGCAGGTCAGCGTACCTATATTATGTAGTTTTATATTCCACTGAAAATAAATCAAGTTTGACGATGAAAATAATGTGTAAAAAGGTCATTAAAGCTCATTTAAGAGGTGAGAAGGTACTGCAGGACGATAGTACCTACCTACGTCATAGAGGTCACATATATTTTATTATTAATATTATATTTATTTAGCTTAGCACTAACCATTAAAGTTTATTAAAGGTATAATAGGCATACCTACCTAACATAAGAGTCACAGTGCACGAATACTGCAGTCACCAAATGGATGTCGGTTACGATGACTATACTCAGCTTTCAATCCAATTATATGTTATTTTATTATGTTAGTTTAATTACTATAATTATACTTAGGTAGAGATCATAAATCTGTTCATAAGCAATATTATGATTAATAGTTGCATAAGAGACATACTTAGCATAATTACTTACTTACTAATATAAATTATTTAGGTATGGTCTTGTGAAGAGTTGAAGATTGTTCGCGATCGGAATAGAAGGCAGGTTTACACTAAATAGTACACTATAAAGTTAAAGTTAGTAAGTAGGTAGCTACTGTAGTTGTCTACGATGTATCTTCAATATCTAGTTAAGCTTAAAATCCCTTCGATATCCCAAAGGGACCAGCCGACCGTCACATTGCTGCATTGATAGTCCGCCCTCTTCTCTACGGTACAACAATGTTTAGGAACGTACCTACTCGTACGTATATTAAAATAGAAACACAAAATTATGCTGTGACATGTTCCTTCCTCATGGCCCTGATTGCGCCCTAGCTATGCCAAAGTATTACCGACAAAGTTGGAATCGAACCGACAACATCGCGGCGGTACTTATGAACACTCACGTCAAAACTACGATTTTCCTTTCGAGTTCCCCACACGTTCGTGTCACTTAAAGTGAAATCGCCCGAGCGGCTTGTAAATTTTATTCTTAACATAATTACGTAGTAAGCTGACGCAAATTAGTGACAGTGTACAACACATTGTGAAATAAGTTCAATTGTTTCCACAATTAACAAAAACGGAACCAAAATTAAGATTTTTGAGAACATTGTACGCAATTTTATTACGTGTAATTGAGGTTTAAATTAAAATAAGATGGTTATCGTAGGCGGCGCGGCGAAGCTTCTTAGATGGTGTTTATTCACTTTTAATTGTGAACTTTTGTTATAATGGCTTAATGATGGAGCCACCGTTCGGTTAATTATTTTATAGATGTGTTGCAAGGTAACAAAATTGCTTTAGTGGTCCATAATACGGTGCCACTACGGTCTTTGTAGTAAGCGGGCAATACTGTTTGTTTTATAAAGTGCCGCTAATAAAGCGGCGACCACACGAATCGTTATTTTGAACTTTTAATAATAGTAGCTGTGGTTTTTATGATCGAAATTATACGATTTAGGGGTTGCCTGGCATTCATTAGATGCTTCGTTTGGTAGAATGTACCTGCTGTGCTGCCTCAGTAAGCTACCTTATTAATGTTTATTATATTTACTTATATTTTAATTAGGTAAGTAAACGTTATAAGTAATATATAATATTATATTTTGATTTTTGACTATTGTTATTGGTACTAAATCAAGCACTAAACGATGTACAAACCTGACCTCAACCTACATCAATCAATCTTCTATAATACTAGTAAGTAAGTACCTACGTACGTAGGTACCTAAGCCTTTCAAAAAGAAAGATACCTATAGCCTTCAGTTCATTAAGTCTTACAAAATCATATCTTGTACCTACCTAATTTCATTTGTCCACTGACACACAATATGCTTGCTTCTGATTTAGAAACTGTTAACGATATAATTGTAATGTGAATAATTAGGTATAAAATAATAAAACAGTAGGTACCTACTACGAGCTCGTAACTGTAGCCGCTATTAATATTTAAACATGATACGAATATTATAATTAGTAAACAAATAATAGTAACCACTTATTAAAGAACCATATTATGCCAATTACCTAAATAGGGTGTTTATTATAAATTATTATTCTACCAGCGGTAAAAGCTACAGTCTTACAAAAGGTACAAATGAATGGAATTCTGAACACCTCAATAAATGGGCATGTAAATAGAACAATGTTAATATCCAGCTTAATTGTAACACCACAAGGTAATGTTCCTATACCCCATACAATTTTACTTCGTTCATTGGTATTAGGTACCATAATACTGTTTTGCTCCAACCTTTGCGTAATACCGTCACCTCAAACATAGGTAACTACGTCACTTAACCAGGTAACAGAAGACTCATCTCTACATAACAAATATATCCATGAGAAAAAGCACATACTTCCACTTGTTACAAAAATATTTTGAATCCTCTTTACAGCAGATAGTTTTTTTTATCTAACATTTTCATGTTATTCAGAACTTCTTGCTTCAGCTTCTACCCGTATTGCATATCTAATTCATTATTCAAAATAATCTTTTTATTCCTTACACGTTCCCTATTATAAATGGTTTTATTACAGCGGCGTTGTAACGAATCCTACGAGCAGCCTTGCAATATTTAACCACTGAATGTATTTGTAGGCATGCCTCGGTCAGGCGAACGCGTGCCACATTCCAGCGCATATTGACTCGGGCCGACACAAAGTAACTTAAACCCGTACACATACAGACAGAAAGTGCTTCGTATTACTCGTTATTTTAGACATTATTGAAAAAAAACGTACTTATTCGACGTAGACCTCTTAGTCATCAAAAAAATTAAATCAGGTAAAAAAGTGTATGCTGCACTACCTATGGCTTACTTACTTACTGCTAGAGAAAATCAAGATAGCATCTGTCTAAATAAAATAAAAAATATCAATTGCCACCAGCCTTACCAATTGCTGGATTGCCAATAAGCTAATTACACAATTACAAATTATAATTGATACGACCCGAACAAGGTTTATTTTGAGGGTGATGTCATCGGATACAGGTAGTATTTCAATATCGAAACTTTATTCGACAAGAAATACAACGGCAAATAAGGTAAGCTGTATTTATGGTATCAAATACTTTCTTATTTTCTTACTTGGGTACCTACAGTAAAGGGATGTTATGGAAGAAAGAAGCAAAAGATCGCAAAAATCTTCCTCTTTCCTACATCCAAAATTATAAGCATGAAAATATTTAAATAGATACTTATAGGTACATAATTATCTGGTTTCCCTTTTGTATTTATTACAAGGAATCAAGATTTTTGATTAACTTATGGCCTATGATCGAGTACCTAAATCATACTTTTGCTGTCCATACTTTGGGATCTTTGCAAGGATTGTGCGGCTGTTTGCAAAGTGCACCGCTAATTGCCGACGAGACGTCGCACCTCGCAGCTGATTTTATATTGTACCTATAGATAGGTTGGCAATAAACGGGAAGATAACCGTTTTCACTGAAGATTCGTTAAGGTCTGTAGCCTGCAAAACGTTGAAGGGAGGCACAATTGCACATCGATTTGTATCGACATATTATAAGGTCCAACTTGAATTCAATGAAAATCTGAGCTTTCATATATTGTGTTTTTTCATTTCAATTTGTAATAAACTAAAAGGACGACTCGATAAAAGTTTCTAGGTTTGCCATTTTATCACATAGGAAATGACAAGCGGGGAAAATAATGTGGATAGCTATGAATGTTACATAAATAGTCCTAATAAAGGAGAATACTTTTGCTTACCTCCTCGAAAACAGCAACCGAGATCCTTCAGGGTTTCAAGTCTTAGGTACCTACTTTATTTTTTTGCTTCAAATCAGTTATCTAACAAATTTATGTCTTTTAATATATCTAATCTATCTATCATCGTTTTTGTGTCTTAAAGTAATGTGCAAAAATATCTAAATCGAACAAAGTAGGTACCAACTTAATTCAATACGAATGAAACCAAACAAAAATAATGAGAAACTCCTTAATATTAACAGTAATGCAGAATGGCAAGCCGGTCCCTATCTCAAGTAATTTCGAAACGAAGTGGATTGTTTTTCTTGGGTCCCCGATTGGATTTATCTCGAGTTTTATGACGTCTCGCATCCCCGTCGTAAACTTTAATACCGGTTGGCTACCGCTCTCTACAACAATACCTATATAACGCTTATGATAATCCGAAAGACTGACATATTTTTAGATTTTTTAAATAACGTTACTACGCAATGTTTAATTCTGCTAATTTATAATTTATTAATTCAACTTTATTTAAGATTTTCTGATTGATACGCGATATATGTACGTATTAACTGCAAGAAACCGTGTAAAGTTTTATGCTACCTACTTGCAATTTCTTATTAATTATATGTGCTAATCATTACGCATGGAATGCCCACTGGTAGTTAGTCTCATAAATTATGACCGATGCGGTAGCTAGGTTGCCCAGGTACTAGTTTACAACGAATTCTCTCTTATTTATTAATCATGTAGGTACAATAATCTGCTCAGAATCCATATAAATTTACACTTAATTTCAAATTTATTAAACCGTTAACAATATAATTATTATTTTAAGGTAGTATAGTAAGGTATAAGTAGGTAGGTAGTCGACCTAATATGTGTATAATTTTAAAATAACAATTTAATTTAATTTTTTAATATGTTTAAAACTAAATTGTAAACACTTGGCCTCAAGTTTGAAGTCAAACATTGTTTTTATTTTGCGTTTAGCACCCGATATGGCAAAGGCAACAAACAGAACATCCTTGTCAATAGCGAACAACAAACAAAGCTTGCCGAAAGCTGCCAAAAGGGTTGTTGTTTTAAATAACAAAGGCAATTCGGTAGCCGCGTTTGTAAAAACATCTTTTGCATGCCGTAACGTAAATATTTATCTCGACAATAGCGCGAAGGAAGCGTGACTAGTTGCACAATATGCCCCCAGTTGGCTTTCACTTTCAATTTTTAGGAAACCCTTTTATAAGTTGGCTACTGCCGATGTTCATTTGCATAACACTGGACAAAACAATAAAACACGCGTTATTTGAACGCGAAAAGTGAAAACAAGGTTCAAGGTGAGTACCTCGGGCTGTGGCCAGTTGATGTTTCGGTTTCTTCTGTATTGCACGTCACATGTTCACCTTATGGTGTGTCTATTCTAACCAGTTGATAGTTGAAAGTAAAATCGAGTGAAAAGTGATATACGTGGAGATTTGACATCGCAATTCAACATCAGAAGAGGTAACCTTGTTCAGAAACCTTTAAATAGGCGTGTTACATTCCTGCATGTAAATAATATTATATATCCTAAGTAATAGATAGGTAGGTACCTATATCAATACTCCAGTCAATAAGTTCCCTTTCGATGAGACTATGAGTAACATATTCATATCAATACCAATCAGCTGATAGTCCGTTATTCATGTCACTCTCGTTTTATGATGCCTCTATAACTTCACAAATTAGTCAAACGTTAACTCGGGACGAATCGCCTATGGGTGCAATAAACGCTGACCGGATGATCAGAATGCAATTTAAAAATCATCGTCGTATTAAAATGCACTTTATTGACACTTTTTTAAGGTTTATTACTTTGGATAAATAAAATGAGGATTTAAGACTTTTCGATTCTGTGCCGCTGCGCATTGAAGATCTGTTAATAAGTCGGATACACACAGTATGTTTGCACGTTTTGTTACATCACTTTGAGCCGGCTTAACGCACCACGTCCTAATGTTTAGTGTATATGAGACTTTAGGGTCGATATTTGATATTAAATATTAGTTGATTGTTCACATTTTTTGTGCGACCGGCGACGTTGTGAAGCTCACGATGACAAAGTGTGAAATGTGAATTGACGGTAATTGTTAAAAGAGCTCTTTCAATAAATACCTCCTACTCAAGATGTCATGACTTTTCTACGATGACCCAGCAAAACATGTAGTTCATGTATGCACACATGGAGGTACCTTTACATATTTTACGAAAGAACAGAATTTAGTTCAGCTAATTAAAAATGAACGTTTACAAAAGCAATAAGGAATTAGGTCAAGGGATAGGCGCAAGTTGGATCATAAAGCTTGTTTAAAATTCCACGTCAGCTGTCGGTCCGACCTGGTCCGCTACGAATAATAGATGCGGTTTGGTTTATTGGTGGCTCATATAACTCGGCCGACGAGTCCGCAGCCGTCTGTTAGTCTAATTTGAAACACAACCGAAGCTAGTCAATGTTAAACGTCAAAATTAATAAAATATTTTACTTGTGAGTGCTTTAGGATTGTGTTTGTGCTGTTATATTTGTAAGTGACTCTTATTTTGCCCAATTTACGTTACCGTGCCTTGGTAAATCAGTTTTATTGGGTTTTTATATCCAAATTTCAAAATAATCTTTGCCATGCCTAACTACCGATGCGTTACAAGAGAATAAGCCTTAAAGTTGTATGAGATTGATAATCAGTTACCTACACTAAATAACTAAAACGATTCCCCACTCTATTAGGCTCTACGAACACCATTTTGTATTTAGCAAACTTCTTACCACTACAACATACCTTTACTTTTACTTGTATTCAGATCAAAACGGGCATCGAAATACACTACTCAATAAAGTCTAGGGAACAAGCTTTTTATATGAACTCTAATACCCCAGACTTTGTTGATGGGTATAGTACCTACTTAAAAGATCGATAAGATGATCAATGAAGAAGGCAAATCAATTCACTTCTGTTAGATTTGATGTTTCGATTCTGTTCGTAATTTTTAAATAAGGATTGTTCTTTCTGCTTCCCTAGAGACCTCACTTACAGGCAACCTTATAATATAAACTTTTGCATACCATCTGTTTCAGTTCAACATATGTTTATTTCAAGAGATTCATACAGACAACTGCTGCGTAGCGGCTGCCAGCTACAAAACTATGAACTAGGCTGATTGGCATTTGTTTTATAATAGCAAGCTTTCAACATAAATACAGGCTATATTTTTTTTTGGTTACCAACAGAAAGTTATTGATGGCGTCATATCCATAGAAGTTAGAGATTGCAATTTGCTTTACAGTTTCTACATTATTTAGCCTTTAAATTACAGAATAAAATAAATATCTAGTGTATTGTTGGAAAGACGCTTAACCCTAGCTTGGTATAGGTAGGTGCTAGGTACTAGACACCAGTTATGTAGATTCTAAAAGAAGGCGAATAAGCGTCCAAATAAACAAATGTAGCTTTCTTGTGCTATTTTGGATAACAGTCACTAAAATACATTTATCTCTAACGTCCAATAGCAAACCGGGACACACTCGTCGAATAGTTAAGTGCATTGTCATGTATGTATCTATGACGGCGTCCGCGTCGCTCTCCCACGCTTCCAGCAGTGTGGAGTTATACAAGTAGTACATCAAAGTATATAAATACCTACATACAGCATCTACGTGTATATATATGTATTTTTCATTCTCTATGTGCTTGAGTAATATTTTTTACTCATCTATAGAGAGAGAGTTCCTAACTTTCATGCCAGTAACAGAGGTTTACGTTGGTTTGAGTTTTCTCCAAACGAGTTTAGCTTAAACCTTATTTAGCTCATTCGATTAAAACATAAAAGGGACTTTGATCGGTTTTTATTTATCTTTCCTGACAACCAAGCCTTGGTGAATTGTTATTTATATGTAGGTACATATTACGTACATGTATCTACTAGATGAGTAGTCAAAAAATGTATTAACTACAAATCAAACAAGTTACCATGGATTGGTTTTGAATAGGTGGAGCAGTCACTGCCTGCTTCCATTGATTAAGTTAATTAATTTTATTTGATATTGATTGTAATATGCTTTTAACAGGATTCATCAAATTATTATATTGCCGTTGTAATTAATGTTGAAGGTTCAAATACGATTTATGTTTATTGATTAATTATTTATGTTCGTTTGGTGGATTACCTATGGTCAAGTTCTTTATTTACCTTTACCAAACATCGTTCCTACTGTATTAGGTACCTACATAGGTTTATTCTCTCGTTCGTATTAACAAACCTGTACAACATAAGTGTAATTTTATGATTTGTACGCATAGTGTATACAAAAGTAAGTAATAGTTTAATCTAAAACTAAATATAGCAGAGACAAGGTTGTTATTTTTTTAATAAAATCTTTTAACTGAGTGGGTATAGCTAGCATATTTTACCTATGTAACAGAGCAGTCTACGTGCGGTCTCAGACTTTTTGAGTTGTTTGACCCCTAGGTCTATCTGTAAAGTACACCAGATTTTAGACAAAGAACTAAGTTAACGAAACAAGTCCGTTCTACCGCGCACAGCAATTCGTGGGATTCACCTAACTGTATCATACTATAATACCTGTTACAGTATATTATACTTACCTATTACATAATATTTAATTTACTGTGCTGTTCTCCTATGTTTACCCGTGAATTCGTGTCTAGCGTCTGGTGTCAATTTTCACACAAATTGTAGTGAAAACCTCCGTCTTGTCCTATAGGTGTCACAATTTTTACGGAAGGCACTGATGGTCATAAATTTCCTCATAGTATAGGGGATACTATACAGTCGTTAGGATGCAGGGTCATGCGATTAAATGATAACTTATTTATTTTCATCTGTTATATTCTTATAAAAATATATATAAATATTTAGGTATGTGTCATTATAAACCATATAAAATACCATTCGTATTGACTCCATGGAAATACTTTGAAAAATAGAGCTTGACTTCATGTAAAGTTCCTAACTGCGATATTAATCAACATTCTTTACACAAAAAAAGGAAAGGAAACCAACTGTCGCCGTACCTACGATCGATGAAAATCTATACACATAATTAACTCGAGAGCCATAAATGGTAGTTTTTATACGAGACTGTTACTAAAAATAATATTTTATCAAGTGGAACTGGGTAGGGTCGGATTTTCGTGGACGTATCTCATTTTAATCTGGGTGGGTATTTTTAAGTCGATAAATTTGGCCTGTCTCTGCACATGTGTGGAGTTGGTGTGAGATAAGGCTCAGCCCGCCTCTCGCTCGGATGCATAAGCCGTCGTAAAATATTATCCTGACCGAGACATTTATGGCCCGGTTTGAGATAGGTACCGTGGAATCATTTTTAAATTTACCTACGTATATTATGTTGAAGTTGTACCACTACCTACATATATACATTTAAGTATACAATGATTTATAAAAAAAACACGATAACTAGTAGATACCTACTTAGGGATCAGAGATGTTGACGCCGTAAAATATAATTGAGATGATTTATCAACGCAGGTGGTTATTTTATGATGATGTTCATGAGCCGTACTAGGTATTAATGATTATTAACAAATTAATAGTATTGCTGCGTATCTTACGTAATTGCACCAAGTTTGTATTACTCAATACGGTATAACAGTGAGACCTACGATAATATGTTTTGAACAGATACGAACACTATTTCTATTATCCGTTATTTTGTTACCTTCATATTAGTTTCTTGGGTTATGGTGATGACTCTAATGTCTTTAAGTTTTCTTATAAGTAGAAGCAACTTTTATGAAGTCTTGAAACCGCTATTTTATAGGTAGGTTATTTCGATATTACAACAAGAAAAGGAATTGATCAAACTCAAAGTAACAAAAGCACTAGGTACCTACGTGAAAATTAATTAATACTGTTTGTTGGAATTAAATTAACATAATTATAGTGTTTATCTCAAATATATTACATTTTCACACCTCAATATGGGTAAAACATGTTGAACTGTGCCAAAACGCACACGGATTTAAAGCAAATAAATTATTTATGTAGCTAAGTAGGTACCTACCTACATCATACGTTAGCAGTTTTGTCGTACAATAGTGAGAATTGTTCAATGATTTTGATAAATTGCAACAAAATAAGTCGTCATTGGAGTCTCCGGGCACATTCATCACATCAGCCATCATTAGGGTCGTAAAACGTCACTAATGTCCCGTAATGCGTCGCTTGCTCTATATCTTTATTAACAATTCACTCGCGATAGATTCTTTCCATTCAAAAGCTTTATGTCCCAAGTTACGACGCCCTTACAACTTTCCTTTTATCCTCTACTATTTTACTGAAAACGGTGTTTTCTTTATGCGATTTAATACGCCATATTTTTATTAAGTGACTCCATAGGTATGTTACAAAGTTGCAAATAATAAAGGGAATAAAAAATGTGAGTGCGCACATAATTCCCGCTCAAAAGGCGGTTGATATAAATCAACCATGTTCCAGCCTTTTTGCTTTGCTTTAAAATGGTTTTTCTGTTCATATTTTACTGTCAGATTTATTAATAAAAGCGCGAGTTTAAGGGTGTGCTTTGTGAGTAAGAAGTTTACTTTGTAGGCTTAATTATGTGTGAGCAAAGGTAGCTAAAATATATACCTGATTGTGTAGCTTATTTACGCGCAGGCTCTTGAACTCTACAAATATATGTTTTTACTTAACAGTTAAGTGAATAAGAAATCAAAACCTATTTATAAAACAACCATCAATTTAAGACAAACCTATATATTTAGGTATCTACTCAACCTTCTTAAGTAGGTGTGTAGTAAATGTTATGGTAGTTATATTTAATAACGCTTTGAAATGGTCGTATTTAAAAGTCATGATCCATGTTTTCAGACAATTAAAAAACAAGTCGGTACTAAGTAGTACCTACTGCCTATATAAAGAGATACACGTATACATAGGTGAATACAAAGGCAACCATTTTAATGGATCGGAGCCGAGGGCGGGGTGAGACGAAGATTTATCTTTTCCAATACGGTGTGGGAATGCAAGGGTCCAACGCAAGGTTGCAGGCTCATTTACCGGCAGACACCGCCGTTCAAGTGGCTTTTATTTATGAAGACACGGTTTAATCTGGTGAAGTACTACGATGAAAAAATTAATGAACTCGAACTTCATCCAATCGTCGAACATGTGTTCGGTCTGTGTTGGTAGTTTTTAAATAAAAATGCATAGCTTATTTTTGTTACATGTCGTTTAAACCTAAGGCCTACCTTAGAAAAATGTTTACGTAACATTAACTGAAGATTTTCACCAGATTTGATACAACCGATTTTAACCAGATTAAATCTCTCTATCAACTCAGCTCTACATTATAAAGTTCATAGCAATGAGCTTAATAATATTAACCTTTCAGTTTTCTTATTGATATAAGTACTTAGTAACTGTACTGTGCTTAATAATATTGTTAAACAAATAATGCAATCAATCTGCTCCTTAGTAGGTATCAGCTATCAATTCAATCACTGTGCTCCCAAAGAAAATGATAAACCTTCCAAACCTTAAAGTTACATCAACGAGCGCCGAACAAACAGCCTGACGTAACATTCAACCCTAAAATTAGCCCACAAACGCTATTCCCAATGACCTTAAACCCCAAATTGTTCAATCCGTCGACCGTTATAGTCCACTCATTGCCGCCATAAACTCATTAAGCCACATAACCGACCAATCGAGCTTTCCAATCATGAAATTAAAATTACGTCCCCTTTATTACCAGCCGTTACGAGCTGCGAAAAAAGGGGGCATAAATAAAAAAGGGGGGTATAAATAACACACCTTCGGAGCAGCACGCGAAGCGAACCCGAGAATGTTGTCGTAAATTATACGCTTATAGCCCCACGGTCGATCAATACCATTCATTAACGAAAAATGTATCGTTTTGATGTTTCTCGTATCGGTCGTTTGCGGTTTTAAAAATGCTTTTTGGCGTAATGTAAGAATACGCAGTCATAAATAATGACTAAGCAGGTATTATTTTAACGATCGCCTTTTTGTTTTTTGGTCGACGTAAACTGTAAAATGTTTGCGGAAAACCAGCAACCTGAAAATGTTCAACAATACATTGCAATGTTTTAGCTGTTTGTTGCGGAAAAAAGTTTTTAAAAGTCAAAGCTACCTCAGAATAATGATAGGATTACATAATAATTTTCTTTCACTTTGTAAAACAAAATGTCGTGTATTATTAAGTAGGTAGATACAAAAGGCTAATGGCGGACGTCGGAACCCACTGGGGTTACCCGGGCCGATCGATGCAGCTACTAGCGTAGAGACCGCATTTACTGGTTGAGGAATACAGAAGTTTTAATCATTCTAATATCTACAGCTACAATATTGTGAAAGATATGTTAACACGGTAGCTAATAGGTAACTAAATAAAATATTTAATCAGTGCAAAACAATGCATGCTTTAGAAAAGTTTTATTAAATGGTGGTATAATCTAAGTGTGTAGGTACCCAATCGAACACAATTTAGTAGGTATAAACACAATACATGAAATGTTAACATACTGCATTTAGTAGAAGCACCGATTTACCACACGTGAGCAGGCAAGAAAATTTTATCTTTATTTTGATGTTAATGTCGTCTTTATGCGACGCTCAAGTATTAGCTAACGGCTTAGTTTCAAAAGGGGTGTTAAAGGAAATGCTAGGGGAGATAAACGGGGTTTTTATCGCTAAGGCACTAGATACGTAGGGCCACCATAGCGGGTAAAAATCGCACATCTAAGATTTATATGACATGCAACAAAAACTTTAATTTGCTCTTTGAGTATCAGACAGTGCAACAAATAAAAGACGATCAGTCAAGACAAAGGTCGTTGGCATTTCGAGATGTCGAAACCTTTTCATTGCAATTGTACCAATTAACTTGAACGGACGAAAGTGAAACTCACAAAACCGGGCGGCATCGGCACTCGGCAGCGTTTTTTCTCGGTAGATTTACATATTTATTGGGGCACATTTTATGGAGGCAGCAGAAAAAAACCTTCGCTCGTTTAATGGACAAAAAGGGTGGCTTCGTGTATATTTATTTTGTCGCATCCTTTTTTACGTGCGAAAGGACGTGGCTGTGTATTTTTTCGGTACCGACGTGGCACATTTGGCGACGCACTTTGCATAAAAATATTGGATCGTAAACTCTATGCCGTTCCACTGAATCGGGGCGCATGTGTCGCAAGGAAAATATTGAAATCATGCTGAAATAAGGTTTTATGAAGACAGATACGATGCGAAGATTGAGATATGAATGCTTTATGGAAAGGTGTTCGCTATTAATATTGATATGATGTGTGCACCTGCCATTGGTAATATAAAATATCGATAAATCACAGGAAATATATATTTAGGTTCTCTAGAAGATACGTTAATATCCAGAAAAGTTCATAAGATACGTGTGCATATAAAGTAGGCTAACGTTAAATATGTAAATCGTTTTTTCATGTATTAATTCGAGGTTAATTCAAAAGGAACTGGTTTGAAGGAAATGGAATACCCGTGGAGGCAGCTAAAGCAGGTTGCTCACGTATCGTGAACCCCTGCGTAAATTAATGCGGTTGCTTCATAAATTACCCACTCACGTTAAGATCACCGCCTTAATCTGTAGCATCGCATCAAGAGACCAACTGTAGGCAGTCGTTAATATATTTTGTTTTAGTCTTTGTTATTAAAATTATGTACCTACTCGTATTTTATGATGGCCTGGGGAACGTATCGTTTTCATCACTAATTTATGCTTTACACTCCACGTGATATAGGACGCTTTTTATTATTTTCAAACATGGGTGGGCCAAAACTTGGCAGAATATTATTGAAAGCGGAACTACGTTGCACTAAAAGTTCTTAAATAAATCAATCGTAATTTAGTTACGCAATATGCGATGAGTCTGTATCTTTTATATTGGTACGAAATTATTTATACATATATATGTATCATAATAACGAATTTTGTAATATGAATTTAAATTGGGGGACAAATATTGGTAGAGCTAAGAGCTTTGTGCTTTACGTAGGTACACCAGAAAATTAACAAGAGAAAGAATTAAACTATAAATTAACATTTCACCTTGATTGAGCTTACGTAGTAAAACCAACTAAACTACCTTTACTTAGAAGTAAGATTACTTAACAACCAACATATTACCAAAGAGCGAGTAAGTAGCAATACGTGATTGTTGAGCGCTAATCTCAAACATTTACACCGGCAATATACCCACAAGACGGACGATGGCACTCCAGGAATGCACCCAGTAAATCATCAGGAGAACACTAAACCAGTTCTTTAGTGCCTTATGTGGTTAGGGTTGACAACGCAGAGTATTTCTTCAAGATATGAATGTTAGAATAAAAAGTATTCACTGTTATCGTACTAATAAGTTTTGAAAGTTATTGCTACTTGAATTATGCAACCTGCAGATTGCATAATGGTATCTTTACTGTGACCTCATACCGAGTTATACACACCATGGTATCTATGCTCATTGTTAACGCTGCATTTCACAACTCTCTTTAAACTATGTAAGCGTAGTAACAATGAATACCTAATAAATAAATAAATAAACACCAAAGTTTTAACAGTATCTCGTAACATAGAAACCTAACCTTACTCCTTTAATCGCTACAGCCCTAAGTCGACACGAGTGGTGGTGTATATACGACGATATTGTTAGTCGTAAACTTGTAATTTTGTTGTAACTAAATCCACAGGCCTATCCAACACGCCGTTTTATCTAAAATGCTTTTAAAGTGCTAAGATGACTCCTATCTGTGACATTAGGGTACGTCGCGTGAGTGCCAGTGATAGGGTTGTGTAAATAAATATATTGTCGTGATTTGTACGCTATATCTACTATCATAAAAGTGTCTCGTGATCGTCTGCTCGATTTATTGATGTTATGCTCCGTGACTGTCTACTGATATTGCTTGTTTGTACTTTCTTATATTCCAATATTGTTTAGAGCTAGGTAGATAGTTTTTATAAAATATGTGCGAAAATATTTTAATAATAAAATCAATTTTCTTACGACAGTTTAAGGAATTCACAAAATCTTATGAACTATCATAAGATTATAATAATAAGGTAATAAATACGGAATAAATTTTAATCTTGAGTACTTGCTCAACCTACAACCTACCAACTTGAGCATTCGCTGCCTATATTAATACCCACTACAGCCAATCGATTTAAAAGACTACTTCACAAGATTAAAAACTCCAAGAAAATTCCTTGGTGTTCATTAATCAGTGGATTAGATACTCGGATTATTTACGAGCAAATCTAAAACGTACGGAATTTAATTTCATTAGGGGACTTTAGTGGCACCATGTTGTCACCCGCTGCGCCGGGGCAGGCACAGCGGCGTATTTCACCCAGCTGTCACGAGCCAACCAATCGCGAGCAAGCATCGGACGCGCGTTCCAACTTTAAAAATGGTGGAGATAATTTCATTGTATATATTATTTGTGACAGGTCGTTATTTTGACTTTTTATATCGGTTCGTGGGTTCAATAATTCTTCGAGATATCTTGTGTGAATACATTTGCGTCAAGTTTTTCCTTTTTATGCCTACGTAGGTATCATTTTTGTATGATAACTTTACCCTGTGCCTATTATAAAGCAGATTTACAGAACACCTAATAGATACCTACCCTTGACTTAAAATAGAATACAAAGAACCTGCCCAAGTAGAATTTATATAATAATGATAATTTGTTTGTAATATTTCAAAATATCGCACCGTGTGCACCTAAGTATTCAGCTTATTGAGGTATTTCATAATTCTGTTCTTCCGCAGTCTTATGAGAAAGAGATACCCACATAGATAGCGTAGTAGAACCTATCAATATTACTTGGACAAATTCTATTTCCTTCCCAGTTCCTAACTGAGTGCGTTTAAATATTAGAAAAAGGACGCTCGCATTGTATAAACTTGAATTGCTCCCAACTTGTCTTACCCATGTATACTTACCTAGGTACTTGTGTAGTCATAACATTCATAAATCCACCAGTAAGTATACATAGCTGGACATAAAGATTGCTGTTCTATATATTTTCTCCCGGGCAAAGTCAACTACTAAAAACTTCCATAAAACAACAATTTCAAACGGGCCATTTCGCCCAGGAAAAACAGCATCCCGCGCGGCAGGGGTGGCGGAATAATGGAGGAGGTGGAGGGTCCAAAGTGAAGCCTGCCTGGTTTATGTCGCGGAATTACGACTTAGACGTTTCAAACAATAACTTCCTCCCATAAATACGAGCCGATTCCTTCACGCGTCATAGCGCAGATTGTTTTTCCTTGCCCGCCCAAATTTTGGAATACGTAATATTAAAAGTTTTATACTTATTTCTTTTTATATAATGCCTGCGTATCCTTGTATTTCTAGAACTATTATGATCAGCTGTTAATAATAATATAATAATATAAAAAAGTTAATCTAAATTTGTAGGATAATGTCCGTTTGGCATTAAAGGTTGAAACTACCTATAGCCGGGAGTAGGTACCCAAAATATAGATACCTACATACATACTTAACACTAAATACATAGAAAATTAAATTTGTCGAAATCCTATTTTAAAATTATGAATGTCACGTATCTGTGCATCCATGCGACAAATATTCCATGGCCTGCATGTGTTCGTGTCATGAAATTGGACCGCGTCCGCATTGTTCTCGCATCGACAATACTAGCACGCGCGCTGCCCGATCTCAGGAATTTCCTATTTCCACCCGCATTGACCTCCACCCGAGCCGAGCCCGAGCTCGCTCCTAATCTAGAAAACGTAATAAAACACCCCGTAATAAAAGCGCGCGTTTTCACGTACCCCGTAAAAATATGATAACATTCACGTACGATAGGCACCTACCCACCTACCTACATCTACCTGACTACCCACATAAAGCAGCGATTTTTATTAAAACTCGGTTCACACATTCCGACTTTAGATAACGTTTTCGTTTGCACTAATTAGGCACTTTCAAACAAAGAATTTTAATGTGTGGGTTAATATGCCTAATAAAATTATTTGTGTGTACTTACTCTGTGGGCTTCGCACGCGTGTTCGTATAGCGGTTTTTGATTTGAACACAACCTACGCTAACTCGCTCTGGTAACTGTTTCCGGAAAACATGATGCAACCAGTTTCTACGAACGTTAAAAAAGAAAATGATCATGACGTCAGCAAACTCTGATATCACCAGTAGAAACAATCACCTTTTTAATTTCTTTTAATATGAATCCTGTGAACATTTGGAATTCTGAAGTAGGTAGGTACTAGGTAGGTACTTACCTATACCTAGATGTCTTCTAATTGTCTATAAAATTTATATTATCTGTTAGTTGCATTTTTAAGACTCGCCATACTACCGGTGTGTGGCTCAGGGCAAGCCATAAACAATGTCAACTCACCGGATAACTAATGGAATTGCGGATTATATTACCGCATCCGTGCTTACGATTAGACTTAGGATATGACCAACTGGAGACACCTTGACATCATCAAACACTACGTTTACTGCGTCGTTAGCAGCCGAGCTGCCTACATCAAGCAAAGTGCAGCCACCTGAACCGAACACTAATAGGTACCTACAATGTTTAAAGGACGCGTTGTCTACTTCAAATTACGTATTTCTTCTTTTACGTAAGGGGTACCTTCGTCCCGTCAGTAAACTTTTTAGCCTTTAGCAATAAACTAAGATTTGTTCAATCTAGAAGAAGCAGTATTCGCACCCATAAGCATTAAATCGTGATATAGGTATACGCGGTCCTGCTTGGCATCGTCAGCAGGCGCCTAGACGCCCCTCCATAAAGGTGGATTAATACAGCCGAAAGCCCAACTTACTTAATAAATATAAAAGCCTTCTCCGCCCGCGATCGTAAACCGCCCACTGCGCTCCTCCAAGATTACTTATATCGCGTCCAGGGAAATTAGACCTCCCGTTTTCATTATCGGTCCAAATAATATAAGTAGATACAAAAGGACGACGGGTCTTGGTTGGCCGGTCTTGCCATTATCAGCTCTATGTAGATTGCGCGTCGCTTGCCCGCCTTGCTTTCTCCGAGATAAGGTTTTATGGACGGCTGGAAGAAAGGATAATGTTCTTCTTTGATGTAGAATGGAATTGTAGGCCGCGTTCCGTTACCGCTGTAAAGATAGATAAAGTTTCAGTTTAATTTCTCGGAACGTTTGCGTTTATTCGGTATTTTCTTTGTTTTGATTCAAATCTTTAAGTTTATTATCTATTTAAGTGGCTTGCGAAACGATTTATTTCAATTTGAGTTCGAATGCATATTAATGGATGGACAAATATATATTTTGGTATCTTCCTGTATTTCTTCGTCTATTAATATTCCGCCAATAAATCACCATCTTGATATAAACACAGACTCTACAAGGCATCCACGTGCCTACGCTCTATTGTGACGAGCCTCTAATATAGAGTCGTAAAATTAGTCGAATTAACGCATCAGTGCGACCGATTAGCGGCCGAGGTTTAATTGACCGCTAGTCCGTTATATATCACGTACAAATTAACCATAAATCGTGTAGGTGTGCACTATTATGTAACGACATACATGTTTATAAAACGTCTGAATGTTTAGCTCCTCAATAAAAATTTTAAAAGTAAGCCGTATGTTGCATGTGTATATGTATATGCACTACGCGACGTTTTAGCTGATCAAGGTAGCCTTGTTATGTCCACCGTTTTGGAAGTATTTACTCTATTCAAAGGTTGAAAAGGTTTACCTACCTTATTAGGCTATTCAACCCAAGAAATAATTAAAACAGCGTTATTAGTCAAGTATTTTAATTAAAATATTTCGGTTAAAGATTTTTTGTCAGTGGGACTATCTTATTAGGTACCTACCTACTTACAAAGGCACTTTCCGACTTGTATCTAATTTATTTAGACAGGACTTATTTATAAACTTTATTGTAGCGCAACTTAAATATTTATCGACAAAGGAGGTTTCTAATTAGTTACCGGAGAGGTCCGATATATTTTATATAGGTAGGTACTTATAACTAAAAATAATTGTTACGTAAAATCATCAACTATCTCCTCAGCTTGTCGATTTAAAAGGATTTCCATGTACACAACGAGACCAAATTAATATTCTCCTCTTACAAGTCGTGTATCTGAGCCAATAAATTTATTTTTCAGTGCACTTATGTATGGGCGGTAAGGTCCGGCGCACACTGTACAAAGTTGCGAGTAATTTATGACGGGCTGGTTTATGGGCTATGGGCCAAGTTCGCACATGCACCACGCCGACACAACTTGTATAGAAGTCATAAATATCCGCTAACCCCTTCCATGAGGTCAGGTACGTACCTACCTATCTACATGCGTAAAATACGTGCCGTCTTGCCGACTAGTCCTGAATTGTTAATGCGTTTCGTTCTTCCATTTTAATAGAAATAAACTTGTTGTGTGAAGGCAAAAATACAAATAAAATATACAAGGTAGCTTACAAGTAGTATTAACGGTAGAGCCAATTTAAGTATAGTCCAAAAAAAGTTTCAGCAATTAAAGTAAATGTTTTCCCGTTTAACAGTTTTTTTCTCAGTGGGTCACGCAAATGGCATCGCATATATACAAACAACAATTTATTATACAACGATTATTTCAATTAATAAAACGCTTTACGCCTACTTAAAGCAACATAGTAGTAGTAGAGAAATCACCATAAAAATAACACTTAATTTCAGCTCGCAATTACGACGCCGTTAAAGGGCGGCTGCCTGAGGCCCGACACAGCCATTACATTACCTCCACACTTACCATACTCACATACTAACTAGCCCATACGTTCTACACTTAGAAGCCGACGGGATCGTAAAAATAAAGAATAGGCGCATTTACACGCGCAAAAGTGAAAAAATAAAACGTTTTCCTTGCGGCGAGTAAAGCGGCTATTCATTTCAGCGTGCCGACTAATTCTTGTTCGAAACACTTTTACCTAGGAAATTAGATCTGTGATTGCTTTCAGGTAAGACAAGTTGGAGTTTAAAATGACAAAATTAACATGGAATTAAATAGAAATGTTAGAAGTTTACAGCCGGTGCTTATGTTTTATATTGATGTAAACCTGATGATGTTTGGAACTTTAAAGCTTCAGAGCATTGTAGCTATAAATCACTAGAATAGTGTTATTAGGATAAAGGACTTGATTGAGAAGATAGTCCAGTCCAGTAACTAAAGTAACCACCTCATATTTGCTTTTCCCGCTTAATATTACTTAGGCACACCTATCTCATGGTATTTTACTCACAAGGTCAATTTTTTCGTACGATTCTAGGCATAATGATGAATAATTATGAAGTATTTGTTTATTTATTTGATGGTCGTTACATTATTCTAACTACACTATTGAGTTGATTTCCTGATTTAGCTTTTAGGTACTGTATGCTTAGGTACAATTTCACGTGGGTATACTTACATAAGCTTAATTATTCATTTCGACCGTATCCCCCTAGTACATTAGCTAGGTATATAAATAAATCTCTCTTAAGCAAACAGAGAAAGTAAACAAGCCCGCATAAGTTTTATAGCCAATGCGTATTGTTAAGATAATAGTCACCTAGTTACCCCACGCCGGTTTAATCTCGAATAATTAAACGCACGTGTCACGTTATTAATGATTAATTAATTCAGACATTAATTTATCAAAACTAGACGTACTTCCTTAGGGCGAGCCGAAGACGACGTGTGGGGCATTTCCCCTCTACGTTATATTATGGAAATGAGAAATGTTCTCAGTCAAAAATACTTTGACTGTTTTTGCCGTTGAACTTAGGTATTTTTCACTGGTACCTACAACATACAACACACAAAATTAAAATGGTATGATTAAGATTAGGAAGGTTCTTTTTCTTCCACAAAACCCTGTCCAAGCCATTTCGGGCCATTTCTTTCTCGCAAAGATGTCTAAATTATCTCGCCATCACCTTCTCAGTCTGCCTGGTCGTCAGTGGCCGGCGGTGGGTATCCATTTTATGATAATATTGGCCCACCTTTGCGGGTCCATACGCACGATACGGATACAGCCTGCCCACTCCCACTTTAGCTTGGCAGCTTTTTTTCTCTTTTCGGTTATCATAGTAGAAGTCATTGTTAGGTATTCTTTTTGATATTGTTATACCTATACCTTTAAAATTAAATACCTATGACACAACTTGATCCAACGCTGGGACCAAAACGCCCATTAACCTTTACATCTCCTGATTTAAATATGTATGATTCAATACAATATATCTTAAAATAAGCGATCAGTAGGTACCTACACATATAACAGGTTTAAACCACAATGTAGGTACGTGACTAATATATTTTACATAAATGTTAAAAGTTCAGTCAAGCTCAATGATACATGGCATACAAAAGCGTAGCAATAAAGTATTAATAATAAGTATTTAGGTATGACTGTCTGAATCTCTTTGTTTCTCAAGTAAATTACAGTTTTATTGTGTCAAAAAGTTTATTTCATTACACAATTTACAATAAATACCGAGTTATTGATATTGCGAGCTTAATTATTTATATAATATGAGAACTCACATATGGACAGGTTTTTCCGAAACCTCGCTACACTTTATTTTGAAAATCCGTGAAAAATAAATATATTCCTTGTAAAAATATTATTTTGTAAGCCCCCCTTAGGAGCGCTTAACGACGACGAAACAATCTGCATCCATTTAAACAAAATTTAGTCCTACAGCTTTTAGCCACTTACACTAAATTACGGACACTAAATTAAGAGCCGTGCATGTCACTATCTTCTTTATAACGACAAGGAGAATCCTAACCTAACAAGCTAACTTTTATAATAGGTAGGCACCAATGTTTCTGTACCGGATGGTGGTAAAGTACCAAATTAAAAATAATGCAGTAATGTGTAGGTACCTATGTTAATCGAAAATTGTAGTCTGTTGTCAATCAAGTCTTTATGAATCAGTTTTTATGTTTTACAATCTCAGAGCACCTCATGATCGATTTATTACGTATTTCCTTTATAAAAAGTAACATTTGTAAATCGATTGAGATGTAATTTGAATACCATTAATTAAATAAATGTGCGTTGTATTATTATAATAAGATATAATTACCGACTTAATCAAAGAGTCATAAAAAGTTTGAAACTCAATTTAAATAATTCAAAGTTTATGATTCAACACTTAAATGTAGAATTCAAATTAGGTAGGTAGGTACTCGTACTTCAGGTTGGTTAAGTAAATGGTTATTTAGGCGCACCCTACTAAATATTTACCTATGTAACAGAACAGCTACATTCTTCGTTTGTACGCAACTACAGTGCAAGAAAATTGATTAAAAACGTGCCTAAGCATTTTAATGAGCGCAAATGTGTTTAGGGTGGTAGTACCTACCCTCCGATTTAATGCTTTACTCCGTTAATAAATGTCTATCGCATGATTTCTCGAGCTCTAAGGGTTCGGCAACGCATACCTACGTACCAATGTGCGCCATTTTCGCTTAGGGTAGTGAAATATCTGTTTAATTTCAAGTTAAAATTGGCAAGTACACTTAAGGTTCTGTTTTATTACTCTGTTTTTATGTGCAGCAGGTACCTAAGTAAATTAAAGTCTGTTTTATTGACTTCTTTAAAATAGGTAGACGTTTGAAATGACGTCAGTTTAATTGTTTGAATTTGCATTGTAAAGATAAAAATATACCAACTTGCTACTTCTCTATATTAGGTAGGTACCTGTGTTCAGGATACAAGTACCTTACCATAATTATGTTATTGAAATTTACATCGGCTTCAAATATCGACCTA
Source organism: Abrostola triplasia (assembly GCA_946251915.1). Lineage (NCBI taxonomy): Eukaryota > Metazoa > Arthropoda > Insecta > Lepidoptera > Noctuidae > Abrostola > Abrostola triplasia. The sequence continues at coordinate 5,166,228 of OX276430.1, forward strand.
GATACAGCTATCAAACTTTGAATTAGCTAGATAATATCAATACGTATATATTGTTTTCCATTATGTAATTGAAATAAACGAAAATATCGAAAGGAGTGGTTAGGATTTTTCCTCTATCGTTCATTGGAATTCATTTTCATTGGTTCATTGGAATAATACAACGTTAGTTATAGGTAGCCACAGATAGTTTGATAATCAATAGATTTTTGTTGGTAGATTGGTTAGAATACCTGCGTATGTATATATTATAGGTAGGTACCTACTTAGATATAGCTGCTAGTTATAAATATGTATATCAAAGTTTCCAAACCCAGGGGTGCTAGCACCCTCTAATGCGATCAAATAACGAAAAGTAACGGTCTCGATAACGAGAGCAATAAACTTTTGTGTCAACTCGACTTGCTGGCTGTTTTCACTTGAGTGCGTACCATTGGGGGTAGGGTATTAGGCATCAGTGCTGACTCAGATCATAAGTATCTGAATCTATAGTACCTACCTAAGTGATACATATTTAATGGCATGTAGGTTGTAGGCAAAAATAAAGAATAGATAGGTACCAACTTAAATTTATTATGACGTAGATCATTGACACGACAAGGAGGAAAAGATAATAACATAGGTGACAGCTGTAAAAATGTAAAGGTTGTTACCTTAATAAAAAGTAGAGTTCTAAAATGGCACATAGATTAACAAAAATATGGTTTAATTATGATAGCTGTTGTTGGTTGGGAAGGCTGCTTGAGTATCAGTAGTTAGTAGGTAGGTATAGGTATACTTTTTCTGGTATTGTTTTTTCCTTGAAAGTCTGTCATAGATTAGTTTAATAAAATCTTATGAGTTTACAAAAAAAAAGTAGACACATAAGTCTTTGCTTAGAAAAGAACCTCAATCACGCAGAGAAAATTCATGGGTGGACAATAAAGGAGATAAGGAAAAAAATGGTCCCTAAAGTATAACATTCAACATCTAGATAAGCCACATTTCTACATGTGAAACAAGATAAATCAACACTTATTTTTTTCAATCTTTTTTTCAGGTTTATTCAAATTCTGCCAAACAAAAGAGCGGGTGTTTTTAAGATTTCACTGCGGAAGATAAATCGCCCCAAGCTTTTGTCCTTGTTATACATTCAACCCAACTCATATCTAATTCCTTTAGCTCCCCAAATTATCCTTCTCTTTCAGGCTTACGCAAATAAATATCACCGTCTCTTTCTAGTCGTAAAAATGGCGGATGCTGGGACTTTGCGGGGACGCAACGGTGGGGGTATGTTTCCGGAGGGTGAGTAGGGGTTGCAAAGTTCCTGTGAAATGAATCGGATTTTAGGGTAAGAGGGAAGCAATCAATATGGTACTAAATACGGAATTGGTAAAAATTTTAGGCCCAACATTAAATACTTACCTACCTATAGGTGCCTACCTACACTATATCCCTAATCCTGCTAAGGTTTACAAGATTAAAAGGAATATGAGCCGTCTTCTTGATCTAATTATTCCTATAAACAATTTTTGACAACATCCGTCCACCAAATTATTGTAACTGATCTTAACGAGATCTTACCTCCTATACCTATGTAGGTAATAGAGTGTGTAAAGGAAAGTATTTTCCGTGCAGTTTAATCATCGATAAGCAGGTAACTCATGTAAAACAGGTATAAAATAAACATATAATGAATGATTCAAACAAGTTGTTTAATTTATTCTCTCAACTATCAAACGCACTTTCACTTCCATAACACCGTTTTATACGTACCTTAATAAGTAGGAATACCTACATAGGTAGGTGTCAATAGATATCTGATGGGTATGTAGGTATGTTTCTACAGCATCACATCTCGGGCAGAGGATTCAGCCCGCATTTCCTCGCCCATTAATCCGTTGATTAGCGTGCACTAGAGGGAACTTAACGATAGCTTTCAGCTATGTAATTATACCTCTCGGGTGGCTACCGCCGGGTTATGGCCCCCTGGTAGTTGGCCGTAATGGAACTGGAACATGGAATGAACTTGTTTTTCTTACTAGGTAAGTCAGTGTTTGAATAGCAGGGAGATACTTTCCTTATATAATTATGATGGGTATTCATGTAATAGGGATAAGTCGATTCCTTGGATGTATTGTATTTGTTTAACATGCCTAAGGCATTAAGTCCGCCTTGTACACTTCTGAAATAATAAATAAACTCCCTGAGAAGTAAAGTATCGACTCTACATTTAAGTAACAAACAAATGAATTAGATTCCTGTACCTACCATTTACTGACTACGTAGCAGTTGGCCGAAACACAGGTGTACGGTACACAGTATTAACCGTAAGTATTCACAAATTTGATATAAAAAGTAAGTATCTGACTTCAAACAAAGCGCAATGATAATTCAAAATCACAGAAACAAAGGCCAGAAGAGAACAGATAATTTAAAATATTGTATGACAAATAATAATACTAACCATTAAAATTCAGAGGACATGTTGATACTACAAAATAATTAATTTTACTAACTACTGTAACTCCACATTTTAAAATGTAACACATGTTTCTTACAAATAAATGTATCTTTATCGTGTTGTAGATACTTCGTAAGTATATTAAACCTACCTCATGAGTAATTCTTAGAGAGCAAAGGCATCACTGTGATGATTAAGAAGGGTATAAATAGTAAATCAAGGTAACAAAGTCCAGCGCATTGAAATGAGTAAATAAGGGTATCAAAATTCATACCATCTAATTTCTTATTTAAATCAAATGGCCCGCTGTAATGGGGTCCCAAATCTCATACTAAGGCCCTCACCCTTACTTCCGATGTCCATTCGACTGTGACCTCTGTGCTCTCCAATGTAATTAAATTAGGGGAGGTCAAATACTTACTTGCCTAATGCTAGCAATGCTTCCAAAATCACGTGCCTATCTACCCTTCTGATTTTCTTTGGAACTACCGCTGTTATAGGGGCTTGGAGGGTGCAAAAGGTCAATGACTTGTTGTTTAACAAATAACGAACAAATGCACAGAAATTGACTACTTAATGCATAGGAGCATAATCAAGAAGGTATATATGAACTACTAAATAAAATTGATTTTTAGAATAATACGATATTATTTTAACACCACCTGGCAAAATCCTTGTGTACCTACCCACACTGCCGCACCAGCTCACAGCGTCTATGTTAATAAGTCAGTTGCTTCAAATATCCCAGAAAAATAAAATAGATACCATAAAAACTTCGTTGGTACCTATATGGACCCAGTTCATCAACTACTGGGTTTCATAACATTTCACCTGTCGATGTAACAAAAAAAAGCTCTACCATACACAAATAATCGCAATAACACGGCTCTACCTATAATATTGCATTTAACGCCATCTGTGTCACAACTTTTAAGTTAGTTACTCGGAGCTTTTTGCAGCGACATCTGTTCAACGTATTATAAACTACCAACCCTTGCATCATCCTTAAAGCTCTCTTTCAGCGACATCTATTAGAATTAGAGTAAACCTTGTACAGAGCAGCTTTACTAAAAGTCATGAACGAACTAAATCTTTCAAATGGGGGAGAGCTGCTTGAATTAGAAATGACGGGAAACCAAAGCCGATAAAATGAGCGTCACTCAATTTTCAACTCTATGGCATTGGCATTAAATGTTAAACAATGACGTAGAGGTATCCTATAACATAAAAGAGTAGATTAATTAATTATCACGAATTCTTGGAATTGAATAATAAAATCTTCTTAAAAGATTAGAACAAATAAACTGTCTACTGGATTTGCACAAGCAGAAGTATTGCATTATTTTACTATAGGTATAGCATTATTCTACATAGAATACGGTGGACAGCCTGCTCTACGATCTATAACTTAGCTCCATCTATGATTTCTTAACGGTAAACCTTTACTGCCTACTGTTATAGCATTTCAAACTCTACAGCACTAACAATAAGAATCAAGTAACAAAAAGAAACATTTTACATCATCGTCATTGCTATGAACATTGTAAAAAATCCTCGGCCCACCTTTACGCTACTACAATAGGGAGGTTATAAATGAATAACAAAGTTAGCCATATCCTCAAAGTTTGTATAAGTTGTAAACTTTATTTGGGTTATATATTTAAACGACAATACGAATGATTATCGCTCGCTTTGTTGTCACTAAACGCGATCATAAACGTCATACGACGGACTGCTGTAAAGGGGTAAACAAAAGGTAACTACAGGGTCGGACTGCACTTCTACCCAAAACTTTCTTCTTACCTAAATACAGTGTTAAAATAATACAATATTGTATTTTTATTTCCTGGTAGGTAGTTAGAGTTGGCAGTTTTTTCATAGGTGTAATTAATTTAGATATTCATATTTTTACACTTATGTAGAGACTCGAGTTGAATATTTAATCTTGCTAGGGTAGGCCCACCCAACCCACTAGGTATCCAACCTGCTTGTAAGCTAGCTGCACCTATTTGAATATTATGAGATAATTTTAATAACTATCAGCTACTTAGAAAAATAATTGTTAAAATCCGCTATTTTAAACTACATGATTAAGCCCTAAGTCCGACCCTGTGCTTTGCTGCTCTACCACGTTTTAGCTGAAAATAAAAGTGCAATAGTTTTTAGATCACATTTTATTGCTACATCGGTGCCATACTTACTGGTTTTTCTAGAGGTTACCCTCAGTATTCGATGCCGGTCTCTAAGATTCGGCACTACATCCGTAGAGTGATGTGATATAGGTAATGGTGACTGTGACAGTGACGACTAGATATTGTTTTAGTGTGAAATGGTGGTTACGATCAATATTTTGTGTTGTGAAAGATTGTAAGGTGAGTGAGTACAGATTATTGGTAGGTACCTACCTATCTTGAAGACGAGAAAAAACGGTGTTTATTGTACCTACCCGTTAAAAGTAGTGACTATAACAAGGTCATTAAATACTTAACTATAAATGTTAAGTTACCTTTAAGAGTACCTAACTTAGTATCTAAGTAAATACACAACATTATCTCAAAAATTATAATAATATTTAGATAGGTATTGATACACAATATCATATAGCGGCTTGCGCAACAAGAGCCAACTTAGAGAAAAAAGTTTCTTGCCTAAATCACTGTAAAAATCCACATCACTAACAGTTATCAAAAAGAATAACAATGCAAAGAAACAAGTTTTGTTTAACCAAACTGATCCACGCTACCACTTAATCGAATAACTTTGCCATATCTTCCAATTGGACAGCATCTTGCACAACACTGTAATTTAAAACAGATAAGAACTGTCGGCCATTTTGTATCGTGCTTTAGAAAGCGCATGTGCGTAGAAAGCGCGGGGCGAACGGCGAATCAGATGAGGGTATCGCAGCCGCCATTGCTACAAAGGCGGGCACACACGTCACGGGACTCGATTCCAGTGAAATTAATGACCAAAATATGTTAGTGAACGCGAACATTCCCTGATTATTTAGCTAACAAGTATGGCTGCGTTGAAAATTGGATTGATACTGTGTTCCAATTTGTCTTAGTAAACTTCGATTTTGCCAGTCGGTACTTATAGTTAATTATAGTGTTTTGAGAGTAGATAAGATTTAGGTTGTCTATCAATTTATATCCATTATGAAAGTAGAGCCCGAATACATGTAGTACTTAGGTACCAACATAATATTTAGTCATAGATATCTGAAAAAAAAATGCAATAAGATAAAGAGAGGTAAGAGAGAGTTTTGACGACCTGATTAGCGCAGTGGCTAAGCGATTGGACTGCTGCGCTAAGGGTTGCGGGTTCGATTCCCGCACGGTGCAAAACTTTGTGCGAACCACAGATGTTTGTCCCGAGTCTGGGTGTTTGTGTTTGTGATATTTCATGTTTGTGAAACGCACCCACGATACAGGAGAAATTCCTAGTGTGGGGCGACGTTATTCAAAAAAAAAAAAAAAAAGTAGCCCTCTACCTGCCTAAAATGTTATACTTTCGGTAGGTAGGTACTACATAGGTAATCTGTAAAGGTTGTGGCATAGGTACTATCAAAGCTCTACAAATAAGTATACAATATTATTCTTAGACTCTATCCTTCAAATTTAACAGTACCCACTTAGATATGATGGGTCACTACCAGTCGTTGATACACTAGGTATAGTTTTAAGTTGAAATGCCTAAGTAGTATAATATCGTTGGTAGAGCAACTTATTAGTAGGTCGTAGCAAATTGCTACGAAATTGCTACTAGCAACATCATACGTATTTAAGTGCCGAATAAATGTGTATTGATAATGTAGCCAGCAGCAACTAATCTTATAGACATGTATCATCATATTATTTACATTTATTGGATGGATTACATCTCTTCAGCTAGATAATCTCTTTAAAAACTCCATAACATAAACTAGGTAAGTAGGTTTATGTAGGTACATGGAACGCAGCTCATACCGTCAAAAAAAATGTACCTACGATGCCGTTTATTTAAAAAAAGTCCTTAGGTAAAGATACTTACTGACCCGATCGTTTTAGTTCCGCTTTATTTATATTCATAGCTAATTAACTGCCCTTGCAGATTATAGTAGGTAATACTATCTCTGATATTAATTGTCAGGAGCCTTAGATAAATAGCAAAACTCTTGAGGTAGGAATCAAATAAATTGAAAAATGTGTAAGAATCACAAAATGTTTCGTATATTTAATCAAAATAAATTAAAAAATAACGTGAAAAATATTTGGGATAGACATAGAACAAGATATGTCTATTTCTATCCTAGACGTTCGGATAGTTTTATTTACCAGGGTTTGCTAACAAGTTTCTTACAGAGCGTTGTTATTACCGCCACAGACTATTCCACCCGCTTAAAAAATGTGATGACTTCCTCAAAAGTAGCCAATTAAATAGGTAAGTAGGTTTGTAAATACCCAGGTATCCAAATAGCCAATAAAAATTAATATTGAAGAACATGAAATTTGTTTGGATTTTATGTCCGACTTTACCTCTCCGACCGACTGTGTCTCGATGGCTGGGCAGATTTTTACTAGGTAGGTACATGATTCACTCAGGATGCAACTAAATATTACAAATCGCCACTAAATATGTGCAAGGACACAGGTAGGTAACAGATAGCTGCCAGTGACGTGATTAAAGACTGCAGGATGACTGGATCTCTTTTCGAAAGAACAACATTCGCTATCATAGAATGAGCACTTTATTTCAAACAATGCATTAGTTTTGCGATTTTGCGTCCACGGACAATACCTAGGAAACTTACAGATTAGAAAATTCTCATTGGGTTACTAGGATTTATACATCATAGATCGGATATCAACAAGTCTTATACGAGTATTACAACTAAGTATGCCGCCTTTTCACTAGGCAACATTTGTCCCGCGGTTCTGTTCCTTGACACGAACTTTATGTATCGCGCGCGATGTCACCCGCCGTTGCCTGCGACATCTACGGGTCGCCGGACTTGTCATACTATTCACCAATGAGCAGTGTGATCAAGGCAAATGTCGTGCGACAATTTCCTCCAAAGTCACAGAGACATACCACATGTCTCCAAGACATGTTTCACCCTAATGAAAACGTGACATTCACTTTAACCAGGCACAAATCTAAAGTTAAAGGCAGTACAATCTGAAGAAGACGAAGGCTATGGCGTCATACATAGAAACCAAAATAAATATTAAGTTTAGTGTTAAAAAATAAAACTATAAAGAGAAATGTAGCAGCGGTTCTGTCTGCTGATAACGACTGACTACCTAAAAGGCAATCATATTGCAATGTTAAATGTTAGAATTTCCCTTGAAATTATTTTATTTTATTTTATTAAAAAAGAAACGTCGTCCCACACTAGGAATTTCTCGAGAGTGCATTTTACAAACATGAAATATCACATACCTACTCAAACACCCAGACTCGGGACTCAAACCGGTATTTATGGTTAAGATTATTAAAGAATAGGGGCTCCCTTTTGTCTTATCTCCTTTGATCGGCTTTGATGTACCTAGGGCTTAGAGCTCAAACGCACTGTCCGGTTAACTATGTAGGTACGTAATATTCATTTATATGCCCACTGTGCGGCTACGGGTACCCGCATCGCAGTGCTCATAGAAATGAATATTGCCGATTTCCAGGTGTTTATAATGCATGCCTGTGTTACTAACTGAAAACAGCGGACATGATAATAATTACATAAGTAGGTACCTACTTAATCAATGCCAAGTCCTCTAGAACTAGGTATGTACAAAAATTTCTCTTAACATCTAGGTATAAGAAACAAACATTTACTTTAACTGTGTGCCGATAATAAACTACAGCATTATAGAATATATGGATTGTTTTACGAAAGGCCTGGTATATATAAGAAGATCCCCAGTATAGACTTTTATGTGGGGATGCTTTTTATCGTGGTCGTTTATACGACTTTTTTATTTTTATGGCAGACGTGTCTCATCCGCTACCGTCTACAGTAGGTACTACAATTATTTATACTCCCAATAAAAACGCACATCTAATAGAAGACTTTATATAGCGTCTGTATTCTTTACCTATCAGAGGAATATTAAAAAACTTACCTAAATAAATACAAATGAAAAAGTGAAATTTGGAATATTTAGCAAAGTACATCAGTCACTGGCACTGCTAATCTCTAATAAACGCCGCGCCGGCGGACAAGCCTGAAGATATATTTTACGCTGTCTCGGTCCACCTGCAAACATACTGTTAATAAAATTAATGTTAGGTAACTAACGTAGTTAAAGAAGGAAAAGCTCAAATATATCGCGAATTTCCGAAATTGAAATTCTTAGATGCGAGATAGAATCCCAGCCTTGAGACTTTTCAACACACTGTAGTCCACAGCAGTATTTTTTTCTGTTGAAGATTATACGAAGTGGTGTTGGTTGATCGTTTACTAAACCAGTCCGATTTGAATTTATCTACCGAATAACAAAAACATAACACGAAGCAATGGATGTGTGAAAGTAAAAATCTTGTAGCGCACATATTGACCTGGGCGAATCATTTTGATAGAAATGTTTTATGACTTACACGCGTTTCTGAGAGCCAGTTAATAAAACACTCACATTTAATAATATTATTCTTACTGGATTAATTATTTATCAAACAAAATAATAAATCAAAAGTTTTACCGTCAGGAAACTCCAAGTTGGCACATAGGCCTAAGTTACTGTCATTACACCAAAAATAATTATTTACCTACAACAAACAATTATACCTACGTATATATTATTGTTTGTAGAACAACAATAATATAGGTACCTACGTATAATTGTTTACAATAAAAATGTCTAAGGGTGTAGGTATTACTTACTTCAATTACATTTAGAGGACGTTAACGTAGTAAGTATTCGTATTTACATAGCGTAGGTTTTAAGAAAACCACCACATTAAGACTTTAGTGTTATTACTGTTATTATTTGAAATAACCTAATTGTACTACCTACGTAGCTAGTGTTATAGTTGTATTAACAGCTATAAGCTGTAGGTAGTGTGTACTAACTACGATGGAGAAGCTCGAATCGCAATACGTATACAATATCACTTTTCTCATTAAAGCCAAAAGTTGAGTGACTTCTGACATATTACGTCTACTCAAATAATTTGCCTTCGCCGGAATGCTCATTAGTATAATTTAGTTTTTGACATTTTCCGCACTTAGCTATTTGATTGGGCCATTGTGCGTGATGTTTTCCTTCTTTTTTTTCCACCATCCCAAACAGCGAGCAGCCTTTTCAGGTTGCCGCAGACTTTCGGTAACGATACTGGACACCGGAAAATTTGTGCCCGTTAATCTGCCACGCTCCCGCACTCCATAAATCCGTGCTGTGGCGTTTCTTCCGCCCCCTACAACACACCTACTATGGTTAAAGGCGTTTATATAGCGGGTAGTGCCTGGCTATCGTGCCTAGTATTTTACTCTGTTCCTCCATTCTGTTTGGTGGTTTTCTTCTGTTTAAATGTGCAGTCATGTTCTGACTTGTACCAGGAGTATAGGCAGTAGTGGTACTGAGCCGTCATCCACCGTCATATACCGTCATCCTTGACCCCCTTTAGGCCAGCTCGTCAGCTGCGTCATTGCCTAGTGAGTTCCTGTGTCCTTTGATCCGTTGCGAGTTATGTTGTTTGTGTATGCAATGGAATAGAGTGTATTATGACACTCCAGTACCTACTAGGACAGGGGTTATAGAGTTGTTTTGTTGTAGAGCTTGAAATATGGATGCACTGCTTGGCACAATTTTATATTATGTCCTCTGACACCTCTGGCTGCAATTGCCTGTGCTGCTTTGGTATCAGCCTACACATTCCGCTTGAAATATGGTGTTAAGTTTATGTAAGGTAATAGATTTTTCGTCATCCATTCTTTCGTATCTACTTTATTAAAAGCTACGTACTGATGTACACCACTGTTTATCCCTAAAATTTCTTACCATTTTACTATGGCGTATAACAAAGCATATTCTATGTATCTAATTTTTGGCCACATCTGGCTTTATATCTACGCAATTTGCTTTTGACAGCTAATGCATTTAGGTGCTTCAAGTTTAACAACGCCCTACCCATTAAACCACCGTCGTTTTGCCATGGAGTTTTATATATTTCTATATAAATTGGTACATAAAACTTGCAAGAGGGTCTTTGATGTGATGGGAAAATATCGATCTAGTGAACTGATTAGTTCTAGTTTACGTAGAGCATCGTAAAAGCTGCGTAAACCACTAATTTGAGATTTACGATAACCGTAAATCATGTTTGTTTGGTCCTGTTGTGACAATTAAACATTTCAACATATATCCGTGACAATAAATTGGCTGCTTTCATGTGAATACGATAGTAGGTATCTAATATAATTTGAAAGAAATAGATATCCATTTCAATGTTTTGAAATTCGTATTCGTTCGTAGCAAAGGAACTACAATTATTGTAGAACTTTAACTATGAACCTATTAAGGTCGGCTATAATATAATAAGTATATCATATACCTACCAACTTCTCAAAAAGGAGAATGCCCATTTTTCTTCTAGCCGTGGCTGCGCATCAAAAAATGTTGTATGATAGCGTAAATTGGATATAAAAGAGAAGTGATGTCGTACTTTCAGGTTTTTGTTGTTCTTTGATTTTCTATTCAGTTTTGAGCTTAGTTTTGTAACAAATCTTGCACCATAAATCTAAATCACCCTGACCGTGAGTGATTTGTCAACTAAGAAAAGATTTTACTAATAAAGTAATATTATTTACCTAAACATATTAATTTAAAATATACATATTTTTGATGATAAATATTTAAATATTAATAAGGAAGTTAAATGTCATAGTCGAAATTATTTTTAAACTCAGCATCTGACCATAGGCTATCCGTTATGAGATCCGATAATTATGAGGAGATTTTTAATATTGGTAGCACTGCTTTCACAAATATAGGTACCTACGCCATTTAAAAAAAGTATGCAATCGAATTCGATAAATAGCTAATTAAATTATAAATATTAAACCGCACATACGATTTCGACCAGGTGAAGTAAGAGAGGTTAAAGAAATATTTTATAATTTATGAGTAGGTATATTATTTAAGTTCATACTCTTTTATTTTAAAGCGATACTGTTTTGGTCAATCCCCTATGTCAACACTTACTTTTCCATTAGCAAATCGTTAAAACAGAGGTGGCTTTAATTAGTTTCACAACCAGGTATTGGATTAAAAATGTAACCACTTGATTAAGACAATATTATAATAAGTGTAGGTTTTGTTTGGGTTGTCTGAGTACCTAAATTTTTAAATCCTAGTCTTTATTTCTTCTTTCGTAGTTCTCAAAGAGTTACGGTGTTTAATCTTACGTAGATAAATATGTATTTTTTAAGACTGCTTTTTAGTAAATTGCCTTAATCGCACATTGACTCTGTTACGTAAGTATATAAATATATGTTCGTTACATCATTTTGGCTAATTTATGGACATTGTATTATCTACGTCCCTATATACCTGGGATGTTTTTATTAGGTCTCTTTGGGACATCGAACGTTTTAACTATACCTACCATTATTGGAAGAACAATATGTACCTACGACATGAACTTTTCTTGCTTGTGCTGGATCTCAAAGGCAAATAGTCATGTGGTGTAGGCATTTAAGTGGGTGCCTACGTAATAATTATGCAGTTCGTTTGATTTCTCTTAGTTTTTATAGCATAAAAAGCGAGATATACCTACCTATAGAGTCCATAATGAATCTAGCTACTAACTACTTAGTCCCCTTATTATGTTTGCCTACGTTTTAAACTAATAGGTACACCGCTAAATAAGACTAACAAAAACATAACGTAAGAATCTACTACCAACTTCCTACAGTCGGTTTAATAAATAAAGTTAAGGCGTATTTACCTCGACCAACATATTTATGAAACAGTTATTTTATAACAGGATTTATGTCCACTGTTACGGCCATAAATAATCCCGGACAAACAATATACACATGCAATTTTGTTTCGTATAAAATTTATGATCTCAAGGCGCACTATAGGCACAGAGCATTATGCAAGTCATGCAATTTTCTTCCCAAACTTTATTCTCTTTTTTATAGGCGTCTACTTGAGTAATGAAAAACTATTAAAGTGGTCGTGTGGGGATAAAGCGAGGGTCGTTGGGACCTTCCAGTTTTATTATGGCCCGACGAATGGCGTAGCGCTATTTTTACAACCCTGCCAATTTCATGGGCCCCGCTAAAAGATGGCAACCCACGTTTACGCGTTCAAATAAATAATGGCTATGTATGGGTATAGGTATGGATATACGTTCTCAAGAATAATGAAGATAGGTATGTTATTCACATTTAGTATAAGACAAAAAGTTATAAACAAAATACCTACTTTACTTTACAAATCATTCAAGATATTTAGTATCTACACATCTACACAAATTCAAAAGCACTTCTGAAAGTGACATAAAGATTTGTTGATAAACGTTAAGATTAACTACAGTTGGTGTTGTTGTTCCTTAGATTTAGGTAGGTAAGTAAATCTTGACTTAGGTAAGCATAGGTCCAGCAAACTCTAGACGGCAATACCTACGTTAACTCACGTTTGTTTTCTTCAACATTGTACAAAATCACTTTATATAGGAAGTTACAAAAAGGGTTTGTAATAGACTCGGGGAATGTTTCTCAACAACCTGTAAGAGCACCTTGAAACCTGCTCCGACGCAGTCTCTGCAGAGGGCAATTGCAAATCCTCAACACTTCCCTCCCCCGTGAAAGCTTGAGCTTCACCAGACGACTTATTATGATATTCGTCTGAGTCATAGTGCTGTAAGGTATTATTTGATTTTTATGTTTTCTCACATCATACGCAGAGCTGGAATCATGAACAAGTTACAGTACTTTTCCTAGTCTCTTTTTACAAGCTTTTTTAACAATACTTTTGCACCAGTGAAATTAAGTATACCTTATTTAGATATATCTTGTACAATATCTCGTCTCCAGGTTTAAATATTTGTGTATGTTACCTCCGCTACCTACCTACTATATGCGGACCTCAGCCTACCCCTTCGGGGAATACAGGCATGATGTTATGTTTAAGTATGTTTTTTGTTACCTCCGCATGACTTAATCAGTGAGCATTGTTGACGATAAATCTTAGCAGTAGGGGATGTGGTAGAGGCCGAAGGTGGTTTTGGGTTCAATAGATCCAAGCGAGACCTTAGCTTGCGCCTAAAAACAAGCTCGGCTGGTGAGATACCCATGACAGAACAGTATTCCTATAGTCAAAAAGATATTATTTTGCCTGCTATTACTTTTATTACGCGATGAAATTATGCTAGATTTAATAGGTACCTTTTTTTACAATTTTGACAAAGCTTTCTGCTTGTCCGTTACTAGGTCAGTTGTAAGCAGGTGACGTCAAGTAGTTGCCGTTTAATTAACAGAAGTTCTTAAATTCATATGACGTAAACGCGGTACCGTTATCACTAACGATTGTATGCGGTAGGACGTACTTTGAAATAAAATCGTATAGCCTCTCTATAACGTTTGTAGAAGTTGTTGACTTACTTACGTCATAGGTATAACTTAACCCATTTAGTGTGTGCACCTACGACAACTAAAAACATTTGGTGGTTTAGAGGACCTAGGAAATCAATGTGTAACCTACAGAACGGTAGGTACCGGTGGGTACTGCCACGGAACGAGCGGAGCTCGCGCCGGGGTCGGATGTAGTTGTTAACATATAAGTATCACACGAATTAATCAATGCTTCTAACGCCGTGTCCATACCCGGAAACCAAAACCGTGACCTAGCTTTGGCCGTGGTTTCACTATTCCCAAATGCAAATTATGTAACTCCCGCAAATTTTCGTACGCAACGCTTAGGGAATTATTGCCTTGTGTGTGTCCTTTTATAAGACAACCATACTCGTACGATAAGTACCTAAGTGTGTTCTACATAAATAGTATGGTCTTATACTCAATTCCGATAACAATTGTTTAGGCCAGCCATTAAGTACCTACGTAATTAATTACTCTCACTAAGATTAAATGTTTGGCAGTTTCCGTGCATAGTTCCTCTAGAGTCACCGGCATATTACCTTCAACTACTAAAATTAACGGTTGCGCGGTCGATGGGCGTCGCGGCCGCTGCAGCGTGCGCGCCTGCGACGCTCTCCTCTGGCAAGTCCCGCGATTCTGAAGGCTCGCTATGTAAACTCGCTCGCAATAAATAATCCGCGTTATTATCCATACTTCGAACGTACTCAATAGTGTAATTTTAGCACTTAGAAACAAAGCATATCTCTGTAACCTATTTACCGATACCTCCGGTATTTACCAACCCTGTTATCTACCACAATTGAGAGGTTTTGTACTTAGGAGAACATGTTGGACGTCTCATCAAAATGAAGCAACTTACAGAAAATGACCTTGACAGTAATCAATTTTAAAAATGTTCCATGGATCCCTGACTAATGATTAATTAAAAAAAAAAATCATTAGTCAGGGATCTAAAATTAAATTAAAAGAAAAAGCAAAATAGAAATGTGGTAGAAGAACAAACTTTGTCATAGATTCAAATATGGCATGGCAGAATAGTTGGTAGGTAATCCGACTCAATAGCCACAAGAAATTATCACATCTTCAAATGAGGCAAAAACAGAAATTAAGTGTCTAGGTACACTTAGGTACCTACCTACCTACACTTTTCTAAGTAGGTGGACTATGGAGCCGCCCGCGTTTCATCTAAGGCCGTTTGTCTACCGAGTACCTACTGCTGCTAGCACCGGCAACGAGATGTCGTCGACGCCGCCGTAGTAACAATGATAGGTAAAGTTTACTTTTTTAGGTAGGTACTGCGTCTTTTACTATGGCCACTTGTCGACCCCAATGTCACAGATGATAATTATTTTTCAAACTAAACAGTAGGTATCGGAATTTTAAAACACCTAGGTACCTACCTATAGTATTCCTAATTTTTCATTACTTTCCAAACTCCGCATAAAGCGCGCCGCACGTTGATTTAAGATTTCTTTTTTCGCGTGCGTTGCTACGGCCTGTTGGTTGGCGCTGTTGCGCGCGCAACGGAAAAGGCATTGACGAAGGCCCAACAGCCAAGCTAGGTACCCAAACACTTAACGTAAGTAGGTACCTAATTCCATAATAGGTACTGTACCTACCTACCTATCAACTATGTAACTTTGAAGTGTTTAGGTTTGTAGAATTTCATCTTCAAGATACCTACTTTAGAAACAGATTTAGGAAACATAAAAAACAAAGATACCTAAATTCTTTCAAATAGGTACTCGGTCTTAGATGTTAACTTTGTAATGTAAAATATATCTACAGTACCTACCCGCATACACAATATATTTTGAACAATTAGGTACCCAATTACCTATTTGAGTGTATGTTTTTAAAGGCGGTTTTAGTTTTTCATACCTAAAAATGATTTTTAAGAATTTATAACACTTATCTACCTAATTTCCAATAGTAATTTATGAATCCTACTAAATTTTTAATTCTAATACTAAGCCAAATCATCAAATATGTATTTAGCAGAGACATGATTCAGTTTTATTGAACAAAAATGCAGTCCATCGTTTCATTTATTTTAGTTCTTCCCTATTCTTCCCAATGGACACATGATATTGAAATAATTTGGCGCCAGTGTTAGACTGAAGAGTCTGAAACTTTAACAAACAGATTTCACGGATTCAATGTTATTAAAATATCATTGATTAAGTAATCATAATAAATAATAATATTAATTAATAACAGCCTATACCTAAGTATGTAACTGTCCCACTGCAGGGCAAAGGCCTCTTCTCGTATATAGAAGGATTGAGCATTGATCATCACGCTATCTCACTGCGGGTTGGCGATTTCAGATATTTGAATCCAGGTTTCTTCACGATGTTTTCCGTCACCGTTAGTCAGAGGAAGTCTTAGAATAACTAAGGAAGTATTAATTATAACTGATTATAACATTGAAAAAGTCACATTGATACTTGTCCGAGTTTGAACCTGCAACCTTGTTCATACAAATCCGACGACATAATAAAGAGCAATAAATAGTTACAAAAAATATTCAGTTTTATATTATACACAATTATACAAAATATTCAGCGTCATCGTCTCATCGTGTATCGTTTAGAACTTGAAGAGTATTCCCGCCACTTTTCCCGCCCAGTAGTTGTCTATGACTAATCCGCCATTTTTATTGAATGTAACGTTCAATTATGATAATGAGGGTTGTGTTGTTAAAACTGTATCATGCAGGTCCAATATTTATTCCGTATATAATTTAAATATAAAAACAATATTAAATATCGTCAAAAAGGTTGATAATTTATTCACCTTTGCTAACATTTTGATATCGTAGAAAAAGCAGTCTATGGTTAGTTGCCTGTTTTCAGCGCTTCTATTGGTTGTTGGAATCACTTCATGTTTAGCCAATATGGCGTCTTTTGTGTTATGAGATGACAACATCGCAGTTTGTGTCCTATTTGTCATTTATTCATGTTAAATTTAACATTATAGATCTACCTCAAAAGTTCAAAGAGAATCAGATAATTATAATGGAAATGGTTAAAACGTGATAAATTACTTGTCGATTGATTACGCATTTAAGTGCATCTGAGGGAAAAGTACTTGGATCCTGTAAAAATGGCGGGTGTGTTATCTTTATGGTTTGTGTTTTCATTTCATTTGGAGAAAGTCAAGTGATGGTTCAGAAAGTGTTTTTCGTGGATTATTATAGTGTTCACTACGTACTAACCGTGGTCAGAAACGGCATGTGTTACTCGTTTTGACAATTGCCGATACGATTGATTAGACGGAGTCGGTGCAGGTGTCATCGCTTTTGATGAAATTATCAACATGTCGCGCTGGGGCAGAGGCCGAGGCGGTAGCGTGGCCGTGCCGCTGGATAGTGCCCTCTTTAGAGAGAATAGCAACTGTCCAACAGCAGCTCGTTCGGCGGGCACAGTGGGCAAGTGGGGAATCACTAGCTTCACGTCGATTAGAAGCGCACCTTACGGTAAGCACGTTCACTGACACAATTGTTATTGAATAAACAACCTTGAAGTCATGTCTTTTAGTTTCTCGATTATTTTAGTTTTCATTGACAAGATTCCTATAAGATAATTGCTGGAAGCAAGTAGTGAAAGTTAGTTGTGACTAGTGACACCAATGAAATGTATTTTGACAGCTTCTTAATGAATTGTTGTTATTTTGGACATCACCAAGATTATTTACAGTTGTCTATCTTCATGTTTCAGCATATACAAACAATATTCTTAAAAAACCAGTGCAAGATCAAAACAGTCCGCTGACAGTACCGGCAGTTGAAACAGAGCAGCCACCACCAAAGCCTAAAAAATTCTTTAAATCGCGTAATGCAGAGCCTTACCCACCAGTTCCACAGATTACATATGCCCCTCCAGTACCTGCTGCACCTCTGTCACCAGAACATCCTTCACATAGTAAGGAAAAGAAAGCAACTAAAAGAAGCAGGACTTACACTAGGGATTCATCATCCCCTGAATTACCTCGCCGTAACTCTGAAAAATCCAAAGCAAAGAAAAACGCAGTTGCTACAAAAGCCTCCAAAAAAGAAGATGTGCCAGCTGAAAATACTCAACCACCAAATAAGCGTTACCTGGTTCGGAATCGTGATAAAGTGATTAATTATGCTGAAGATGGCAGTAACAGTCCCATTCCAGAGTTTACTCGATATGAATCATCACAACCCAAAGTAGCTTCACCTAAAGTACCATCACCCAAAGCCAGTCCATTAGTTTCGAGTCCATCTGTAGTCAAATCAGAAGTTACAAGTCCGTCAACAAGTAAGGATTTAAATGAGGAACGGAAGCCACCCCCAATAGTGCTAAGAATATCCAAAGGTACCTCAAGAATAGTAAGTACTGATTCTAATGAAGGCTTTACATCGCCAAGTTCCGATAGACATTCATCTATGGACACACATTCTGACATTGGGTCTGATCACAAAAAGAGTCCATCTATGGAAACAATATGTTCACCTAAGCATGAAGGTCTTAAAATCACAATAAAATGTGCTGGTCTAAATCAAGAAGCTAGCAAGAAAGAAAAGAAAAAGGATAAAAAAGACCATAAGTCACATAAAAGACACCACAAAAGTTCTGATGATGAGCCATTAAAGAAAATGTGTTCACCGCAGCCTGGTACTGATGCATATGACCTCTATAAAACACTGGCATCACCATCACAAGAAAATGAAAAGGAGCCTAAGAATAAAGCGTTACCAGCAGATGATATTGAGTCTCAGTTGGCCAAGTTAGATTCAGGGTCAGTTATAAAATCCCCACGTTTGGAAGTCCATCCCAATGAACTTCCACCAGAGCCAAAACCTCCAGAAAGCTCCACAGGACGATCTCGTAGAAACCGCCCCAATATAAATTATAGTGAAAATGATGATTACTTGGATGTCCTGACTGGTTCCACAAATAAACATGGAACTAAAACTGTTAGTGACATTAAAAAAGAAGGTCGGAAGACTAGGAAAAAGCATGACATCTCTGACGTAGCTTCCACAATTACTTCACCTGAACATGAACAAGCTGTTGAGAAAAATGAAAGTCCTGTAGAGAAGAATGACTTAATTGATATTTTGTCTGGTGGAAGTGACAGTGGTAAAAGTGTTGAAACTCTCAAGGTTAAGCTACATAGAAAGCATAAACACAAGCAAAATAAGAATTCAAGTCCTAGCTATGAAGCTGAGATGCCTCTTGAGGAAAACACAGAGGAACACACTGCAACAAATGAAGAAGCAGAACCAGAGGAAGAGACTAATGAGGTTCTTGCTCAAGCATTTAATACAAATGATACTCCGACATACTCTCAAGCTAATCCACAATCTTTAGATTCTGCTTACAACAGTTGCCCTAATGAGAACTCTGAAGAAGAGGCACAGAAACAGCATGAAGATGTATTCAAATCACCAAGAGGCATGTGTGATATGGATGATCACTTGCAGAATGATGATAAGCCTAGTGTCAAATTAGTTATCACTAAAAAGAAAGGATCTATATTCAAAAGTAAATCTCTTGTCAATGACAATCCATCTCCATTGCCCGCAAGGAAGAGACGTCACTTGTATAGACATGAATGGGCAAATGATGTGAGTATTTGTTTTTTTCCTAGTGCTACATTTATATTTTTTAACTGTTTGTACCTTTTTCCGTGTATCTATTTCGGGTTTTATTTTAATCAAATGCTTTCTTATATAATAAAATTCCTCCAAGGAAACTAAATACTGTCATTGTAATGAGCATTATATTACACAAACAACCTTGAAACAACTGCACTTCAAGTAATAGCAAAAAGTAATTGTATGATCATGAAATAAAAACAACACACTGCATTCTTGTAAGTCATGTAATTGTCTATTTATAGAAAGGAAATGAAACTCCGAGGCCTGAACCCGTTGAGAATGCTGAAGCCAGAAATCAAGTGGGTGCGGTATCAGAAGAACTCACAAGAGTGACTCGGTACAGAGCACCTGATCCTATTGTAGACGATCCTGTTGAAGCTGTTAAACCATACACCAGTGTTAAGTGCACTAAAGAGGCTAAGGAGGTAAATTTATATTTTTTCCTTGAAAGATATTTATCACATCCACTAACTTAGATTTTTTAATAATGTTGATATTCTTAACACAATATGTTTCCTGTTACAGTATTACACAGTTGTTAGGAATGTGAAGAAAGCTCATCAGATCCAAGAAATTGGAGAATTCCAGGAATTTAATGATGATGTGGAATACCTCTTGGATGCTTTACAGGTAATAAGCAACAATATATAATATGGCAACAATACAAGCTCTTAACTGACCTGCTGTAGAACATAAGCCACTAGTGATTGATCTAAATGAGCAGTGATCACCACACTTATACTTCACCTTGGCATCAGAATTTATTATGATGGTTATCTTTTTCTGTTATTCAAGC
The DNA here is from genome assembly GCA_946251915.1 of Abrostola triplasia. Lineage (NCBI taxonomy): Eukaryota > Metazoa > Arthropoda > Insecta > Lepidoptera > Noctuidae > Abrostola > Abrostola triplasia. The sequence goes on from OX276430.1 coordinate 5,186,680, forward strand.
AACTAGAATAATGTATTTCTTAAATTGATTATTGCTGCCTGTAAATAAATGCTACGTTTTAATAAATTGTTTCTACCACCACAATAAACAAACGCCACATTTAATAATCCATTATTAGATTGGGGTCATTCACAACAAACTTGAACCAGTCAGAAATACTACGTAGGCAGAGTTGGGTGTGTCACAAGCTTGAGATTGACATTTAGTTGACCCTTATGTTGTAACAGATTATTTTAACTTTTCCTATAACTACTAGATAATGAAAGATTACATAATTAAATGTATTCCGTTCTCATGCATTAACAATTAGAATAATATGATAATTATTAAGTAAGTACCTACATTCAATATTGTGCGTCATATTCTAATAAATGTTATCTGAATGTAGGATAACAACCCAATATCGACACGCTGCCTGTCTGCAATAACGTTGGCGAGCAAATGTACTGCGCCCGCGTTCCGCATGCACCTGCGAGCTCACGGCACTGTGCAGAAGTTCTTCAGCGCGCTGCATGACGCCACTGACGACCAGGTAAGCTTCAAGGATCATCGTCATTACGTTGTAAGGAGTACAGAAAACGATGTAGAGTACCTTTCATCCAGAAATAATACTTTTCCCGAGAGACAGAACAATTTTATGACTATAACGATAACTAGATGGCGCTATGTGTTTTCTGAATCAAGACTAAGTGAAAATGCAAATTGACACGGGTGGAACCGCGTTGCATATTATCTAGTTAAAAATAATATGGAGGTAATATTATTAATAAGTACTTTTTAAAGTTATAATACATGTTCGTACTATTAAAAATATGGAGGTATTAGAGAAGACTCATATAAATAATGACTGATAACTGCGGATAAGAAAATTCTAAGCAAGTGAGACTACAAGCCGTAGAGCGCTAGACAGAACAGGCGTGAAGAATAGATGCGGTGGTTCTGTTCTTCAAATAAGGTCAATGGTTTGCTGAGTTACAATAGATTTATCTCGGTTCTAGGCTATGGATCCCATATTCTTGATACTTCACGAATTCCAACTAACAAAACAGGTCTACACAGGCTACCTACTATGACGTTACAAACACTCTTTAGTGATGGAAAACCAAATCTATTTATACACGCCACCAAAAGGGGCTTCCATCTCGCCTCATTTTCTAAATTTCAAATAAATTTTAATTTAAGCTTACCATCTAGGCTACGTGCTATAAATGCGACAGTTAAGCATTTTTCGATTAAGCCGGGCACGAGAAGTTCTTGCCTTACCTAGGTTTTTGATATTTGGTTAATCCTATTTATCCCTTGAAATATATACGTATTCTGAGACTTCTTCTTAACGTATGTTTGGTGAACAACCAGGTGTCAGAGTTTCAACCGCCTATAGGCCTCTCACATGGCTTTACTCACCATTGAAAAAATTTTCGCACATAAATTCAAAAAGACATTGGTGCGTGCCGGGGTCTGACCTTGCGACCTTTGACTTGGCAGTCCAACGGTCATACCACTTGGCTATCAGTGTTGTATTCAAGTGAGACAAGCTAGTTATTGAAATACATATTTCAGTCAAAATAAAGTTTAGGTGAGATGTCATCATAATAAGGGCTCCATTGTAATTTGCAACTTGGCGGACACACTGCCGTGTGGCAAGATAATAATAGAACCATCCCGCATCAATAAATCACTACTTGCATTGAGCTATCTTGTTGACCTGCCCTCTTGTAGTAATATATGAACCTAATAATACTGTATCATTTTAGCTTGCAACTTTATAACAGCTGTTATGTATTAATGTAAATTAATTATGTTATAGAACATACATTATACAATTATTGTATAGTATGCTACAGATAAATTATTTATTTAATATTATTGTTTTAACTTGCATGTATTGATGTTTCATTATTCAGTTAACAAGATTATCAATTTTTCATTGTTTGTAGTTTCAATGCTCATAACGTAACATTAAATGAAGTTGAAGGTCTGTTATTAATACTTAATTACCTATGTACTTCATAATATTAAAGGTTCTTAATAGATATTACAAAACTAGTTTTATGGAAAATGTCTGTAAGAAGCTTCTTGGCTCCTTAAGAATAAAATAGGGCTTATACACTGTTAACACTGTTCCTCGCCTGACAATTTTCTTGTAAGCAGTTCTTATTAAATTGTCAATACATTCTAATAAAAGGAAATGCACTAACTGTTTTATTTTTTATCAGTTCTGTGACCTGAAAAATACAATCGTATAGATCTGTCCTACAAATCTTATGAAATGCTATATTGGATTTATAAAGCACTAAAAATATTACGTTTTATTTTATTTTCAGAGTTTGGGTCTGTGTACGGCGACAGTGATGTTCGTATTGTCCCAAGATCGCCTCAATATGGATCTGGATCGAGAATCACTCGAATTGATGCTTAACTTACTCGAATCTGATGCGTCACACAAGTAAGTTACCCACGTGCAGTATATTCAAAGAGCAAAGCGTAATATTAAAATAAACTACACACACGATAGAACGTTCATCGCTGACATATTTTTTACAGAATTCAGTGAATCCATTTGGCATTTACTGTATGTTTTTATTACAGAAATGCGCTTGATGATTGCGGTTTGACATCGGCCCAATTGACTAAGACTCAAGAAAGGGTTAGAGAATTGTGTGCCGAAATAAAGAGCCAAGGAAAAGCCCAGCACTTAGATTTGGAAAACATTACTGTAAGTTTTTTTAATGCTTTTTCTGTTCTATACTTTTGTGAGACATAATATTTAGATTACAACATAGCAACATACTAGAAAACTTTTGTTATTACATAAACAGATAAAGAGTTCATTGATCCCTTTCCTTGAATCATCTTCCCTATTTGGAACTGATATTTAAATTTAGCTGTTATCGACGACGCAAATATTCAACAAGGGTGTAATTTGTAGGTGGGACATTTGGCTATGGAGACTCTACTCTCGTTAACGTCAAAGCGCGCCGGTGAGTGGTTCAAAGAGGAGCTTCGTGTACTGGGCGGAGTGGACCACATCGTGCGCACCATCCAGGACTGCGCCGCGAAACTAGACTCGCCTGTTGCCGACTGGACCAGCGCCGATGTCGAAGTTCTGAGGAAAGCGGACAGGTGTCTACGGGTCTTAGAGAACGTAAGTTTATTTCGATATTATTTTATATGACATCTACAATTTTGTTTCATTTTTGTGTGAGTTGAGTTTAATTTTATTGTATTAAGCTCTTTATAACATCACGCCTGTATTCCCCTAAGTGGTAGGCAGTGGTGTACTTTAGTACCTACATCCACATTTCGCCAGTTATGTTATTGGTGCCAATGTAATAGGGGGTGAGCCTATTGCCCTCAACCGGGCACAAGTTCAAATTCTGTGCTGCTACTGAGGTTTACCTAAAGGAAAAATCTAGTAACACTGCCTGACCCAAGATTCCAATTCAGGACCTCGTGCTTAGAGACCACTAGATCAACGAGGCCCCCTTTAAACTGTTTCCTTTTAAGCCGAGATAAGATTATCAGATGGAAGTTTTCTACGCATTTCACTCGTGCTTATAAAATGTAACAAAACAATGACGCAATCATAACGACAGCCATTCAACCTCGACAAGTAAATAGAAAGGTGTGGACAGAGTAGGAACTGACGCTTCGTCCGTGTGTGTCAGGTGACGCAGGCCAACGAGGACAACCAGGTGTACCTGTGCGGGGGCGGCGGCGGCGCGGCGCGCACGGTGTGCGGCGTGCTGCGCGCCTGGTGCGGCGCGGCGCGGGGGCAGCGCGGCCTGCGCGCGCCGCTGCTGGACGCCGCGCTGCCCGCGCTCAAGGTGCTGCTCAACCTGTCGCACTCCTTCGGCGCCTCCGGTGAGTAGCTACTGCGCCCCGTGTTCAGCCCTGCGTCCCAATCGACCAACTCCCAAAGATTAGCGGCGCGATGCAGACCTGCTAATTCTGTAAAAAATATTAATCTTTGTTTAAAATGTATTAACATGACCTATTTGTATATTATTTCCTGCAGTTCTTAAAACCTTTTTTACTTAATGTGATATTTTTTTCAGTTTCTCTGGGAGCTCAAGTCATTGGTGAAGAGCCGTCAGTTATAGAGACATGTCTTATCATTTTGAACAACCAAGACAATTTCATTCCTGACAACAAAAACTTCGAATTTAGTGTTTGCGTAAGTATTTTGAGTCACATAATCTTGCTTGTGAGTCGGAATCTAATTTCCTGGCCTTCCTTTTCCCAGACCTCCTATAAACCATATTATACATACTATAATTATATTATTATTTGTGAAACCTTTGTAGTCCTTTATACAACATTTTAGCGTTCTGCAAAGTTTATAGAGAAACATAAACATATAACATCACGCTTGTATTGCCCGAAGCGGTAGGCAGAGGTGCACATATATTACACCCACATTTCGCCAGTTATGTTTTTTCGGTCCCAATGTAATAGGGGGTGAGCCTATTGCCACCAACCGGGCACAAATCCAGACTCCGTGCTGCTGCTGAGAATTACCTAACGGAAAAACCCAGTATTAGTTTGCCCACCAACCGGGCACAAATCCAGACTCCGTGCTGCTGCTGAGAATTACCTAACGGAAAAACCCAGTATTAGTTTGCCCACCAACCGGGCACAAATCCAGACTCCGTGCTGCTGCTGAGAATTACCTAACGGAAAAACCCAGTATTAGTTTGCCCGACCCGGGATTCGCACCCAGGACCTCGTGGTCATCAGTTGCGCTTAGCAACCACTAGACCAACGAGGCAGTCTAATAGAGAAAAAATCTCTATAAACTAACTAACCAAATCTTACACTGCGGAAACTTAGAATTCGATATTCAGTAAGACTATATAAAATAACGGATATTAATCTTTGTTTGACCATAGACTTTAACCATATAATATTCTATCTAAGTTTGACCGTAGATTTTAACCTTATAATATTAAATAAATATTTAATTATGTTTATCCAGGTATTGTTGCTGTTAATAAACTTGGTCCAAAATAACGAGTCAAACACCCAAAGATTATTGAACGTGCGCATACGCATTGACAACGAGGACGACATTATGTCCAGGAGCGTCGGCGCACTGGATCTCATTGTTGATCTATTCTATAAGCGGGAGGACCTTGCAAGGTAATTGGTTAATTTCATGTTTTAGTAGAACCAATTACATATTTCTACTAATATGACTATCAAACTGCTCATAATAAATGTATTGTTCTTAGTTTAATCCATTTTTTCTAATTTATTTTTGTAAATTGTATACACATATAAAATGTTATGTTTACATACAATTATTATTTATGAAATATAGATACAGCCATACATACAGACTAACAAACAGTCATACATAACAAATGTTATTTATTTACAGACGCGCTGAAGAAAATACTGATGCTTTGCTAGACGGTGAAAAGGAACCTAATGATAATAATGATAAGAAGAAGCAATCTCAAGATGATATCGATGAAACTGTTGCGAAGTGTAAGTACTATCCTATTACTATACCAATAATTACATTTCTATAAGACGGTATTGTTTGCAAAATGCATACCCAGACTAACATTTCTACATTACAATGTTTGTTTTTTCGTTAAGACTTCCAATTAATCATGAGTTTTAGCTCAGTAAATAGCCAACCAAGTCAATTGCGCTTGTTAAGTAATTCAATTAGTCGAATAAACATGTTGAGACATTAGCAATGCCCATTTTTGTACAATTGACATTTTGAGTCAGTAGTCAAAATCAATTGTAATAAGTGATGTGACTAATTTTCTGAAATGTCGAGAGAGATAAAAGAGATTTCCAAGATATTAGTATGCAACGATAATAAAAATTACACACGAAACAAGACTTGACTGTTCAGTATCAAGAGCATAATCTTCTAAAATTTACTTATTATTTATATTTTATTTTTGTTTTGTTTTCTTAAACATTATTATAATAGTCCAAAAGGTACCTTAATCTACATCATTACGATACACTACAACAAATAACTGTATCCTTAGTGATAGTTACGAGTGCAGTAATATATCACTGATAATGATTGACGTTTAAAGTCACAAATATCTTTATAGACCAGGGTAGAAGCCTTTAAAAATAATAAAAAGTGAAAAAAAAAAATAGTAGGATGAAACCCATTAGAAAAGGAGGGAAATATTATAAAAATGAAAGAAAAAATAATTTACGGGTGATCTGAGGTCGGGAGGATGGGGGTGAGTTTTTAAGGGTAAAAAACGGTTTTTCTCGATTCCCGGCAAAACTAAAAGTCCTATCGAAAAAAGTCAAATGGCAAAGTTGTAGGTAATAAAAAGATCTAAAACTTTTGTATTTACACTTTTTTCACATAACCTCAAAATTTATGTGAAAAATCCAAAAAACCAAGGTTTTGGTTTTTTATTTTTATCTTTTACAATTTTTTTTTTTACGAAATTTGGTGAAAACTTACCTTTTTATGTCTCAAATACGCTGTAATTTATTTGATTAAAATTATTTATTTTTTCACCTTATTTTGAATTAATATCGAAAAAACACCCTAATTTTCAATCGAAAATTCACCCGTCAAAATATCAGCTTTTTTCAGAAACCTATTTTACGTTAAGCATACTATTTTTTAAAGAAAATATTACGATTTTTATGTTTGAGTTGATTGAAAAAAATTGTAAAAGATAAAAATAAAAAACCAAAAACTTGGTTTTTTGGATTTTTCACATAAATTTTGAGGTTATGTGAAAAAAGTGTAAATACAAAAGTTTTAGATCTTTTTATTACCTACAACTTTGCCATTTGACTTTTTTCGATAGGACTTTTAGTTTTGCCGGAAATCGAGAAAAACCGTTTTTTACCCTTAAAACTCACCCCCATCCTCCCGACCTCAGATCACCCGTAAATTATTTTTTCTTTCATTTTTATAATATTTCCCTCCTTTTCTAATGGGTTTCATCCTACTATTATTTTTTTTGGTTTTAAAAATTATCGACCCTGGTCTAATTAAAATTATCAATTTACAACAATGTTGCAGTTGGTTCAAGTTTTTGAGGTTAAGTATATTAAATATATAATTATGATAACATTCTACTTCGTGTGCTAGTATGAGCTGTTTTAATCAAACAATTCAGTTCGTTCTGGGGCTGACTACTTAGAGGGTGCTAATGGTAAAATTGGGTAGATGACACCATCAACGTGTAAATTACTACTCGTAGAAAATAGGGCCTTTTTTAAAAAAATATGTTGGGTGTCGTGTGCAGTGCTGGCCCGCGCGGGCGCGCACATGGAGCACAGCATGGTGGGCGCGTACATGGCGCTGCTGCTGGGGCACGCGGCGGGCGCGGGCGCGGGCCCGGCGCGGGCCGTGCGCGCGCGCGTGCCGCTCTACAAGCCGCTGCTGCCCACGCTGCGCAAGTACTACGCCTTCCTGTCGCTCACGGCCAGCGTGAGTACCGCAACCTATTATATTACTTCGTACATGGCGCTGCTGCTGGGGCACGCGGCGGGCGCGGGCGCGGGCCCGGCGCGGGCCGTGCGCGCGCGCGTGCCGCTCTACAAGCCGCTGCTGCCCACGCTGCGCAAGTACTACGCCTTCCTGTCGCTCACGGCCAGCGTGAGTACCGCAACCTATTATATTACTTCGTACATGGCGCTGCTGCTGGGGCACGCGGCGGGCGCGGGCGCGGGCCCGGCGCGGGCCGTGCGCGCGCGCGTGCCGCTCTACAAGCCGCTGCTGCCCACGCTGCGCAAGTACTACGCCTTCCTGTCGCTCACGGCCAGCGTGAGTACCGCAACCTATTATATTACTTCGTACATGGCGCTGCTGCTGGGGCACGCGGCGGGCGCGGGCGCGGGCCCGGCGCGGGCCGTGCGCGCGCGCGTGCCGCTCTACAAGCCGCTGCTGCCCACGCTGCGCAAGTACTACGCCTTCCTGTCGCTCACGGCCAGCGTGAGTACCGCAACCTATTATATTACTTCGTACATGGCGCTGCTGCTGGGGCACGCGGCGGGCGCGGGCGCGGGCCCGGCGCGGGCCGTGCGCGCGCGCGTGCCGCTCTACAAGCCGCTGCTGCCCACGCTGCGCAAGTACTACGCCTTCCTGTCGCTCACGGCCAGCGTGAGTACCGCAACCTATTATATTACTTCGTACATGGCGCTGCTGCTGGGGCACGCGGCGGGCGCGGGCGCGGGCCCGGCGCGGGCCGTGCGCGCGCGCGTGCCGCTCTACAAGCCGCTGCTGCCCACGCTGCGCAAGTACTACGCCTTCCTGTCGCTCACGGCCAGCGTGAGTACCGCAACCTATTATATTACTTCGATCTCTCACCATGCCAGCGATGGGAGGACAGTTCACCTATGTTTAAATTTATTTTATTTTTTTCTCTTTTAAATTCCATTTACATTCCTGAAGCAAAGCCAGGCCGAGATGCAGCTAAAGTTGGAGGTGTCGAATAACACCATAAGTGATCTGCGCGCTGAAGTAGTGTTGTTGCGCAATGCAATTTCTGCAAGTAGGTCACCGACCGGCGCCGCTAACGTGAACACGCGTCGCGGCGCACAAAACGCCTCCATATGCAGTTTTGAGTCAGCGAGCTCAACTGCGTCACTGACTGCCGAAAATGCAAGCGTTGCACTTGCAACGCATGCCGCCGCCGTCCCTGCCTCGACAGCGGTAGAGACAACGCCGTGTGTAGGTGCATCGACCCCCAAGCGAGCCTACGCAGCGATATTAGCCGCTAACAAGCCTGCTGAGTTACAATACTCGCAGGCAAAGCAAGCGCTGACTACAAAAGGGGGTCAACAGAGCCGGTCGAAACCTAACAAGGTTTTGAAAAGGCGGGGTCCAGAGAAGGACACGTGCGACAAGGATGGCTTCATAAAGGTAGAGAAGAAGAAGAAGAAGAAGCCTCCTTGTCGGAACCAGTGCGGTACCGCGCTGGTAGGACCCAACATGCTGCTTCGTCCAGCAATCCCTACGACGCAGCTGTACGTGTCCAGACTACACCACTCCACGAAGGTTGAAGAGGTCGTGGAGTACCTGCGTGTGAAGACCAACTCGATTTTGAGGGTCGAGAAGTTGGAGCCGCGTCACAACACTAACTTCAATTCGTTCGTGGTGCGTGTTCCGACTCAACATCTTGAAAAGTTCCTCAAAGAAGAGTTATGGCCGAAGGGTGTTGTTTATCGCCGGTTTCGTGGCCGACTAAATGACACCAGTCAGCGAAACACGACGCCGCCACTTCGTGTGTAGTATAGTTATATAATTGTATGTGTTTATAGTATTTTTAAGTTATATTAATATAGTATTGTATTTATAGTTATGGGCCTTTGATGCCTGAAATAAATGGATATTATTATTATTATTATTATTATTAAACAATTACTCATAATTTGAATTTTAATTCTTAAAAGTATTGCTTACAATTTGAAGCATGATTTTATATGGGGGACAAACAGGAATAAAATGGTTTCCATTTGTCTCCCTATCAAAGTAAGGGGTACAGATGAAACCGATCTGTCCCCCCGGCGCTCCCGCGCACGTCCCTCACTCGTCACTCGTATTACAGGCCGAGGCGGCCATCGTGGCCCACGTGAAGGCCACGCAGCGCATCATCGAGTTCATGGAGGCCAGCGACGCGCAGGCGGCGGCCGAGCAGGGCTCGCAGGCGGCGACCGGGCAGGGCTCACAGGCGGCGGCCGGGCAGGGCTCGCAGGCTGCGGCAGGGCAGGGCTCGCCGTCCGACGTGCCGCAGGACATGTCGCTGGGCAGCCTCACGTGCGGCGCGGGCTACCACTGAGGCGCCGCCCTCTATGGATGACTTTACGGATCGAACGTTTCGCCAAGTGTTATCGTAAATTATTGGTTAGCGTAGCCGGTCGTTTGGATAGTGGAAGTGTTTAAAATTTGTTATTGTTCTGTTGGCTGATAGAGTTTATGTAGGGTATCGGATAGTGTTGGAGGACGTCGAGTGCGACGTAAACTTCCTATTTGCTGATAGATGGAAATTACACATGGTACCGTTAGTGCATGCATATGTGTCTTAACATGTATTAACTAAGTGTTTAGTAATTCAAAGAGCCCTGAATCATCCTCGTTATAAGACTTGTAAATATGAACCCGACTTACAAAGAAATCCTTGTATATTGTGAACACCTTTTAGCAATAGTATATGCCATTTGTAATAGTGAAAACAATATTATAGGTGGTGGACGTTTGTTTGCACGCGGCTATTTATAAGTACCTCTTCTCTTTGTATCGATATTTCTTCCTTCCCTATGATATTGTAAATATAAATCACAGACTGTTAAGGTGATAGTTATGTTGACGACATAGATATGGGTTATGAAGTCTTAATTAAATTGAGATATTCCGAGTTTAAGCCACTGAACTGGCAATATAAAAGTGCAAAAATAGTCGAGTAAGTGTATAATAGATATGTATTCTTTTATGTGAATATTGTGTCTGCACTTTTTGTATTATACCGCTCCGAGAGAGTTACAAATTATTAGAGTATTGTTCTATCGAGGCACAATTCTTTATTGTAAATAAATTTTAGCTAGTACCAATAGTTCGGTCTTTGTTGAGTAAATTTAGAGTAGGTACGGTTGATGATGTCCGGGAATGTTAAACGTAAAGCAAGGCAGCGACCGCGGCGACCGCGTGACGTCATCACTCGTACGACGCGCAGGGAACGCTGTCTCACGAGATAGTGTAAAATGTACAAACACTAACTTCGATAGACGCTCGCAAATGAGAGAATGACCTAGATATAAAATTATAGGACAATTTATAATGTTGGATTTTTAACCAGTTGTAGGACTAGACAGCCTTTGAATCATTGTTTCTCTCCCATTTTATTTACATGTCCGCGAAAGACTCCATTTTTATAACTCGACTGATGTTCATTAGGCAAAATTTACTTTTATATTTTGAATCCTAGGACTTTGTAAGGCACATACATTACTTAATTTTATCTACTATTGCAGATTAGATGATTTCTAAATCAAGCATTCGAATATGTCTTTAAATTTGATATAGTTTTTTCTTTAAATAGTCATCATAAGAAATTGGCGGTCAACCCCGTTTACTAATTTACGTTTTCTGAAACATGAATAAGTTAGTTTTTGTGATGGTTTTAGTGAATCGCTACCATTCACATGCTATTTGTATATTTAAGAATTAGTTGATATTTGGCACAATTTGGCTCTTTGAAGCACTATGTAAAATTGTTGTATTCTCCTGTGTCGGTAACAAAACTTCATTCCTAATATTAATTTTTATCAAGATAGTTCTATATTACGTGTTTTGTTGCATTTTGGGCTGAGCTAAATCAAACAATACGAAAATCGTATAAATAATGTTGTGTACCTACTTAACTCTCTACCGACTAACTACACGGTTACGCGGTCCGCATACTTCACGCATGATTGCGGTTTTTACCTTTTACGGAAATGTACTAAGAGTAAATTCTGACATACAATACCGTACGCCGACATTTTCTGACAGCTTTACTATATTTATAAGTTTTTTATTCTTAAGTTGTGTAACTGAATAGGTATATTATGTAACTAAAGGTGGTTCCACTCACAGAATTAGGTGAACACTGCTGGGGCTACTTTATATGAAAGACAAAGGATTTCATTCTGATTGAACACTGTACAGATATGATTCTTATTGCCTAAATTATATTTACGTAATTTATTGACCTATGTATGTATGAACTAAGCGTAGCTCTAAAGTGCATTTCGTTATGAAATTTTCATCTTTTTATCACCTGTGTTTTGAATAATACGTTGTTTTTTAAACTATTATCACGAGAGTTTGATATCTTGAGAAATTATTATTGTATATGTAATGTGTAATTATGTTATAAAGTATTACGTGTAATTATTAAAAGAAGACAATTTAAATAACCTACTAGTTTTATTGTATAAAATGGTCATGTGTCAATTATTGCTGGGAGCTGTAACACGGGCGGTTTCTAGCCATGAACCGTCCAAAGATAGCAATGGAATACCAAAAATAAAACGATGTTAATTGACTAATAAAGATATATTTCACGTTAAAAATCACCTACAATACAACAACACAAGAATGTGTAATTGCATGTTTCGATTACACGTATTGCATTCACGACAAACACAAGTTAACACGATTGAGCTAACGTTTTTCTTCTCTTTGTAACTATAAAAGCTTTATCCGCGATGAATATAATTGACATGATTAGTTAGTTACAGTGAGAATGCTACTAGTTGAGCTCTTTCACTCATTTCTCTAGAAGATAATAATAAAACTACAATGGGGCACAACGTAAATAGAAAAGATTAACAATACTTTAACAAAAATAATAACAATGATTACTCACTCAATGATCAATTGATCAGTCACTAAAATGACCTAAAATATTAAATTCGTTCCACAGCGTCTACGCGTGCGATGGCAGGGGCGCGGATATTCTGCCAGTCTCCCGTCTCGGTGTATCGTTTATTTACAGCAATGAGCTGTTCGAAGTTCGCTTTCGCAAGCTTATGTTTATTGCGAACTTTCTGAACCAACTCTTCGTCGTACACCTCTTCAGGAACATCAAGTTTCAAATGAGCCTTCATTTCTTGCACCGTCGCTAAGAAACAGTTCCACGGCGACCAGTCTTCATTAACGTGCCATCTACACAGTCTCAGTTCTGTGACATCACTACACTCGCTGATTGCTGAATGTGTATGCCAAAGCTTTTCAACTATGAAAAAAACGTCTTTCTCTTGAAGAACGAATGCTAGCGACCCCCAACACTTTCGGCGTCGTTCCTCACGCTGCACAGCTCTCAGGATAAATCGGTAAGGCGTCATATCTATCCAGCTTCGTTCGTTAACGTCTTTCCACGAGCATGACTTACAGATCAAGAAATTACTCATTCTGGTGTTCAAAGGGAACTCCGCATAAGGTTTCACTTGGTGGCATAATTCACAGAAGTGGAGGCTGCTGTTCTCCATTTTCTTATAATCTCTCAAGTCTTTGTACTTGGTTACACCTGAATTCAGTTCAGACGTTTCTATCAGGCGAAACACACAGCTAGCTACTCTACGCCTTAAAAATTCAAGTTGGTGAGTGTTATACCGCCTGACGCGCAGATCACATTCTTGATCCAGAAGAGTTATAATTTCTTCGGCTAGAGGATGGCGGAATCCCTGCAATGCAAATTTCATGTCGACCACAAGCTCCAAGCGATCTTTAATATCCATGTCATCGCGGATAAATGAATAGTACAGTTCTTTAAGTTTTCTAGCTCTTCGTATTTCAACTGTTTCCATTTCGATTAATTTTCCGCTGCGGCCATACCAAGCTATTGGTTTTGATATTTCTTCTAAGAATCGTTTTTCACGAATTTTTCGACTATCTTCTCTTACTTTGACTCTGTAATCTTCAATACATCGCAGTAATTCAACTTCCTTATCAAGTAGTAATGAGAATTCTGCAATTTTCGGACCTTTAGCGTGTAGCCTTGATATTCTAGCAATTTCAGCGTGTTTCCAACGATCAACCTGAAAATAGCAGGTAGGTATTATGAGTTCAACCGTATAAAGTAATTACCGTACGCGACAGGTTAACATGGCAATATTTTTGAGGATGTGGCCAGGTAGTTTAATAATAATTTTTCTTACCATTGCATACAGTTGATCAAAATCCTCGCGTGTTTTCGGAAAAGTTTTAGTGATAAGGTCCCGCCGTAAACGTCTCTCTGCCGCTTCTCGTTCCAACCGCTCTTCTTCCTTCATTCTTGCTATCCGCTCCCTGTATAAGTATAAGTAGTATCTAGTGTCGATTATAGCACAGCATAGCTTAGATCGCAATGTAACAGATTCAAAATAATAATAAATCCAGTCTGAGTATTTACTCTCAGACAGACATTTATTTAAGTATTTGATTAATTGACAGTGAAATAACTGAGTGATAAAGTGCTATTTGAGTTCGTTACGGGCCTATTATTGGTAGTTAGTTGAAACACTACGACAGTTGACAGATACTTCATCATCATCATCATCCACAGCCTTCAGTATCCCACTGCTGGGAGCCTACTTACATAAAATATTTACACACTTGCATCTACATATCTACGCGCTCAGATAATGTGGTTAAAAACGAATTTAGATAACCATAAATAAAAGAACATTAACATACATGCAGTCCCGTAACCATCTATCCACTTTTTGACGAAACTGGTGATGTCTGAAAGCTCGTTGTATGATGGAAGCGTAATGATTATGATTCAGTCGGATGATCATCTCTTCATAAGTCTCATAGGGTTTTGGGTTTATTATCCTGTCAGTCACGTTTGGTACGTATGCGTGAACAGTATTCATTTGCGTTGCACGACTGTAGCTAGTGTCCTGGAATTCATGGAGGCGTGATTTCATTTATTAGGCATTTGAAAATGATGAATAGTCTGTATAATGAAGTCTCCGTAAAATCTGTATTAAAACTGAAATAAAGATTGTGTTCAATGTTCATGATATTATTGTCGTCTGCCTAACTAACTTCTTCCAACGTAAGTAGATGTAGCTAGGTATCAATATTCTACATAGTGCAACATTATGATATCAAGATTTAGCGAATAGGTTGCGTCATACGTACGTATATCTTTTCCTTTTCTTCTGCCGTCTGTGTGTCTCTGCAGTTCTTCTTTTCAGGAGGCAATTTTTCTGGCTTTTGCGGTGTTTGTGTATAAGCATGATGGAATACAACGCCTGTGACATCAAAACAAAGGTAGATAAGAGACGAGTTAAAAATGAAATAGCTATTTTCTTTCTTTAAGAACTTACATGGACTACAAGGTAGGTAATATTATCTAGCTGTTACCTACCAGACTCAATTTCATTAAGTTTTTTTTTTTGTTAAGTGTCATGTTCTAGAATTATATTATTATTTTATGTCTTAATCAGAGGCATAACTTATAGGTACATACCTGTGTGCACATTTCTGTATCCTCCCAAATAAGGTTTGCGCATAGGTTCAGAAAATATTTCAACATTGATTTGTTTAATTGTTGTCCCGAACGGTACCGACACACTCAGAACATCATTCATTGGTATTTCCTTGTACAACTTCTCTAAATCAAGTACCTCATTATTTTTGGTGAGCAATTCAACCTCTACTATTCCATATTTGTCATAATCGAGGTCCATAACTGACATGCGATCTTTTAATGGATGGTTTGATCTTAGTATTACTAGTCTACTTGCATCCAGTAGAAATAGTCCACCTAAGTTTTGCTTTACTTCGAGAATTGTCATAATAGAATGATATGAACGAGTAAAAGTTGTATTCTGATTGCATACTTTAAACTTGATAGCAATAAATGGCATACTTTTCTTCTTAGGCATAACTGCATGCAACAGTTCATGGACGTAAGATTCTTTCGGTATCTGTGATAAGGAAAACTCCTCGGAATCTTTAGTAAAAACATCTATAGTTAACATTCCAAGCGGATCAGCCTTGAGTTCAGACAAATGACAAGTATCTTTCAATACATTTCTATTTTTAGTTAGTAAAAGGTTACTATTTGACACACTGAGTAGTTTTGCTAATTTTCGTTTGACAAACTTTATAGGTGTTGCCGCAGGGAAGACCTTGTTGAAAACTTCTTTGGGGTTCAGGGGCGACTTGAAGGAGACTAGTATGTGGCTGATGGGGCAAATGAACTGCTCGGCATCTCTCGCACATGGTGCTGTCGGGTACCGGGCCTGGCTCTCGTCTCCTTGAGGTGCAGTTTTATAAGGTGGGGCCGTTAGTAGCTTCTCTCGACCTAATTCGCACTGGCACGCGACCGCTCCTCTCGCACTGTCTGGATTTGGAGAAATTCCTAACAATTTGTGGATGTCCGTTCTTTTCATGATTGCAGAATTATTTCTATCGAACCAACTAAATTATGAAAAAATGTATAGTTTAACACTAAACTATAATAAAAAATGTACAAGAAGATAAATAGATTCTGACGATTGACTTGTAAACTGTTGCTAAGTAACTGTCTAATATCTACAGTTTAGTTACCGTCAGGACGGGTTGCCAAGTAACCATTGTAATTTTTTCTATGACATTATCAGCTACAATGTGGATGGCAACGCGCTGAGCGACAAGTTCATGATATACATACATACATACATAAAGTCACGCCTGTTTCCCTGAGGGGTAGGCAGAGACCACGGATTTCCATTTGCTACGATCCTGGCATACTTCTTTTGCTTCATTCACTTCGTTCATGATATGATGTTGATTATCTATAATATTTAATTTAATCTGAAAATAAATTATTTTTACATACATAGGTACATAGCGGTATTTTTGTTCTCCCACCGCAGGATAAATACTTTTTTGGTTAAATGCTCTACGACTTTTTTGGCGTAGACTTAAAATCCTAGTTACAACCTTTGTCCAACACTGGACGTGTACCGGCTGGTGATGATGATGATGAAGTTGCGTCTAGATTTTTTTTTATCAATAAGGTTAACTAACAAAGTGCCTAGAGCTAGTTGTAGGCCCTACTATTTTCTATTCTGTGCTAGTGCCCAGGTCCTCACTCCTAGGGACATTAGGTATTAGGTCAATTAAAATTAACATTGACAGGTTGTCTTTTGTTTATACACTAAGGATAGGTAGGTACTCCTCGTGCATACGAATCCGGTCTGCCAGCCACTAAGCCATCACGACATTGAGTCAGGCATGTTCATTTTTTTTTATTATAGGAATATTGTTTTTTTTATTTTTTTAAATTATAGGTACTTTTTTTTTATTGTTCTCATATTCATATCATCAGGTATCGAATATCGCTTTACCATGGTTAATACTTAGGTATAAACTCATGGATTTCTTACTAAGAAAACTTAACATTTTCTCATGATGACCCAAACGAACCTAACTAATACCTACCTGAGCTGAGGAGCTAGTAAATTGTCGATACCTCACTACAAATACACTAACAGCTGTCGTCATACGACGTATGGAACTCGACTTGGGGAACCTGAGACTCAAGACTTCATAAGTAGGGTGTACTGATTTACCTACCTACTACCTAAGTTATTTCTATAACGATAATTAATAATAATGTTAAATCACGATCGCAATATGATTCCCGCGAGTAGGGACATCTCGTCGACATATGGTAAACCGATAATCCGAAAGCCGTTACTCAGATTCTTAATAATTATTTCGGCTTTTCAGATTACATAACAAACATTACGGTTTATGTTAGGTAAGTCTAATCATAACACATAGGTATACCTAAAGGTTACTGAACAAAAGCATTATGGAAATTTCTAGTTTTCAGTAAGCTGATAAAGAATGAGCTTTGTTTGTTTCCATAAAGAGCGAATTAACCGCTAAGCTTTAAAAACTTAACTCCTTTGAAGAATATTATAAAGATCCGAGTGTGCATTCAACGTTTATAAATAGGTAATTTTCTGGCATGAAACTGTTTTCTTTGTAAGTTTATATCTTTAAGGCAATTAGTTTTTCAGCTCTACTTAATACTAAGGTAGATAAGCATCTGTAATAAAATGTCCATAGTATTTTGATAACCATACACGGAAATAAAATATTATTGATCTACTACAACAGAGACCTAAGTAGGTGGTTGATAGTTAATAAAAATTGAGAAAACAATAAAATTACAGCGCAATAAAAGAGCGAATGTGCCGAGCATAGCTGGCGTGATATTAAATTCCTCCGAAAACATAAAAATGATTTTCGATCGTAAAACTATAATTTACAGACGTAAAAATGCGCTGAGTTATATGTTACTCCAAGTCTGCGATGTGGACTAGGAATATTGCATCGTATTGTTGGTGACGCCGTACTTAATAGGTACTACGTATTATTTATTGTTGATTTGATACACCTATCATCAATCGCTAGAACTTGGGTAATGAAAAAAGAATGTAGGTTGGTTCAGCTTATTTAAAAAATTACATTGGAAATAAAGCCAGGAGGAGTCTATATATTTTGCTAAATGAATATAGTTAAAAAAATAAACTAAGTAAAAGTGTCGGTACTGGTATAATTTTTCGACTAGTTTCCAGATCTTTAGAGAACTCTATATAAGAGTCTACATGACCCACTTACATGCTACCTGTGAAATGACTTTTTCCCCGCCAATAAAAATGTGCACCATCACTTATACTCATTTTTATTTTTATACTTAGAGATTTTGTTTTAATAGCAGGCTATTTAAGTCATCTCATTGCAAAGGTGTGTGGAGGTTTAGGAATTCAATATGTCAACAGCTGATTATAGTATCCCTCTTACTCAGTTGGGTAAAAAGCTGCCTATCTTAAAAAAGTGCTGTTTCCAATCTCATGACTTAATTTTAAAGACCTAGCTTCAAAAGCATATTCAGGCAGTTTCTTAAAGGCTAAACCTAATATTTTCTTGTACTGTAGCTCTTTGAAAGCATGATCAGTGCATATCAGATGTCTAAACAGAAGTGTATGTAGGTGGTAGGTACGATGCGACGGGTGTGCTCGTATTATTGCGTTTGTTCGGGCTCGTGTGCGTTCTGTAAACACGTGTTTTAATCAAGCCTGTTGCTTCGCTTCCGTTTGCTGCGGCCACTCGACGCTCGGCAAAGAAAAACTTTGCATGTGTTTTATTACGACGGATGCGGACCACCCTCAGGGCTTAATTTCGATGTCGACCTGCCCCGCTCTAATTGTTTTATTTTATGAGTAAGTAAATATAAAAATAGTTTAGTTTCACCCTAAACTGGTTGAGGTTCCGGGTTTATGAAGGAATATTATATTGCCAAATGTATAGTTATGAATAGAAATGTATAGTTAGGTAGTCTACATGGGATATCAAATGATAGGGTAATGTATAAGAATATGAAAGTAATCAACCTTATATAGGTAAGTTTTAAGTATACACAAATAAGAGGTAGGTAAATAATTTTAGTGAAATAGACTCTTAATCGTCATACAAACCTCCAAGACCACTACCAATTATTGCTTCTTGAGAAAGATGGCACAACGTAACACATTACACAATATGTCTGTCAGAAGATGGAACTAGTTAGTTGGTTTGCTACATTAGACAGTAGGCACCGAAGTACTTATTATACCTATTAATAAAAGCACTAAGAACAATAGAATGGTTTCTGGTTCGAGATCGTTTATCCTTGAGATGCGGAGATGAAGAGATTTAAATCCTGCATTAGGTATTTGTTAAGTTCTTGGTTTTATTTAAATAATAAGATTTTTAATAAAAATGAAATCTTTGCAGAAGGTGTTGTACGAATCGTCAACACTTGAAAACAAAACAGTATCATGGTTTGTTTACAGGGCAGTGTCGGTTCCGAAACACGCAATCTTTCTACTGCCCGCGATAATCGAGATGAGCAATTTTATTGCGCTCGCGGGCAGGGGGTGAAGCCGCGGGAGGGGCGGTGGTTCATTCGATTAAAGCTCGCTGTACACGGAAATTATCAAACGAAACGCACCGACAACTCAGCGGGCCGTGAGAGACTCTACATTAATAGTTTTTGTTTCCCAACTCGCTCGTTTCGTCGCAGAAAGGTAAAGTTTGGTCCAGGTATTTTTCTTTTGTGAACCGTTTGTTTTCAGACACCTCTCATTTCGAAACACTCTTTTGGCTGTCTCATATCCAATATTATGCTCGTTCTATCTACATAATCCTTACCCATATGCGTGTTTCTTTTGTGATTTAAAAATTCGTACCTTCAAAGAATAAGCTACGTTTCGTAAACTCGTTTAACTTCACTTATGAAAGTCGTGTGGAAAATATATTTGTGCTCATTAGTTCATGTCGTATATTTCTGACTCCAGTCCCCTTACCATGAACTCCTAGAATAGGTCAGTTTACGATGTGGAAGCGAGACGCCGCTACGGTCAGTGAAATGCAGCGTCTCGCTTTCACAATGTGAACTGTCTTGCTTTAAAAGTTCAAGAAAAGGGGGCTGAACCAATTTATTCAGGAGGAGCTTGGTAGGTCCATCGAAGCTCTTTAAAATAAATTTCAATAAGTTAGGTCCCAATATCTAAAAAATATGCATGTAGATCTACTGAAATGTACAGTTTGTGCAATATTTTTAGTTGCAGATACTAGATACTACCTACACACAAACGTACGTCAAAATTCAAATTCAGTTTGTATTCAATGTTTGTTCAGATTTTCCAATCGCACCTCGCGTTAATTTGTTTGTACAAATTTTACCGCACCCACAAACGTTTCGATTAAAATTTAGCTCTATATTCAATCTAACTAACGGACGTTTTGTTAATGCGAGCATGTAAAGTTAACACGCAACACAAAGCCGTTCCGAACACATATTTAAGCGGACTTAATAGGCGAGCATTAGTCCGTCGCACGCCGCGGCCGCTCTGTAGAATGCACACTTTATTTGTAAGCTGTACTACCAAAACATATCGCGAATTGTAACATTGAAACCGAAACATCAATATGGTTAATGAGAGTTGATTAGCATCGAGTACGTGCAAATTATGTAGGCAGACAACACGTTACAAATTGATGTAGTTGCGCCGTATTTAGGTAGGTACACATCGATGCTATATCTATCAGATATCGGAGACAGGCGCAGACAACTCAAATATAATTAAACAGCGCTAGTTCATTAACAATATAGACGAGGCTGTGGCCTACATAACGATTGCATTAAAATACTTCATAGGTCACATTTGAAAACTCCGACCTATTTTATTTTAATATTCCAGACGGTACAGTCAGCAACATATTAAGTAGTTTAACATGTTACGGAATCTTATCTAAGTATAAATTATTAATTAAAAGAAATAAAAATAAGAACATTTAAGAAATTTTACTATGTAAGAATTTTTCCTTCAATTTATGCTATGTTTAAAAATCTAAATGTTCAGCGATTTATGTTGCTGACTGTACTAAATGTATTTCTTGTTTTGGTTTAAAATAATAAATCGTCACTGGTATAATACGACATAACCGATCCCAATATTGGTAATTGATTTTTCTGCGCTACTCCGCCCCTACGCGGGCTCAGTTGAGTTAAAAGCATCAATCGGACTATCATTAGCAGGTATTTAGCCTTTCCCCGACTGCGGTTATCAGTCAATTTGTCGAGTGCATTTCCATCTGTGTCCGCTCACCAATCCAAATATGCCCTATTAATTATTTATGAAATTAATACGATTGGCAAAAACAACACGTGTAGGTATTTGTGGGGAGCGCGCACATGCATGCGTCTTTTATTTGATTATTGGACCAGTGATCAGCGACGAGCCAGCGATGTAATAATTTATTCTAAACTGGTTAATGCGTTTACTGGTTTGATACATTCGGCAAAAGATGCGGCCCTATCTGCTACTATGTTACAAGCAGTTATAAAAATAATAAAAACTTAGATATTTTCAATCTACAGTTCTGAATCAATCTACTTTTATTACTCAGCGGAAATACGGTATTTTTGCAATAGCACCATAAATATTTTTAATCGCATCTATCATAATTCTCGTGATTAATCTTTGCAATAATTTAGGATATAGATATAATTAATATGCGAAGGTCCATATGCAAAAGGAGAGTGTCGATGATATCAGGCGATATCAAAACAATCATTCGAAGCACAACTCACAGTTGGTAACCTTGTACTATAAATTAGCATCAATGATGCTTATTAACCTTATACAGACACGCATAAATAGGTACCCACTTATGTTTTTTTAGCATACCTATTTGTATCAGTTATTGTGTTATAAAATGTACCTATGACAAAACTAGTTTGGGAATGAATAGAATAATTATATTTAATAAAGTATATTTCTCTTGTATGTAAATTTGATTGGACATGTCTAAAGTTACGAGAAATTACCGACAGAGTAAACTTTATAGACCTATAAAACAATTATACAAAACAAAGATGAGCGCTTATCTTTTAGACTTATGAACTTTATGATTTAATTACCTGCCTAGATGTGTAAGTTTATCCATTAAGCCATCAAATTATTATTATTATAAGTCCGTATCGTCCCACTGCAGGGCAAAGGCCTGTCTGCCGCCACTCGACGCCAGTCCTTTAGGTAGGAGTCTAGATCGTCACTCCATCTTTTTCTCGGCCGACCACGCAATTGTTTGCTGCTATAATTATGTATGCCTAAGTACCTATGAAACATATCTACAACTAAGAAAAACAAATAAGACAAGTGGTCAGACTGATCATTACCAAAAAAATAAACAAAAGAGAAAACAGGGAAATTCTGTGATAGTTACATGCATGACGAGACTTACATCATTAAATACTAGTACCTAAGTGAAACCCATGTTACCACTCTTGGTCCTAGATTAATAAAATTGCGTTGAATTCATATTTCACGTGGCAGCATTAAAGTTATAGTTAGGTAATATACGACTGATTCATCCAAGTTTAGTGTACTCATATCTCAGGCGAGTTCATCACATATGCATATTATGACATAACTAGACGGGTTTTATTGCGACACGGACAGACGTGGCTAAGGATTGGGGCGGCCGCACATCGCGTCTGCAATATTATGCGCCTAAGCAAGTACTTTAATATAACCACCTTTATGACACCCCCGTACAGCAACTGGATGCCGTTAATTTCGCATTTGACTCGCAGAAATAAAAATGGGGAAGCATTTATAGTTGGTTTGTCTGTTTAAAATTGGTTGGCCGAATTCATCTCTTTACAAAACATCACGCCTGTATTCCCCGTAGGGGTAAGCAGAGGTGTACCAATAGTATACCTACCCACATTTTGCCAGGTATGTTTTTGGTTCCAATGTACCTAATAGGTGGCGAGCCTATTGCCATCCAGGCTACATACTGTCTCTGATTTCATTCGAGCCTAGGAGTTCGTGCTCAGCAGTCGCGCTTAGTAATCACTAAACCAACGAGGCAGACAGTCATATTTTAATAACGACAATTTAGAAAACTTATACCTAATTACCTTGTTGGATATCGTTGAAGTAAAAAGCTGTCATACATGCCATGAAATAAATACTAGGCATTAGGCATACGTACTAACTAATTACTTCTAGGATTAGCTGACTAATTACAATAATAATTATGCTGTTCTTAGCTAAGCGAATAAAGTTGTTAATTTCATTCCTTTAATGGTACTTTCGGGAAGAAAAGCGTGCTTGCCGGACACGCGCACGAAGCAAGAGCAAATCCTAGGAACCTTAAAAAACAATAAAATTCACTCAGAGTTCCAAATGTGACGAAATACGTTACAGGATGTGTATTTAAATGAGGTATAAATAAATCTGGTTACTTGAAATACTTGGGGCCGTTTTATTATACAACATTGTGATACAAACCGGTATGTACGCGATTCCCCCGCGTTATGCTACATAGTCGATGTTCCGATTGCGTAACTTTTTAATTTTTTGCTTTCACAAAAGAAATTTCCTGACAAAGAGAACCGATTAAAATTTTGACGCAATGAGCGTGTTGGTTGGTTGTGGAACAAGAAATTAGCTGCCAATTGCATCGAACACACTATTATAAGTTGGGCCATTGTTTTACTGTTTTTAGAACTCGTTTGAAGTTATATTAACTTGCATACATTTACGGTACCGTTAGTCTCGTACAGTCCGTGTGTTTGCGGTAGATTCTCTCATATAAGGAAATATAACCGTCTGGTTTAAAAAGTATGAAAGATATCTTTGATAGGTAATAAATAATCATCCTCCGTACCATGAACTCTTAAAGCAGGGCAGTTTACGTTGTGAAAGCGAGACACAGTTACACTGCACGTAGCGATGTCTCACTTCCACATCATAAACTGTCCTACAGTGTGTTGTGTGTTTAAATTTGATCCTAAATTAAGTCTGCGACCTTCAAAGTAGTTCATTAATTTACATTTTAATTAACTTCGAACAAACACAACAGAACTTTATTGATTTGTAAAATGATAACCCTAATGCCGAAGCCGCGCCGACCTCCGTCCGTCTGTGTACAGTGTACAGAGGCAAGCGGAACTCACAAACATATTAGTATACGTGGGTAATGCCTAGTCAAACTGTCCCAGGGGCGTGCGTGATTGTGCGGGTGTCCCCGGGATCTCGGCTGTCCACTACGCAGCGTCATCGCATTGTTGCATAACCATGGACTCTATAAAAACTTCCATCATTTTATTTATTTGTATTTGTTCAGCTGTTTGGTATTTTACAATATTTCACGTTTATTTATAGCAAGGGAAACTATTGTAGATAGTTCTGTATAAGACTAAGTTACTGTCTCTACAACGTTGGTCGTTGACCTTAGTTTTTACTAGAATCATGCAAAAAAGATAAGAGATTTTGCTTTAGAAACGAATAAAGTAATAAACGCGTTTACGTTGTTTATAGGTCTTTAGTTTTTACGACTTATTGAGGCTAATTTATAATTTTTTATTTAACGTTTTTTATTATTTTTTGAAATGTAACAATATATTAGAAGCATTGCTTCATAAAGGTCAGACTGGTAGAAAATGCCGAAGGCGTTAAATCCGCCTTGTACACTTTTGTATAAAGAATAAATAAATACATAGGTATAATTAACCAAAAACTATACTGTATAAGTTGTACAATTTTCTGCATGAAACCCTTTTATTATTTTAACTTATAATCAAAATCTATATAATAACACAGGGTATTAAAATAGGTAAGTATTAGATTTGTTTATACTGTGAAACGACTTATCACTTAAATTAATGGGCATTTAGGGCTAATTAGGATTTAGCCATAAGGTCTCCTCCACACCACGACAAATTCAGGTAGGTATTGGCAAAACAAAGCGAAAGGTTCGACCGCGTTGAGTCACACTCGACTAGTATTTTCGTCTTTTTTAAATAATAGTACTTATTTTTTCAAAGTATCGCTTTGATACCAATTCTTTTATTACTAAGTTGGTATATATTTTTCATTTTTTATCAAAACAGGTTTACAATATTTATTATTAAAGGTGTTATATACCTAACGAATCTATATCCAAAAGGAAAAATATCTAAAATTTAAATCCAATTTTAAGGCAAATAAGCTAATCTACTGATTATCTAAATTTTATTTATACCTAAATCTAACATTTTTAAAGCGGTATTTATACGTTTTTAAACTATTAAGCACAGTCGACGATAGAACATACTTTATAGAAGAAATTGGTTAAACTAAACTAACTAAGCAATTGGTATAGTTTGTCACCTAAAAGGAAGTCCAACATAACTTTAACTCGACTCGATAACCTGTACCTACAGCTTTAAGTAGCAGTAAATGTTGGATTTCTTTCGAAGTCGGATAAGCACAGAAAATATAGAGCAGGAGTATTTTTACACGTGTATAGGTACTTGAAACCAACGTGTTACAGTCTGGATAAAGAAAATCTTACAGAGACTTGAAAAACGTTCAGAATTCAGATAACAGGGCTACTCAGAATGGTCCGCTATCGACAAACAGTAGGATTTTAACTTCGGCAAATTCTAGCTAAGTAGGTAATCGACAAAAGTGGTTCTGTATGCGAATCTATGAATGGTGGTAACTGCGAACGAACATAAAAATGCACGTGTTTACCGACCCCGCAGGCCAATATCCAACGGACTGATTGCTTCTTTACTGTTACACGATAAAAATTTTATTAGATGCTCATAAAATGTACTCTGACGACTCGCGGGACCCAGTAGCCAATATATTTGAAACTACCCTGTAACCGACCTTTATAAAACTTAAGACTTAAATGTGTGTGCTTTGAACTACCATTATGTTCCCCAATCTGTTACGCAACTGATAAACAGTTTTATGAAAATATATTGACTGTCTCTACTTAAGACTGATCACAAGGTAGGTAATAGTTAGCATCGAGTACCGACTTACGCCGCCACAGAACTCACAAAAAATCACACAAATACAATAAATAAATTTTTCTAATTTTGTTCTATTCCAATCAGAATAAATAAAAAAAATAAAAAATAAAAATCATGGCTGGTTGGCCGGCCCGTCGAACCGTTCAAATCGTTTAGTAAACACCGAATAGGTCGTGTACAAGTGAGGTACAACGATTTTAATCGAATGGAAACGGAACAAAGTGAAAATGTACACCTCAATTATTCCAACAGTCGCTTGTGGACAAATATTCATAGGACCACGTGGCCACCGGTAACGTGCACAATATGAACAAAGTTTTGATACAATTGTTAATCACCCTGTAAAATTGTTTGCACTTATTTGTACTTTGTCTGTTATACTCACGGTTTTTGTATCCTTGCAAACATGGGCCGTGTTATTGTTACTAGCCTCCTATAGCTAGGTAGTACCTATATAGCCTACGGGCTAACCTTTTGCCACTGGTGGTAACACTTACGATGTTTAAAGGCCACAAAGGTACATTTTGTATTTTTTTAATACAAAATTGAGACTTTAAAGAAAATTATAGCCTTTTCTTAACCTAACCAGTACATAAAGGCTAAATCTACAAGAAATCACTGTAGTTAGCAGTATAAAAGAATATTGCCTTATTAGGTCGGCCATTGTAAGTTACAGCGAGAAACGCTCGCAATTAAATTAGACGGCTGTTGAAATTGAAAAGTTAATGGATTTCTAATAGAATTTTTTATACTCCCATCATCCCGTGGAGGTAGGGATAATATGCTCTTAAGTATAGTTTAACATTTGCCTTCTTATTCATAGACGCGGAAAATAACCGTTAACGTTAACACTTCTTAAGTGTACCTATTTATATGTCTATTCTCTGCCATGCCAACGACAGTGACAGGTATAATTTAATCCACGGTTATTTTTTTTTATACATTTAAGGGGCTTGAAGTTTACGTATTTGTGATCGTACAAACAACAACGCCTTTTTTTAAAAAAAACCTCGCCCCACTCTAGGAATTTCTCCTGTATCGAGAGTGCGTTTCACAAACATGAAATTCCACATGTACACAACATCCAGACTCGGGACAAACATCTGTGGATCGCACGAATTTTTGTCCTGTGCGGGAATCGAAGCCGTAACCCTAAGCGAAGCAGTCCAATCGAATAGCCACTGCGCCAATCAGGCCTTAATTTCTTGAATGGTTTGACAGACGTGTGATGTTTTGACAAACGTTCAACACTCAAGTTTCGCGAAAATGAGTGGCCTTACCTATGCGCGCCTTATTTGGGGCAATACCGCGGTATACCTTCTTAGTACCCACAACTCACTTTTCCGGCGCCACGGAGAAAATTGTACTTTCTAATATTAGGTTGTAATATAGGTGTGCCTAAGGGAGGCCTTTGAGACAAAAAATTGTGTGATTATAACTTTTATCAAGTTCTGCGGAAAAATAAGCTCGAGATGGTTGTCATTAAATATGGACCTAAGTATCCGTGACTAATCGCTAGATGAACACCTACTTAAAAAACTAGTTACCTATTCCTGCTGACATTTATCACTTGCGTGGGCCGATAAACTCACATATTTGTCAACCGTGCCCAGTGCTCAATATTTATTTTGCTGATAATGCTAATTAAACATTTATAATTGTAGTCCGTTAATATATCAGTCTATTATAGTTAAATCTCATAAAAGAACGCAATAAAACATAAAGCTTTGGTCCGTGGCGTTTGGCTTGGTTCGAGTCTCCTCCAATAAAATACAAATAGAGTCGATTGAAATGCAGGACGAACCGGGGTGTTTGCTAGATGCCGATGCTGCCCGATGTCGTCCAAGGCAACGATAACTATGATTGCTTTTTTCAGTTTCCAAGCGCTTGTAAATTGTTTTAGTGCAAATTAAAACTTCGATTTTAGTCGCAATAATAACGTTTGAATGATGTTGTGTTTAACATATTTTACTTTCATTATTGTGTGTGAAACACAAAGGAAGTTTATTAATGGCATCAATAAACAAAATATAGTTGAAAGTAATAAATATAAAAATGTAGACATGCTTATTTGAATTTAATTCAGCTTTTTTGTTTAACGTGCCCCATAATGTACAGTATGTACATCATCAGTTTATATCGTAATGCGATGTTGATAGTGAATTAGTAATATTTAGATGAAATCCTTCACGCTTATCAATAACCCCTTAATTAAGTCTGTGAAGAGGTATTAATGCGATAACAGTTAATTAATAAACGATCAAGCACCATTGAGCCAATAATAAACTAGAATTCCGTTCAGTGATAATCTGGCAGAATGGCGATTAACATGGGACTCGTGCTGAGTAAGCTCACTCTGTTGTTATCCTCCTATAATAAAATTATTATATATACATCGCCCCTTATATATTTAGCTGTTACTTTAGATAAGAGAATGCTTACATTATTTAACTGGTAGCAATTATTATAAAACTGATAGTATAGGTACATTTTTATCTTTTTGTTATTCTAAAACACAGTTATTTTTCAGTTGATTTTATACTAGTTCTAATAACAGTATGTTGTATATCGACCCAAGAGCATATGAGCAATGAAGATATCAATGTTATATTGGATAAATTAATAACTCAGACAAAATCAAACGAAACGGATCCCGACCCTGAGGTATTAGACAGACTCCTTCCGTCTATTAATCCACAAGGTAATGATTCTAATATTTATTATTTTAAGACTTATATGGCTCCACGTATTAATTATAAAAATAGTCATGAAATGCTACATCTAACTCGCCGGCTAAATAACACGATTCAAAGTCTTGAAGTTGACAACGATGAGCGTGATGCAACATTAGAAGATGAACCTTTTTCAGGTACAAGTAAGATATCAAGGAAATCTTTTATGGAAACCGAAAATCAAAATCGTGTCGTACCACAAGTTATATATGGTGACCGACACGAGGGTGCCTACTCAGAATTCAAATCAGGCAATGTAGATGACAATTACTTAATAAATAACTTGGCTAATAAAGATATAGTTCCGGACTTCAATACAATCAAAGAAAATAAACAAATATCTTTTACACAGCATGCTCAACAAAATCAACAACTAAGCTTATTGCATGACTATCCTGAGATTATTATTGACCATATAACATATGATGATGACGAAAACGACAAAGAATATAAAAACAGACTGATCAAAATAAAAGCTACGCACGATGTCCAACACATACAAAACGTAGTAAAAGGTGACAAAAATGGTAAAGCCGTCAATTTACAGAAACCTATTTTAAAAACTCGCTATACAATACCAGAAGAAGAAATACAAATTATTGATCGGACTGACGCTATAGAACATTTCGCGCCAAGAAATTATCTAACTCCTGAAATGAAAGGTTTAATCGAAGCAATCATACAAAATAAAGCTATTCACGATACACTTTTAAAACAAACAACAGAAAGTGAGTCTAGAAAACAAAATATTTTATTGGAAAAGATATTGCAAAAACTGCCAGATAACAAACAAGCCAATATCAATGTCCATACTTCTTACTCAAACCATCAAGAAAGATTGTCTCCTTCAGAAATAGAAGTAATATCAAGATTACGTAGTTCACATCATGATGTTGGTCATCATCTAACAAATCCATATTCGCAGACCCTGTTGACTAATAATTGGGGTCTACATAACCGTTTACTTAGTACCTTGTTGCGGATGACCAAGCCCGAGGCACTCAAACGTTATCGCTTTGTAGCTAGCTTAATTGACAGAATGATGTCCAAAGTTAATTATCGACCAATGTTCTACGATTTATATAGAAAATAAAATATGTACTACTTATGGTCTTTGCCAGTTGAGTGATTTTAGTGGCGTGCTGTCGATGGAATGACGTGTTTATAGAGAACTGAATAAATCGTTTAACAAGAAGTAATTCTTTTTGACAATCGTGTACATTTTAAGTCACATGTTTGTGTTTACATGTCACGATTATTCATTGAATATTATTAAACAGTTCTATAATAAAAAACGGAGTGGTTTTATTTTAGAATGAAGTATCTGCGAATATAGAGCAGTCCAATGTATTAAAATGGTATGAATAGATCGATATTAGGAATCAAATTTCATCTGGCGACTTTGTTCCCATTAAAATTTCACATTTTTCTTAAAAATAGCCCTAATTTTTCGCCATTACTTCAAATTATATGTATTCTAACATTCGTCGTAATAGCTCAGTGGTGTAGTTGTGACAACTTACCAAACAGACACAGTTAGGCACTGTTACTTTTATAATAAGTTGAAGCAAGGTTTGTTAATTCAAGCAAAAGATATAATATAAAAATAACCTCTTTATAAAATAAAAAAAAACTTCGTTAAACGAAACTACGATAAACTACGTATGTAATAATAGAGTGCCCAAATTT
Organism: Abrostola triplasia; assembly: GCA_946251915.1. Taxonomy (NCBI): domain Eukaryota; kingdom Metazoa; phylum Arthropoda; class Insecta; order Lepidoptera; family Noctuidae; genus Abrostola; species Abrostola triplasia. The sequence goes on from OX276430.1 coordinate 5,216,948, forward strand.
GTGTTGTTCATAATCAGTCACCGGCAGCTAGTTAGCGAAGTTGCGACTCGGAAACACAAAGAAGCTATCCGCAATTCGCAGTCTAACTAGTGAGCAGCAAGCAAACACGATCAAACCGAAGTCCAAACTGCGCTCAAAGATCTAGTTAGCTGCGGGGATGACTCCACTGTTCATTGCCATGTTTGCCATTTGCTGACGTGGTTAAGAACGGTACATCTGCCAATGAGTTCACAACACTGCTGTAGGAGGTGTAAATCTATTTTATGTTGGTACTTCTTGTTTTGAATTAATTAAAGCCAAATCTCGTTTGCCGGCGGATTATCAACGAGTGTCTTACCGCCAATATGTGTGAATTGTGAATGAGTGAGCTCTCGGTGAAAATAAATAAAGTAAACGCACGTTCTGTGAGTTCTTTTTTAAGTAGCTTAATTATAACGTTTAACAAGGTTATTTAATTTAGATAAAAATAATGTATACCTAGGTACCTACTTAATAACCACGGTGTGTGTGTGTTTTTTTCCTCCTATCCTATCGATGGTATTAATAAAGTACCTCTATTTTATCGGTTTGAGCATTAACACAAACATTTCTAGTTCAGTGATCGCAAGTCACTTCTGGTTGCTAATAAAAACTTAATTACACGCCGCAGGCTGTATTCCCGAATGAAATGTCAAAGTTTAAGATAGTTTTTTTAGCATCATTACGGAAACATTTTATAACTAAATACATTTTAGATATTTAAATCAAGCGTACGTCGTTTAATTGGTGAGGAAAAAATATTTTAGTTAGAGTTCGCACGTGTAGAGTTCCCGTCCCGGCGCGGGGTGCGGGCGGCGGTGGGGGAGTACATTAATTTTTCACTGTTGGCTGTTAGCGGTACATTATAACAAGACAACTTCACACTCGCAGTGGGGGTAATCCTTGAACGCGTATTTCCACGGCGCGTGTTAATCTCCGTGAGGAGCTTTCAATAGCGTTGCGCATATAGAAAAGTTTTGGTGAAAATGTTTGAAACTCCTCACCGGTAACACGTAGGGTAAAGTTGTATGTTAATGTATTTCCTCTTTGTATCTGAACTGTCTGCTTGTTAAATATAGCCTACAACTAAGTACTAGACATGCCTTTGATAAAGGATAAAGTGATGTTATTGCTTGTATATTAATATAAGTACCATTGTTTTTATAAACGTAAGAAATGTCAACATTCAGTTCTAGTTAAGATTCTTTAGTTCTTTATACGCCACATTACCTACCTAGTTCGTATAATTATATAAGTTGTGTTAGTTGGTTTGTGTCTAAACTGTTTCTGATTTAAACATGAAATATAAATATAACGTACAGTTCCAAGCGGCAAAAGCTTTTCTATTAAACCACAGAGTTAGAGTTATAATGAACTGCAATAATCCGGGCTGGAACAAAGTAAATATATTCCCGCGTGTGTGGCTTTTAAGAAACTCATACAAATCCAATTTATTTTCCATTTCCTCACTTCATGAAAACTTAAATATGCTTGCAAGGTAAACCACTTTGAAAGCAATCCTTTGATCGCGGTTATCTCTTTATGCAAAACTCTATCAAAATTGGATGCCTCAAATACTTACCTTAAACTTGACTTTTATGATACTCAGAAAGTTGTTTATTATACAAACTTTTCACTTTGCTTGTCAGACGACTTTTGTTTGTATACCTATAGCATGTAGAAATAATATTGCAGTTAAGTTAGAGTATGTAAAATACTAGGAAATTAACAATTATTATCAAGTTTTATTTCAGGAAAAAAACGATACGTTCTTGGTACAGATAAAATATATTGTTCTAGCTTATCTTTTCATAAGAAATGCTAAACTAGACTTGGGTACAGGCGAGTTTAATAAGAATTCAAACGGCAGAGCAGGTTACACAGGCGCTCAGGTTAATCTGGATAAGCGAACTGAATCGGGAAGGCATCATTTCATTACCCACTATCGCATCCGTTTGAACAAAAAGCATATTCCGTATAATACAGGAGCTCTGTACAAACTTGTTTTACGTACCCTCTTTTGTCTCTTGCACCTTGATGACACACCGTCGCTAAATACAACAACGAAAAACAATGACATGCTTGTTATTTATATTAAATAACGAATGTCGCGATGGGTACGAGATTCATAGACCGTATCTTATGAGGAAGATTCCGAGAGAGAAAAAAGGATTTGACTCTTTAACGGTTTATTAATATTTGAATACAGTTTAGGAAAACAAACATAGGCCATTAACGAAATCTATAAATATTATTAACGCTGTCCTGTCATTTAAAAAACAAGATTATCACGTGGAGTCGATTTAGGAAGTACCATAGTATTTTAATATTTACGATAAGTACCTATGTATTTCTGGATACTATACCAAACCTGTCACGAAAAGTTAAACACCTGTCTCGTATCCAGAGCATTCTAGTCCCTACTGACCGGAGTTTATTGATTTTTGCCTAAAACTGGAATCAGAACAATTAATGGCACAAAGACGAATGCTGTGGAGACTAACCTGAATAACATATACGGTTTTAGAAGACTTCTGACTATGACAGAGTCACTGAATTATTAAACAAAACTTGAAGATGGGCTACTTTGTCAAAGCAACTATAGAGTCTGGCCCGAGAGCACTGATAGGCGGGCAATCAATGCTTGCCCATGACTTTATTAACAGCATTGCAATTGCAGTGAATTAATTACCGGCTATTATTATTCTAATAGTTATTTATTTATTTCGATTTACTCATTTATTTAATTTACACATTGTCTAAATAATATACAATACAAATACTTATGTATAAATGTGTAAATAACAACGTTATCCACATCTTATTTAAGAAAAAAAATTAGTAAATAGTGTAGCATTATAAATGTATCCCATGTTCACTGATTGCGTGCCAGTTTATTTTAAACATTGGGGTCTTGTTTATAATTAAAGTAGAAGGAAACAATGTAACCTCATCAAAACATATTGCGATCCGCATAATATCTGTACTTCAAGTGTCCGGTAGAGCGTGCATATGTGTTAGTGTGTGCAACGTACAATGGACAACAGACGATATTTTTGCTAAAACACTGCAGTGGTATTATTCTTAGTACTTTAGTACGTATCTTCTCTTGAAAAAAATGTTTCTATCTTTTTGAGTACGTGTAGGTATGATAAAATATAACTGAAGCTAGGTTCGAAATTTGAAAGGCCTTTGGGAATACAGAAAAACAGTTTTTTCATAAATGATTCTAACAATTCTCTTTAAATTGTCAACCTGCGACATAAAACCTTTGAATGAGAACAAATCATATGCATTTAATTATCCAGACACGAATGTGATGCGAAATTTTTCATTCACTGCAGGCGTCGTTCGCGAGGTAGCTCTCCAAAGTTTATGGATTGTGCATGAGACATGAATTAACTTAGAAAAGTAGTTCGACATACCGTCATACACAGCCTCGCTCAGCGGAATCACAAAGAGCAAAACATTAACACGAGCTAGTTACTTATCTGAAAAGCTATTGCGAAGTTCTGTACACTTTTGTGTGTATTTTCAAACAAGTTTATAATTTCGCGAGACGATTAATTTTTTGTTTTGTTATATTTCATACCTATTATAGCAGGTATTGCTGCTGTTGGGTTATGTATCGTGTATTATTAATGAGTAAGGTATTTAAAGGTATATAGAGTTCAGTATTAATATAGAGATAATAAAAATTGAGCAAATAAATAAATAAACTATTCTATTCTCAACAACTCAACCTAAATTTTTAGTTAGTCAAATCGATAACACTTGCTTTATCAGTAACCGTCGCATAGCCTAATTGGGATAATTTAGGCATTTCGTTTGTTCCTTTTGACTGTCATTGGCGAAATGTGATTATTAGGTATAGGTACAATTCAGTTACCCACCAGATAATTAATTCAATTAACAAAAAAATTGACGTACTTACATGCTCTTTGAGTAAGCTCGCAAAAGTTTTGCTACATACTTTATGCCACAAATATTAATTGTTAGGTATTGTTTTTAACTAAGGAGTTTTTTTTTAATTAATGTTATTTTTTTTATGTAAATTCTCTATCGCATTGGGACATGCCTGTAATGATAGAGGATAAGGATGAATATAAATAAATAATCCTTATTGTACTCGCTTAAATTTTAAGCTTGAATAATTAACAGTCAAATGTTAAAAAAGAATTGAACGGTTAACTTGGTTACAAAAATAATGATGAAGGATGGGGTCGATAGGTTGTCGACTAGCCAATTACGCGTCGTATTCTTTATTTAAAGGGCGACAGTCGGCACGTCACGAGGTGACGCGCTTTGACGCTGATTGCCGTTCGCATGCAATCCTCCTGCCACTTATGCTTAGACAATTGTTACTAACGTTTTTTACATGAATAAATGCCATAAATTTAATGGTTTGTCAGAATTCATTTAATTATTACATTAATTTAGCAACTATACCTATTAATTAGACTTTTTTAAAATGCGAAAGAGGAAATAAAGGCAATCGATTGGTGCAGTAGGTGTTTGTAATCACGGGATAAATAGTGTGTTATCAACTTTTTATAAGGTGGGAAAGAAATCTTAGACTTTAGTGCCTTCACAGACTATAAGCAGTAATAAACTCTGCTAAACGACTTATCCAAATTTCCATTTGCAAAACCTGGCATTATAGCCCGCTATGAGCATAAAACGTGAAAACGTATTCAAAGACTTTTATTTTTTCAAGAGGGCACACACTTAGGTACCGTAGGTGAGCGCAAGTTACGCTTGTTTTACAACACTTTAAAACAAGGCACTAACGTCTTGTAGACGGAACGCGCGAACCCACGAAAGAAAAAGAATGCATACCGGTTTATGTTTGCGGTCTCCCGGACTATTTTCAACCGAAATAATTAAAAGTTTTTACGATCGCCTCTCTAGTATCGTGTAAAGAATCCGACGACGCTCGTGGTAACTGTGTGAATACGAACTTAGCACTAAACTCGGGTTATTGAGGGCGTCTCAAAACTCAAACGATTGTGCTTGAGCCGGTTGTAAACCGATATGTAGACATTAAAAAGAATATACTAACAATATTGAGTGCTCGTACTGCTCGTGTTTCAGTACTGAAAATCATGACGGTATTTAACACACGGAAAGCATGTTACGGAAAACGTGAAGCTAATATAATATTGAAATAAAGTGACATCGATTAAATGGACCAAAGGCTATAGGCGAAAAATACCATAAGTGTGGTCCCATGCAAATGCGAATCGATCAATTTTTAATAGTTCGCGTAAATATGCATAGAGAGGCAATTTACGTTTGTGAGCATGAGTTGATATCAATTTCGGTGCCCGTTTTTGCAAAAGAGCCGTTGCAACAAGGTTAATGGCGGGTTATTTCATCTACAGGCCATGATTGCACCGCTTAGTAAAAGGACTCTCAGATTCATAATAGAGATATTAAAATGAGCTTTTAATTTTTCTAGAGCAATAACTGCTTGTATATAAACATTTTAAAACTGTATTACTCATTTTCTTTAACAGTTTAAGGTTTAATTAAAAGTATTTTACGGTTGGTTTTAGCAGTGTTTAGTCGTTGATATACCCCCAAAGTAGTTGAATATAGAAGCCTTGACAGGTCATACGCTGAGAAATATTTCATATAACACAGGCCACTATAAACAGTCGCCGCTGGAAGTTACCATACATGCACCGTCTTGAGCTCGTCCTCGTAGAGTCGTAGCTGATACGTCTCATACTTTACGACATTAAGTGACGTGCTTGTGCGCTTTCCATATAATTTTCCTTGCCGCTTTACAGCGTCGTTTTCGCCCATCGTAAAGACTTTTAATTATATCTGACGAGGCAAAATTTGACCCGACCGTTTAAACCTTATGCATTCTTTACAGTGGCTGTTTTAGGAGACCATTCAAACTTAATGGTTTTGGTTTAAATAATACCATTTTCTTGTGGCATTTTCTCTATTTATACAAAAATTATTGTTGAAAACAATAATAACCAACATGGTTCACAATCATATATAACATGTTCATCCGGGCAAGGGAATATTTCCAACTTTACTATCATAACATGAGTGTCAGGAATCGACATTGTTTCTACTTTAAATAAGCTGATTAAAAAGTTAGTCATAAAATCGCAATGGACGCACGAAAGTTTGCATCTGAAAACAATGTGTTTCGTATAAATAGAAGAGAGTTTACTGATCAACATATTGTTACTAATACAACATAGTGTAGTATGCTATGGTAGGTAAATAAATATACAGATACATTACATTTGTGTGAAGAACATCACATACAGTGTACAGTAGTAATTAGTTTATGTGTCGTCTTCCTCGTCGAATGTAGGGACTCGTACAAAAACGTGTTTGATCCAATTAGGAGTATATTTACATAAACGTGTCGTTTACAGCTCCACTCTACCGATCGCTGCATCTGCTGTAAACTTTTAATTGCGCGTCTCACGCCACAGCGGCCGGTGTTCGCTACGCGGACTACGCGCACGTAGACGCTTCTACGAAGCAACAACAGTTTGCCGTAGCCATTATTGTATTATCTGGGGAAAACTGTCAAAACTATTATTGTAGAAAATAATGTTATGTCAGAGGTAACTTGATCAAAATCTCCTGCCGCAACTGGACGCATATCCAACTCAACCTTTTGTTGGTAATTGTTAAGAAACTTTAGTCTCTCATTTGGCTTCGTATAATTGACATGTAAGTATTCCTAATCAAGTTTTAATTCGGAGTTTAACAGAGATTCCAGCGGGGAAGTCATTAGCAACACTTCACACTAGTGGTAAATAATGCAATTTTCTCATCTAATTTGAACTAGCGTTTTAAATTCTGCTAAAATCTAATAAAGTCAAATTAGAATCCAATGTAGTCCCGAGTTAGGGTGCGGTCGGAGTTAGCGCTGGTTACTTACGAAATACTGGACTCTGTTTATGTATTTGAAGGAAACAAAAGAAATGAAACTCAAACAAAAAGTTAGTAACTACGGAGTTCAAATGTTAGTATCACTGGGGTTGCAAAATATTGTTTCCTAATCAAAGTTTCTCCAACACACATACGTTTATCTAAGTCAATACAGCTACTAATAATCTACGTACTTAGATCTGAATTACTAGCATAAAAACGGTTTTAGTGTATAAAAGCGTCCAGATTGTTCCACGAGCATGTTTTCGTCGTGACTGCGACCCTCACCGACTGGGTCCCTCCCCTGCACTCCGCTCCAACCGAATTAGACTGGCACGTGTATAATTTATTGAGATCGGACGAAAGTTTTGAGCTAATTATTATATCTCGTATTCCGATTGACGGAATCATGAATGTATAATTTGACGGAACATTTTTTACAGTTTGATTGCTTTTAAATAGTCCCATGATGTATATATAATCGAGTGTCTAGACGGTCGAAAATTAGATAAAATTACTAATATTCTATTTGACACAAAGCTACGATGTAAAATGGGCATTTAAATGTTTTTTTAGGGAGTGAGTAGTAACGGGAAAGGATAGACCTGGGCAAACATACTCTGTTCAGACCGGATACGTTCTTACCTCTTTCCAGTTTATAGCAAAAACCCAAACAAATCAAGGACAGCAAAATTATGTGTTGAGTATAGAATAGTTATGAAATGGGTCAGATTTCTATAAAAAGCAGTAATATACCGCTGGAGATACGGAGATTCAAGTATGTAATTACTGCAATAGGTTTTCTTTCCTACAAGCAGTAATACAAATATGGGGTAAATTCTATTTTCCTATCACTACTAATGTTGTTCCAATAAATGATTTTAATTGTATACTCTTTGCTTACGTAAACATGTGGTTTGGGACAATTTATCATAATGCTTTGCAAATTGTCTAAGATATCTATAAATATTTTTTGGAATATTTCACTAACAGTATTCATTTTGCAGATCAAGTGACGTGGCCTAAGTATGTTGAATTCTAAACTTTTACGACACGCATAAAAAATGCAACAACATCCGCCAATCTTATTTGGCTTAAAACTTGAGAGAACCTAAATGTATATGGGAAACATGAAAAATTATTGACATAAGCGGGAGTCAGACCCGCGACTTTCGCCGTACCGAGGCGCAACTTGAGGGGACATTAAAACGTAAGATGTAATCGAGTCTGTTAATTGAGACCTTAAATGTTCTTAAAGAGAAGGCAAGGAATTTGTCCTGGGCAATAAATTAAATAATATTTATTAGGTACCTACAAGTTTGATTGTAGTATCGTGTGCATAATGTATGGTGATATATCAATACGCATAGCGATTATCCAAATTATAATACATGCCCATTATAATCATAATTCCGATTGTTTCCTCAATTATGCGCTAACTAAGTTTCATTCAATGGTAATAATGTATCGTGGACAAAATCTAATCTAAATCCACACAATACTAAATGTATTATCATGTGACGTTACCATTGGAGTTTACTTTGATATGACGGATTATATTCTAATAAATTAACCTATTTTATTGAAATACTGTTACCTAGGCTATTTCCAATGGACATAATAATAGCTTTAATTTAATAGACAGGTGCCTAAGTATGTATGGACAAAATGATAATAAATTATGTTCTACAGAACAAAGAAGTTTTGAGGAATTGTCGTCTATTGGCTTTTTTACCCGAGATTTACGCGGGCAACAGCTATTATTACCTAAGCACCATATATTCTCACATCCTAATTGACATTGCTGCATATCACGGTGTGATTAAACAAATTTATGTTAAAAATCTTACCTAAACCAGTCTGACCCCTTACGTTGAGTAGCCAGGCATAAATATAGATTCGTTAGATTAACAATTATATAAAAATATGTCTATGATAGTAGGTACTTTTGCCTTCTATATATATGAGTTATTTGTTTGAATAGATACTTACTATACAAGTATCATCATTGAATATATCAACTTGTAGCATATCAACGAATTGACCTCATACATTCATCTAAATACAATTGATATCCACTCCAATCTCGGGTCTAGTAAATCTGCATGTTAAAAGCTGTGCTAACACAAATCACGGCGGTAATATCGTTCGCAGTGATTACAACGCGTTATATTTACGTGTGTACACAAAACATTTCATCTCATCAAATTGCGTTCGTCACACAAACACGTGTATTACATGATCCGAGTGTTGGAACGAGTTTGTGAATCAGAGGCGAGTAATCATCGGAATAGGATTGTCGCTATCCAATTAATGCCGCGTCGCGCGCAACGTTCTCGGCCGCCCTGTAGAAGACCTTTCAAGTGACGCGTACGAAGAAATAGGTTTGAGATACAACGCTGGGCGCCTGCTTAATGCTAGTTATATGTACCCGGATTTTCAGTTTTGAAGAAGGCTGACAAGAAAAAAATTTCTAGTACAGTTTCGCCAAAAAGCTGAGATGGAGTGCTGCTGATTAAATAAGCCATGCAACACAATCCAAATAGTTTCCAAATTGAAGCAAACTTTATAAGTATAATGTAACAAATGTCAAAAACAAATGATGATGACAACAATGCATGGCTTACAAAATATCCTTAGTTGTTAGGTATTTTTAAACGCTCAATTTGTATTAAAGGTAAGGTAAGTTAGGTATGTATGAGTAAAATGAATTTTAGGATAACATTCTAGCCTCCAGTCTATTTCGATAACCGATCACACAGTACAAATGGAAATGATTTAGCTAATTCGCTGCGCAAAACTAGCATTCCACTAACGAGTTATCTTTAAGCTGCTTTGTCATAACCCTATAGAATAATGGAACTGTGAGCGTACGATCACAGTTCGCTCATAACACTGACCTGTCTGATGTTAGGAGTCGGCCAATCGACCGCCCAGAATTTACTGCTAAGCTCGGTTCATACTAACATTTCTTATATAAAATGTTATCGCGCTTACAATTCAATATTACAATATCAGAAATACGTGCTCTACATTATTTATAAATTCAGCAAGTTAAAAAAAATATCAATTTATAATTAATTAAATGTCACGTGATGGTGATATGTGTTTGCAATAATATGAAGTAAGGTGATGTTAGTATCAGTTTCAAGGTAAGAAAAATCCAGACTACTATAAAACGGTAGTCATAATAACAGATAGTCATAACAGTACTCGTAAACTAAATTATTAATAAATATTAGGTAGGTGTTTTACAGGTATCTAAATCATTCTGGATACAGTTGACAAAGACAAAACAAAGCTGTTGTTGAGAACTAATAACTTTTCCACTCCCTCAAGGATTTGTACGCATGTCGTGAGTGTGCAGCCCCCCTAGTGCGGAGGTGCCGCGGGCGTCGATCGTCCGCCTAATTTTAGCCGGTAATAACCGGTCTCGAACGGACATCACATCCAGAATCTTTGTGGGAATCGTGCGTCGCGTCACCCGTCACTGCTACGAGGGGTGCTACGCTCCACGTATCGACCATATTCGCACGCCTTGTTCTATTTTTATACGATGTGAAGGCAATATTTTCGTCTTTACATGCTGATATGAATGAATCTGTGCGGCGGGTGTGGTAGAGTAATGAAATAGGGATAGCGGTAAAATGGAACAAAGGCCGTTTGGTATTGCTTTCATGTTACATGTATATTGGAACAACAACGTGCTTTGGTCTAACACTTAACGATGATAATATATCATAGTAATAATACTTAACTTACATATTTTAATCAAAATCAGATACTTATTACAAGTCAATTGTTTATAAATTAAAATTACTAAAATACATTGATTTAAAGTAGATAGTGACAAGTCAGTGACATATTTCAACATTTTTAGTTACGCTTCAATGCATTGGCAGCCCTACAGGCTTTTGAATAGAAGGATGTTTGTTATTGTAGTGTGAAACTGAAATCAATGACATCGCATCGACGTTGACGAGAAATTGCTAGTTAAAGTTCAATTTGTAGTTTTAGAGGTCCCTCACAGAACAGGTATACATGTTAAGACATTCAGGTATAGGTACACCCCATAAATTGAAAACAAGCCACATGTAGTAAGACCACTTGTTCCCATAATGATAGATTCAATCATGCAGCAATAATAAAGATTGAGGAACCTGAACGGTTCCTTCCCGTTACCTACCCTGTCTAGATAGACATATCTATGTTGATGGGTTTATTAATATAGGGGTGGCTAATGCCCAGGCTCTCTTCAAATTCAAAGGGTGAAATAATAACACGGAATCAGTTAAAGGAAGTCAATATTCGACAAATTTAATTTGCCGTCAGGAAGCGGATATTGTTACGCAGTGTGGTCTTGATGAAAAGCATTCACCATCATTAAAAAAAAAGTTTTTAGTTTTACTCGAAAGGCAGGCAGTTTGTCCTACAGTGGAAAAATATTGGCTCTACAAATAAACAATGCATTTAAGATAATACTGTTATTAATAAAGAAAAGAAACTTTTTCATATGAGATTGATATTTTAATGATCATGGATATCGGAAATAATACTAGTATTGGCAATGTGTTGAACAGTTCATACATTCCTTTATACTTTGGATCGATATTGGAGTAGGCAGTGTTATATATAATTTCGAAGCATTACTTGAAACCGCGTTTAAAATTATTAACGTGGAACTAAACGTTTCTTCCATTATTTATGCAAATAGCCGTGGGTATGGTCAGTTTCTGCACTGCCCATGTCTAATCAAGTAATTATCATTTATATTGTGCGATATATATTTACTTTATTAACCCGTACAAATAAATGGAATACGATGACTTTTATGATGATGGGCTAGGTTTTCAATCGCCGATATCTTTTATAAAAGTGTTATTTTGATATATCGTGAATACAAACTCACGACAAAAGTGGTGATTGAAATCGTCACGGTCACAACATCAATAGATGACGGTAAGTAGGAATCAAGTTGCGATCCGATTGGCCAATCGTGAATCAGGTATAATGCATCTCAGTGGAGTCTGCATCTTGCCGTAAATGCTCTCAAGCATATGGTACACACGCTTGGGATGGCGTCAAGTGTCTTGCGAACAGTATAATGTAATGTAAAGTACTTCAGTTCGAATACCACTGAGATTGACGCCGTGATACTCGTGAACAAAGCAACGTCTGTGGTGATTATATAGATTGGCATCCTTATTTAGAAAACTGATCAGCTTAAACTTATAATTCAATATTATGAATTTATTTTATACATAAATCCAAATTATTGGCCAAGGGTCACGGTATTTGGGGGGTGGGTACCTGATGACGAGCTCATATTAAAGGTAAAAATACCTAAAACTACTAACTATTAGTAATGCACAGACATATTTAAATTTAAATTCAAAGTCAGTGAATCTATTAGGGTCAGGTTTCCAGACTTTAGAACGTAGACACACAATAGGCACAAGAATAAATAGTAGATATGGAATAAACATTATTAATACTAAAAATATCATCATCATCACCAGCCGAAAGTCACCCACTGTTGAACAAAAGCCCCTCATAGAACGCCATAATGTAACTAATAATATTCTCATCAAAAATCTTTCATCCCTTTGTTACTAGGTATACCTACTAGATTTCCTAGATCGGAGAAAAAAGTACTAACTATAAAGGAACTTCGTAATACAGTTTTAATACTCGTTAGAAAGTTAAGAAAATTATCTGGCAACCCTGTGTCGACGCCTGCGGTTTACGGGCCGTCAGTTTTCTTTATGGTAATGACGAGCTTACGACGTAAGTATTAGCAGCCTTTCATAACAGGTAAGATGAATTCATTCGTCTCAGATACTAAATTATCCTTCGCAACGGGAGACCACTCAAGTGTAGCCATTCACTTATCATTTGACATAGTTTGTCAAGAGGAGGAATACTTTGATGCATATATTGCATGCATGCATTTAGACTTTTTATTTGTATACCTATAACAAGATATTAATTAATTCTTTTATACAATTTGAAAGTTTGCTAATTCGTTATTTAGATAAGTACTGATTGATGTTTCTAAAGATTACCTTCTTATGTTCAAGAACTTTTTAGAAAACTGTCGGTTACAGACAGCCTTTCTTAGATTTTTAGTTTATTGGTAGTAGTTTGGGTATTTTGTTATACTTCCAATAAACAATTTTCTATTATTTAAAACATTTTTCATGAAGTAAGTTTCAAAGTAAAATCTTCAACGCACGCACAAGTACCTATGTGTGTCAAGTATTTTTTACTTATCATGGACCGGCAGCATGAAAGTTTTTGAGTAAACTTACAGTTTAGTGGTTGCTGCACTCCCGTCCAAATAATAATACCATACGCTACTTTTCTTACAATTTGACTTCAACTTTGTTAGCAGTTCCGGGACAACGAAAGACATACACAGTTGGTTTTATAGAATCTAATCACTTATGCGACTATATCGCAGATCTACTGCGTAAATCTTTAACTTAGCGTTTTATTTGCCTTCTTTTACCAATTGTAAAAACATAAAGCATTATATTGTTCTTGACCTTCGCAGAACTTAAATCTTAAATGGTAAGGATTGTCTATATAAATATTACTTAGTTATTGAATTGAAGTATTGACGTTGAAGTAAGACAAATTTACAAAACCAATCTAATAGCATTCTTGCTAACATTTATTCAAAGAGCCGCAGCCTAAAAGCCTTTGATTAGAGTGTAACTTTAACAGTAATTAATCCACTCTGTGCTATTAGCCGGTATTGAGAGCATCTCGTTTCGAGAAAGACCAATGTGACAAAACACTAAACTATTTTCCAAAATTCAAAATTGTATGTGCACTGGAAAGTAGCTAAGGTACCAAAAGCAAGGTTATGTTTTTGAAAATAAATATGTATGTACCTATAAAAAAAAACATTACCTAGTAAAGCAAATGCTTTTAAAATGTATTCAATAAAGCCATTAGTCAAGTTCCATTGAAACACAAGATATTAATCATAGAACATCGATACATTTAAATACAAGGTTACCCTTTAAAGAGGTAGACAATGACTAGATTAAAGGTTTCGTATAATAATAACACTGTGTGGGAAAAGTCGCAGCACAAATGTTACACAAGGTGAAATTACGACAGGCCTGTACTTTGGTCGGTAATCAGCTTGTTTGTGATTGGCATATTAATATGAGGGACAGAACCTTCTTTAAAATCGATTAGGATTAAAATCGATTGCTCATTTGTTTTATACGTCGGTAGGTATAGGTATACTATTATAATGAAATGGAAACAGGCAACAAATTTGACAGCGGTTTTGTTTTCTTTGGTTTTGGCATTGGTATTGATAGATAAGTATGTTAGATTAAGATAAAGCTTGCTTCAGTAACAATGATTTTGATAAGATTTGAAATGAATAAAAAAAGCACATTAATATATTCAGCCATAACCAGCAGATTGGTAACGACCGCTCAACCATTAAATATGGTTTAGGCGCTACAAAATCAAAATTAAAACCATTGTGATACCTACTATTTATTATCTGCTCTTGCTGGGTGCCGGTACTACGAACCTTACGAATCTGTCTCCAGTTATCCTTTGCAGGGTTACCAGCTCACCTTGGTTGGCTGATTGGAGAGCATCCCTAACGCTAAAATATGCTCAATGCATATTAAATCTGAGCAACCTTCTACGGATCTACGAATCAATCAAATGCTGGCTACACCGAATGGCGTAGAGCGAGTGCTACGGTGCGTGTAGTGCGTTTTAGTATACCAGCTGTAGCCGAATGAAAAATATCTTTGTCCTTATAGTGAATTCCAGGCCTTTATGATCCATTAAATTTACAGATTTTTGTTGTCTGTCGAGTTCAATAGGACAAAATGCAAATTAAAGAAAAGTTAAAGTCCCTAATTTAACACAAAGTTTTAATATTTGTTAAGTTGTCAAATCTTTACTTATGAATTACCAAGTCTTTATGCATCAATAGATACTTTGACTAGTTACAACAGATTTAGATATCATTTTATTGGAATTTGAATATACCTCAATATTGAAGGACACGTGCGACAAGGATGGCTTCATAAAGGTAGAGAAGAAGAAGAAGAAGAAGCCTCCTTGTCGGAACCAGTGCGGTACCGCGCTGGTAGGACCCAACATGCTGCTTCGTCCAGCAATCCCTACGACGCAGCTGTACGTGTCCAGACTACACCACTCCACGAAGGTTGAAGAGGTCGTGGAGTACCTGCGTGTGAAGACCAACTCGATTTTGAGGGTCGAGAAGTTGGAGCCGCGTCACAACACTAACTTCAATTCGTTCGTGGTGCGTGTTCCGACTCAACATCTTGAAAAGTTCCTCAAAGAAGAGTTATGGCCGAAGGGTGTTGTTTATCGCCGGTTTCGTGGCCGACTAAATGACACCAGTCAGCGAAACACGACGCCGCCACTTCGTGTGTAGTATAGTTATATAATTGTATGTGTTTATAGTATTTTTAAGTTATATTAATATAGTATTGTATTTATAGTTATGGGCCTTTGATGCCTGAAATAAATGGATATTATTATTATTATTATTATTGAAGCTCTGTTTTATTTAGCAGCATTTAACTAGCAGGGGTTCATTTGTTATTCAAAAAGGACAAAAAATCACGGTGTACATACTAATAGACACAAAAACGCAATACTTACGTCTCATTATGTTATTATTACGGCAAACCTGCGGGACACGTGGGGAGCGGCGGCGACGGGCGGTCACCATAGGCGACCGGCGCGTAGGCGGGCCCGCCCCGACATCGCCGACGAATATTCTACAAGTACTCAAGCCTTGTATTATTTTTACTTAGAACAACGTGTTCGCTCGATGGAATACGTCTGACTTACTAAAACGAGATTGACTTTTAAGCGTGTAATATAAATCATAGTTCTAAAGTTCTACAGATTTTTTTATTTCAGTGTTTTTACTAATTATCCTCTCTGAATATTTGATTAAATGTAAAGTTAAGAATCGAACAATTAAATTAGTTATTGACTGTGATTCACAGCTAGTGCTGTAAGTTTTAACCATAAGTTAACAAGAACAGTAGGGCGGGAAAGTGAGGCACGAGGCAAATGGGCGGGCGTTGTAGTCTCGCTTGCACAAAATGCACCACCCCCGGCGAAAAGCCTTGCGATTGCAGTCCGCGCCGCCGAGCCGTTGCAACTGCTCGCCCGCTGCGCCCGGCCACGCACGCCGCGACGTTACGCGACCTGTAACAAGTTACCAGGCTACCAGGACCACCAAGGAGGTAAGCCCTTAAATACATTTTACTGGCTGCTCGCACGCCAACAGCTGCTATATCCCCATCCTTCTCCGGCTTAAACTTGGAACAGTTTTCCCTTTTATCGTTGGAATGTGGGAAAGCGGGTTTTCGTGACCCAACTCTCTCTTTCTATTTGTAAACGCTTCGTGATTATTTTAAAGTGATAACGTAATAAACAACAAGGCAGCGTCGTGGTTAAAATGATGGAGATATCGTTACATCGTTTTTTAATACAATTAATAAATCACTCATACAATAAATTAACAAAGCCGGGCTTTAAAAGTTTTCAATAAACTTTTTAACTTGATGTTTATGTGGAGTTTGTCGCGCGGGTAACAACTTAAATTAAATCTTTTTACTGTACAGTCGTATTTTAAAGATTTATTTAATACACATAATAATTATAAATAAAATATATTCAATAAGAAAATTGTGTAGGCGATATAGAAAAATATTGTAGGTACGCTGACCCATTTTTATATCCTTCCATATTGTTAGAATAATATTTTTTCGTCATGAATACAGTTGGGATACTTTTCATGCAGTTTCTAAATATAGAAGTTATATTCCTGGTTACTTTAAAACTAAGTAACATCCTCAAATATAAAAATATTATCTAATGTAGGTAATATGTCTGTAGTAACAATTACTTGCTAGTATTATTAATTATTTTGAAACGAAATTTAATTCAACTCAAGATAATTGTAACGTACTCAAAGTTCGTCTATCTTACTGAACTCGGATAGTGGATTATTAAGGTCAGTAATTTGACAACAAGGGAAAAATACTTCAATTAAATTCGAACGATGCAAGGTAACCACAAATTGGCAGTAACAGCACCCCAACTACATTAATAACTGATATGTCGACTCCCTAACAACTGTAAGCCAGAAATATTTTTCAACTTGTTAGTGCGTATGGAATTTTATGTAGGTAAATAGGTATACCTTTGTATTAACGGCTCTTTGTTACTATTTCAATAGGTGTACATTTATGTGTGTACACTGTACATATTAAAACATACCTGCTACTTCATTCCATAGCAACGATTCCTAGGACTATCTCATAGAATTTCCAATCGAACTAGAAGTTTGATATTAAGCTTTTATGCCAAGTACACTTACCGTGGCTAACTTACCCATGAAATCTCATAAATATTCAAACAAAGTTCCTTTTAAAATTTTATTAACTATAAAATCTTCTTTCTAGAACTAGGGAACTAAAAAATTTTATATAAAATCATCATTACAGTATCTACAAAATTTCTGCATGTATAACATATTTTTAGAGAGACTACTTAATCGTTTCTATGGGTAATATTATTACTGTTTCGTTTAGTAAACTGAAACTTAACTTAACCGTTCTTACTACATCATATTCTGTAACAATTTTCCTCGGAAAAATTGCCCAACCAATCTTCCGACGGCTCCCCTAAGTCAATGCCAAATAGTACCAGGCGGACAGAAGAGTATAGAAGCTTCGATTACAGTCTACGGGCTGGGCGGCGCGGCCCACGCACACATCCTCGCATACCTGACCGCGAACACCAACCCAACGTAGACCCCAATGAAAATCAGTTTTTCTCGCACCCGTCGATAGTTTAAAATTAAACGTCATTCTGGCTGCGGTTAACACTTAATTTGTACAACGCATAATGTTATTACTTTGCAATTCAATTTATTATATCCCTGATGCGATTGTTGTGATAATAATCGTAGCTCTTAATGAAATTAACAACCAATGTTATTTGGAAAATTAAGGACTTGGTTTAATAGTGGTGGTGAAAACAGCTAATTAGGAAATGTATGATAAGTGTAAGTGGAACTCTTTTATACGTTTAAATTATAACTCTAAAATAAAACTCAAGTCTGAAGAATTCTACTTTCGTTTAGGTTTGTACTTTAAAATATTTTTTTTAGCAAGAGCCTGTTATTTCCCTTTTGTGTTAAACAACTTTATGTTCTTGGCTCTTTCTCATAATTGTTATAAACCTAACAATAAAGACTTAGAAAAACGAAGCCGATATAACCAATTTTATTAAATACAAGTAGAAACATTCACGAATTAAAATACCTAATTAATTTCTAGATACTACAAACTAATGCAACAATGGTTGACACGAAAGTTATATTGTCGTTAGTAATTTATTGTAAATACTATTTAATTCATACTAGGTTTGTTATGTTTCAAGACCGTTTAGCTTTTTATCATTGACAATAGCTGATTGTGATTTCAGCATATCAATAGGCGACATTAAAAATATCGCCCTTTAAGATTACTGTTCATTTTAACATAAATATGGTGTCTCAGGAATAGAATCCTTTCTCCGTTATTTGAATGGTATTCTTTGAACATATTTGTATGATTTACGTTCGTATAGTCTAGATACATTTTCGTTTGCATCTTCTAGGCCATGTAAAGTGTTACAAAGTCGTTCTTTTATGAAACTTTGAGGAACAGTCTCAATTTTTGGAAGCAATAGGTAACTCTTTTTTCCTCTTGACAGTTACACGTTCACATTGTCGGTTTTTTTTAAGTAAAGGGACTTTCAAAAACTTATAATGTTTAATCATTCATTAAATTTAACCTGACACTGTAGTTTGCAAGTCAAAAACTAGAGACGTCATAGATACCTATAAGAAGTATTGAAATTAACAGAAGCTCATTATCGTTTATAAGTTCTTACAGGGCGCTTACGAAACTGAATATTGCGAACCAAATTTAGGGTCGGTTCACAAAAGAACAGCTGCAGTACCACCTCTTCTTTTTATATCGTAGATAGAGCCTAAAGAATACATTACCAAAATTACACCTGGAGTTTTACGTCATAATGCCGCTATTATTAGGGACATGTCTTTAGCTGCTCACTTGCGTCGTTCACATTATGTAAATACTCAATTAGGCATTCACAGTGACAAGCAGTGTGCAAGTGATCGAATTGAGTAAACGTACCGGTGGTAGCTAGATCTTTTTTTTGTAGTTTGATTTAAGTGACTTTTAAATCATAAACTCGTAATACGCACTTTCGTTCCTATTTAACTTTAACACTGTCAGGGGTTAGAGGCAATATATTTTTGCTGATAAAACTGTATTTATCAATGTCCAAGCTTTCTTTATTATTGCAACATTCTTGTCTTGTCTTTATTATTTGTATTTACAAGATTTCTTCATTAATAATAACTGCTCATACCAATTAATTACCCACGATCATGTTTCAATAACAAAGCAATATCATTTGACAAGGTGGTACAGGAAAAGCTTGTCTTTTCTATTTCCGTGTTCAGATGGAAACAGCGAAAAAAAGTACCTTCAGTCACTATTCTTAAATCAATTGCAATATTCTAAAAATTGGTATAACTGGTATAATAAATTTACATAATTTCTGTTAAATTTCCCAAAGGTCTGCACGATTTTAGATCCTATGAAAAATAAAGGCTGTCTATACACGTGCCTTTACATGGGTTACCCTAGATCTGCATATTAGATTGTTCCATGAATTTTGTTAACGAAATCGTTGTTTGCCGGCGGGCAGTCGCCCAGTCCGACGGGCGGCGGCCGCGGCGGAGGCGATGGATCGCGAATCAAAGTTTTACATGCACCACTCTCCCGCTTAAACTCTGCCTCTATTCAATCGATCGTCCGAGAACAAGCCAACAACAAATTCTTTTAGATGAATATAACCAACTCCATTCGTGCCCTTTAACCTTTACTCAGCAGTCACAGCGCAGCTTTTGATCCGCTCTATAAATAGCTGTCTGATGTAAAAGCCGCTTAGAAAATAGAGAAAAGCCAACATATTTTTGACTGTAAGTTGCATGAGAATGAACTACATCATAACACGATCTGTTATAGGTAGAACATTAATGGTTCGCTAAAACTATTCGTTTGATATTGTACGGTGTAAAACTAAGTTATAAATTTAAAGTACCTATGTATAATATAAAGTACCATGCAGTGGGACCTTTCAGATCTTATTATAATAATGTATTATGTGATATAAAATAGAGTGAAGAACAGGGTGAGAAAGTTAGTAAGTACTGGCACTCTATTCAGTACAATACTATCCAAATTTTTTGCCACACCTGTAGGTTACCTGGACAATAGAGAGAAAATACACTGAGAAAGGACAGTAGTATGTTTGTAATCGGCTTTGCTAGCCTCACACTTCCCATGGTCACCTTTGGTTGCAACCATTCAAGGTGTTCTTAACAACATGTTTAGAAATAAATATTTCTTCGTCCTTTATATCGTCCTTATCAGCTTATATTGTATTCTGTTAAAAGTGCTTTTATACTTGATTGACTTAAAGGTAATATAATAAGGACGTCAAGTCAAAACTATCGTTAAAATGTCTGTAACTAAGTAAAAGGCATTTTTGAGAGTCTTATTGAATTTTTGTGCTTTTAACATCAAAAAGACATTATATTTTTTACTCAGTATTATATTTTTAACTATCAGCACTCTCTCAAATATTAGGCGGCCGTAAAAAGTAAAGGTTCGGAACATTTATGTTTATACGAAAAGTTGTTTGGTTGTGTGTGGGAGAGAGTCGCTTACAACGTTTACAGTATCGGTGTCGGGTACTAGGCGAGCATGGGCGGGCGGGAGGTTTCGTGGAACGAGGCAGACTTGTCTTACACGCGCCGCCGGCATACATATCTGCACGCCGTTGCATAGTTACATTGCACCGGTGAAGGCTGCACTCGTTTACACCACTCGACGCGTCTATATTGCGTACGTAGTGGTTGGAAGTCAAGCTTTTGAGGCTTTACGTAATTTGTAGGTGAATTGGATTGAGGTTCCAGCCGCTGAGCTCAGTATGTGGTTTACAAAATTTATTTTACTTTCTGTGAGAGTTCTAACGATCTAACAACTTAGTTAATGTGCTTTACAGATTGTAAGTTATGTAAGTACTTTGTTTATAGTATTTTTAGACTATAGACTGTACGTGGTACTTAGATTGATTGTGTGTTGTGTTTGAACTGTATCAAACCCATGTAGTATGAATATCGGGCTAGCATATTGTTATTTGAGCGAGCCAGAGAAGGATGGCAGACGATAAGGGAAGAAATTAGTGATATCAGGCTGAATTGATGATGATAATGATATCCTTATTTCTCCGATAAATAAGTATTTATTATCGGTGTATATTAATGTAGGATATCTATGGGTCCACAATAACATAAGACGTTTTTAAAGTGAGATTAGTTAGCTTGCAATAGACCCTACAATGACCTTGTGCATGTGAATGTGGTCTGCTACCCTCTAGTCCTACCACTCCCTATGATTATTTTTAATGATAATTAAAACGACTAATTTATACAGAGTCTAGACTAGACCGACAATTTTTTGCGCAATTTTTCGCCGGCTTTTACACCACGAGATTTTTCATTTTTCAAGCCCGGGTATTTTTTATGTGATTTTTCATTATAATTATAACAGGACAATTAGCAAAATCCTACAAATTTCATGCGGGCAGTGGAGTCGTTAAAAACATCCCACAATCTAAAATATTTGGTCAATTAAATCTCATAGTAAAAGGGCATACATATACAAACTATACTTTAAATTTACTTTGTAAGTTTAATGGAACATTTATCCAATATTTCCGAAGCAAATTGATATAAACGTTTTATGAAGTGAAGAGAGAAAACTTACTCGAGAGTTTATAAAGTTACAGGGAGAACTTTGTTCGTAGGCGTTAAGGGTTAAGTTCACCTGTTTCAAAGATACAAGTTACTGAAAAATTACAAAGTGTTTGTTATTAACATATATCATAGACTTCAATCTGCGGGTGTTATAACACTCTTTTTATTATAGCATCTTCAATAATTAATAGGTAAATTGAATTAGTGTTTGTACGTGAGAGAGTCGTGGTGGCTATATTGGTATAATAATATTGGTTAACATACCGGATTTGTATGCACAAGGTTGCAGGTTCAAACCCGGGCAAGTATCAATGTGACTTTTTCAATATTATAAATACTTTCTTAGTTATTCTGAGACACCACTGACGGTGACGGAAAACATCGTCAGGAAACCTGGATTTAATTATCTGAAATCGCCAACCCGCGGTGAGTTAGAGGAGTGGTGATCAATGCTCTATCCATCCCTATACGAGAAGAGGCCTTTGCCCTGCAGTAGGACAGTTATAGGCTGTTATTATTATAATTATTTACGTAATACCAAGGCGTCAGTACGGCCCTATTCCTGGAAGGACTAGGCACTCTTCACGATATAAATACTTACAAAAACTTGGTTTAAATCAACGATATGTTGTACGGAACTCTAATTGCTTTAGTGAGGCTCGCACCTGGACAGTTTTTATTAATTGACTGTCACTAAGAATTTATAGCACCATTGCTACTAACTGGTAACTACCTCGTGATTGCCTGGTTACCATATTATAAAACGGCAATTCAGTAACGTCAAATTACTGACGTTGCAGGAAAATGGTAATCGCTTCCACGTGTTTACTTCATACGATAAAATAATAAAGTAATAAACACTTTGACATGGAAAGCGATCGACAACTAGAGTCTAAATAAAATCGCTTTCCAGATTTAACGTATAGTGATTTAAATAATAGCTGCTGCTAACTGCTTTATAATTTATAGCTGACGGATGTCAGACAGGACAGATTTTCTCATTAACTCGTTTATTTATGGGCAATGCATCGCAGTACGATCTACAAGCTATTTTTTGGACCCGTCTATCAAGTTAACCTGATTAATAGGTTTAATTGTTATTGGTTGCTGAGACTATCGATTTAGATTTTATTAGCTCTGTCTGAATTATCTATGAGATTTTAAAGCATTGTCTTTCGGAGGAATGCTTTTCCACTTTTCGGTGTTTTCCAAGACGGTACAATATGATTATGATTTAGAAATATATCTAGGTCTTATAATGTTACATGTTAGAATTATATAAATTAGCATGTTTTTACCTAGAATTGAGATAGGTCACAAAATGCAGATGTTTATCCGCTACGATATTACTTTTCTTACAAACCTTACACTCTGTTACTTTTGCTTTTCAACAAAGACACGTGTAGCATAACTTTGAATAAACATTAGCTTAAGTAGATAAGGAAACTATAACATTTATCCTGGACTTAATACTAATGTAACAGTTCCTAGAGTGAAATAAACTTCTGAATTGAATATTCTGTTACATATGGAATTTCTATTATTACTTCTTAATTTATCTTCTTGTTATTGGTTGATTGAGTATTAACCTAATGACTGAGATGATGAGGTCAGAGATCCAGTCGCTTTATGTGGTATACCGTATTCATTTGTAACAGAGAAAAAGCTTGAAAAGATTATACGTTATAAAGACTACTCTATTAATCAATAGCATGGATCATAACTAATGATTTTCTTTTACTTTTGAATATATCAATAATGTATAACTAAAGTGATGAATTGTTTGTCGTTTTATCTTCTAGCTTAAATCCAGATTCCTGTTTAGCATTCTTGGGGGCAAGTTCTGGACTACAACATGTCCCCTAAGTGTAAGAAATTCAATCTATACACAAGTTGCGAGCCCAAGTATCGGACGGTAGACCGCGCGGCCGTCGCGTCGACCGTCAATTGTTTCAATTCTCCCGCCGCATACTTCCCACCAAGTAACTGAACTTCAGAAACATCCCCGCGTTAAGGACAATGTTATTAACCGCAAATTCTAGCACGTTAGGGTATTTACTACGTTATTAAATAACATAACTTCTAAAATGAACCATTTTCTTGGACTAATGCACTTTTTACAAACTTACTATAAAAATATATCTAAACGGCATCAAAAATAATATATAAAAGTAAAATATGTCCTCAATCGTTATGAATAGGTAAACGGCCCTGTATAAGTTCATTCTAATGTTAATGACAATGGTACAAGAGCGTAGTTTTGAATAAAATCAAATATTCAACTTTTACCCCACTGCTCTACCTACTTACTAAAATATTATTACTCTGTATTGAATGCGCTGCACCTTAGCCCGGGTAACCCGATCATTACGAAGGAGTCTAACTAATCCTCGGTATATCCAGATGTGATTTCTCATACATGGAGTCGCCTTGCAATTATTACAAAGACACACGCCATTTTTTTAGACCTAAGACTAGCTTAGACCTTAGAGTCTAAATTAAACGCGTGTTAATAATGTAACTATAGTGTGAAGGATAAAATACTATCCACCTTATGAAATACTGCATCAAAATATTAAGATTGTTTGATATTAATTAGGCATTAAATCTTTTAAATGTAAGGCATTATTCATATAAAACTACTACGAATATCCTTGTTTGAATATTGATTGTGACTCATTATCATAACTAGGTCTTTTAATTATTGAGTTTCTAGACAAAATTAATAGCATAGGTCTGAATATAATACGCATGTTATTATGCATAGTACGTCTACTAATATTTCCGCATCTAAACAACTTTGAAGGACATCCTTATTGGCAAATAAACTTAAACATACTAATATTATAAATGTGAAAGTGACTTTGCCTGTCTGTCTTTTACGCCATCGCGACTAAACCGCTCGACGGGCAAATCTGCGGACAAAAGCTAGTTATTAATAAATATAACTAGTATTTCACAAACGATTCCTTTTTGTGCAGGTCAGTATCCACGTAAACTGCCTTGGCAAAATTATAATTACGTATTAGCATAACATATCGCCGAAAACGTTTGGGTATATTAAGTCTATAGTAAGAAGTAGGTAACTAGTTAGGCTAATATGATAACCAAAAAAACTTAAACGAAAGTCGTTTGAAAAATACTAAAGCAATTTAGTCCATATCCTTAAGCTTATGGCCTAACCTAGAAAGGTAGGTAGGTATATGGCTCACGTTAGCATATGCAGATCAGTAATTATAATATGTATTTATTTACCAAACAGTATTCCGACACACTTCTAGTCACTTTTTGTAAGCCACATAACGGTGCAAATAGCATAACAACAATATTTTAGAATATAATGTCGATTACTTTACACGTGTAACCTAGGCAAGCCACGCTAGGTTGATTTCGGCATAGAATTATCACAAACCGGATTCACAAATCAGGTAACGGCATTGGGCTAATACGTTGAGGTCATGTTATTGTTTTATCATCTTAGGATCTTAAAATATATTAGGCTCGTAAAATCTCCTATCATATTATCTTAAAATGGTGGTATTCATTTCAAGTGTGACCTAAACTGTCACTCTTGATTTCTTAGAATAAGTAGAGGACTACTGTTGTACATATTTTACACCCACACCCCTACGAAGTCGCTGTACAAATGTGTAGAGACTTCGATTGCTATCGGACAACAAACCAAGGACTGCCACTGAGAAATTTCTAATAGAAAACTCTTGTCCATCAAAGAAGACCAAGCCCTTACTATACATTTTTGCGACCAAGAGACATTAGTACCTACTGCAGTGGCAACCGAAGCTTACGAGGAATTTATATTATGTCCTTAGAATCCTGATATTGTTTCTATTTATTGAAAAAGATCCTCTAGTAAATCTTTTGTTAATGCACTTTCGATATTTTGGTCAGAAGTTTTATGAAAGTGTTTATTTTAAATTAAGGCTAGGTAGTCTAACAAATGCCGCATTTTGAAGTTTTTTAAATTCGTCTGAGGCATTGTAAGTAGTGTTTTTAATTCTGAATAAAATGTATGTGTATAGTTACAAGATGTGATGAACTTCACTCGATATAAAAAAATCCCAAGGTTGGTGTTTATATTCTCTTATTGGTTTTGTTTAATTATTATTTAGTTCCGAATGCGAAATTAATCTAATCAACATATCCAGACAACCCAACCCATTAGATTACAGAGACCCTTGACTATTAGTTTCGAGAGTTCAGCCTTAGATAGCTTTTCTACTTTAAAGGTTCCCCTTAAGTAGGTACACAGTATGTGCACTCAAGCTACATTCGTCTACAATGTATATTACCCATATATTATCATCATCCATTAACCGTATTAGTCTTTAAACATCCTCAGCCAATCTCAGCCAAGGCTGAATAAAGACTTGTTACATCTGTAAGTGACTTCATTCTTCCAAGCCACACTGGCTGGTCACATCTGTCACAGAACCGATGATCGCTGGAGTAAACGTATTCTCGAATAGAGGCAATGGCATGGCAAGCGTAGTGCTGAACGCCCTCTGGCCAGATGGATCGACGACTTGAGGAGGGTAGCTGGTAGTGACTGGATCGCGAAAAC
Source organism: Abrostola triplasia (assembly GCA_946251915.1). Classification (NCBI taxonomy): domain Eukaryota; kingdom Metazoa; phylum Arthropoda; class Insecta; order Lepidoptera; family Noctuidae; genus Abrostola; species Abrostola triplasia. The sequence goes on from OX276430.1 coordinate 5,243,395, forward strand.
GGGAGCGCGGGCTTGTGGCGTACCGTGTGAGAAGCCTACGTCCAACAGTGGACTGCAATAGGCTGACGTGATGTGACATGTACACTTGCCAGGATCTACTCTAGACCCTTACAGGCTTATATGGAGCCTAAGCATAGTAAAGAGGCGCACTTAAACAATACAAGAATCTCTGTTGGTCGCCTTGAATTCTTTTGTTTATCAACCTTGGACATTAATCGCCTATTCTCATATAAATCGTATGCAAATATATTTGCTATTATAATATTTCGCCTTGATGCCCTCTATTCTTATATTTTCTGTTACTTTAAAAATGCCGTTCCCAAAAATTGTCATAAAAAATATTTTACCATATTTGTGGGGAACATTATTTTCGTGCGTATTACTATTTGATGAAAGAACATGATTACGTCGACAGCTTTGTAGGTTTATTTGTATGAAATATTTTTACTTTCATATGGTTTTGATTACATAACATAATTATAAAATGCAGTGTGTATGTTTTAGCTTTGCATAGTGAACTTTTGTAGTTCCTAGTAGTAAGTATACAAATAACAGATTCTCCGAAACTTCTCTGGCCAATGGTAATTACTGTTTTAACGACTTTATTTGTTGATATTCTGCCTGTGACTCGAGGTCACAGTTTATATCTATATTGCTATATGTCATAATAGCTCTATCTCTATCCTAATTCTGTAATAATAGGATGTGCCTACATGTTTTGTGTGATTATGATATCATGTATAATTCCTGCCAAAAATTCCAACGTAAATACATGGTATATCATTTAATATCAATCTAAATTGTACTCTGAACGTAAATTTCGTCTCTATATTTTATTTATATATAACTTTTGCGCCCGGTCCACTTGGCAGCCGACACTGACCTAGTAATTAGTTCCTATTACATCTATTAGGAAGTTAGTACGCATCGCATGAAGGCGAGAGTCGCCGAGCTGTGATATTACGTATGTATGTAAGTGAAATTATAACTACCATAATAGGTACCTAGTTCTACATACAGTTGTTAACATCTTATATTTACCTATTAAATTTATTATTTGGTGTATAATAGTTGTACTAAACTATATTATTGTTAATGTGCTACCAGATGCAATGAATACTAATAAACATAAATCAATGAGCCAGCCGATTAAAATATCATACGTTAATGACCTAAAAAATATTGAATAATTTGCATTTTTATCATAAGAAAGGACCAGCCGTACCATGAGCTCTTAAAGCAGGACAGTTTAGGTTGTTAAAGCGAGACACCTCATTACACTGCATGTAGCAGCGTCTCGCTTTTACGTCGTAAACTGTTCTGCTTAGGTTGCTAAGAGTTTATGGTAAGAGGGCAGGTTTACTTTTTACAAATATCTAGGTCACTGTCTGAACTTTAGTCTGCGCTTAACAGCTAACAGGACTTTTTGATTAATATCTAATCTAGACATAAATTATAAAATATTGTTTACATCGTTAGATAAAAAAGAAATCATTTAGGCGACGAATATTATAGACACAAAATCGAATCAGATATGTATCTTATATTTTGCAGATTTGTTTGTCGCTATGTAGGTATGTCAATCAATACAAATGATTCACTTACAGTAATCACAACTTACTGTACTATGTTTGGTACCGTTTCTTTTCTCATGTGATGTGGGAAGGAGATTGCAAAAGATGTATTTTTTTAAGTTTTATACTATTAACTTTTCGATATCGTCAGTTTCTTTTTAGACAAGACGCTGGACAAGGAAGATTACATCTTGCCGATCGAGTTGTCTTATTCTGACTAGCCCAAAACCCAGACACTTCATTGTCGGAATGACACCATAGTTAGATAGACCTCTCTTCCAATGTAAACAGTCGGTTATAAGCTTGTTATGTTACCCTAATTCAGTAGGACCTTTCATCATCTGCTATACGCGATTGACATCTTCGATTCCTGCCTACAAGTTCTAAGTCTGGTTGTTATGAGTATATAGATAGGTTTCACATCGGTAGCAGTTCAATTATCACCTATAGGCTAATTAGATACGTTACATGCAATCAAGCGATACGCTGTGGCATATCGGTCTGTGTAACGAGCTTTGATTGAACTGTCGCCCGGAGTGAACCCACACAGTTTTACAACTTAACTGAATGCTCCCAACTCCCAACACTTAAGAGGAATCCCGTTTATTTTTGTTGACTTCGTTGCTGCCAAAGTGAATTTAGGAAAGTATCGCTAAACGTTGGGATACATTGAGAGTTCGTGCATTTGTTTGCAATGTGACTGCTAGCCGCTTCAATGAATGTGAATTGTTACAATGTTTAAATAAGGGGAATTACATATATGTTTTAGTAATATTGTTTAGAATATTTTACTAGGTAACTCCCTATTATTTTCTGTACCTGTATTACAAATTATCAAAAGAATAGTTATGACCCGTAAACCACGACGACGTAAATGTCATAATAGCAGATCACGATAAACCCATTAATGCGCTAAAGTTTGTCACACATTTTACCGATCTCTGCTAGCTTCCATTTGGTTGGATTATTCTACATGCTTATTAAATAGGTACATTTTCAAGTTACAGAAAAAACCTCTTTAAGTTGATCTCTTCAGCCTTATATTCATTTTCAATACTTATACCTCACCAGCCACTCACAGTGTGAGGATTAATAAAATCCTCTTTAGCACCTGTACACAAAGCTGCATTAAAGAATACAATATTGTTTTAGTTATCAGCATAACAAAAAATATACAAGTTCGTAATAGAGATGCTGAATGAGATAGAAATAATGCAAAATGAAGAAGATTGTTGGAAGGAAATCAAAATCCTTATAACATAAACACGTATAAAAAAATACGTACCTACCAATTTAAAAAGCTGATCGTTCAAAACCGACCCTACAGGTATACATTCCTTTAAATATTCACTTCTAATCTTGAGATTAGAAGTAAATTTTGTTACGTGGTGACACCAAATCTCACTCAGACATAAATTACACTCAGTTCTTGAACTCAGAGCTAACAAATATTTGGCAAAAACTTAGCGGAGACCCTGCCGTTGTGGCGATAAATCCCACACTCCCCGGTCCCTACCCCACAGGGTCCGGGTGCCTTTTGAAGGTTTTCCCCCGTAAACAAAAGGTACCTTGGTCGAGAACCTTTACAGTATCATCAGAAAATGTACAGTTATTATAAGTGAATTGTTTGGGCGTGCGCCGCTCCCGCACGCGCTCGTCTTCGTTAGCCGCGTGGCACCTAATTGTCGGCGCGCACGCTCCTATTATCACGTCCGCACATCTAACTGACCGCGGTACAACAAGCGCTACTGTAAACAGCCAGCTTCCTTAATTTTCTTTGTTGAGTAGACATCGGTCTAGTCAATATTGGTTTTGAAGTTACTCGTATCTACTTTATAATAAATCTCATTTAAATATATCTTTTGTGTATTGTTACTGAATGAACTGAATCAGTCTCATTATAAAATGAATTCGTAGATAAGCTGTCATGTGTGTACTTACATAAGATTAGAGTGTTGAAAACATTTCGGTATTCTAACATTTAAAACTAAAGAGATTGCCGGTAACTAGGCAAACAGACGCTAAAGCCAAGTCAAACCCAGGCCACCCAGCTAATACTTAAAGGGAGCTATCGGTAAATAAACTTAAGCCTGTCCTTAATCGGGGATCGGACGAAGACTGGGTCTTGTCCAATTGGATGTATTTTCGTAGTAAGCTCGCTGATGTTAACCTGGAGAACAAATAGAGAGCTTACGTATTGACTAAGACGTATTTTTGGGAAAGTACAAATCTCTCAAAATGATTAAAAAGATACAAAGAGGATAATACGTTATTAAACTAAATAAAAAATCCAAATCCAAATAAGCTTTACCTTTTGTTATTTACGGGGTATACACTTGCGTTATCATCCTTCTACTTAGTAGTTATCTGGCAGCCAAAAAACACGAATGAACAGTATCATCACATTTGATACACGCACTCACTCGGATACCGCAAACAAAAATGACAAACTTTTGATCGAATTATTGTATAAAAGTTCACCAATGTACTGTTTCCGTAACATTGTAAAAGGCGCGGTGCGTCTGCCAGGCTGACGTAAAAACTAGCTAGTTAGTGGAGTTTACACAAACAGAGGGGCTTGTTAACTGTAACTTAACTTGTTAATTTTGTTGTGGTGCACTGGTAACGTTTGACACAATTGCTCCTAACCTTACGTTGAGGAGACAAAATAAACTAAATTGCTATCGTACGGATATCGTAAAATACACGAATGAAACTTCGTTAGCAAATGAATATTGTAAAATGAAGTCGAAACTCAGGTAACAATTTCACTTTAAGTAATAGTTAGTCACTTGATAACGTGTTGTAGGGACAGTCGCTTTATGAATATTGTGAAACTTTGAAGTAGTGACTACATTCCGAGAATTGGAAAGGTATAGTTCGATCCTCGTGAAACTCCGATAAGCGAGAGGTTTTTGTCAATTTCATTTTAATTTATATTAGCCTATACACTTATGTACAAAAAACACCGTTTATCTTTGATACATCATATTATTACATTTTAAATGCGCACGCAGGCAATTGGACTATTACCAAAACTAAATTCATATTCGTTTTTTTAGCTTTCAGAAAAGTAACGAGCTATGTACTTGGCTCTTGCCCAGTTACAATTATTATTTACAAACAGCGTGCCTGGATTGTGTAGAGACAAGATTCTTATAAAAATGTTTTCATTATGATCTCGATAACATTCGTCCTTCTAGGTTTCAGTTTAATGTTTTGACTAGTTTGTCGGACCGCTATACAAACAATGTTATATCCAGATTTAGATCGAGACACAAGACCTCTATAACAACAATGTAATCAATCTGTTATAAAAAAAAAATGACAATATTAATTCAATAGACACAACAACATAATTATGTTTCAAACCCACATGAAGATATTACAATTTTTTGCGTCCAAGGACGTCGTAAATAGGTACTGGTAAATCAATACTCAACAAGTAATTTCTTGCAGAAAATCGAATACTGAAGAACTATATTTTTGCATTTCATAATTTGTGATAACATAATATAACATTACGCCTGTATTCTCCGAAGGGGTAGGCAGAGGTGCACATATAGTACACCCACATTTCACCAGTTATGTTTTTAGGCCCCAATATAATACGGAGCGAGCCTATTGCCATCAACCGGACATAAATCTGAACTCGGTGCTATTACTGAGAATTACCTAATGGAAAAATCCGGTAACACTTTGCCCGACCCGGGATTCGAACCCCGCATTCCTTAGCGTAACAGTCCAGTCGCTTAGCCACTGCACCAATAAGATCTCTGTACTACAATTAAGAATATAAAAAAATCTAATTAACATAACCATTATTTTTCAATCAACAAGGAGCTCGATAAAAAGGAATAAACGAAACTATGGGAAAGGAAAACTGAATCTCCTTTATTACGAGGTCAGCTAAATATCATTAGGAAGTATGTAGATAAAAACACTACAATATCGTCGTTCATATTGCAATTGGTTTTATGTCAAAAATGACGAGTTTACAGGAGAGCAAAAAAACAGAATACTGGAAAAAATCTTTTCTGACACTAAAATGTTTTTTACGTAATATTGCCGAACTATTATGTACTATTAAATGTACGCTTTTGAAATTTCCATAAATTATTATATTTTGTTAGAAATTTGACATAGAACCTATTGTAACCACAATTTACGTAAAATTTGTGACATGCAACATGTTGATAGCTTATTTGTATGAAATAATACACAGATAATTTCAATTAACAGGTATATTTATTCAACTTATAAGCAAAGTAGGAACATTATCGATGAGTAGAAACAAAAAAAAATTATAGTAAAGAAAAATAAACAACAAAATTGACGTTTTCTCGACAAACTTAAATGTATAAGGAACAAACTTAAATTGAACTTATTTTAAACTTCACGAATTATACTTAAATGGATTTTACCATTTGAACAAGGTTATGTAACATAATTAGTATGCAATGGTCCCATTGCATACTAATTATTACGTATATGAGGACAGGCATCAAGATTTGAACAATTATGTTCCAAGGAGTCATAAAAAGGGTGATAATCTTTAGGTATAAGTGGTTTTAATTCTTGCAAATGTATAAATTTTGTGGTGTCAATAGGGAGAAATGATTGATAAAGGGCAGTATTACCACTTCGTATGTAATTTTTGTTTGCGCGTCGTGGTAAATCTTTGAAGTCGTCATTAAAGTCTAACTTATACCGTATGATCCCATCTGGATTATATTGTAGGCTTACAATGTCGACTACTAGTGGATCGCCCTTTTTGTTTCCTGGTCGAATGCTGGAGTACCTACCACCTTCACACCTGCGAAAATCACTGTAGCTTAAACAAACTACTTTATATGGTTCAGGCTTGGATCTTGCGCTTTTTATTACATTGATGTAGTCTCCAGGTATGAAAATGTCACGATGAGGTGGCAACTTTCTTTCGATGCTGCTATGTATCGAATCGACCTCCATCTGGGTATGTCCAACTTCGAGGTATTTTTGTTCGATAATTATGTTTTTTTCGACTGATAATTCAATTAGAGCATTAGACAAATTCAAGGATCGGTTTTGGTAACCACACCCGTCACTCCACAGAATAATTTTTTTGGTATTTGGTGCCTTTTGTAGTTCTGCCTTTAGATGTTTCTCCATAATAGACGTAAAGACATCACTGTCTAACCCACCGGCTCCCTCGTGCCATAGATAGCAAATCACTTCTTTTGTCTTTAAATTATAGTGTGTGTAGTTGTGAACTTTGAGTTTTGTTTTATAGTAAACGGCTGATGCCTGAATTCTTGGGCATAGAAGTACTGCTTGGACATCCATAGTATATACTAATACATCATCTTCAGTATTGTTTTTGTCCCTATCCTTACTTTGTCTTGCTGTTTCTTTTTTCTTCAAGTGTCTCCTGTACTCATCTTCATTAACATTACCATTCTTGTAGGCTAAACACTTGTTGCACTGGTCTTTCCTGGGTTTAAAAATAGATAAATTAAGCTCGTGGTACTTCCTCTCGAACGTCGCAACACAATATTGCCTCTTATTGTTATTCATACAAAACTTTTTATACTCAGCATACAGATCACCATAAACACTATTCCAGATTGGTTCTAAGTATAATTTTGAGGAAGACGATCTGCAATAATGGGACTCTACTTTCGGCAGACTGTCAAAAAATTCTCGAATTGAATTGGATGCATTATTTTGAGTCATCGCATTACACTCATTATCATTTTGAGAAATAGTAAAACTTTCCGCTTCTTTATTAGAAACAACCCAATCCCTCAGTTGTCTTTGGCCAATACACAAAGTTTTTATGAACATTTGCTTACAAACATGAACTCTCTTAGAATTATCTTTCAAAGTTAGGAAATATTTAAATGCTTTGCCTTTTCTAGAGTCTACGCTCGAAGAACGTCGATGCTGTGGTGAATATACACTAACTAACCCTCGGACGTATACTTTACGAGCTTCCCAAGAACTCAATGCCCAATAACAATCAAAAATCAGTTTTCGGTCTTCTTCGCTTAAAGTTTCACATTCAAACCTTTGTTTCGGTCCCCCGTGTTTCACCTCAGTATGCCCACCACATCTTTCTTGTAAGTTTTTAGCTGGTCTTGACAGCGTTTGATTGTATTTTCCAGTACTATCTTTCTCAAAACCCTCATACTGCTTACCTTGTAACCTAGCCTTAGAATTTCTAAATCTCTTCCATTTAGTTGGATCTGCTTGACCCTTACGACTGCGTTTCTTTTTGTGAGTACCCTTACGACTAAGCACCCCTGTCTCGTCATCAAGGACCTCTTCGTTGGAGCTGGTACTCTGTTCTAATGTATTAGAAAGAAAGTCAATACTTTCTTCTGGCACGTAATCAGAGTCAGAAGACGACACTTCTGCGTACGGGACCTCTTCACTAGACGTGTCACACTGTTGCAAAGTTTCATCTCCACACCACTGGCCAGTAGCTTCGTTCAGTAGCTGCTGGCGAGGATGTTGAGAGGAACTTGTAGCTAGCTGTATTAATCGCCTTGCTCTCGTGTTATTCATCTGCAACAATCAACCACCAAACCATGCATTCAAAACCAAAGCAAAAGTCAAAAGGTTCTATGTGGCGTTTGTAGAGTACGTATTGCAACATAGGTCTTATTGTTTTATTGGCATTATTTACAATAAAAGCACAAAATAAACAAATGTTTATATAAATAAACGTTATCTGTTAAGAGATTCGATTCATTACAGGTCTTAAGCGCATAACAGCAAAATAAGCAGTCCAAAAGCGAATTCACGGCGCTTTTTGTTAAAAGTAAGGTTAAGATTTCCCATTAGTGTAATTGATATCAGAAAAATAACGAAAACCAACCAAAACCAGCACTCAATTATTTATAATTTAAGATAATTGACAACTTACCTTAAAATCAAGCACAATTGATAACTTAATTATTAATTTTCACTTGTTTCTTCTCAGAGCAAAAATCCGTTGCCGCTTAAACTTTGACATAGAACAATTTGCCGTATAAGATTTACTGCCGAGTCGATCACGTAACGTATTGCAAGTTTCAAATACCGCTTTCCTATTGGCAGATGACATAGAACCTTTTACGGTCGCGTTCAAAATTAAAAGTAAAGCTTAACTCACACATAAAAAAAAAATATTTTTTTTTGACATTGAACAAATTGCAATATGAACGACGATATGTAGATACGTTTAGTCGTTTACCTTATGAACCCCATGCGTAGTGTATGTAGTAAGCATTTTGTACCTCAGTTCCAAGTACGATACAATTTTATGAATCATTAAACAATGAATAACAATACTATCTACCTATACATTGCTAATAGTGTAAGGTAGTCAAGATATAGATTTTTATATCGCTATATCCAGATCATGGTCACATCTTGTAGAATTTTTTAAAGACACGCAACATTTTTATAAAAAAAAAATAGTTGAAAGCTATCAACGCCAACGCAGGGAAGGCACGCCGGCACTCCAGTTACAGGGGGTGTAGCAAGGGGAGGCATAAAATTGAAAGTTCTAGGGCAGGAGTTCAATTAGATGATTGTACCTTGAAGAGCCGAGTCCTGGTGGAAATAAGTCAAATCTACATCAACACCGGTGAGCTGAAGGCAAATTGAGCTTTTATCTTAGACTTGATTGGCCAATAGGTAAACGGAACCTTTATTAGTTATTCACCTGCCATTTTGTCTGCTCATGTATAACACATTCAGGTGTTACCCATGTAACAATATTATGATTTTTATTTGTAAGGTGTACGTTAAAGATGAGACGCAGAAGAAAGCTACAAAAACTTTATACAAAGTTATCCGGCTAGGCTCGAACTCCTTAATACTCGTATTGCCTAAAAAACTTGTGGCATAATTTAAAACCTCACTTTTTCTGCTGTGATTTTTAACTATTTTTAGATTTGAGTCTCCTAACTAAGAAACGAATTATTAAATTCGTCGAAACATATTAACAACCAATACTAATTAATATCAAGAAATGTGTCTCAAAAATATTGCTTCAAGCGATAGAAAAGTGCTTAGCTTCAAGAATAATACGTGGAAAATTAGATCCGATAAGTGAGTTGAAAACCTGTGCAAAAAATGTCAACCAGAGCTATTAATTGAATGTCACGTCCCACTCCTTCGGTTTACATTACTTAATAAATCCAGAAACGCAACGAGAAAGTAGTTAGCTGCGCTTTGGCTTTATAAAGAAACTCGAGACTTCCACTCACAGGTTTTCATTTCAGTTCAAGTCTGGGGTGGTGCTTTTATGACTGAATTCGCGTTCTCGTGTGTTGTAAAGGTTGCCCTACTGGCGCAAAGAAAACATTTCTTTATCTCAATAATAAACCTTTATTTCTTTGACGTTTACCAGAAAAGATGTTGTTAAGGTTACCGTGCCAAAAATCTTTATAGTTATGTTATTAATACCCGTCAAATATAATAAAGAGTATCCCATCCTAGTTTGTACTCTCTCTGGTTAAACGCACTCTGTAGTCCGCAGCATTTGTAAATTGTCTCCGTGTATCAATAGGGCGCCAATGTATGCACGGCGTTTACGTGTGTGTGAGTCGGCACGTGTAACGGAGGTCGCTAGCGACCCTGCTCCCCTGGTACCTCGCTCCCTGCGCTGTAAACGATCGAGTTTGCGAGAACTTTGAAGCGGAAAATTTATATGACAGTTAAGTGAAGTGTATACACAGCACATAGAATTTTACTTGAACTAGATTGAAGCTTTTTCTTGTCTATAACGGGTATTAGCCAGGTCAAGGTCGCGTTATCTCACCTTCGTTATAAATAACATAGACCATACATTACATCAACTAAATACTATATTATAAAGATATCGTGTACCTATAATAAAAAAAATTGCAAAAGCTACATGATACCCCTTTGGAGAAATACAAGCGTGATGTAAGTTAACCGCAACATAGTAATACCTACAGTAGGTAGGTAATTCAATAACATAAAATATGATTGCCAAGATTATTGGTATCTACCTAGATGTATTATAGTTAGTAAACTTTTTATCTACTTATATTATATTATCTTCTTATATTATTTTTATCTACTTATATTATTTTTATCTACTTATATTATCTTATTATTTAAAAATTAAACAAAAAACTATCATTTCTTTAAATAAACTGGCTTTTAAATTAATGGTCGTATTGAAATTATTTAAGTACTTATTACGGTGCAGTTAATTTATCAGTTCATGGATAAACTAAACAGTACTTGTACACGCTAGAATCCACATGTGTGTAAGTTAGCGAGGGCTGCAATCAAGCCTCTTCACTGATGACCGTGAACCGCGGTTACACCGAGCTACGATAAAGCAAGCCAAACTAGCGAGACCGCTACGCTACAACCGTTCGTAGCTACTCCGTAGAGCCTATATTTATGTCGAACACTATTGAGCGGGAATTCCGCTCTTATTGTGTCGCAATAAGCTCCTAATTGGATTAAACAGCCCGTTGTAGCCCCTAGCAATGAATTACAGGTATAATTGACAAGGTTGATTGGCATTTCGATTGAAGCTAGTAGTAGTGTTATGGGAATATTCTTTCATCGAGCAACGTGTTGACATTAAAAACAATTCATCACAGACTAACTGGCTGTAATCACTGTGGATAAAACAGATTAAATTCAGAGAACGAAACCTTTATAGTATGAGATTCAGCAGTGATCATGTGACACTCGATCATCGGATACATGATTATAATTTCGGTATATTATTATGTCGCAACAATTTATTAAATCTTTTTTTTTAAATTAATAATAAGTAAGGGATATGAAAATGCAGCCATGAATATAACTTATTCTACCACAAGCCACACCTAAAACTTAGTATGAAGACCAATGTTGCACAATAAACGATATAGACAGTAAATTACCAATTAGGGATGTGATGTGAAAATCTCAACATACCTAAGACATTCCTTAATTTTTATTATACATGTATGTAGTTCCCTTAAAAAAGCGTAAATTGTATAATATCTTTTAATAAAAATCTAATTTATTTGCAGTTATAAAGTATGAAGGCAAAGTTAGCTTTTAATTGAACATTGAGTTATTATAAAACGTAATACTGTGGTAAATTGATTGATCTATTATGTTATTAATTAACCAACCGATATAATTGGTGGCAGTTACCTTCGTTCAGTCATAAATTAAAATAATTGCGCTCTATTAAATGCGCCTTTTTATTACAAATAAATATTTCTTCGAACTGAAACTTTTCAGCCCTACCGCTGATTTCTTGAATCGACGCCAAAGTGGCGAGTTGTTTGATGTTACATTTACAAAACATGAGTTGAATAAAGTATAAGGAGCTCTACTTTACCATAGCAACAGTGATGTCTAGAACTTAGAAGTAGACAAAACAAATACAATGACAATGTTGACAATGAGTAGAAAAAAATCAGACAGGCAACACAAAGAAATTCATTATTCATGCTATGTATATCATATTTCTTGAAACACATTGTTTGTGCTTTTGAATTTAATAATTCTCTTTCGTAAGAGTTATACACCAAGAACTACGTACCACTTTAATGATCACAGGCCACATGAGAAGAGAGCAATTAATCTGACTGTTATTCGAATTAAGTTATACCTATACACCTTGATAATATACAAAAAGTATTAACAAAAGGAAATTGTCAGGGTACTGTTATTTACTCCTTTAAAACAACCCGATAAATTAGCCGAGCATAGTGACATAAAAGACGTGGACTGACTACGAAATTAAGACGCTTTTGAGAATATAGAGATTCATAGAACTTGTTTAATATAGTTGTATAGAATAGTACAACATTACCTACATTTTAACTCTTTACATGCGGATGCGTCGCCTCCCTGTTTTGTTAACCTGAGATTACGGAACAGCCTATTGTTAAGCTACTTTCATTAGTCCAAAACAATCTTAGCTAACACTACTTTCCTTGACGACTTAACAATGATTAAAGCTAATAGATACAAGCTTGTTCTTCAGAGGCATCATTCAAATATTTCCACTGTGAACGAATTGAGGAATTATCTAGTATAAGTCAAAAGAAAATAATTTCCGAATGTAGGTAGGTACTCGTATTTTATGAGGTATATGTCCTGCTATAGACCCTTGTACGTTAAAACCAAACATCATGACATCTCGCCTGTATTCCCCGAAGGGGTGGGTAGAGGTGCACAATGCACATATAGCACACCCACATACCCTTGTACGTTATTTGTCACTAAATCCATGATTCATATTTAATAAACGCCCACACTAACTTAATATCAAATAGTTATATTTTTTCTAACATTTCTTGGATATGAGTAAACATTTGTCCGAGGTTCATTGTATAGTAACAAACTCAGTTCATGATTGGTGTCCATTGTTTCATGTGTTGGTGCGCCGGTCAATTTGCTCTATTGTTACAAATATACGGATTGTAAAGCGACATTGAATGCAAGGTGCTATTTATATCCACTCTAAAGTTCAAACTGCATATGAAATAGCCCTCTCTGATCAACATTCATTTCTTAAAAAGATTTAGACTAGTTAGTAGTGTTACATAAAACCAAGAAGTGATAACAGTCTTGTTACTTTTTTACGAGGATGCGTTATCCTTCTTTGCATTCCAAATAAATATTATTATTTTTATAATAAAAATGTATTTTTTAACTTACTGTACATGATATACATAAATCAAATAATGTCGAATTTAAATGGTTTACAGACTAACCCATAGGTTAGTCCCATCATTGAGTTTTATCTCAGACGCAGGGCGTGTGGCATGTGCGACGTGCGAACTGCTTGTAGTAATTTATACTTTCGACATTGCTATCGATATAATCTATGATCACACAGAGAAGACATCTCTGACGCAGGTAATATCTACCTACAAGAATACATAAATATCGTAGGACGACAAATAGGGTAATAGCCTAATTTTTGTCTGTGTGTATGTCTTAAATAAGAACCAAGTATTAAACTCAATTCTATACCTATATTTTTATAAATATCTATATTTGAAATTATTACGTATTTCAAGGATTTTAAAGCACCGGCTTTCTGAACCTTGGCACACTTATTGGTGTACGGCTAATATTTTTAATTTGTCGTCTTTCATATTCCAATCAATCTAAGTACCAATAAAGTAAAAGAGCTTTTGCGTGCTAAAGTTTAGTTCTTGTTGCATATTTTTTATATGCTGGGGTGTAAAGTGTAATGAATCGTAACTAGTTACTCACGGAATACGGACACACTCTCTATTATATTCACACGTGATGAAAATAACAATTTTACATTACCGAGTCAGCCCACGGTTTTAATTGACAATATAGCTACATAGGCGGCATTCATCAACGCAATTGCAAATAAAAGTGTTTTATTCAGTGTAATTAAACGAATTGGCGACCAATTTTTTTTCGTTCATTGTGAAGCAATTTTGTGACTGGTTGTTATAACTCTAACTTATGAAGAATTCGAACTACTTACTATTACTACTTATTAGAGTACTAATGAGCACTAAATCTCTATGACACGGATCATAATATGTTTTTTATATAGTTACTGATGGGTATTTCCAGTCACGGTTTCGTTGCATGTGAGATATTCTCATATTAATAAAAAAGGTTCAAAACTTTTAAGGGGTAACATTTATCAAATGCCTAAGTATTTATTTTGTAGGTAACTACAGGCTAAAGGTAGGTAACTTAAAACTTTCGATTTGTTCTGTTGATTTGATTAAGTTCTGCATCACACACCTATCGGTAAGTAGACTAACCTATATTTCGTCTTCATCATAGGTAAGATATTTATATCAAAATAACAAACGTATAAGACTGTTTTGCAAGTTCGGAGAAAACGGTATTGTTAAATACTTTTCCTTTGAAACTTACGAACCCACGTATCTAACACACACTAAGTACTCGATTGGGAATATTCCCTATATTCAATTCCGTTCTTAACACATTAAGAAACCAATACGAATGCTAAAGTACCTAAGAAAACACGTACAAATACAATTAAAAATAAATTCAAATGACAAACAGGGTGATGTCTAAAACTATCGAAATGCCATATTTTATGGTACAGGATTTCATTGCAGTTATTCTCTATGAAAACAAATCCAATGTTACACAAACACACGGCCTATGGTGCAGACAGATGTTTCTTTGTTATGCAAATTCATGTATGTGTCCCGTCGACTGATGGCCGGGCTCTGTCCGTCGTACCGCTGAAGGCTATGGCTCCGTTACCTGTAACCCGCTACAAGCTAAATTGTCAATTATGTGGCTAAACCATCCACAGGTATCCAAACACAAAGGCTCGTAGGAATTCGGTTCGAGTCGAATCTATTGTTCGGCTTTCGATCCAATTAGCGTTCTGCTTAAGCGTAAAAATATCTTACGTTTGCTTGTATCGTACTTTTTTTAGTAATATACTCTATTTCTACATCTCTTTTAAAACTTTCTAGTATTTATCGTGAACTGAAACAACTCCAATACTTCAGATATGATGTCCTTGCATATCGAGGAAAAGAAACTTTTCATAGGTATGTTTGTCAGTAGCTTGAGCCAGTACATATTTATCAAGTTTTAAGCTTATGTCTACGTATATGGGAGGCAACAGTACATACATACGAAAAGTGTAACATAATATAAACCTACCTTGAGAGCCAAATTTACAATTAATTTTAAAATTAGTTTTATTTTAATTTGGAATTTCCATTAAATCCACATCAACTGACGACTATATGTTTTGATATGGTTAGCTTTTTTAATTCGATGGAGAGGTACCTTCTAACAGCCCTGAGGACTTTCGACGCTAATTTACCCCAGTTGTCAGATTAGAAAGGGGAATCTCCCCTTGTACTAGACAAACACTAAGGGAAAATTATAATACACCATAAAAGATTTATTAAATAAACATTCTTTTAGGACCTTTGCGACCTAGTTATGCTAAACCTAGTGCTTGTACTTAACTAGGTAATCTATTAGTAGATACAATTTTAATTTTACCTTCAAGGTTAAATGTATAGAATTTCAAAGATAACTAATTTCCTCTAATAATACCCCTATTAAACACAAACGTACATGTATCACGTTAGCTTAATCTGTTGATATCAATATTGATTTATTCAAATAATCCATTAATAGGATAGGACACGGACAATGACAAGGGTATGTTAATGCTACGAAAATTAATTTATCCAGGTATATTGGTGCACAATACAATCTGTTACGTAATACGACAGCATTGGCCCCGGGTAGCATGCGTCCTGTGACATGCAAATCTTGGTGATAGTATTAAATCGGATGGTCGGAAGTGTGCAGGCGACTCGATACTGTTAAATTGATGTAACTAGCTAGGGTACGTGGGGTGAATGGTGATACCATCCCATATACACAACTGGTCACCGTAGCTTTGTTAATTCTATTGTGGACTGCTTTGTAGCGCGCCTCGGGTTGCTACAAATGAACTGGGGAAAACCAATGCCGACGCTGCGCAACGCTCTTCATTTTATTATAAACTTAGCGTTATTAATTAGGTACTACTTAAATTTTGTAAAGTTAATATCAATAGGACAACATAACGTTATCACGCCTGTATTCCCCGAAGGGGTAGGCAGAGGTGAACATATCGTACACCCACATTTTGCCAATTATGTTCTTCGGTCCCAATGTAATAGGTGGCGAGCCGTTTGCCATCAATATATCAATAGGAACTATATAAAATTACTTAAACTGATTATGTTATAGTTCGATGCTTATTTTCTCATAATTATTTATACGATCACAGCTGCGAAACTGCGACCTACGAATCATGCAGTAAACGCCTTATGCGGGAGGTATTGTTTTCTCGGAACATTAACATATGTCTAACTAGTTTCCTAAAAGTATATTCAATCATAAAAACATAATACAAATATAACTCACTTTACCAAAAAAATCCACTAGCAGTTAGACATGCTTACTAACAAAGGTGTTTCAAAAAACTCTACTCACTTTTATTTAAAACTAACACAAGAAAAATATGAGAACATACAAAAAACAACCTTATTTTCTCACACATTGTGATTCAACTATCATCTAAATAACCATATTAGGCAAGTTTGAAATAAACATATCCATCTTCTGTATTACAAGGTGAATTGGACGCTGAATATATTTTTAAATCGAAATTGAAATTCGGATTTACACCTACTCAGATAATCCCTATAAATTCTCCGAACTTCTCATAAATTCGATTTGTTTTTGGATTTTAAAGTATGCATGGTTGCGTGTATTACATGATAACAACATACAGATAGAAGGTAATATTGTGTGTGTCATAAAGTCTTGCATACAATAGACCGGCGCCATGGCTCTTAGAAACCTTTTCAATTTAGTGGATTATCAAGCGTCCAGTGTGTAAGATAATAAAAACATACAAGATTAATATTTTCTTTAAATACTGTACCACGTAAATGACAACGTAATCAATACACCTATCGGTTACTTGATTTATTATGTTGTTTTATTTTTGATATTCCAAAAAGATTCCTAGTAGGTAATTATTTATCTTTGACAAAGACAAAACAATAGGAATCAATAACATTGAGAAGGTTATATAACATCATATCAATTTACTTTTTCTCTGCGAGGGCTTTAGAAAAACAGATTTATTTTAGGTAGTCTCTTCTTAGAATCCGGAACGCGAACCGTTATTCCTAATATCTCATTTTATTATTATGGTCGCGCAACTATTTCCTTAACGAAAAGAGCATTCACTACCTTATGCTCTAGATGGGACATTTTCAATTGGTGACCAAATTCAAAGATAAATTATTGACCTTGTCCACGTCTACATTTGGGTACGACTCTTTCGTAGGCAGTATTTTACACAAAGCCAAGTTCGTTGTACATCATTCTCATTTAGACAAAACTATTTATAACAGAACAAAGAAATATATACGATTTATACATTTCTCGCTATCGTATGTGAATCTATCCATACTAATATTATGAAGAGGTATTTGTTTATTTACTTGTATGTAGGGGTAATCTCCAGAACTCTTTTTTTAAAACATCACAGGTTTTATAGTAGGTGCGTTTCACAAACAGGTATTGAAACATACACAAACACCCAGACTCGGAACAAACATCTGCGGATCAAACAAATTTTTGTCCCGTAGCCACTGCGCCAATCAGGAGGTCAAAATATCTTTCCGATTTTCAAAATTCTTTCTAAAATATTTAGAATTGACTGTTAGGGTTTGTATTCCAGAAAAGACTCGAACAATATTTCCTCGCCGACAAAATCGTGGGTGGAAGCTCGTATGGCATACCCTTCCGAGGAACTTTCCTACGCAGCTAGCACGCTACTTATCCCTCTTGTTCCGATGAGTCACACCATATTGTACCTAACGTGGGTATTGTCTCATTAATGGGTCTAAAAGCAGCTAGGGCACTAACAAAAGCTTTTGTTGTTTACATTTTCCTTTCAGTCTCTTTAATATTTCCATCGACTTAACAGATTTGTAAACACGATAACAGTATTGAAAATCTAATATCAAATAAAATTATGGTTAGATAAAGGTAGATAATTTTTACGAAATAAGTCACCAACTTACCACCGTCACTGCTTTAATGTTGTTTACGTGGGAGCAAATTGCTTATACCTTATTAACTTTGAAAGCTCAACAAGTGTCTCTCTTTGTGTAAACAAAACACAACGAAACAGCTGCTTGTAAGCGTTTGTTTTCGTTCACGCTTGTTATTTTGTTAACCCGAGTGTAAAGAAATAGAAATTGATTCGTAGGAACAGTCTTTACATTATTTAAGAATTTAAATGACTTCAGATAGTTGAATAATATATTCTTAAAGCATTATAATATAATCATGGCTTGAATGCTAACACGTATGTCACCTATTTATCTTTTACTTTTCTTATGATTTATTTTAGTGGCGTGCAATAGTAGAGGCCTATGTCCAGCAGTGGACTGAGATAGGCTGATAATGATGATCTAAGTGGTAAACACATTTCGGCATCTAAACTGACTATCAATAATAGTTTTAGAAATATTGCTCATTCAGACTACCTACATAATACGACCCATTTACATTACCTACTTATTAATAAAGCTTTTCTTTGTTTCAGATAACCGACGTGGAAAACTTCGCTACAAAGGTACGGAATGAATAATACCTACTATTCACATTCAACACTCTAGTGAAACACTATCAACTAGATTTCGTTAGCTTAACAAAACCATACTGAGGCACACAAAACAACTTTTCATTCAAACTATGTGGAAACATGGCAAACAACCGCCGACTTCAACTTTAAGCGCGGACGTTACGTCACTGATGGGAAACTCCGACTCGTAACCCTACACATACAACACCAACCACACTGTCTTACACCAACATCACACCAACCAAACCGTGGACTGTATGAAAATACGTTGTACGTATTTCACACACAGATTTATTTTAGTGTAGTGTGAGTTAAACGAGAGCTCTCGTAGTGGTATGCTCGCCTGGTACCCGATGTAACGAAGAGGTGGCACAATTGCGTCGAGAGCTACTCGTATCAGTTACGTTGAACACGACCGCACACATACACACCGCTTAATTCATGACACTTGAATGAGTACTTCGCAAATTCACAGGGTAATTAACCGGCATACCAAAATTAATAAGCTCGCAGCCAACGTATATCGGTGCTGATTGCTTGCGAACGCTGAAGAGGGACGGATGAATTTAACTACTAAGGGTGAGTTTAATTACTGCTTACTGTAATGCAATATAGCGATTAACCTAATAAAATAAATAATCTTGTGACATTAAAAAAAATATATTTAAACTACTTGTTTTAAAAAAAGTATAAAACGACACAAAATCAAATCATTCTTACAAAAACAATTATACCGTGTGAGTTGACATACTGCTAGCTTTTGACTTATAAAATAATACGTGAGCAAAAACAAAGCCTTAGGAGTTTGTCTCTACTTAAAAATCAGACACTGATTATGAAACAAATTACGTATCAAGATGTGAAACTTTAAAAGATAATTAAATAATACAATAAGTGTGATCTTAATCTTACCAACTAGGTACTTAAAAACCAAGTAAAACTTGTTTACTTTGAAAGATCTACTGATAATAAAACGAAATAAATATTTTACTACAATATTAATTCATAACAGTATTTCCTTTTTGCGTTAGACATTGTCAATAAATAATAAGTATTATAAAGGATAGACTAGTGACAGGACGATAGCGACGCGCGACGTGGCCAACGGACTGTAAGGCTTTACAACATTTACTACACCCCGTCGAACACATTATCACCCACAACACAGGGGC
The DNA here is from genome assembly GCA_946251915.1 of Abrostola triplasia. Lineage (NCBI taxonomy): Eukaryota > Metazoa > Arthropoda > Insecta > Lepidoptera > Noctuidae > Abrostola > Abrostola triplasia. The sequence continues at coordinate 5,263,320 of OX276430.1, forward strand.
ATTGTCCATTCACTTTTAAATTACACAGATAATTAACCAAACTGTTCTAGTCAGACAAAATAAAACAGGCTTAATGCTTTCCTAGATGTTGATGACACCGTTGGTAAGATGCCAATTTTCTCTGAAGATGAAAAAGCTATGGATTTTCGGATCTGCGCAACATCTTCAAAAAAATAAAAATGGTATGACTAAAATAAATACTAAAAATCTGTCAGTTAGTTTTTTAAATACACAAGTTTTAATATATTATTCTTTGTCACGCGATAGCCGGATTTGCGGGAGAAAACTTCTTTAACTATAGTAAAATTAATATGTATAAGTAACCAGAATATCGTACCGTATAGGGCCTAGCTCCAAGGTGTAGGTTTTCGGAAAAGATATACACATTCCTAGAAATACTCGTGATATTATGTATCTATACTTAGTTATTATGAAGTTGGTACGAGATTGTGTGTTTGAAGGGCTTCTGTACACAATAGTTGAAATTGAGATTGACCTCACTTCAACGTCTGTTGGTGGAATTCTTATTCTTATCAAGTCCTGGGTCAGAAATCTTATACAAGTTGTTCTTATTTACATTCCTACCGACATTGAAATGTAACCTTTATATTATCTTATCTCAGAGCACAATTTAGGTAAACTTTTAATAGTTAGGTATGCAGATATTTACTACCTTATAAACTTTCATAGAACTGACTCTAAATGTGCGTGAAGTCACAATTTAAACAATCGCCTTGCAGTATGTGGGTGACTAGTAGGTTCCTAAGGGTCCAATACGTACGAGGGCTCTCAAAAAAATACTCGCGTCTCCTTTAATTGGCACATGGTTACTTAAAGACTCAAATTCAATCAAACTCAAAACCTGCATAAAGGAAGCAATGATGTCATTTTCTCTAGAACTTGCATTTGCAACTAGGCTAAAAGATGGACACCCGAGCAATCAGTACACATCGCTAATTCGTGTTACTGCAACTGTTTTGAATAATCGCACCCAAGCCGCAGGACATTTGAACACTGCCCACTCAACTAAAAGTCCTACACAGTTCCACTTCCATTAATAAGTCCACATATAAATACTACCCATTCTCAAATACTGTCATCATTTAAACTAATACAGACATATATTAAATAAGTATTTTTCTCCATGATACAGGTAAATAATGATTTAACAAGTTCAACATGAAATGGAAAAAACCTAATGGAAGTTATTTTTAGGTATAACCTAGTAAAATTACATAGAGATACTAAAAACCAAAAAAATATTAATAAACCTTTCTTATAACTAAGTTCTTAAATATACCTAAGTAATTTTAAGTCGGTAGGTACCAAAGAAGAAAAACTGAAGAAAAAGGTTTCATCTCTGTCGAATAACATACTCGTAAAGTATCATTTTTTTAAAATCCGAAAGATACAGCTAGTAAATAGTTGATATTTTAGTATCTATCCAGGGAACTTCGTGGGACGTCACTAATTCTTGCGCAGGCGATTGTCTCTTGCAAGTTACGTGCAACAGCGCACGCAGTGATGAGCTCTTTGCTCACTTTGTCGCTATGAAAAATTCATAATTTCTAAGAAAAATCTTCGAGGTTCAGCCTGTGAATATTGTCTTGCCATGTAGGTATGTCTGGTGCAATAGAAACATTGGTCCTACATTCAAAACGGAAATGCAAACTTCAGATGCTCTATGCATCATCAAAACTTTAATATACCAAAAAAATACCTACTACAAAAAAAATCTCAAAACTACTTATTTTATTTATTTATTTGGGATTAACAAACATTTACACATTACATCTTATAAACTAATATACAAAACAAATCATATCAATGCGCAACTCACACCGTTATCCACAGCATATAAGATAAAATAGTTGGAGAGAAAAGAGGATACCTATAACAATAAACTATTAAACAAAAACAAAAATCAATACTTTAGAAATAAAATAAAACCAGCTTTAAAATTCACAAGAAATTATTGTATTAATACTTGTTTGTTTTACAGGGTCAAGCTGGCGATACAAACAGCACGGCGAATGTACTAGGTACACACACCGTGCATACAACAATACACTGCTTTAATAACAGTTCATAATATTTATAGATAGATTGATACAGTACACCTTTACAAAAGTCATACACATCGTCAGTCAACAAAACTCAGTACATCTTATGGTGGCTTCTCAAGTTTTTTTTTTTTTTTTTTTATACGTCGCCCCACACTAGGAATTTCTCCTGTGTCGTGGATGCGTTTACGTATACAAACATGAAATATCACATACACAAACACCCAGACTCGGGACAAACATCTGTGGTTCGCACAAAGTTTTGCCCCATGCGGGAATCGAACCCGCAACCCTTAGCGCAACAGTCCAATCGCTTAGCCACTGCGCTAATCAGGTCGTCAAAGTAAAGTTGGGTGTGAAGTGTGAACAGAAGCTGTGCTAGTGCCGAGCTGTTCAACGCTGCACCGTGAGAAGAGGTGGTTCGTGCTGCTGGCTTGCAAAATTCGACTCCGCGTAGAGCGGCATGTGTATCACGCGCCGCCGTGAAAAGCCACCACTTGATTAATCCAAATCCCTACATAGTTCTTCTAATACTTTAGTCCTAACATTCTAAATACCACCAATTTTAATAGCAAGGGAGACATGCCTTAGCCTATTTAGTATGTGTAAACGTAGTAAAACGATCATACTATTGTCGATAAAACACCCATAATCGCTTTAAAACACATCCAAACACCGTGTTCCTACAGTTAATGAAGTGACCTAGGAAAAGTTTACACGACCCGGATACCAAACCCAAAACCTCAGGCTTAGCAGTCATGCTTGGTGACCACTAGACCAATGAGGCAATTTAAATTACCCTTGGTGATACAGCTATGTATAATCTGGTTAATAGAGATTGATTGGGAAAAATATAAATATACTAAAACACTTATAGTCTGATTTTTAATCTCGCAGACTAAAATGACATTACGTTGGTTGCCAGCTTTTTGCAATACTTAAATAGTGATGTGCCCCTATCGGCAATTGATGTTAATAAAATTAAGTATCGTTTTTTTAATAATAACTTATCCTGAATAAAATTTTAGATACTTATTTAAAACGCGAGAATACAAAATTAATAAGGTAAATTATATATTATTTAAAAAATAATTATATTTTTAATTAATGAATTTTGCACACCATAACAGCCGTATTCTGCTCATTATTTTTAAAATTGTAGTTGTTTCAGTGGTTTCAAGTTCCAATAATTGCCGTATTCTTTTAAAGTTCTACCATTTTGTAAAATAAACTGTGAAGCTAATTGTCTACTAAAGATAAAAAGTTACGATTCAACAAACCGATATCGTAAATACAACACTGCACATAAGAGCTGGCAACATTATTTGTAAATTTAACACTTGCATGTGTCAATTTAGTTTCTGACATAAAAAGCAGACTATCTTCTCTTTTGTATATTTTTAAGCATATATTTCGTGCTTCTCAACACCACTTTTGACATTGCCAGAATTGTCGACATCGGCATTATTGCCATATACAAAAATAGAATAGAATAGAATAAAGCAGAAGGAAAAGCAAAAGACTTTAGGTAGAGGTCGTAAAATGGGAGATAAATCTTAATTTATTTAATCAAACCTAAGCTTTGTCTCAACTATATTTTAACTATTATAGTGTATTTTTTTAAACATAATATAACGCCTGTATTCCTCAAAGGCGTAGGCGGAGGTGGTGTATCTCTATTTACCTATAGTACACTTACATTTCGCCAGTTATGTTTTAAGTCTCAATGTCTCAATTGCCATCAACTGGGCACAAATCCAGACTCCGTGTTGCTACTGAGAATTACCTAATGGTAAAACCCATTAACACTTCGCCCGACCCGGCTTTAAACCCAGGATCTCGTGCTCAGCAGTCGCGCTTAGCGACCACTACTTCTTATCGTATGGTTGTTGAACAACCAAGCGACGACTAGACCCTGTAACAGTGATGTATCTAAACGATAAATAAAGACTATACCATACCATACCATACCAGCGAGACAGTCAATAGAATATCATATAAAATAATCAAAAAAATTACATAATACACACTAATCACACAGATTAACATAATACACAAATAAAACACACATAACTATGTATAATTCGCCTAGCGAACTGTGCATTAAAGTGATTCACAGGAATGATGAAGGAGTTCAGCGCCAGGAGTCATCAGCTGTTCTGGGAGAATAAGTTTTTCTCGCTGTGCGTATTCTGCCGGTGCGAATTTGTTTTATTCAGCTGTACGATGAGCCGGTAAGTTATTTTAATTATAATGAGAGATTTAATTATAAAAGGTTATACATAAATATAAAGTTTTTTGTACAAAACATTTTTGTAATTAGGAACGTGTTAGATCATGATTTAAATTGAAACAAGATATTGCTTTTAGTTTTCTAAATTTATTTTTAACTCTACAATGAGGTCATGAATCAGTACCCATACACTGTGATTTACTCTGCTAAGACAGCTTTTTAGTCCTTATGGGTTATGTTATTATGGAGCAAATTGTATCTATAAGTCTCCAGACACCGGTTATAGTCAGGCCGAAACTGGAATCCCTTAAAACGCTGTCCTCCAAAGATTTGATTGGCTGCGATATAAAAATTGTGTCGCGCCGAGTCGTCGCCTCGGCTTGCCACGTGCCCGACCTGATGAACGCAAGTCGGTGTTATTTGCCGCATAATTTACATAGAGATAGATCAGCGTCCCGCGGGTCGTGCACCCGTTGAATTTCTATTGTTTAGATTGGAAAACTAAGTGTGCCAATGGACGACTTTCCTCTCACGTCATTATTAGATCACAGGTGTCGTGACGTGACAAACTCTACTGTTTGAATCACAGCACTTTTTCAAAATAATTTTGAATTTATTTCAAACTTAATTATGTCGTGTGATGACTAAATAGTAATCCTATCATGTAAATAGGTGTAAGTATATTTTATACTTAAAGCAATACATTAAAAGTACAACTCTACCATATAATGAGGATAAATTGAGAAAGAGCACCGCCACACAACCAAATAAAGATGTTAAAGCCTAGATGCCGATGGGGTTGAGAACGAATCGATTACCTAATGGCGCTGTGTGACCACCCGGCCCCGTGGAGATTGACTCATTTGCACTGCATTACATTACCGAGTGACACGGACAGCCACTCTCATCATCGCGGTAATGAACAGATTGTTGTTCACAACACTCGAGTTAAATTCCATTTCAATTGCTAGATACGCTTCTATTGAATCTTACAGCTTTGAACACCCGCGTCGATTATTAAGAGTATACAAATATGCTCTATTTGCAACTAAGTATGTAGTGTAGATACTGTAGAGGCCACGAGTATCTAAATATTTAAAGGTCTTTGTAATATTTAGGGTACAAAACAGTGAAACATCATCGTACTGTTTTGAATGTTTTGATCAAAATTATTATTGAACTTATTATTGAAATTATATGTGAACAAGATTCAATCATCGAAATATTTCAACTCACAGCACCATCAAATAAAATAATAGCGCTAGGTACTTAATCTGTTCTTTATTCGGTAAAGTTAAACTAAAATTATACAGAGTGTACCTATATAGGATATAGCTGACATAAAAAGGTACCAGAAGACCTAGCATTTCGCGGTTTATCAATAAAAATAGTACTACTAAAATTCCAATTTTGTGCAGTTTTCTTTAGTAGGTAATTGAAGAAAATCAGACTGTAAGCCCAAGCGTGCGTTTCTCTTTCTCTTTGTTTACAACGAGTTGGCACCATGCCAATTGAAGTGTTATCTGTTACAAAAATTCTGATGTATAGAGAAACAATAAACAACATATTTAGTCCAATTGCCAAAAACTCGAAAGCAAACTACACATCTCTACCAAACCGTTTTATTCATCCCTAAGGTTATCGAAGAAAGAATGAATAGTATCTACCTACCTACACTAGTTAGGTAAGTAAGTAAGTAGGTACCTACATACTTAAGTGAAATACCATCAAGTGTACTTATTATTATTTTTACTTTATAAAACCATTCTCTATATTTTAGATGGATAATAAAATATTATATTTAAAAGCAAATTCAATAAGTAGGTAAATACCGGATTTTTGCTTAATTCAAAAATACCACAAGGAATTAAACGGTTTTACCGGTAGCTTTGAATCATTAATATAATTAATCCTAACAATTTATGAATCGTAGACATCGTACTTAATTCCTTAATTAGTAATTTTCTTAATTCGCAAAACATCAATCTAGTACAAAATTATTAAGATACACCTCTACTTAGATAAACGCCTGCACAAATTAATTTGTTCACATTCTATTTTGTTTTCGAGAGTTTGAGCTCGAATGGCAATGGCTCAAATGCTATTGCCATTGTATTGTAATGCCAGATGACTACTTCATCTCAATATCGATCATTTATCGTCTTCTAAAGGTATGGGCTAGTGTAACGCTCCTTAGAGACCGACACACGAATGAACCACTTGAATGAATCACGTTGCAGAGACAAGACAGAAATGCCATTGCGTATTGACATAGATCCTCCGATTTATGTGTAATGTATACCGACCTCTAAGTCAGTGGCGGATTTACCAGCAGGCTGAGTAGGCTGGAGCCTAGGGCGGCAAATTTTAAGGGGCGGCAAATTTTAAGAGGCGGCAAATTTAGTTCATAATTTTTTTATTTCGATTTACAAATTTAAAAAAAATATATTATACACACACATAATACAAATTTTGAAAATTCGAGAGAAATTAAAATATTTAGCAAAAATCGAAATATTCTCATATACAGTGCTAATTAATAAATATTTCAACATCTCTGCATGAACAATTCTTAAACGCTTTACTAATTATACAATAATGATTATGAACTTTTAGAATATCGCAATAGCGATTCGATATTATAATCGAAATTTAGTAATTTTTACATATATTCTTCACTGATAACTGCTATAATTTTTTCTCCGTGTACCTAATAATTATGAGATTTGCTTACCCAATTCAATCGATATAATATCGATGGTCTAATAAAAATACTGACTAAAATTGACTAATTTTCATTAAATAAAAAACTAGTTCAATATCGTATAGAGATCATATTAATTGAATGACTGTGACTTGACAATAAAAAAATTCCCTCCACAAAATATGAAGTGAGACAATTTGCTCATTAGAAAATTGATACATTTTATCAGTTAATTATTTTATTTGTAGTAAGAAAAAGTTTGGAAAATCCAAATGAGCAGGCCTTAAGCGCTCATGTCGTACACGAATTATATAAATTAAATGTTTACATCAGTAGATTTAATAACTTTTTCGCAAAGCCAACTTTTTCAGAAAATGCCAATCGGAATGAATTAATTATAATAAGATAAAACAATACTCAGCTGCAATTTTTTATTCAACGGCTCCTCTTCAGTTAAACAAGTATATTAAAAAAAATTGAAGTAAAAAAATGATTTTTTCGAAAGTTTTCGTGTTTACTGTGAACATGATCATTCAAAGTCTATACGATATGGCATTAAAATTACTTCCTTTTAAATAAAAAATAATTAATCATAACCGAAAAAAAAAATTTTTAAGCTCAGCGATCATTTTTCTTTCCGATAAGTTGCTTTTTAAATAATATTCATGTACATTATATTGTATAGTTTTAAGACATACCTTACCTTACTTTAAAAGTAGTATACAATTGAGATATTTTTTCCTTAAAATAATGTTTTTTGATAATTCTTTGCTGTAAAAATAATCAAGGATCTAACACGGTACCATAGTTCTCAATAATAATAACTATATGGGAAAAGTTGATGTAACGAGGATGATGAAGCACAAATTATAAAGTTGGAATTTTATTGATAGAAATTTGAAATGATTGTGGACTAAGATATCAAAATTTAGAGGCGGCAAAAATTGAATAGCCTACGGGCGGCAAATCTATAAATCCGCCACTGCTCTAAGTAGTAGATATAAAATCGGTGATCTCAATGATGACCTGAGGAGGGCCAAATTAAAAATGCAAGTCTGATGGGACTGATGAGCTACTTTGAGGCTCTGAGCCAAGGCTGCACCTGCCCATTTCTAATTGTCTTGCTTATGGGAAGGAATGGACAAGAACCTCCGTAGTAATCGTTTTAATCTTTGTAGGTAATAGAATTCCCATTGTTCGGTTCTTAGATATATAAAACCATCTTAAGGGAGTAAAATAGACAAAATAAAAAAAGTATTCATGTCAAGGCACTGCAATGAGTAACTAAGCGTGAATCGGCAAAGAGTTGATCAAGCATATTACCTGTAGATAATTGTAAGAAACAACATTCCGACACACTTGAAGAATAAGCTGAACAAAATAAAGACAAACTGCCTAGGTAGTTTATATAGAATCTATTTATTGTTCTTCTTAAAAACCACAATTGTGGTTAAACACTAATATTTGTAAATCAGTATTACGTAATATTGATAAATAATATTGTAGGCACGTTGTCTTGCGAGCCAAGAGTAATCAATTAGATTTAGTAAGGTTTTTTGTAACTCACGAAGTTAGTGCAATGTGTAGGAACAGTTATCACACAAAATATGGTTTCATTGAACTTGAACTTTACTACCTATTTCATTCTCTCAATTGTGTCGAAACCTGGTTTTTTGCAAACGCAAATTAACTGTTTTACCGCTCCACTTTAGCAGTTACAGCTATAAATAGCTTCATAAAATTATGATGATGCCTGCGGTGTAGATACCTAATCCTTAGCTAGTGGCCAAATAACTTTAATGCAGTTGGTTAGTGGCAGGTAAAATATTGGAAATACGTCTATATAATAGATATAATTATTTGTAAATTACAATTTTATAAATTAATTAAAATTGAAAATGTTAAAGGGTTTAAAAGCCACACACCAGCTCGCAACGTATCTTGAAATTGGATATTTTTACAGTAATTTACATAGAATTTTAAATTTACTAAAATAATAATTCTCAATATAAATTAGAAAATAAAAATTGGTGCCCAAATGCGTAATTGAGTTAACTATACCCCCATACCCATATCAGGTTACCGAAATAATATGGCGGAATCTATAAAAAACAGGCTCCACTACCATAAATAGACTGGGTTGTTTTTAAATATAACCTATACTATGCATGGGCATGTTGGTACATTAATTACTAGAGGCACTTTACTATTAGGTACGCTACCATCGTTATTGTCCAATATCTATACCACAGTAGGACCTCTTTCTATGTGGCAAATGGCTTATGCTGATACCAAGAAGAAAAAAACAATTTATTTTACTTAGATAGAAGTACATCGTTTTTAGGGTTCGGCACTTCAAAAGGAAAAACGAAACCCTTATAGAATTGCTTTGGTGTTCGTCTGTCAGTGTGTCAACTCTTTATCTCAAGAACGCTTAAAGGTATAAAGTAAAATTAATATCATAGACAAAGGTCTGCTATCCCTCGAAGCCGTGAAAATAAAACTTTTAAGTCAACGCAATCAAAAGATACCAGCAATTAAATATGTTCATATTTTTCACTCTCAAAACCTTTAGGATACGTCCCGTAACTCCGGTTGACCTAAAATCATAAAATTTAGCAAGAAGCATTGGCTTACAGCACAAGTTAAAAAATAAATCTGAAAACTGTAGATCTGTACTTACATCCAAAAAAATAAGAATAACTTATTTGCAGTTGGTAAACTAACCGCTACCTACTTCAATGTATTGGGATAACAGTTTTCCAACGGCAAAGTTAAGTTTGTTCTTCAATCAATTTATCTTTTTGTTAGAGAAATGTTATTATCGTATAATTGAAATGCCTTACGGAACACTCGGTGCGCGAATTCACCTCGCGCCTTGACCGGTTTCATTCTGTGGTGTGGGTATAAGAAAAGTGTTTTCCGACTGACGATCAGATTGGCGCTTGGGGTCGCAGATTCGATCCCGGCTCGAAACTATGTTAGTATTTGCACAGTGTTTATGATGTGTAAGTATTAGTCGGGATAACCTACATAAGTCATGAATAAAAAAACAATTGTTAAATGACAATCATTAAAAACAGATTAATTGGAATAACCTATCTCGTACTCGTACCTACTAATCTAGATAGGTTATTCATTTAAAGGTATTAGTCCAATTATCAACGTTACCTATTTCTTATCACGAGACATGATGATTAGGACACTCTTTAGCACACAAAATTATCGTGAAAGATTATACCTATTGTACTCTAAGGTACCCCCCGGCCGCCGGTAGATGTCTAAGTAATTCATCTTATCTATTTACGTGCCTAAGATTAGCTGAGCTGAAACGCGTTTGTTTTTTCTTTAAACTCTAGTTTCTTGCCTGCCAGTTAGTACAAATAAATCAGCAATACGGTTTAATTCCTTATTTAAAAACGGATCACATAATAGAAAATTAAAATGTGTATTAGCAAACAAAAACCACATGTGGAGTTGATAAATCAAACTCGTAAATTTGCCTATGGCAGCAGTTCGTTTTTGTTCTAATTGCTATCATTGCCAACTTACCAAATAGAACGCCGAATTCACTTATTGTCAAGTTCAACGACCCATTCTACTCATGATTAGAACGCATTTTGTTCTATCTATCTAAGACATTGTAATAGGAGTCTAAATTGTTTCGCTCTGGCTGTCATTATTAACGTATAAAACTAATAAAACCCAGTACCTACACGTGTCTATGTAACTAGGTAGGTATTTTTACATGGAAGACTTAGTATTAAGCTGATACCTACACCTCGATAGGTAATTTCACCTACACATTTAAATGTTTGTTCCTACGTTTTAAGTAGACTTAATCGTTTTACTACATTAGTTGCAATCTGACAGTATAATTTATAGGTAGATAGGTAACTATTTTGTTACATATTAGATTATGCGTATGCTGAAAAAAAAAAATTATTGTTCTAAATAAAAACTTCCGAACGGTAAAATTTTCAATCTTAATTAAATTACGCTTTAAACAATACAGAGCATTATAACTACAAGTCTTGTTTAGAAGTACTGTATATAAGTAAACGTTGTTTATTACGAAAAAACGTAATTAGCACTTACTGATACTTTTTCTTCATCATATTAATGTTCATCTATTAAAAAACAACTTTATTTATGGCGCTGACTGTACATGCATCTTGGGATCATTGAACTATTGATAGGTAGGCAAGTAGCTATAAAAACCTATTTCTAATGAATGCGGTGGTGCCATCTATTCTACTCGCAATACAACATGGAATCACCAAATAGTTCACTTATCTGTTACAGCAACTACCGTAGATGGCGCTAGGTACTCGGATGTGCATGTGCAAAAATTGTGATAATAATGTCAAGGCCAATGCTAAATTTCATAAATTTGTTTACTACGTCTATTTCATTTGATAAAATCAATGCTATGTTAGTCGTTAGTAATATATTAAATGAAATTAGGCATAGTAATTAAAGAATTTGGCCTATATTTTGAAGTACTAGTGTTGCTTCCGCGTCATAACCTCTTTACAAAATAATATCTATGGATCTGGAATTTGTGGTAATTATAGCGCAAATTCACTTACATATTGAATTTTTATGCGTTGTATCGTAATCTTTGTGTAAAGTTATTGATTCCATTTAACTACCCTTTGAAAATCAGAGAAATATTAGCCTATCGTTGAAATTATTAGTGCAAAATTTAAATTTGCCGCCACAAAGTGTGAAACGCATGAAGTTCGCGTTGCGAATCTGGCCGATTGATGTGAAAGATATTCCGAAGGCCGTGAGTGAACACGGAAATCGAGATGTGTGTGTGGTCAAAAAGACAGTGCAAGGTAGGGGTCGGGTGGCGTTTGTGATGGCAAAATTTTTGCAAATGGTGAGTTAGGAATTATTGACTTGTCGGGACTCGGATTTCGTTTTGTTTTGTGATAGTGAATTATATGTGTGTTTAGCGAAATATTTAGTGTTTATTGATATTGAAATTCTTAGATTCTGTGATACGGGATCGGCAAATGGCGCTACGAATAGCCAAAGTTGACACAACTACGCGTTTAGAAATCCCATACATCTTCGGTTGCCAATTTTTAGGCACGCGGCATGACCTGTGATAAACAACAAGTAGTGGTGCATCCTAAAATTCTTCATATCACGCGTATGGACCTAGCAACTGGGACATCCAGCTTGGCGATTATAACGGTGTCAGCATGTTGCGATTTTTTTGGCGAGCGGTACTACTTTTTTAAACTCGTTTATAGAGGCGGCTAGAGGTTTCCGCGTCCCGTAGGGTCGGTGGCCCCGCGCTCTGGCTTCTGGAGCTAAATTACATAATGTATAGGTGTTGTTTGGAGCATGCAACAAGTAGATATGTGTCGGCGGGCTAACTGTCAATGTGGAGTACAGTAAGCTCGCTGCCCGCGGCCCCCATTAATTCGAGCCGCTGATGTCACTTATCTCTCCGCTCTCCTATCTAGGCCCTATGGCCGCCAATTTTTTTGCACATAGTATCTTAATGTAAATTTGATAACCGGCGCGTCTCTAATTACCACTTGTTTAAATACTAAGTGATGCAAATCTAGGTTCGTTTACAGCAACTGTTCACGAATTTAAATTCTTAGTCCTTACATTAATATAACCTTGCAAATGTATGTTTGTGAATTTAGCATGATGTAGTAAAACCATGGTACAGTGATTTATTCATTATTTGCAGCACGGTCACTGACATTAGCACCAACAATGGACCAGCAATTCTGCTTGCGCTGGAACAACCACCCGAACAACCTGACTGATGTGCTTGCGAGCCTGCTGCAAAGAGAGGCTTTGTGCGATGTCACACTGGCCTGTGACGGGGAAACAGTCAAGGTATGTATATCTCATCATTATTTTAATAGCACACCTATTGAATTCATCATTTTACAACTTAATCTTCAAATGGCTACATAACATGATTTAAAAAATATATTGTAATAAATTCTATAGTTGTGCCATGTTTTACATCTTAATATACATTATTCATATTCAAAATATTGTGTTGCTAGTTTTTAGAAAACAATCTAGTCACATGAATCAGTTGTTTAAAAAAGAACTTATTACAATCTCCTCAGTAATGTTATATCATTGTAGGAAGTGTATGTAAATATTTATATTGTTTGTTGCACTCACATGCAACAGTTTATTATTATGCCACAACAAAATGCATTAAATAGTAAACAAACATGAGTAATACACTTATGTGTTGTTACCTATTGTTGACAATGCTTTTGAATGATTTTTCTTCTTACTTTTACTAATTGTTAATATCAATTTAGTTTGAAATTAGTAGGTTCTTACTACATTTTAACATAACCCAAATCAGCTCTTTGACTTCAGGGCATACTTCTTCATTACTGGATGAAATATCTTTTTATCCTTAATGATGTATTAGTCAAGTCCTTTTTGTGTAAATTATTCTAGTAAACCCAGTATGCCGTTGGATATGAGCAAATATTCTTTAAATATTTAGAACTGATTAATTAATTCCAAGGACAGTAATAAAAGTTTGAATGATATGCCTACACCAAACTTAGATAGACGAAGATAAGACACAAAATCTTGATTGTCATTACAGCCAAATTGCTACCTTAAGCCATCAATTCAAGGCAGTCTTCATTCATATTTAAATATTTGCTAATTCTGCAAGGTTATTCTTACCTAAATTGGATTTTTAAAGCTTATACCTATAATTTAAAATATAATTAGACATGTTCTTGACTAAATACATATGATTTGTATTTAAACTACATTTTACATTTAACTAAAGACTAGTTTTGTTCATTGTTCTGATAATGTTATGAAATTATTTTTGAGAGTGACAAACATTAGTTTTGTGGCATATATGTTGCTACCAAACATATTTTATTATTTTACATTTACAAAAACGAATTTACTGTATTTTATATTCCAGAAGCCCTTTACTATTAAGCATGATAACTACATGGATTTTTCTTGTTTCATTACAATAATACTAAAAGTCCTTAGTTACTCATCAGTCATCATGAGGACTAGCAACTTCCTTTACATGCCATTCAAATTATAATTCAACGAATTAACTATGAAAGCTAAAGTTTTATGCTAATAAAATGCAATTTTTGGTAGGTTAAAAAGTCTGCAGAAGATATGTATGTGTTTTTAACTTTCTAATTTTTTATTGCTGTTGTTAAGCAAGTTTTAGGGTCTAGCTAGATCTCAGCAGATTTACTAATGGCAAAATGTCTGGCTAGCTAGTTCTTGTGCTATTACTTTTTTTAGGAATGTATCAACAAACAACTGGAACCTTGGCACTATTTATAGAGAGTGAATATGTTTGAATCAAATTTTACAAGTTTTTCTCCTATAAACATATAGGCAGTCCTAGATTGTGGTTGCTTTAGAAGCACAAGAGAATCTTCCACGTATCTATGTGTACCCAATTACCCAATATGTGCAAAAAGCTAATAAATTAAGGTCATGAAAAATCATTACAACTGTTGAAATATCAATGATTGTCTTATTCAATATAATATTGTTAATAATTTGGCTAAGTCTAAGTAAAGTATGTACTTACCAACATCGAATAATATAATCAATAACGTAATTAAAGTGTATAGTGATATGACAGGTTTTGTCGTCCTTAAGCTCCTAGTTCTGGTACTGAAAGCGGCTAGATTTCACGTGTGCTTAATATCACTTAATACCGAATGTCTACTGTATCTTAACAACCCGAATTTTATATATTCTCCCGTAATGTTACTGTAATTAAATAAGTGCCAAACGGTGAATTGCATATGTATGAATCTCTGTATGCAGTGCCTTTAAAACGTAACTGGATAAATGCATTTCGTATTGGTATTAAAATGTCTATATAGCGCAACGGAAGATCTAGGTAGGTATCTCAAGTATAAGACAATACGATAAGGAGCTTGATGATATAACCTCGAAGATCTGCTGACTAGTAAAATGTTCCCTGCATTATCTATTGCTAGAATCTTGAAAGATGCTAATATTATTACTGTCACTTTAAATCTACGGATTAAAAGACAACAAATTCACATTTATGGGTTCCTTTCGTACCGTTTTCGTACGGTAAAAACAGTAACGTTACCTTTCTTAACTGGAAACTAACTGTGCTTCATGAAATCCATGATTTCTTTCATTTATTTTATAAGCGTTTATTGTATGTAGTGTTAATTCATTTAACCATTAATTTTATGATGCATAAATAATGCCATGTTATCCAATTACTATGATTTAGGTTTTTGTTAGCTTCGAAATAATATTACGGCAAATTTAAAAAATAAATCCAATAGATCGGATTAGGTACGTGTTAAAAAGCATTTGGTTTTTGTAATAATAGTAGCCAAGAAATATTAATTAGGTACGGCGTTAGTCTGTGGGAGACAGGACTAGTAAACCTGCTGCCTACTCAGTCTAGCTAGATACCGCTATCGGCTTCACCACATTCTTAGAGCAAATGTGTTACAGTAAACGATATTTAGAATCGAACATTTCATTTCAAACAATATGGGGAATGTACGTTTCTGTGAGAATCACGTAAGTACATGAAAATAGAACATACCTAGGAAGTAGACTTCAAAGTCACATGTTATCTAGGACGATCTTAGTAAGCCACGGACATTAAATAAAATCTTAGTGAAAGTTGGCTTTTATATCTAGAATAGTACTGTTGAGCGAAAGCTCGATTCCAAAAGACCTAGGTGTTGTTTTTATTGTAGGTTGTTACTTAACGTCTGATATAAATGTATTACCTGCTATAATTAGTTGTAAATGTATTACCGTGTAGGTTGCATCAAATTACTTACATAATATGATACCTATCCGTTACGTTAGGAAAAGGCGCGCCGGATAAAAAGTCATGTATTTATACTGTTTTTTCAATACATATCTTCAGTGGCAGCCCTGCGGCATAGGGCTTAAAACCAGAGAGCGCAAGACAGTTAAAACCGGCTTGACGATTACGACACTAAAATTATAAAGATGTACGATATACGATTACGCTTGTAATCTCAGACTCAATAAATTATACGTGAGCATGTACACTTATTTTGTGAAATGTCTTTAATAGTTCCTACATTATGGCTGTATGGTGTGTACGGATTATATAAATACAAGTTACTGAAAATGAACATCTGTTTACCATACACATTCTGATAACGTGCTAAGAATGTCTACGACGACAGTGCGACCCTACCGCATATTAAACTATACTCTTAATCACAGTGCTAAACAGGTCGTTTATGATCATTACACAATTTTTTTTTTTTACAAACGTTATAGGTAGGTAGGTATACCTACTAAATAAATATAAAATAATATCTACCTATCTAGTATATTTGTTTTTCTTATTTATTCGTATTTGTACGTAGACGTACTCGGAATGTTAAGGCTAAAATTATTATCACATAATTGTCGTGTAATTTAGGTGCCTAAGTAAATTAGTTCTTAAATAATATTACGCCCCGAAGGGCTAGACAGAAGTGACTAGAATACACCCACGTTTCGCCAGTTATGTTATGAATCCCAATGTAATAGGGGGCGAGCAAATTGCCATCAACCGGGCACAAATCCAGGCTCCGTGCTGCTACTGAGAATTGCCCATGTAATTAAACAACCCAGTAACACTTTGCCCGACCCGGGATTCGATCCGGGACCGAGTGCTCAACAGTCACGCTTAGCAACCACTAGACCAATGAGGCAATGAAATAAGTTCAATTATTTTATGTTTTTTTTTTCTAGGCTGAAATATTTCCTGAAGTGTAATAGAGTACAATACTTAACAGTTTTTATGTGTAATGACAGCAATTAGCGTTAACTACAAGAACTTTTTTGTATACAAATTTAACTTAATTATGAGCGTTGAAATAATACCTACTTACTAACACATAGTTTGTCACCGAGGTCTCATTAAATTATTCTTTAAGAATACTTCAACTATGTAAATGATATGTTTACAATCAAAGTCACATAGTTTTCAGATAGCAATGCAATTTTTTTTTTAATACTTGCTAAGGTACGATCGATCAATCACTACAAAGTTATTTAAAACTTGTGATTACGCAAATAATAGCTACGTGGTAAAGATTCCAAATTGATAAAACAGCTCTTTGTTATAGTCGTATTTACCGGTAGTATTTATTTAAATGTACGCTGAATATAAAATAAAACTTATGACAAAGGCCTCCGGGCAAATATTAACCAACAACTTGTGACTGAAAACCTAGTCCATGAAAAAACATTTACTAACTAATTGTAATAACAATAGGTCTGCCGAAATGGCAGTTATGCACTGTTTCTATATAATGCTAACAGAATCGTAAAGACCTTCACATAGCTCTGCATCATTTCTTTTGTTTAATTTACACATGCTATTTTTAAAGCAAACTTGTGAAAATGTGTTTTTTTTTATTGTTTCAGGCACACCAGACGATACTCTCCGCATGTTCCCCATATTTTGAAACTATATTCCTACAGAACTCTCATCCACATCCGATAATATTCCTTAAAGATGTACGATTCTCAGAAATGAAATCACTTTTGGATTTCATGTACAAGGTACCGTTTAAACAGACTGAAAATAAATTAATAAAGAGTCAATTGCCTGAATACAGTATACTATAATATTTGTAATTTCAGGGTGAAGTGAATGTTGGCCAAAATATGCTACCGATGTTCCTAAAAACTGCTGAAAGTTTACAAGTTAGAGGTTTGACAGAAAATAATACATTGAATCCTAAGGTAAGCCATATTTGTAAAATAACCCATCATGTACTCGACTGCTTACAGAAAATACGAGGAATAATAAATTATCCATCGTCTTTATCGATTTAGGTATCGCCTGATGGGGCAACAAAAACAAAGTGTTACTATGACAACATAATTAGAACAACGAAACCTATAAACCGAACAGCCTACGCTGATCTTCCTTATGATATATTACTGATTACACTTAAATAGCTGCGTGCTACTTACGTTCGGCTTTATACAGTTTATTGGTTAACACTCGTGGGCCTTGAAATTTTCGATGGTGGTATAGATTTTTTTGTATTCCAATCAACAGCAGTGTTAACTACATAATATATTGTCTCGTTTTCTCTAGTACGTTCAAAAGATATACCTAATTCAAAATTAAAGGAGGTTACGTCATAAAACCGTTACAGTTGCGAGATAAAAATATATGCATCCATAAACGCATCAACTCTAAGAAACCGTTGGAATAGGTATAGTGTGCGGTTGGAAGAGTTAGTGTTATAGGTTGTAGATAAGACGAATAGACAACAAATTATCTTATTTTGTTAAGAAATACAGCTATAAAGTCCTAAATTTTTTGTTTAAATTACCTTTGGTATTATACAGTACAGAGTATATATACAGTACAGTACAGTACAGACTGCCTCGCTGGTCTAGTGGTTGCTAAGCGCGACTGCTGAGCACGAGGTCCTGGGTTCGAATCCCGGGTCGGGCAAAGTGTTACTGGGTTTTTCCATTAGGTAATTCTTAGTAGCAGCACGGAGTCTGGATTTGTGCCCGGATGGCAATAGGCTCGCTCCCTATTACATTAGGACCTAAAACATAACTGGCGAAATGTGGGTGTACTATATGTGCACCTCTGCCTACCTCTTCGGGGAATACAGGCGTGATGTTATGTTTATGTTTTTTATGTATTATACAGTTTATTAC
The DNA here is from genome assembly GCA_946251915.1 of Abrostola triplasia. NCBI lineage: Eukaryota > Metazoa > Arthropoda > Insecta > Lepidoptera > Noctuidae > Abrostola > Abrostola triplasia. The sequence continues at coordinate 5,282,041 of OX276430.1, forward strand.
TTTTTTATGCCTATAATTAGAATATGAAGACTAGCAAGAAGTTCTAAGCGTAATATTTCTTATAAATAAATGTGTATGTTAACGGTACAACAACACGGATGACGTTCGCTGGTTTTTTAAAGTAAGAATTACATATTTTTGACAAAACTTAACAAATGAAAAACCCTACGAACTATATATTATTAAAAAATAATCAGTTTTTAATTAATTTAATTGAATATAATTATATCGAAATAAAAATAAACTAGTTGACATTACGTTTATTAAAATTCGATTGGCATTATGTAAAGGCGTACTAAATGTTTATTCTCAGTCCGAGGATCGGTCAACTCCGTCGGTGAGCGCGGAGAACCTTTCCCGCTCGGAGTCGTTCGCCACGCCCCCGGCCGCACACTGCGCGCCGCCCGCGCCGCACACGCCGCTGTCGGCCGCGCCGCCCGCGCACCCCTCACATCCCTCACACGCTCTGCCGCCAGAGAAGAGACGCAGAAAGAACTCCACCGTACCCAGGGACGACGTCGACCTTTCCTACAGGCACTATGAGGTAAGCTATTTAAAGTAATTTGTGTATTTATGAAGGTCGCTCGTCGTAATATACGGTTATTCTATAGGACAATTTGGCTGATTGTGAACGGAAGCATTGTTACCAGGGAGCTTCAACTGGACAACATAGACTTTTCTATAACCTTAAAAAGTCATCTTACATGCATGTTAATTGTCAGTCGGACAAGACGTAATTAAGATCGTGTGTGGCACAGGGGCACGTAAAGTCGGCGAAGGGCGGTTCGACGGGGTCGGGCTCGGAGCCGTCCACCCCGCCGCCCGCGCACACGCCGCACCGCGCGGTGGCCCGCTCGCCCGCGCACACGCCGGCGCCGCACGTGAAGCAGGAGCCCGACTCGCCCTACCCGCACGCGCCGCACGCGCCGCTCGCGCCCGCGCTGCACCCGCCGCCCCCCTTCGACCAGACGCACCTCCAGGTCAGCACTTACATTATTCTTGCGCCGTCCGAATCTCATTGCACCGCGCGGCTAGATTTTGCTTTGTACCTATCTAAATTTTAGATTATTCATTTTTGTTTTCTTTCTTAATGCGGATGATCTGTTTCTTCTATTATTTTCTAACCTATTGCGAATATACCGCACATCTGTAGCCAAGAAGGAAGGGATCTGCCCAATAAAAAAGATGATATCGCAAAATTTAAAGCAGAGCCTTTCCTTCTTTGTTGGCAGAGTTCAGTCTGGGTTCGCGCTGCCGACGCGGAGGAATCTAACAGCCCGTATTTGGATCACAGCTTAAATCGGCCTAGTAGCAACATTCTCGCTACGATCCTCGCACTACCACCCCAACAAATAAATCCGCCAGTTAAAAAATCGACCAGGCAATGTCCAATCAAATCTAAAAAAAGCGGGAAGTTCCGCTTTACTTGGTTAACGCTCTATCCGTGGTTACAATATGATAAATCTCAAAACATTATGTATTGTACTTACTGCAGAAAGTGGTCACACGAGCTTACAGTAAATAGGACATCTTTTGTAGAAGGCAACTCTAATTTTAGGCTAGAAATAGTCAATCATCACGACAAATGTAAAGCTCATCAATTTTGTAGAGATCGAGAACACTCCCAATAAATATCACAGACGGACGGTTTGACCAAGTAAATCATCGTCAGTCAATCAACCTTGTCAGCAGTTATAATATTCCAAATGATTACAATTAATATGTGTTTTTAACGATGCATTAAACCAAGATAGTATTATTAAAATATGATTTTAAAAACTTAACTGCTGTATAGAAACGTTATTTTTGATAAATATTTTATACCTGTAATACCTAAACAAAGCAAATAAAGCTGGATTTCAATGAAATTGATGTTTAAAATAAAACCAATTAAAAATGAAACATGGTCAGGTTTTCCTACTGAAATAAAATGTCATAAAGTGCACTAATAACTATCATTGTTACGTTCGACGTTCGATAACCTTTACATGTACTTACAAACAATATTATTAGAATAAATAATGTGTGTATGACTTGGTATCCGTTTTATTTATTCAATTTCGATAAATCTTAAAAGGCAAACAAAATCTTAAAATTAACCTATAAATCCTTTATCCTACCCGTATTTTTTTTACAAAACGGACATGAATGAGTTAATGCATGTACATAATAAACAAATATCTTTTAAATATGTATAAATGTTAAAACCAGAAATACTATATCAAGCTGTCAATACAAAATTTATAGCAATTAACTAATTCTTGTTTCTGCATTTAGTATTTCTTAGGTGTTCATTATGTGACCATGAGCCACCACAAAAAAAAACAACAGATTACATGTAACATTTTTACTGATCTTCCAGGGTATGGGAGTAACTGAAATGGCATCGATATTGACCCAGCAAAGTCTTAGCAATGAGTGCAACGATAACGAACCGATGTTGCAACCGCACCCAGACCAGACAGACACCATAGATGGTGAGTTATTTTCTATATTACGACCACCAACTGACCTTAGAATGTTTGCTAATCAATACTTTTAGTCAATGTTAAAGTTTTAATCAACTCTTCAATATTGAAAGTTAGCTCTTCTTAGTTTCGTTGGTGACTGTCGACATAACTGTGTGCTGTATACAAATCGTTGTCAAATGTTTAAATTCTCGCAGCCTCGTAACAGGTTTTTAAATCTGGTTCAAATAAGTATGTATGTTCACTAATCAAATGATAAAACAACTATTTCGGTCATATAACCAGTTGTATAATAATTAGGTTAACAATTGACAACAGGTTTTATATGGATTATGTGTCTATAGCTTTTATTAACCCTCTGCTTCTCATATACTTAAAGTCCAGAAATTTTTCTTTCTATTAAATTAAGAAGTCGTTTAAAGATAACTGAAATATCTGGACTTATGGTCACTAAAAGATGCATGTTTGTAACATTCGCAGCATGCTACTCTTTGTTGCTTACCATTCATTGTGAATTTGCACTAACCATAGTCGCTTTTCAATTATTTTTTTAATATGGTATGCTTTTAGAAATTTTCTATTTACTTATTATGAAGAAAACGGTGTCATAAGATTTCTTTTCAATGATGATTTGGCACCCCCCGAGGGTCATAGGTCGTGCAATATTTACACTATTTTAATTTAGACCAACTAGTTAAGTCTCAAAACTGAGGTGGTTACTGTGCATATGTATATGTACTTGTAATTTTAAGAAAACATAGTGTTGTTTTATTGGCATAGATAAATTATATATATAATACTAATACTAACCTGTGGGTTGCATGTAAGAAGGGACGTGAAATATTCGAAGGTTAAGGATGTGTGTTTCTTGCTATGGAAGCCAGGTGCCAGGTACTTACAGTTTGTTAGTGACAAATTGAGCATGCTCACACAATGTGCCATCATGAAGATATTACGTATCTTACAGGTGAAAATTATGGCGTTGATGAAAATAAAAAACCATGGGAACCATTCACGAATAAAATAGCAAATGTTGAGAGTATTGTCAAATCGTTTGGTATGTCGTTAAACAGCAGATCTTACAGTGTTCCCGAGTCTTGTAATATTTGTGGTAAACTTGTAAATAATTTGAAAAAACATATGAAATCTCACAATCCAGAACAGCACAAATGTCCTATGTGTCCTATTACGCTCACGCGAGCCGATAACTTAAAGAGACATTTACGCATGAAGCATTGTTCTGTTTTAAATTCTAATAATTTATCAAATATCCAGAAGAAATGCGAACTAACTTAAAAGTTTCTAGTATAGTTAGACTACCCAATGAATCTCTCATTGCTATTTAATTTCAGATTGTTAGTTAAATACGTATTGCGATCTATCACGCAATTAGAATACATTTTGTGTCCATAATTATAACTACTTATATTATTTAATACTCATTAATTTTTAATTGTTAACATAGTAAACCTTAACTTACTAACCTTAACCAAATAACTGCTGCTTAACCCAATGCATTTCAGTTGATCTAACAATTGTCACTTTGTAATTAGAATTAAGGTGTGGTGTGATTAATTTTGTTTATTTAGTTTTATCTTTTTCATTTATCTCTTAGACAAAATATAAATTTCCTTTTAGTTATACGAAGTTTTATACTCTATAAAATTGTATAGCGTAAATTCTCTGGATATAGTTAAAAGCACTTCTATCAGATACGAAACATTTAACACAGCACGTATTCGAAGTTCATCTACGATACATTGTAGATAATATAATTTAGTTAGAAGTTAAAACATTTGAGCAATTTCTAGTAATACACATAAATAAGCGTTAAACGTAGTGCTAGAAAATTGCAGAATCTAATAACGTTTCAGTGTAGACTCATTAATACATTTTCATCTAAAACAATACCATTTTTTGCTCATTACCGAAATACCTACCCGAAGTTTTGTGTATTGTGATTAAGTCTCATTGTGCTCTAAAAACTATCATGTGTTAACAATGTATGTTATTATTTATATTAGTATTTGTACAAAAGTGAAAACAAAGCATTTTTGCTGTGAACGAAATTAAAATTGTTTGTAACTGATAACATTAATTATTATCAACTCAAGTGATCAGCGTCTTAAAGAACGAACTTTATTTTTGTTTTATTAAAACCCTAGAGGGGTGTTAAGTAGTTAACTTTCCAGTCAGTGTTTTAAATGAAATTGAATTAATCAATAACATAAATGGGAATAATGAATGATCGATGACTTTGTCCTCTTAATGGAACACACAATAATGTTGTGTGCTACTTTTGGTACACATTTTGAGGCCTCGGTCATTTAGAAGATTGCCGATCAATTGAGGTGCTTTACAAATCAATTTCTTACCAAAAGTTTGTACACACTTATGATCTCTTGTTGTTCCTTGTAGTATAATGAAATGATATCGGTCATAACAACTGATGTCTAAGACTGACTTTTATGTGATTTAGGGACATACCTTTTAATTTTAATTTATTTCCCATTTACTTCGATTAATTCGTATGTAAGTCTATCGTTATTGTGTGTGTTTGTTGCAAATATATTCCTTTATTTATACCACTTTTCTTTTCATTTCATCCTCTATCCATGCTTTCTTTATATATAGCAGACCTATTTCTCTCTATAAACCGCCTTCCGCATTTACAGGCTTGGTGACAGTAATTAACAAATTCTCATGCAAACGTAACACTGACAATAACCAACACCATTTCTTCAGTATCATTGATTCATTTATGCATGGATCTCCATTGAATATTAATATTTTGTTACAAATAAATAATTTCGGAAATTTTATTTTTAATTTTATTAAATATTATTAACGCTTTTATACTATAATAGTTATAGGAAAGGCATAGTACAGCGTTAACAGTTAATAATAAGGCTTATATAGTGCTAAACTAATATAAACATTGTTTGAATCGATTATTGTTTTTGCAAAATGTTTTCAAATCGTTTATTATTATCATGACTACATTGTGAACCTCAGTAACTCGCATCACGTAGCAAATGCCCCAGTACCAACATAGGTCACTAGAAGGTGCACAATTCCACGAGCACAGTCCTCGATACGGGGTGACGTAGCGGAGCACGCGTGGCAGTTGGCACTGCGGCATTCGGTCGCGTGGGTGAGGACAGAGTAGAGGGTCGAGGTGTAGAGGTGTGGTGGGAGTGACGGATCGCTGGTTGCAGGCTCGAAGGGCTGGCACATGCGGCTGACGTTCGAGCGGGTGGCGGGCGCGCTCAACCTGCACCGGTGCAAGCTGTGCGGCAAGGTGGTGACGCACATCCGCAACCACTATCACGTGCACTTCCCGGGGCGGTTCGAGTGCCCGCTGTGCCGCGCCACGTACACGCGCTCCGACAACCTGCGCACGCACTGCAAGTTCAAGCACCCCGCGTACAACCCCGACACGCGCAAGTTCGAGCCGCCCGCGCCGCCCGCGCCCGCGCCGCCGCACGCGCCGCTGTACGCCAACCCGCTGGACGCGGGCTTCGATTGATTGTCCATGTACTGGCTCGGCCTCGACGCTCTGTGAGCGCCCTCGCCCTCGCCAGCTCAGACTCTGTCGTTGTTGATGTGTCAAAATTTTAACGGACCGTCTCACGTCGAAACCGCTTCCTAATTAGGATTAAGCTGAAGTGCTATTACTTAAACGGGCCTTTCTTGACGTAGCCTGCACGCGGCGGGCGACTCGTTTTAGTACGTCTCGGTTGTGCGTTTGACTTGCCCCAGTGTGATCTTGTATAAGATTCCTCGTCTGGAATGTACCTATGTCGATGTTACTGAAATAATGACTCGAAGCGTATATAGTAGGTAAGCAAATTTTTTTCTATACCAATCGCTATACGGGAACGGGCAAAAGCAATAATATGATGTTAATTTTACTATTACCATATTATTTTTTATATTGTATCGATAGGAACCTTAAGATATTAAGAAATATACATTATATCGAGTAGCGGTGCGACCGCGAAGTGATGCTGGCTATTAGCGGTGGCCCCGATAAGGGCGCACACTTTCTTGTTATATTTATTCATTAGATAGGAAATTATGAGTTTCCTGTAGCTAATTGTATTTATGTTATTGAATCCTGTGGGTGGTATGGAACGACATCAGAAGGATATTTGGGGACTGGCAAGAGATTGTGATTTGTCGTTGGTCAACGACGTATAAATATTGACTGAATCTCAGTGTAGATGCATTTGTAACTCTATGAGGCCTTTGCAAGATGGATAATTATTAAGGATTTGTGATGTATTAAAGGATAGCGCCTAAGGAAACATACGAAAAGATTTTTATACTAGACTAGTTGATCTATTTACGGAGATTGTTTTTTTATACTTAGATATATTCTATTGTCTGATTTAATATACTTTTATATTTATATAACTGCATATATAATATGATTTATTAGTGTTGTTTGTTTTTAATCGATTCATCATATAGTAACATTGATTTTGTTTATATTGAGTTGACGGTTAAAAGTAATCGAGTTGAGATGTTAACATGTTTTATTATTTTATCGTTGGTAGGTGTTTAGTTGTGGTAACGGCGACCCGGCCCGGTCGTCGCCCACTCGTGTGATCGGTGCTTGGGGTCAAAGACCTCTTTCAATCAATTAATATAAGTTAGGATGGAACGTTTGGAGGTTGCGCATTTAGTAACTAATATTGGCATTCTACGATTGGGACTAACCTAGCGTTTATGTATGTATTTTTCAATTAAGGTTTAAGATTGTTACATTTTTAGCTAAACACTTAGAGTGGTACGGTAACTGAAATGTGATAAAAAGGAATGGTGCTAGAACCAAGAGTGTTAACACGCTACGATTCGACTCCTATTATAATATTATTAATGTTTTAATGAATAGTTACTTTGCATTAAATGTAAGGCATCTAGCATCCAGTTGAGGTCGCATCTGTCTGGTCAACGGGTAAATAATGCATGGATCGTACACGCCTAGAGATTACAGTATCACTCGAGATTTTACCTTAATTTTTTCAGAGATCTTCAAGTTTACTAGTACATAAATATATAATGATAAGACACCATTTACATAATATATGAATCTGATCCTTGCCTACCAAATATAAAACGTTCATTGATGGAGTTAGGAATTTATCACATCCAGATAGTGAATCCGTGATCGTTTCCCATAACTTTAGTTGTGGCGTTAGTGCTGTTTAGTAGCTGTGAACATGCAATTCCACTTGTGCAATTTTTTGAAAATAGTCATAACTTATAGCTAGATTATACAATTGACTATTGAATATAGGGGCCCACTCGATATATAAGCACGAAGCTCATGCGTCCCTGTATATATGAAGTCACCAAACATTTCTTCCATAAAGATTTTATATTTACTTTAAGGATATCAAAGATTTTTATACCTACTGTTCATAGTAATGTGGGCGCTTATTATTTGATAGCATTTCATACTCAGTGCAATATTACTAGTTATTTAATTACGTAACCAAACTAAATGATATTTTAAAAAGTATATAATTAATATCATTGAAAGAGAGTAACTACCTATTTGTATTTATTACATAAGTGAACTACTCCTAATTTCTATTTCTACTATAGTGAAACGCAGTTTGGGTTACGGTGATGTACAGGTTTTATAGCTGGTAATATTAAGAATTAGCTTGTTTACCTCTGCCAATCGTAATAGTTATGTACTGTTTAATAATTTATTGTCGTGCAAGTTAAAGTCTATTGTTGAAATAGATCATAGCTATCCGTTACGGGTCCCATTGCCCCGCGAGTCGCTGATCGTGCTGATCTCCCAATCTGCCCACGCGTTAAACGCTTCATCTAATCGTGAATGCATTTTTTATATTACTATCACTCGAGACCAATTTTTAATATTGAATTTGCTATAGCAAATTGATTGATTAGTAACATAGAATATTATTTTAGATATTTTAGGTTAGGATACTATGATAGTGTCTGGCCAGAATATTTTGGAGTATCACACCGTTTGGCTCAGAAAATATCTACCTTTGATCTCTTTTCAGCTTTCAAAAAGTATGCAACTTAATAATTGTAATGGTGACCACATTCGGACTTAATGAAAGCTAACTTTATGCCATATGGAATTTTAAACATAAGGTTAACGAATTACTAAATTTAGTCTTATGAAATTGAGGTCTTGTAGACCTAGTCACTTATTTGGCCAATCTATTGAATATTCCAATTTATTGTATAATAAAATTTACATTTGTATCACAAAAATGTGATCTTATATCATTTGAATCAATGGAGTGCAGGATGAGCTCTAAGGTTATTTTCAGGATAGCAATGGTCTAGTTATGTTTATTTTGTTTCTTCTTTATAACATTAGCCAATTTGTTATAGTGTCGTATATCACAATAGTGTAATACTAATAGGAAGGGGGTGTCAAATCGTGTACCTCACACCTGACGAATAGTCTTGTTATATTATTACATGAAATTTTATGAACGATTTGTTGTTTATGAATATTTTGTTTGATGTCTTGGTTTGATGCCTCCGTTAAAAGTTTAATTTAAATAATTTTGTTTTATGCAAGCAGTTAATGCAATTTTTTTTTTTCACATTGTTTGATGTTATGTAATGCAATTTTAACATGTTGCAAACTCCTGCATTTATCTGTTGTATTTATTACTAATTTTTACATTAAATTGTGGTATGTTACAAATCCGTGTAGTTTCAGTTGTGCGTATCACGTGCTCCACACCCACCCGCAAAGTATAGAGTTATTACTGTACAAACCTTAAAGTACGGCCGTATTTACTCCTCGTGAATACTACGGCCATGGCCCGCGAAAGCTAAGAGGCGACATCACCGGCGAGTCGGCCTCCCCGCCGCGGGGCGGGAGGTGAGTGACGCGGTTGTTGTTCGCAGAGCGCGCGCACGCGGCGCACGCGGCGGCGCCGCCCTACTCGTACCACAGCATGTTCGCGGCCGTGGCCGACAGCGCGGCCCTGTGGCGCTGCAAGTCGTGCGGCAAGGAGGTGTCCAACCGCTGGCACCACTTCCACTCGCACACGGCGCAGCGCTCGCCCTGCCCCTACTGCCCCGCCACCTACAGCCGCATCGACACGCTGCGCTCGCACCTGCGGCTCAAGCACGCCGCGCTGCTGCTCAAACACTAAGTATCACGAACGCCCCCCGACCCCTGCGTCGCTCCTACCATCCGAGTGACTGTCTTTTGTTTGTTGTTCGATGTGAGTAGTCTTTAGTTACATTGACGTGCGTCACGCATGATTTGAAATAAGTCATTATTATAATATCTGATGTGTTTAATTGCACGTTTTCGTGCGTTATATTTATATTGTTCTTTAAACATAAGATGAAATTTTGTTACGACTAATTTTAACTAACAGGGTAAATTAAAACGGTAAGCTACTGGAGAGCTCCATACCGATTTTAGGCACAGTTTAGTTAGGTCTCGTTCTTAAATGTAAGGGAGTTCAGCATTTTTAAACCTTGTGCTAAAGTAGATAATGCCAACCTTTCATGGTTTTTGAGAAGCAAGCTATTAGCTTCCTTGAGGATTTTCTTTACATAAATAGTAAATAACACCCTCAACGTTTATATTTATAACGTGGTAAGTGTATAGGTGGAACATTATTATTTGCAAGTATTTATTAAAAAAAATGGATGTGAAGACTGAAATGTTAACAACTTGTGATTGAATTTAAAATGGGAGATGGTATGGTCTGAATGTAAATAATTTGTAAACTGATAAACGATAATAATGATCAAAATTTTAGATAGATAAAAACTTGGAACTTAATGCGTGTTCAAAATTCAAATTAACTTACAAACACGATCTTATAGTATACCTATGTATTATAAATTATATTTTTGTATAAATATTGTCTGCGTGTATCGCATACCTAGATATAAGAGTTTTAGGTATGTGTCTACTCTTGACTTGCGTACATTGTAAGTATTATATCAACATTCCATGTGTAGGCAATGTTAATTTTTTAGGTAAAACGCATTAACTATCTGTCAGTTTTTCCGACTTTTGGAATCTACTGATAATATGATGATGGTAATATTCGCAAGGCTTAGACCCTTATATAATGTAGTTAGTGTCCACGCTGAACTATGCATAATTAATTAATTACCTAATCTCGTTTAATTGTTAAATAAATCAAAAAGCTATTGTACATTATATTTCACATAATATCTTAAGCATATTGAATGTCGCATACTTACTTGACAAAAATATGTGAATTTAGCATATTGTTTAACTATCTAAGTATTTAACTAGCTTTTAACGGTCCAAAACATATATAGCATTCGTAATTATTGTATGTCATTGATGTAGGTACAGATTGATATTTCATTGAATCTCATCAATTTCCAGTCATTCATTAATCAGTATTATATCTACTTATAAACCAATATACTAGGTAGTCATTAATTAATGTCATAAGTCCCAATCTAAGAATGTAGGTTAGTATACATAGCAATGTAAAGTCACCTGTTATAAAGTGCTTGGCTAGTCACCCAATTTCTAGTTAATATTTTAATTGTTGACATGTGTTGTTTCTCTTATTGTTTATTATCATAGTTTTAAAGTTATCTCGTTCTTATTGTTCTATTTTGTTTGCAACTGCCGTAATATTAAATGTTTTAGGGTTCTACAAGTGAAGTAATATAGTAGCTTTACTTGTATGATTATAAAAGTAATTCACTAATTTATTGCTCTAAATAAATACATAACTACATCACTTCAACTGGTGTTTCTTTTGGCTTATAAATAAGATACAACATCAATACAAAATAATTTTATTGCACATAATTGTCATGGCAACATACACAAATAGGTGTGATTAATATACACATTGCACAAATATCACTATGAGTATTCTACTATAAATACTAGCATTTCCATTATAAATACGTACCTACTTGTGACACAGTCTCCACACACATACATTCAAACCGAATTAAACATGGCAAAATATGGCAAGTTTAATTCTCTAACACTAAGATAATTTACGAAAGAAGTATACAGTGATAATGGCAAATACTACATACATAAAAATAAATCTGTATTTACTAGTAACTGGCAACATCGTCAATCACACTTGCTGAAAATCCACCTCGGAAATTAACACGGAATCTCGCCTATCACAGATTACTATTAACTATTTCAATACACTTATATTTAAGTAAAGGCTTTTGTCTCTACAAGTACCTACTAGGCACTGTCTTTATTTAGATGTCATCATTATAAAAAAAGTCGACGGGTCGCATAGCTCGTAAGCGAAGACTGACTGCGGGCAAAGGAATTACAGAACTGACTTTAAATTAACGTATCTACGTCTAGTCTTACGTAGCGTTATAGTGAAATCAAAGAGAGTACGTAGATACTTACGATTTTTAAATAATTACATTGGTATCTACTGTATAAAAAATTCGTTTGATTAATGATTTTACGTTTTGGTACCCAAAGGGGTTTTAACTTCACACAGTTAACTCCTAAATCGGGCGCTTTATTGTCTTGGCCTGAAGGTAAGCTACCTACAGCGCAAACAGGACTTTGCATTGGACACCGCTTTATCTATAAATAGTCTTAATTGGACAAATTAACAGTTCATTTTAGACATGTAGGTCTAATCATGTAGCCTTTCTACTTTACCACTTTCACCAGGTGAATCTACTATGACGCTAACTTCGCTGACCTCTCTTTCACCTTTTTGACTTTTATTAGATTCCTCACTGTCTTCATTGGAACCATCCTTTTCAGTAGAATCTTCGCTAGAATCGTCAGATTCCTCACTTGAATCCATTTCTTCTGACGAGGCATGCTTGTTTTTGTTCTTTTTAAATTCTTCCTCCATTTCTTTGAATTTCAGAGTTAGATATCTGAAATGATGAATACAATTGTGAGCTGTGTTATTTGAGCACCGTAATTGTCTGCAAACCCCTGATGTAACATAAGTTTCATATTTGATGGATGCGAGCAGCGACAAGGTAGCTTAGTTGGAAACAGCTGCGCCACGGATTGCCGATAGTCGCTTACTCGAAACCCGCTCATGTCCATCATTTTTCAAATTTCCTTTATCAATTTGATGGTTAATAAATTTCTAGTTCAAACAATACTTACTTGTCAACTAATGGCCCGCTGTAGTCTTCAGGGAATTTGGGTGAATGTGGTAGTATGTACTTGTAAAGGCTCTCATTGAGTACGTAAAGTTGCGTAGTCGTCGCGCAGCGTACGTTAAACCACCAGTCGCAAGTCAGTCCAGCCTGGGAGAATATCGTCCCGTTCGGGCACAAGAATGATGCTTGACCGCCGTTGAGGTCGCAATAGTGCCATACCTGCAATTAGCCAAATTATAGTATAAGACGATTATGATGCTGCATTCTTAGCTACTAAGCTAATGTACTTTTTCGTAACAACCGTATGGTGGCTACTCGTGGAGGCTCTACAGTTACACATCTACGTAAGTATCTAATTCAAATCGTAGGTAGGTTAATGAATGAAAACCATATCGTAGGTAAATTTGTACGGGTATTGAGACATATACATAACATTATATAAGTATTGTATAAGTATAAGTAGTACCTACACTCATCTTTGGCGTGTCTTTTTGACCCAATGTGCGTAGTAATGGGGGCCAAGCCTATTGCCATGAACTGGGCATAAACCCAGACTCTGCACTGCTACTGAGAATTACCAAATGGAAAAGACCAATTACACTGGCCAACCTGGGAATGAACCTTGGACCTTACGCTCAGCAGACGCGCTTTACGACTACTGGACCAACGAGACAGTTTAATTTTTAAATGGCTAAAAATACAATTATCTATTTAAATATATAGATATCTCCTAAGTATTTATATAATGTAACAGTCATGTGTTTGTGTTTGGTACATTTTAAAGAAACAAGTATTATGTGTACACCTACTTATTTATCATGCATCACTTATTATACGAAACCTTAGTAAAACTTGTTTTATGGCGGCTGCCATTTGGGGAGACATCCTTTAGGGTAGGTAGGTAAGTGATTACCACAAATGCATAAAAACACGCCAACAGCTGGCCGACCTACTTTCCCTACGCAGTTTGTACGATGCAAATTACCTGACAGCGTGTCTCAGGATCTGCAAAGAAGCCCTTATATCGCTGAGTCTTGCAGTCAAAGCTGGTTTCTGGAATGGTGGTAAGAATAGGGTAATCGACACCGGGATGACCCGGTGTACCGCCCTCTTCGTCAGAAGATTGCTGTAATGGGAATTGTTGGCTGGTCCCGCCATTCGATGGTGGAATGTCTGCAAATTGATTAAAATGTATTAAGAGTAGTAAGCTTACAATATATACCTACATAAGTATCCACGTATTAATAGTATATCTCTTAATATACCCAAGTACCTAGTTTAATTAGTTATGAAAATACTTGATAAGACATCAGTAGGTACTTGAGTCGAAACTGCAGATTAAATCAATAGGTAGGTACTATGCTTTTCTTGATGGCAAGTAATAAGTGAGTGATGTCAGACACCAAGTGATTTTTTTAATACCTACCATCAAGATGTTGAGACGGTGTGTTCACTGGTGCCAGATAAGGTTCTTCGTGTAAATCCTCGTCACTAGCTGAATCGGGTTGTTCAGTATTTGGTTGGACATCCCCCACTGGTTTTGCTGTTATTTTTACTAGCTTGGGAACCACAAACGGTTTAGGGGTACTTAACATAGGAGGATCTACATTGTTTTGCTGTGGTACAGCTTTCAAAATATTCAACACTTGCAGTAAAGTTCTAATTGATGATCCGACGTTCTCCTTCGTAATTGGCTTCGGAATAGACTTGTTCAACTGAAGCGTATTGAGTAAAGATGACAGCGGTATCGTGTTTGCAGTCGACGTCTCTTGCGGAGGTTTATACGTGGTCTGTTCTACAACATACTGGTAATAATTTGGTCTAAAATCTTTAAAGTTTACATTTGGTGTTGACTGAATTTGTATTTCCTGTTGTTTTTGATAATTATTGTCGGAAATTATTGTTTCCGGTTCACTGGTCGTATAAAATGTAGGTTCCTTGGAGAATTGGGGTGAATTTATAATCGGTTTGAAGCCACTTTGTACTACCGGTTGGGCCAGCAGGACTGGAAGTCGTTGCTTCTCGTAGTAACTTTCGGATATGATCGTAGGTTGTTTTCTGACTGTATTCTGTTGAACGTTGATATTGTCATACACGAAATGTGGCCGAGTTGGTCGTGGCTGTATATAAACTTGCTCTTTTGGTATCAACACAGATACTTGTACTGGCTTTTTTGATAATTCATAAACATTTTCATTTTCTGGTACTTTCACAGGAGGTGTTTGTTCATAAGGAACTAATTTATACTTAGGGCTTTGTTCTTTATCAGATAAATAATATCGGATGTTAGGTGTGTCCTCGTTATATAAATTTAAGTAAGGCTTCCGTGTCGAGGATAAAAACGGAAATCCTGGAGATTTTGGAATTTGCTTGTGACTAATTCTGCCAGAATCAAAGTCGTTATGGACGAGTACGTTATATTCCGTCAATGGATTATAATTTTGAGACAATTTAGTAGGAGTTTGGTAAACTGGCACACCACCTTTATAGTATACCTTAGTTGGATTTGCTGATGCAATATTATGTTGAGTTAATCTGTTTCCTTGATATCTTGGAATATTTCTGTTTTGATATATAATTTTTTTCGGACCCCTCTGGTCTCCGCCTCCAGCTTCTACTATTTCTGCCTTTTCTACTTCGACTTGCTTTACGTAATCATTGTTAGGAGTCGCTAAATCGTTAGCATAGTAAAATGTCATATATGGTATCAGTCTTCTATACCTTTCATTGATAGATAGTTTAGTGGAGTTATTATTTTGAAGCTTCTGTTTCTTAGCGCGACTTACTTTTATAGTTGTCTCTTCTATTTTAGATTCCATGGGTATAAATCCACTTTGCGCGTCAACCATCATTCCTCCCATCATTTTGATTTCGGGACTGTTCCCATTAGGTGTTATTTTAATAGGTGTGACACAGACAGGTATGACTGAAACAATAAAAAAGATGTATGAGATTCTCACTGCAACATGGTCATTAAAATTGCTGAGTACACATTGGCTGACTGTAATGTTAGACCAATTTCCCAACAAAAAGACAATGCTTACTTCGAGGTCAAAACCACTTTTCAACTTGACATTGTACCGAATATTGTTATTCACTAAGCGTTGGCACTGAAATAGTGCCTTAACTATTAACAATATACAGCTCCATAAATTATTGAATCATTAAATAACCGCATTACTTATAGATAATTATACCTATCCTCACGTTTTATTATTGAATCGTGGCATATCATCATTGCGCCTGATTTTCCCCAGAGGTAAGACAGGACAGTGTTATGTTCGTTCCACTTAATATATTTTAATTCAAGTTATTATAGGGGAGGAACCTATTACTAACAGTTTATGAAGCGTAATTTTTCTGTAACATTAGTTAGCAAGGTTTGAGAATAACTAAGTATATAATTACGACATAGGTAGGTATGCCGTATGATGAACAAGTATCTTTATTAATTTAGATTAAATCAGTTCCTCATGTACTATGTAATAAAAACGACGGAGTTACAAATCGAATACCAAACCGTTCGTTTGGCGCACCCATCTGCTTATAAGTTGCACAAATAGGTACGAAATCATAACGAGACTCATCACTTTCATATGTTATTGTGAAACAATCGTCTAATTGCCTCTGACCATCATATAAATCAGTATCAAATTGACCTATTAAACTACCGAGGTCTCTGTTAAGTAACGAATAGCTGATCAAGTTATATATAAAACCACATTTTACTTTCACAAGCTAGATTCCTGTTACGTCGGTTGGTGCCTAATAAATCTCTAGTGCCCACTTTCGGACTGGCTTGATACTAGATTCTTGTTATGAAATATGCTCCGGTTTTAACAATTGAGTTTTAGATTCACTGTTACCGATGGTCGTATCATTCATCATTTATTAACATTACCTATCAATTTCAAGTAATTTGTGCCGGTTTAATAAGTTCTACTAGTAAGGACCACTTTTGTTAGAAATAAACTTTTACTTTTTTATTTTCTTCTTTTAAGTTAGTTTGTTGAAAGGAATGGAGGAAGGAAAGAGAGGCCTTTGCCCTGCAGTGGGACAATCATGGCTGAATTAAATAAGTAAGTTTGTAGTTAGATATTATTTAAGATTTAGGTTATAGTACACAAAGGTATCTCATAATAATCGCACTGATCACACCGCAAACCATTGCTCGAAAATGCGTTGTCATCTATAAGCTACTAGCTATTATGTTATCAACGGCTGAGGTACCCATCATAGAGGTTTTCATAAAACTGATGATATTTTTTTACCATCAAATAGTTCAAAGAATACCAGCAATTACAGGTGTAGTGCTAAGCTGCCATCCGTCGTAAGTTGTAAAAAAGGAAATCATAAACATCGAAATGTAGGTCTGTATGTATCTTGATACCTAGATCTTGACAAGTGCCTGCATAATATGATACGGACTGTGTCTACCTACTATTAAATTCAGTTTAATACAGTTGGGTAAAGTAAAGTTCTAAACAGCTGCTGCAGTCATTATCTCTTCGCTTCGTAAATAACATTGCATATTGCGCCACGTGTTTTGGTCGTGTTGTTCAATTTCACTATCACGTCATAGTTTAGCCGCACTGACCCTTATTCTACAATTTCAATCAGAGAACATAATACTTAGTTGATGATACAATCGCTCTCTTATGAATAGCTTTGATTACGGTACAGATATGTACTGTAATTATTACGTCGGTATCTACTATATTTATGGTCTAATCCGTCCGTTGAACATGAACTTACCGACATAAACTCAAGTAGGTAATACTAATTTCGATGTATCAGATGGATCTTGGTAGTGTGCCTACGTATAAAGAGACTGCCGGTTTGTACAACGGTACTTGAGAAACGTGACTAAGCTGAACCGAAGGCAATCAATTATCATATCGTCACGCACAATATATCAATGTGAGACTTGAAATGGATGAAATTAGAACCACGGTTGCCCAATCCTCGTTAAATGGTTAATAAATAATAACATTGAACTGTCGAAAACGCGACAGTTCGTAACATACAAAATAATCGTATCTAAGTATCTGAATTAGACAATGAATAGCTAAATAGTTAGTAGGTAATTAGGTCGTTTTAAATCTGAATAAAAATCTATTATCTATTCCTGAAGGTTTAAGGGCTTACCTAACTTTTATTCAAAGTTATAAGAAATGAAAAAGATATAAGAAGAATAGACAAACATAAGAGTACCTAACAAATATCTAGTAATCGGTACCTATATCCTAAACTCCAACACGAACAATAATCTATAATTGCGTACTTCTTTTACAATTTTAACACTTAACATTCTTCATAACAGATTTGACGCGCCGATAGCCCTAGTGCAAATTTATCTCGCTTAAATTAAATTATGGTAATCACACACAGTCTTAAGGTTGCGAAAGTAAATATTTAAGCTCTCAAGCAAGTCCTTGCCTAATAGGTAAGTTTTATTAGACCTATAACAGATTGTGTGCAAAGCGACAACGAAATAAACGGTAGGTTAAGATTTTAGAAAGGCAGGATCGTTCGTGTGTCGAATACGGGTAGAGCCTTGGAGAAGTGACTGGCTCTACACACGGAGATCCGTATCCTGACTGCGGCTGACTAACTCACTCTGATTTAACTATAGTATTAATTACGATATTATTTTCTACATTTAATTTGACTAAAACCAGTCCTTTCTAGGTGAATACTACCTATCAAGATTAAAATAATTGACGACTTGATTGGCGCAGTGGTTAAGCGATTAAACTGGATTGCAGGTTTGATACCCACTCGGTACAAAAAATGATGTAATGTGCAGATGTTTGTCCCGTATCCGGAAGTTTGTTTGTGTGATATTTCATGTTTGTAAACCGCACCCACGATACAAGAGAAATTCCCAGTGCGAGACGACGTTTTTTGTAACAGAATAAGAAAAGAATTTGGCGATGCTCCTGATGAGAAACTCCTTTACGAACTGAAAGCAAACAACAAATCTGCATAATTCTAGGTTAAGTTGCTGCTAATTGACTTGAACTAGAAGTAGTACCTAACGTTTAACACATACCTAACGTAAATACGTGCCTTGACCTGCAGGTAATGATAGCGTCCCTCTGACTTTTAGACCACTTAGGTAAGCCAACACTATATACATAGGTATACAAGCACTATTTACTAGGTAACATACTTTTGCACGAAAATGCCCTTTAGTTGCTTGAACTCTGAAACGTACATATAAGTATGTTTTAATATCATTTACAACCAGCATGTACCCTATTAACCTAACCTCCTTTTTTAAGTCGGATATAAAAGCTGCGGAAACCCTGTAAAATGTAGTCAAGTGTCTTCCTATAGATGCCGTTAATAATAACATTTAAACAGGATATTGACTTGGTTGCTGATATAATAGAATCAGAATCATTGATAGACCACAACCATGAGTTTTCTCACATATACTCGCTTGCGAGTGATGCGACCACGTAAAGTATTTGTATAGCAAACTAAAGGTGCTGTATGTGATTAGGGTTAGTTTGACATACAAATATTTAACGTGGTCGCTAGCGAGTTGTGAGAAAACTCATAGTTTAGGTACGAGTAACAAAGGTTGATTTCATGAGCGTGAGATCGATTGACCTGATCAATAAAACACGACAATATCTGCTGAGTCATTGTATGTAGGTAAGTACTTTAATCTACGATAATGCATAAAGGTGAATGCGTTTTTTGTGTCGTGAATGGCGGAATTAAGAACATTTGGTTTAGCCAGTGGTGTACAGTCAAGGTCGGTATAATTATTCTATAAAAATAATTTATTCAATCCTACTTGATCATATAAGTTAGCACAGTTTTCTAGTATCAAGGACGATGCTGCAACGGTAAGTACGAGTTGACAAATTTAATAATTAATAATAATAAGAGTTCTTACTGAAGTGATCCGTAAAAAGTCTCTAACCAAAGGAGGAGGGTAGCAAGATAAATCGTGATCAATGATTCATTTGTAAAATTATGCTCAACATAATGATCAGTGATTGTTTCAATTAGTCACGATTCCATGGCTTATTGCAGAAAACGATCATACGAACAAAGCTTTGTTCAATCTTCTGTATTGATTCGTTCGGCTTCTTACTAACGTAGCGGTATCTTCATGGATAATTTCAAAAGGTACCTACGTATGTTAAGTATCTGTTTGCATTCAATTATTTTTCTCTTACTAGTCACTTGTCACTTGACAAGAGTAGCCTATTGCAGGCCCCTACTAAGGTGGAAACATACGTTGAAGGTTTTATGGTGACACGCTTGATGGTCACGGTGCCTTTCCTTCGCACGCAACTGTTTGAATCACTCACGAACAGCATTTTAACCCTTCAGGAAGGATACCGATAAATGTAACCCTTACAGTTGTTGGAGTATGGTACCTTTAATACCACATACATCCTACATATTTCATAACGGTGCCAAGTGACATAATGGTAGTGCGTAGTTGTAATTGTGTAAAAAAATTAAGTTGTCAGCTGTAGATAGTCGGGCTTTCGGTCACGGTGCTCAGGCTTGCACGACATACCGTGCACAATGCGCACGTCTCACAGATTAAGTAGTGACTCTACGGAGGCATCAGTTAAATATCTCTGATAAAATATCCCTGGCTTTATCTACACAACTTATGCGTATTGCTACGATGGGATTTTGCGATAAGTTTTTTTAGAGGTGTCTTTATACAAAGACTGTTTTAAACTAGGCACTACTTAATAGGTTATTACTTAATAACCTATTTTACCTTAAACCTAGTTTAATAGGCTTTACCTACAATACAGATCAAATGATACAGCGTAGAGCATATTTGTTTTGGCCACTGACCGGGATTTTTTGGTCAGAGTAGGTAGGGGAGGCCGGGGTTCGACGTTCCGATTTTGGAGTAGAACGAAAAATGAATGCTATAGAAAGATTTATAATCTATGATTCCTATATGAATAGATGCGGATTTTATGTGAGTTTCAAATTGTATAGTCAAATTCATTGAAATTATAATATATTTTGGCTCAGGATAATTTTTCTGTAGCAAGTCGACAAGGAACAACTTGCCCCATAAGGGGGCTGGTTGTTCCTCAGTTGAGGTAAGTTGTTCCGCTGTCAATTGCGATAATTAATAAGGTAATATTAGTTGGAAAGGTATGTATAAAATAAAAAGGTGCATTTACTGAGTATTTATAAAGTTTCATTTATGATATAAATAGAGTAAAAGTACAAAATCTTAATGTTTTTAGCATATTTTCAACAAACAGGCTTTAATAAAAACAAAACTATTAAAAAAATAGTATCAAGCATTACTACTAATAATGTAACACGACCTATTAATTAGGGGTTAAGACTAATAAGCATCTATATTATAAATCAACTTTGACAAACGTTTATTTGTTAAAAAAAACTATTTATTTTAAATAAAACAAAAAGATAAATTAACCATTTTAACATTTTGAACTATAATTTCTTTATTCAGTCATCAGTCTTTTTTTATTTTCTTATTCTTCACTAAGTTGGTATGGATGATCTTGGTGGTGCTTTAGGTAAGGGTTCACTGCTTCAGGGGAAAATGTGCTAGTTGTGGCTTGAATAATAAAAGGCAAATTAGCAATGTTCGAGGGTCCCGGTTGAGGTTTATTAGTCGCTGATCCTGTTATTGTTGGAAGTGGTTCGCTACCTGGGCCGGCTTTAATATTATGATCCTGCTGAGGCTCTTCAGGGTCTGCTATTTCTTGGAGCTGTGAAGCTTGTGTAACAAAAGATATCAATTTAAACAGCACAAGTATATTCTAACTTTCTTCTTTCTTTTGGCAATAGACCAAAGTAAATTGATGTGGATTTAAATAAATAATTCGCCAATGTCTTCTCCTGGTCGTGGTTCAACCCATAGTTGGTGTTATACCGGCCTTCAACTTTTTGACGTAGCGAAATAATGTCATATGCATATCATATCTCTAGTTCTCGAGCTTATGACCGTCTTTAATACAGCATCAGCTGCCCACTGCAAAAGGCCAATCGAAACCTTGCCCGTTTAGATTTTCGCTCATAGTTTCTCATTCTAAAACAAAGTATTAACTTTATTATTTACGTGTTTCATTATGGGGCATGTTGTTCCGCGGAACAACTAGCCCCACACCTGAGGAACTATATACCCCAAATCTCATTTTCAAAGTATCCCTCAATTATAATAGAATGGGTTATGAAAAGCCCACAGTGATATTAAAATGATAATCACTATACTTTGCCCAATTGATAATAGCAAGTAACTCATAAATAGCTAGAAAATTGGTTGATATGGACCAAAAAGTTTAAGGATGAAAAAAATTACTTACGTGATGTTTTTGTGCCACTGATCGATTTACACTCTTACACGCCGACAAAGCGTCAATAAAATCACTGAAGCAATAGCGCGATGGTATGACGTTTTGAAAGGCACTTCACACCAATTGATATCTGTTTTCTTCGCGAAGCTATTCGCATCGGAACAACCTACCCCCGGCACTTTGAACCCCGGCCTCCCCTACTATACTATGGTAACTTTTTAATACTATTTGTAATGTTGGCGTAAAAATATTAACATTTAAATAGTATTATCCAATGAAGTTAGGAGCACGGACAGACAGGTCCTGGATAGCCATAGAAACTGGGGCTCGCTTTGGTAACGTATAAGTTTTGCTAAGATAAACTTAACAATTTAATATGAACCTTGAAAATACTTCCGAGCAACACGGTTCACAATGCACGTCATGCGTCGATTGCGTTTCTAGAGACAAATGTTATAGTATACCTTGCACTTGGGCATGCGCACAAACTAGTAGTAAATTGCGACAATGTGTGTTAGCGATGACGACAAAGTGACTAGCGGATTTGATATTCTTCTAAATCATAATTGTTTCGTTATTACTTCCTGTAAATGTTTCTCGGCTTAAGTAGACATTACCTATGCGATTTTGACTGTCAAAAATTCCAGAATTTACCATACCAATTATATCTCACACATTTTATCTTCTAGATTTCATTTGACTTGAAGCAGTGTAGTACCTATATAACGAATCTCTTGTGTTACCAGAACTAAGGTACCAACCTAAAGAATATAGGGATGTTTACTGGCGAAAGCTAATTGATTTCTGCAATTATCTTCTGGCATAACATAGATCATCTTGTTTGTAAGTAGAATAAAAAAAATGACTGCTATGGTGGGAACGAAATTAATAAGAAGGAAATGCCTAGGTACTACTTAGCTACTTATTTACGGAAACGCCACATCCGAAACAACATGAACTTTCGCTTCGTCAAAACAAGTTTTGACAATATTGCATCAATTTACATCCGTTTGTCATCAGCCTCTCTTCGCCATGATAAATATGTAACGCGGTATGCAAGAAATTGAATACGAGACAGATGCACTTTCTCTTTATTAAAAAAAAGGTGTTGAGGTAACTATGTGATGTTGATAGGAATATCAACTATACCGGCTTGTAACTGACCCACAGCAGGACAAAACCCCGTGCTCGTACAGAAAAGGAACTAGTATTGATCACCACGCTTGCTCACTTCAGGTTGGTATGGAAATCAAGGTTTTATCTATATATAGTTAAATCTAGGTTTTATCATTTATTTTTCTTATTCGTTTAGTCCACTGACTAGTCCTAAAATAACTGTTGCAATGGCACAAATTGGCACATGCGTCATTTTGATCCTTCAATCTTTTGCATACAAATTCAGCTACTATGACATTAAATATGAGTAGTTAATATGTAACAAAAATACAAAATCATAATGTCACCCAAAAGACAATTCATCAACACAGTGAATACCAACATAATGAAGATCCGGTTGAAAGATATGAGTTAATTTGTTATACAAGCTCAGTTTCAGACAAAAATTTGCGTGTTCCGAAGTCATCCCCGTGTCGCGCTATTTACCGTAAACAAAACCCAAAGATTGAGAAAGTACGTTATTAAGGCGAAAGCGAAACTCGACCACATTGCTGGGGACGGACGCCAAAAGTTATTACATAAACGCGGCTTGTTTACCGATTAGGTGAGATTGTGTGGTGGACGCGACGACCCGAGCAAGCCGCAACTGCCGTGTGACACACTAGATGACCATAACGGAGGCGTGCCGCGTGCCAACCATGAACGCTTAGATTTCTCCCGACGCGAGAGAAGATTGCAGTACAAAAGGTAAATTTTGAGGCACGGAAGACGCAATTACGATATATCTGACGCCAATGGAAAATAACGGAGAATACAACCGTTTAGGTTACGGACATAATAAAGCAAAAGAAATTGAACAGTATTTAGGACTTGTATCTACAAGATGCATAGTACCCGACGAAAACAAAGAAGAGCATGCACTAATATACAGACGTTAATATTATTAGCTTCTTAGTAAAGTGAATAAAGGCGGCAGATTAGCTCTATCTCAATTGGCTTTAGCAAGTTGTCTAATGATATAAATATATACCTATAATACCTACATAATATTTCGTATTCAGGATGCTTTCAATCAAAACTGTGCAAAATAATAAAGCACCTTTTATATTGGACTCGGACGCGTCGCACAAGATAAAAATTCGCTTCAGTATAAAATTACTGCTATCGAGAGTCGGGCCAATAACATTACATAACAGCAAGGCTGCCGCTACCGCTTTATTTTAAGTATTTCCGCACTTGCCTATTGTTTATAATAATTTCCCAACTTAACACTTCAAGGTGACTCTCAATTACCTACCATTCATATTAATTATAAGAAGATAGCTTATGTGACAATGCGTGAAATTTTAGCTTTGTTATGCTATGCCTTTTCCACTACTTGATAAGTTTTAAGCATAGAGCAAACATTTCTTGATTTACTTATGTTAGTGACACCGTTATCTACAATAATGAATAGGTACACCATCATATTATATTTGTTGTTGAATTACATTAAAGTTAATAAAGTATCTAGCTTATTTTTATTGTTAGTTCATGATTAATCATAAGTAAAACAACTTTTTTTGTATTATTATATTGAACGTAATTTATCTGTGCAAAATTGCAATAAATAATACAAATATGAAAACAATACATGCATAAATATGCGTTATATTCGAAGTCACAATAGCAGTTTCGTAATATCGATACAACCTTCCAAAACGCAAACGTATTACCCGTAGCCGTTAACTAGGTCAAGATCTTAATACCTTGTTCAAATTTCACGCATCTGATGCAGACAGGCCATATAAGTTCACATGATGACTCAACTATACTTAATTAATTGTTCCATTATTCTGTCACGTTTTATCTGATTTCCGATGGCATAGCCATTCTGTGAGAAAATTTGATGCGCCGGCGTAATAATAAATGGTTTCTGCGCATACTTTTAATGATGGTTAATTGATAGGTGCAAGTGGACCAACAGTATGTGGAGTGGACTACTGTTTCTTCATCGCTCCCCTATCCATTCCATTGTTTGTTACTCGCATGTCGAAACACTAGTATTCTTTTAACGAACGCCTGTAGACAGTCTACACTTCCTTAACAATATTACCTATGGTAATTAAGTACTGAAATCGAAACGCCGTATTTAATCCTTGTCTGCATAATATTTGGTTACAATAGAATCGGTTCTTTTTATTTGAGTAGCATCTTAACTACCATTACAAATGTAAATAAAAGAGCGGCAACAATCGAAGCGTGATACTTCAATGTAACACGTGAGCGAGTATATTTAGACTATTGCTATAATTTGAATCTATCACTTCAAACATGACTCTCCTTATAGGAACCAATAGGGACAGTTCCTATTTACTATTTAGGATTTCATTGTCATGTGCAGTGTTGATAAATCACACTGAGGTTTTTTTTCACTTTTACAAGGTACATGACGTAGGTTCGTTTTATAGACATCAAACATTTAAAATATCGCTGAGGTACTTACTACGCCAATCTATGTTGTTTATGTATTAGAGATAAATAAGTACTTTTGTGAAAATAGCTAGAGCAACCGGTCTGAACCCACTGTTTCGAAGTTGAACTCAGACTGAAACTAAAGTAAGGCGATTCGTGCCAAACCTTTTGTAATATCTAATATAGTTATAGTAAGTAGGTCAACACTAAATCCCTTTACCGATCCAGTAAGTACATTCTAAAAGCCTATCTGATCCATACATTTCATTTTGTTGCAAAATACCTACCTCTGTTACATTCAAGCTTTCGTTATTAAAGTTAAAGGATCAAGTGACGTAATATTTAGGAAGCTGCAAAATTACATGCCCAATTTGAACGTTGCCTTAATAAATCAAGTTCTTCATAAGGATATGTACAATAAAATGTCGTTTATTGCGTCCGCACACAGGTTTTTGTAGCATTCGCTGCATTGCAAAATTATATACAGACTACTAACATTTTGTGGTGTAGATTTAAATTAAGATGTGCCACTGTTTGACAAATGGCTTTGTCAGATCAAAACAAATTTGGCTATTTAATAAATATTACGATAAATAATTACATCCGCCGCTATCATTATATAGTTCCGGCGGTCCTGGCAAAATAGGCCTCACGTATTACATAATATGTTTAAGTTCAGCGTCTTGTATGTCATAGATAAAATCAAACCAGAAAGTAACCATGAAAAGAAATAATTTAGTATATCTAATGATGGGTGGATGAATTTCAATGCTTTAATAATTCAGATATCGAAAGAATATACAATATTTATACGTAATTATTGTACCTAATATCTATTCCTGTATTTATTCATCTAAACCATATATTACGGGTCATTAGGCTACCTGCAGTAATCGAAGCTCACCTAACAATTCACCACGCGCCTATTTCCAGTGACTTGACATTTGACCTCACCGCAGTTGCACGACGATGATGTCTAAACAATCACAGCGGATATTTAGGAACGCGTCGAATGCCGCACTTACATTACACCTAATTAACCGAGTTCATTACGGAGGAATAAATGGACGCATGTCGCGCGCCTCACTTAGCAGTTCAAGGCAATGTTTGTTTACGAAAACTTGTGGCTATGTTACGTTAGCAATGCAATTACAAATTCGAACCGTTTTCAGGTTTTTAACTACTTAAATGCAATGTGAACATTAGCAATCTGGATCATCAATCTCTATCAAGTATCAGATATTCAAGAACTTATTAGTAAAAATAGGTATGGTTTTTATGTCTTTATTATGTTATTATAACTTACATTATATTTTAACACTAACTAGATATTTACGTTACGTTGTCAAAACGTATTTTACTGACCATGTCTCATGTAAAGGAATTAAAAATCGATAATATTTTTAAGTTGGCAATTCCCACTACTCGGTTGCAATATTTATTTTTGATAAAATGGGCATTAAGATGCATGCAAAATACATTTATTTACACGTTTAACATAGATACCTAAGAAAACTTGAGCTGCGAAGATTCGATACGAAACGCTTGACATGATTTCTCTTTAAAGAGGAAACCTGTCTGAATCGGCTGTCTGAGCACTATTAAACCTCTCTTAAACTAATGAGTATTTCTCAGAACATATAAGACTGGTCTGTAAAAGAGAAACGTGACCTTTGATATGCCAAACCATATCATTCTGTAGATTTATCATAATCGATTGTAAGCCAATTGAATTCGTATCCTGAATAAAATGTCAACGTCGAGTATCGTACACACTGATCTAATTTGAAAGCTGGCTTGACTGGACATTTACCTTTGCATAATTGGCCGGAGGAATCGAAGGGTGTTGTAAGTAGAACTGCGATTCGTATTTGCCAACGTGCATAACCAACATGATAGTTATTGTATAAAATGTAAACCAGATTTTCTGCTTTATCACATGACGAGTTTTTTTGTTAAATCTGTCTGAATGATTCAGGTATACAATATTCATGTAGTGGAGTAAGCTATCGATAAATAAGTGAATTGTCTGCGCTGCACGGCGGACACACGGAAGTAGCAACAAACAAGCCAAATCGTAACCGATAGCGAGTTTCGATTCATGAGTCATTGAAAATGATTGCATTAAACAATATCGTATTCAATATTAAATACACTAACATGGTAATAGAAGTAATAGAACCCTTAATACATGATTACGTAATAGATATGTTTAAATAATCAATCGGTATTGTACCATGAAATGATATTCTTGGTAAATGACAGCTGTGGTCAGTGGTCAACGTTGAGGTCGTAAGGGTCGCACCGCCGGCAGCGGACGGTGAAAGTGAGGCATCCGTAACTAACACCATGTTCGCACACTATAATCTGACCATACATTATGACCAAGGTTTCCAATCGATAATAAAAGTAACGCGGAAGTTGTTATCTCATTAATCCAGTTAATTGAGCCAAGCGGCAGTAACGCTGGCTGGATACTCACATAATGCTCTTAAATCCTGGTTATAATAATATTACAAAGGCTACTGCCTCGTTGGTCTAGTGGTCGCTAAGCGCGACTGCTGAGCACGAGGTCTTGGGTTCGGTTCAAAAGTGTTACTGGGTTTTTCCATTAGGTAATTCTCAGTGGCAGCACGGAGTCTGGATTTGTGCCCGGTTATTGGCAATAGGCTCGCCCCCTATTACATTGGGACCTAAAAACATAACTGGCGAAATGTGGGTGTACTATATGTGCACCTCTGCCTGGCGTAATGTTATGTTATGTTATGTTTACAAAGGCTATCGTGGTTAATATTTAAAAGCGATTCAAATTCTACTGTTGAAGTAAAATAAAATATGTAACTACTTATAAAAACAATATAAAATTATCTAAGTCATACTAAGTACCTACTATAAAGGTTGTTGGTTGTGTAATTTATTATGACATGTAGAAGATCAATTGAACACAATAGATAGTGTATTTTGTTATTTTATAATCTTTTACCTTTCATTGAACATTTCAGCCAGCGTAACTTGGCTAATATTTTCATTCCTCATAGATAGGATCTACTTAATTTTTCAACAAATAGGTTGCCTGTTATGCCGGCATTGCTAGACTAGACTAAACAACGTATCTACTAGCAACATAATGTACTGTTTTAATGCATAACGTCTCGCCAGTATTATCGGAAGGGTTAGACGTATTGTACATCCACATTTTGCTAGTTTACAGGTCCCATAATATAGGTAGAGGGGGGACTACTAAGAATTATCAAAAAATGCAAAACCTCTTTGTTTAACCCTCAAGCTCAGCGGTTGCGCTTGCGACCACACTAATCAACGTGGTAGTCAGTATGTTTACATTCCGAAGTATAATTTCATATTACAATCAATACAACAAACTTTATGCAGTGGATCTTCTTAGAGATACTTCGTAGTAGACCACGGAAGTAATTTTTAGCTCTACGTTTAAACAAATAAATGCCTTCTAAATGTAATTGTTTCTGCAAATAAAACCTGTTTAAAGCTTTATAACAAAAAGCATTTTTTTAAAGCGCGTATGTAGAGTCATTTAGCCGACTTCCCTGACCTTACAATTTTAAATAATAATTTGCAAGCTGTATATTTCCTGCTAGCTTTGTGGTTTATAGGGTAACTTATATGTAAATACTAAATAATAATGTTGTGATTATTATTAATACCTCAGCAACTGATTTAAACGTAAACGTTGCAAGCATTTGAAATAATTGGATATAACTAATGCGTTTTAAAATGGTCATTTGTAGAAATACTGTTTAATATAAAAAAAAAAATTATGTTATATGATTAATTTAGGTTGAATTGTAAACAGAATAAAAGCTTGATTGCCGACGCTCGTTTACATTCCTTGTGGTCTTTCACATGCCCAGGTATTTATAATTATTCCGAAGACGCGTTGCGTGACCGTTGCATCAAGATTGCATCATAACTTGTGCGTCGCTACATCAGCATGGAGCACATCTTGAAGTTACTTATATTTTTTATACCACCTACATAATATTTTATAGATGTATTTAATAATACAAACAGTAAAAAATTAGGTAAACCGTGTTAAACTTGCTTGGTCTTGAATGGACTTCTCTTTATAAGCTTAAGGAGTACTTGCACATAAAATGACAAAATCATAAAGACTTCCTTGATCAATCATTGTTAATTTATACAAGGTTTATAGTTTATATGTTAGCAAATACTTAAACACGATTAATAGTTCTTATGCTTAGGTACTGCTTGGCAGCGACTGGTAAAAAGGGTAAGCAAACATGAATACTGAACGTTACCTACAGCTATGATATAAGGAGAAACAGAACGAACGAAGGTAATCGTGATATAATGAGCACATATGAGGTGCGCTATATAATGAGCACTGCACTCATATTTTATTCATTGATGAGAGTGGATTGTCAATTAGATAGTTTCTCAAACAGTTTAGGTACCTATAAAATATACTTACGCAAATATGTAACATGTGAGCCAGATCCTAGAAATATAGTAGGTATATAATACTGATAATTCTGGGATCTGGCTTGTGTAACTAATAACCTATAAACATAGATTTCAAAATATATAGTAGTAGAAGACATATTATTCTACTTTTATTTCTTCTATAACTCATTAAGTGATTATTATCAACAATAGCTAATTCTCTAATATTCTCGATAATTATTAAATGATTACAAACAAAAACTAATACCAAATGAATAAAACATTTTAATAGCGCTCCATGCAATGTGCAAGAATAAAAAAAAACTATTTCAGTTGGTAAATTATGCTGCGGCCGTGAAACTATGCGACATCACCGGAAGACAAATAAAATAAATAAATCATAGAGATGCAGCAGTCAGTTGAATGCATTTTAAATGAAGATTAAGATAATTAGGTAATGTCATGGTAAGTAAGACTATCAATATAAAATACATAAAAAAAAACATCATCATCATCAGCCGGAAGACGTCCACTGTTGAACAAAGGCCTCCCCCTTAGAACGCTACAGTAAACGACAGCTTGCTAATTGCATCCACCGGTTGCCGGCAATTCTGACGATATGCTGTCCATTTACTTAAGCCTAATTCTATCTCAATCAATCGTTATTTAGGTAACAGCATATACCTGTACCTGTTCCTAACTAAAGCCTGTTACAGCTGCTGTTACCACTGCAAGGTAAAGGCCTCTTCTCGTACAGAGAATGAACGAACATTGATTATATCTGGTTTGTCTGACAAATCCGGTCGTTCACCGCTAGGCTGCACGACTACTTCAAGTAAAAATGTAGCGTAGGTACTTATTAAATTATTCATCTGTGCCTGAAAATCGTGTGCAGTGTCCAAAAACCCGCGTTTATTCTTGCGATATAAATATGGAAGTTCCTGAAGTTCACGACTCTATTTTTCACGTATTAGGTATAGGCAATCATTTATTTTCGCTCATCGGTATTTATATTTAATTGCGGAAATGAAAATAAGCTTGCGTTTAGCTTGTAAGAGAAAGTCATTAAGTTGCGGACAAAAAGAAAAAACATTTCCTTGTTTTAGAAATGTCCATCAGACGACTAATGTTCTGTAGATAAGCGTATTTTAACTACACGCCAGCCGGGTGGGTTTGTAGATGAACAATTTGCTACATCCGAACACTTACATCCGTTTCCTGATCTTGGTAGCGTTACGAAACGAAATTATTGTTTTGTTTTAAGGTTTATGTATTATCTATTGTCTAAACTTGTAGAGATTTTATTCAGCATATATTCTGCTGGGCCTTTCGGATAATGGTGAGGTTGGCTTTTGGACTTTACCATGCACTTTGCTGACCTGCCTATTATTCTATTGAGCGACTGCCTATCTGATCTCTGCTGTTCATCTTTTTGTACTATTAAATTCAGTACACATATAAAACATGCCATCGACGCATAAAATCTAAGAACATACGTATATTTAGTTAAAGCATTTATTTACTTAGGTAGGTACGTTCGGTACGTCCTTGTACAAGTAATTTTAGAACCAAAAACCGCTAACTTTTACTTAATTACCAAAATAAAACAAATTTTAGCACACATTTGACGTAAACAAATTATCTATGCGGCTTTGCAATTATTTACCAATCGGTTCTCACAAATACTTACCAGGGCCTAAATGCTACGTGTGCAAATGCTCAACAAAATAAGTGCCTGCACTAAAATTTGTGATTTGTGTAGTTTCGTTATAATAGCGACAGTTAATTTATTTACAACGTATTGTTTGACTTACATTTTTAAAGTCATACGAAACCACATATCGTGAGATGTCGACAGTCCACTAAAAAAAGACATTGACGTCGAAATTGCGATACAGTTTATCCTCCCACTACCTCCTTGTATTTATCTTCACATAGGTAACAGTTGCAACAGCGTCAAGTGTTATGTAAATATATTGTGCGCTTATAATAATATAGTAACTAGCAATATTCCAATCGAGGTCAATTTTTAAAACTCACGTATTTTGACGCAAATATCTATATTTACTAACCGTGCGTCTGTCTAGTGTGCACTAAAAGAAGCTTTATAAGAACGTTATAAGAAACAATCTATGATTTATGTTCATGCCGTATCAATGGCAGTCTAATGCAAACAAAATTATGATTAAAGATGGTTTAAAAATTGCCTCATTCTCAACAGCTCTCAAATAAACGAATGATTGATTGGCTCGATCAGACCTACTGCATTAAGTTTTTATATCTAGTTAGTTAGTTACTTTGTATTACTCTAAATTATATAGATATCAAGAAGAAGACTGCCTCGTTGGTCTAGTGGTTGCTAAGCGCGACTCCTGAGCACGAGGTCCTGGGTTCGAATCCCGGGTCGGGCAAAGTGTTACTGGGTTTTTCCATTAGGTAATTCTCAGTGGCAGCACGGAGTCTGGATTTGTGCCCGGTTGATGGCAATAGGCTCACCCCCTATTACATTGGGACCTAAAACATAACTGGCGAAATGTGGGTATACTATATGTGCACCTCTGCCTACCACTTCGGGGAATACAGGCGTGATGTTATGTTATGTTAAGAAGAAGACTAAGCTATTAAGATTCAAGCTAGAAGCCGAGGTTTGTAATGTTTCAGATTAGGTATGGTAAAACTATTATTTTAGTAATTCCAATCGTAGATACATAAGTACTTAAATAGGGGAGCTTATATTGCTTATACAGCTTAGGTATTGATAACGTGGTTAGGTACCATGTTATCAATAAGCGGTAAATAAATGTTAAAACCATCAACCATAGCTAAATGATTTGTAAAGATGTCGCTCAACAGTGACACAATGTAGAGGGATGTATGAGAAAGGTTGGACAAACATAGGCCTGTATCATATTAGTATCTCTCTACCAACTCTATGTATAGTGCGTCAATTAAAATCTTGTGTAAAAATGCAACAAAACACCCGCTGTTGCCTGGCCAAATTTTAATTATTATTTCACAATTTAAATTAATTACAAGGTTAGTCTATCTAACAAAGTCTTAACTACGCTGTTTATAATTTCAAGGGAAAAAGTAATATTGTAAGCGCGACTGAGTGTGCCAGTCAGTCAGCGTTGAGTTTCCTTGGCTAAACAACTGTAATTATGTTCGCGACACAGATGCAAAGAAACAACACCATAAATAATTCTCTTCTTTTTTTTCAGATTACATTGAGTGTCAACAGGTTTCTTTACTGAGGTAATTGAGCAAGTGCCGAATGTAAAGGAGGTTCGTACCAATTAGCATAATTAAACGCAACAATGGTGCATACCTGAAGCACTTTCAGCGTGATTCCGGTGTTTATCGCATGTTAGTAAGGTTTGTGACACGAAATATTTCTCTGACGCAGATTTTATCATTTTTAATAATCTGTTATATCTCGGTTAAACGAAATTTGGAACTATGACTTTGATATATAAATAAAGTAACCAAATATTTCTGCAAGACCTTGACAAAATTAGATGCAAATTAGAATTTTTCTTGCATCGAATAATGCAAGCAAAATATTTAGTTTTAACTGCAATCATATTTGTTTGTTTAATATTTTAAAATCTTGTATACATTTTTAGGTGCTTAATAATAGATATTTAGTGTTTGATAGTATTAAATACTATACTACTTACCGCACAACAGTAGCGCAACTATCTCCATTTTGTAATCCATTGTATAAATGTTTATCGGCAGTCATTCATACATTAAATTTCACGTAAACAATGACGTAAATATTTCCCGCGTAAAAACGCAACGGTTCAACATGCGCGTACGTCCAGCGCGCTTCGCGATACGAATGTCGAATGACCGCATGGCTTGACTCGAGAAACGCGGCATACACATAATTTTTCGTCTGCATAAAACCTTCTTCCTACGTATCCAAGCCTTTAGTAGGTACCTATATTTGTTCGATCGAGTAATGCACGAGAGATCTTATACAATCCTGGATAAATAAAACTCATGCGTATACTATCAAAAATACATATGACCTAAAACCAATAATTTATATGAAACAAGAATTACAATTTTGTTCCTTACTATTTAAATAAACTTCCAGATTACTTGCAGAAATTGTACACAACAAGACATTCAAAGGGTTACAAGTAAGTACAAGTCCAAAAAGAACTTTGTGGAAGACATGTCAATTCATATAAGCACGTAGCAGTTAGCTGAATCAAACCAACTGTTATATAATAATAAGTGATAGTGACTCCCTTGTACTCAGATAAACCCCTAGAGATTTTCGTTATACGGAACCTTATCAATTATTGTTGTTATTGTATGTTATATGCTTCTGTGAAAATTGGAAATAAAAAAAAAATATTGAAACATTTAAATTGATTTCTAAGGTTTCGAAGTTGTGAAAAAGCTCGTCCCCCTTTGTACAATGAACGACAAAAGTCGTTGACCATTTACAATTACGATACATAGATACTTACCGCACACTTCTATATTATGTATGTACGTATTCCAACGATGCAATGTTTCCCAATACTTATGTCTAAGTTTACTGTATTATGAGAGTGGTATCCGTTCAGCTATTTAAGTTCAACATGAATAGGAATTGTGTAAGCGATTACTGCCCCTGACTGTACGTATATCAATGAGTAAATTGATGAAAGATATTATGTTTATACCTTGATTTAGATACATAGGTATCTACGTATGTATCTAAATCAAGGTATCAACATTATATCTTCATAGTCTCAGTTGCCGAGGAACGTTGGCTCAATTATTTGATGGTTTGACAAACCAGGACCTGTAGCAAATAGACCGGGAGCCGCCTTGCCCATAATAATGTCCGGTCTGTTTTTGAGGACTTGTGTTCTCTTTCTTTTACCGTTATCTAAAACGACATAAAACACATTCAAATGTCTGTCTCAAAAACGAAACTGAACATGTTGACTGTCCGCTAAGTAGACACAATTTACACAACACATAGCGACATAATGTAGTGCACAAGACACAGAAAGGGTTAAGATCCTTTGTAATATTAACATTATTCATGACACGTAACTGGGCTTCTTACCCTACCAACATACGAATAAAAAATGCAGCGTGGCCAAGAAAGATTTCCCACGGCTGGCACTCTTAACAAGTTGGCAATTCATATCGACGACCCTTGGCTATGAATCGACTTTGTATAGAACAATGCCAGTTATTAAATGTGTGTTCTTATGAGATTATATAGCCATACATGTGTGTTAGTACCTCTCAGTTCTAGCTTGTGGTCAAGGCTTTTCTGTAAGGTTTGAATGTTTTCTGAATAAACCCATTATTAAGGATTGTTTGACTGTTACGCCATGTTTTCTTGCTTCACTTTCCACGTACGACGTCCTGAACGAAATACGCTTTGTAGGGCTTACCACATTAGTAAGCCTGAACAGATCAGGCTACCTTATGGAATGGGGGTGCGTTAATGAGTACCTGGACTACTTCGACAGGCGGCGGCGGCAGGCAGGTGTAAAAAAACAATTTAGTTTCAGTCCTTGAAGCCTATACCCTTTGACAGAATCGAAGTGATATGTATAAACCCGTTGCGGTTCGTTCACCCTGTGTTATATTTATTCTTATGCATTTACGTGTAGTCAATTGAAAGTAAATATGAATCGGAACCGATTGTAACATTTAACTAGAGACGGTGTTCAATTTCAATGAAACCCAATCCCTCTCGTTTACAACTGAATATTGGAACCGACTGACTTTGAAGGTATCATATTGAACTTATAATTAAATATAAAACACCTATATTTCAAGGATGTTACGCTTCAGTACACTACCATTTAGTATGAACTAGGAGTATTTCATTGTAAATACCAGTAGGCTTAAGAAAGGAGAAATACGTAAATAATCTTATTTTAGAGTTATTATAAGTAGTTTGGTATTCTTTTGAAGAATACTATAACAAGGAATGTAACTGTAAAGCTTTTTATAAGGAAACCCTAAGTCATGAAATTGCCGAATGAATAATAGGTAGGTACTTACCTAAATGACCTGGCTTCGGGCGCTAATTTTAATACGCCAAGCCTACAAGTGTATTTGATGTAAGTCGAAATAGAATAACGTTATACATTAAAAGGGCCGCCCACTTTTTCTATCATCATCTCTATTTCTCAAATAAAAGTCGTAAACCCTGTATATAAGCAATGCTACACGATTGACCATACTAGCAATGAAATGTTCATCTTTGATGTGTGTTTGTTTGTTTGTGTTGATAGCTAACTTAACCACTACGATTCCGTTTTTCGGTTGTTTCAAAACAGAAGCTCATACTCGTTAGTTAAATTACCAAATCAAAAAACTACCTACTGATTATACTGTTATCTTCCAGTACCTACTTGCACTGTTACTAAAAAACCCAACTCCATCGAAAACATTACAAAGTTTTATTAAAATACATAATGAATTAATTGTCATTAAACGCGGCCTCGACTGCTTTATAAATTATTGGAATAAAAAATAAAGTCACTAGAGCACAAAGAACAAAAAGTATAACCTCTATTGTTACAGCACAATCATCGACACCCGACAAAAACGTTTTTGTGTCAATTACCTAAGGAGTTAGAAATAGGTCTTACTGCGGGTAAGGGCCTGTTTATCAATCGCTTGATTACATTTATCTTTGGCCAAAGTATATGAGATTACCATAATATGTCTCACATAGTTGTAACATTATGTCATCTTCTTATTTATAGCAAAACTATCTGAGGTCATCCCCTTACATTTATATTTTATCATTCTATTTGATTTCGATTCGTTTACCCTTTTACCTGTTCTAGGGCCCTCTACGAGGAAATGTGACGTTTAACACATTTTCTATTAAAGAAATAAGATTAACTACTACATGAAAGTAAGTTAAAATAATTAGACTATAATTAGCCATTAAAGCAATACAACCCACTAAATCATTTAATTTTATTTCAATCTATTTGGAATCAAGATTTGAGCAATCACTTGATTATGCGTTGGTACCTAATATATAAAAGAAAGTGACTACCTACACATTATGTTAATTAATTCCACATAATATATCGTATTGTAAGCTAAGTAACAATTGCATCTAACGTTCTATTAAAATTATAAGGAGGCCTCATTAATTAAGAAGACTTTCACTATTCCCTATTGTACTAAATCTCTGTGACTTCGTTATTTATTACTTTACGTCTGTGTTATAATTGTTTCACCTACGTACGTAGTTACGTATGTATAGGTATACAATGAGCCTAATTAATTAATATACTTACTTTTAAATTAGTTGATTAATACGATGATTCAGTTTGTACGAGTATTTTAGATTCCTATATTGTTTTACTAGAATGTTTTATCAAATAGGTATACTTTAGTCTTCTTATCGTATGGTTGATGAACAACCTGGTGTCAAAGTTTCAATCGCCTGTTTCTGGCATTGCTTTAAACACGTTGAAAAATCTCTCCGGTGTTCCGGTTAACCCACGATGTTTTCCTTCTCCGTTTTTAGCAACTGATTACTAATAGTACGCACATGAATTGGAAAGACATTGGTGAGTGCCGGGGATTGAACTTGCGACCCTTGACTTCGCAGTCCAGCGATCATACCACTCGGCTATCCTAATACTTCAGTGTATATATAGGATATATAAAAACAGCACACACTACCTACTAAAATAACTAGAAGGGGTAAAACAAACAGAACAAGCCAATATAGAAAAGAAAACCTTATCTTTTTATTTATGTAAGTTTTATTTTGCAACATATTTATCTCCGTTTCGCGTTACGTCTGTTGTAAAGTATAAAATAAAGGAAACTAAATATGTACGCAGGGCTAGATTATCCAAAGGCAACTGCCTAGGGGCCCCACATCGGCTAGGGTCCCGCGACGCGCCTCTATGATTTTTGTTGGGTATTAGCGAAGGCAAACGAAAAGGGGCTCGGCGACGTAAATTACCTAGGCCCCCATATGGGTAATCCGGCCCTATATGTACGTATTTTATTTTATACGTACATACATAATGTATTACAGTATTAACGAACCTTCTAAATCCAATAGAGAATTGTGTAGGTTACATTTCTTAACATACAGTTTTTTCTATCTTGATGAGAAAATTCTTAAACATTAGGGTATCTATATTACATAAGTAGGTACATTTAACTCCTTATAATTCATTATCACAGTGAGATGAATCAAGTAGTTTTAAAGTTACAGAACACGAACTTAATTATAGTAACATAAGCTGAAATTAATCATAACGATATTCACACAGTAGTTACTCCTATTCACTGTTTATCCTAACAAAATATGTACAACACTCCAAATAATTGTTAGATAAATTTTACTGTTTATTCAACCAATTATAAACTCTATTCCGTGGGCTTGTAGGATGAAAAGCAGCTGCCTGTTATTATTTAAATAATAACAAAATCAATTTAACGGGTAGCAAATAGGGGTTGCCTAAAATTATTGTGTTACTAGCTGACCCGGCGAACTTCGTACTGCCTTCTCACCATTTAAACCCCTCGACTTCCACGAATTAGTCAAAATTTGCCAAATCGTTCCAGCCGTTCTCGAGTTCAAACGAGACTAACGAACAGCAATTCTTTTTTATATCCTACATAAATTGCAAACGGAGCATAATTATATCGTGATGATAGTTCATCATAGCAGTTCTGTCTAAAACTACAAAGTTAACTACAACATTAGGTACTTAACTTACTTAGTCCTCTTACTTTAAAAAATGAAAATTTTAAACCATGGATAAATTGTACCTGTCACTGTCGTTTGCATATTAGCCAAGTGGCAAAACGATTGACGAATAGAAATCGAATAGAATGATAAATGTATGGAGATGCCATAATGTTTCGACTATGTTATCGATGACATTATGTCAAACCCATATATTCCATTTCTATTCTCAAAGCGTTTTGCTACTTGTTTAGGGGGCAGCCCCCTGGACTTGTAGTAAAACCCTTGAAGAATAGAAATCGAATAGAATGATAAATGTATGGAGGTGACATAATGTTTCGACCATGTTATCAATGACGTTATGTCAAACCCATATATTCCATTCTATTCGATTTCTATTCTTCAAGCGTTTTCCTACTTGTCTAGCGGGTAGCCCCCTGGACTTGTAGCAAAATGCTTGAAGAATAAAGATCTTAATAGAAACATGCTGGGTTTAAGTTAACACAGGTTTATCCTCGTTTATAAGTAAGAGGGTAAGTCTTTATGAGTCTACATAGAACTTAAAAAGTTTAAACTATTAAAATAGTTTAGTTACAGGGCATAGAGTTACCAGAATACATGACTGGAACTGTTCTACTAAATTAATTATACAATTGGTTTTAAAGATGACATACAAAGGGCAATGCTTATGATTGTCACAACTTTAACTTTCAACCTTATTTTTTTATTACATTTAAAATTAGCTGTACAAGATACGAGTAACAATATCCGATTACAAACGCTCGGTATGAAGCTGGTTCATAGATACTTTACACCTTACGATTTATTTTCTTATCGTATGACAATGAATCATTGTAACTTACATATTAGGTTTAATAGCTTAACTTCAACAAAACTTCATATTGTTATTGTTTACTAGTCTTAACTAATTACGAACATCGCTACGACTTAGGTTAACCGGGTCCAAAGCTTCGAGTGTAAGATTTGTTGGTAGCTAACTAAACTACCGCGTTTGCGTTTACCAAAAGGTACACACGAAAGTTGGCTTTGATAATAATCAAATTACGAGTTAAACTACTTCAATGGCAATGGACAGTTTAATTTTTTTTATCTGGCAACTCACGACTTATTTACAAAAAGATTTCATCGACAAGTTTCTTGTCTATGAGCCGGTGTGGCTTTGGCCTGGATGGCTTCCTCCGCCGGCGGTACAGTCGTGCATTGAGTGGGTAGAGCGCCGGGGACAGTGAGCATCGCACGTTGAACCACCAGTCGCACGACGCCACGCCCTGAGAGAACACCGTCCCGTTGGGGCACAGGAACGACGCCTGTCGCCCGTCGATGTCGCAGTAGTGCCACGCTGGAATATAAAATTATATTTTGAAACACAACATCACGACTGCACAAAACATAACCACACTGCGCAGTCACAGGCTTAGGGGCTTAGCTCTTCATGCAGATTGCATGAACAGATAAATGCTTCAAGTGCTAACAGTTTGTGAGTCTGGGCAATTTAAATGTATTTGTTGGAATGTAAGCTCTATAATATAATATGTATTGTATACCTATAACTGAAAAGTTTTTGAAAATCCGTTTAATAGTATATTCAAATAGGATTCATTTTTTAAACCATTTTAGTCTATGTTTAAACTGACAGGCTGATTGGTAATAGCCCCTCTCTGCAAGACATGAAGATAGAAAAGAAAGATCGAAATTAATTATTTTACAACCCTGACCAGAAACGTATTTTTTTCGAAAATACAAGCGATTCTTAACCATAAATTATACCTAATCACTGTAGTTTGCAAGTCAAATAATAAAAAGATATTAATAGGCTTAAGTGGTTTAAGTTCATTGGAGTGTTCACCGACGAACAAGCAGCCAATCGTTTTGATAATGACCTTAGTATCTCTACTAATGGGTGTACTAGTTACTGAAGGTTGTTCACTTATCCGTCATCTGCCCTAGCGCCCTGACCGAGGTAGCGTGAAGTACTCGTACCTTCAAACCCACTAATATTAAATAAAAACTAGAATAAGTACACTCGACTCCACAGATAGGTTAGAATTTATTTGCTTCTACGATAGTTAGAAACATTCAACATTAAGAAATGTCACATGCGAGCTTTGCGAAATGTGTTACAAAATATTAAGCTACACATTATGATTCACTGTTTATTTAGAAGATGTGGTTACTGCTTGTGTCGAACTTTAATCTCGTTACTTGGTTTATAACGCTTAGCATCGAAATTGGATAAAAACAAATCGCGTATATCGTTTTCAAAATCAAATACTTGTTTGAGTTTAAACCCCATCTGTTGTACTGTTTTGAAGACATTTTTGACCTATTTGAAGGAAGTCCAGCCCACTTACCATGAAGTCTTAAAGCACGACAGTTTACGATGTGGAAGGGAGACGCCGCTACGTGCAGTGTAATACGGCGTCTCGCTTCCACAACGTAAACTATCCTGCTTTAAGAATTCATGGTAAGGGGGCTGCTATCAATGTAAGTAGGTAATAAAGGATAACATAACATCACGCCGGTATTTATCAAAGTGATGCTGATGCATATATTGTTTCTACCCATAATTATTTCGCCAGCTATACATAGATTGTAAAAAACGTATAGTAAAAACTAAAAATCAAAGAACAAGCTACGGGTCTTACAAATTTCCTACAGTAAACGTTTTAAATGAAGGGACAAAATCGCTGGTGTTACCTTGAAATGTGGCAACTAATAAATAAGATAATAAATCAATACATAAATAAAAGTATTTATATCCCAGTTTCCCGGTTTATTTTCAACGTATAACTAGTTAAAATAATGTTAACTAAACAGATCATTTTTTAACTTTAATTATACGGAAGTAATTATTACGCACGTTATTTTTTTAATTGCCAGTTTATTACGTTAATCAGTTAGTAATTATATAAATCTACCAAGTTAATTAATCACTAAACTTAATAGACTAGATTGTATTTACGTTAATGCTAAGTGGGTATGATGGTTTTAGAGAAGCTCACGATTTTGACCCAACATTTCGAGAGCATCTTCCGGGTTACTTTAACTTATAATTATCTGACCTCAATGTACTATAAGGTCAGTGTTGTAAATAATTACAGCACGGCCAAGGTCTCCAAAGAACGGCAAAGGCGTTCAGACAATAGAACACAAAAGATGAAACCCACATATCATTAATTTTTTGTTGATATAAATATGTTCCTTATGAAGATCCTACTAAAGCCGCCCACCTTAACATACATTTATAGTAGGATAACATCTTATATTTAAAACATTAATCAATAAACAATACACTGTCAAAAGTCTGATTAGTTATAAAGCCAAAAAGAACAAATTAAGTATAGCTTAACAGGTTTTTAAACCGCTTTAGGCTAACTATAATGTTAGGCAAAAGTCTAAATCACACATGACAGCTAGTGAGAAAAATACTCAGGATTGCAACAATCGTAGTTGTCTAGCATTGTTTGGCTGACATTTGTTTTCGGTAGTTACCTTGACAACGTGTCTCCATATCAGCGAAGAAGCCGGGGTAAGGCTGGTCGTCGCAGTAAAAGTTGGTGTACGGCACCGCACCCAGGACGGGGTAGTCTGTGCCGGGCTTCCCTGGAAAATAAATATACAGACTTTATTTTCGCATTTGAATATAACTAAAGAGGCAGTGGTTGGAAACAGAAAGCCAAAGATCAAGCTCAGCGGCGTGCCATAGGCTCTCCTATGGCACGTAGACAGTCTCACAGTATCTCAGTCCACTGGACATAGCAGAGGCCTATGTCCAGTGGACTGAGATAGGCTAATGATGATGAAGAAAGACGAAAAGTTTGTCGCCAATGGTTAATCTTCAAATTTCACCAATTTAAAATGGACCTTTAAAATGGACATAGGCTACTTTAAATCACGGAGAAGACACGGAAAAATGTTTCCATGGGCTGACAAGATAGTATTCTGATCAGCGTCTAAATAAACTTTTCTTAAAATGCATACACATTGTGTCGGTTTTAACGGTTATTATTTTTATCAATACAGTGCGTTTGGACGACCATTAAAATCTGTCAGCTTCTCAAAGTTTTGAAACAATACGATCGTCGGTTGCTTACGTATTACAAAATCTGTAGGAACCTTTATGAGCATCGAAAACTTCTATTGCATAGGCCTTCATTATTTATTCACGATATTTTTTATTATGATATTTGTAAATACGAATACAAAATACTGATGCTTTAAAATCAAAACGTTTGGGAGTTGCCGCGGATGTAACGGAGTTGCTATTAATTGGTAACTAAAAATAAACTTTAAATAAAATATTTATTTTTACAAATATGTGGGAATTCTAGAATACCTTTTCGTCAAGAGTAAATAAGTGCCTAATACTATAGGTTACTCAAGCTAAACCCACTTTCATATACATACATTATACTAAAATGTCTGAATCATAATCATAACGATTAAACAGTTATATAATATATGCATACAATAATAAGTAATCTATGAATAGCGAGTAAAATGTGCTTGCGATTGCGTTGATGTCTTTTGTATGGCCGTATAGCGATAGATGACAAAATGGCAAAATTCGATTATTAAAATTTTTTCAAAGAGATTGTTCATTTACAAACTGTATGTTGTATTCTTAATTAATTATTATTTGTCCTCAAATTTAGTACGAAATTATATATAACATTGAAATAAATAGGTCAGCTTATAATAACAACACAGGGCTGTTTAACTTGGCCAATTCTCGTTTAATGTAGAATATTATGGTACTTTTAATGAACTCGTTTTTAGAGGTCAAAGGTATATAAATAAATAAATCACGTATCCGGTTGCCTAGTTCCCACACGGATCGACACGCCCCTTGAACAACAAGTACCTACAAAACCACATACATAAATGTTATCCAATTAAATTGAACTTTTTACTCACATTTAACTGTATTTTCATGGTCGTTTCCTATACATTATTTAACATTGCTGTCACACACTTCGTTGCAACTCAATACAAGATATACAACCGTTTATTATATTTACTATAATTATAAATGCATGTTCGTTACCTACCGTAACATGACTAAACCACTAAAACAATCGTAATGGAATTTGACAAGAAGATAGCTTCAAGTTAAACTATTATATATCCCGGAAAACACACGGAAACATAGTTCACGAAATATATCCTGTATATTTGTTATGAACAATATATAATTAATAACAATATTTTATGCCAAGAGAGTACCTAGATATAAAAACCAGAAAGCTTTCACTACCTATAAAACATAACAATCGGCTGCAGGAAGTATAATTACATTATAATAATAATACTATATAATAGAATTATTACCTTTTAATTATTGGACAACAATTGAACACCTCAATAATTGTTCAAAAGGTAATATAATCTGTCGTGTCTATGCTCACAATATCGTGAGAAAATGATCGTCCACTACCATCACGACCGACTCTTGCTCATATTAGGCCATTCCCGGTAGTTATACAGATAACGAAAGTTCGCTTGCAGTGGCCACTTTCACTTTGAGACACCACTACTATCAATTCTCGATTGTGAACTATCAACTATTGCTGAACACTATAAACTGCATTTATTATTTGTTTACGTTCATTTGGATGGAGCACGACCTAAAGACATATATTTCTCTGACTGCGGAATAAAATGCATTAAATTTAATAGATCGGTGGCAATGGCAACGCAACTAAATATCTTATGTAACTAATATTCATATTTTGAAATACTTTTCATCACAAGTAGTTAAATAAAATATATTACAATAGTAGTTTAAACTTAAAATAGAAATCGTCCTGCCTGACTCCTTAGTCTTTAGTTAAATGCTTACATCGCAACCTGTAACTTTGATATTTATCATCTGCCTAAATCAATTTAATATATCAGGTTAACATATTAA
Source organism: Abrostola triplasia (assembly GCA_946251915.1). Taxonomy (NCBI): domain Eukaryota; kingdom Metazoa; phylum Arthropoda; class Insecta; order Lepidoptera; family Noctuidae; genus Abrostola; species Abrostola triplasia. Next base: position 5,326,627 of record OX276430.1, read on the forward strand.
ATGAGTTGATAATTATATTATGTAACGGGTTATAAGAATCATTACCAATAATATCGTAATATTTAGCGTGTGCTAGCCCCAATTTTGTGGGTTAAATTAAGTCAAAAATAATATGATTTGTCGAATAACATGTGTTTAAAACAAATATAAATATTAGGACCACTTCTTAACTTACGGTTTGAAATACAATAGAACCTTCTTTGATAAATACATTGGTATTTATCAAAGAAGTTTCTACTTTGATAAGTACTTAAAGTATTGTGCACCCCGCAAAATTTTCTTTCTAATGGCAAGAAGACAAAATTATCAAAAGATGTAGGCACAACCACCATTGCAGTGGTGCCAGCAAATCTGGCTTTGTAACTGTCAGATAGTCGACGTACACTATTATTAAATAGGTGTAACAATTCAACAAGCAAATGTTACAGAAGCAGATAGACGCTGGTACCAATTAGAGAGACGTACGTATTTTACAATATTTCGCTTTGTTTGTAGTCAAACTATTTCTACTCTATCCAAACATTCAGCATACTTGATACATACATACATATATAAATAATACTCTCTCTGAATTAATAAATAAATCAGTAAAACGTTTACGCAAGGCTTGCAATCTTATGTAAGTCTAGGAACTGTGAGTATTGTGAATTTATACGTACATACAAACGTAGTTAGCAAGACGATCCAAAAGGTCAAAGTGCGAGCCGTATTCTCGATCTGGCAAGAATAAATAAGCGAGTTCAGAACTCTCGGGCTTTATAATACCTGCTTGGGTATCTAACCTTTAAGATTTTCATAAAAAACCGTACCGTACTCCTCATTTACTTATATTATGCTTATCCGAGCTCTCGCGTGCCTCAATTCAAAGATAACCGACTATATAGGAAAAAATCCTTCGACATTATATAAACCAAGAACATATACTTACTAATATGATGTTCTAATATTACGTGACCAACCAAGAATTTACGGACCAACGCATATAAGATCATCTGACAAACGATGTAGATGTATGATCTAACATTATTCAAACGTTTAAATCTGCAGCGAGACCTACCTACTCTTAAAACAATTTTAAGGCATTTATATAAATAGCTCAAAAATGATGTTATAAACTAAAAAGGCAACGTAGCTTCTGCAGTGGGTTGACTGCTTGACTGACCAACTATTATATGATTGACACGACAGAAAGGTCGACTACGAGTAATGCCAAATAAACTGCACGTATTCAATTTTTAATTTGCAAAGGTACATTAATACTTAGTCATTGTCCATCTGTGTATTAATACAAATAATATCAATTAACTAATTTCGTAGTGAATAACGTATTCTTAACACAAGGCTACATCAACGTAGGAATCAGCTTTACCGCGCACCTACTTCCTATCAATATGATTATATAAGGTAATTGTCACATTACAAATGATGTTCGTCAATATTGTTTAGGAAACAGTAGTTTACGTGTTAGGCCCCAAATGTCACGTAATCGAAGTGCGAAATGAATTGACCCTACAAAACTTACTACAGACGAGGACAGGTCGAAACAAGGTCATCAACGTTTACATAATATGAGATAAAACGCAACTCGATGACAAATATTGACTATATTTAACATTGACAATGAAAATCGAATCACAGGACGCCATTACAATTTACATATTATTTATTTTGATGGTTTTTTTCATGTGTGTTATTTCGTTGATGTCTAGGTATCTATATTCGCCATTAATGTGATTTTGATTTAAAAATAACCTTATTAAGTAAGACAGATTTTTAAGAATATTTAAGACAATAACAACATTTGTTTAGTGCTACGCTTCACAGAAATCTTAGCTGAGATCACGTGTTAGCCAATGTTTAATTAAAAGAAGGCGATTAATTACATGTACAACATACATTCAAAATACAAATCATAAGATATAATCCGTTTCGATGCAACACACCACTAACACCGCCTAATGGAGGCGTGCAGTGTCTGCTCGTTTGATATTGCTCATTAGATTATATTGGTATTTAAAACGTCGCGGGCAAAATCTGCTTACGCTAATTTATATGTGAGACAATATATTATACGTATTTGTTGAACATCTTCGAAACCGGCTCAACAGGATTCGGAGATGGAATCATTATTTAAACTATATTTAGAATGCAAATGTGTTCACTAAGTTAAAATAAAAGGATATTATAAAAACATAAATCCACATTAATAAATAAATACTACTGAGAATAACGCGACGATTATAAAACCGTTATAAGACAACACTAATATATAACATGTAATCGTGTATAATTATTATTAAATGAGATCTGTCAGACTGTCAGTAGCTGGATAAAGGCTCGGGCAGTGCCTAACGTTATCTTTATCATTATTAATATAGCTTTATATGACCCACGTGTGTCGCAACACGGTTATAACGCTGTGGCGCAAGCGCACAGAGGCGGTGACGGCGACGTTTTGTAGATAAACCAATGTATTCAAATCTTATTGCATTTTATGTTCTATTCACATACGAAAAGGGTTTATAGTCAAGGTCAAACAACAAAAAAGTTGTCGAGAAACGTTCTCGTCAATAAAATTTTATAAACGGTTCACTAATGAAGACGTTATTAATTGCAATGGCTTTATAAATGGGTAAAGCCTCGTCATAAGGCATTAGAAAGGAAGGTTTAGGTTGGAAACACACTATGCATTCGAATCTCGCTCCGTTAAATACGAAATATAACCCAGGTACCGGCGCTGGACAATATTTTATAAAAGCCCTATACACCTCTTGTATTATGTTAACAGCTTAACATTGCTACGCAAGCCAGGTATTGTTTTTTATTATTGTAGTCAAATATGTAGCTGGTTCTGTGGACACATTGCACCCATTGTTCTCCCATATGCTATCGAGCTACGCCTTGCCAGTTACACATCAATACTACGTTCAGTATTACGAAAATTACGTGATCGCAAGAAATAATTACTATTGTCGTAGTAAATGTCACCAATGTTATTGGCCTAAAAAATTAACCTTGGTTAGTTCACATAAAATCTGTGAAATTTTAAAATAACATAGGTACATTGATGAGCAGTATTGAGTGGATCTCAGATCTTCAGCCTGGGATCGTACAGATACCTGGTTCGGCTCCAGAGATTCCAGACGGCCTTGTGATACATACATACATAAAGTCACGCCTGTTTCCCTGAGGGGTAGGCAGAGACAACTTGTGATACAGGAGCGCAATATTTTAAAATTCTCGAAAGGAGCAGGACTGGACTTGTGTACCCATTGCAGAGCTACGGTGAATCATGTCCCGAAGACCTAGCAATTTTTTTTATTTAAAATCGGAAAATACTCAATTTGTAACTAAACATAATTTTACTTGATGAAATAAATTAAGTCAGTGACAGAAACGTTCGCTGGTTATACTATGAATAATACATATTATAATATACCACGCAACTGTTTGTACATACCTACCGTGATCCCTCTCTGCACTGACCAAAGGTTTGACTGGTAGAAAATGCCTAAGGCACTAAGTACGCCTTGTACATCTTTTTTTGTATGAATAATAAATAAAATAAATACCATAATATGAAACAGTATGGTTCATAATTATTATTATCTTAATATGGTTCTACTAAAACGGCTATTTTAGCCCAAGTTGTAGTGTCGAAAGTTTAAATATTTCTCTCATTCAGCCGTTATGCCTTTGATGTTCTTTTACGTTTGTATGCAGTTAACGTGGACTAGCTGATCGAAACCCGTTTACTGGCTAATTTTAAACATTTTTATGAACTTACACGTGCGCATCCAAATAAAAGCAAGATGGGTTTGATATACGGTTCAGTGTTCCATGGTAGTCTGGAATATTCATCGTTTAGTTTGAAGGTCAAATGCATTTATTTATAACTATGTGTTCCCGCAATAATTCGATATGTATTTAACCAGTGGTGGCGTTTATTGGCGAGCCACAAAACCCATAAATTTAAAGCGAGTGAAGGCTTTTTGCTGATGTTTCAGAAACACCATTGTAAATGATGCTGATATCATAATGATGGTGAGAAGTAGAAGAATGAAGGGAGGCTAACTTGCGTACTTATTAACATTATTCCAAGGAACAATAAAATGCCGCTTAATATTTTATAGACAAAGTACGTGAGTTTTGGACTGTCTGAGCCAAAAACAGGCTTGAGATGGCGCGGCGTCGTGATCGTACGTGTATAAGAATGTTGCGTGATTCCACAGGGTTGTAAACAGCACAACCCTAGCCTTACGAAGCACTCTAAATTTGAATAAGATCAATTCGTGTGATGCACGATCAAGCTGCAGACAGACGGTTAAGTACCTAATGAAATTTTAATTTTAGAAGGCTATTACTGACACTTATAGATAAATAAATCTATGAAATAGATGCTTAAATTATTAAAAAGAACTGAAGTCTGACTCGTAGCGATAAAGTGATACGTCAAGCGATTAAGTTGAATAGACGTGTTGATGGATGTATATCGGATTAGTGTTATGCACACACATGACTGCCTTCGTGTCGACCTCACGCCACGTGCAGAATGTCAGGGCGATTAGCTCAAACGGCAACAATCTAAGTAATCTGAGCTCTCTTCATGGCAATCAAAGAATTTTAGATAAATTACGTACATACAACCTATAAATATTCTAATAGATTGTATTCAAAAATGTACCTTCCACTTTTCATAGGTACGAAAACAAAAAATATATATCGATAGCGATAGAGGGTGCATGCACCGTTCGATCCGCACCAGCTTACAAATGTCTTACTGTAGGGCTAAGGCCTTTTCTCATCAGAAAAAGGGCAAGTTTTCAGAAACAGACTATTATTCAATCGATTTAAATTACCGAAATATTTGAATTGAGAGTGTTGGGCATACAAACAAACCTAAATACACTAACATAACATAAGTTAATTATGTTTATTTGGCCATGTAAGTGTGCATAAAATTAAATATTAGTCGCTACGCATTCGCCGGGTAAAGATAGGCACATCAATCGAAAGTCACGCTTCGCTACGAACACTTGCGAGTGCGACTCGAGGTACGAATTACGCACTTACATAATTATATCTGTGCATCTGAGCCACGGTTAGTTTTATTTTATATTTATAAAACTGGACTACAAAATGACGCCTGTTCCCCTTAAAGTCGTTAGCTAAGGTGTAAAGTACACTCTCGGAATACAAAACAAACTATAGGTACACCATGGTTTAGGTTAAAACACATTAAAATTGCTTTCGTATCTGAAAGAACATAAACCTTCCGAAAATGGCTTTAGAATAGAATAGAATAGAAATATATATATTTTTTTTCTTTATTTTTCCGTCTTTTCTTTGATTGAAGCTATTATTAACAAAATGAATGATTCGATATATAATTGAAGTTTTATTGGATTTAATTGAGTAGCGTATTTAACAAACAGTAATAAATATCTTAATTACAATGTGAAATGCACCTAAACCTGTAAGCTGTCAATTTATAGACTAATTTCGTAAGCGCGATGCACGCAAATGCAGTTGCACGATGAATTTCCAATGAAGGACCTAGCCATGTTTAGCAAAAGAACGCTCGCAATGTTGTGTACGTTTTCTTTCGTCGCTTTCTTTAGCTTCCTCGTGACGCAGACTACTTGAAACCCTCATTAGCTTAACCGTCTACATTTTTATCTAATGAAAATATGCACCTAGGTAATCTACCTTTCTCTTTCCATAACAAGTATTACGTGTGACTTACTAAGTTTCGTAGACAATTATTGCGATGGCAAGTGTATTCTATGTTGTGTCTTCTTGAATATAAAATAAACACACCAAAACTAAAAACATTTAATTCCTCATGAATAACTTTTAACGGTCAAGACGCTCGGATTTGATTGTTATACGATTAGGCATAATGACTGTTATTGAAACGCAAGCTTTCATCGTTATTCCATGGAGCATGTTAATGAGTTACGTAACTGCCCGACTTACACTAGGTGCGTTGCCCAAAGCCGTGCGCTATGATTACGACCTCGTTCAAACCTCTGCATATGTATATGATTGTTAGCACAATTAAGAGCAAATGTACAGCGTAAGAGTCAGTCAAAACTCATGAGAGCAAGGCTGCGCAACGCACGGTGCCATAACCATGATTTACCTAAGACCTTCGCAGTCATTATATTCTGATTCCATTTTAGTTCTATCAGTAACTAAAACTTTGAAAACATATTGTTAAATCCTTAGGCAGATATTAAATTACGATGTGTAGGTAGGTATAGTCATTTTATTTCGATATGTGCCTAATTCTAATAAATCATGTACATGTCTACCGATAAGTAAGCAAACAATACTTATGAAGTAACAATAAATATTTCATACAGGCACCTAATTACGTATTTAGGTAAGCATGCGGTTAGCGCGACGTTCAGTGGTGCAATACGAGGAGTCAGTAGGACTAGTTTGACTAATTTTAGTACTATTAAGAAATACAACTTGACAAAGGTAGACTGTAGACATTAAAGTGCTATTTGCGACAAAACGCAGGACATAATTTATTAACTACGTGAAGAGCTACACTCTCAAACAGAAATAAACTTTCACGCAACCATTTTTACATTAAGATAGATTCATTTCTTAAATACTAAGTATTTGAAATTGAGAACACTAAAACCCGCGTGAATAATACCCGTAATCAATACTTATCGTACATAATGATGAAGGTTATACTAATGAAAGGTGAATGAATTTGTACCAGTAAACAACATCCTTTGTGAAGCGACATGTAGGTCAAAGAGATATGACCTCAATTAAGTAAGACGTATGTCGTGTAGTCTAGTATGTACAATCAATGTACGTGCTTCAAGTACCTTCTATATGAGGATTGAATTGCATCTTAAACCTCAAAATATTAGATTAGAACAAATCCATTTTTTTAACCTTACAAATCATATTTTAATTGGAACGGCTAACCTATAGTAGGTAGACAATGAAATTAGGAATACGAGTTCTTTGTTAAAGTGTAGAGTACTCATACATATTGTCTTGTTATCCTCTAATAGTGAGGCCTACTTCCCAATTGTCGGTTCCTCATTCGGGTTTGGTTATCGCTGCCTCTATTCACGCATTTTACGCTAGTCTGATGCCACTCAAACGAAACTCAGATGTTTAGGCTCCTAACAGAAAAGCTCCCATATATTGACAATTAGATAAGTACCCCCGCGGACGTTTTTAACTACGGATATGGATATAATTGATTTTGTTGATTTGATTGATTGTAAATTGATAAAGGGAAACTTGAAAAATGATGGACATGAGCGGGACTCGAAACCGCGGCAGTCGCCGAACCGTGGCGCCGCTCTGCCAACTGAGCCACCGTGTCACTGCTCGCATCCACGCTTTGATTTGATTGATTGTATTAAGTAAACTTTTGTCTTTATTCGGTCACACGTTAAATTCATTAAGATAAAACTCCTAGGCGTTTCGCAGTGCTCATAGCTAGCATTTTCTTCACTTTAAACTTAATGTTAGGCATTGCCATCAAAGAAAATTATTTTTTTGTCAGGATCTTTTATTCTTTTACCCCCTAGTAACTCTATACAGGAGCGAGATCCGACACCATTTAAACGGGCGTGTACGCTAGCAAAACACCTGACGATAGACAAACCCGAATCCCGAATAGTGTGAGAAAGCTTTGAATTATGAAGTCTTTTCTATATTAAACCCATGGTTAAAAATTATAACAATAAGTACGAAAATAATTAAAAAGAACTAAGTACCTATATAAATTATTTATTGTAACTCTTCTAGTTCTATAATAGGTTTGAATTATCTGAATAAGTTTTGAGTCGTGATTTAAACCTTTATTTGAACTTTATAGTTTTTATAAAATTATGATTATCTTCAAATAACAAATAGACATTTCAAGATCCGCGAACGTGTCAATAAACTTTTCAAATGTCGAGGCCGAAAATCGATGTACCGACTTCTTGTATACTACTTAAATAGCTAATTCGTATAATTATTTTATTAAACTCATTTACATGATAATGGGTAATTATATTTTTTTCGCAAATCACGTACTAGCCCCTGTGCTGCTTCATCCAGGTCCCACCCGCGATGAGTACCAAAGTAACAGGCCATCTCCAGAAATCTCCCAGTCTTTAACGACGCCATTTTTCACAGCTTTACCATCTGACCATTTGAGTTCTATAACTCGTGTCTCATCATCAGAAAGTACATGTATAGTGTGTATTATATCACTGTGTTAGTGGGATTTCAACATGAAATTTTGCTGTAGCGTTAATTCTTAAAATGTATATTAAATTAACCGCGGTCTAATATCTTCATAAATAATTATAATTAGGTATTCATTTCTGTAATATGTGTGCACGAATACTTCCACATTAACGTAAACTATCAAAGAATCTGTAGATACCATTGCATCAGTAGATACCTAAGCTCAGTGGCATGCAGTTGTACCCCCCTCCATCTATACCCACCACCCTCTTCCTTTGCTAGATATTAACAATACTATTAGTCGTGCCAAATACATTAGTGAAGGACAGGGGTTGATTGATAATGACGTCGACTTTGCCGAAGATAAAAACCAAGACCTCTCGCTCAACAACCGAGGTTACAATCACTAGGCCAACGAGAGGTAAACACTACAACAATATAAATAGGCCTTTAGGCTTTAACCGCAAAAACGTTGATGTCGAATTAGCAAATTATGAATTTCAATTTTAACGCGTAAATTCCTTAGTGTGTAGGTACCTTCTCGTCAACTCATCTTGATATCTGGTAATGATGCACAACAAGAAGCCTTAACGCAAACTAAATTACTTGTTATCGCAGGGAATTATATTAGTTTTATGTATTTGCATTTACCTAATAAAAGACAAGATGTTTCTCTGATTGCTAATTGTTTTTTGGTGTCATGGTCGCATAATACAGTATTTAAAGACCGTGTGACTATTGGGTTCAGATTGAGGATCAATATATGTCACTTACCCGGAATAGCCATTCCTAGTTCAAGGTATTCCTTTACGGACGGGCTGAGAAAAGCTGGTGGAGCTGGAGCGGCATCTGGCTCAGGATCTGGTGCATCGAGCGCCTGCGCAGGCTCTCGAGACACCGCAGCACTGTCGGCTCGGACACGTTTCACGCGACTACCATCTTCAGACCCTCCTGTAATAATTCAGAGATCCCGGAGAAGTGTTAATCTATACAGGAAAGTGTATTATTAAAGAATGATTCTTTAAAGAAATTGTAAAATGTAAGCTGAATTATTAGCTCAGCTGTAGGTAGCTATAGTCATGTTTTTCTTCTCATCTAAGAGAGCTGATTAACTGGACCCTAATGCCAGCTAACGAAAAACCGCGCTTATGAACTACCTACAACAAAGAGCATAAAGGGCTCCTCCCCCTTTTTTGATCATCTAGAGGGTTGCTTATCAAGTAATGCATGCAGAGTGTAATTTGAACACCAGCTCACTCTGTAGAGACTATAATAAAAATGAGTGCGGATACTTGACGTTGCGTCAAACCTCATCAAGCATGCTCGTCAAAAAAATTTGATCGTCTAGGGACATCATAAAATGCGATCTATTTAACGTTATAATTTCGCCTTGTTATCGAGGGTTCACTGTCCCCCCTACCACATATACACAGAAGTATTGAGTACATTTAGTAAGGTATTCCAAGAGGTTTCGCTAGTCAGTACAGCCTCAGCATCGCATTTCGCACTATCTAGATTACTTTGGTTACGTACTGCCAGTTTCATTTCGTAATTTTTTTTTTATAAATTAATGTCTTCTTTACAAACATGCCAAATAAAAAAATTGGCATGTAAGATCGTACAATTAACAAACCGTAATATTATTATTGCATTTTTAAAATATCTACTATTTTTGAACTCTTTTCGGAACTTTAAAGTGTTTACGAAAGAATATGCCAAAGGTTGCCGAAACTTACGATACCTTGGTTACCTACTACTTATTTAACATCATCAATACTGACCACCACACCACATAACAATGTTTAATAATAATAAAAGACATTATGCTTACCGGTTATCACAAGTAACGATAGTATCACTGTAGAAAATAAACTAAAAACCTTACTGCCACACATTTTGGATATTTAAACAATCTTTATATACAAACTCAATCACCAAAACATATGCAAATGCATGTTTAACTTAGCCGTGTCACAATCGTAAAGGCTTCAGTGGGCATTGAAGTAGATTGAAGGTCTCAGAAAAGGATTGACGAATTTCGTAATGCGGTTTTACTCGCGGTTGATTAATAACCGCGCCGGACACGAGTTTATGTATACGGGTTTATTTTTCTTGCATAGCGGTACAATGTGACGTGCGCTTTCGAAGGCAGCCGAGCGCGCAATGTTCATGCAACGCGCATAACATGAAGATTCTATACTAAGAATCTTAGCTGACCTCTAAACTTCCTCAACGACTATAACACGACACCATGGGAATATTCTTAACTCAAAACAGTCCTTTCAAATAGTTTGTATTTATTTAATATTGATAATAGGCACACGCAAATTTGGAGGACAGGCCATTAAAATTTTGTCTGTAGATCCATTCATTCCATCGCGTGGTATACACCGTGTATGAACCTATATTATCTAAGGTAGCATTACTAAGATCCATTCTTTAGGTATATATATTTCTTAGGATAGGTAGCCTGTAGCTCCACTGGCACACGGCACGCAGTCCTAAACTTTTACAAATAACTGCCAGCTTCCACGAATAAGCCACGAAACAACAAAATAATTAATTTTTCGTGTCGCTAGTCTTTTGGCGAATGCGCTAAAAAAACCATGGACTTCCTGTGAAGTAATTGGTAATGTAATGCAACTGTGATACAGTTGCAAAGAAAAGGGTTCATACATACGGTTATATAGGGTATATAGGGTTCGTACATCCAGTGGTCGCTAAGCGCGACTGCTGAGCACGAGGTCTTGGGTTCGAATCCCGGGTCGGGCAGTGTTACTGGGTTTTTAGTAGCAGCACGGAGTCTGAATTTGTGCCCGGATGATGGCAATAGGTTCGCCCCCTATTACATTGGGACCTAAAAAAATATAAGTGGCGAAATATGGGTGCACTATATGTGCCCCTCTGCCTACCCCTTCTTAGAAGTCCCCCCCACTTACCACCCCCACCCACCACCAATTAGAATAATTTGTTAGATACCAATATGTATAAGCAATATGAGTATAATTATAACTTTATGCTGCCTTAATTTCAGTGAGATTAACAGAATTAAGATATAATCTAGCATAAATAAAAAACTTACTCATAAAATAAAGAATCCGACTACTAAAAAACTGAACAGCAATAAAGGAGGTTACAATGAGAATGAGAAGGTTTTCTAGTCACTAGTTTATTAATTATCATGATTCTAGATTTGTTTATTTCTTTTCAGATTTTATCGTTTTTTTTTTATTTATTCAATTTCCTTTCTTTATTTAACTCTAGTTCTAGTAAGACCCTTTAAACAATTATTAAAAATTTCATCTTTAAATAACCAATATATTATTTCTAATTAAATTGAAACATGACTTATATAATGTAGCAGCATTTTTTATATACGTCAATACCGCAAAAAATCTGCCATTTGTTTTTTTAATAACTTTGATATACCTAGTGTCACTCACAGTTGAGATGAATATAACGACACCTCTGAAGCTAAAATCCATCAAGTCGTTAATGCTACAGAGTGTGCCAAAGAAATGTACATTGTACATACACTAGAAAAACATAACTCCTTCTGGCGCAGTCGGGTAAAAAAGATGTGTATAACAGCACACATTATAGGTCCATACCGTCTATATCTATGAGTAACAATTTGGGTGAAATAAAAAAAAATAAGTTAAACTTACTGAAGGTGTATTACGAAATAGAAACAATAAATACTCACTTAAAATAAAACTAAATTTACACAAATTCAATAAACATATTATCTTGTATAAGTTTTTTATAGACCAAGTCTTTCTTGTCATTTCTTAATTCTACTAATGGCACGGAATCGTCATCATAGCTTATAACTTTCACGTGAAATGGTCCCTGTTCTAAGAATATTTGCGTGTATTCCTTTGTTACGATACCAATGTCTGCCTCGGGATTAAGTCGTACTCCAAATACTTTGGCAGATACAGTAGCAGGCGGAAGGTTCGCCCATTCTTCACTAATTTCTCTAGTGTCAGCCACGGAAATAACTTCGATGTTACCATAATCAACATATCTTACTTTAACTCGATTTTTTGCCTCGCTGAACTGCAAAATGGACGCTCGGTACCAACGGCCGTCTTCAGGAAAAACAGCTACACATGCCTTATTTTCGAAGATCCCATTCAGTGGCGGCAAATTCATACTCTCAGCCTGAAGCTCGTCAAACATTTGTTCGTAAATTCTAGTAGTGTCATCATCAAAAATCACATTGAGTTCTAATGTATTGACGTCATTTATGACCATGATATTACACATAAACTCTTCTGGGATATCTTTTGGATAAGAAATGTAATTACCATCCAGTGAAGTCAGTTCCTCTTCTACTATTTTGCTCCAGTCTGTCCCTTTTATAGAGTTTTCAAATGAGTCACGAGAAGTAGATAATTGTTCAAGGGTGTCAGATTCATCTACAACTACATAATCTGGTCCGGAATCCGATTCGATTGCGATATCATCTTCTTTTACTTTTTTAGTACGACCAGTAGGAGCAAACTTTCTGATTTGAGCTTTGGTCCCATCAGAGTACGCTGCCATTTCAAAATCAACCAAATGGTCGTTAATCCAAAGTTTGTCGAATTTCAATTCTACCGGCATAACTCCATTTATTGCTTCGCCACTTATTTTTACATAACACTGTTTTTCGACCACAGATTTGTGTATGTAGTCTAAAGTTTGTCTATCCCATTGTTTACCAATAGGGCGGATGCGGTTCAGAACACATTTGTGAGCTTGTGTTGGAATCTGGTGAAGTGGAACACTTTTTCTTAAGTTTGTAAAAGAACATTCTTCTTCATTTCCATAATCAATGTAATGTATAATGCAAGTAGAATTATCTTTGTTAACCTCCACTACTCTGCCTCTATAATAGCGATTGTCTAAGAAATACAAAGCCACACATGGTTCGCCAACGGTCCACTTGGAGAATTTTGCTTTCGGGTCTGGGTCCTTGAAGCGAACGTCGAGTGCCTTTCGAATCAGGTCCAGTGTATCCTGTTGCGAAACGTCATGTAGATAAATCACACCTTCGTTATCAATGTACCTGAAACATAAATAACCGAGTTGTCGTTTATATAATAACAATTATTTATTATTTCATCAATGATATTTGTAATATTTACGTTGGCAATCCTGTAAACTCCTTGCAAGGGAGGGGTTCTGGTGGTAGCCAGTCCGTTATGTACATAACATTGGAAGATTCTGGATCTTGATAATTTTGACTATTGTTATCTTCATCCTCAAGATTAGACAAGGGTGAATTTGTATTGCTTTCAACGTGAGATGTTCCTTTTATAACTTTCTTTACTGGTACCATAGGCAGGGGGTCTAACTGCAACCATTCATTGACTGATCCTGTTATGTTAAGAAAAGATAAAGTATCTCCAGCATCCTCAATCTTTTCGCTTTCAACCTGAAATCAATAAAAAAAATTACAACAAAATAAAAACGCAACTATTTAAGACTAGCTTTTGCTCGCGACTTCGTCGGCGTGGAGTAATGACTTCCGTCAGAATTTGGGTTTTTCACTTAGTTATGGTTCAGGCCTGGACGGAAAAAAAAAATAAACCCCTTTCTTAATGCTCTCTTGCTTCACTGGTGGAACCTACATACAAAGTTATAAGTGAATCCATTAAGAAATAAACATTTTCAATTGACCACCCTTTTCTCCCCTTTGGGGGGGAATTTCCAAAAATCCTCTCTTAGTGGTAGCCTACTCCTCCCAACAAACACACATGCCAAATTTCAGCTCTTTACGATCAGTAGTTTCGGCTGTGCGTTGTCTGTCAGTCAGTCAGTCAGTAACGGAAGAGTTTTATTTATATAGATAGATGTAAAACTTGCCTCAAGTGATTTATCAGGTACACCCAGGCCTTGTTCAATAATTTTCTTATTTAAACAGCGCCACTCAGACGTGTTGGGTTCTAAAGCGCTTCCTTGTTTAGTATGATACACCCAAATTTCAATCGGCATACTTTTATCTTTGAAGTTGCCTAATTTGGTGATAAATATACGCTTGTAAGCTTCTAGAAGCTCTTTCAAGTATTCCTTGGTAAGGGACGGCCAGTCTTCACCAACAGCAGGCATGATGCCACATAGATGGCACTTTATGGCCGCGTCGCCGAACGATGTAAACTCTGAAGTCAGTTCTCTTAAACTGGACTTTGGAACTGTTTCAATACATGCAAAGTCACTATAAAACAATTTGGCTGTCTCGTTTTCCAGTTCCATTACAACGGCTCGTCGCCAGGTTTGAGATTGATTACATAGGGTACAACATCTATCGCCAACTTTCCAGTCTTCTTTTGGTTGACTTCTACACTTGGAGTAATATTTTTGAAGTTTTTCAAATAACTCGTTAAAAGATTTCTGTTGATGAACTAGGGAAACATAAATGCGTGAGGGTGATTGGTAATGCAGAATTTTTACTTCTAACCTTAGAGGCCCCTTATCTTTCGCCTGTAAATCGTCTTTATTTATGGTTTTTGGCATTTCCTTCTTCAAGGCTGCTACTTTTCCAGTCTTAGATTTAGGTGCTGCCCGTTTCTTTTGTGGACACTTATTAGTAACTACTTGTTCTTCTACAGGACTTTTGTTAAACATGTAAACCCTGCAATGGCATATTACAATAATATAAGTAATAATATAGTGCTAGATTAAATAATAATCACATTTAATTATAATTTTAAATAAATTATTTTTTGCGGCAAAATGGAGAACATGGTAACATGTAGTTCGACAAAGCTTCCTGCACAGACAGTGCAAATATGTATTTCTAATAATTTTTCTGATTCTGCGTTTTTGTGTAGTCTGATGGTTTGTCAATTTTTTTTCAACTCTTGCCGAGGTTGAATTCTATGATGCTATTTAACTTTTTATTTTTGTATATATGTATTGTTTTTATTTACTGTTAGAATTAAGTTGTAAATAGTTGTAAAATATTTTTTCCAGCACAGTGTAAAATAGTTTACAGATTAGAGGTATATTTGGTAATAAATATCTAATAAATGTCTTTTTACTATAATAACTTTAATGTAAAAAGTAAAATATAATCTTACCCAAAAGGAACGGCAAATTTATGCTTGATCATTTCATTGTTGAAACATATTATGTTGTTAATATCCTGTTTGTCGTAAAGAGTCACGCCAGTAGAGCCACAGCTGCGATTACGTTTGTTACGGCTGTCTTCCACTTGTAGCTCCAGTAATTTCCCTTCATACTTTTGAAGCAGGTCAACTGAGGCCACACTCCATTTTTTACTATATGGAGTGATTCCTGCTAAGTGGCATTCTGCTGCCTGTAGTAATACACAATACATATTTTAAAGTACATGTACATTATAAAGGACTGTAGGGACACTGCTGAAGCATTCGTTTTGTGTACAGGCGCACGATTATATTAGCGCGGCGCAGCAGTAATTTTATGTGGCACCAGAACACGCGCACGTCGTCAGCATAGCGAAAAGCACGCGCATGTGCAGAGTGGCATCAGGACTACTGAACGGAGGTAACGGTGGAGGTAACGCGTCGTCAACATGGGAGGCGTCTCGCCCTTTTTATTACCAGTACTATGAATCGCCAGTATGGTAATTTTGTTGAGCTTGCATTGTAAGAACTTCGTCATTTGATGCCTTTGTTTATGTTAACTTGAGTTGTGTGTAACGAGTCAGATCATTTATTAAAACATTGTGATTTGAAACTGTGATTGATGTATAAATAAAGTTGTAATTTACGAAAAAAAATTATAACACTTATTTCGGAATAAGGCACTGCCACTGCTGCTGATGCATTAGTTTTGTGTACAGGCTGTCACCGCAGCTACGTAGTGATGACGCCACTTAGTATTTATATAAAGTATATCTGATACCAGCAATCATAGTAATTTTAGTTAATATACACCATCTCACATATCACCCTTACAGGACCCCTATTGGCTTAAGCACAAAATGTCGCTTTTGCAGAATGTCGCTTTCTCACAATGTATGAGAGTGAGACATTTTACGACCAGTAAACATTTTGCGAAAGCAACGTTTTCCAACTAAACCGACCTATTATATCAATCGGGAATTAACTAAGAAACCTTAAAATATCAGTACTGTCTTGAATGCTAAGGTGACGAACAGTATGGATTAATTATACCTACTACGATAAAAAACATTGTGCAACCTAGTCCTTTGGTTACACAGAGTCCGCACGTTTGGGAGTCGGGTGACTTACGAGAGCTCTGAGCGTGGTGAACTTGTTGCGTATGTAGCGCAGCACGGCCCAGTGCACGAGCAGCGAGTGGCCGCTGTCGGGCAGCAGCACGCGCACGCGGCCGCGCCCCGGCAGCTCCGTCACCACGCCCCGCGCCCACGCGCCCGCCGGCCCGCGGCTGTTGTACTGCTCCACGCCCAGCGCGCACACCATGCCTGCGACACGGGAGGGTGAGCGACGGGCCGCGCCCAGCGGGCGAGCCGCGGCACCCGAGACCTATACCATACCTATTTCTGGCAAATAAACGGTTCCGACGGCCGATGCTAAGCTGTACTCCCGTTCCAAGTCTTCGACGAGTTGCTCGTAAATGTCATCGAGATGATACTGTAAAATCAACACGCTTTCGATAAGTAAGTGCGCTGCATTTGATATATTACATTTATAATAATCGCAGGATCCAAACTTACTTTTCTCACGTAAAACTTGTCG
The DNA here is from genome assembly GCA_946251915.1 of Abrostola triplasia. NCBI lineage: Eukaryota > Metazoa > Arthropoda > Insecta > Lepidoptera > Noctuidae > Abrostola > Abrostola triplasia. The sequence goes on from OX276430.1 coordinate 5,343,546, forward strand.
GGGCTGACGACATGAGTAATGGTGACCACTTCAGTGGAATCACATTTAAAATCATTGTGGCTCATGTACAACTTGGGTTTCTCCTTCATATCTATTATAGCCGGATACTACAACCAGATAATATACTTGATTAACTAAGGATATGTCCACACAATTTCATTATAACCTTAAGAATTTGTTACATTTTTCTTCTTTTAAAGCAAAAACTAAAAAACTTGGAAATAATGTTTACCGGTAGTTTTGGGTTTGGCATTTTAGCACGTTCGTGAAACACCAGCGCGTGAGCGATACTAACACCGTGTTCGAATGTTGTGACGTCACACTCTAGTTTAAAATCCACATTCGATATAGGGATCACACGACGGATATTAATGACTGCCTGCTTGCTAAAATTTAAACGAAACGATTACAAGTGAGGATACAAACAACTAATCTGATCAGTGAGTAGTTTTAAGCCAATTAGTATAGAAACTTACTTGTCAATTATTTTTTGAATTAGAAATGAATCCTCACTAGTCCAAGTGCCCGTTTTTGGTATACAGTTAGCCAAAAAACAGTTAATAGCCAGTGGAAAAGGACATTGTATTTTGGATGGGGGCAAAAGGCGCAAACTGTAAAGAAAACGTAGATATCAACTAACAATAATTACCAAGCATATCACTTTAAAATAATGCTATTAAAATCCTACTTCCTACTATCCTACTAATATTATAAATGTGAAAGTTTGTGAGAATGGATGTGTGGATGTTTGTTACTCTTTCACGCATAAACGGCTGGACCGATTTGGTTGAAATTTGATATGTAGATAGGTTATACCCTGGATTAACATATAGGCTACTTTTTATCCCGAAAAAATGTAGCGGGTAACACCGCGGGGCGCAGCTAGTAATGCTATACTTTGGTGGTAAAATTAAACAAAAGCAGTGAGCAATGACAGAAAAATTCGAAATCAAGTAAATATTTTTACTTACTTCTCGACGGACACAATTTCGATACTTCCAAAATCAAAGCAGAAGACTTGAACTCTTGGATTGTTGTTTTCTTTCATATCGACGCTGATGACGCGGCATCTTTGCCACATATTATCAGCTTTATTGAAAGCTAAATATGTTTTACCTGCAATTTTTACAATTTTTTTACAGGATTTAGTTGAATTTCAAAATTATTAAAACAACCAAGACAAACTCTTACATTATAAAAATGCTTACCCGGCATTATATGATTCACTGATGGTTTGGCGAAGGATACGGCACTACGAAACTCTCGTAGCATGTCTTTAATAAGCCCTTGGAAGCATGTTCGTTGCACAAAAAAGTTGTGAGGGTCGACAATGTGCGTAATGTAGACTAATTCTTGAGAACCTACATGAATACAATACATAAGTTTTAAATGTTTGATAAATAACTGACATGAGAGCATAAGATCTCAAAGATTTTAGTTCAAAGTAGGTTTGCTCTTCTATGGGTGTTAAAATAAAATGAACTTAATCATTGGCGTACCGTCACGCAGTTGCTGTGGATGCTGGCTCTCCGCAAAAGGTGAGACGGGCTGGACAATGGGCTGCTGATAATTTTTATCTAAAAGTATTTAATACCAGTTAGTAACTTATTGCAGCACATGAAATAATAACACCCAATAAAAAATGAAGGTACATAGGTATGAAGAAGTTTTCAAATAGGTACTTAAAGGCTTACTTTGAGTTATGTACTTCTTATATGAGTTTTCACTGCTGTTAGAATTAAGAGAAGATACAGATCCACTCTTGCTGCGATATTTAGGAGCGTCCGTGTATAATGCTCGCCCCTTTTGATCGTCTTTTTCCACTTTTTGTTTGATTGAATGTCTTGCATCTAATTGAAAATGAAAAGGTTTCTTTAGTCGCGTAAATGTATTGGTACCTACACGTTACGCCACCAATTTCCTATTCAGTGTTACTAAAGCTTTGAGAAAGTACACACTTCATACTGGAAAATCATCGAAGTATTATGAATTTATTTTAGCAATATTAAATTACACCGAACAGTTAATAAACAAATACATAATTACTGACCTTTTGGCAGTTCAGGTGGATACACTACAGTAGTTGGCGCCGGTGGTATATCTACTTCATCGCCTAGTTCCGACATAGAATACAGTTTATACACCGACTTGACATTCCCTTCCAAGTGCACATAGTCATTAATTAATGAACATAGATCCTCATTCACTGTCACCCTGTTTTATAAAAAGATAAATCAGATTTCAATAAAATAATATATAAGATATAAAAAAGGTCAGGATCATGCTCAATCCTTCTCTATACGAGAAGAGGCCTTTGCCCTGCAGTGGGACAGCTATAGGCTGTTATTATTATTTTATAAAAAATGAATTCTGAGAATTATAATATTAGTTAGTTCTGATAACATATTTAAAGATCCTATTCAAAAACATGCAAGATGGAATGGTGGATGCTTAAAACTACTTACCTAAGAGATTCTCTGCTTGCTTCGTTTTTATTCAGATACCATGGAGTATCAATAATTTTCTTAGCTTCTTCTAAAAGAGCTGGTAAATTAATCTAAAAGTAATTTTTTTTTAGATATTGTATTAATTTAAATAAATAATATTTTTTTTATTCAATATACAATTAACAAAGTATCAAACCTGCTTCATTATGTCCTTATCAGCAACCTTTGATATCATGTTTAATATGTTTTTGGCTTTCTTGATTGAATTAGCAATTTCTGTTTTAGCTTTTTGCAGAGATTCTTTATCAGATAATTTCAAATACATGATTATATTAATTATTTCTTCTTTGTGCTTCTGTACTATGGAGCAAAGCTTTGAAAAGTGTTGATCAATACTGGCTATTGTATGAGTAATTTCTTTTGCTGGGCCAGTATCAGTCTCATAATTGTGGAGCAAATAACCAATATCCTAAAAATACATACAACACATTAGGATACTAATATGATAAACAATTGTAAGAGAATAAAATAGTATTGCATACATACTACAGCAGTTTTTGTGAGTCTCCGAAACATTTCATCAACTTGGGGAAATATTTCGCTTAAATCATCTATAAAACTTAGGTTCTGAAAACATACAACAATATCTATATATGGGTGTCATCTTAATACCTACATTTACATACATAAAGTCACGCCTGTTTCCCTGAGGGGTAGGCAGAGCCCACGGATTTCCATTTGCTATGATCCTGGCTTACTTCTTTTGCCATAATTATATTTAAGATTACTAAAGAACATTGTAAAAAAGGCATGAATTGTTAATTACATACCAATTTATGTCTTTATTTCACCAGTAATGTTACATTAAAAATAATTTGTGTGTGTGTAAATTTTTTTTGTGAGGTAAACCATAAAAACCATTTGAACCCCTTTTTCCAAGATGTCGGCCGTGGGCCAAGGATTTAACTTTAATCTGAACCCTCCTTGCTATCTAAAACATAAAATTGCATCCTCTGACAAATGCAAACCCAAATGTAACTTTTCAATGGTCTACCTACATAATTGGCGAAATGTGGGTGTAATATAGATAGGTACCACTTAGGGCAGGCAGAAGTGCAATGTTATAGCTAAATATGTATATATTAGGTACAGTGTACTTACAACTTCCTGTAAGGATACAACATCATGGCTCTTGCACAACTTTTCACCACCAACCATCATACAGTCCATACATATGGCTTTCTTACAATCTTTGCAGTAGTAATCTAGTGGCTTTTCTGAATGCATTGTACAGTTGTTTTGTGGCATTGCTGTTTCTGTTACATAATTTGATCAATGGTTAGACTACATACATTTAAAATGGTCAATACAACTGCATCAATTTTTCATTGCTTACCGATAGGCTGAAGTATGTGGGTCTTAAAAACAACAAAGTTTTTATGTATTTTATTGAAGCAGGCATCACAAAAACTAGTAGCACATATGTTACACATTTTTGATGTTGCTGTATGACATTCATAACAATTTGCTGCAAAATTAAATTACATGTGAACAAAATATCCATCTAACATTTATCACGTATAATACTTATCTAACTACACATAATATTATTACTCACCTTCCGCAGCATCACCTTGTATTAAGGCTTTTATATCAAGGAAATTGTCCTCATCTTCAGTTTTCTTCATAGATGCCTCTGAAGCCTAAAATTATTAAACACCTATGAACTAAATTCAACAACTTTAGAAAATTATTTACCTGATTAAATAATACATGTAACTAACCTTCATAAGACACAAAGTTAATTCCCCAGCCAAGTGAAGATTAACTGGAAACTTCTGGTGTAATTTCAACTTGTTTTGAATTAACTCATTTGCTTCAGATGCAGTTACATTTGCATCACAAAAGCAAACCTTGCATTCTATGGGCTCCAAGCATTTTATGATATTGGTGATGCAGTTCTCACACATTGAATGGCCACATGGCAGGAATAATGGCAAGTTACCTGTCAGCTTCGAAGATACACCTGGACAATGTGTGCACAATTATCAACTAGGAGATAAATATATTATGGAATTACATAGAATCTTACTTGTTTCATAGACCTAACAATGACTTATAATCCAGTTATTACTAAGTATGTAATATCTATACAATTGACTGTTAGTTTTCAAACAAATAAAATAACCAGTGCTTAATGGGTAATTTACAAGGGTGGTAAGATGTGATCTCATTCAGGCTATTACATTAAGTTCATATTGAGCGAGAACAAACAAGACCTAGTTCTTAATGAGACATTATAAAATTCTACTTTATTAAGTTTTAAATCAGTTAATATTTGAGTTTTATTATTGTATTATTTGAGTATTGAGAATTTAAATATGACTGATTTCATTCGTATTTAAGAGTAGTCAATCCAATATTCAACAGATATTATAATGTATAATACCTTCTTAAAACGGGAAAGTACCTAGAACCTAGTTTCATAATGTAAATGTATAAAATCCTACAATTATCTAAACAAAAACATGAACATTCTAAGTGCAGTTGACTAAGCTTAACATTTAAATAAACCATTCAAATGAGACTGTTTTATAAACATTGTATAATCTAAATTCATCTTCATTAAATACTTACATTTTATAAAATAAACTTGACTGCAATTTGGACAAAACTTCTTCATATCGTCATCCATCATGAGGAAAAAGTAAAGACATCTATAAAATCAACATGCCCAATATTGAACTCAGAATCTTCAATAATTGCTAGGTAGTTTTGTTAATTTATTAGTTTAAAGTTTGGATGTGGAAGTTGGGTTGGAACTGAATCAATCAGCACTTAGGAACTTAGGAATAAGAGTCGAAAAACCTACAGACCCATTGAGTAGGTCTAGGTAGGTACTTATTGCTCAGAGTAATGACTAAAGCATAGAGGGAGCGTTGCTTCCAGCAATACTGTACTAGGGATGCCCGATACGATGCGATATATCGTAATATCGATACAACATTATACGATATATCGATATTTTATGCGATATTTTGGCCTTACGATACGCTCGATATATCGTACTCCAATATAAATATCGCATTACCATATCGTATCAAACTAAGACAATGTTTTATATTTTATACTTCTATTTATAATTTATAATTCTTATTCATCATAACAAAATGATGATATAAACTGCCATTGAATATATTGTTAATGGTAATGAGAGATACTGCTGACAAAATTGTTTATTGAACAAGATTTTTGTTTAGACTTGACTGGACAACAAGGAAGAGTATTTGGCCTGACCTCAGTGATTTGGCACTGCGGTATTTATCTATTGTAGCAACTTCAGTGCCTTCTGAACGCCTTTTTTCCCTAGCCGGCTCTACACTTACAGAAAGCCGCAATAGGTTAAATCCACAGCGCTTATCAAGATTACTATTTTTGCGCTGCTTAAGTGCGGATCAGTGGCAACTGTGAAATGTTATTTTCATATTACAAATTGTAAAACCTTTTTTTTTCTTTTGCAATAAAATTTCTTTTAATTTCTTATAAGTATCTAAGTATTTTTTTTTCTATGAAAATCATTAAAAAGATACCGCTTTGCATTGATATACACTTATTATTCATTGAAAAGCATGCGATATTGTTACGATACGATATATCGATACAAAGGGAGGCGATAAAATCGCGTATCGATACAAAGGAATTCGATACAGTTACGATGCGATATATCGATACAATACACTTTTTTGGGCATCCCTATACTGTACACTTTTTTTGCCTCGGTAGTGATGTGCCGTATTTGGTAAGTCGAAGTATCGAAATAAATTTAGTTCTTGACAGAAAATATACTTCTATTGAATGTACGTTATTTTCACGTTGTATAAAACATACATCACCAAGGCATCAATATAAATTTAGTCCCAAATTTAAGAATTATCTAGTAAGGGTTTAAATTACAACAAATACGTGATTCGTTGACTAAAAGATTTATATTGCAACACAGGTCCACCAGTCACTGTACTTGATATGAAACATTTGATAAATTAATGGCTAATCTTTATGTTGATCGGCCTTTAGAAACTGGGAGCAAAAGTAAAAACACATATAAATTTAGTAAATTTTTAATAAATAGAAACAATATATATTTTTTTATAATCTAGCTGTGCCCCGCGGTTTCACCCGCGTCAATAAGTGTCGTTACCGATGTCTTTGTAGTTATTCTATATTATTAGGGTTTTATAGCCAAATGGCAAAAACAGCGGCTATGCTTAGTCCATCTATTTCTAGCTCTTGTAAGCACTTTACACCAGTTCTCTTTCATTTGGAGGCATACTGTAAAATAAAACGATATTTGCTATAATTTAATGACATAAAATTAATTATCGTATCGAATAGTATCGATGAAAAATATCTACTTCACTATCATGACATAACCTCACAAATAAACAAATTACTTTATTGTTAAATTAATTCGTTAACACAATATAATTCGTAAAAAAGATAGTCTGAAGGGATCATCATCAATCTAATGTGTATGTATAAGTGATAATATACAAAAATTACGCGTGATTTTATAAGAAAATTGCATAAAAACACTTACCCATGAAATCTTACAAATTCATTGTTATCTTTCCGTGATGAATGTGATTTACACGATAAAACAAAACTAGCCATATTAAACGCTTATTTATCTGTCCTTTGCACCTTTTGTACACAATCAAGTTGCTTATATTATCCAAAAAATTATATTATTTTTAAAATAAACAATGTCAGGACAAGGACTGACATTCACTACGTATAATACGACTAAATCAAATACTTTGTACAGTTAACCTTGTAGAACCGTTCTAGTAAGCAACTATGTCCTTTTTTAATTGGTAGTGTAGTAAGAGACCAAGTATGACCGTTTGACAATTTCGGAATGTACATTTAGTTTTAAGCATATATGAGTCCATATATGTTTGTCTCTTTTATATATATAATCTGCGTCATAAGAGAGAGGAGCTTGGACTTATTGTAATTTGTGTCTAATTTGTTCGCTCTCTCTATGCTTTAGTAATTACTCTGAGACTTATTGGCAAAAACTGTCACTCAGTGATAGATTAGGTTTTCAGAGTGCTAGTTAGCAGATACCACAGAGCTTGAACTATTAAATATTAAAGACGTCTCTAATTTACAGCCACAGGCCCCGCGCTCAAGCTCAACCATTTTTCCTTTGCGTACTAGGGATGGCGATCTGAGATCGATTAATCGAAGAATCGATTTTTCGAGCAGAAAATATCGATTTTTTTAATCGATATGAAGTACTGTATCGATTCAGTGGATCGATATTTTACCCTTGAAAATCGACATTTGATTTTTTCGGTTTTGGTTAAAAAAAAGTAGAGTTTTTTTGTTCTTGCCAATAAAGTATTGATCCTATACTTTATTGACAAGAACAAAAAACTCTATTTATCACCATGTTCACTCAATAGCCGTGATGTATATGAGTATTGTAGGATCATCTGTTCCTTGTGAGCGCCTTTTTTCAATTGCCGGCAACATCGCAAGTGATGAGCGGAACCGCTTGGATCCCAGTAGACTTGACAGATTATTGTTTTTAAAAAGCTTAGATATGAAGCATTGGGAACTATAAGCTATGTTATCTATTCTCTTAACTTTTTAATGTAACAAATACATTTAGAAGATAAATGTCTTCTTTTATATCTGATCTGATATTTTGATATGGTAATAAAAATAATTGTAAATATCGAATTCCCTGAACTAAAAAAATCCTGATTTTACTGCTAAGAGATCCCGGAGATTGTTTATTATGGTATCATTCTTGTTTTTCATAAAATGGAATTATATTTACAAATTGGAAAAAAATCGATTTTTGAGAAATCGATATTTTAGAGCTCGATTTTTTTATGAATCGATTTATCAGGTTACGATTCGAATCGATTTAAAAATCGATCTTTTTTGTAAAGAATCGCCATCCCTATTGCGTACACTCACTGTGTCCATCAAGGCATCAACATGGCGTACGCTCCTCCCTCCCGCCACTTCACACCCGCTTAATGTTGCTATGCTAGAAGTGGAATACCGATTCTGGGGTAAATGGCGATGTTTTGGTTATGGTTATTAAAGATTTGTATAAAAAGATTTTTAATTAACAAATGTTATATTATAATGTAATAGTTTTTAATTCTATGACTGTTGCCATTGACCGAATAAGTACAAATAATTATAGACTCCGTGTTACTACCTAATTATACAGCCCAGACCGGTAATCAAATTCAACACCTTACCCATATAAAACATAGTTCTTCCTCCTTTTAGCATTTTTACAAATAAAAATATTAACAAATCATGGGGTAATATTTCACCTAAATACTTGCAACACTGACAAAATAGACGCTTAGTTTCATTGCCAAATAATTACGATAAAAAATATTCGACATTTAAAAAAAGAGACGTATTTATGTGAAACGTACACATGAAATGTAATCCTATTATATTTTTATATATTTCCGACTGCAGTTTTCGTCATTAACATTACGCAGGTCGGCATAATTGAATTAAATGCGCAGCGTATAAAACTTTCCAGCAATGCGCGCGCTTTTTAAAATGAAATGTCAAATTTTCCAACTACTCCATTTCGGAATAGTTGGCATACTTACATTATTTTGCGCGGTCACGGCTTCTGGTTTGTTCTATATTCTAAGTTTACAGCTTTATTTTATTTAGAAATAAACCCGCGTAACCCACCCACAAATAGTGATATTTGACATTTTGGAAACCTAGCGCAACACTAGCGTCTCTAGTGGTAAATTCATACGCGATAGCACCCTTTGGCACAGCATGAACAAGAAATCGGATCCCAAGAAATGTAGCCTCAACAAATGCAGCTGCACCCTATCCGTCAGGAACCTTAGAGACTTCTTTCTTTTGTGATTACTTAATTTGTAGTTCTAGTAGTACATACTAAGTTACGTACAAATAGATTAATATAGGTAGGCTGCGCTACAAGTTAGCGGTAAGAAATTAACTCGGTAATCATGTAAGTCACTATCTCCCATCCGTACGCGCCGTTAGTTTAACCAATTGAATATCATCAATTGTTATCGACTAAACTGATCAATCAACTAATGCGATTAGTTTTAGTAATAATCGCCCATCGCTATTCGCTATTAGAAATGGAGGTAGGGAGTTGTATTTGAATTTAAAATTTAAATGTTATAACTTTATCGTTGTTGTTTTATAGTTTATATCTTTAGTTTTAACCTGAGATTGAAACATTTACAATAACTATTTCTATATATTACTATTAAGCACAGACAGGGTAGGGCTCATCACCTTCCTCTTCTTCATGATGGAAGACGATATTATGAAAAAGTTCTGTCCAAATTGCAGTCAACTTTATTTGTTACAATGTAAGTACAGATTAGAGGTTCATAAATTTTTACTATGTATATAAAACAGACTCATCATCAGCCCGTTGCAGTTCACTGCTGGACGTAGGTCTCTCCCAAGGTACGCCACAGACTCTGTGGCGACCATTTTATTTGCCAAAAACTAACAGTTAATTGTTTAAATATTAAATACTTAGTAATAACTGAATTATAAGTCAATCTTAGGTCTTTGAAACAAGTAAGATTCTATGTAATTTAATAATATCATTTTGAATTACAGACTGCCTCGTTGGTTTAGTGAGGGCCTGGGTTCAAATCCCGAGTCGGGCAAAGTGTTACTGGGTTTTTCCATTAGGTAATTCTCAGTGGCAGCACGGAGTCTGGATTTGTGCCCGGTTGATGGCAATAGGCTTGCCCCCTATTACATTGGGGCCTAAAAACATAACTGGCGAAATGTGGGTGTACTATATGTGCACCTCTGCCTACCCCTTCGGGGAATGCAGGCGTGATGTTATGTTTATATTATGAATTACATAGAATCTTACTTTTTTTATAATATTCTCCTAGTTGATAATTGTGCACACATTGTCCAGGTGTATCTTCGAAGCTGATAGGTAACTTGCCATTATTCCTGCCATGTGGCCATTCAATGTGTGAGAACTGCATCACCAATATCATAAAATGCTTGGAGCCCATAGAATGCAAGGTTTGCTTTTGTGATGCAAATGTAACTGCATCTGAAGCAAATGAGTTAATTCAAAACAAGTTGAAATTACACCAGAAGTTTCCAGTTAATCTTCACTTGGCTGGGGAATTAACTTTGTGTCTTATGAAGGTTAGTTACATGTATTATTTAATCAGGTAAATAATTTTCTAAAGTTGTTGAATTTAGTTCATAGGTGTTTAATAATTTTAGGCTTCAGAGGCATCTATGAAGAAAACTGAAGATGAGGACAATTTCCTTGATATAAAAGCCTTAATACAAGGTGATGCTGCGGAAGGTGAGTAATAATATTATGTGTAGTTAGATAAGTATTATACGTGATAAATGTTAGATGGATATTTTGTTCACATGTAATTTAATTTTGCAGCAAATTGTTATGAATGTCATACAGCAACATCAAAAATGTGTAACATATGTGCTACTAGTTTTTGTGATGCCTGCTTCAATAAAATACATAAAAACTTTGTTGTTTTTAAGACCCACATACTTCAGCCTATCGGTAAGCAATGAAAAATTGATGCAGTTGTATTGACCATTTTAAATGTATGTAGTCTAACCATTGATTATATGATGTGACAGAAACAGCAATGCCACAAAACAACTGTACAATGCATTCAGGAAAGCCACTGGATTACTACTGCAAAGATTGTAAGAAAGCCATATGTATGGACTGCATGATGGTTGGAGGTGAAAAGTCGTGTAAAAACCATGATGTTGTATCTTTACAGGAAGTTGTAAGTACACTGTTCCTCATATATACGTACTTAGGTAGATTCGGCCAATGTAGCAACTCAATAGGTATGGAGATAAAAAAACATAACGTAACAATTCACCTCCACCTGCCCCAATTGATACCTGCCGATAATAGTACACCCACATCTCGCTAATTATTTAGGGGGCGAGCCCTATGCCACGCCACAAGGAACGACAAAGCAAAAAGAAATGATTTACTTATTAGATATTTGTACTTTAATTGATCGTACTAAAATTTGATTTAGTCAAATAAAATTTTAATGTCGACAACATAAGACTCCTTAACTCTCGCAATAAGATCGCGTATTCCCATGGGGCTGGCGTAGTTACCTAGAGTGGCTAAAGCCCCGTTAAAAACTAGACTAAAAAAAAAATATCGTCAACAATGCCTTATAGGTTTAACTATATCAGAGATCAAATGAAATCCAGGTGACAACAAAAATAAATTTCACTGGAGAAGGATAACATAGGTACACACATAATTTGACGATCTCATTGGCTCAGTGGCTAAGCGATTGGACTGTTGCACTAGGGGTTGCGGTTTCGATTCCTGCAAAAGACAAAAATGTCTAAATCCACAGATTTTTGTCCCAAGTCATGAAATGTACCCATGGCCATGATACAAGAGAAATTCCGAGTGTGGGGCGTCGCTGTATTTTTTTGAATATGTTGAAGTAATGCTTGGTTTCTTGTTTGGAATGTAACATTACTGGTGAAATAAAGACACGAATTGACATGTAACTAAAAATTTTATACCTTTTCTACAATGTTCGTTAGTAATATTTAATGTATGTAGGTGTTAAGATGACATATTAAAATAAATATTGTTTTATGGTTTTCAGAACCTAAGTTTTATGGACGATTTAAGCGAAATATTTCCCCAAGTTGATGAAATGTTTCGGAGACTCACAAAAACTGCTGTAGTATGTATGCAATACTATTTTATTCTCTTACAATTGTTTATCATATTAGTATCCTAATGTGTTGTATGTATTTTTAGGATATTGGTTATTTGCTCCACAATTATGAGACTGATACTGGCCCAGCAAAAGAAATTACTCATACAATAGCCAGTATTGATCAACACTTTTCAAAGCTTTGCTCAATAGTACAGAAGCACAAAGAAGAAATAATTAATATAATCATGTATTTGAAATTATCTGATAAAGAATCTCTGCAAAAAGCTAAAACAGAAATTGCTAATTCAATCAAGAAAGCCAAAAACATATTAAACATGATATCAAAGGTTGCTGATAAGGACATAATGAAGCAGGTTTGATATTTTGTTAATTGTATATTGAATAAAAAAAATATTATTTATTTAAATTAATACAATATCTAAAAAAAAATTACTTTTAGATTAATTTACCAGCTCTTTTAGAAGAAGCTAAGAAAATTATTGATACTCCATGGTATCTGAATAAAAACGAAGCAAGCAGAGAATCTCTTAAGTAAGTAGTTTTAAGCATCCACCATTCCATCTTGCATGTTTTTGAATAGGATCTTTAAATATGTTATCAGAACTAACTAATATTTACAAACATAAAAACAGTATGTGGTATTTATTTACTGCCTGATATCACTCTTTCTAATTCTCAGAATTCATTTTTTATAAAATAATAATAACAGCCTATAGCTGTCCCACTGCAGGGCAAAGGCCTCTTCTCGTATAGAGAGGGATTGAGCATGATCCTGACCTTTTTTATATCTTATATATTATTTTATTGAAATCTGATTTATCTTTTTATAAAACAGGGTGACAGTGAATGAGGATCTATGTTCATTAATTAATGACTATGTGCACTTGGAAGGGAATGTCAAGTCGGTGTATAAACTGTATTCTATGTCGGAACTAGGCGATGAAGTAGATATACCACCGGCGCCAACTACTGTAGTGTATCCACCTGAACTGCCAAAAGGTCAGTAATTATGTATTTGTTTATTAACTGTTCGGTGTAATTTAATATTACTAAAATAAATTCATAATACTTTGATGATTTTCCAGTATGAAGTGTGTACTTTCTAAATGCTTTAGTAACAGTGAATAGGAAGTCGGTGGCGTAACGTGTGGTACCAATACATTCACGCAACTAAAGAAACCTTTTCATTTTCAATTAGATGCGAGACATTCAATCAAACAAAAAGTGGAAAAAGACGATCAAAAGGGGCGATCATTATATAAGGACGCTCCTAAATATCGCAGCAAGAGTGGATCTATATCTTCTCTTAATTCTAACAGCAGTGAAAACTCATGTAGGAAGTATATAACTCAAAGTAAGTTGCTTTTAATGCTCCGTTTTTAGGTAAGAGCCTAGCCTTTCAAGTACCTATTTGATAACTTCTTCATACCTATGAACTTTATTTTTTTATTTGGTGTTAATATTTCATGTGCTGCAATAAGTTACTAATTGGTATTAAATAATTTTAGATATCAATTATCAGCAGCCCATTGTCCAGCCCGTCTCACCTTTTGCGGAGAGCCAGCACCCACAGCAACTGCGCGACGGTACGCCAATGATTAAGTTAATTTTATTTTAACACCCATAGAAGAGCAAACCTACTTTGAACTAAAATCTTTGAGATCTTATGCTCTCATGTCAGTTATTTATCAAACATTTAAAACTTATGTATTGTATTCATGTAGGTTCTCAAGAATTAGTCTACATTACGCACATTGTCGACCCTCACAACTTTTTTGTGCAACGAACATGCTTCCAAGGGCTTATTAAAGACATGCTACGAGAGTTTCGTAGTGCCGTATCCTTCGCCAAACCATCAGTGAATCATATAATGCCGGGTAAGCATTTTTATAATGTAAGAGTTTGTCTTGGTTGTTTTAATAATTTTGAAATTCAACTAATAGCTGTAAAAAAATTGTGTCATATGCAGGTAAAACATATTTAGCTTTCAATAAAGCTGATAATATGTGGCAAAGATGCCGCGTCATCAGCGTCGATATGAAAGAAAACAACAATCCAAGAGTTCAAGTCTTCTGCTTTGATTTTGGAAGTATCGAAATTGTGTCCGTCGAGAAGTAAGTAAAAATATTTACTTGATTTCGAATTTTTCTGTCATTGCTCACTGCTTTTGTTTAATTTTACCACCAAAGTATAGCATTACTAGCTGCGCCCCGCGGTGTTACCCGCTACATTTTTTCGGGATAAAAAGTAGCCTATATGTTAATCCAGGGTATAACCTATCTACATATCAAATTTCAACCAAATCGGTCCAGCCGTTTATGCGTGAAAGAGTAACAAACATCCACACATCCATTCTCACAAACTTTCACATTTATAATATTAGTAGGATAGTAGGAAGTAGGATTTTAATAGCATTATTTTAAAGTGATATGCTTGGTAATTATTGTTAGTTGATATCTACGTTTTCTTTACAGTTTGCGCCTTTTGCCCCCATCCAAAATACAATGTCCTTTTCCACTGGCTATTAACTGTTTTTTGGCTAACTGTATACCAAAAACGGGCACTTGGACTAGTGAGGATTCATTTCTAATTCAAAAAATAATTGACAAGTAAGTTTCTATACTAATTGGCTTAAAACTACTCACTGATCAGATTAGTTGTTTGTATCCTCACTTGTAATCGTTTCGTTTAAATTTTAGCAAGCAGGCAGTCATTAATATCCGTCGTGTGATCCCTATATCGAATGTGGATTTTAAACTAGAGTGTGACGTCACAACATTCGAACACGGTGTTAGTATCGCTCACGCGCTGGTGTTTCACGAACGTGCTAAAATGCCAAACCCAAAACTACCGGTAATCATTATTTCCAATTTTTTTAGTTTTTGCTTTAGATGAAGAAAAATGTAACAAATTCGTAACGTTATAATGAAATTGTGTGGACATAGCCTTAGTTAATCAAGTATATTATCTGGTTGTAGTATCCGGCTATAATAGATATGAACGAGAAACCCAAGTTGTACATGAGCCACAATGATTTTAAATGTGATTCCACTGAAGTGGTCACCATTACTCATGTCGTCAGCCCCGACAAGTTTTACGTGAGAAAAGTAAGTTTGGATCCTGCGATTATTATAAATGTAATATATCAAATGCAGCGCACTTACTTATCGAAAGCGTGTTGATTTTACAGTATCATCTCGATGACATTTACGAGCAACTCGTCGAAGACTTGGAACGGGAGTACAGCTTAGCATCGGCCGTCGGAACCGTTTATTTGCCAGAAATAGGTATGGTATAGGTCTCGGGTGCCGCGGCTCGCCCGCTGGGCGCGGCCCGTCGCTCACCCTCCCGTGTCGCAGGCATGGTGTGCGCGCTGGGCGTGGAGCAGTACAACAGCCGCGGGCCGGCGGGCGCGTGGGCGCGGGGCGTGGTGACGGAGCTGCCGGGGCGCGGCCGCGTGCGCGTGCTGCTGCCCGACAGCGGCCACTCGCTGCTCGTGCACTGGGCCGTGCTGCGCTACATACGCAACAAGTTCACCACGCTCAGAGCTCTCGTAAGTCACCCGACTCCCAAACGTGCGGACTCTGTGTAACCAAAGGACTAGGTTGCACAATGTTTTTATCTTAGTAGGTATAATTCATCCGCCGCGTGCGCGTATTCTGATCTCCGGTGTCATTACGATGGTTGCATGTTCAAATCATGTCGGTGTCACCAATGTAGGCGTGCAATGTGAAGTGGTGTTTATTAAATAAAATTACTGCTGCGCCGCGCTAATATAATCGTGCGCCTGTACACAAAACGAATGCTTCAGTAGTGTCCCTACAGTCCTTTATAATGTCATGTACTTTAAAAGATGTATTATGTATTACTACAGGCAGCAGAATGCCACTTAGCAGGAATCACTCCATATAGTAAAAAATGGAGTGTGGCCTCAGTTGACCTGCTCCAAAAGTATGAAGGGAAATCACTGGAGCTACAAGTGGAAGACAGCCGTAACGAACCTAATCGCAGCTGTGGCTCTACTGGCGTGACTCTTTACGACAAACAGGATATTAACAACATAATATGTTTAAACAATGAAATGATCAAGCATAAATTTGCCGTTCCTTTTGGGTAAGACTATATTTTACTTTAGCGACAGTTGAAAAACAACTGATTCAATCAAACTACACAAAAACGCAGAATCCTAAATATAATGTATAACTAAACAAATCCCTTTTTGCACTGTGTCTAAACTGTGCAGGAAGCTTTGTCGAACTTCATGTTACCATGTATCGCCATATTGCAAAAAAAAATATTTTTTTGAAATTATATGTGATTATTATAATCGAACACTCATAATTTATTGTATCATGCCATTGCAGGGTTTACATGTTTAACAAAAGTCCTGTAGAAGAACAAATAGTTACTAATAAGCCTCCACGAAAGGAACAGGCGGCACCGAAACCTAAGACGGGAAAAATAACAATCTTGAAGAAGCAAGTGCCAAAAACCATAAATAAAGACGATTTACAGGCTAAAGATAAGGGGCCTCTAAGGTTGGAAGTAAAAATTCTGCATTACCAATCACCCTCACACATTTATGTTTCTCTAGTTCATCAACAGAAATCTTTTAACGAGTTATTTGAAAAACTT
Source organism: Abrostola triplasia (assembly GCA_946251915.1). Classification (NCBI taxonomy): domain Eukaryota; kingdom Metazoa; phylum Arthropoda; class Insecta; order Lepidoptera; family Noctuidae; genus Abrostola; species Abrostola triplasia. The sequence continues at coordinate 5,360,416 of OX276430.1, forward strand.
CAAAAATATTACTCCAAGTGTAGAAGTCAACCAAAAGAAGACTGGAAAGTTGGCGATAGATGTTGTACCCTATGTAATCAATCTCAAACCTGGCGACGAGCCGTTGTAATGGAACTGGAAAACGAGACAGCCAAATTGTTTTATAGTGACTTTGCATGTATTGAAACAGTTCCAAAGTCCAGTTTAAGAGAACTGACTTCAGAGTTTACATCGTTCGGCGACGCGGCCATAAAGTGCCATCTATGTGGCATCATGCCTGCTGTTGGTGAAGACTGGCCGTCCCTTACCAAGGAATACTTGAAAGAGCTTCTAGAAGCTTACAAGCGTATATTTATCACCAAATTAGGCAACTTCAAAGATAAAAGTATGCCGATTGAAATTTGGGTGTATCATACTAAACAAGGAAGCGCTTTAGAACCCAACACGTCTGAGTGGCGCTGTTTAAATAAGAAAATTATTGAACAAGGCCTGGGTGTACCTGATAAATCACTTGAGGCAAGTTTTACATCTATCTATATAAATAAAACTCTTCCGTTACTGACTGACTGACTGACAGACAACGCACAGCCGAAACTACTGATCGTAAAGAGCTGAAATTTGGCATGTGTGTTTGTTGGGAGGAGTAGGCTACCACTAAGAGAGGATTTTTGGAAATTCCCCCCCAAAGGGGAGAAAAGGGTGGTCAATTGAAAATGTTTATTTCTTAATGGATTCACTTATAACTTTGTATGTAGGTTCCACCAGTGAAGCAAGAGAGCATTAAGAAAGGGGTTTATTTTTTTTTCCGTCCAGGCCTGAACCATAACTAAGTGAAAAACCCAAATTCTGACGGAAGTCATTACTCCACGCCGACGAAGTCGCGAGCAAAAGCTAGTCTTAAATATAACTAGTTGCGTTTTTATTTTGTTGTAATTTTTTTTATTGATTTCAGGTTGAAAGCGAAAAGATTGAGGATGCTGGAGATACTTTATCTTTTCTTAACATAACAGGATCAGTCAATGAATGGTTGCAGTTAGACCCCCTGCCTATGGTACCAGTAAAGAAAGTTATAAAAGGAACATCTCACGTTGAAAGCAATACAAATTCACCCTTGTCTAATCTTGAGGATGAAGATAACAATAGTCAAAATCATCAAGATCCAGAATCTTCCAATGTTATGTACATAACGGACTGGCTACCACCAGAACCCCTCCCTTGCAAGGAGTTTACAGGATTGCCAACGTAAATATTACGAATATCATTGATGAAATAATAAATAATTGTTATTATATAAACGACAACTCGGTTATTTATGTTTCAGGTACATTGACAACGAAGGTGTGATTTATCTACATGACGTTTCGCAACAGGATACACTGGACCTGATTCGAAAGGCACTCGACGTTCGCTTCAAGGACCCAGACCCGAAAGCAAAATTCTCCAAGTGGACTGTTGGCGAACCATGTGTGGCTTTATTTTTCTTAGACAATCGCTATTATAGAGGCAGAGTAGTGGAGGTTAACAAAGAGAATTCTACTTGCATTATACATTATATTGATTATGGAAATGAAGAAGAGTGTTCTTTTACAAACTTAAGAAAAAGTGTTCCACTTTACCAGATTCCAACACAAGCTCACAAATGTGTTTTGAACCGCATCCGCCCTATTGGCAAACAATGGGATAGACAAACTTTAGACTATATACACAAATCTGTGGTTGAAAAACACTGTTATGTACAAATAAGTGGCGAAGCAATAAATGGAGTTATGCCGATAGAATTGAAATTCGACAAACTTTGGATTAACGACCATTTGGTTGATTTTGAAATGGCAGCGTACTCTGATGGGACCAAAGCTCAAATCAGAAAGTTTGCTCCTACTGATCGTACTAAAGAAGAAAAAGAAGATGATATCGCAATCGAATCGGATTCCGGACCAGATTATGTAGTTGTAGATGAATCTGACACAACCCTTGAACAATTATCTACTTCTCGTGACTCATTTGAAAACTCTATAAAAGGGGCAGACTGGAGCAAAATGGTAGAAGAGGAACTGACTTCACTGGATGGTAATTACATTTCTTATCCAAAAGATATCCCAGAAGAGTTTATGTGTAATATCATGGTCATAAATGACGTCAATACATTAGAAGTCAATGTCATTTTTGATGATGACACTACTAGAATTTACGAACAAATGTTTGACGAGCTTCAGGCTGAGAGTATGAATTTGCCGCCACTGAATGGGATCTTCGAAAATAAGGCATGTGTAGCTGTTTTTCCTGAAGACGGCCGTTGGTACCGAGCGTCCATTTTGCAGTTCAGCGAGGCAAAAAATCGTGTTAAAGTAAGATATGTTGATTATGGTAACATCGAAGTTATTTCCGTGGCTGACACTAGAGAAATTAGTGAAGAATGGGCGAACCTTTCGCCTGCTACTGTATCTGCCAAAGTATTTGGAGTACGACTTAATCCTGAGGCAGACATCGGTATCGTAACAAAGGAATACACGAAAATATTCTTAGAACAGGGACCATTTCACGTGAAAGTTATAAGCTATGATGACGATTCCGTGCCATTAGTAGAATTAAGAAATGACAAGAAAGACTTGGTCTATAAGAAACTTATAGAAGACAATATGTTTATTGAGTTTAAGTAAATTTAGTTTTATTTTATTTAAGTCATTAAGTACTTTCGTTTCTGTTTCGTTAATACACCTTCAGTAAGTTAAACTTTTTCGTTTTATTTATCGCAAATTGTAACATATACATAGATATAGACCTATAACAATTTTTTTGTGTGCGAGGTCTACACACCTTATATGTCTGATAGATCTAGTTGCTTCTGTTAAACTGTAAGCCATCCCAGACATGTTCCGGAAAAGGTTGAGCTTCATAGTTTTCAAAAGCAACGACAGTGCGCAATAAAATGTTGCATTTTACTTTCGTTTTTAACCGATTTCAAATAAGGAGGAGGTTATTAATTCCATAAAAAACACATAAACATAACATCACGCCTGTATTCCCCGAAGGGGTAGGCAGAGGTGCACATATAGTACACCCACATTTCGCCAGTTATGTTTTTAGGTCCCAATGTAATAGGGGGCGAGCCTATTGCCATCAACCGGACACAAATCCAGACTCCGTGCTACTACTGAGAATTACCTAATGGAAAAATTCAGTAACACTGCCCGACCCGGGATTCGAACCCAGGACCTCGTGCTCAGCAGTCGCCCTTAGCAACCACTAGACCAACGAGGCAGTCAGCAGGTTATTAATTCGACTGTTTTTTTTTATGTTTTCTCAGTCAATTATGAGCCATTTTCAAAATTCTTTTTACAATCGATAGGGTATTTTCTCGAAGTGGTCTCATTGTTGCTGAACCTCAGAGTTAAGGAACCGTACTCCTTGTAGGCATCACAAAAAATTGGGAATTAAACAATAAAAACTGTCTTCAATAAACACGAAGTCATAAGTGAAAAATAATATTTTATCACATTAAGCAAGGTTGAAGTCGGTTCCCAATTCTATGCATTCGCTTAAGAAAGCGTTCTCATAAGTGAATGTTGGGGTTGGCACAGACTTCAACTTCGCGTATAATGTAAAGTGAATTGAATAAAATAATAATTTTATACAATAGATATCTTGTAGGTACCAATTCAAAAAGGCGTAAATAAAAAAGCAGGGATATTAAATCATGTGATCATGTTTATTAGTGTGTAGCCTGTCTTAGATCATATACCTACTAACTTGTTTAACCAATGATTTAGGTGCAAAAAACAATAAATTCGTGCACGTATATGGCACGAGTCGTGAGCACAGATTAACAGCCGCACAACCACTTGAACTAGCTTATGACTTAACTGCGTATTTTGTTGTAGGTTGTTCATGTTAAGAGACATTATATGTTAAAATACAAATTGAACCTAATGTGCTGGGCTTAGAGACGCATTTACAATGTAGCTACATATGACTGAAGCTAAGCCGTACGACAACAGAAACAGAGTCCAACCATAAAGGAGTAACAAGTGTTCACGGCTCGTGCAATAATACTCGTCGGTTGAGACGCATATAGTGGCCTATATTTAAAAGTTGCCATTATATAGTTCTTAATTAAAAGGCCGTAGGAGTCTCTTTAGGACAAATTGCGATGAGCCGTAGTGGTGCGCCAGTACCCAGTGCAATTTTCATCGGCAATACCAAAGCTGTACATTTATATTCTGAAATAGAAAGAATGCCATTACTTATTTTATAATAAAAATAAGGATCCCCTGGCGGCGACCAAAATTCATAATTGAATTCGTGGCACCAATTTGGACCATGACAATGGCCCAATATTAATTTTATTATATTAATATTAATAGCTTCGACAATCGCGTTTAATTCGTTATTGTCGACCAGTTTTCGGACGATTACGGGATTCAATTTCACGTCGAAATTTCTAGAACGAAAGCGGGATAACCCAAAACAAGCGGTACAAATAGTATAGTAATTTTGAAAAAAGAATAAATAGTCTGCCTCTTGGGTCTATTGGTTTAGTTTGGGAACCACTCTGTTAGATATTATATATATAGATCTACATAAAGATAGACACAATAAAAGAGACAATACTATTAGGTACGCACCATGAATCTGTCTTTCGAAGTTAACGTTTTCTATGTTATATAACCCGGCTGTAGATATTATTTTATGTACAGGTAAATCAGGCGAAGCGCCTGGGTCAACAGATGGTAAGTCGACTCCTATTCCAACAATATTTTTATATGAAGTTATAATCCATTCAGCTACTTCTGCACTCAAGCCTGAAACAGTACAAATTGTTCAGGGTTACAGGCTATAATATGTTAGGTTGTATTCAGTTATTTTAGTAAGTTCTGAGGTGGTAAAATGGCATTTTTAATAGAATCATAATCGTAGTCTCATTGGGCTTCACCGGCCATCCTCAGGGTGATACACACCACACGTACAAGCTAAGAAACTACGACTATCAAGACGCGGTAGAGCCGGCGAATGCTAGAAATAATGGATGCTCGCAGACTCGCAGTTAAAATATCCACGACAGTTTATAATAGGTACGTATCACGAGATAGATGTAGCGATATAATTGTATAGGAATTTTTCTGACTACATAACATGAGATATTTAATTTTAAAATAATAACTATTCTACAACTTAATTCTTATCTGTTCTTATCTCTACTAATATTCTAAATAAAATAAAAAGTTAAAAATCATAATATCATAATTATCTGTAAACTTAATATTGTATAAAAGTGATTTATTTGTTAATACATACCTGGAAAACGTAAAGTATTGGTTGTTTCATCAAAACCCAAATATTTTTGACGGTCAGAAAAGTATTTACTCCATCCGAATTTTATTATTAACAAGTACGGTTTGCCCATGTTGTCATTGATCATGGAATCTAAGTCATGTTTTTGCAATACGAAGTCAGGGTTGTCGTTGACCTTTGAACTGATATCAGCTATCACAACTGCAATTGAAAGCGCTTGTAAGTATGTGTACTATAATATGTATACCTACTATGTTGTAAGTAGGTACCTACTTACCAAATATAGGTAGGTAATGACCGATATATCAAATTGTGAAGAATTAAGTTCTATGTGTATATAAATAATTGGATTAATATACTTTACGTACGTGGAACGATTAGTTTATCTATATTTAAATCTCCAACACGTTTGCCTGTCATAGAAAAGTGGTAAGGAGCATCGATATGCGTACCACCATGCTCTCCCGCGGCAAACTCATAAGCAGCGTACCTGTTATTATTCAAAATACATGTTATTGCTAAAGCAAAGAAAATGTATGTATAAGTAGGTAGTCCACCTATCCTAAATATGTCAAAGACTTGACCAATTTCGCTTAGTGCATTACCTATGACTATTCATTTCGACTCTATTTTTTAAAGTCGGATTAAATCAGAATCAATAGTACCTACGCGTGTACGCTAGACAAATAGAATGGTGAATGACTGAATGTATCGTTGGACTAGGACAACTAACTAATGGTATAAGGTATGTACCTATCTCTCTTTTATACTCGTGCGACGAGTATTAAGAACAACCTTACGAAAGATATCCGGTCTTCTAAAAGGCATCCGTGGGGACACAGGTCCAACACGCAGAGGCCCGTTGGGAAAGGTAGAGGGACACCAGGCTAGGGACAACAAACAGCCGCTCTATAACAAATCAGCCATGAAATGTCCAGAGCTATTGAGAAATAGGAATACTATAATGATTTAGTGTTGGAATGTTTCTTAGACTCATTATTTTAGTTTAAAACGCCGAATGCCTTTTATCATGAAATATGCTCTATTACCAAACGGTATCTGGCCACTCACTAGATGGGCCCCTGAAACGGTCGCCATTATAGGTAATTGGGAGCAACACCTGCCTAAGTGACTAGGAGTAGGAGCAGGGGTGTACAGCAGTTCAGCCTCGGTTTTACCATCGCGCGTCTTGAATACTTGAAGCGGGTTTCCCTGTTATTACGCCATTTGACAGTTTTTACCCTCGAACTTATAGCTCTGGCGACCCCTCTCTGACCTGCCAACTGAGGTAAGGGAGAGTTGGGTGTCCTGCGGGCGGTCTTCGGGTTCCACTTCAACTACCCATGTAAAGCAAGCCGGGTATGAGTAATGTATAATTATAATGTTCATTATACTTCAAAGAAACCAATTTGCTGAACTCTCAAAACAATTTTAGTTTTGAGAGTTCATAACATTTTCTTTGTCGGTGGGTACTGCTCTTACAATGGGCGATCTTATTACTCACAGTGATCACCTTTTGTTATTAAAAATATCTACCCAGTACCCACTAAATTAGCAAAACAGCAAGTGTGAAGACATAACAAGATAGTTGTTATATTGGTGTACTTAATAATGCTTAGCCGAAGCCGCGGTTTTCCTTTTTCCAGATTTGTTACTTTATAATAGAATCGTTTTGAATTAAGTGGACATGATTTAACTTTAGGAACCACGTAATGGCTTCTTTAGAATGTCAAGATTCGTTAGTTTTTGCAGTACATAACTTGTACATACAATACAACCTACTTACACATAATTTTTGACCAAACACCCTTCACAAGCGTTTTGAATTAGGTTTTGCCACTAGCAGCCAAAATATTCAGAACCGAAGACTTGAGAGTAAGCACCGTATTTTTCCTTTTTTTATCCGACTGCTTAACAAGAAACTAGAATAGGTTTTTACGCAAATAAAAGGCTATAAATTTTCTTTTTAAACGTATCAGATGTACGTACAAGATGCATCATAAATAGGTACAGCGCATTAGTTTACATCTATTTACAGATAAGATAGAGCCATAAGTACAAAGATATAAGCTGTCTAAAATATTCGACTGTCTCAGAGTAAAGAAGATTGATGGCCATCCTTGGGTTTTTGGGTCTTGGTACCTAGCTACCAATGTATTTATAATTTTGGATCGAGTAGCCTATCCGATCTGCTGTCATCCAAGGTTTATGATAGGAGTACTTAATCTGAGGTGACAGTCAGACAGACATCGTAACATTTTTGATGGGACCTTCTTATATTAGTAGAATCATAATTATTAGTGTAATAGTATCTTAAATAGTATGAATCATATCTCAGAATACTTTAATTTCTTTATAATATATGATTCTTTTAAGAATTGAATTGAGTAGGTACCTATTTAGCTATACTTAGTAAGTAACCATTATTAAATATCACGATAATTACTGCTGCCGATCAGAGTAAAAATAATAATTAAAAACAGCCAAAAAAATGGGTATACTTTTTATTATTTGACCTATAAATCATGATAGCTTTTTAAACTTTCAAAGTAATCGGCTTCCGAGGTCTAAACCTGGACTATATCATGTAGGTATGAAAACTTTTGTCTTGACTTACCATGACTTGTCAGCTTGATTAATTTCTTCCTTGACTTTGGTAAATTTAAATGGCTGTGTACCAGGCCAATATATGGTTTGGTTATCAAAGGAATGTGTTAGATCAATAAATTCATAATTTCCATTAAATAATATTTCGTTTAAACTATCACTGGTAACAAATGACGGTGTCATTAAGCATAATACAGTAGATAACACAAGTGCTACACTAGCCATCTTGAACTATACTGCCACTTAATTAAATTAAAAAACACATTACACACCCACGCTGAACGAAGTCTAAGAGACCTAATAAGTAAATTGGACTTGCTCTGCATTATATCTATTTATACATTATTACAGACAATGGGCATTTTGAGCTGATATCATAGTTTATTATATCAGTCATCATATTTATAAGCTTTTACTTGCTTCAAAGGTAGGTATAATTTATGAAAGAAATGTTGTAAGTATAAAGTATCTAGGTAATAACACAGTTTAAGTACTCCTTTATGACTGCCTGTGACTGTGGTAATAGGTAGGGATCTCTGCGATCACTACTGGTTATGTATAGCTAACTAGGCAAAGATTTTTATAAACGAAATAAATGAATATAATAATTATATGTGTTGATGGAAAAAGGATGGCAAAGTGTGGTGACAGTTACATTCGTGGCAGTCTGCTTCGCTGGTTCATATGTAACGATTAGAAGTCCGAAGGCTGTTTGCATGGGTTTTGTTCCGATGTTACCACAGGATGTTACAAACTTATAACCGTGACATCGGGAGTTCCGCAGGGATCAATTCTTGGTCCACTGCTTTTTGTTTTATTCATAAATGACATAAGTATATGCCTATATCCAGCAGTGGACTGCAACGGGCTGATGATGATGATAAAAAGTGCACGCTTCAGAAACAGTCGTTTTCTCTTGCATGCTGATGATCTTAAGGTTTTTCGCATAATTAATTCCCTTGGAGAGTGCGTTAAAGTACAACAGGATTTGGACCGGTTCTCTGCCTATTGCGTAGCTAATAAACTGCTTATAAGTGTATCCAAATAAAAACATTTTTTTTTAATCAAAAACGTAATTAACGTCCTTCAATTTACATATTATTCACTCTGTAACACCCCTTTGGTTAGTCATCTCAATCAAGGACTTGGGTATACATTTTGACTCCATTTATGCTCATGCCATTCATTGACATTTTTGGAACCACGCAACTAGCATCTTAACGTTTCATAAGCGCATTTACAGCTAAGACTTTACAGGGTTTTGCATTCATGAGGCGGACGTGATTTTTATTCAAATCATAGATCTATATCAGAAATTGTGTCAATACTATCATGATATAAAGCATTAATGCAGTTGATACAATAAATAGTATTTGTTCATATAATCTATAATTTTATAGTACATAGTACATTATTAGGAAGTATAATTTATTATTATAATTATTTTTTCGGTCTATGGTAGATAACTTCCTTTTTTTATATTATAACAGACTAACAGTAGTCCAGAATGTATAAAACTGCGTCTACGTTAGTTGTCTTTGTCAATACCTCTACATAACTCTCTCATACATTCTTAGCTCAATGGCATAACCTCACTCAACTCAATTATTGTCTATGGTACCATTATTTTTAGACGTCAGTTTGTTTTGGTTAAATATAATTTTACATTTAAAAACTGATGTCTTTAATGAAAAAAACAAGAAATGATGCAATTAAAGCTGCGGTCACTTCTTACTTAGAGCGACGAAACTATCCTGTAAGTGCGATGTGAATATAAATGTTACTTATAAAATGGATAATTAATATCATGTTATTAAATCAAAATATCTCGAAACTTTTTAGGACATAGACGTTTTTGGCAATAATAATAATCTAAGTAGAAGTGCAGAGCAAATGGCTGTGGCTACGATAGTTCAATGTGAAGCTAGTCGCGCCAACTCAATCTTATTTTCTTGCATCAATAATGACTCTGGACAATATGACATACAGTACACAAGGTAATGGCATGAACTTAACATGATTGAGACGATAATCCTTTGGTTTTTAACTTTATCGTACGATTGATTAAAATAAACAGATTAACATAATTTTTGATTTTAGATTGGTTACCTTCATAAAAGAAATTAAAAACGAAAAAGTAAAAAATGAACTTCTTGGTTTGTTATGTCCACTGCTTTGTCATTTATACTTGGAAATGCTACGAGGTGGCCATGGGGGGCCTGCACAGATGTTTCTTAAGAGACATTCAGCCACATTACCTCAGAAGGATTTATCATATCATCAGCCAATAGATGGTAACCTTCCTTCAGCACTGTACAGGCCAAATAGTTTGGAACAGTTATTCAATTCCTTACAAAATGGCACAATTGACAATGAAACACCAGAAAAAGATTATATGAACCAAATATTAGACGACATTGGCTCAATTTATACTTTACAGGAGGTAGAAACTCGACCATCTATTGCTGCATTCAGGTGACATATTTTCGCTTCATTTCAATGTTTTACCAAGATTAGGAAACTTATAACTTGGTTTGTTATTTTTAGATCCTGTAAATATGATGTAAATCTTTCTCAAGATGCCCTGAATATGTTAAAAGCATACTTAGCTAAACATGGCCATGTACTTCTTATACAAGTACTGCAAACATGGTTTCATATAGACATTAATAATGACCCCAATAAAAAGACTACTGTAAGTATACAAAATCTAATATAAAAATCGTTTTGAAAGTTTTAAGACTGCAATTCAGTGTGTATCAAATATTTTTACAAATAATGATTAATTATTATGAATCTAATTTTAGGATGATGATGAAGAAGAAATGGAAGAAGAAATCAATGTTACTAGAACTAGTTCAGAAGAAAAGATAACAGATACAAATGGTAAACTATATAAGTATTCTAAACATTGTTTGTTAGTTACATTAAAATAAGTATAATACATTTTTGTTCATGACTCCAGATATATTTGCTGAATGCAACGGTCATGCAGAATATCAAAGTATTGACAAAGAACTAAAAGATCTTCAAGATGCAATAAAAGGAGTCAGAGAGTCTACAACACCACTTAAATTATACAAAATAGCTGCTCCAGATACTCAGTAAGCAAAACAGCGAATGAGATTGCTCAAACCTATACTGCTATAAAGTCATAAAATATTCTTATATCAAATATCTTATATTAAAAAAAACTTATCCTATTTTTCTTTATAAGTTTAAGCTTGCAATTTATCTATTAAACTGGAGCAACAATATTAATGTATTCACAATCACTAAAAGCTTTCTAATGTTGTTTTACAGTTTAATATGTGCAAAAACCGACCAGTATTGCAACATGTTATGTGGGGGATTTAGCAACTCTGAGATAAGGTTGTGGGATCTTGGACAAAACAATATTAACAGGAGGGTAAATCGAAATATTTCTGAAGTTGAATTGGCATGTTATGTACCACAAGATCTGATGCCTGAAGATAATACATTGTAAGTTTTTGATATGTAATAAGTAGAATATAAAGTAAACACATAACATTATGTGATATTGTTTTTACTATATTATAAACGCGAGAGTTTGTAAGTATGGATGGATGTTTGTTACTCTTGTATGTAAAAACTACTGAATAGATATTAATGAAATTTCATATGGGGGTAGCACCTTGGATTAACACATAGGCTTCTTTTTACCCCCAAAAAATGTAGCGGGTAACATCGCGGGGCGCAGCTAGACTACTATATAATTTTGTACCTACAATAGTATTGTATGTTGGAGAAATCAAGGGTTTATCTGTATGGTACACCTACATTTCGCCAGTTATACTATGATCCCATCTGATTAACCATCCAATATTGTAGTTAGTTAGATAGATTTATCTTTATTGTACACGAAATATAAACATACGTTCAATAACAAGTATGTATGTATAGTAAACTCTCATAATACAATGGGTTGTCTTATCTCACTAAGCAATGTCTCACAAACAACCTTAGGATGGACAGAGTTGTATGTACAAAATGGCACAAGGGTAGTATCCGGTATAGAAATATAATAACTTAACCTAAACAAATATAAAGTAACTACATAATCACTACATAGTCTAAAACATAGTCGCTTCCCGCTGTCTGTCCCTATGTATACTTGGGTCTTTAAAACTACGCAACGGATTTCGATGCGTTTTTTTTAATTGATGGAGTGATTTAAGACGAAGGTTTATATGTATAATACGTGCATACGTAGAGAACCACTGATAATTATAAACAAATAGGTTTATTACTGCGCCATCTTCAGCAATTGACAAATTGCGTCTTGAGTACCAGGATTATATAAATCTTAATAAAAATTGCTCGCAGCTGCCGTATTTTTGAACGTACAGGCACAGCTAGTATAATAATACTATAATTATCATACATATAAGTAAAAATATGTATTATTATTAAAGATATTACTTTAAACTAAGACAAAACAAACAAAATATGAAGTATGTAGTTAATTGATCATAAAACTGATAAATGGGACACTGGATTCTTTCCAATGCTATTATACTTAACTAGCTTATGCCTGGGACTTCGTCCCCTTAGATTTCGATTAAATAAACTGTATGTAGCAGCATTAAGCAATTTACTTAATTGGATCTGATTTTGTTAACAATGTTGTGGTTTTAAATTATTTCCCTCGGAACACTAAATATTATCATAATTCAAAGCCTATATTAGACCACGGACCAAAAGCTACCTGCCAGAATCGGCCAAGCCCTTTTGGAGATTAGCCGGAACAAACAGACCGACAGACATTTTGTTTAAATAGCATATCATCATATCATGTGCATTGATACATGAGAAATAAAGTATATACCTACATTTAATGAAACTTTTTCAGACAAATAGGTGCAGGAGTACCATTAAGAGGGCATTCTGGTCCTGTGCAAGCTGTCAGTGTACTTCCGCAAGAAGAATTAGTTCTGTCTGCATCTCATGATAACACAATAAGGGCATGGAATCTGACAGATTATTCCTGTGCTGCTATATACAGGTAATATTAATTCATTATGTGGTGTTTGCAATGTAGGATATGACTTTATTTCCTTCCCTTCTTCTTGAATTATCTGACCATTCATTTTAAACATTACTGATTTGTTTCAGAGGACATAATTACCCGATATGGTGCATGGATGTATCGAAAAACGGTCTCTTTGTTGTCACTGGTTCTCATGATAGGACAGCAAAACTATGGTCACTAAGTAGGACATTTCCAATAAGAGTATTTGTAGGCCACATGTCTGATGTGACTGTAAGTTTTAATCTTAGATGTACTACTCCAGATTGCTTTCTATATTGTTTCAAGCTATTAAAATATTGCTGTTATATTATACTGTTAATAAAATTTCTTAGCAAGATGATAAAAGAATGCATGAGGCAAATTTCCCAAAGATTGAACCTTTATTCTATCAGACTAACAAGTTAGAGCTCTTTTAGTCTTGACTAAGTGCAGATTATCAGCCGTAAAATTGATTTAGTTATACAACAGTGCTACGTTATAATACATTAGTATTGTTTTCTAAATATATTTTATATTTGTTTCAGTGTGTAAAATTTCACCCAAACGAATTATACATAGCTACAGGTGGTGCTGATCGAACAGTTCGTTTGTGGACAGTATCTGATGCCCGATTAGTACGTGTGCTGTGTGGACATCGCGGTGTTGTAAGGACACTCGCATTCTCACCCTCAGGGTCTTATTTAGCTAGTGCTGGTATGATTTCTAATAACGTAAAAGATCTTTGTAATGCAGACATCAAATAGTTTACTTTTTAAGGCACTCGCCTGTATATAACAAGTCAAGATTCCATTTTATTAACTAAATCAGAGCTGGGTACAGTTATTTAAAGTATAGAAATGAAAATTGTATGTGTCGAAGTGTAACAAGTTGCGGTTGCTGCTTCTCACTCACTGCTGCTCTATAATGCTCGAATCAGAACTTTTACATTACAGGCGAATACTTACTCCCGGTAAATGAGAACACATTTACACATACGTCATCTGACGACTCGATTGGCAGTGACTACTTAGTGGTTTGACTGCTGCGTAAAGGGGTTGACAAAGTGGGTTCAATCCCCGCACGAAACAAAACGTACGAGGTCCACAAACAATTCCGAATTTATTGCAATTAATAAATTGAATGTCTACGAAATGCTTTCTTGACAAAAACTAACATTGTCCTTAAGAAAAATTCGCTAGTTCCCCATGTTCTAAAATTAACTAGTTTTATTAAATTTTTAGGTGATGACAAAAAGATTAAAGTGTGGGATTTAGCCGCATGCACTTGCATACATGAGTATAAAGGTCACCATGGAAAAGTTACTGCTCTAGATTGGTCATCAGTAGGAAAACCCAGCTTGACAAACCGGGTTCTATCAGATTCCAGTGACTCATCAATTGATAACTCACTTCTATGTTCTTCTGGCATGGATGGCATAGTCAAGATAGTGTGGGACTGCAATTCTAAAAACAAGTATGTTTATTTCACTTACATTTATGATCATTCCTGTATATCCTGAACAGTTTGCACTTAGGAATAGAGTTGTATGGTACTCCCATTTTTAGCCACTTTTATTATGGGTCCTAAATAGGTGGTGAGCCTATTGCCATCAACTGGATATAAATCCAGAATCCTACTGCTGCTTCTAAGAATTATGTAATGACTCTGGACCCTGCCCTACCTAGGAACCAAAATCCCTCACTGATTCCAATTAAATTGCAAAAAGATTATAATTATGCAGATAATTATCCTTGCACTGTTGTTTTAGTTTTAAGGTTTTTCTGGTGTGCAATAAAGTATATTCTATTCTTTTTCTGCCCACATTTTTATTTGTGAAACTAACTATGAATATGTATGTCATTTTACAGACAATTATCAAGCCAAGATGTGCAGTCATCAACCTACAACACAAAATGTTCCTATTTAGTTGATGTGCAAGTTCATCCAGATTGGGTTGTGGCCATTGGAACAAAAAGATAAATACAATTACATTTTCCAATTATTTTTATAGTAATAATGCTTTAATAATAAATAAAACAATAAAGTAATTTGTTTCATTTTGACTGGAACCTAATTGAATACAAGGAACAAAACTTAATTTACTGTCTTTGTTAAAAATAAATCCATGATTTTTGTAACAATATACAGACATAAATCAAACTTTCTTGAAAAAACTATTTATAGTTGCTTGTTTCCCTTTTTGTGGTGGTGATACCTTCTTTTTCTTGTTTTCTTTAGGCGATGTCACAATATTCATTACTTCTGTATTTTCTTTAGTATGTTTAATAGCTTTGGTTAACTTCATACTGTTTTCTTTTACTTCTTCATTTTCTTTTGTTTCTTCATCATTTTCTGAGTAACTTTCATACACTTCTTCTTTCTTTGTTAAAATATAACCCTCCTCGTCAGTATAAGTTTTATCAACAATTTTTCTTCTTTTCTTAGGATTTACTATTCCCGATGTTATTTTAACAGTGTTGATAGTTGGTGTGGAAGGAATCTCGTCTTCTGACTCATGATCAACATCCATTTCATTGGAGAATGGATCATTTTCCTCAGTTTCACTTTCACTATCAGACACGAGTAATAGTCTTTTACGTTTTTTATCAACTTTAGCATTATTTTTTATTTGAGTGAGAGAATTATTTTTAGTAGCACTTCCATTAGTTTTTAAAGACTCTTGTTTATTAATTTTAGAAGGTATTATTTTGCTGGTATCTGATGGTTCAACTTTAACTTTCACTGCATTTTCAACATCAGGCTCTACTTTCTTTACTACTGTAGTTTTAGCTTTTGTGGAAGCACCATTAGCTTTATTGAAAAACCCTGCAATGCCTCTGGTTGTTGTTTTGTTGCCATTTTTTCTTGGTGATGTTTTATTAAAACTTGAAATATCCTTTTTAGGGGATGAATCTTCAGATTTTACTTTACATTCAGATTTAATAACACTTGCTACAGTTGCATGTTCTTGTGGATTTTTAGTACTTTCTGTCACTTTTTCATTGGATTTCTTCTGTTGAACAATATTTGATTTAGAATCGGCAATGGTAAGTTGATTTTTAGACACCAAGTTACCTAGCTCATCATTGGTCCACTTATTGCAAGATTTGGCCTTAATTAATCCAGTACATAAAGGTAAATCTTCAAATTTATTTATTGCTGATAGTACTACGCTATCGACCGACTTAAGTCCTTGGCTGACGCAGTATACATGCTCATAAAACACCAGTTTTAAGGACTTCTTGAGACTGTCTAAATCTTTTTCGGAACACACTGTAGTACATCCATTATTATCACCAAGCAAACCTGACAACACGTAACATACATGGAGATCAGTGCCTTGGCGATTTTGTCTTACGTCTTGTATGAATTGATATAACAAAGATTTTGCCTCATTGACATGAATGCACAGATCCTTACTAAGAGAAATATACGTTACAACCTTGTGTTCATCAAGTATAAGTTCCTTTACAGTATTTAAGTTGATTTTAAAAGCGTCTGTATCCATTTTAAAAATTGGTGGAACGTAATAAGCCTTATAACATATGGATAATATTGCTAAATTCGATATTACAGCGTAATTAGATACGATCTTTTGCCGCACTTTTAAATCGTTGATAGACTAAGACACTTGAATGACATTGACAGCACTAAACATAGACAACTTTATTTTACTTCTTATTGTGAGCCGTCCTTGAACGACAGTATCACAACAGATGCCCTCTGGTTAGGTCCCATTATTATTGTTTTATTACGAGCCCGTATTGTCCCACAGCAGGGCAAAGGCCTCCCTTCCCTATTCTACCCTATATTATTTTTAAATATTTAGCGTGGCCGCTGAGAGAATGGGTTCTTGGCATATGTCATAAGGTCACGATTAGACTATATAAAATTCCATCTAGCCTGCGGATTTGAAGCTTTTTAGGGCTCACGTTACCTTATCAGTCACTATTTTATCAGCTGTTTCTCATTCGTGGAGTGTTGTTGTGCTGTGGTGCTCGTCCTGCCACTCGGAGTCTGACGTAATAAGACATCTTCATCATAAGGTTTCGTCTTCTGTGTTTGTGTAGGTACAGTGGGAATTACTGAGTATGATGCAGCTAACAAAGGAAGGAGTATAATAATATGATAATGGAATGAATATTTAGCTGCTCTAGTGACATGTACACAAAATAATATGTTGTGGTTTAGTGGTTGTTCAGTATCAAGTGGGTAGTTCCGAAATTTTGTATTCAATTGCGCCATTGGCGCGGTGGCTTAATAATTGGACTGCTGAGTGCTGAGCGAAAGGTTCAATTCCTGCACAGGACAAACAATTAGTAATCTGCAGATGTTTGACCCGATTCAGGGTGTTAGCGTTGTGTTGAAAGTGTTGTGTAGTAAATATAATAGTAGAAAATAGTTTTTTTTAAGGAAATGATATAAATTAAAAAGAATTCAAATATTTAATTAACTATATAATTTTCATGCTTTCATCATGTTCATATTTCTTGTCTTGTAATTATTATAACCAAAGCAGTAATGAAGCTGACGCTTATGATGGCATTACTTTTATTTTTTTACTCTTTAAAAGTTCTGGAGATTAGCACGCCTACTTGATTCACCACCATTATCATCTGGAGCCAAATTGACTATATCATTAATGTTGTAAATTATTGTTGACATCATTATCATCATCAGGCCGTCGCAGTCTACTGCTGGACATAATCCTCTCCCAATGTACGCCACAAAGCTCGGTCTACTATTGTTAACATAATTATAATATATTAATTAGTACTTATAGGGGTGAGAATATTCATATTTGACTAAAAACCATTTTATTAATTTTTTTTTAAACTCACAACTTTGTGATTCATTCATCCAAAGAGTATAAAACCACTACGATAACATTCAACTATCAAATGTCATTTGGTGCGATCGTACGATTTCGAGTTTAGTTTTCGACCGAAGAAATAAACAATTTTGAGGAATTATTTATACATTAGGATTTAATTTTGTATCTCAGAGTTACGGTGAGTAAAGACTAACTTATTAAGTTATTGACCTAGTGCTGTTTTGACACCGTTACATCATTTCTATTTTGAACGAATAGGTACTCCCTAATAGGAATTATAGTTAAATTTATGTATACATACTTTTATATGGTAATAACATAAATATATACCTATATTTTATTATTCTTCTTTTTGACAGAATATTTTGTGAAGAACACGTTTTTTTTAGTAAACAATCGAAGTGAAAAATGCCAGGGTAAGCTACATTGCAATCGTGGGAGTGGTTAACCTACTTGTATAGATTGCTCATAACAGACACCTGCTTATAATTTAACGAATAACAAGTACATCACACTATGAACACATACTATGATTAGTTCTAATGATAGAAATGACTACTATAAATTAGAAGAAATAAGTAGAGATATGAAATTTCTGAATGCTTAAGAAATATAATGCTTTCAATGTTTAATTAATACCTCCCATCAAAGGTCACAAGAGTTATATTTATCCTAATATGTACCATTCAAAACAACCATCATAGGAAATCATTCATCTTACTAATTGTTTGTCTAAACCAAAAGTGAGCATTTAACAGCACATAATATTAATTTACCTGTTATAGATTTATAATCAGGAAATAACTTATTTAATAACAATGAACAAATATTCCCTCCTTTATTTGTAAAAGCTAAACTAGGAATTAAGTAGGTATGAATCTGTTTAAAAATTAGTGTAGAATAGAATATAAAAAAAAACTTATGTCTCATGCCAAGCATAAATAATCTATCAACTTTGGTTAATCTTGTCTAATCCCACGTCTAACAAGCAAGGCTGTCAATTTAAATAATATTATTCAATTATGTGATTTTAGTCTGCTCAGTAAATATATATTCTTATAGTAACAAGTAAATCAGGTGAGAAAGTTATCCTGTTAAAATAAATTATATTAAAAGTTTCAATTTATTTTTCAGAATAGCAACTATGTCTCTAGATAACATGTTTTGCACCCGTTGTGGTGATGGCTTTGAAGCCAATGAGAAGATTGTCAATTCCAATGGAGAACTTTGGCATACCAACTGCTTTGTGTAAGTAATTATTTAAAACAAGTTTATGATGAATTAGGGTTGTGTGATTTCAAATAAATATTATTATGCAAATCATTTTCAGATGTGCACAATGTTTTCGTGTTTTCCCTGAAGGTGTGTTTTACGAGTTTGAAGGTCGCAAGTACTGTGAACGTGACTTCCAAGTGTTGTTTGCGCCATGTTGCGGAAAATGCGGTATTTAATTACTAATATTTATTTTTACTTTAACCTGGCTTCAGTTATAATACAACATGTTTTCCTGATTTTAAAATCCTGGTTTTACATTATTTTTCTTAAGACTAAAAGGCCACACCCTGTCTCTATGCACATCATATCATCAAAACCTTTGGTATTTAAAAATACTACATGTTTTAAAATACATTTTCTACCCATGGCAAAAACAGATATATACCTAGTACCAACAATTATAATTATAACATGGTACAGTCAGCAACATAAGTTGCTGAATATTTATGTTTTTAAACCTACCATTACACCATATACTCTGAACATATTTTAGTCTCTTATATATAAATGATTTTCTATCTACTTTATTGTAATCTATGTAGTGCTGTACTATCCCTACAAAGTCCTATATTTTGTCCTCCCAAAGGTGGCCTGGTAGATATTGCTCTATAAGTGATAAAACCGCCATTGCACCCACTGCACTAACAATGTTGTTTCTAAATTAATATGTGTTTCGCAAAGCATTTTCTATCTATCTTACATAGTAAAAAGTCTTAAATATTGTTAGTTCATCATTTGGATGATGATGATGAAATGATGTTTATTTCTTTCAATTATCTGTCATAAGGTTTCTTAACATGTTGCTGACTGTACAATACATACGTAAATTCTACTTTTGTTTTTAGGTTATCTGTTTTTAAAAGGAGGCCTATATCAGTTCATCTGACAGGGTTTCTGATTAATACTTATCTAATATACCACAATAAATATCAAGTGAAGGCAAAAATTGAATAAATAATATACAGTAGCATACAATTATTACGTAGTAGATTACTACCTTACGCCTACGTAAGGTAAGTATCATACTGTATAAAATTGTATTGAATTTTTAAGTATGCTTCAGTTACGATTGATTGTGGTTTATTAGGCTAAGTATTAATAAGAAACCCTGACAGGCAGCTGACAGGGTTTGATGGTAATTACCAATAATTGGGCCTGGACCTGGGTTCGTCATCACCTTATAAATTCGCCACGGAATATTATAACAGTACATATTGGCTTCACTTGTTGCTCTAAAATAATTAAAAAGTACATAATTGTGATTTCTATAAATAATTTCAGGCGAGTTTGTGATCGGTCGCGTTATTAAGGCTATGAACGCTAACTGGCATCCCGCGTGTTTCCGTTGCGAAGAGTGTAATGTAGAGCTAGCGGATGCAGGTTTCATTAAGAATGGTGGACGAGCGCTCTGCCACACATGTAACGCTCGAATCAAGGCCGACGGTCTGCTTAATTACATGTGCCATAAGTGCCAGTAAGTTACATTTTTATTTACATATTTTTGTTTTTTGCTAGTAATTACACATGTGTAAGTTACTAAGACGACAAAGAAGACTTAACATTACCAATTTCCCATCCTATAGGTACTAAGTGTGGCGCGGATTCGAATTTCACAGCTGCTGTATTGCTCACTTATATTGCTGTTACTTATATATTTAACACCTTGCTCAATACTAGATATTTATCCAGTATTGTGGGCGGGTTTTACAAACACGTAATATCACACCCAAGCTCGAAACAAATATCTGCGGACCGCACAAATCGCGGCGCAGTTTCAATTAAAGCCAAGGACGGTTTTCAGTGCGTAAGCAATCTTCAATATAGGAGAAAAACCATTTCGAACCTTTTGAGTATTGTCCAAAACAATTGGCCGAGTTTTTGCTCTACTTGCTATCTATTTTAAAATATTTCTTCGGACTATACCACATTATATTTTAAAATAATGTACATAATTATGTGTAGTGGAGTCATCGACGGCGAACCGCTGCGTTACCGTGGCGAGGTGTACCACGGCTACCACTTTACATGCGCCACTTGCGGTGTGGAACTCGATCACACGGCCAGAGAGGTGAAGCACCGTCCTGGATATGCTGCCAACGATGTGGTTAGTGTTGTATTAACAACTTCAAGTGCGCAAGTTCAATATCTATCAATCTCAGTTTTATCAAGAGTTTAATTTACTTACCATCTGAACCTAACTTTCACAGATTGGTTTACTAGAGATGGATTTACTACTTTAGCTTGGTTACTAAGATGCACATATTTGTAGATGATTGACCTAGGTTTAGTGAAAGTATTAAAAAACCTTAGATACAATATTAATATGTGTATTCCGTTTCAGAATAATCTTTTCTGCCTGCGTTGCCATGATAAAATGGGTATTCCGATCTGCGGTGCCTGTCGACGTCCGATCGAGGAAAGGATTGTAACTGCTCTTGGAAAACATTGGCATGTTGAGGTACACATAACATTAAATCTACAAAGCGCAGGCGCAAGTCTTTCTTTTAGTTAACTACATAATTACTTTCTATAACTTTATCTTATATAAGCGTTTCTATCGATATTTTGTTAATTGATACGAAACCAGCGGGGTCAACTTATGCAATCGTGGGCAAACGTTTTTAACACTAGGTATTATTTTAAGTTTTCATCAGAATCGGCCCACAGACTCCTTTAAACATTTTTATGTTATTTCTTATAATTTCTTATTTGGCCACACCTACTTAGATCAACTTGTGTATGACATCATTATGATAATATTAAATCAATGGTTACTTATCTCTCTTACAGCACTTTGTGTGTGCCAAATGTGAAAAGCCATTCCATGGTCATCGTCACTACGAAAAGAAGGGCCTAGCTTACTGCGAACAGCATTACCATCAGCTGTTTGGAAACCTGTGCTATGTGTGCAATCAAGTTATTGCAGGGGATGGTAAGTTACTGACGACGCGACGTAGAAAAAAATATTATACATAATATTCAACTAAACATTTGATCTTGGCGCCCGTATATCTGAAGGGGACGGTAGAGGTGTAACCACACATAAAGACAGTGCCAGACAAGTTCCTGTGAATAATAGAGGACAATCGATTGTGTGGTTTCTTAGAAAATAACATACATAAAGTCACACCTGTTTCCCTGAGGGGTAGGCAGAGTCCACGGATTTCCATTAGCTACGATCCTGGCATATATATCTTATGCTTCATTCACACGCAACACATTCCTCATACACGCTCGTCGGTTGAGGGTATTCCTTACTTGCCCTTTTTGCAGAACATCTCTGATATGGTCTAGGTATGTTCGCCTAGGTCTTCCCCTTTCCGATACTCCAATAACTGTAATGTAATGTATAATAATATTATGTCCTAGGTCATATCGGCCTCTACCTGAATTTCAAATCAGAAATTGTGTATATAATACGTAAATCCAGCAAATCTATTATTATACTAAAATATCTTTAAAATTTTCAGTATTTACGGCTTTAAATAAAGCTTGGTGCGTTCATCATTTCGCATGTTCCGTATGTGACGCACCATTGAGTACAAGAAGCAAGTTCTACGAATATGACGAACGCCCCGCTTGCCGCCGCTGCTACGAAAAGTTTCCGGCGGAATTAAGACGCCGGCTACGTCGCGCTCATCACTACACAATTCGACGTTAAACTATGGTTGATGATCATATATTATTCACAACACACCCATAAATAAGAAATAGTTTTGCGTATCGGCATCAGCTATATCACATGGAAACAGTTCATGACTTCGTGTAGTTTGGCCAGTTAACAAAGATATCAAGCTCATCCGTCCAGGGTGCGTCGGACGTACCTACTGAGGTATCGTCTCTCCTGGAGGCTCTCTGCTAGCAACACAAAAAAAAAAGATAAATTACAACCAAAAGAGCAGTGCTTAATGAACAAATAATAAGTACAAATTTCATCCCAATAATCTTTTTTTTCTGTCTAATGGTAATATTTTATTTCTTTTCTATTAATACCTAACGTGCCTAAAATACATGTTATAGTCGTGTGTTGTTTTATATACTAATATTTTTGTAAGCTAATAATATTGATAACTAAAATTAACAGATACTGATATAGATAACATAGTTTAAAAATTTAAATATTTAAGATTAATATAAAAATAAATATTTTTTTGTATTGTTATACTAAGGGTGCTTATATTATTTTAATATAATTCTATTATGAACATTTTGTTTTATTTATTGACAACTAGCAACCCACTGCTCGGCAAATACTTCATTTCCGTTTTATTGAATGAACATAAAACTCATTCTGAGCGGTAGCGCCTCTAGCGGTTCCGTAGGAATTTAGGAAATCAGAATAGATTGCCATGCAAATATTTTACTAGGTCGCTAGAAAACTCATGGTTGTGGCACAGCTTGTGTACGCAACGCTCTGCCGTTCCCTTCGGCTGTGGGTGTGACTGAGTGCAGCTGCAGTGTATGCTCTCCTGCAGTAAGGTAACCGTGGCTACACTGAACGCGTAGTAAAGGTCTAGTCTTATTAAAATAATATACTCGAAATTTAAACACTTTTTTAGGGGTCCTAGGTTTACATCAATATACATAAATAAAATAGGAGTGTCTGTTTGTAACATCAAAATAACAGGGTTTTACTCAATGCATATGAATTCTTAAACATTTCTATGCTAATTAAATGTAGCCTATATTAGACCCTAAGCTAAGCGAGTGAGTCCAGCTTACCACTTAGGAGTTCAGTCGCAACAAACGGACAGACAAGAAAATGCATTTATTTCATTATAATTATGTATTGGGTATACTATCATATGCATTAAGTGAATAGCTGTTATTTCGATGTTACAAACAGACACTCCAATTTTATTATATTATGCATATAACGATTAATTAATTTTCGTCTTTAGTTAACGTGTTATAGGCGATAAGTTTCAAACATTTCCACTGAAAATTAATTGAAGTTCTTTAAACCTGAGTAGCATAAATATAAGTTTCTAACTGATGGCTAGTTCGTATTCAGTGTCAGACAACAACGTAACTACACTGCGCGTGGTCCGACACGTTCATGGACGGTTTTTTTCCCACATCTCTTGATATATCAACCTATGGAGATATGAACTCCTCTATGATTCTATAAAGCGAAACAAGAAAAACAATCAAATATGTTGTTCACAGGGAATGTATTTTATTTTCACTTTGATTCACTGCTGTGTTGTACTGCTACACAGACATTGATAATGTATGTACAATAATAATAAATACCAGGGTAGGTGTTCAAATAGTTTCCATGTTGCGCATCTGGTAACTAAATATTACAGGTCACAGTAAAATAGCATAATTTATTTCTGAACAATAATGCAGCAATGTTTTATATTACATAGATACAGTGCATTCAACTCGAAGTTTGGTGTACTCGATAGTTTTATGAATACCAACATTTACATGTAGTTTAAAACAAATGTATTCAAAACAGTGCCCTAGCAAAACCCTAACTTTGTCGTTAAATGCAAAATGATAGCATTAAAATATTGCTAATTCACAATATGGATATTTTCAAAAATCTATAACTTAGCCAACTTTTCATAAATTCAATATTTACAAGTAAATAAATAACCATTTTTGATTTTAACAAATTATTTACTTTATAACTAAAATAACACTATTATACACATATTTTAGTCTTCAAGGAGACAGGATGACATAATAATTATACTACTTTTTTACATATTTTTGAACATAATATGTGAGTTTTTGTAACTTCCAAGGTCTAATAGTACAATACTGTGTAAGAACTCATTTTAACATTAATGTAACGTCTAAAAGACTTTTATTTAAGGATTTAGTTATCCTTCTTCATTCTAGTGCTAGTCATTCTGTAGATGATGGAGTCTCTTCCTGGGTCCATGTCCATAATGGCATACACAATGGCAATAAGGGAGAATGCGAAAACAACACCAAACCAAAGAATGATGTTGAAGATGGCAGGGTAGTCAGCAGAGTAGCCATCACCGTTGGCCTGAAATAAATTTTAAAATGAATTAGGAAATTAACATATCTAGTTTTAACTAACTCTAGATTTAATTTTTAACTAAGACAGCCATTTTATGAATGGTTCATGATTTGCAAGTTTAATTATGCAATAACAGCTGATAGGATTTGGATGAACCTTTACAATTATTTAATACTGTGCAAACTTGGGTCTATTGTTTGGCTATTTTAACAGGACTATTAGTAGTGTATTTCTAGTGTGATTTCATCAACACAGTTTAAGTTCTCGTGGTATATCAAGTCCATACATCCATCGTCCATATCAGCTTATAGCCTACTAAATTAAAAGAATTTATATCAAAAAAGACACATTGAAATTTTGAATGTGGGCAAGTTAAAGGCTGAATTTAAATAAAAAGACTTAGTTCACCATCAGCATCACCGGAAGCCCTTAGAACTAATAAAGACCTAGTTACTTCAATAAAAATTTAGTTTAATTATATCTTACATCTGTTGCCAGTAATGCGTCTGTTGCTGCTGTTGTTGGTGGTGCCAGTGGTTCATCTTGTACAAGCTGATGATGTTCATTGTTTATGTCTGCAGAGCGGACGGCACGACGAGTATGAGCTACATCTGTAGTGACAGCAGTTACTAGTACAGAGCCATCATAGGCTTTTACAAATGCATTGCTTAGATCTTGCAGGGCATCTCCTATAAAAAAAAACCATATTAATACCCAATAGTTATGAGTTATTATTATGTTATCCATACTGCAAAACAATATTACAGCTGATACAAATTTAATTGGCATGAAGACTATGCTAAATCAGCTGTATTAATACATTGCTACGAACCCAACAACTTCTTAGCTTCTTTGGTTTGAAGGGAGTTAGGACCATGAAAGTCTGACAAAGCATGAAGAGTGCAGAAACGAAAATTGAAGAAATCAATGACGTTGTCAGCAGCAATAGCACCGCTCTGGACCTGAAATTAATTTATTAGGACCTGAGATTAATTTATTATTATCACCTAGATACACATTTGGCTAACTACCAAATTAGGTCAATAAATATAAAAATAATAAAGCGTAACATCATAATAGAAACAATATTACCCTCTCAATAATAGCTTTCAATGTAGCCAGCTCACTCAAGAACTGATAATCCTCTTCAACTGAATACTTCAAGTGTGCAAGATTCTGCTTGGTTACCTTGGAAATCTTGATGTTACCAAATTCACGCACAAATGAGTCTGATAAAAGCTGCAAGAGAAAATTAAAAATTGTAGTACAAAATATTGAGAAATTTCAAAACCTAATAACATTTTCTTAATACCTCGTTAGGATCAGAAAGTTTGATTTTCACAATTTTATTTCCTCCACTTGTGGAACGCTGTTGGATTCTAGATTTCACCGTATCAAAAGTGTCTGGTGCATACTCATCTACAACCAATGAGTAGACCTTGGATTTAAATCCTGCCTGAAAATCATAATAATTTTAATTATTTAGTATTAATATAATAAAGCAGCCTACTTTACAAATATTTATAATTATATAGTAAAGCACACTCACAGATTCACCAAGGCTGGAGATACCATCAATGTAAACTTCTACAACGGCTTCTGGAGTGTTAAATGGGTCTTTTACATACATACCTTTCCATTCTGAATTCTGTAAATGAATATAAGTGCAATTGATTTAATAGTCTCTAAACTGTTATTAAGTATTTTACAGATAAAGAAGAAACGCCCAGCGCGCCCCTCATTCCCAATCTTCATTAACTACATACCTCTTCAACGGAAAGTCCAAGGGAAGCAGAAAAGATTTCTTTTAAGAGGCTCTCTAGTGTTTTACTGGTTCCCAAAAATTTAAGGGATTCAGGACTATGGATTACGCACAACTCTCCAGCGGCATTGGATCCTAAAATAAAACCATTTGTGTTTAGGGGTTATATAGGAAAGAAACAAGTTTATATTAGCTAAATATTACTTACCTATTACTGATAAAACCAGGGAAACCCAAAACAGAGCCATGGTTACGGCCATTTTGTTCGGAATTATGTGACTGACTAGTGACTGTCAGTCATATGATCTATAGGTCTTGCCATAAAAAAACACTACCAACCTGACAACAGAAACATAAAGACGTAAGATGTGGTATTCAACTATTTATTATAAGATCAACTAAAACCGAAAGGTCTAAGGTAAAATTTCATCTGGAGTTCATTGATAATATCTTAGACCAGCTTATTGGGAAGACAAATACTGTATTTTTTATGTGATGAATAAAAAAAATAAAAATAAACCAATGACATAATTTAACGTCTATGGTTAAATTAATAGAAATCTCAGTGGTTAGTTAGCTTTGGGTCCGTAGCTCGCAAAGGTTGCTCGGTAGCGGTCTGGTGGTTTTCTGGCTTCGTTTTGGTTAACTAAGGTTTACTAATAGCAGCTGTAGCACAATGGCATGCTCAACTCAAACTTGAAACTAGACTAACACATAACAGTTTGTGGTTGCTAGTTGCGATATTGACCTTGACTCCTTGACCTACAACTATACCTATATTCAATAAAATAACGTAGTGTATTTTTATGGCTGAAATAACGTTTTTTAACGATAGATAATTTCAATGTATTAATTTTACATTACATAGTTATTAAAGAACGTAAAAAACTACGTAAACACTAAGTGTTCATAATGACACAAAGTAGATCGCGTGTACAACCTAACGATCTCTTGTCTAGAGAAATTGATATTGAATTATGCTTAAAAACATTAAAAATTTACCAAAAAATTGAAGGAAACCAGAATTGCACTGTGTGGGACGCATCTTTGGTACTCGCCAAATATCTTGAAACTATTTGTCAAAGTAAACCCGATTTTCTTAGTGGCATGAAAGTATTAGAATTGGGGTCAGGGTTAGGGGTAGTTGGTTTAACTGCAGCTATCTTAGGGTCAGTATACAGCTTTAATTTATTTTTAAAAGTGCCAACCATAATAAAAATCTTTATCAATCTATTGATTCTTTTCTGTGTTTTAGCGCTCAAGTCACGTTAACGGATTTACCAGAATCTTTGCCACTACTGCGACAAAATATTAACGAAAACAAGACTAAAATAGGTAGTATGGGTGGTTATGCAATAGCAGAGTCATTAATATGGGGTGATAGTAGTTCTCTACTTGATGAAACATACGATATAGTTCTCTTAGCCGATTGTATTTATTATGAAGAGGTAATTTTTAGTTATATAACATTGTTTTCATAGTTAATATTAAAATAACTCACTTTAATATTTTGTTCCAGGCAGTTGACCCCCTTATAAAAACTCTGAAATGTTTAACTAACCATTCAACATTGAACCCAGTTATTTATCTAACCCAAGAATTAAGAGAAACTGAAGCTCAAAATGGTCCGTGGAGCTCATTTTATGATAAACTGACAGATATTTTTTATGTAAAGAAAATTCCTGAAAAAGAACAACATGCTAACTTTAAAAGTGCTGACATAGTTTTGCTCAGATTAATAAAAAAATGATATTTGTACAGCTACTATGTGAACGTAGAATTTAAAATCATAATTATATTCAGTCTTCAGGAGCTCAAGTAATGCATTTGTACCTATACGTAATCTTATCCATTAAAAAACAGTTAACAAAAAACGTAGTGGTTATATATATATTTTTAAATAAAACGTAATATACATATGCTTTTAAACTTGCTTGATTAAGCTGTAAGATAATGTACAACTTCTTCTATTTTCTTGTTATAAATAATGGTACCTATAATATAGTTTTAGATTAGAAAGAAGGTATAAAAGTTTGATCCTATATAAAATAAAGATGTGGTGTTTACCTTTTTTATATACCTAAAGGGTTGAAGATAGTACTTATAATCTACAATTGATTACCTAGCCTAAGAAATTCACATATTGCACTCTTCTCATACCGTACATATTAAAGTGTGCCTAACGTACCTTCAATATGTGCCAAGGCGCTCTATAATGTATTATGTACGTATCTCCGCGATCGCGGCGCTGCACTGGTTCCAAATGAGTAATTTGAATTTGTCTTGTTCCTTATTCTATGTCCAAATTGTTTAAGTTATCATTAATTAACATTTTTGTAAGTTGACACCATACCACCTTTAGTTCAGTTCAAAATACTTAATGTTTGAACACCCTGGATTAACACATAGGCTACTTTTTATCCCGAAAAAATGTGGCGGGTAACACCGCGGGGCGCTGCTAATATGTACAATGTTAGTAACGGCTTTTGGTTCCGTTGCGATCTCAGAGTTATTTTGTTAGATATTAGTTATATTTCTGTGGAACGTCTGAATTGAAGAACCCAATAAAATTAGCTAATTTAAATTAGTTAGTCGAGAAGGTAATTAGTTCGACTGGTATTCATAGACAAAGATACTGTGCTATGGTGAGCGAGTCTGTGATGAGTGCTGAGCTGCGTGGTCTGTAGCTACTTCTAGCTACTCTTTGGTCTTTTTAGCTGCATTATGATTAAATCCAATTTCATGTAATGTCAATTCCGTGATCCGTCAGTTTATACTTACAGGTTTCTTGAAAGTGTAATTAATGATGTACAACAAATAACTGTGTTTTAAAAGGACACTTCTGTTCTCATTATGAGTGATCAAAAAAAAGATGAAGCCAGGCGCAAAGTCACTTCCGTCGGTAATTCGTGGATAGTGTGCAATTCAAAGTCGCATAATGGCCATGTATACTATTTTAACACTTTGACCGGAGAAGCTGTATGGAATTTAAGTGATGCAGAGGTATGTTATCGTATGATGCCATTATCAAAGTAACATTTCGCTTTTAAAATAATGTATTTTCTGTCAGCCATAGTTTCGTCCTTTTAACCGGTTAACCGTCAGCTCAACAGACAATAGTAATACAATCATGAATGATAATACAAATTATGTTATAAACTGGACCGTAAGCATTTTGAAATATTACAATATTTTATATACAAGGTTTAACAACCACTTCTCAACAATATCGAGGGCATCATTCCACAGTCAAAACTGTAACATTTGGATAATTTATTATGACACATATCATTGTATTTACTATAAGTTTCAAAGTACAATTACAAATTTGTGACATATTTGATACTTAGAATCACAAATCATTATTCCCTAGACCTCAATACACCCTGATGATGAGGTGGAGGCTATTTATGAGGCCATACATATGTCAGATAGGAGACTTCAACGCTAAGGTAGACACTTAAAATGGCGATGAGTTGGCAGTAGGGTAGTTGGGATACGGGCAGCAGATACAGAGGGGCCAGTGGCCAGTCGACTTAATGGAGAAGGAGGAACTCTGTTTTTTTAAAAAAAAAAAAAACGTCGCCCCACACTAGGAATTTCTCCCGTGTCGTGGGTGCGTTTCACAAACATCCAGACTCGGGACAAACATCTGTGGGTCGCACAAAGTTTTGACCTGTGCGGGAATCGAACCCGCAACCCTTAGCGCAGCAGTCCAAGCACTTAGCCACTGCGCTAATGAGGTCGTCAAATTTGATGACCTCTGTGCAAGCAAACCAGGATGTGGACATGGATAAGCCCCGATGGTTCAACCATAATTGAGATTGACTTCGTCATGATGGCCAAGAAGCATATATATAGTGATGTCTCAAATCGGTAAGATGAAAACCCATAGCGATCATTGCATTTTTCAGAAGCAAACAGTATCAATGTGGTGGAAGCTGTCCAAGCAGTGGGGTCCCAGTTCATTAGAACCCCACCCAGAAGAAAGCCTCAGATGCTCTCCAATACAACCATTAAACAGCTATTATGTACAATATTCAGCTTATATGTAGGAATACGGCCATCTCAATAGGCGATTTTTTTTTACTCCACGCATCACGATTTGCGCTCCTTTAATACTGCGCGTATTAAGGACGAAATTGAGCGGAACCAGGGCTCCAAAGTGATCGCGAAGAATTCCTCTGTTAGGACATGCCCAATGACGAAGCTGATCGACGATGGCGGTATCATCTCTTCGAAACCGGAAATATTGAGTGACTTCGAGAGGTTTTACGGAGACCTGTAAACCTCGACACGGAAACCCGTTGTCAGTGTGACTCAGAACTCAGACAGTACGAGATTAAAGTGGCTCTGAAACAGCTTAAAAACGACAAAGCGCCGGTTGATGACGGAATTACATCGAGCTTTCGAGAGCGGGTGGAAAGCCGGTACTTTCAGTCCTCCAGAAGCTATTCAATTCCGTCATACTCGAGGGTTCTACGCCAGAAGCATGGCACAGGCGTGTGGTGGAGTTCTTTTTCCAAAAAGGCGACAACACCTTGTTGAAAAGTTAAAGAACCATCTCGCACCTGACCTGATGTGTACAAGCTGTTTTCGAGAGTCATTACGAACCGTCTCAAACGCAGCATTGATGACTTCCGCCCTCCTGAATAAGCTGATTTCTAAAAGGCTTTAGCACCATGGATCACATCCACACGCTCTGCCAGATTATATGGAAGACCAAAGAGTATAATCGGCCACTGTGTCTAGTTTGTGAACTATGAAAAATCCTTTCATTCAATCGAAACCTGGAGTGTATTGCAGTCCCTCTAGTGATGTCATATCGACTATAAGAAAAATATGTAAAATTAAGAGTAGTAGTAGAGTAGTGCAAGTGATAAGTATTCCCGAAGGTAGCACACTTCACATTTATTTAGGAGGTTTCCCCCTATTTAAGTGCCTACATTTTTGTGGGATTTCAAGAGCAATATAAGTATATGATGCCAAATTTTTTAATACACATCAATATATTACCACTATACAATGCAAAATGATGTGTACAGGCTTTTAAAAATATGTAATCTTCTAATAGTAATATTATAATGAATTAAGAATATAAATCTGTGGAAATTTATATGCTTATTAATCTTTATTACAGATTGAAAAGGCCAAACATAGAACAACAACGCTTGAACATGAACCAGGTGCTAGACTAGTAAGATGTCCAGAACCGAAAGAAAAACCACCTAGTATTCCTTTGAAGATTACATCACCTTTGGAAAAACAATATAACCCATTTGTGATTGATAAATTTGTAGAACTGGCATCTGAGTCATCCAATAATATTGCACCTTTCAGTTATCCTATGAACCAGATGCCTATGTCACAACATAATTCACAAATTGGTAACTCTTCAACAGCAAAAATTATGGAATCTCTTAATAGTTCCATTAATACACAAAATTTTCAAAATACTTCTATTTATAATCCTATAGTATGGAATGTTCCACAAAAGCCGCAATTTTCTATAGCATCCACAATGACACCTCCTGTGGACCATACTCATCCTTTATTAAATGTTGCCCACAACAATTTACCTCAGACTGTGGCACTACCAGCTTTGGAGGCTTTCAATAATTTTAGCAATTCAAGTCAAGCTGATAATATAAACAGGGAAAAAAGAAAAATTATATATTCTAGGCACTTTAATGAGAAGAAAGTGCATCAAAATTTAAGTAAAATAAACATATTTGAGAATAAAAATGATTTGAGAAAAAAGTTGCATGCTAAAAAAAAAATTCAATTCACAAATAAAGAATCTGGCGATTTTCTAGGTAAATATAAATAATAAATTGTGGAACATATGTATAATTTTAACACTTAATTAACTGTTGGTGTTTTATTTTAAGAATCTGGTATGCTGGGATCTCAACTAAGGCAAGAGAATGTTGGTTATGTAACTGAAATGAATGCAGAAACTCATCAATATCATAATGTTCAGTTTATGGTATGTAAAGTCTACAATATATCATATGACGTGGACAATAAATCATTTTGTTTGCTTTTTAACAACAAAATTGATTGACAATTTTATTCTCTCTTACAGGAGAATCAGTTACATGAAGGTCCATCGAAAATAGATTTAACACCTTTGAAATGTTTAGCCCCTTCTAATATCAAATCTGATGCTTGGTTTATTGTCATGGATTTTTATGTACTGGTTAAGGAATTTAAATTCTTAACCACATTAGCAGATTCAGGTACTAAAATAATGAATGCAATAATACTAATATAATATTACAGTTAGGTTTTGTCAAACAAAAATGTAATAGTATGTTAATCTATTTTACAGATGAGCAGTGCCATCTTATGGTACCCAAATGCGTCATGTCCCAGCTGAAAAACTATGTCTCTAGTTCATCAGATATTCAAGCTCGCCGCATTCTACGGTTTCTTTCACAACAAATTGAAATTGGTTATGCTTTCATGGGTAAGGATTGCAGAGTCGATTTCATAATGTTCTAATCTTTTTATGTCATTGGTATCTATTCCCAAATATTGCTCCTTCAGTAGCTAGTGCTTATGCAGTAGTGATTGTTATTTGTGCTCAAGTTCTATATTATCATACACAATAAAAGTCCATGTGAGACAAAGTGCCAAATTAATGGTATTGCTGGGTAATATTACTTGCCTCCAAATAAATTATATTATATTTTTTTACATTCAGCTGAAGATGCCTCCAACAATGTCAGTGATAGCATAGCAGAGGTGATACATACTACTTGTATTAAATTAATGAAAAACAATTACCATGTGGTGAGTCACTATTTTATATGTAACCGTTATAGGCGTGAAATCCTATACGAATATATTATGCAAAGGCGATTTATTTGTAGCATTTTAACAACTAAAAACAAGGAATTAAACTACTTCTCTTTTTAAATGTTCTTTATGGCCTGCCTACCGATAAAAGGATTAAAATCGTTGTAGCAAAAGATATTATACGATACCTACTAGCTTGTGACCGTAAGCGAGTCCCGTCGATGTACGAAAAAATTTTTTTCCTAACGCAAAAGGTATCAAACCTTGCGTTGTACAGATTACGGAAATGAAAAATAAAAAAACTAGAATTGCGTGTCATCTTGAGGGTTCTACTGAGATTTGAAGTTTTGCAATATTTGCATTTTTACCGACTTAAGCTGTATTGTTTTTATAATACAAAAATCAAAATTAAAACGAGTTTTATATTATTGAAATGAATAAAAAACAGCACAAGAATACAAAATTAACCAAATAAAGTACAATTAATGAAAAAAAGTAGAATTTAATCATCTCTTTTATCAAAAATAATTTTAAAATCGGATCATGATTTTAAAATAATTTTAAAATCGGATCATGATTTTAATTTTAAATCGGAAATTATTTTTCGATTGATTACCCCAATCTAAACTTTAACCTCTTTACAATATTAGTATAGATAGGGCCCAGCCGGCAGCAGAAGCGAGGTCTAAGTTATTATTTATTATTATTATAAATTTTGCAAGTTATAATAAAAACTCATTAATTGTTTCTATTTGTTTTAGATTTTGCTCTCTAACGATACTCAATTAATAAGTTACAAAAATATTTCTGATATAAATATATTTACTCCGGATGAGGTAAAACGTCTACTTGGCAATCCGAGTAATCATAAGGTACCAGATGTTCGAAATAAAACTTTTATATTTGAAAAACTAATTAAAATTATTGTGCCAAATGATACTATAAAAACAATAGATA
The DNA here is from genome assembly GCA_946251915.1 of Abrostola triplasia. NCBI lineage: Eukaryota > Metazoa > Arthropoda > Insecta > Lepidoptera > Noctuidae > Abrostola > Abrostola triplasia. The sequence goes on from OX276430.1 coordinate 5,394,959, forward strand.
TTACTGGTTCTAATAAAGAGATTCATGTGCATCGTAATCAGAAACTTACGCATTTATCGGAAGCAACAACAGAAGAAATCAATGCACAAGAAAGAACAAGTGAAACATTAGTATCGAAAAAAACAGTTGATGCAGGAATTCAAACTGATTTTGGAGACATCAATGCTAAACCAAATGAGTCAGAAACTCTAGGTTTGATGCCAATTCCAGATACATCTCATAATGAACTTATACTTAAATGCTCAGCAGCTAAAGTTTCCAATGTATTTGATAAAAAAAGAAAAATAAAACTGAACCGCAGTACTTCTAATCAACCTCCAGTGACATCTGTAGAAAGTAACGTGAAACAGTTTAAGTGGCGTAGAAGAAGAAACACTAGTCCTCAAGTTAATTTACAAGTATTATCACATTGTAAACATAAATCGCAACCTAAATCGCCCGAATCTCAAAACAAGCATATTTTAAATGAAGACTTTCACGAGCATACAAACACATTAATTGTGAATAGTCCTATACCTTTACAAAATAATAATAAAATATCAGAAGACAGTATAGAAAGTAAGGATTCAAGTATTTATGTTGCTGGTCATAATAAAAACAGTAATAAAGGTAATGTAACTATTGAAGAAACTTCGACATCCGGCATAATATCTAATTCTGAAAGTAATGTTGATGCTGAGAGTAATTACAGCCACACATCTATTGGTCAGCAGCAATTAGAGTACAAAGATCAATTCTGCGAAAACCCTATGTACGTAATTGACAGTAAGCACATGGAAGAGTATTTGATAATGAAATGTGATGAATGGGTATCAAGATTTATTCAAATAATGGAAGAGGTATTAACTCAGGTGTTGCATCAAGAACCATCATTTGTTCATAGTGCTATGCCACCGCCTTGGACTTTACACGAGGCAACGCAATGTGTTGCGAGGAAATTCAATAGTCATGAGAAAATTAGCGTTACTGCTAATAAACTATCAAACATTCTCTTTAATATTAGTGACGCAAAAGGTTATTTTTAATTTCATTTATTTTTTAAGAAATAAGTAAACTTCTTGAAAAAGTCCTGGCATTATAAGACCAGACTTCAATAAAAAAATATGTTTGTCATTATTTTTTTTAATTCTCTCTATAAAAGTGACGTGAAGTATCAAAAAATTAAAGAATTAAGTGAGAGTTGTATTCGCACACTAAGGGTTCTGTAGGTATGTGTATATTCCTTTAGCACCTTATGCCTTTGTATTGGGTGTAGGTGTAATCTAGCAGCACTAGTAGCACAAGATGATTGAGAGCGACATAATTATGTCGCATGTGCTAAAGGAATATATACATACCTACAAAACCCTTAGTGCGCAAGTACAACTCATAACTTATTTATTTTTTTTGTGCTCAATGTTAGTTTTACGAAAACACGTCCTCCTTTATCCATTATTTTATTCAATTACAAGAGTATATTTTATTTTTTAAATATAGGTAGTAGTTGTTTAATAACTTTAATATAATATTGGTGCATGTGTTAATGAATATTTTATTTTTAGGCAAAATAACGGTTCATGTTAAACCATATCAATATATGCTAATGTATAGCTATGGCGTGCAACTGCTTGTGGCAATATCGGTCAGTATTCAGTCTAGGATAATACTTACGCACCTTTTTGTGATAAATGCATATTAAACGCTTAATCTTACCATTTAGAAGGAGATACCAGGCTGTGAAGACATACAAATCGCCGCGGAGTCGTTAAAAAAACTGTTAGAGGATATTAAGAACCCGAATTGTGACAGCGGTACAAATGATACGTTTGTCGATAGTTTACGTGAAAAATCTGTAAACGAAGAAGTCGAAACTAGTAAGTACCATATTATAAACTTCAAAGTTCAAATCGCTTTTTGTAACCCTTGATTAGGTTCGCTTCAAGTTATCAACTCAAACATGACTTTGAATGAGATCCCTAAAATAAGGCTTACAGCACAGCGCGCCGCGTGTTTATAATCGAGATCTTAAAGATACATACACACATACATAAAGTCACACCTGTTTCCCTGAGAGACTACGGATTTCCATTTGCTACAATCTTGACATACTTCTTTTGCTTCATTCACACGCATCACATTCCTCATATACGCTCGTCGGTTGAGGAAGAGTTTAAAGATGTAATGAAATAAATTTTAAAAAATCTGACTTCAAAAAAATAGCTATAAATAAGAATAAAAATCGTAGTAGTTATAGTTTTAGAAGTGGGTTAAAAATAGTCAACGATACTTCTTTGTTTATTTTAAATATACTCCAATATTCGGATATTCATAATATTATTTTATTGTTTGCAGATGATTCCGAGAACGAAAATAATAGTACTTTTAGTGTACAAAAAAGCTTATCCAACCTCAACCAAAAGGAAGTAGACCAAACACCTAATACCATATGCCCAAAAAGAAGAAAATTGTCTAAGGTTCGTAAATTAGGGAAATCCAAATTAAAAATTTATTTTGGCTTGTGGCCACTGGTACTCCAATTTTATCATTTATATAAGTTCCATAAAGCTATATTTTGGATGGTAATAACTGCTTAAACCTATGGTAACCTACCAAAGTAAAATCAAACATATATTTATGTAGGTAGTTATGGCCTTTAGCCTTATAGTAAAAGTGCTCAAACTAACCGTTATTAATAATTCAGAGTATTCATACCCCGTTACTTAATCTAGATGGTTGAATATAGAATATCTATCCAAAAGAGGCGAAGAGTTAACTCTGGCGTGGATTCCATTTACATAATTTCAAATCAAAGCAATGAATTAAAAAAAAATTGTATCATACGTTCACTGAATTCAAATCAAAGCTGTGTGTGTGTGTTTTGGATAGATATACCTATCTATTGTTATACAGTCTATACCTTTTGTTTCTTTTAAATAAAGAAACCCTAAACACTGTATAAATTTTCACTTTTACTGTATACAATCATGATACTTATTTATGAAATCTTGTATATTAGTATTTTTAATAAAGACATTTAAATTTAATTTTTGCATTTCACTTTATTTTAGGAGAAAACTTTGTCGCCTGTGAAATTTATACGCAATATTGATTTAAAGTCGTCGTACTTTACAAATTTAAATCTTCAGAAAACTGATAGTTCTTGTAAAAATACAGATGTATTGCATGAAAATCAAACCTTGATTGACTTATCTAATAGGAGCGATACACCAAATAATTTAAATACCAATGAAATTGAAGGAAAGGAAAAGGAAATTGTTGAAAACAAAACCAATAGTGATGCAACGGTTAGTCATCAAAAGATAATAAGAAACTTTAGCATATGTGCGGAATACGAAAAAAAGTTAAAAGATACATGTATGCTAAGTTCATATAAAGATCATGAAGAAGAGTTAGATTACGAAGAAGATTACGATGAACACGTTACAGATCAGTATATATCGGAAGATGACGATTATAATGTACCACACAGTGATACGAATGATGATGAACTAGATGCGACAGCAAAAACATTTGGTCATAATGAATCTGGATCTTCAAATATTATAGATCATCATTTAAATATCGACAATAGTAAAAAGTTCAAGTATATAATGTACATGCTTATAAAAGAGATAAGTAATGCTTTATTCCAAGTAAGAATATTATGGTAAGTATAACCAATCATTGTACTTGAACTATATTATTATAAAGTTTATTTAATCCAAAAAAATACATGCATACGCTTATATTATTTTTCACAGCAACCAATGTTACGATGAGTTAAATAATCTTGACCGATCAACAGTGCAAGCTTATAAATTGCAAGAAATGGCTGAAAGAGCTCACTTACAAATAGTCCGCTTATGTAGATCTTTAGAAAGGTAAATATCGAAAATATCTTTTTAATTACCTTAATTTTAAACAGTTCTAAATTTATAAAAATATTGCAGAAAATTATACAGCATGGCATTGCTGTTCCAACTGAGCTACTGTTTTCCCTTTTAGTTTATACGTATTCGACATTTTCTGAGAAAACTAAAACCTTTTTCAAGTTCACTCCGTATCTGTGTAATTTAACTGTGAGTGTAACTGACAGAGATTCTGTCGCATTTAAAATATTAGTTTCGTTAGTGGATACGAAACGTAGGTGTGTAATTATTTAGCACTGTTGTAAAAGAGGATTGTCTACAGCAGATTATATTATGCTGGATATAAATGTTTGTTTTTAGTATCATATAATGATAATAATTATATCAATTTGTCTTCATTTTAGGGCTCATCTCAGGTCATCAGGTCTTATACGAATTTCGTCACATTGCACTTTGACTTTTGCTCTCTCAGTAAATATACTCCTACTATAGGTTATTTATACTTATTTAGTTTTCTTTGTTTGTTTAGTATGCTGGATCAAGAGTCGGACAACCCAAGTAAAAAGTTGAACAGTATATTAAAGCTAGCAGATATCAACATCTGCCACGTTGACAACAAATTACTATTTGAATACAGGTGGGTGATGTATTATGCTAAAATGCGATTTCGCCAGCTTACCACGAGAGTATACCCACTTAAACCACTTCTTTGTTTCAGAATAACTGTGGCAAACTGCAGGGACTACGCATATACATTTCTGAATTCGATTCTATGTATAATGTCTGCTTTTAAAGGTTAATTATAGATATGTATCTTAATTGATCCCTTATATTGTGTTTTATTGAGTTACTCCTAGTACCTACTTCGGTACTCTATGTCTAGATTGTTTGATAAAAGATATAAGCCCGAAATTTTAAGTTCGTTATATTTCAATGGTTTAGTTTTTTGTCAAGATATATTAAGTTGGTATTTTTTGGGACAAGCCCACCACTCGTGCCCATCATTGCGACTAATGTAAGCCAGGATCTAACATGATAACCATTGAGAACCATCGAGGCAATGAAGCTCGAGGCGTCCCAGAGAAATGACTCGAATGTCTTGGAACCCGCAACGAAATTAATCATAATACAATATTAGGTTGGTATGTAAATAGTTTCCATCCATATTTCCAGTTTGCAAACAAGGTTGATGTACCGACTAAGTACATATTATAGGTGTTTTACTAATCATCGTCCTTATCCTCATCATAATTCCAAGAACACTACTTCTCTAAAATGATGTTTGATTTTAGCCCTGAATATCGGATAAAGTCTTGTAAAATAAGATTTATAGTGCCTTTGAAATCTAGAAATACTTATTGAGTTGGCAAATTAGTGACGTCATAGTTTGTGATTACCATACAAAATCGATGGAGGAATAGCGTTTTACAGCTCATAAAGTATATTAATTGATTGGTGATTCAAATACCCAATAATTAAAAAAAAACATTTTTTAAGTTTATCTTAATTTTTCGACAGTTGGTATAAGTAAAAGCAAATCGTCCAGCTGTGGTAACAATTACATTGAATTATTTCAGCCTTATTTAATATTGGTTTTTACACAGCCAAGCAAAAATCCGAAGCCCGAAGGTGTAAATAATACAACTGTTAAAAAATAAATGTCTGCATTGTTTCACTTTAACAAATATGTTTATTACATTGAACTTATATTAGAATAAACTTATTATTTTATTGATTAGTTCGTTACACACAACATGTTTAATAGACAATAATATTTATACGTTGGCTCGTAACTAACATTAAATGAACATACAAAATATGTAGTATCTAGCTATCTGTCGTTGCGTTACGTAGGTAGGTATTTCACTAGTCCCTAAGAAGAATCCTAGTTACTTCGAAAGACTATGTAGTCTTTCATACAAATAAGTGTTTTATTGGGGACATAATAGGGGCTGAATTCGAGTATAGGTAGATAGTTTTGCCGGTACCATAATTACTGACATGCAATAACAACTCTTCGTGTGATCTTTGATTTTATAATTCTTTGGCTGTCGACGCCGGTATAAAAAACATTAATAAGTATTTAATTTAAAATTATATGTTAATTTGACTAGAACAATATGCACTTAAAGCTAATTTAAACCTCTGCCCTCCATCATTCCCTCTGCACAGTATTTCGGGAACTGGACTACTGACAGAAGGAAATCTGTGAGGCCCTGTAACAGAAAAAAACATAAGTAGAAAAATCTTATTTAACCTATTGAACGCCAGAGCGTAAACGTCTCGCGGCGCCCCTTCTACGCCAAGACACTAGAAAATGGTCGTCTTTTAGCGCCGTCGGTGGCGGGTTGGGCACGTTTTCATTTGACGGCTATATCCGACCGTGGCATTCAAAAGGTTAATTACCGACTTACATAAGTAGGTGATTTCGGGGGTCGCCGTTGTCGATATGGCCTATGTTAAAAATATTGTATGAAAATATTTAGGGGCCCGATATTAAAATCAGCACCAGGTAAACGCTTGAGTTAAATGATGGCACATACCGAGCATTATTTAGTTACCATAGGCCTTTATGGATACAATTTCAAATAAAGTAATAATTTTTAAATTTAAATCTAAATTGCCTGAAAATTAAGTAACTATGTACTTAAGTACCTACTTAACTGAAAATCATAAACAAAACTGGGCGGTCCTACAACATACCTTCCTCTCTAATAACCACTTACTTTATATTATCTAGTTACTTATTTCTCATGCCAAAAACCACGAAATTAGTGAAATTTTGCTTGCGAGATTTGGTTACAGAGAAACACCAAGACAAGAGAAACTACAAAAAGGTCGGAACCCTTCGTTCGCGAGTCCATCTCGCACTGGGCCGGTTTTTTTATTGTTCAAAATAGGTAACGTAAATACCTAGATAAATCTACCTAACATTACTTCATTAATAAGAAATTATAAATAGTTTACTAACCGATAAGGCTTCTATGCAGACTGTTAAAGGTAGAATGATGATGTAGATGCCAGCAGCAATGCCAGCTATCCAAAATGATATAAAAATGAGGATTAGCGCCCAAAGTAACGAAAATATGATATTCCCCATTATCTGAAAAAGAAAACAAAATAATTAAATACATTTAACACATGGAAACAGGTATACTTCTCATGAAATCACTTCTGGTTCCCCAAAGAGGTAGGTAGGCTGAGGTGTACAGTAGGTAAAACCACATTTTGCTAGTTTTGTTATAGGTCCCAATGTACCTAATAGAAGAAGAGCCTATTGCCGTTACCTGGGCGCAAAGCCAGACCTCGTGCTGCTGAGAGTTAAATACCCAATGATACTGCCCGATCCGGGAATCCAACCTAGGACCTCAAGCTCAACAATCGCACTTTGCGAAGACGAAGACCACTACTCGTTAAAACATCAAATATAACGTTTGATTAGTCTCAGTTTCTAGTTTGTCTCGAGTACCTGACCTACAATCTTGTTTAACCTACTTGTACCACTTACCGTTTACGAGAGAAATGCAAGTACTGACTGTATTTTACGTTTATAAGAGTGTAGGTACCTAAGACCTCTACCATTGTATACAGTATTATGCACGCATACTAGTAGCTCTTTTTACAGTAAATTACTTGTACTTGTATCCACCTACATACCTTTGGCCTGCAAAGAGCAGGTGCACACAGCGATTTGGTACCTCCCCAAAGGATAAGCGATTTGTAGTTAGGTGGGTAGGTACCTACTCAAAATACCTACATTGGAAAAATAATCAAATAACTCTTTTCGACTGTTATCATATCCTCTTACGCTCTTAAATATGTAAAATATCACAGCTTTAAAGTTTTAATTGATTTATATGTAGTGTGACATATATTATGTCATTAGACATTAAACAAAATAGTTGTAAAGGTCGATAACGAGGTTCAAAAGCATAACTTACCTCTAACGGTTCTACCCAACCTCTACTTTAGGTCGTCCAACCTTAATTTTTGTTAGGCTATTCATGTGAGGAGTACGTAGGTACACTTAATAACATTAATGAAGAATTTGATTAGTCAAGAGAAGGCAAAAAGCGCCACGCTGGAATCGTAACAAATGGCAATGCCTACCTCTCTGATATACAGGCGGCAGTTTATTTTTATTTTATTTTATATTATTTATAGGAAGCTTAATGTAATATCTTGTATTACACAAGTTAATTTAAATTTTATCAATTTGGTCTTAAAAGTATTAATAAGTGACTTTAAATCTACTTCTACCTACAATCGTTTTGGAAGGTCATAGAGTAGATAGAGACGAGAGCGAGATTCGTCGAAGTAAGTGACGAGTTGACGACATACTTATCGTGAATATTAATGGAATTTGCCTTTGTTGGTTAGTAATTAACGAGTTTTTAATTTGTATATAACAACCTCAAACAGATTCCGATAAAAACATTAACCGTCATCTTACAGCTTATGCTTAATTTTAGATATTAAATATTCTAGGGCTGTTGAACTCAGATAATCGATATTTTATTACTGCCAACGTCGTTACAGGCCGAAGCACCGTATAGCGCCACACCTGTGTATGGAGTGGACTATGGAGTTAGGTACGTTATGTTATGTAGGTGACCAAACGGTTTATGATAAGCAGAGGGAATTTATCTAATCACATTCTTGCGGCTTTATTTACTTTTGTATCTAAAAGTTTATAAGTAAAAATTATAACACGAAATTAAATTGTAGGCGTAGGATCGTTATTAGACCAACCACAACTATCACATCTCAGTTGAGAGTTTAAATTAGGTCGATGTCAGTTTTATCAGAAGAAAAACGGGAACTTGGTTACCTTACTATGAAATCTTAAATCAATACAGTTTACATTGTGGTAGATACTAAGGTGTCAAAAAAATTTACGATAGGTACCTATAGGCTCTATCTTCGCATTAGTGATAGGTAAACTACTAAATTAAAACTTAGATATAAGACTGGGTTAATTCTACCTCATTATTTTCCTCAACCAAAAATTGTCCGGCACGTAAAGCAATCCGTCTTTAGGTACTTGGATCCGCTTTAACTTGTTTATCTACCATAAATAAATAGTGATTAAACCATCTTTATTAGTTTGTTTACTACATAATTATATCCTACTATCCTACTATCCTACTAATATTATAAATGTGAAAGTTTGTGAGTATGGATGTATGGATGTGTGGATGTGTGGATGTTTGTTACTCTTTCACGCATAAACGGCTGGACCGATTTGGTTGAAATTTGGTATGTAGATAGGTTATACCCTGGATTAACATATAGGCTACTTTTTATCCCGAAAAAATGTCGCGGGTAACACCGCGGGGCGCAGCTAGTTTACTATATTTTTATCAAATATGCTGTAACTTCTTATTTGGAACACGCATTAGTTACATTGTTCTTATCTTCTAGTTAGTACATATTATTCATTCAGTTCTGCTCATTTTGCTATAAACCACAAGAAGGACGACGCGATCCTTAATTCCTATAATATATGATGTAACGAAATGACGTCAAGAACCAAGTAAAGAAACAATAGTGTCAACCAGATACAAGATTATTTTTAGCTCACTCTATTTACGAAGTCTTGCATCGTGCTTATATCATGCTTGAGTATAGAAATATTAATTGTAAACGTAGGTTGGGGTTATTCAAACATAATAATAGCTCTTTTTCATTCTTGTAGGAACACTACGCGAAATCTTAATTATGTGCCTAACATTTACTTAGATTTTTACAACATGGTGTTTTTATGGGGATCTTTTAGTACCTACTTCACTTGTTGTTTAGGTAGGTATCTCATAATGAAGTTAACGTTGTAATTACTGATCAAGTTAGGTACTCGGATTGATCCAGGACTTACAAAACATTCCTTGCAGTCTGCCTATGGGCCAACTAGATTTTACAGGGATTTTGATGTTCGCAATTTTGAAGGTAGGCAAAAATGTGCTTTAGAACACCCATAATTGTGCAATAGCCTAAGCATTTTAGTTCATGTCACTCAGACTTAGAATCAGAACTTTATTTGCTATGAATTTAGATAGGTACTGGTATAAGGTGTTGTACATAAAATCGGCTACAGTCTACCTTACGGCGAGCAAATTATTACATAAATTAAAATATTAAAACAAACAAAATAAAACCAATACTTAACTAATCAAAAATTATGCGAGATTTTCTAGTTTATGCTGTCCCCAAATCTACCTATGTCTACAACTTATGTTAGTATTTATTTCGTAGAAGGTGTGGAAACAAACAACATCCATCTCATCAACAATCTTTGACATGATAATGATAATATCTTATAAACAGACTAAGTAGGTGGTTAGGTAAGATAAATGCGTTTTCTGTTTTGTATTCAAGTCTGTTCTGTGCACTAGTGATATCTTGGGACTTTTTTACATACCTTTAAAATAACTGCGTTCTACGTATGAGCAATCGTTGGTAGTAAACAAATGCAAGTTTCTTCCATGACTAACTTTAATACCTATATAAAATCAGCTATTAGCTATACCAAACTAATTGAGTATATTAAAAACGTAAACATTTTATTTGTCCACAAGAGAAAGTTGTTAAAGCAGTCACCCACATCACCCAAGCAGGGTCAAAGAAACTATTAACGAGTTGTGGGTTTCTATTTTCTACGCGTTTCCCAAAATATTATCCAAGCATGTGTAAACTATATAACTTAAACTTATCTACAGTCGTTCAAATTTTGGTTTTTAGTTATTAATTTAAGTAATCAGTTAGTAACCTACTTGTCGCAAATTGTGTTTTGAGATTAATATTTATCTACATATTGTTTTTTTTAAATAAGGTCATACAGATGTTTTTATCAGTGCAACAAACAACTTGATTATTAAAAGAATATGTAGGTACCGTTCCTCAGAATACACCGGTAGGTACTACCTATCCGCTAAAAGTCAATGAGTAGGCCTTCATACCTGTGTGTAATCATTCAAAATTACGTAGGCAGCTGTCCTACCCACTGAATATTTTTTGTATGATATCATAAATTAACGCAATAGAAGGTAACTACAAAAAAACTGAAAAACAACAAATTAACAATACCAGCTAGTTGCTAACCAGCCTAACGATACGCAACAAGGGTTCCGCCGTGTGATATTTTTTAAATAGAACGTGTATACAAATCACCTCACCTACCGGTTTGTGTAAGTAGCTGCACGCACAACACGATTTACTGAACAACGACTCTAGCGACTGGTCTCGTCACTTTCCACTATAGAACTGACGATATGAAACTAATATACATTGAGTAACGCTTTGCGCGGACCCTTATCTGGATGACGGAATGTTGGTTTTACTATGTGCTTGGATTCACGATTGCCTTGTACATATTTTACGGTAATATTGTAGTATAGCGTAAACAACAAGCTGACTAGTATCATCTGCGTCGTAACTATTCTTACCAATAATAAAATAAGAATCGGCGCGCGGCGCGGCGCTTGCGCATGAGCTTAGTTGCATACATTTAATGTCGATAATGCGTACATTATTATGATTTTGCTAGGCGATTTACCATCTTTTTTTCTTTGCTCAATTATGCTTTGATTTAAAATTAATGATATGCGTAACATATTAATTTAATTACTTATTAGGTTTTATAAGATAGTGTCAGATAGTGTATAACGCGTAGTTAGGCTATTACATAGGTAGTACCTTCTTAAAAATATTAGAAGAAATGATTCCGGTTTAACTGGTTATTTAATGTTAGGTTTTATTCTAGGAAAGTATACCTACTTTCATAGAATAAAGGATCCGGTCTAAAAATATAATGTGCCGTTTCATTTCTCTCTAACAAATCTACAGTGCGTACCACTATTGACCCGTCAAAGACCATGTCTGGCCGCCATCGCCATTAGCCATATGTGATGATGGGAAGAATAAAAACCCGACTGCTAAAAAACTGGCTCAAATCTTTTTAAGAATGGCTCCCGACTGTAAAAGTCACTATGCTATAGCTTAACCTTAACTTAACATAATTCTAGACTTGCTTATTTCTTTTCAGTTTTTTTAGCAGTCGGGTTTTTTTATTTTAATTTTTTCATTATTATAAATGTTTTTTAAAAGATGGATGTTCGTGGGGTAAATTTCCTGAATTTCCAAAGCTTTAAAACTAGAATGATGGCTAATAACTGTCGAAAGTTTTTGAAGTTGTCGAATGCTAGGTAACGTGAGAGTTGTAATTCAGAATATTTCACAACGATTTTGTTGATAGGGTGAAGATGGTAGGTGGTGGAGAGGCTGCGAAGAAATCGACCCTGATAGGGTGGCTGGTGTTTAAAGAGTGAACAATGGCCACATAAAAAAAAACATGTAGAACCCATGGTATTTGATGGAATTACACTGGCCTCTAATATAATAAATATACTAACAGATGTCAGAGTGGTACATATAGTTCAAGCGTGTTTGGTAATTAGTTATTACAATTATCTCATAAGATTCTAATACTGACCTTTTTTTGGGCATTCTCCATTAATAATATAAAAAGATCTGTCTCTTGGTAACATTCTCACTCCTCAGAGGAAGGAGGGTGAGTCGCATAGATCAGAATATTTAGCCTGTGATCTGTAGTTATTTTTATCCTAATCTGTGGACTTCATGACTTGTCATTTAAGCAAAATCAAAATATAAATAATTTATAGATTGGTTATGTTTAAAGCTAATCCGAAATTCAAAAAGAAAACACTAATAAAAGTTTGGTAAAGTTTTATATTCTACATTAAAGTTCAGGTACTTATTTATTTATTTATTTATTTATTCAAGTACAGCCACATCATGATACATAACTCCTTAAGAACTAAACATTTGGATAACTACTTATTCCTATGTATATGACAATTAATTACTCAAGTTGCTTATCATGTTACTTTTTAAGTAAGTACTTGACTTACTAGAATAATGCAATTTAATTTCAAGGTACTCCTAGGTCAGTGCAAAAACTTATTATGGCTGGATATTTTGAAGAAATGGGATGGACAGAATTAGAAGATGGTCAGCAGCCTAACCATTTATTAGATATGGCTAGATTCCTTATTGATTTTGGGTTATATGAAGATAATTTTACTGGTGAATGGCCAAGGTAAATAAATAATTAAATTAAAATACCTAAATAGAACTGAATATAATTCCCTCATAACTATGTATTTTATGATATTTCCGTTAAAGGTTATTAAGTTATTATCATATTATATACATACAGCAGTTAAAATTAAGATTTAAGTAAAACAACTTATCATTAGGGATATAATTATATATTTAGTGCCAGACAGAATAAATATAAATAAATAATAGTGTCTTGTAGGGAATCTATTGGTATAGCAACAGCTGTATGATGATGATGAAGATTAAAAGCCAAAATTAAATACAGGTAGTAATTTACTGGTAAATTTTATATAATACAGGTAAATTTTAATATGTTACAGTGAAACTCCATGGGCATCTTTGGTTACTGATAAGAAATGTTAAATATTTTTACTGTATTAAATGTTTTTATTGTCTGTGTACTCCTACAGGCTACCACCTCCCGCATCAAAAGAAGCTGTACAAAATTTAGCCGAAGTTACCATAGACACTGAGAGCAAAAGCTGCCCCATATGCTTAAAAAGCTTCAATGTTGGAGACAAGGTAAAGGAAATGCCTTGCCATCATCAGTTTCATGCAAATTGTATCTTGACTTGGCTTGACAAGGTAACTATTTTTAATTTACAAATTATATTATATAATTATTTAACTTATGTTTCTTCTTGTTTTAAAAAATCTGTCGGATTCATCACATTTAAAAACAAAAGATTACATACACAAACAAAAATCCTATATAATAAGTAAAAGGAGATAGGTGATTCAATAATAGATAGGAAGAAAGATGAAATGCATTTTGAAAGGGGCATGTTAAAAGTAGGTAAATAACACACCTAAACTTGGATTAACTTTTTTCACACCCTTTAATTATGAAGTGGTGTCAATATATTATAGTCATACTTTCATGTATTAGATAGATAGATAGATATCTATGGTATAGGGGTACTGTACATTGCAGTAGCAAAAGTTGATATAATAATTGAACCAAATAAATGATATTTTCACTATACATTTTATCACTACTTATATTGCAATAATATATATATTATTAACTTAAGTAGTATGAAATTATGTGATGTGCTTACTGATTTTGATGATAGAATACTGCATATGCATCTACCTCAGTTATACACCATTGTAGCTTATATATAGAAAATGTGAATGGACAGAAAGATACCTGCTTCTTTTCGGAAACAACACTCCACATTGGAAAAAGTTCCATTTTAAGATTTCATGGAAAGGGGTCTCCGCCCATTATTTTCATGCTTCACTATTTATGATTGTCGAAGCGAAGCTTTAGGCTGACCGTCTAAATACTCATTCTTGATTTATAAACAGGTTAATAAGCTGTAATTGTCTTCCATGCGTTAGTGACATAAATTATTTCAAATCAAAAGAAAAAGTCGACTATGTGCTTATTTATTTTCATGTATAAACAGTATTTGTTCTTTACAGACAAATTCATGTCCATTTTGCAGACATGAGCTGCCTACAGATAATGAAGGGTATGAAGCATTTAAAAAAGAGAAGAAGCGTGCTGAACAAAGGAAAGAGGACATTGAAACACTACACAATTCCATGTTTAGTTGATTCCATTTAAATTTAATTTAATAATTATTATTACCACTGCAAAGATACTATTGTTTGTATATTTTGTGACGGTATCTTTAAATGTATGTTATTAACCAGAAATCCTCTCTGTAAGTAATTAAGTATTATTCTACAACATTTCCATTGTTACTATATAATATACTTACATATATTATGAAAATATTGTTGTATATAATATTATTATTTACCACTGTATAATTATTTGGTAGCAAAATGGCAACATTGCTTACCTACTAGTTGATTTTATTGAAATAGTTTGAAAATGAGTGGCTTTGCAGCTACATTCAAATAAGCAATTGTTTTTGTGGTGTGAAATTCAAATATTTGTATTAGAAAAAATGTATACTAAAGATATGAATACTTAGAATAGTATTTCTTTCGGTATTAGGAAGCATTTACTATTTATAATTGATTTATTTTAAATTGATGATGATGATTAATTTCTTATAAAAAGCGATGTTGCTACCCTGCACATGAACGGTTAAAAATTGCTTGTTTTCATATGCAATGACTGTAGCGATTGACGAAATAGTAAATTCTTTGTTTATTTCAATTATACTTAGAAAATGCTCTTTTTTACCTATATTAGCTATGATGGCTTGGGTAGTTTAAAATACAAGAATGTTATTTTTCAATAAAGTTCTATCATCATATCACTTTTTTTTATTATGTAATTTGATGTCCTATTTTATTGATTGGATACTTTAGGAAGACAAATAAAAAGTAGTTCAGTAATGTAACAACGCTTTATCAATTAATTATATTAGTCGCATTCGCAGAATTTTGATTTTGGATTACATTACGATTACGCCTATGTTTACTGTTGGCTAGGGGCGTAGCTACCGGCGTATCAGCCGTATCAATGATGCAGGGCCCCCGGGCTACAGGGGCCCCGAACGTATAACATAACGTAAGCAAATAGGACCCCCCAACAAATTTTGATACAGGCCCGTCTAGCGCGCGTTACACCACTGCTGTATAATACATAAGTAGTACATTGTAGTACCCAATAATACGTTCCTTGCCATTAGAAGCGAGCGTAATTATGACTAGGTATTTAAAATTTCATTTGCTTTGCTCGGGCTAACAACCATGCGGTAGATACTCGGTCTTTTGAAAAGTTTACGTGGGGACACAGGTCCAACACGCAGAGGCCCGTTGAGAACTTTAAAAGGAAATGGGACACCACACAACTGCTGTATAAAAGAACAGCGATGAAAAGGTACCAGAAGGTGCAGGACTATTGTGAAATATAGATATTATAATGATTTGGTCTATGGTGTTGGGATGGTTTGTGGATTCGTAAGTTGGATTTTTCCAGAAGATAAACGGCGTGTGCCTTTTAACATAAAATATGCTGTATATTAACTAACTACGCAGACGGTAACTCGCCATCTAAGCTCTCATTAGATGGGCCTCCTAAACAGGCGCCACTATAGGCAACAGGGAGCAACACCGGTGTGAGTGGCTAGGGGTGTAGAGCGGTGCAGCCCCGGTCTCACCATCACGCGTCTCAAAGACCTGGATGGGGATTTCCCCGCTATTACGCCATTAGACACTTCCACTCTCGAGCATATAGCTCTGGCGACCTCTATCTGACAAGCCAGCTAAGACAAGAAAGAGCTGAAAGTCCTGCGGGCGCTTTTCGGTTTGCACTTCAGCTACCCATACCGGGAAAACCGGGGATGAGACCCCGACCGACTCTCTTGGGTATTCAGGCACGTTGTGTCGCCACTCGCAAACAGCTCGCCACAAGCTGCACTGCAGTTTGTGTGCTTTTAGTATAATGCTTGTGATATATTTTTTATTTCTATCACGAGAGATACTACTGTGCCCTCCGGTGTTATGTTATGCTCATGAGGTGCTCAGAGGGGTTAATAATAAAATTATTATTATCAGGCACAGATTGTAATTAATCAGTGGTGTCTTACAATAATACAAAAGTACTTAGTAAGTTAAAGTATGTAGTAAGTAGGTACTTACCTGCCGTACGCCTAAAGACTTCAATTACGAACGCACTTCTAAATCCGCGGTGAGATTCGACACTAGCGCCCCCAAGTGTTGAAGCCTTCAACTTGAAGGAAATGAGATGATTCACGCGGAATGAGAAGCAAAATGAGATTAAACACTTTTAGAATTAGGTATTCTAAATCAAATGGCAAGAATGACAGTCGATATGATGTTTGTGTTTAAGAATAGCACAGCAGCTGAACTTAAAACACTAAATCTGGAGAATAAGCTTTGTTGAATTGATAAATACTTCGCTTCTCTGTATCAAGTCGATGACTAAATTATTAAAAGATTTCTGATACTCTTGATGTATCTAATATAATTTATTACGCAACTGATGTTGTTACACCTACTTGATATACAAACTTAAAATAATGAGAATGGACCTACGTGATTCTTTTTCTTAAAATTTAAACGTCTATTACATCAATCAAAATTATTTAGTCCTGCTTTATAAAAACATATTAAATTCAAAAAAATACTAATGTCTAATTCAAAATGAATAAAAAGAAAAAGTAGGTGTACTTTTAATAATACTATAATTATATTTTATGATTGAGCTGCTCGTAGCTACGTGGCTAACGCGCCAATCAGTGGATTTGCGAGGTTAAGCCGTGCACACTGCGGTCAGTCTTGTGATGGGTGACAGCTTTCACATGTCGAGGCCCCTCCAAGCTTCTGAAGGCACGCTTAAACGTGGGTCCTGCGCCTGATCTCTCCGGTCGTCTTGGTCTACCCTCCCATCGGACTATGAGAGTGACAGAATAGGGAGTGCACCTGTGTTTGCGCGCATGCTTGTGCACTGTAATATCTCCTGCGTAGTTGGCTACTCTTAGATGAGTTGGACCGCCGTAACTGAAAATCGGCCAGGAGAACATTACATTATTTTACGATTACTATTGCTATCTTATCTTAAGTTGAGTAGATATTTAACTAAGTACTTAGATTAACATTAGTAGGCGAAATATGTGAGACAATTTTTACAAAAACTACCTGTAAACACCATTATTTCAAGCAAATAAATTATTCTATTCTATTCTATTATTATACCTACTCTGTAATATTTAATTAACGACTGCGTGTTTTTCCAGAACTTGTAAATGCCCCCCTGAATTACAACAAATATGTAAATATCATAAAAAGAAACGAACCGATCCAAAAGATGTTGCGGAAATTATTGAGGCGCTCACCTTCGAGGACTTGGTTAACAGTAAGTATATTGTCGAAGGTCGTAGTTAGGTAAAGGCCTCAGCAAACATATTATGCGTATCAATTCCCAGATGTCATCAGGAAGATACAAGTTCAAAAGGTCGAAAACATGAAGAATATTTCTGCCTCCATCTGTGCTGTGCTCTTGTCAGTACCTATGACTTAGGTTTGGTCCTTGCCTCCCTCGGGAAGATATAGATATGATTGTAAGATTATTGCAAACTGAACACACGCTCGTGCGAGTTAGTTTAGGCGTGCAGATTATCTAAATAGGCATTACTTTTAATTAAATACTCTTTTGCAGGTGCAAGAAGAAGAAAAGTATCGAAGCCGCCTAAATTTAAAACTAAACAGTTCAAACCGCCACATTATAGAGATACATGCGTGCCAATGAAGCCTTCTATGCACACCAGGTTAACACTTTTACTAGTTTTTTGTTAGAGCAGGTATAATAATTTTATACCTATGCCTTATTTTACAATTAGGTAGGTACAGATGTAAAGATTGTATTTAAACCAACGGAATTTGGGGTATATTCTTAAAAGTCGACAAAATTTTGTGTTTCTTAGTTCGTAGGTAAGACCTGCTCCACCATATCAAAGAATTTGTGCGTCTTTGGAACTTGATCTTAAGTTTGATACCAAGTCCCTGTGGAACTTTATGGTTTTAAGAGAAAGTTTTAGCCCGTAGATACACAGCCTTTTGCGTGACATGAAATAATTTCCAGTTTAGACTGAAAGGGGTTAATAAGACGTCTCTGATCACTATAATAATAATTATTATACCCATATAGAGGAATTGTTTTTTTGATTGTTTGTTTGTGAATAGGTTTATGCACTACTGGTCAGATTTAACCATTTTTTCACGAATAGAAAGACAAATTTTCAGGAAATAACATAGCCGTAATTTATTAAAAAATAAAGTGAGATCCGCACGAAAAATGGCAATAATGTAATTATATTTATATTATTTGATATTTCAGATTAAGATATATTGGCCATTGTCCTTTGGAACCTCCATCAACGTCCAAAGCAAGGTAAGCTTACTAGGTAACCTTATAAGGTAACAACAAACAATAGTTTCATGTGGTCCTGAAACCCATGACCATTTAAACAATGGTCTATTAATGGTCTCCGGATCCTAATATAGGTATTCTTCTTAAAACTGAAGAGGAAATAAATTATATGTAAGTATCACATAAAAGGCCGGCAGTAGGAAAGTTATAAGCTGTTATTATATTATTAATATTACCACATAAAACAAAAAACACGCTTGTATTACCAGAAGAGGTAGAGGTGGGCTAGAATTGAGTAGGTAGTAATCTAAATTACTTACTACCTATTGCAAATTTTTCTCTAAAGGCGAAATTATACAGACTTTGAGTTTGTCTCAACTTCTGAAGACGAAGAAGATGACATACTGGCTGGTATTTTGAAAAAAAGACGCAGGCGGAGTGAAAAGTATAGGAAGCGAGTTCGATACTTCGATCTAATGCCGGGTGATATTTTGCTGCCTACACCAGTTCCCGTTATTAAACACACTACTTCAGATAAATCTATTTTGAGCGTGAGTACATTTCCTGTTTTTTAAATATTAGATAGTAACTAAACAGTTTACAGTCCTAAAAGGAGTTAAACAGGGAGACCCGCTTTCGCCTAAACTTTTCACTGCGACCCTTGAAGAAGTGTTCCAGCCACCAAATCCCATATCGGAAGACAATGGAATAGTAGTCGGCAAAAAGAGATTTACGAATCTCTCATTTGCCGATGACATTGTCCTCTTTTCATCTTGGGCAGCTGAATTAAGTCTGATGCTCGAACAGCCGAGGCAGGCAAGCCTCAGGGTGATGACCAACAGCACCAGGCGCAACGTAGCCAATGAGAGTGAGGTGATTGAATATGTCCATGAATACATATACCTCGGCCAAATAGTCTCGTTCCAGGCAAGGCAAGAATAGAAGAGATAGAAGTTGCTAGACGCACTGAAACTGCCTGGAAGAGCTACTGGTCGATGAAAGACGCCATGAAAGGTTTTCTACCTTTCTCCCTAAAGAGGCAGCTTATGGACATGTGTGTTCTCGCCACCGTCACCTACGGAGCGCAGACGTGGTCATTAACAAAGCATCAAAAGACCGCTCTTGGGATTTGCCAACGGGCAACGGAACGCAGTATTTTAGGAGTCACACTTAATGACCGCATTAGGAAGTCGATACTGCATTTCAAAACCTAAATTACCGACGTAGGCTCAACAGCTGCCGACCTTAAGTGGAACTGGGCTGGTCACGTCTGCCACATGTCAGAGGTGCTATGGGCGAAAACAACCACGCAGTGGGTCCCAGACAGCAGCAAACGACTTTGTGGTAGGCCGAGAAAAAGATGGCGTGACGAACTAGACTCCTACCTAAAGGACTGGCGTCGAGTGGCGGCAGATAAGCCTTCGCCCTGCAGTGGGACGATACGATATAATAATAATAACTATAGAGTTTCATTAATCAGTACCTACTTAATTATTTTTATATTTTCTGCATGTATAGTTATTTATACTATGTCAAATCTCACGTGCGAAAACATAGAAACATTCCTTTTTAAATAATGCAATTTAAAAAGTAACTTAAGAACTAACTACATTTCGGTATAAGAATTTTTATTCTCGATAAAGATTAACAATAGCGTCAATATGACATTCACTTGAGAACAATACTTATTTTATAGATGACATTATGTTCGCCATCATTAGATTCAATTTACCCCTCCAGTCCACTAATTTCTCCGAAAACAACCTCTAGTAGGTACTCTCTAAGGGTACGCGCGCACTACGAAAATAAATCGTTGCGACTTTTAAAGTGCGACTGCGAAATGAATTCGCAAACGATAAGCTTCCTAGGGTACAAAATATACCTACGTACGTGCGAAAATAAATAGCAAACTATTTATATATATTGCTTTTAGTTATAAGACGGCACATTGTAAGGTTTTATTATAAACAAAGGTTAAATTAGGATTATATCTGTTTAGTGTGCCATGAAGAACATTGTATTGTACTTAAATACCATGCGTTGTTTAATAGTTAGGGGATTTTTAGGTACCTAGTCCGAAAACGAGCGGCGAGGTCATCCAAGCGCAAAGGGCTACGGTCAAACCGGCGGAATTAAGACCGCCTTTGCCCCCAAAAACTGGACATGAGTAAGTAATAAAATAAATGTTTATTTATGAAATATCAAACTTTTTGGCCTTAATGTTATTATTGATAAACGTGTGTATACAGGATTGATCAAACAACTTCTGAAGTGAATCACTTGGCTACTTGACAGCAGACCTATCAGTTTGCAAAGTTGCAAAAATTAAAAACATTTTATAACCTGTAACCTTATCAAAATTTCAGGTTGTTTAGGCCGCATAGTGGGATTGTAATAAACAGAGATCAAGATTTCGTTCCTGACGTAGTACATATTCCAGGGTCCAAAAATATACCAAGGTAAATGTTATTGTACATGTATTGCTTATTGTAAATGGCATCCGTTTAATTTATTTCTAAATACATATTATTTAATTTCAGGCCGAAAAAGCAATTACCTTGTTATAAACGAGGGTAAGTGTTCATATTTGAGACCTAAGCCGATACTAGTCTTAACTCCCACACTTATAAATTAGGCTAACATGTGTTAAGAAAATCTCTATTGTTTGACATGCAAACGACAGAGACAGGTATAATTTAACCAATTGTTCAACACTGACAATTTTTATAATTAAGGGGGATTTTATAATACAAACGTAGGTCTAACATACTAACTAAATGATTAAAATCTAATAAGCGTATTCTCTGATGCGCAGACGTGATCATTAGGATGGATTAATCACTATTTAAGTTGACGTAACTGTGCCCAATTTCAGAATCTGCCAGAGAAGAAAGTGCCCTGGAAAGAAATGTCGGTATGTATTATTTGCAAACGTCATTTATTCTATTTAGTATACTAAATTAATGTGCTATTTCATTTTTCAGGAGATATGCAGCATCATTAAAGAAAAGGAGACACAGGAAGAAACGGGGAAGGTAGAACCTATTTTACTTAATTAAATATGTTAGGTTTGGTGTATCCTGCTTGGAATTTTCTCCTACTTACCATAAGCAGTGTTAATAAGGATTTTAAGGAAGAAGTAAAAAGTTAGTCTAGATAGAACCGACATAAATCTTGTAAAAATAGGGTTCTTTAACACATGAAGTAGCAGTGATAGCCGAATGGTATGACCGTTGGACTGCTAAGTCAAAGGTCGCAAGTTCAAACCACGGCAGGCACCAATGGCTTTTTGAATTCATGTGTGTAGGTACTATGAATTAGTTATCAATTGCTAAAACCAGTGAAGAAAAACATCGGGAAGAACCCGGCACCCATGAGCAATTTTTCAACGGTGGGTAAAGCCATTTCATAGACCTACTGGCGGTTGAAGCTCTGATATTAGGTTGTTCATCAGCCATACGATAAGAAGAAGAAGACCACATTTACTCAACGTTACAATTCCCTTAAAGTTTTATCTCTATATACCTCTGCATCCCATATGCCTCTAATGATTAACGTGTTCTTTAGATATGTCGAATCACAGTATGCTACGATTGGCGCTACCGATGGTAAACCAAGAGCTAGAGGTACACAGAAACATCTTACCGATGATGACTCTTATTGTGGTCTAGATGAAATACCTCGACCTGAACACGTAAGAGACTTTTGAAACAAAGATTACTTTAGCTGTATATAGGTGAAGTATAATAGTATTTTATTCCTTCAAAGCAAAGTCATAACGTGGAAGTATATTTGTGTATTTAATCAGTGCACTAATTCCATATTCGAGTAGTCTCAGTTTCGGAAAGTAGATTTTATGTTCAATGGTAGTAATTTAGAGGATTTTTTTAAATCGTCATTCCCAATTTAAGATTTGGCTATAGTATAGTATAGTAATCTCATAGTTGCGTTTGAAATGTCTCAGAACAAATATTGCGGATCACACTAATTAGTGCGGGAATAAAAACCACGACTCGCACAGCATCCTAAAAACTGAGCCTGCGCCAATCAGGTCCATGTTTATGTTACAGGTCCATATACCAATGAACTTAAAACGAGGAACTTTACAAACACATTCCCTTACTGTTATCCCATGCACTAAAGACAGGAAACCCGATATACACTACGGCATATTGACCGGATCCTTCAATATGTATGATAATAAATTTGGTAAGTGTATTATTTTTTTTCTTTTATCAGGAGACTACACTCACCTAATGATGGTAATATTTGTAATTCCCATGTGATAGGTGTCGAACCTATAGCCATTCACGGGCATTGGACTATCACAGACATTCTTATCTTATTTTATTTCATAAATGATTAAGAAAGCAAATGAGGTTAGACTAATATTACGTTTATTAATTACAGGTGGAAGATCAAGAGGTCGGCAAGCCTTGACCATGAGTGTTATGGCTTATTGTTTAGCATTTCATTATCACCCAAAACAGTGGACGATGAAACTCATAGATAACTTGGTGGATGCTGGTGATCAATGGTATGCTCTTGAAATAGTATTTACAGGTTCTACTTCCATCATCTTATATTGGCAGGTACTATTAATGGTTGACCAATAACTGTAAAAGGAAGGTAAGAAGGAGTTGATTCCCAGTAATTCTTTCAGGTATTCACAATGTTTGGACAAAGTTCATGATCACTCGGCAGTACAGGGAATTTGTGAAGTCTTACCGTTTGGAAAGAAACAAATATTAATATTAAATGGCAAGAGAATGCAAGTGCTGCTGTGTGAACCAGACATTGTTGGCTACACGATGTCACTGGATCCCACGGTCTATAATCTGTGTAGGGGACTGAAGGCTTTCTTCAAGGAAAATAGGGCAGGTGTTATGTTGTCCAGGTATGCAAACCGCCTTTACCTTGGCTACATTTACTTCATACTGTTTTAGTTACTATAATCTATGTTCCTTCTATCTATAAACAGGGTCTTAAAAATCGTGATTTGGAAGGATAGAGTGTGCTATTACATATTCGATGCAGCCGGAAGAGACTCAAGAGCTTATTCGAATTTCGCTAACGGCCAAAGTGCTTTAATTAACGTAAAAGATATTGAATCGGTTTCTGAAATTCTTTTAGCCCGCAGCATCTTGGAAGACCAAAAGTTTGTTTTAGCTCCTGTAAAAGTTTTAAAAATGGCTGATGAAAAATGCGATGAAGATTTCGAATCTGACAAAGAACTTACCCAAGCAGAAAAAGCTATGATGGGCTACAGGATCCTAAACGAGAACTGTGCAATCGTTAATGCTAATATGCATTTAGGAGATCGTTGTTTTGAGGATGCCAAATTTCGACAGGCGTTGCCCATTGCTATAGTCGCAATGACTTATGCCAAAATATCGCCTCCTAACACGTGGTTTTCAAAGACACTGGACAAAATTTTACGTCTGGGAAATAAGTTGTACATTGATTGTTCACATCCAAAAGTAATGATTGATCTAACGATTGATAATATTCCAAATGAAATAATTGTAGGCCCTTATGCGTGTGAGATTATAATTTACAGGGAAAGAGTAAAAGGGCAACTTTACACTACCAAAGAATGCTTGTTTAATATAAAAACTGGGTTGGAGGATTTCTTCAATCACGAGTATAACTGTGGTTTGTTGGAGTTTAATAATTACATGCTTGCGGTGTGGAGGCAAAAAGATATGTTCTATTTGTTTGATCCTTATCCACGAACTACTGACGGCTTAAGGTCAATGAAGGGAGGAAAGGCATGTTGCATGATGCTTTTAAATCCGGAAACAATGGCTGCTGCTTTTACTAAAAACTGGGATTATTTACCATCAACAACGCAATTTTATATACACGCCTTTAAAGTGTTAAAGTTAAAGAAAAAAGAACCTAAGGTAAAAAATATAAAATACCTAGTTAAGTAGTTTGCATTAGCATGGTGGCTCACAGGAAAAAGTAAAAAAATAACGAAATCAAATCGCATGGACAGCAAGTCTACAAAACACAGTAGTAACAGTATTTTTTTACGTTTCATTATTATCATACGATATAAGTGATAGTTGCAAATGATTATTTGTTAATGTGGTTATTACTTACAGTTACAAATAGTTTGTACACTAAGCGATGAACAATTGCCCGGGCCGAAGGCGAAAAGAAAAGTGCTGCAAACAAGGCAAGGTCATGGCGATGGCGGGATGGAGATATTTCACGACGTAATGCCTGTAGAAATTATAGAAACTATGAAGGAAGGAGGAGGAGGAGGAGGAGTAAGTTCCAATAATAATAGTTATAATTTGGATTAGGTACTTAGTATTTTACAGTTTGCCATCATACCATGAACTCTTAAAGCAGGACATTTTACGTTGTTAAAGCGAGACATCGCATTACACTACACATAGCGGCGTCTCGCTCAGACCTCGTAAAGGGTCCCGCTTTAAAAGTTCATGGTAATGTGGCAGTTTGACATTTTCATAGTTATGTAAATATAAAAAACTCTGTTTTAGTCGAAACTTACGTGTTTCACACAATGTATTCGACTAAATACGTTTTAATTTTGCAGCCACAAGTTGACGAGGAACAAATGGGTGATATCATTTCTTTGGTGGACAGTGTACAAGAAGATTATGTACCACCAATACCAATGAGATATAAAAAACCAGAAGAGGAGAGTATAGAGCTGAAAGTGGGTAAGTGGTTACGTCCAAGAAGGTTTGTGGTTTTTAGTTAAAACTATTTAGGTTACAGATTAATGGTTTTTCTTTACTAATGGATACATTATTATCCTTATTTTTTAGAATCTCATTATTACCAAATTAGTTGCCTACCTGCACATTAATTTACGTAACTAAATGTGTATTGCCAAAATAACCGATCTAGCTACAGTGGTTTAGGCTGTGCGATGATCGATTTCTCTCGATTTTATATTATGGTGGAAATCGAACAAATTAAAAAAAAACTGCCAAAAAATGGGTTCCCTAAATTTTTATTTTTTGACTTGATAAAAAAAACTTTTAAATTAATTAATTCAAAGTAATGGGTACCGAGGTCCTAACGCTAACTGTCTCATATAAACTAGGCCATTATCGAAACTGATTGATAATTTAAAAAAACAGTAAAGGCCAATATTTTAGATAGGCTGTTCACATTGCCTGAACGATTAAGAGCCCTGTTATTTGCAGTAAACTTGGACTCGCCAACGGTGTCAGTGACCCAGGTTGTGCCTCCTTGGCCGAAGCCCCGTGACAAGACCAACGAGCCCATCGAGCCTGACCCCGATCCTGAGCCCACCCCGCCGCCTACTCCTCCACCGATGCCGGTTAGATCAATCATAGTTTTTTATAGTCTTATAAAATCCAGCATATATGATAACGAATTAGATTGAAACTACACACTCACACTCGTATCAATGGGTATGTTAAACATAACATCATGACACGTGTACCTATTTCATGTTTTGTTATGGGGGGGGGGGAACCTCCATCCGAGTATTAGGGCGAGGCTATTGCCATTAACAGGGCACAAATCCAGACTACTGAGATTTAACCAAAAGGAATCCATAGGAGATCCAATGTTTGTTAATATGTTACTATTAAACAATAATATAACGCGAATTTTATTTTATTTCAGCCTCCGGAAGGTGGCGAGGAAGAGGTAAGCTTTTAAATGTATTTAAGTATATTCGACTTTTCCCATTTCGTAATTGCGCTATAGGAAAATTCCAATATACATTATTGAATCAAATAAAAATTTATTTATATTCAAATTGTAGGAAGAAGAAGCAGCAGAAGAGGAAGAGGACGAGGAGAAGAGAAAAGAAGCCGAAGAAAAGAAGAAAGCTGAGGAGGAGGCGAGGCGTAAGGCTGAGGAGCTGCCGCCGCCACTCCCTCCACCACCACCTTCGCCGCAGCCCGAGCCTGAAATGCCGGTAAACACCATACACTACTTTTTTTTTTATAAAACACGCAAACCTTTATGAGCTATCGGAAGTTAGCTGCAAGAGGTTGCCCAAAGCTTAACGAATTTGTGCATAATAATATCTCCTGAATAGTTGGCCAGTGTCAGCTGAAATCTTTTTATATTCATTATTTTATAGCAAGGATCGTAGGCTAGATGACATTTGCTCAAGACTAATCATCTAATCATCTCGTATTTTAGCTGGCCCCTATGCAAATCGCCGAAGATGAAGTTCAAACCTTGCCGGCCGTGAATGTAGATCGACGTGTACTCCTTACAGAGGACGCTCAATACCGTTTCAAATTAAGACAAATCCGCAAGAAAATGACTCCTCCTTTAATAGAAGACCAGTTTGAGGGTACACTCGAAGAGGAATTGGCCAAACCGAGTAACTTTAAGAATTTACCAGATACTTCGCAGATTGTAAGAGGAACGACTTGTGTGTCAGATCCTGGCGCCCCAGAAACTATTGATAGATTGCCATTTGGTGCAATAATGGCTATAGTCACCTCCTATAAATATTCGATAAATACTTGGACACCTGGTATTGTGAATTTTGTAGTCGATACAGCTAAAAGACTTTATGAGAATAAACAGCAGAAGTTTCAACTTGCTCCTGTACATATAATACCGAAGATTGCGCTTGGACATCAGGTTTGTTTTAACATAAAATTTGTTTTTATCTGCATAATTTGCAGTGGCATTAGGCTCTGTTGCATTAAATTACTATAAATTACCGCCAAAACGAACTTATCAGCAGTCAAGAAAGCAGAAACTTGATATACCTACGTAAATGCTGAATGAACATTATGTACCATCACAAATGTACTTTATTTCATTGTTTGCAGGCCTACCATGCTAATATAGACGTTGTTGGAGAAGGTGCTAGCTGGCAAATGGAAGATGTTCTGACTCGGAAATTTTTCAACAGATATGATAGAGGAATGATTACAACTGCCTCATATAGTTGTGCCTTTTTTAAGAGGAATGGTCTTTATTATCTGTTTGATGGCAGTCCATGTAATGCAATGGGCTTCAGAGACGAAAAAGGCAGTAAAGGCAAAGCTTGCTTTTTACGATTTAAAACGTTACGGGATCTTGTGAGCAGGTAAATAAAATTGCATGTTTAAGGGATAAGTTTCTTATGTGATTTTCATATGTGACTTCGCCTCAATCGGGTAATAATGACGACACAATTGAAATATGATGGCAAACATCTTAAATTGCTAGTAGTAGGCCTGGAAGTCTATAAACAGACTTTGAACTCAGGTTGTTCGGAGCAAAGACAACCTCTACAAGTGGAAGTTCACAGAGAGGTCAGACCTTCAATGCGAGTGCAGCGTGTCCCCCAAACTATGGTCCATCTTCTATATTGACCCGCGAGTCCTGTGACCTGCACGCCTGAGGAGCTAATGATGGCTACTGGCAACGCTGTTTGCGCAGCGGAGTTATGAGACGTTAAAATTTAAGTTTGCCATTGACTCGCTAAGAAGAAGTAATAGGCTAGTTTTGTATTTTGTTTTCCTACCAACAGTTACTGATATGACCATTTGTCAAGCACGTACTTTGATGTTCTTTCTTAAAAGTCTCATCAGCTCATGCCTAAGAACAAGAACTGCGCTATTTAATATACAATGTTTATAAAATTTATTAAACATCTTCATCTGCCGAAAGACTGTTGAATCCTCTTAAGGCCTCTCATTCAAGGGAGGGTTGCCATAATCCATAAATAAAATTATTAATGACGGTCACCTATTATTTTTACAGAATTAATTATAATAAAGACGGTAGAGCGGACGATCAGCAATTTATTCTGAGCAGAATTTTAGTAAGTAGACTTCTTAAGGAACCTCGAACTAAGTTACCTGAAGATTATGACTACTCGACTGGTAGGCCTGTGTCGAAAAAGTCTAAACCGACAATTGTAGACTCGGACGTAGACGGGATCAAACGAAGCTCTGTTGATGCACAAGAGGCGAAGAGCCAAACTGCAGTCGGCTACCAGCTTGTTGATGGAGTGTACAGAATAGAAGGAACCACATCACTTAATTTCAGAAAACCTAGTTCAGATGTGAAGTCTTGTCATTTTGTAAGTTTAATTGCTATGTTAATGGCGGCCATGCATCCTATCAGAACATGGGACCATGTGATGGTTGATACATGTATAGAAAAGGGTCTCGAAATATACGAAAAAGCTACGAATTTAAACGTATGCGAAAAGAGAGTTATTAAAAATGTCATACTGGACGGAAAATTCATAAATATCAACATCAAGAAAATTATCGTTGTCAATGAAAATCCGGAGAAACGACTAGAGCAATATTTAAAAGCTGTGTTGAAAAGACTCCGTTATGTTATTATTAGATATCCTCACTGCAGTATGGTTATATGCCAGACAGAAGGATATTATCACCTTTTCGATCCTTACCCGCCACCAAGCGAAGATATAAAGGAAGAAGAAAAGAAAAACAAACCTTCTAAAAAAGGAAGTGCAGTCGCTTCGTGGACTTTATACCGCTCCATGGAGGCGCTTATTCGCCGAATAAGAAAAGTGTTACCGAGCAAGCAAGCAGACAGCCCCGAATTTTACACTTTTGAACTGACTTCTGTAAAGACGGCGCCTC
Source organism: Abrostola triplasia (assembly GCA_946251915.1). Lineage (NCBI taxonomy): Eukaryota > Metazoa > Arthropoda > Insecta > Lepidoptera > Noctuidae > Abrostola > Abrostola triplasia. Next base: position 5,424,355 of record OX276430.1, read on the forward strand.
GACACTCTGCTCTGAACTATAGACTAAGTCCACTCTTCAAACCCGATGATAATCCTAATTTACCTTATTTGAAGCGCAGAAAAATAAGACCTATAGTGGACGAAAAAATGTACTGGTTAAATATCGAATCAGTACCATGGTCTAGAATGAGTGCTATGAATGACTTAGGTCTAGATCGAAAGACACCGAAAACTATGTGGAAAGATTGGGACATAGAATTTCCAGGTGATCTATATTCCTTATGGGGAACTATACACCCATTGGACCAAAGATTTGATCCAGTCTTACGAGGAAAACAATATCTTGCGGTAAGCGTCGTCGCTATAGCAATGACCCAAGCGGTTAATATTAGTGGTTGGACAAGTGGATTCCTAGATGGAATAGTCATAGGCGGTAATGACTACCACAAAAAATGTATGGCAAAAATTGGAAGTAATCTTAACCACGAGATAGCTCTTTCCGATTTAGATGCTAAATTTGACGAAATGTACCCATTTTCATTTTCGGTCAAATTTGAGAAAATTATTTTTGGATTCATGTACAACATATATCCTGATCGTTTCAATTTAAGTAAGGCTTTAGCCTATTTCTTTGAAAAGAATACACTTGGAATCCTCACCAGTCCCACGAAAAATTTAGCTTTCGGTAAAATAGGCGGCTCATACTTTATGTTCGATTGTCAAAGTTATGGAGCGCCAACATTCAGTCCTAGTCAAGGAGCCGCATACATATTGAAATGTGAAAGCCTCAATAGATTAATTTACTGCATTACAATAACGTTGAATATTAGAAGACATGGACAACAATTTCACTTATTTAATGTTGCAGTAACAGTTCATGAAAAAAGTAAATAAAGTAATTCTGTAAATATTGATATTTCAAACTATTTTCCTTTAGCCAAAAATATGATAATACTTAAAGTAACGTAAGTACAAAAAGTATGCTTGGGGGCCACAAAGTGTGAGAACCTGGGTTCAATTCTTGGGTCGAGTAGCTTTATTGGATTTTCTCAGTTCAGTAGCAGCATGTGTCAAGTCTGGATGTTTGCCCGGTTAATAGATTTAATTTAGCCCCTTATACACTGGGACAACAAAACTGCCAAAATGTGGGTGTGCTATACACCTCTACCTACCCTTTCGGGGAAACTGGCGTGAGCTTAGTTATGATGTTAAAATTGATCATACCACTTCGAAAACAAGAAGCAGCGTAGATATTCTGCTAAGACCTCCAGTTAAATCACAGCCAGCAATTTTTTAAATTTGATATGTACGAACGTTTGTAATTAAACCTATTTCCAAAAAAACATACGTATTATGATTACCTACCTAAATCTACCATCAAAGCTCTCACCAGTAAAAATCCTAAGTCGCTGTGGCCGAATACGGTCTGGATATATATATATATACCTACCTACATATACCTTTAAATTGTCACAATGAAAATATGCAAATAATATAATAACCTAGCCATCCTTTCATACATAAGTAATTGGTGTCTACTGAGTCGAACCGTCCGAAAATCTACAGCAATAGATCAGATTGAATATATTATCTCGTATGAACTTTCATTATTTATCGCTTAACTAAAATATAATACCTTGTTAACTATAATGATGACTGTGTTAGTGTTGACTTACACCTTCACCACATGAGTACCTTCATGTGTTGAAAGTGTAAGTGTATATTCTAGGTATAGGAATTTCTTATATATCACGGATGCGTTTGTCAGCAGTCTTTTCTCTGAGCGTTTGTCAAACAAAAAACACCTACATAATAAAATGATCACAGGTACAAACACCCAGGCTTTGAACAGCAATCTGCGGCTCACGTGATTTTTGTCACGTTCAGGGATTGAAGCAGCCTTCTAATCCCTAGGCGTCCTAGTCACTGCGTGGGTCGTGTATTCCACGTAGTAAATACCTCTATTAGTAGTAGGTAATTTTCGTACAAAGTCTGGCACTAAATATTGATCACCTGCGCCTGTACGATTTCTATAGCTACAGCTGTGTGGCACGATGAGGGTTAATGCTCTATTTTACATCAAAGTTTAAGTCAAATTACTAAAAATACTAAATGAACTTCTTATGACTATAGATAAACTGCAAATAGCATAACATTTCAATATAGGTAAGGTAACCTATAAAACCACGTTTTGCGTTAATTATGCTTTATAAATACATACCTACATAGTGGCGACATCTATGCGTCATGTGCATGCAGTTTACAGATTATGAATCCTGTTATCAAAATAGGTTTTTTAGATTTTAACACTGAATATAATATAGGACTAGGCTCTAAAAAACTTCTTGTACACGTGCCGGTGTTAACTTGTACTCCAGTCAATTAATTATAGTTATTTTATAATGATATGGAGCTCGTAACTATCGCGCAGATCATTAAATTTTTCAAGCTAAGCAGTGCTTGCTGGGGTCTTCTGACGGGAGTCAGCGGGTGATCTCTCCCTTGTCTCTTCACCGGCACTATACGTTCCCTCGGACTGACAGTAAATGTGAAGAAATGGAATGTGCTTGTATACGCTAACTCTTGTGCACTATAAATATGTCCCGCGTAGATAGCTAGTTTCAGTTGATACTGGCCGCTGGGAGGTGATCGAAATTAGATCAAATGAAACCAAATAACACTGACCGGCCCGGGAATCGGACCCAGAACCTCACACAAAGCAGTCGCACATCGCAACCACTAGACATACCTACAAGGCAGATTTTATTATAAATATTGCATTCTACCTACTTCCAGATATATAGATAAAGAAATTATAAGTTTCTTGTATCAACAGAAAACAAAAGCACAAAAACCTGACATTATTGATTTTAAATATTTATATTAGGATGCCAATGTTTTTACCACTGTAAGATTTATACTAATTTAATATTCGGTTAGTTTATATGCATAAATTGTTATTGCAGGGTTAGTTGCATCATTGGTTACTATTGTTTGATACTTTGGTGCTTAGCAACATCCTATATCAACCAAAACAATTGCATTATTTTGGCAATGAGACTGTTACCTACACCAAAGCTATGTTTTACAGACCTCATATTAGAATAAATAAGCTTTATAATTAACAATGTTGTAGGTAGGTATGTACTTATTGATATACAAAAAAAAAACAATAAAAAATGAAACATTTTTGTACTAACTGTATTATATTCATTAGAAACATTGGTTTTATCAATAGTCACATGCAGTCATAGCCTTGTTAGTCTATTTTTTAAAGTATGTATATTCTTCACTTGTAGGTAAAGCTTTGCCTAGACTAACAATCTCTTATTATTCATCTTATAGAGTGAATGTATTTATATAATTTGCAAAGATTTTGGAAATTAATCCTTAGGTTTGTATGGTATTGACTTTCATACAAAAGAACATTTATTAGTTTTAAGGTACATTTATTAGATTTTATTTTTAATTATTTATTTCTGGCAAATTCAGAGTGAGCTAAAGACCTTTAATGAACTACATATTGACAGATAGGTGATATATAGAGTGAGACAATACTTTGTAAATCAAATAATTCTTGGGATGTCACACAAGTTACAGCTTTTTTAGTCAATTTGGTATTCTTATATTAACTCGATCAAATTAATAATATAAAAAGGCACAAAAATATTGCACATATCTAAATTCTTTTACTTTTAAATTAATTTACTGTAAACAGATATGCGCTTGCAACTGTTGATCGTTCGAAGAAGCATTTATCTATTGAAGTTGCAATAAACATAGGTTACTAGATAGGATCGCCATGTGCAGCCATTAGATTGAATTTTTAACTTGCTTCTTGATAAATTATGTTACAAAGGCAAAGATCAATGAATAAAATGAATGTATCATGTTCATTTTATTATAACTGTAAAAACCTTATACATAATGTACTTTCCATGTGTTAAATATTAGTTTTATCACTCTGGGGGCCTTATTCAAGATCAGGTAAATTTTCATCATCCGAGTCTGTTTCTAAGTCATCGAACGACGGTTTCTCAGCCTTGTCCCCTCCGCCGCCGCTCATTGACCGAAGCATTTCTTCTATGTCATAAGAGTTTCCTCCACCATTCTCATCTTCATCATCTTCGTCTTTCCACTTATTAAAATCTACCTTAAGGTAATGTGGTTTCTTCTTATCTTTTGTTAATGATGGCCAGTAAGGAGCGTCTTTCTTTTCTTTTAAAAGAATCATTTCTATGCACCTGCCTTTATTTACGAAGGCGCTAGTTTCAGGAATTACAGCTTCATATAATGGTATAGTCACCTCATTAACTTTATTGTCTGACGCATTAACGCCTTTAAAATAAACACGGTCCTTTTCTATTTTAATTGTAGGATCTTTAGACTCGATGCTGAACGTGAGAAAAACGTCCTCTTTGCGCTGGGCCCACAAAACGGGAGGAGGCACTGGTGTTTCGTTAGACATGTTTGAATGAGTTAATTTCAACCGCAATGTAAAACTTGCGTGCTATTTAATTAATTTAAGTTAACTTCTAGACTAGATTTACTATTCGACTCACGAAAATTGATAGTCTTTCTATGCCGCCGCCTCGCCGCACCGATTCATTTATGGAAAACGGGTGCACAGATACAAAAGGGGCTTCCGTTTGTGACAATCTGTATTTCGTTAATCGAACTAATATTCGACTAAAAACAAATTTGTTGAAATCATAATTGAAACAAAGCTATACAAACAGTTAACTCAATGGAATTAATTATTCAAACATTAATTCTCGTAGTTGAATAATATTATACCGAGTCAAGGGTAAACAAAAATAATGTTGTTATAAACGATCTCATATTTACGCTTGTTTTTTAGCGCAGGGAAGGCTGAGACCATGAAATACGAATTTACCCGCATGTTTTAGATTTTTCTAGGACTTATTTTGCCTAATTATTAACGCCTTTTCAATTAAATTGTATCCCCTTATATTATAATATTTAATAGTGTAAACAAAGGGTATCCCATTATGACTCGCATCATTAAGACTCCCCCACACAGGTGCGTATTACCGGTCGATGATACCGTATGCGTTATTGCGATATGTTTTTAGTACATCATGTGGTTTTAATATCACTAACAACCGAGACTACAGTTAAGTAATTGCTTGCCATAGGTTGCAGAACACGTATGTTTATATTCAGTTCTTAGGTACTGTAAATATAAATATGTTTATGAGGGGTATGTGTTAAAAGCAAATACTTAATACATTTATGTCTAACATGGAATATATTTCAAAAGAACCTACAGTGATTGACAATTTGATAGTTTTATGAAATATGGACCGGAAAACATGTTTAATGGTAGGTACCTAATTAGTATCTAAGAATAAATCACAGCTTGACTAATTATTAAGACGTACAAGTCAAAAAGTTGGAAATACACTTAATTATATCAATATTCATTATTATTGAGCACTCATAATCAACTTGCTATATCTTTTCCGTATCTGGGTTTCAAATGTAACATTTATAAAATTATATATAAAATAATTGCAGATATAATCTTATGACCATACTCATAGTAGGTACATCCTAATAAGTAAATACATACGAAGAAACTCCTGAATATCATAATAAATTATGTCTTTACCTATGGATGTTGGATTTAATTGTAGCAAGTAAATGCAAATATAGAACTTACATTATTACCAAATATGTTAAATTAACCTTATTTTATATAATTATTATAAATGTTAAGGTAAAGGCGCATTCTTTCTTTTAATCTTATTACATTCTTGTAAACTTACTTCTACATGGCAGTTATTCGTGGACATTTTAGGTTTATTAATCAGTAAGTATAATCATTATTAAAATTAAGTGTTATACATATATTCATTCTATTTCTACTTATAGTTTAAAGAAGCAGTACAATTGCGATTTTATGTAAGATGCCATTGTTTTATTTATAATAATAATTAATTACAAGTATTTGTAGTTAGAATAATTATACATTGAAAGTAGGTACTTAAGAGCCATTTCACAAAATTTTGACGTTCGAATTTCGGCAGAATTGTCATGTGTGCGTGACACACCCACACAAAAATAATGCTAACAGTGTAGCGCAAAAAACGAGACGGACAAAAAAATCTTGATCGTTATTACAATATACCTATATTCGAGATTTATGAAAATATTTTGAATTCATTAGTAAAAACATAACATCACGCCTGTATTCCCCGAAGGGGTAGGCAGAGGTGCACATATAGTACACCCAAATTCCGCCAGTTATGTTTTAGGTCCCAATGTAATAGGGGGCGAGCCTATTGCCATCATCCGTGCTGCTACTGAGAATTACCTAATGCCGAAAAACCCAGTAACACTTTGCCCGACCCGGGATTCGAACCCAGGACCTCGTGCTCAGCAGTCGCGCTTAGCAACCACTAGACCAACGAGGCAGTCGAGGAATTCATTAGTTATTTGATCATATTATTTATTTGTTCCTATTTTTTAAGGCGGTTTTTATATTTTTTATTTCACAATTTTTAGTGATGCCTAGGATTCATCCGCCGTAGACATTTTGAGGATTAGTATTTGAAATCCTTACAAAATGCTCCCTCAAACGATATCTCACACGATATATACTATTAAAGTGGTAGAAGGGGGGACAAGGCACCACCTCCCCCTCTTTCTTTCTAGTTTGTGGCGACAATTACTTAGGCTATATTACTTGTAACGACAGTTCTGCTATGATTTTATAATGAGTTCAGTTCCATATCTCCAAAGATCATCATCAGATCTACATGAAATTTCAATGGGACTATTTCGAAATAAACTACTTTCCAACAAAAAAAGAATTTTGCAAATCCGTCTTTAGATGACGGAGTTATGCCCGAACATACATAAAAAATATATTTAAACATCCGAATTGATATCCTCCTCCATTTTAAAGTTTTCAAAATAAATATACAAAGGCGAACTTAATACCTTAGGCATTTTTTACCAGTCGACTTTAGAGCGATATGGAGACAAATATTAGGTAGATGCACATATCGATGCATGCGATGTGATTACGTATGGCTCTGAGACGTGGTCGCTAACGGTTGGCCTTTTGGAAAGGCTCAGAGTCACTCAACGAGCTATGGAAAGAACTATGCTCGGGGTTTCTTTGCGCGACAGGATCCGGAATACGGAAATTCGCCAAAGAACTAAAGTCACCGGCATAGCTCGAAGAATATGCAAGTTGAAGTGGCAATGGGCATGCCATATCGCTTGAAGGACCGATAACCGCTGGGGAAGAAAGGTTCTCGAGTGGCGACAACGAACCGGAAGACAGCGTTGGCAGGCCTCCCACCAGGTGGACCGACGATATCGTCAGAATTGCGGCCCAAGCGGTAGATGCAATTGGCAAGCTGTCGTTTATTGTGGCGTTCTAAGGGAGAGGCCTTTTAACAGTGGACGTCTACCGGCTGATGATGATGATGATGACGTATATCGATACGCAAAATAATAAACATACATATAATACGTTACATACATACATGAAACAAAACAATACATTTATATACATAAAGCAACAATTAAATCTAATACAAGATAAAAACAATATAAGCATCAAAAAATTCATCCCCATTGATGTCAACCGGTAACGTGCCCAAAAGACTGGCAGCATTGCCACGTGTAGTTTGCGCAAACTCCTAGACCTACCAGGTATGATTGCTTGGCGCTTATTCGGAATTGCCGCCATGCCAAATCTCTCGGACCAGTCCATTGTAGCTTAAAGATCGCAGTTGGTTGCACTCATTGTCTAGTACACATCATCAATCCCAGAAGCAGAGTAAGGCTACAAGTTATCGGCATATGGAATACGCACACCGAAGTGATTGGATTATAAGGTTAATAAAGATAGAAAACAGCAATGGGCGGAGAATACCACTTTGTGGAAGGCCAGATTTTAGCTCACACCAGGAAGAAGAGGACTCTTCCACATGGATCGACCACTGGCGTTCCCAAAATTAAGGGATCTATCCAGCGCTTTAGGAGACGCCAAGAGATGGGATAGGATGTAGACGAGGATATCGCGATTGACTATATTGAAGGTATTGGAAAAATCAACTAGGGCTGTAACTTTAGTATCTTCTATGCCTGCCTTAATGTCGCCAATCGCCTGGCCTGCAACCGGACTGCAAGGGAGACAAGAGGTTATTTTGGTTGACTCTTCGTATATTCTCATGGACATAGGTCTCGAGCACTTTAGATAGGAAAGAAAGGATAGAGATTGGTCGGAAGTGACTGGGTAGAGAAGAGCTCGATATTTTAGGTAAAAGGTGAACGAAAGCTTTGCGGTACAAGGAGGGGAAGTATCCGGTATCCAAGGAGCACGATATTATGTGTGTGATTGCTGGAAGAAGGTGGTCAACTATTGTGACGATCATTCCGCGATAGACGTTATCACAGTCTAACGCTATGGATTTGATGGAGGATGATCTTTTTGATTTCTCCCTCAGTGACTGGAGATATGTGCAAGGGATTTATGTTGGGACGCGGGAGACCATCGACGTAAGCAAGTGTCTGAGGTTTGGTCTTTTGTCTAAAGTTGAGCTAGTGAAGAAATGCGAATTGAGATCGTCCAAATCAATGGAATTCAACCGGTCAAATAGTGGTGATTTGCCAATACTGAGAGTTTCAAGGAACTTCCAGAGATCGGCAAAAGTGGAACATAAATACATGTAATTTAGAATATGGCGGCGTTTGGTATTGGATATTACTTAATTATACCGATTTCGTGCAGCTTTGAAAAGATTCCAGTCCTCATCACGATCTTTCTTGAATTTTCAAAAAGCGCGATCCCTACGCTTTATGGCCAACTTTACACCATTCAAAATCCATGGCGCAGGTGGACGCTTCAGCTTTATCTTTTCAACCGGTGCGTGTATATCATAAAGCTCGATGATTTCCCGGTTAAAACCGCTAACCTTTTCGTCGACCGCGGGAGCCTCCATCATAGGTTTCCAGTCGATTAGAGAAGCATCTGAACTCAGTTTGCTTACATTGATTCGCGCGAAGCTGTGCATGTACATTGTACAGTACCTTGAGCTTAGGTTTATGAGGTTTGAGGATATACGATAAAAGTATAAGGTCGTGGTGAGAGAATCCAGCGGTGACGAGTCGGCCATGAGAGGAAACCAGGGAAGGATTGGGGGTATTAATGAAATCGAGCCGAGTGTGCTCAGCTACATCGTTGTGGTGAGTGGCTTGAAGCAGTACGACGAGTAGGCTGGCAGAATCGACTATGTGCAGGAGTTTGGAGAATTGGGAGGTATGCGGAGTAAGTGTTGAAATCTCCCATGATGATGTGGTGTGCATAATATGAACCTATCGATTATAATACAGTTTCGAATGCAGTGGAATCGTTACGGAGGTAAATAGCGGCGCCACCCCTTCCCTTACCGACCTTATAATTGCAAATAAGGACGAACTCGAGCAGGGGGTAGAAAGTAGATAAGATGTGAGGTTTGTGCAAAATTTCCGAAATCAGGTTAGCATGAACGTTGGCTGGGACTACTTTGCGCATTGAGGGGACAACATTTTTGGCAACATTTTTCGCGCAACTTATAATTCAGTGTGCTGCTACAGAACAGAAACTTACGTCATCAGATATAATATCTGATTGGATGGTTGCTGAATATTGATCAAATAAAATATTTTAAAAGAATTTAATAACATCTTATAATAAACAAAACCGGATGAAAATAATTCGTAGAAAATGAAAACGTTGTGGTCGTAGTATAAAAATGGGTTTTTAATACGAATTTTCGTAATTCAAAATTTGAAAAAAGTGACACAGGTCCTGCCTCTAAGGGCGCTCGGGCCCGACTGATCGTTCTACGTTTGTGCATTGTAATTTATTGTGATTTTGAGTGATATTGAAAATGGTATTATATCTAATTAAATAAAGGAATATTAAAAAACATTGTATTAATAGATTTCCCAGAGAGCATAGTTCATTATGGCATAATTTTAAAAGTAGTAAATACCTTTATTTAAACCAAAAAGTCGCGATAAAATTACCATATAAAACCGTGAAAACCGGTTTAAGTATTTATTTTTTTATCAATTAAAAGTGTTATTAATCGAAAATTTTCCACCGTATGTTACAACAAAAGTATATGTCCTATGCCTATTGTATTTTTTCCATTTAAATTTGTTGATGTAAATGGTAGAATTTGAAGCCCGAAAATGGCTCTGCGATGGATTTTCAGAAAACGTGTTGCGGGAAATAGCTCACCACACAGCAATCAAGTTATATTTTGAAAATCTAATTCTATTTGTAACAATGGGAAAGATTGGTCTACATTCGACATGTATTTAGAAATTCCTTCGTACTACCTACGATGGTAAATTTCGCGTCCGAAAATCCAGAAAACTGTCAAAAAATGTGAAATGGCTCTTAAAAAGAAATGGTTTAAAAAAGCTTGATTTAATTAAATTATGTTTCTCCCAGTGAAGATAGATAACAATTCTATGTTCTACGTAAAGGTACTAGTCAGACATACTACAGCATAAATAAAACTGAATAAGTAGGTCAATAATCAACTGTGGAAATAACAATGACTCGATTAAAAAACAAAGATTTACATTTATGTGAAATCCTAATTTCATACACGATTCCATGAACAAAAATCTATATTTTTTGCAAGATTAATAACAATAAGAAAAAACGTATAAAATATTTAAACCACTTCTGGTTGAAAAACTACAAATTCTTTTACCAGGGTGTCGGAGGATTGCCAGCAGCTCTGTGAGCAAGTAAATATGAGGACAGACAGGAAGTGCAGATGTGCTAGAGACGCGTTAGTTGGGAGTAAGCGTAGTGTTTCCGCGAACTCTGGTACGAGTTGCAGTTCACAGAGCAGTCGAGCACCGCATCGTGTGCAGACGGTCGGCGCGCTGGGCGCCTCCGGGGTGCTCGCGCTGCTGGGTAGCGGAGCGCCGAGAATTGGAGACTCTTCCCTGGAGTACCTGTAAATCATTTACATCACAGGTTTACTAATTTGCGTAAGGGATTTTATTACGAGCTTTATTAGCTTTCTCTACAATTTACCTAAGAATTTGTCCCGGATTCATCCGAAGGCGAGTTAGAAAAGCATGGAACAGCCTGTCTCCGTGTAAAGGAGCCGCTTCCTCGTAGGGTTCGTCGTCAGAACCGCCGCCGCCAGCTCCAACTCGGTCGCCCGCACAAACTTCTATTTCTAAAATATTATACAGATTATTTATTCAAACAGACAAGTGTGTGCTTTTGAATTTTAGGAAGGAGACATAAAATATAAATATGTTTTTATTTTGTGTTAAAACTGAAGAAAAATATTTAAATGCCATATCAGAGGCCCACAGGCGAATTAAAGTCTGACACCAGGTTGTTCATTAATCATATGATAAGAAGAAGTGTAGATAGATAGTTTCTAATGTAGTAGATACTTAAGTTAATCAGTTATAAGTAGCAATAATCACATTGGTCCCAGACTAGGGGGCTCTGTTGTTCTTTGCTTACTATTATTCAATTTGTATTACATAAATCATTACAAGAAGGAAGCATAATAATATCTAAGTCTATAACTACAATATAATATAAACTTACCGTTCTCTCTTTTATATTTATTGAGCAATGCATTGGCTCTATCATCATTACCAGTTGAGTTTTTCCATTCTTGTTCAACATATACAAATTTTGGCACAAATTGTAATGGTCCACACATAAGTTGACTTCTTAGGTCATGTGGTAGCTCTGCAGTCTGAAATGAATGTCTTGAAATATTAGCTAGCATACAAACAATAGTAAAAAAAACTCAAATCTATTTTTAAGTTTATTCTAGTCATAGAATGAAAAGTAAGCTCAGCTATTAAATAAAATAAGACAATATGAATCAAATGCTTGGATATATTATTGAGATTAACATTTTTTTGCAATATGTGTAAAGCATATCAACTAACATATACTGCATATACCATTAAATGTGGATTCAATGTAGTTATTGTATTTTAAAGAATAATCAGGACTAGTTGAATTAGATATAATCTAACAGTTAATACTGGTGAGAAATGAAATAAACAAATATTACTTGATGCAGTAATGCTTCAACATCATTGGTAGGTGCAGTAGGAGTGTCAACTGTAACTAGTCCAGGTTCATCTCCCCCCTCCAGTTCGGCAGCTGCTGCAGGTGCTCCAATAGCACCCATTGCCCCTGCAAAATATAATAGCAAATGAATAAATACTGATAGAAATATCACTATATGGATGGCATTAAAACCCTTGGGAATTTGATAAATCCAAAAAAAGGTAAGTATAGAAGTAATTGGTCACTGTTTAACAAACTATGTCTGGCACACTTGGACTTTGAAAATTTAAATTAAAAACAAAAACATTTAAAAAATGTGTTCGTTTTTTAAAATACAACAAATAAATAACTCTAAAAGTTTAATTACCTTGGATAGGAGACATATTGGCATTGTGTGCATCAAACACTTTCAGATTCCCAAAAGCTTGATCAACCGATTCCATTTCAAATGAATTACTCTCCTCATCTTCATCTGAGTTTCTATATAAATTTAAAAGTACCATGATTATTTAATTCATATTATGTAAAATGAACTGTACAATGCTGACGAACAACATTTACATTGTTTGTTAATACAAATTCAATTTAAAGTTTGGAACACCAAGAAGTATTTGTCTAATAACTATAAAACAACAGGTTAATCAATGAATTGTAATTTGTAAATATACCTTTGCATTGCATTATTAGGGCTGGAAGCATTGTCAACATTCATTGCGTTTCCATTGGCTGTATCATTGTCATTCTCATCCCACTCATCAGCACCGCTGCACCATGACATTTTTGAGTCAGCACTGGGTATAGCCACAATGGCACCCAATTCATTTGTGGATTTATCTTGGTACTGACTTCGAACACATAACCAACTAAAAAAAGGTTATGTATATATAGATACAATTTATTTTTATAATATATATTGTAATGTGTATTGATGTTACAATCATATTTTAATTACACTTCTCAATTTTTTAATTATTATCTTTAAATATGTATCATTAAAATTGTAACTTTAATTTACCTTTCGGCCTGAATCCAACAATTAGGATTTATACAAGCGAAAACGTATAGAGTGCGGTGATATACGGAATTATCAAGGGGCGCATAACTTTGTAAAATTAGCAGCCTGTGTAATCCACACAAAGGACATTTAGGAGAAAACTGTAGATTCTCCAAAGGTGGCCAATCCTGCAAAAAATAAAAATACTAGTTCAAAGAAAGCTGCATGATGTGGTCGATAATATTTTTAACTCGTCAACTCACGGGTAATCCTCCGATTTTGTTTACAGTATAATGCATTAGGGTTTGATTTTTATCTCCAATCGCTTCATCTTCGTAGCCTAAATATATTTTACCTTGTTGCTTTGCCATTACTTCATTTACTTTTATCTTTTTAAATATTTTAGATCAATGAATCGCGTATGAGCGAAATGTCAAAGATAACTTTTTATTTGGGGTTAGGTTAGTTTTCATGCAATAGTAACTTTTTATACAGCCAACTCGAATGTAATCGTAAAACATTGTGAAACGAAGTCTATATTTGTATAAAAAATTAAGAGATTATTTCAACGTGGTTATAGAGTGTGGGGAACCCATGGTTTTGTTTTGCATGGATTTAAAATATAAAAAAATACGCGCACGTGTTCTTATGAGGGTTACCCACATTTTTTGACTAGCTCTTAATGCTTGTTTGCTCATATTTTTCGGTAGGTGCGCCGTGCGAACCTAAAATCATAGCGCAGTGCTGCAAGCTGTTTAGTCCCGTGTGGGAAACGATTCCATACAGGACTAAGGGTCTGTCCGGTCTCCCGTGCCTTAGCGTCATTGTATCCCCTTGCTACTTTCACTTTCAAAAATCTACTTTTGGTTAAAAAATAAATGTCAGTGTTAAGTTCAGTGTTCAGTAGACTAAATAACAGAAGCACAAATATGGAGCAAAATCGTCGGTTACCTAGTCATTCCACAAAAATCAAAGCAATCTGAATGAGATGATTCTAATTAATGAAGTAACTACCTATGCCGTAAACTTAGCTACTGTCCTCGAAAAGCTTCTTGTGTCCTCATAAGTATCTATATAGAATTTTATATATCAACCTACGAGCTACGTTGTTACGAAATTGTTTGTCAATGCCTGAACAATATATATTATCTGGGATTCACGTATTTCGAAATCCATGCTGCTGCACTTAAAAAGGAGTTGTTACGAAAAATAAAGTATTATGTTTGGCGGCGCGTGACGTGACATGACCCGTATTAAATTCATTATAATTCATGAGAATTAACAAGGCACCAGTGAAATTACTTAAGCTTAGGGTAGGAATGCACCTAATACCTATCTTGCATCGTACTCGATTACAGTAGTACGATAATACTTACTGCATTAGTTTGTCCACATTAAACTAAAACTAACAATTCGACTTAATTACTACATGAATTTCATTCAAAAGCATGTTGTCTTCCTAAGAGGTAAGAAAACAGAAACAACTGAATTCCACTATGTTGCGAAATAATCGTCTAAAAGAAGGAATAGCAAAAGCAATAGGACGACTACCTAACGTATATAATATTCAAGTCAAGGATTTAACAAGTTTTTAACAATCTGATTCACTAAGTAGGTTATTATTTGTAACATTGACTTTCGAGTGTAAGCTAAATAAGTAAGTTTTTGGGACGCTGGCTATTTGAAATGCTTCTCAATTGATGCAACAGGTACTTTTTGCACCAAGACGTTGTAGGTAGTTGAGAGACGAGTGTTCACAAAGCATGTTCTTATGTAATTAAACACTAACCTAAGTATTGGTTCTTAGACAGGACATGTTTACTGAAGCCTGACATAGGTGCCAAGGTAAGTTAGAAAGGAGATCTACGCAGGCCCTTATAAATAGATCAAAACAGTAATATTATGTTCATAACTGTTCAATTATGCATTGCACATAAATAACGGTAGAAACTAATTTAAATGAAATTCTGATCGGACAACGGCAAAACTAACTTGGTAATTTTTATTAGAAATACCGTAAAGACAAGACATTAGTTTAAAGGACAATGTTTTGTTAACCCAATTTAATCATTCTTATAAGGAGCGGTCATTGCCTAAGCATATAAAAGTCATTTCACTGTTGCGTGGGAGTTCCGGAGTTGTGGTAACAACTGTGTTAGTGCCACTGGCAGATACAAGTCAGACTTTTAAGCGAAGAGTATTGAATTAATAGTGTTCAGATCAGTAAATATTAACATCAAATATTATGGGGAAATACATTTATATTTTTATATCGGTGGGTAAAGTTCGTTAAAAGGTGGTCCATTTAAAATCCGTGTAAGTACTTAGTTCTCATTGCTTGTGTTTTTGTAGGTGGTCTCGATTGTGGTACAGTTGGATGCAGTGACAGTTAGTCCTTCTTTGTGCCCAACAAACAAAATTGCTCCACATCGCCGCAATGCTGTTTGGGAACAGAGCAGACCTCGGACCTTCGGTTTGATATACGACTTGTTTGTGCCAAGACGGCCTCAACAATTTGACCCAGTCAACGATTTAGAAGAGCAACCGCAAGAAGACGACCCAGAAGATTGCGGTGAAATAGAAGATTACGATGAATCGGATCTGAGCTCCAGTTAGTAAATTGTTTCTGTATTTTTTTACCCTACACGTTTTAGTTTGCCAGGAATAAGACTACACAGGTCATAGGTTAGTGAGGCGCTTTTAGCGCATTATGTAAAATCCTATTGTATTTTATTATATTTACAGTTACACCTGGTGCTCAAAGAAGAAAAACAAATAGGAAAGACCGCGATTTTTTCGGCAACAACTATGTGATACCACCATATCACCCGGTGCCTAGCAGACCTCAGAGACCCACAAGACCTCCATACGGTTCTGGAGGAACTTATGGTTTTCATGGATATAGGCCGCCTTCACATCACTATCCATCAGGTGCGAATAGAATTGAATTTAAAAATTTCCTACGTAAACATAATAATATTATACCTACAGGCATAATGTATTCTAAGTACGGAACTTGGCTCCTAATAATATTTGTATTGCAGGTCATATAAAACCTGTTAAAGAGGACGTTCTAGACCGACCGCAGATGCCTTACCGGCCAGGCCTTATTGGCGGTACAATTGGACACATTGTCGGATTTCCCCCTGTGAGGCCCACCACAGAAGATGCCCCACGAAGAAAACCAAACTTACATGTTCGGTTCCCCGAAGGTGAATCATACTCGAATAATCGTCGGAATAGGTCTCAACAGACGAATAAGTCTACAAATATATTTGGCTCGTTTATCGATCTTTTGTTCAATTAAATGGTTCTATATATCTGTGTTTTTGTTTTGTGATTTCATTAACATTCGGCAAGCTACGCATCCTGTCCCGAAAGCTGAGAGAGGCACTTGATAATATCTACCTACCTAAGTGGATGATAGGCGCCCATAGACATCATTTTTTTTGGGGTGTTATGGGATTGGAGTATGAATAAAGATTCGTGCTATGCGTGAGTATCTATTTTACAAATAACGCTCAACCGCTACCTTGTCATTGACGTAGATGGCCTTTACTATACGATATACGGTGGTTTTAGAATCTCATAATAGCCAAACAACTACGAAAAGTTACGGTTATTACGGCTCAAGTCGCTGTGAGTGCACGAAGAGGCGGAGATTGCCTACTTTAGATAATGCCTCGTTGGTCTAGTGGTCGCTAAGCGCGCCTGTTGAGCTTGCGGTCCTGGGTTCAAATCCCGGGTCGGGCAAAATGTTACTGGGTTTTCCATTAAGTAATCTGAGTAGCAGCACGGAGTCTGAATTTGTGTCCGGTTGATGGCAATAGTTTTGCCCCTATTACATTGGGACCTGAGTCATAACAGGCAAAATGTGGATGTACGTACCTTCCACCTATACGCGCACCTGTTTATCCCTTCGAGAAATACAGGCGTGATGTTATGTATGTAGATAATTATGTGATCTGCATACTCATGCTTAGTAAATATGTAGTTATGCAACAAAAACTGAAAAATCACTAAAAAATATATTTAAAATTAACTAAAAAAAGCTCTAATTGATTACTCAAACATTTTTTCGATTTAACTAAGTATATATACAGGTTCAGCAGTCAAGATGTTCACTGAAGGAATGGGTGTAGCAATGAATAAATAAGTAATTTAACAGGCGCTAATTCGGGGCTTTTGTTGGCCGCTTGATAAGCCCGACCGACAACATTGTGTTTATCACAATGCGGAATTTCAGAGGAGAGATAAAAGTCAATGAATTGATACAAATGTGCTCTAAATTGTCCTTCGTCTACAATACGAAATAGTGCAAAATATTTCGCAGCATACCTAGTACTAGTACACGATATTCACAGACGTAATACACTAATGAGAAGCGCGTGACATACTCTAAAACTACGGACATACTCGTATATATCTATTTTTTTCGTTGATTTGTCTCATTAATTCATTAGAGGAATATATGTACTATGATATCACCACATGGCGTTCGCTTAAAACGATGTTAATCGTTTTCAAGAGACACTAAAGAGCACATGTGGATTTTTAAACTGCGTGTATTGTATATTATTTTTGAAATAAATACAGTAGGTTATAGGTACAATAATTATGAATTATTTTGTAATATGGATGATGACTACCCTTTGTGTTATGGCTGAGTTAGTGCAGGAAGGTAAGGTATTTTTATTCCTATTTTGTCCCTTACGATATTGCAAATAATAAAATCAAAATTATTATTTTGAGTTCATTTGCACTGGCATTCTAGGTTTTAAACTTAATTAGATAGGGACGTCACGGATGTAATGTGTTAACTGGGGAAAATGTCAGTCAATAATAACATTATTGATTTGGCTGGGTCGGATTTCCATATAGTATAGTAAATTTTATATTATTTCCAATTAACAGTGCTTGTATGTCGATACAATTAATTGTTATGGTCCTACGTCCTAAATTATAGCCATTAAAATAGCTAGGTATCTACCTAAATCTATACAGGTCTATCTATTTCTTAGTGGCTCATTTCTAAATTTGCATAATGCAAGTATGTAAAATGATCTAGGTACACAAATGCCATTTACAATTAGTTTTTGGCGTACCACAGGGAAGCGTGCTTGGACCACCATATTCTGAATTTCGAAGTAAGTACGTTTACTTCGAAATTTAGAATATGGTGGTCTTGTCTTTGATGTTGCCTATTAAATAATGTTTAGGAGAAATATTCTGAATTAAAGTAAATTTAATGCTAAAAGTATTCTTTTTGTGTAGTGTTTGACATGTTGTATCCGTTACTTACAGAAAATAACCCCTACACTCAAGCGCTAAAAAGTAATAAACAATGGCATCATGTGCATGGTTACGTAGAAGTTCGCCCCGGAGCACATATGTTTTATTGGTTCTTCTATGCCAATGGGACGAAAGTTGATGCCAACCGTAAGCCAGTAATAATATGGATACAAGGAGGACCAGGATTTGCCGCCAGTGGCATCGGGAATTTCGCTGAATTGGGCCCTTTTACTATGGATATGGAACCGCGTAATCATACATGGGTATGTTGAAGAATATTTGTGTAACTAGTAATCTGGATATAATAACAATATAATATTAGACATTATGTTACAAGTGAATTATGCTAGTCTCAAGCTGGAGTATTCGTGGGGCCGATGGCAGGAGGGTAAACTATTATCATTTGGGCTTTAAACTTTTTCTTATAAATTCATGTAATTGTTGTTCAAAGGGGGCAAAAGAATATTGTACGGTTTTAAAAGGTTACAAACCAGGTTTGCGACAAATAATTTGATGATCAGCTAAGCACAATGTTCATCTTAAGACTCCAGATAAAGAAAACCACTTTAAGAATATCCCTTCGGAGAATAAATAAATGTTCCATTAAATTTTATGTAGGCCATAATGGTTGCAGAAAATTATTTGCGGACCCCAATTAGGACACAAATTAATTGCATTGTCGTTAGTTTAATTGACTTTAATTAGCCATCTCTGTTATTGTTATGGACTTAATATATAAATCAGTCTTTGTAAAGCCTAAATGTATTTTAAAGACTACAAAAGGTTCTGGGTATCAACCAGGCAGAATGGAAACAATGGAATAATACTTTACAAGGCTCCTAAATTAGAGAAAAGATTTCATAAAACTATTTACTAAATGTCTAACAACCATGTTTTATAAAAGCTTGCATTTATTATTTTAGAACTTAATTCTTTGAAGTCCCCAACTCTTAGGCATTATCAGCTTGATATCCACCGTTGCCGTGAACGTACAGATCGTAAATCCATAATTCCTAATTAATTTCTTATTATTTTAGGTGAAAGGAAGAAATGTGTTATTTATTGATCACCCCGTCGGCACTGGCTTCAGTTACGTTACAAATAGTTCGCTATACGCAAAAACGGATCGAGAAATGGGTAAGTTTGGTAATATTATACCTTCTAAGTATATATCCTTATAGCAAACGTACCTTATTAAAGTTACCATGTTAATTATTTACAGCAATGGATCTTTCTAAGGCTATAAAAATGTTCTACAGAAGGCACAGAGAGTTTCGTAAGACACCTACATATTTGTTTAGTCAGAGTTATGGTGGTAAAATCTGCCCGAGATTAGCGTTTTACTTGCATACGGTATGTATTTCTCGAAAATTGATTCTATTTATTCCTTTTTATATCGATGCACAAATTGCACATAGGTAACTAAGTGAGTGTTTGCCACATCCCAGATTGCACCATGTACTTATTTACAAGGTGGGGAAATACCATAAATTGAAATCCAATCTAGAGAATGGTCAATAGGGCGAACCTATTATTAAGGCTTAGACGGAGGATGTGATGGAATACGATGATTTGGAGTCTTTAATTCCACCTAACTACACAAAAAGTTCTGTTGCTGTATCGTTCATTCGTAACAAAAACTCACTTCAGTACTATCTAAGAACAAAAGGTGGTAGGCTAAAAAGGGTTTTCGTGTTATCTGACCGTATTGTTTATTTATTTATTTTACAGGCCATTGAAAAAAAGAGTTTAAAAATGAATTTTAAAGGTATCGGAATTGGTAGCGGATGGGTAGACCCTAAAGAAAGCGTCTTACTGCAACCAGAGTTCTTGTATCTATCGGTAAGTTCAAAATGTACGACCGTACGAGTGCCTCACTTGTTTAGTTATAAAAAAACACGGCCTCCGTGTTAACAGCAAATAAACAGTGTCGGTAGTTAGTATTAAATGTCAACGTAATTTTTTTTTTACCTTTCTATCTGCGGTTGAGCCAATGAGTACATTTTGTATCATCTGTAAATCTATCCATTCGTTAACGACTTTTTTGTCGGTCAACTCCTGCCATATGGCAAGAGGCAATTACATTTTACACATTATTTTCGCAAGGGTTTTTTACTTTTTTTTTTAAATTGTTTTATATTTTAGGGGGCGATAGACCGGAACTTATATAGAACATCATCAAAAGTAGCTAAGAAGCTAGCTCGATCTATAGAAACACAGGAGTTCTCTGACGCCGATATCTTAGACGATGTACTGTTTAGTACACTCAATGAGCAGGGGGAAATTAATTTCAATAATGTCTATGCCCCTAGTCCTTACCCGGCACTTGATAAACTAGACAAGAAAATGAATTACTTTGTAAAACCAACTTTAGCTGGAGTTAATCAAACAAGGAAATGGTCGTATTTGTCAGTGAATGCCTACCAAAGTTTGAAGCAAAGTTTTCTTGTGCCATCAGTATCGTTTTGTACGTACCTACTTATATTCAATGCAAACGTTACTATATTGTTCAATCACTTTAAAAACTACCTAATGTGTTATTTCTTTTTTAGTAGAAGCTATCTTAGATAACACCAAGCTGAAGGTAGCAATTTATAATGGAAACTTGGACGTTGTCACTCCGTTAGGTGGTAAGTTAACTTTTTGTATTAAACTCATCAGTTACAAGTCCTGCGTTAAGTATTGTTGGGTGCGGATAAGTCAATAAAAAGAATTTATCTCCCGTTTGCTATGGAGGGAAGTGAGAATTGAACTTTTCTACTCCTCTCTTTTTCTGATTAAACTAATTGCGGGTTTAAAGAGACAAATAATTTCTCTGAGACATTTGGGGTCGTAATGAATAGTTTTATGTTTGTAGATCCTGGTTTACAGGAGCTACAATGATGGGCACGAATGGTATGCTAGTCCCGTAAATAATTAACAAAGGCTGTTTACTTAAATAATACAATATTTTGAAGTTTTTGAACATGATCGTAGGTGCATCCAACTGGGTCCACAAGTTAAAATGGCACGGTGCTGCCGACTTTGCTAAAGCCACAAGACATCCGATACGAGGGAAAGGAAATGGGTACTATAAGGAGACGAAAAGGTTGAGCTTTTGGTGGGTCTTTAAATCCGGTCACTGGGTAAGTAATGCTACGAATTATTCAAATTAGCAGTTGTTACTAATAAATCAGTTGTGACGACCTGATTAGCGCAGTGGCTAAGCGATTGGACTGCTGCGCTAAGGGTTGCGGGTTCGATTCCCGCACGGGGCAAAACTTTGTGCGAACCACAGATGTTTGTCCCGAGTCTGGGTGTTTGTGTATGTGAATATTTCATGTTTGTGAAACGCACCTACGATACAGGAGAAATTCCTAGTGTGGGGCGACGTTTTTTCAAAGAAAAAAAAAAAAAGAAATAGGTTCATTAGCAATTTCCTTCAGTATGTAGTCTACATATTTTTATTAAAATATGATCTACTGGTCTACGTTATCATCAATAGCTCTATGAATTAGGATTATAGCGATTTCGATGTAGCTGCTAGGCAGTGAGCCGGTATTGCCATTTGAGGCCCAGTTTTAAGTTCAGGAGTCCATAACTTTAGAAGAATCATTCCACAAATAGAAGACCAATAAGTGATGAATATCGATCTTTCCACTAAAACTGCTGTTTTCTTTCAGGTGCCAGAAGAAAATCCTGAGGCCATGGGACAAATATTAGATTACGTCTTAGAAGATTCAGTGGAATCAAATGATTAGCTGCGATGATTTGTTGCATTTATTTTAATTTTAAGATAATTATTCATTAAAGGCGAATGGACAACTCGATCCAAATTTCGTCCCCAGACTGTATCATGTGCCATTTTATAGGTCTCAATTGCTTTTAAAATTGAGGAGGAACTATGTATTTTTGCTTTGTTTTATCTGGCTGATAATTTATGTTAACTTATTGTAATTATCTACTTTTATACATTTATATCCAATTTCTATCAAATCCCAAACCAGGCAAAGTTACGTACTTTTAATTACAAAAATTCAAGTGTACCTGCATACCGAACATCGTTTTGATTCAGACTTGTGGTGGTGCAGTTTTGTTGGCACTAGACATTATGTACATACAAATAAATGTTAATTTAGACAAAAACCCATTTAGTCAGTCAAATCTGTCAAACGTGTTCTATGGGCCTGCTGGCACGTTCCGACAGGAACTTCTGGGTGCGAACTGGTTGTAGATAAGGAGTACGGACGTGAATGATCCTTGCGCATAGGAACGGTAGACATGACGACCCTTACGAAAGTTCCAGTAGTAAACATCTATTGTGTATATATATATATCTATAATAAAGATTATAAAAAGTATTCTAAAAACGGGTTTTTTTATTCTCGATGTCTTAGTTTTAAGTCGCTACTAGTACTAGAGTTCAGTAGGTTCTTATATTTTAAATAAAGGAAATTAAAACTCGGATTGCATATTAAAATTCGTTATATATTATGTCCAGATTACGTATTCATAATAATTATACAAACAATGTTTATATATACATGTACAATTGAATTTAAATTCATTTGTTTTACTTATATACACACTCAAAACATAACTCAAGCACCACACTATCGCAGTACCTAATGGTCAATACATTTTGGCAATTATTAAAGATTAATAGCCAATTAGTTAATGTAATTAAATTTGACTATAATATTTTCATAAAACTGTTTAATATATCTATTTGGGTGTAACCTTCGAAAATACATTTTAATTTCGACATTTAAAAATAAATTAAGATCATCATTTTCTTTTAATTGACATAATAAAAGTAAACATAAAATAATCATATTTTGAAATTCACAATAAAAGCTTTCTCAGCAAGGGTATATATTTACATTAATATTTAACATTACTTGCATTGTTTATCTATAACAACAAATAAAATGTATTGTCAGACAAAACATATAAGACTAACAAAGATTTATATGAGGAATTGTACTATAATGTATAATTGATTTGATATCACAAAGTATGAGAAATATTATAATCTTGTTTTGTACTAAAATGTTTCTAAGACTCCATATTTTGGAAAGTAAAACATATTTATTTTGCCCATAAATGTAAAGTAACAATAGAACATAACATAGTCTGGTTCACAAATAAAAATTTAGTTCACATAATAAAGTAATTTGTTCACGTTGTTCTATTATTTAGTGAAACACATAGATATATTTCCTTGGTCACTGTCACATTCCTAGAAATATTATAAACGCGAAAGTTTGTAAGTATGGTTGGATGCTTGTTACTCTTTCACGTAAAAACTTCTGAATGGATTTTAATGAAATTTCATATGGAGGTAGTTGACACTGTGGATTAATACATAGGCTACTTTTTATCCCGAAAAAATGTAGCGGGTAATAGCGCTGGGCGCAGCTAGTTCAATATAAAGGGATCCGAAACGTTGTTTGATTCAAGATAGGCTTCACAAAATGAGGAGCTTTCTATCATGTGTCGTAACTTAACACTGTCTTTAGGACCATAGAATTAAGTCAATTTTGTATAAATTATATTGAGAAATACGCTTTTTAAATATTAATAGGCCTAAAACACAGATAGCCAAGCTTTTATGCAATGGTTGCTTCTCGACAGTTTTTCTCTGGCCCGGGGGCCTACTGCTTTTTCTATCCTTATATTCTTAAGTAAAGTAGTTCATCACAAGCACATTTTGTAAGTTTTTAGAATGATTTCATATCATTTTCATTTTTGTCGTTGATATTTAGAAAAGTGCTTGAGTCTGTTTATTCTAAACTTGAATTCATTTTTAGTACACTACTAAAACAATCGCAATACAACAATAACAATTGAAGTTTAACATCAGTCTTAATGAAACCAACACTATTAGAAATCGATACTAAAACGTGAACCTACTTTGAACTCTCAACATTTTTGTATAATTTTAACTAATATTTTGAATTGAATTTCGAGAACATTAAATACGCGTTCAAATATACCAATATCACTAAATTAATATCATTAAACATTGATACATACACAACAGATACTGTACCATTTCGGGATAACATCTTTTTATAAATATTTTGATATTATCCCAAATGCTGGATACTGTAATACATAATTATGAAACCAAGCGGCAGTGTCTACAGCCTTGTGGCACTTTTTTGCCATCGTTTAGTGTTTCATTTTGGTCAATTCGAATAATTATAAGTAAATTTTTTAATTTTTACTACGTTAATCTCACTTCAGCATAACAGGCGTCGCACACTCGCACCGGCTTGGTGTTGCCAGCTAATGCAACTGTTTTGTCACTGCACGCTGCGCAGAATATATGGCCACACCGACGGCAGTGGTGCTGCAAAAAGTAGGTATATTATTATGAAGCTAAGAAAGAATACGAGTATGATTGTTAATAGGTACCTATGTAAGTTTATAAAAAATATTATTTAATAGAAGTAGGTAATCAGGTGTAATTTAAGGAATGGTTACATGTAAAGTATAATTATTGGAAATCGCATATAGAAATATTTTAGAAAATAGGTACCTATAACATTTGCAATCTATATTTTCTAAAATAATACTTTTACATACAATTTACAAACTAAAATTTTACAGTGGCTTAGCGATTGGACTGATGCGCTAAGGGGGTTCGATTTCCGTACAGGAAAAAAAATTGTGTGGGCGTATGTGTATGTGATATTTCATGTTTGTGAAACGCACCCACGGCACAGGGGAAAATCCAAGTGTGGGGAAACGTTTAAAAAAAATGGTAGGTACTTACTTTCCGCCTCGCAATTGAGAATTCTTTGGCACACGCAGTACAGGCAGTGGCATCTTTATCGTGGGTCCACGTGGCCGTCTCTTCAACGTTTTGTGTTTTGGCCTCCTTCTCTAGAAGTTCGGCTAATTGTAACTTGTTCTCACTCAGTGTAGCACCAACTTCTTCAAGAGTTTTTTGAGCTTCGTTGTATTGGGTTTTTAAAACGTGTTGTTCTTCTTGCAGTGCGAGGTATTTCTGTAATACAGTGTTAATTATGAGCAAAGTAGACGTTCAAGAATTGGAATACGTATTTGTCTATTTAATGTAGGCTTTATACTTATCGCCAATTTACTGTCCTTCAGAGTTAGACTGATTTTTAACATATTTCATAAAAATAATAATTTTAGGTAGGTACCTGATGCCAAATGTAACCAAATTTTATTTTTTATAGACTGAGTATTTGTCTAGCTGTTGAAGAACATTACCATTAACCTTAGACACATACGCAGGTACCTACTTTGACAAAGTAGCAGGTGGAATAGTTGGTACCACTGGCCATACAAAAACTGTGAATGTAATGTTTGTCATGTGCTATAAATGTTGTTTACCTGGCCTATTGATTTGAGAGATTCCACTTCTTGTGTCAGCATTGATATCTTATCGCGATCTCGCATCATGGATTCCTATAACACATTCATTATGAAGCCGTTGACTCATGCTTTGTAATCTTTGTTATAGAAGCATAATATACTTATCTACATTGTCGTACGTTATAAAACGTAGATATTTTATTATCCGTCTAGTAACTAATACCTTTGCAACAATAGTCGTAATGAGAAAATAGCTATGTAAGCCATTATTTGCAAACAAGATAGGTAACCTAACGCTATCGATCCTTTGACGGATCTAATAGTATCTATAGATTTAATAACAATGAAAACTCTATGTATATATATATAAAATTGACCAGTTTCTAAAACTGCGTCATTCACTTCCTTATCTCTCGATAACGGAAATAAATCGAATACTTATATGATTCACAAAAATCATGAAGTTCATCCGTACTCCAAAAATGTGACCCTAGTATGGTATGTACGTACCAATGTATAAAGTGGTGATATGTGGGTGTACCATATAGGTACTACACCTTTGGGGACTACAGGAGTGACGTTGTTAAGTTAAAGTATACTAACTTGTAAGGAGACCCTCCACTCGCGTTCTATCCGCAGGTCCCCCTCGGCGGCCACGGCCCTCGTCTCCGCCGCCGCGGCCTTCTGCGCCAACGACCTGGCACTGTCTTCTAGACTCTTCCTAGCTAACTTATCTTCTTGTAACCTATTCAGTATGCACATCTTAAACACTATTTCACTTCGTCTACTACTAGTACCACACAGTGTAGGTGAGCGTCTAAAGCTTTTGTGATATTGTGATTGATTTACTCTTACTTTGAGGTTTTACCTTAAAAATTGTATTTAATTTCATCATTCAGTTTTAAACCTGATCTTCCTCTTAAAGGGTTCACATTACTCGCTAGTGTATGAGTAACTATAGCGTAACAGGAAAACCTCCGTTTAAGTATTTATTTATGCCAGTATCCTAATTCATTGAAATTGAGGATTAACCTTTTCATTAGAACTGTCTAAAGGTCTTTTATGTGAGAATGTAAATATCAATCATATATATAATAAGCAAAGAAAAAATAATCTCTGGTATGTATTGTCTGAGTAAACTAATGACAAACAACTATGATAGGAACAATAGTATAAAGAATTCAGTACAGTATAGATGTTGTTTGTGATCCCAGGAATATACAAATACTTAGTATGTTAGTATGTATCACAATCAAGGTATTGTTTAGTCACACAAAAGCATGCAAACATAGGAGTGAGATTGATAATGGCAAACCTACACAATAAACATAAATTAAAACAAGCAAGTCCATTGGTAATCATTTCAATAAAATACAGAATGCGACTGAATATGCTTTATTATAAATACGGCTTTTACACAACTACTGCCTTGTAATTACAAAATTATGGGAAATAAAAATATTTAAATATTTTTTTTATAACATTTACTGCTAGATAATAACGAGCACAATATTTGTATACAATGATAATAAAATCTCAAGTTTACAAGCACATGTAGCTACTCAAATGAGATCAAATACCCTCTCAAGTAATAATCACGTTTCTTTACAATATTACCTTGATAATATCGCTGCAAATGTATACAAAATACTTCAATCTCTTCATAAGCACTAACAACAAATTCTCACGCTTTCAATTCTACTTATAAAAGTAAGTTTTATTAGTTATTGTTACATAGATTAACACGTAAACCTAAATTGATAAAATCAACGGGAAAACTAATGTTTAACACAAGAGTATCCTTAACATAACCTAATATTTTATTCTGTGGGAATTAATTATTAACACATCTTAAAATAATTTTAATAGAAAATTAAAACCTAATACAAACTTAATACGAAATAACAAAATATTACAATAAGATATTAATCTGAAACACAGCAAGTAAGCCAAAGCAACAGTAGCATTACGTTTAACAATATGATTATTATCTTTGGATCACTTTAATATATCAAAATACTGATTGCATTCACTAAGTCAATTTATTGTGAGGGTTTGCCAATATCGAGCGAATGGAAAGAGTTGCCGCTAGTTGACACACGCAAGCTGTGCATTGCTCACACCTAAGTGCGTTTCGAGTACTGATATGTCAAGCGCTTAGATTACATCCAACACCGTAATATATTTATCCAGGCACTCTTTCGATCCTTACGGATGAACGCGGGCCGTAACCCGCTTGATGCGATGTCATAGTAAAAATGAGTGAAACCTACTTCTCATCAAGTTGATGTATGGTGCTGCCCATTGATTCAGTCTTTGCTTCCAATTTGGCTATTAGCTCTGTTTTATGTTTCAAGGAACTTTCACATTCCTAAAACAAGGCCAATACAGTTTAGCTGAATAAAACGTCATCTCATTCGAGCGGAAGTAAGATTATTTTTGTTAGTTTAAAGCAGATAAGTACAGAACCGATGCAGATGTTACATACAAGGTTGTTAACATGTTCTGAGGTTAATACATTAGCATATTAACGTCTTATAGACTAAGTAAATGCATTTTATAATTGATAACCATCATACTATCCTCAACAAGAATGATATCACCACAATATTAGGATGTGGTAGTAGTAGGTATAATACATTAAAATTGTCTAGTAAACAGGAAACACCACCTTGAATATTGCGATAATAAATATTTTATTTACAGAATTGAATTAATTACAGTCTACTCCGCAATTTGATTGACTGGTTTGTCTCTACTGTTGCATTTACGAAACGGTGGTATTTCCTGGAGATTCAACTTTTTGTTAGGAGGGCCCTCATCCTTAGACTTTGTACCCTTCAGAGCAGCTTGTGCTTTGAGCTTTTCTAACTTTTCTCCTAAATTGTTTTCGTTAGTAGTAGGGGATCTGAGAGCTTTGACTAGGTCATGGTCGGGTCCTAAGAAGCTGTTATATTTCTCAAGGTTGTGAAGTATTTTGCCAATTTGTTCGGCTTTCCCCTGGAGCCTCGACACCATTTCGCCCTTCTGCGTCAGTTCCATCTCGCATTCCTTCCGTACGACAACGCGGCATTGTGAATACAGCATGGTATTAGTATCGGTTATATATATAATAATAAATAATAGCAGGTATTCTCAAGGAAAATGTAAAACAAACAAATACGTTCAGTAGTAAATAAAAAATATAGGTACAAATAGGTATATAATATATAGTGTTACTAAGTAAAAAGCGGTAGGTACACGTAACGATACAATACGAAGGAAAAGGATGAAGAAGCTTATAATTAATTAATCAGATAGTTGGGATAATGAGAATGCATGGGCGGGGATCAAGCTGTGTTAGATGGGGCACCCACGCTCGACGCACGACCTTCTCGGGGCATCGTCTTTGTTACCTCTCCGTGCCTACGCGCAACAAGAGATGCTAACGTTTATGTGAAACACGATGTGCAATTCACTACAACCATGACAGTCAGACATATTTACGAGTCGAAAGTACGAGTGAATTTAATAGTTAGGTATCTACTTGTATTGATCATCACCAGACCATGAAGTACAAATGAAGAAAGAAACTTAAGCAACGGTTGACGCAACAAGCGCGAATGATTGGTCAATCAGTGGTGATAAAGTAAGGGTACAAATCCTAATAGATTATGTTAATACATGCGTTAGTGAACTACGAGTAAATGACTCACCTGCAACTTTTTGTACATCTCTAGGTTAATGAGTTTAATGTCGTCGAGTTGCCTTCTCAGCGATATAATTGTGTCTTGTTTATCATGTATATCTTTCTCAAGTAATTTCATAGCCACCTCCATTTCTGCTTTCAGTGAAATCTGAAGTAGAAATTTTAAGGTGCATTATTAGATACAGGTAATTAGCTTTTACTCTGGAGATTTCAAAACACTAAGATTATATAACGCACTATTCTAGTGTTATTAGCCGTAGTTAGAGCCGTTAAGAATACGGTACGTATATGTAAGTTCTAACAGTTTAATTTTTTTTATTGTTACTTGTTGCGACTAGACTTCAGGGTCACTTTGACCTTGATTGCTGTGTTTAAGTGATATGTTATATAACCTCGTTAAGATATTATGTTATTGTCTAGAAAATCATACTATCGGCACATAAATATTGATATTACCTGCAAGTCTAATTCTTTCTGCAGTTCCAAATATTTCTTTCTTTCTTCTTCAAGTATTTTACTGGCTTCACTATCATTTTTGGATCTATCAGATGCCGTGCTTTTGACGCTACGTTTCTCCTGAAAGAAGCAGACACACGTTTGTACCAGCCTATATTCATTAAAATGTATTTACACTGATCACACTGTTTTATTTAATTTCTCATATTTCCCAAGTATATTTTGCTGGTACGTAACATGAGGCTATGCAATCAATCGTGGGCTATAATTCATTCCGAACCACACAAGATGGTTTCAAATGTTTTATTCGGTTGAACCATCTAGAAATGTTAGTTTTTTTGGCACCGAAAGAGTTCTTAAAACGGATTTAATTAATTACTCATAGAAAAGGCTACTAAATGCTTTAGTCGATGCATTATCATTTCTTATATGAACATAATAAGTAACTTTATCGGTGATATCATTTAAAGGCATGTTCATACCGAGAATAATCTTAACGATATATTAGGTATAGTTTTGTTAATTGCACATAAACATATCAACAATAAAATTGTACAATTAATTAAATAAACGAATAATTAATAATATTACTTACCTCCTCATCAGACTGCAACTCCGTTACTTTCATCCTTGTATCTTTGGTTATATCTTGCCCTGCACATAAAATACACACGTGTTTAGACGATATACAAATAAACACAGAGAGAGTCGCGTGATATATTTACACTGCAATATAAATAACTCACAGGATTTGGTCCAAAAAGTTTGTTTTGTTTGACTTTTTGCCGTTGAGTTGCCCATTAATGCTGAGGTATAGCGCATAACGGTAGATCGTCGCAGTTAAATAATAACTGACAATAATATGACACGAGCGACAGGTCTGGCATACTAATGCCTACTAAGCGTTACAATAGCGTCTGACTCATCAGTGCAAGGTGTCTTATCTGTTGTAATTTCTATTATGTTATTCGCGCTACCAATTTGATAGTAAACACGGATGACCATGAGATTTCCCTTTCCGGTCGTTGCTATGGCTATTGTACAAATGATTGGCGATACAGAATATTCAGTCAGTCAGCTAGTTTTATACGAAATTTTTAGTGTTCTAAGAGTATAGTGTCAGAAAAGGAAAGTAATCGCAATTTCTTGTATAAAATTATGTGCCGTACTTATTATTACAGAGAAGAGAAGTTAACTTCGCTAGTTATGTTAGGTTACGGTAGACTTAATCATCATTTTTCTACGAATTTGGCAGATAAACATAATCATTTTATCATAATTAAAACCCTAAGTTGCACGCCAACGGTTCATTAATGTAAATATTATGATAAGTATCGTGTGAAGGACTCACCGAGCGCGTGCTTCAGTTGATTGTTTTCCTCAACTAATTGAATCATCGTATTTTTGGAGATCGCCAAATCCTCCTTCATGAGGGCATTGGTGGTTGTTAAGCCTTCGACCTTGGCTTGTAAATTTGCCACTGTTGCACTATAACAAGGATTAAACGTACCAATACAGACGCTATATTACAGGATCTAAGAAAATGGTCATTGATTTATAATTTTATGAGAGAACTAAAATGTGGGGTCGGTTGTCAGTTGTCACCAGAGGAGAAAAGTTTGCCAAAGATAGTCCTTCTGATGTCATTGACCTGACATGCAAATAAATATTGATTTAACGTATTAAGAATATATACGTATATGGTAGGGTAAAATGTATAGGTAGGTCTAGATACCTACAATTGCACGTTGCCGGCTCATTCATCTAACATAATCCTATTTTAACTATTGTAGGCAGACATCGTAGCATGTTACGACATTCACATGCCCTATTATTAGCCAAAGACTCGCGGTATAATGGAATATGCACAAATATTTCACGATTAGTTCCCAGCTGGAAGAATATTTAAAAAAATACAAAACGATCCTAATATGCGCCTATCTATGCAATTACTTAGGTAGGTAGTTTCTATTATTTATGTTTATGATTGGAATTTTCATAGACTATTTATTATTATGTCTCATATGCATACTTAAACTAATTAGCTAAAGTAATAAACTGGATAAGGTTGGTTTGCATAACCTATCCATGAACTTCATACATGACGTGAATTGTTGTATCTCTAACATAACTTGTAACAATACTGCATAATTCATTTGGATTAATTATGTTAATTTGTTTAGTGATTACAACAATGCAAGGCCTCTTATTAACTTCAAACGCAGATTAGCGTAGTTCACTGACATACACTGTTTGTTTCCAAATAAGGAGATAAAGTAATAGCAAACTAGAACTTAATGTCGAAAGATTTAAAATTTATTAAAACTACAAATAATAATAGATATATGATACTAATGGAAATAATTGAAAGCAATATTAGAGTTTTAGGCCTATGTCCATTGTCCAGTAGTGGACAGCAAGGTGCTCATGATGAATATTTTCTTGAATTTGACATTATTAATTAAACATTTATCGTAATGAAGTTTAAAGCTTTATAATGAAGTAATTTACTAATGAGACATTCTCTGGTTGAACAATACTAAATAGACAACAATGTGTTAAAGTCTGACCTGGGAATTCCTAAACAATGAATTGGAAACTTACTTGAGATGTCTGTTGAGCTCCTCTATGTAATTCTTCTGGTCTAGCATAGTGTTGATGTGCCGTTGTTTCGGCTCAGAATCTCCATTATTCCCGTTACCGGCTAGATCGTTGGAAGAGTTACTGCCGCGCAAATAAAGTGAGAAGTCTATCACACCTTGTTGACTGTCCAAATCTTCTTCCTGTGTACAACATAATTATTTATTTTGCATCTAGATGGAGTTACGCCATTTAATTATATGACGTAAGTACTTGGTGCAATCAGTAGTTAGATATATTTGTTGTTAAAATGCCATATCCCACCTTCACACATAAGTTACAGTCGACAACATTAAGGCCGACCAGTAGCCCAGTGATAATCACGGCTTCTTCGTTCAACATCAGAGCATGAGGTTCAAAATATTCTTCCAATGTATCTTCACGGTGTTCTAAGAGGATACGTAGATAGTCAGCAAGCCTCTTCTGCATCAAGGCTAACCTCAGCCAGGCTCGAGCTCGGCCCATGGCGGTTCTAAAAATAATTCACAATGTAAAAAAATATTAAGGAAATAATATTATATGACTCATTGAAATACTGAATCAAATTAAAAATAAGATCAACGTAAAGCCATTCACGACAGTGATTAAATCGAAAAGAATTATGCGGAAGAACTGTTTGTAAAAATAATAACTCCAATTGTTTGGTAAAAGAATTGTTCTCTTGCAGGTCAAAAGCTTCCCGTGCAGAGAAGGGACGATCATCGATTTTTATTAAGCTTGTGCAATATTTTATTTATTATAATATCACATTAAAAACTTACTTGACAGTGGGAAGGTCCCTGACACTTGCCGTAATGTCGGCAGCTTCTGGTGAATATTTCTCGACCATTTGCAAGATGTCCCACAGCTCTTTTTTAGGGCCAAGCAAACCCTAAAAATATTTATTTAAAACTGTTTTATTTGTTAATTTCTAAAATATCTTTTTTTTATTCATTGTGGTAATGAATCAAAGCTAATTAATAAAGGGAAAACCTATAAGGGTAGATATTATTAACGTCATTACAGGGCCTATTAACAAATAAGTGATCAAATCATCATAATATGCACGTTATAATCCACGGTTATTTTATTTTAATTACCTTTTTCGGTTTGAGTCCATGACGCATCACATGCTCAAGAACAATAAAGAAGTGATGCAATGGTAAGT
Source organism: Abrostola triplasia (assembly GCA_946251915.1). Taxonomy (NCBI): domain Eukaryota; kingdom Metazoa; phylum Arthropoda; class Insecta; order Lepidoptera; family Noctuidae; genus Abrostola; species Abrostola triplasia. The sequence goes on from OX276430.1 coordinate 5,457,964, forward strand.
GATCACTGTCAAGCATTCTACCATACCGGAGTGATTGTTCGATCAGTTCCTTCACAATCAGTTTAGAGATGTTCACGAGATTGCTGCGTTCGATCACAACGGGATCCCGTGCTACAAACATATGACAAATGCTTTGTTTATATTACCATTATTATTTATAATTGTACGATTATTAGTACGACGATTGAATTACCCATCATAGTGTTCATAGGATCATCTGGGGAACTGACAGTGCCTTGGGCAGAAGGGCGATGGAAGGAGTCCTGCATTTCCATATCGTGTAGTTCTTTCAAGCAAAGCCACTCGCCGTCGACCGAAACGCGGAAATTGCACAGGTAGATAGTATCCTGGGCGCCGGCCATGTCAGCGTCCGGGTTGCCGTCACCCTGGTGTTGAATGGCCGATGGAATGCCTAATTCAGGCAAGGGATCCACCCCATGAACCGCGGCAAGCGAACGCATAATAAAGCAGCAAATAAACTATCAAGCGAAATAAACAACACTGTCACGTGAATTTTGATCACCCCCCTATATACATTTCACACTATGCGCAATTTTGAAGGTCAAATAATATATTGTTTAGAAGGTACTTCACTTGTTTAATCGCAATCCCGTAACTATAATCTGTATTCGTTAGTAAAAATCTTAAATAGAAGGCACGGTAAAAGTACGCGAAAGATTGTACGAGCGAAATGGTTTTTCCAGTACCTACGTCCCGAATAAATATTGATTTCCCGGCAAGCACTACTCTCTTCGCGAGCAGGAAAATCAATACTCGGTGAGCGTGCTGCCATCTATGTCAGCAGTCGGAAAACGCGTTACAATCGGCGGCGGCCGGTGAAACCGGCTTGGGAAAACAAAACCATGAACAAATAGTACATACGAAATGTCGCAAGATGTAGCTGTATTCAAATGAAAAGGAAACACTTGTTTGTAAAGACACGTTAACTTTTAATGTTATAATATTATGTTTTAAAGAATTAAGGAATATAAATCCGTATATCATGGTTTCACAATTATTATTTTTTACTTACCACGCAATGGGGTCAAATTTCTAAAAAAATCTCCCACAAAATGAAGTTTTTGTAGGTTAAAAAATGTGGATTTAAAGTAGTATAATTTTAAACTAGCTAGGCTCAAAGTACTAGTGAAGATGGATTAAACAAGCCCAACACCGTGGGATTGTCTCATTTCATCACTGAGTTCCTATGACCATCATCAGATCAGCTCAAAATTACCACTAATTGTATTGTCACCAAACCTATTCAGTATGCAAAATTTCATTTCAATCGGATGTCGAAAAGTGGTTCTAATTTAGATTGCAAGATTTGACTTACATACATTGCAAGTTAAATAAAAGTTTGCAAACAGTAGATAATAATGTCAAATTAATTAGACGGTACTTTACAGTTATACATACTTAAAACATTAAACAAAAGTGATTGGACAGTATAAGCACAACTAGTCAAATCGAAATACTAATTGGTTTGAAACAACTAATACAATCAATCAATTAAAATGAGTTACATTAACACTGGGATCAAAATGCTAAATAACTAGTAAATTCTTTAAGCTACTGCAATAAGTGAATATAAATTGTAATACATTTATTAAATTGAATGATGATGTATTTTTGTTGTAAAGTTACCAAAGTCTAATTATAAAGTCAGTACTATGAACATAGTTAAAGTGATCAATGATAGACAAACCCTAAACTTAGAATGTCATTCAAATGTGTGTGTATGTTTCACACAAATCAAATTAAATTAAAAACATAGCAGCATGTCTGTATTCCCCCAGAAGCAATACTAGTTAGTATGCACAATATGCACTTCTTCTTACCCGGAAGAGGTGCAAATAGTTAGTATTTCAACACTGTCAACATTTTTTCAGCAAAATATAGTATTTCTTAAAATAATATATATATATAGGCAATCATCATCATCATCATCAGCTGGAAGACTTCCACTGTTGAATAGGCAATATGTTTTTCTAAAAAATTGTTACATACATATTGTCATTTCCGCAGTACAATATAAATTCGATTAACATATGACTAAGAAGTGACTGATTCAAGTGGGAGAACCTTGAGGCAGACATTGAAATGAAAAAACACGCAATGAATATAAAAAACATAATAATTTAGTTCCCTTATAGCAAACCTTTGTGTAATTGAAAGATTTTATTGATGAGATAAAGGAGTGACATGGAAGTGAATGTAATTTTTGTTTAGTATAAAAAATGGACATAAAGATGATTTGTATTACTGTGAATCATTAAATATACAACTGTTATAAATCCTTATCTACATACAACTACATGAATTTGAATTTCATGGCCTACCTTAAATAGCAAGTTTCTAATAAAAAAATGTTACATATTTCTTGGTGCTTAATATACATAATCAGAGGTTCAAACTATTTAGTTACATTTCAAACATAATTCATCAAAGTAATAACATTGTTATCTTTATTACGGGAAAAGCAAATATGCTGGGAATTTTGGCTGACAAAAAAATATACCTACACAATGCATACTGTAGGAAATGATAATATTATTATTTATATGAAATAAAGATATTTTACAAACATACATTTTAAGTTTAGTTTTGATTTGAATTGGACATATTTTATGAAAATGAATGTACTTTGTAATGTTTACAATATATAGCAGAATATGGGTTTAAGGTATCATAATTAATTTGTGTTCGAACAAACGTAGGTATTGCTCATGCATATTATTAAAAACGCAGAAACATATCTCTAATGTTATCAATGCAGCGGTCAAACAATGACCATTAAATACAAACATGTTAGTAGTTAGTTATTTGTGTTAAAGGCACTTTTCAGTTTGCTTTTGTAGGTTTTTGATAGGTTAAGATAAGATAAATTTTGCATATAGAAACTAAGTACTCACTTGCCGAACTGTAGTAGTAAGATTTGTATGGCCTGGATAGTAAAAGTTCCGGCCATTTATCTTCTCTTGTTGAAGAAACAGACGGTGATCTTTCAAAAAACTGAGATTTGACTGACGTTGTAGATGTTGCAGGTGAAACCTGAACATCTTTATCCTTTGTAGAAGCCATAGTTCATTCACAATTTATCACTTCTGAAAACATTTCGAGCAAAATACAACAAAAAGTAAACGCGTCAATGTTATGTCATTGTCACAAAAAATTGTCAAAATAAGAATCCATTGCTTTTATAAAGCATGTTAAGTTTAAAATTATTATTTTACTACATTACTATTAGTATATTATGTAAGATAATTACATTGTTAAAAGATCGAAAGCTGCATTTATATGTATTTTGATGGATGTCAACAATTGCTATAATTATATTCAACCAGGATTTTTATGTCGTATTTAGATATAGCTAGTATAGCGACCCTTATAAACTGGTAAACAGCAAAGAAGTTTTACAGCAGGTTAAGTTTTAATATATTTATTTATCGTTAAAATGCCATATTATGCTCTAAATCTTCACCACTATACATGAGTGACATGGTGGTGACGTGCTACTGGCTACAAGGGCAGGGTGTACTTTAAGATAAGTTAACATTTGCACTGCTGTCGGAGACAGAAACACAAGCTATGCCATAGTGACTTTAACAGTCGGGAGCCACTCTTGAAAAGATTTGAGTCGGTCGTGATTTTTTATACCTAGCTCCCGACTGTAAAAGTCACAATGCTATAGCTTAACTTTAACGTAACATAATTCTAGACTTGTTTATTTCTTTTCAGTTTTTAAGCAGTCGGGTTTTTATTTAAATTATTTAACACTTTTTAGTTCAGAATTTATAAATAAGTATTTACTATTTCAATTTTGAATCCCCGATTTATCATTCTTCATTACATTTAAATATTATATTTATAATCTCCATTTTATTTCACTTATTTAGATACTCGACAAGATTGGTCAATTTTTTTTATTAACTTGTTATAAAATTATTAATTGAGTTTTTTGTATTTTGATACACTCAGTGTCACTCTCACAGTTGAGACGATTAACGACACCTATCAAGCTGAAATTTTGAGGAGAAGGAAAAGTTTAGGCTACAGAGCGTGCCAAAGAAATATACATACACTCGAAAAACGTAACCCTCCTTCTGGCGCAATCGGGTAAAACAGGGAATGGGAAATTTAAGCTTGCCTATGTCTTGCATTCTAAGGGGGAGGTCTTTGTTCAACAGTGAACGTCTTCCGGCTGATGATGATGATGATGTCTTGCATTGGGTCTTGGGAGTTACAGAAAGCTACGGGCTATGCCTTATACAGAGAACCTCTTTGCTTTGCTCGCCTTGTCATAATACATAAACGTCAATATTACAATTCAATATTACTACGTAACGTAAAATTAATTAAAAACAAGAAACATTATTATTGTTAACTGACCAAAAGTTCTTCGATAGGAAGTGTTACTTTTATTAATTTAACAGAAGTTGTTTCAGAAGCAATATGAATTTCCAAATTACTCAAGTCCAAGCTCCTATAAGAGTTATGGTAGTTAATCCGCTCAAACCAGGATCTCAATTACTAATCACTAAAATAATGTCCGGAATAGTATTTGGATTTAATCAGTTCATTGATTTGAAACTGTTAGTGTATTTGAACGAAATGCGTGCGGCAAATGATTATGCACAGGAGCTGAAAAGTTGTGCTTTCCCATGTTATAATTCAATTTCTGCTTCGTCGGATTTACCTAAGTAGGTTCATATAAGAGTATAACTTGTATGTTGTGCTCTGTATTATTCAACGTAGTTATAACAACGAGTATTTTTTTCAGTATTAAAGATGCTGATGTTTTCTGCTTCATGACCTATTTTCCAAACCCTAATAAATTTGACTTTGAAGACGCAGCATCGGATGCCCAATTTGATACTTTATATCTGTTGTTGAAAGTAGCCACTAGTTTAGGAAAACCTTTGTCAATCCTAGAACAAGGAAGTGGCGATAAGAATAAGGAAAAGGGTTTGACGCCCATATTCATCGGCGATGGTTTGCTAGTTATCGATATTTTGAAGTCATTTTCACAAAATATACCGGTCGATACATTTTTTGCTGCTACGCCTCTCAGATCCATTTCAAAAACTGTGTTGAGTGATTACCTCAAGGTTATCGTTTTAAAATTTAGCATTAGATTGTATCTAATAAAGTATTTTGCCATAATGTAGATTCCTTATAAGGAATACACAGACATAATAATTGAATAATCCTCTTACACCTAATTACCTATAATAATTATGTTAATGCCTCGTTGGTATACTGATCGTTAAGCGCGACTGCTGAGCATAAGGTCCTGGGTTCGAATCCCGAATCGGGCAGTGTTATTGTATTTTTCCATTAGATGATTCTCATTATCAGCACGAAGTCTGGATTTGTGCCTGGTTTATGGCAATAGGCTCACCCCCTATTATATCGAGAACTATAACAAATCAGATAGAAGATAGAACTGGTGAAATGTGAGAGTATTGCAGGTACGCATCACTGCTTGTCCCTTCGTGGAATACAGGCGTAATGTTATGTTAAACGTTAATGAGTCCACTTTATTGTAGTTTAAATATTATGCCGTAGCAAAATGCGAAAGTTAATTAATTTAAGGTGCAATGCGATGTCATCAACGATGTATTTGTTTGGGCTGCGAATGACCAAGATTTTCATGTGGAAATCAAAAGACCTTATTTACTTTACGATAAGGTAACTGAGGAATCAAATTGGGACGCGGTTGGAAAGGAAGTCTTTGAATCATTGAATTTAGACCATACAAGTTTCAATGCGTCTTTCATGAAAAGAGAATTTATAGAGAAGGTAAATTGTTTTCCACTCAGACTAAGAACTTATTTTAATATTAATTGTAGTAACGATTTTAGGCATATATACTAAAATAACTGAAGAGATTAGTGAATGAATAATAATATTTCAAGGTTGCCAACACCTCAAAGGACAATCCGTATGGCAGTATTTTTAGAGCGGCAGAAATGTCTAAAACTCTTCGTTTGATTTGGCAATCGCGTTGTAGAGGAGGCGGAGAAGAGACGCGTACCAGTTTGAGTGTTATTAGCGATGGCTCTTTGGGAACTATAAAAGGTAATGGACCCAAACATGATACCAAAAAAAGGGGAATTAATTAAGTAGTTATGATAATCAGATGTTTTATAATATTAATAATATTGTTGTTTAACATCTGTGGGAGGATATTGGGTTTTCAATGGAATATCTGAGGAGAAAGAAATCTTTTCCTAGTCATGCTAGGGGCTGTCGTAAGGTTCCCCAACTTAAGAGCGCGAACCTTTAACTTCTACCTTGTAAACTGAGTTTCCCTTCCCAGTGCCTACGTAGGACGTTGATTCCAAAAAAAAATGTTTATAAGTAGTAGTTTATGGTTTTTTTATGATTCTCTCATTACTGCTCTGACTGCCTCGTTGGTCTAGTGGTTACTAAGCGCGACTGCTGAGCACCTGGGTCGAGGTCCTGGGTTCGAATCCCGGGTCGGGCAAAGTGTTTCTGGGTTTTTCCATTAGGTAATTCTCAGTAGCAGCACGGAGTCTGGATTTATGCCCGGTTGATGGCAATAGGCTCGCCCCCTATTACATTGGGACCTAAAACATAACTGGCGAAATGTGGGTGTACTATCGTGTAGATGTGTGGGTCCACATCTGCCTACCCCTTCGGGGAATACAGGCGTGATGTTATGTTATTCTCTCATTACATTAGTCTTGTGGGCATTTCAGGGTTACCCTATACGTTACCTTTGATAATAACTCCAGAGTCATGGTCTGTGAACCCATGCTTTGAAGAATTGAGTCATTTGAGAAGCGAAATTAAGAGAATGAACCTGATAGCAATAGCTCACCATAGGGACGTAAGTATTTAACAATTTATTCTTCATTTAATCTTTTTCCTCATTAATTTGCGCCATGGCCGTCTTAACTCTCGTCAATAACCTCTCCTTTTCTTCTTCGATTCCATCTATTAACCTTAGAAGAACATTTATTATCCAAGAAAATAATACCTATACAGTTGCTTTTAAGCATCCAAATGAAATACTAAGGCCCTATTTCACAATGTTTTATTATCATTGTATCATTTTAGTTTTATAAATATTGCAAGAAGTTTATGGAAGAGAACATTGTTAAGCATGCTTTTATACCCGCAAGCCCGGACAGTGAAAGTGATTCTTCTTATTCCTTTATGATTGGGCCGAGTACTCGAACCAGTAACGTGTAACGGGTAAAATAATTGATTAAAAACTATAATTATGTTTTATGAATTAAATTAAATATTAAAAAAATAGATTTATTTATTATCTGAAATTGATAATGATGCAGAGGTAAACAATTTATTCGATAAATTGCGTAAATAAAATTAAATTTTGAAGTCTCTTTTCAAATCGCCATCCAGGTTGTGAACACTTCAATAGCATCAAACCTTTTGCTATAACCGATCGCCAAAATAGTTAACAATGCTACCTGAATCTTGCAATCCGTAAATCTCAGCGCCACAATAACTGATGAATGAGTTATAATAATATCTGCCTCAATCTCGCTTAAATCGCCACTGAAATAGGCGGGTAAGTCGTAATTAACCTGTTCTCGGATCAGTTGAGATTGTCACTTACTCGCACTGGCAGCACAACGAGCCAAGGGAAAAACAAATAAAAGCGCATTAACTGAGCGATTAATATTCGACGGACTACGGTCTCGACTCCCTGACCGCATCGTTTGTTTAACCTCTTCTGTCAATTTGATTTCCGACCTCGGGGGTATGTAATTTCCATTACGGAGGCCAGACGCTTTGTTTATCTACGAGCAGTCCAATAAGCTTGGCGAGAATCTCTGTTTCATCTTAGAAAGTCTTTATACATATACCTATTCCTATTTGATTTCACTTTATAGTAGGTATTTTAAAGTTGTGGTAAAGACTGTGAGGCTTCTCATATCAACTTAACACGAAAGCTGTTTAGACTGGTATCTCAAATTAAAGTTACGGAAACTTAGCGTTCTATTTTCCGAATTATTGTATTAAATTATGTCTTTATTTTTTAGTTCACTGTTTTACATTTACTATATGATTTATAGATATTATGTTCCTGTAACATTTTTAATTTAAATACAGCAGTGTTAAAGCAAAGCATTATATTATTACAAAAAGTCTTATTCTGATTTGCTTTTATAAATAGTAGTCGCGAGCTAGGAGCTATTCAAAGAGGGTGGCTATTTCCCGGCGCGGCGGGAATTCGAATCAAACTCGTCTCATTAGCCAGTAAAGGAAAACTTGGATTAGTTGACCAACTTCCAGTAGTAGATTGCGCGGGTGCGTTCGGCATGCGGACAGCCAGTGCGCTGCAACTTTCCCTCTTAAAATTATAATTAAAGAAGCCTTTCTAAGACTAAGATTAGGCCTAATACCACTAGTATAAGTAACTTTAACGAGGTGTTTTAATACGCATAATTTAGTAAATGTGCTAAAAATAGTACGTAAAATAGTAGAAATAATGTTGGTTGAAACTATGAAAAGGATATTTACTGCGGCATTTATCTAGCTAGAGCAGCCGCCACCACCTTCAAGAGATATATGATTTCCGCAGGCGATGATTCGAATACAGCGATTTAGATTAAAATATTTATTTGGTTCTGTGCAAGTATCATTTCCTTGTTTCTGATTAAAAATAACATTTACCGATGAAATAAAGAAATAATTAAATGTAAATTAATAAACTATTTGCAATAGAATATATTTCCAAAGTTAACTTAATAAATATCCATAAGTTTATGGGTTATTTTGTTTACCCTTTAAAGTCGTAGAAGGGCTTAATGTCACATTAACACGGGGAGGCGAGAGGACGTACGATTCTGCCGTGGCAGCGGTATCGTGTCTCTTTCGGAGACATTCGTTATCTGTTCAGCTTCTTCTTGGATTTATTGACTTTTTTCCCTGCCTTAATTTCTGAGATTCGGTCGAATGGCCCACGCCGGCACCGGAACATTAACGTTGCCCTAGGGAAATATCTTTTGTGTTGTGTAGTATTTTTTAAACGTCTTTAATGCTTCTAAGCTTTGTCTTTGTGGTTCTCTTTAGCCCAATTAAGCTTTACAAGTTAATTAATTTTGTTTAAAATGTACATTTATGACGACAATTATAACCAGACAGGTTTTGATAGATCAATTTAATTTAACTACGAGTAGTGCAGGGCGTGCAATGTGTGCATAGTATCTGATCTCGACGCCTTCCCTTCGGAGAAATATGAATTTCTGATTAATTTTATGTATTAAATAATAATTATGTTCTACTTTATATTCTCAAATAATTTAATTCATGAATTTACTTTAGTTGTCATACTTTCAGGGTGGTTATTAAAGTTATGTTTATGTTTACTTACACAAATAATGTCGTTTAAATAATATCAGAGTATTATTCAAAAGTTAAATGTATGGGTTGGCCGGGAATTGAACCCGGATCAGTTGATCCTTCAAGCAGTTGCTTGGAAGGCAATTATGCTAACCATGACACCGCCAACATATATGGAAAATGCATAAAATTATGACAGAGCTTCAAAATTTTAGCTCTATCAGAACAGGAAAGGGAACCGATTCAAGATGGAATGTTATACAGTAATAATAATAAGGCAAATTAATGAAACATCTGTACAAATAATAAGCACGAACCCCGTGTATTTTAATAGACATAGAAACAATTAGGAATGTGAAGTATTTTTTTAGACTTATCTCACATCAATAACAATGTAGGTAATTATTTGTAATCTTTCAATTAAGGTTTTCATAATATCGCAATCTAAAAAAGTTATAGAATGAATATTATTAAAACTGATTTAACAAATAAAGGAAATACGTTCCAATCATAATATTATAGACGCAAGGTAGCGTTGCTCTTGGTTGTAGTACGTCAAGTGTGGAACATTGAGTTGGGAAAAGGGTCGAGATGTAGCTTGAATCTAAACTTAAGATAATATAACCTGAACAAGTAGGGCTTTCAAAATGGGATGTTAGTAGTACAATATAACAATACCGGTAAGGATGTTATGTATACTTACTTAATAGACATGTAAACTTTATTCGAATATTTACGTCATAGAAAGACAGTCTTTGTCATCAGTTTTGCCTACTATGTTTGGCATCGGCTTCCAGTCTTCAATACCCAATACCAGCATTCAACTTTATATCGTTTACAACAGTTGTGGAAAACGTAGGCAGACACTACGATATGGCTTGGTGAGACTGATTAACAGCTTGCTCGCTTAACGACTTACCAGTCCAAGTACAGGTACTTTTTATGTAATGGATGTTTATTCATACAAGGACCGACCGTGGCAAGGGTTGCTTAACCTTATTGTTGTACAGACATGATCCCTTCAGAGGCAGGCGTGTGTTAATAAAATAATGTCTGATTTTTGTAGATATCTATTATCTTAAACTTCTTTTAGTACAAGGTTGTATAAATGTTGTATACATTATAAACCTGGTAACGAAAGGAAAAACGATTACGTGCAAGCATCTGCTCGAGAACTGAAACTACAGACATTCTGATGTTTTTCTAACTCCGAGGGCGTCCTTATTGAATAATAGCTTGGTGACTGGTGTGTGGAAGTCTTTATAAAGACGCAGAGATGATCTGACTAGTCATTGAGTTGGATGGCGAGTTTGTAAATGTACGTATGCAAAAATATATAGAATATCCTCACATGAAGACACAAATTAATAATTGAGATTTCTGATTAGTTATTTAGAGGATGAACTAGGTCAGTAAATTGTTAATAATATGTATTCACTGTGATAACCACAAATTCCTTGTGGTCTCATGCCGCCTGCGGCACATTCTAAGTCACATTAGCCATGGACATCATTACGTTAATGCTCTACAAGATTTAACTGCTCATTTTTTTATTTGCCGCTGCGTGGATTTTATTTTTTTAGAAGTAAAATATTTTTAAAATCATTGTTTAATATTTAGGTAAGTAGTTTATAGGTGATTTCCGTCGGCTTACAATTTAAAGTTAAACTTCTTTAATCACATAAAATTAAAAAGTAATCTAATGTAGAAACTATGTAAAGAAATTATTCATAAAGGTTTAATAGTATAATAACGTTCTAATCCTATAACATAAAGTGGGTTCCTGGGCCAGGGCGGCGGGTCGAAAAATTTGTTTAAAAATTCAATACCGTCTATAAGAAACTCGTTCGGAGAACGCAACGGCCTGCGAACATTCCCATTTTCCTTTAATAACATGGGAGAAATTGCTCGATTAGTGCGAAAGGGGATACCTACCGGTGCTTTCGATTGCGATACGTAGACCGAGACGGAACTTTATATAAATCGTCTGTTAAGGTGCGCAAGGATCATAATAATAATGTTTTACGTAAACACTTTTAACATAAAGATTCGAGGATTCCACCAGAATTCTCTTTTGTTAGCTAACCTACTGTTTATTATTTTTGAAACACATAGGAAAATATCTATAGTTTTGGGACTGCTTTTGGAGAACTCTTGCATGAATCCCAAAATAAATGTTCACTGCCAATCTCTGTACATGTTACGTAGGTATACTATGTCAGTCATATACACAATTCCTAGAAGTTGAGTCCAAAAAAATTAGGCTTTTAAAGTAATGTCATGGCTGCCGCACGTTGGCAGTGCGTCGGCGATTTTCAAGAAATCTCGTGTGTCAGATTTCTAGCTCCCCAACACGGTAATTGCGCTATTATTATTATGTTTTAAAGGTCTAAGTAGTATGTTAGTAATTTTACCATACTATTTAACAAACTTTGCATTAAGCATAAGAAACAATTCACAAACAGTTCACGAATCCTTTTTATATGATGCAATAAGATTTTCTAAATAGTTTGAATTCTTAGACGCCGCATATAACGCATACTAAAGAAAGGAAATCCTATCGTAAGAAAAAAAAGTGGGCGAGTTTGCCAGATTAAAAGCATTCAATTTAAATATTCCAGACCTTTGTCCAGTGAGTTTCCGTAGGCAACCGGCCGTGAAATTTCATTTAATCGCCGGAGAGAAGTGCGTCTCGGCTAATGCAGATTGCGAGGCTCGCCCTCGGGGCCCGGTTAATTTATAGCCCAACAAATTTTTATTCTCTCTTGAACTGCTCAATCGTCCATTTTTTCTTAAGTTAATCAACTGGACTCCTTGGATTAGTCGCTTCTACCAAGACTGTTAAAGGGTAAAGTAGAATTACTTTCCTTAAACCGTTAAGTATCCCCGTTATCCATATCATTATTATCTCCTAATTTAAGTAAGCACTTGTATTTAAGCAGTATTTTTTCTTAACTTGTTTTTGTTTCTCGCTCCGGCAGCAATTGAGCTGTCTAATATAGTATAGTTTAGAATAAAACATCACTACATTTTTTGTTTAATAGGTACCTACCTCCTAGAGACTAGTTCAATTTTTTTAAATATATTGATTATTGGTGGTCGTATTGATCCGCTGACATTCTGCACCACAGCTTCAGAAATAAAGAATTTAAAGGTTTTTTAAGTCGACTTTATCAACCATTACAATTGTTCTTGAAAAGGAAATAATTGAAGAGATTATGACTGTGCTCCCCTTGTTTTAGTTTTAGACTTTAGACCGAATATAGGTTTCATTACAGGTAGCTTTAATAAATTGACTTTGAAGGAATGAGTTATTTAAATGTAACTTCGGTGATTAAATAGTTAAACAAGTAATACGCATTAACGCAACTACGTAGTAAGTAGCTATTTAGAAGTATTTTAATGCTGGAGCAATAATAATATCTGGATATCTATTCACTATATCAACGAAGAATTGAACAATAGAAACAAGTTTGCGGATTGTCCCCACAGATTTGGTGACCTTTTCTTGTTGACATCTTTATCGAACGATTTTCAAGATGTGAAGGCGTGGAAAAGTTAAATAAATCCAAAGAGAACATTAGATAAGGGAATGGCTTTTGTAATGTCTTCGGGACGCCGTAAATGCAACCGATGTGCCATAGATATCTGTCGGAAACATATGCTCTAAACTCAAACTTTGTTTCGCTGTATTGTAAAGTTGTCAAATATTGTTTCGTCTTAAATGTGTACGTACACTATCTAGTGTACGCATCTATCTAGGTGCGTTACAATTTAATTGAGGCAATAAATGTGTTGTTGTACCCCGTTCCAATTTTTTTTTTATAGAAAGCCAGTATATCTGTAAGTAGCAGGATCGAAATTAATAACCTCCTCCTTTTTTGAAGTCAATTAAAACTATTCGTTTCATTTCGTAAAGTATTTTACAAAACGCATATGTCTGCTTTTCGCTTACAAAATTTCAAAAGCAGTTGGGTGTCTTAAAAAAGATTTTACCGAAGCCATACCTATAGTTATTGTAAAACATATCGCCATCTTACAAACTTGTTGATAAGCTATGCTATTCTGAAACCCAAAAATCATCTTGAAAGTCATCTCGCACGATACCTTGCTATGCGTTAGTGTCAAATCTCACCGCAGATTTAGGAGTGAGTTCTTTAAGTGATGTCTTTAGAATAGCAGGCCGCAACAAATTTTAACAATTTCCCAGCTGATATTATTTGGAAATATTTAAACGGCTTGTGTTCAACGCGCGTGTCGTCATCGGATGACTGCAGTGGACTCTAGAGTACAATGATGGAGCTATAAAACAACAGCGCCGGACATGCATCGCAGATAAATCAGACCATTTGTATCTACACGCGTGACAAGAGGCGAGCCTCGGCGATTCGATGTTTTCATTGTGTTCATGTGAGCTAGTATTTTATTGTGGACACGTAGTTTTGTTTGTATGTAATATGTGTATTGAACTAGGCGAGGATTGTGATTTGATTGTACAGGTTTTATAGATTAAACAGTTTAGTAAGCGCTATCAAAATCTAAAAACGAACCGTAAATCCGTTTCCTTTTATGTATTTTATGCTGTTGGAATAACATAACATAACATCACGCCTGTATTCCCCGAAGGGGTAGGCAGAGGTGAACATATAGTACACCCACATTTCGCCAGTTATGTTTTTAGGTCCCAATGTAGTAGGGGGCGAGCCTATTGCCATCAACCGGGCACAAATCCAGACTCCGTGCTGCTACTGAGAATTATCTGCTGTTGGAATTTCACTGTAAAAAATATTCATGTACCTTAAATACCGACATTGTAAGTGCTAGAAGTGCGAACCTTTTCTACCAATTTCCGCCAATGCAGATCGAGACACCTGCTTAAGTAACTGTCGGTTTTCTAAAAAGAAGAAAGTTCTTTGTTCTAATGAGATTGTAAAAAGCAGAATCTTTATTTATATTTGTTCCCTTTATCTACGAGTACATATTGTAATAGTAACTAGTTTGAATTGTAGGTGTACTGAATGTGTAATAAGTATGATGACAATGTTGAGCGCTGAGACGAAATAAATTATTTTCTTTCTTAAATAGTTTACATGGAAATTATATCTTAGAGATTGTCTCAATTTGTGTTTATACATAAATTAGGTAAAGTGTTTATTAATTCATAAGGAATAGTAGAACGTGCTAAAAAACCTAAAAATAAAAAATGCTAATTGCACATAAGTAAATACTTAAAACTAAATTTTGGACACTCCGTGATTCGTACTTTTCTATTTCAGCTCACTCCCGTAATTAACTAAGTGTGCTAGTAATAGAAGCAGGTCCATATTTACATTGTTATAAGTAGTTGAGCACACAACTTTTGGTTGACGGATCAGATGGACCTTTCCTGGAAGATACTTCATTTGCACTTATATCAGAACGAATAAAAACGTATTTATAACGCTGTAGAGATGTGGGCCTTGAGAAGTATATGTGGTGTGACTTTGAGAGATAGAGTGAAAAATAAAGTGATAATAGATGTGTGTGGAGTGAATGTGGATGTTATTACAAAAATTTAGAAGAATATGCTAAGATGGTTTGGGCATGTAAAAAGGAAGAATGAAAGAAGAGAATGGTAGTGAAGTATTGGGAAGGGGAAGACGTCGGCGAACATAACTAGACCAAATCGGAGATGTTCTGCAAATGGGTCAAGTGAGGAGTACCCTTAACCGACGAGCGTGTATGAGGAATGTGATGCGTGCGAATGAGGCGAAAGAAGTATACCAGAATCGTACCAAAAGGAAATCCGTGGTCTCTGCCTACCCCTCTTGGAACCAGGCGAGACTTTATATACTTTTTTTTTTTTTTTTTTTTATAAAACGTCGCCCCACACTAGGAATTTCTCCTGTGTCGTGGGTGCGTTTCACAAACATGAAATATCACGTACACAAACACCCAGACTCGGGACAAACATCTGTGGTTCGCACAAAGTTTTGCCCCGTGCGGGAATCGAACCCGCAACCCTTAGCACAGCAGTCCAATCGCTTAGCCACTGCGCTAATTTGGTCTATGACTGGGTTTTGTACAAATAGAGTATCTCAATAACCCACACAAAGAGTAATTTACCGACATAGAATCCGAAACTGCTTTAAAAAGAGTGTAATTAAGAAGAAGCCATAAATTCTTCCTAAATGACAGCGGGATGTTTGAAAGAAGAAAATTCGGAACAGTCTAAATGTAAGCCGCATGCGGAGGTCCACACCGTCCACGGTGACAATATAAACTATGATTGACGTTGAAAGCGAGTATAGTTAGTGGAGGCGAGCGATTATTTATGTGCAATGTTCGTCAACGTCAGCCAGTGACGCGCTCAAGCAGCCGGCGTTATTATTCAGCGATGGTACGATACGGTGACGCAACACGCTGTGCTACGATCACAGTTTACTATTTGTTCTGCCTCTATTGTTGTGCGGCTGATGACGTTTTTCTCTCGGTAAGGAACGAATGTAGTGTAATAATCAACGAACTCGATGGGGGCGATAATTTGCTCTCTTACTTAATGTCATATTGTAGGGTGATCTAATCTAGTTCGGAAAGTTTGCAGAATATTCTAGTATGACTAGATCGGGTTTCAGCATATTATTAGTGTAGTAGTTACGCATACTTATCAATCACTTTAATAGAAGCAATCGCATTTTGACAGTCAGGCATATTGAAAAATAGTTTAGAAGCCATGTTTTAGTCAATTAAGTTTAAAAAAATATTTATACATATTTTTAAATAGTGGTATTTAAAAAGAACTCTGAATAATTCATTAGCTCAGCTACTCACTAAAACTTTGAATTAGAAAGATAGGCAAAAATAATTATTTATTAAAATCTTAAAATAGTCTGTAATCTTAGTAGGTACCACACACCTACATAGTTTAGTAAAATATTTTTTATTAAAAAGTAAGTATAACTCGTGGTTGCAAGATGTCACATAAACACCGGCGGCAGATTTCCACATCAGATACGAGCTACGTACAACTCGTAGATATCTCGCATGCATTTCATTCGCCGCTGGTGCGAGATTATGTTTTCTGGTTTTTACTCTTACAACGTGTTCCAGAATATTTTGTCGAGTTCACAGAACAAGCTTCATGAAAAGATTTTTTCCAGCGCTTATTTAAGATTGCACACGTCTTGTTTACTATTCCATTTAATATATGTGCAAATAATACATTATTTAATAAATGTACACATGATATATAAAGTGGTATAATAATTTGATTGATGTATCTATGAAAAACTGGCTGACATTTACAGTTATAAATATGTCCTTAGTTTATTTACTACGTTAGTTTGCAAAACCCACTAGTTGGGTTTAGTTAGTACATAAAATATTAATGGACCTTATACCTGGATGAATAACCGTATGCGTAGAAGTATCCAGTGAAAATGGATCTCTCGAAATCAACGAAGCTGCCTTTCTCAGCCGGCTTTATTGAAATGGCATCAATGTTGAGGGCTCCGAGAGAGGTCTGGTTAAATTGGTGGGTTTACGATGGACCGGTAGCAATTCGTCTCGTCAGTCTAGGTACAGCTTATCGAGCAGTCCACACTCGGGCCGGCACATGCTAACTGAAACTGATTTACGAGACCGTTGACAGTTTATTCAACGACGTGGATATTGTTTATTAATTGATACAAGGTTTACATGATGAGTCACGTGTTGCGGTTGCATGTTAGACCCGCAATTAGGCTATCACGATAGAATTGGGAAAATGAAGGAGTCTAACCAGAGCGAACTCTATGTTGAAAATGTTTTATTCATGAGTAGTCAGTTAAATTTAGTAATGAATAAAATACGCTAAGCGTACTCTTCCGTGCGTATCAAAGAAAACGTGAGACGTTTCAAAGCAATAAAGTTCTGGAAATTAAGAAAGGGGATGACTACTGCTATCAGTGATGTCGACAATACTGTTATGGCAGGGGGGAAACCTTTGGGATTACGATTGGAAAAGTAGCAAGATATAAACGTGATAAAATTACTTTTACATGTTACAGTGTTATCAAGGGTCCTTACAGGTACCTACATAAATACGTTTAGACTGAAACTGTCGTTCATTGTGGTGTTCTAAGGGGGAGGCGTTTGTTCAACAGTGGATATCTTCCGGCTGATTATGATAAATTGATACTTAAAGAGATTGTACATATTTGTTATGTTTTAAAATCCCAATATCAAAAATGTAACATTAACTTAATTACTGAACGTTGCAATGAGTCGCTGATAAACACTAATTTGTCAGTAATCGAATTGATATTGTTTTACTTTAGTGTTTGACTGCTGAAAACCGAAAAGTATTTAGTTTTAATGATTGTTTGTACAATCAGTCCGCGTACCAAAATAGTACGCAATGACATGATTTCTGCAGGGAATTGCATTTTAAATTATTTGTTTTATAATTTGTTTACATTACTTGCAGCGGTGTGGGTTAGTAACTAGGCAATTTACTTTGAAGTTGCTACCCAACTACTTTCTAGATGAAAGGAACGGGATAGTCAACTTATATTTAAAACCGTGTAAAGTCGAGGTAGAGAAAATTTCCCAGAAAGGTAAACGTAGTTATCAAAACAAGTGCCTCCTTGAATAATGTTTTAGAGATAGGAATTTTTCTCATTAATGAGTATTACTAATCTAGGTCTTATTACCTTTTTCTTAAAGTTTCTTGTAGAACTTTTCAGAACACTATGGTACATTACAACCAGCGCCTATCAAGTAGGTAAGTTTTTTTTTCTCTGGGACATACGGTACCTATTTTATATACAGGTTGTATACTCTCTGTGAGGGTATAGATAAGTATTGCGGTAAGTAGTAGTCCAGGACCGAAGACTATTTACCTACGCATACGTTACTGAAAAGTTCTTGAGAAAGACCTTTTCTGACGTATATGTAATTTGAATTCGCAATCTTATAACATGTTAAGGTTTGACATTCAAAAGGGCCCTACCAAGATACTGAAAGGCAGGAATAATTTATTTTGGATTTTTTACTTCTTTCGAAACTAATGCTTTATAAAAGCACTTTGATAGATGAGGTCGCAGGTTGTCTACGTTAATATTGTAAAAAGTTTTTTTAGCATAAATCCTGACCAAGAGTTCTTTCGCAGCAATTTAAAGAATACTCTTTCATATTCGATGTAAATGGGTTATTGAAAAGCTCCTTTACACAAATGTTTTTTTTGTGTAACGTTGTAACTTTTTATGTTCTTTAGATATTTTTATAATGCAAATGGCGGCGTAACCTTAATAAAACCACAATCGTCTGATTTTCGTATAAGTGCGATAGGACATTTTGTAACTGAAATGATCTCAACAATTCCAATGTACACGAATGCTGAAAGGGGTATCGTACAAACAAATAGATACAGGTACTAAAAAGTCATTTGGTTAGATGGTTGTGAAATGAGCCGTTGAAATTGCACCAAGGGCTTTGAAAAGGTGTTACTTTGTTCCTATAAGTAGTTTCCAGGTGATATATTCTGTATATACAGTAACATTTGCTACATAAATGAACAATTTATTTATGATGGATTTGTTTATATTATTCTTAAACTATGCATTTTTTTCTAATCTAAGCACGTAGAGAAACCCTGCGAAAAGTTAAGCGAGAAATGTGCGAAGTCAAATGAAATACTAAGGCTTCATTCAACTCAATTGTTAGATTATATTAACCTCTTTAAAAAAATATCTACCGTCTGAATGAATGTTCTGAAGAAATGAACAAAAATTATTGATACCCATACTAAATAACAAGTTTATTTTGTTGTGATGAAACTACCTCCGAAGGGTAAGATTATATTACTAGGAAGAGAACTATTCCTATATAAAAGATTCCTAAGCTACAGGGATATATGCCTAGTTTAGGAGTCAGGGAGGGAGCTCTTGTTCACAATCACGTTTCTCGAGCCTATAATAATCTTAGTACCTAATATACTTAGCTATAATAACTTGTGATATGTATGCTTCTAATAAAGACTTTTGATTATTATTGTTATAACTTGCGCTATTTAAAGGATCAACCGATTGGAATTGCTCATGACAAGGGTATCTTAAGCATGTACTTAAAATGACAAGATAGTTAGATAATACTCTTTATTGCACACCAAGAAACAGTGAATACAGAAAAACAAGTTTATTTTAAAATATGCAATTAAGGTCAAAAAGCCCTTTTTAGGTTGGATGTGGTAATTATTCAATCAAGGTTGTTTTGAATTTACTGGTAGTTATGAATATAATATTATGTATATTATAATATTTATATTACTTTTAATAGTATAATTTATAGCTAAGTACGTTTTAGGCTTATATAGCTTGCGGTCCGTAATTACAGCAGTTCAGTTCTAGAGTATGCAAGCCACACCGTCCTCAAGACAGTCTGTTCGATTCCTAGGTCCAACTGAGTATTATTGGATTCAAAAATAGGTAATTCATTGCAGCATGTGTGATGGAAGTTAAAAACTTGAAGCACAAACTTGTTCTTTTGTCGATTGTTCATGTTTGTAGTAAGTATCGGCGTACGCTTGACATACGTAAAAAGGTGGACTACGCATAATTTGAATATAGAAGAAAATGAAAATCTAATATATATTTTTTTTAACTTAGCTGAATCTAGGAATTTCTCCTATATCATGAGTGCATTTCACAAACATGAAAGAACATCACAAACACCCAGACTCGGGACAAACATCTATGTGTCGCACAATTTTTTGACAAATGCGAGAATCGAACCCGCAACCAGTAGCGCAGCAGTCTAATCGCTTAGCCATTACGCTAATCAGGTTGTCAAAATTGTTGGTGAACTTATTAGTTTAGATTATGATTTGTAAATTAGACAGAAGGGGTTGATCTTTTTCCTTCTGTTCCCCAGAAGCCCGCATTGACTATTTTGCCGTTATAGGTGTTATCGTATCCCGCCGGGAGGTTTCATTACCCGGTAATATTGCGTTACAATGTGCGGCCCGAGCCGAGGACAGCCTCTTCCTGTTACGAGCTCACTATGTTTTGACCTAATTAATACATAGCCGAGGGCTATACGTCACTAATTTTGATTAATTGTTGCAGAAAATACGCTATTTATTGAAGTTGTTAATTGACTATGTTGTAATACATGCTATGATCCTTATAAATGTATCGACTAGTAATTTGAAACTGTCAATTTAAATTATCGATGAAAACGTCTGTAACGTAAATACGTATTCCGTTTTTGTGATTATATACAAAAAGCCTTATGTTATTTTTAAAGTCACTCAAAATTATACACATAAGTATTATGTAGGTAGATTAGAGGTGTGTGTCTATTCTCATCTTCAGATACAAATTAAAACAGAGGGCTTTTAAGTATTACCTGATAATATAATTTCTTAAAGAATACTGCAATCTCTTTGTCCGACCAAGGAAATTGAGCGATAAAAATATTTTTAACGTACCGTAATATCGTTACTGTAAAATGGCGCTACATTCATTCTAAGCTAAGCGTGGCAAAATAACGGGTCTTGTAAAAGATGTCCAGGCATGAAAATGGACGACAGGATTCCAGTATCTGGACAAAACGTCAGCGTATAAGTTAGTGTAGATAGGTCGTGAATGGCACACATGTAAGTAATCCTATAATTACCTCAGTGGAGAGCGGCTCCGTTTTCATTGGCCGTAAAGCTCGATGGTTCTACTACAACACTGGACCTCCCCTATTGCACTATAAAGTGTCGGCTAATAGGGATTACTACACTTTCACGTGCTAGATTTAACTTTGATACAGATTTCGGACACGGAAAATAAACCAGACTGTACATTATTAGGGTACGACTAGATACCCATACAATTATACGTATATTATCAAAATCGTTGTAATATTCTAAGATCTAGATACAAAGTTAAAACTTTTTAATTACTTACAAATTATTAGGCAAAAGGTATTTTTTTCACATCTACAGAAAACTTAGCAAAAGCAATTATTGCTATTCCTTATATTATCAAAGTCATCATTCATTTAGTATTTACGTAGAATAGAACATACTCGGACGGCTAAATTCGCCGCTCTGGTTAGATAAGACAAAAATATGCTCTGCGCAGTGAGATAAAAATATATTTTCAGTCAATCCAATAAAAACCACAGACAAATTTCACTTCGAAACACAAAAGAACTAGGTTTCATTATAAATAAATAACAATATACAACAGTGTCATTGTGTTATATGTCATTTTAAGTTTAAAACTTTCGGGCACCTGCAATCTTAAAATATTGTCATGCGCTATTGAGTATTATAAGTGTAATCCCGGCATTGCGGGGCTTAGCGTTACTTTATTGTTGGCAAGAGATCAGCACGTGAAGGATGAAGGTGCGACGCTAACTTTCATGGAGATAAAACTTGTTTGTTAGTTATGTCTTCGTATTAAACCGAGCGCCCGCACCACACCTCCCACCGCTTAACTTATCAAATCATGGATGAAAATGATTAAAATCATTATTATCCTCTTATATTTTATCATTACGAGACTGAAATTTTAAATTAGAATTAGAGGGTATGCAGTAAAAGTAAAATAAATTAGAATGTAAAATACCTATAAAACAGAATTAGCAAGAAATAAAGATTTTGTTGGAAATTTGCTTCCTTCTCGTTTTCCACAAGATGTAGGATAGGAGCTCATTTGCATGATGACCTAGATTTGGCCTAGAATTGTTTCACAATCTGACATGTTCGCGGTATTTCCGTTTAGTCATTGTCTAGTTCAGAGTGTGAATAGAAATTTCGTGGTCGAGGTAAAATTAGCGTGTGAGTTTATACGGGCATGTCCATTGCAGTGTTTGGAACAGGTCAGGACAGGCGGCCGACCGCAGTTTGCGCTCGCCGCTTCGACTGCAACCAACTGGTTTTCCGGCGAACTGACACAGGAAATTAATATAAATTCCTATCGCATAAACTCGGAACGAGCTCACTATGCTGTCACGCAGACAGTGATGAGGCCTATTGTGCGAAAGTGATTCAATCGAACCTCACTTTCCAAGTTTATTCACGTTAGTTTGAATCTGTATGCGGTGTCAACTGTCCGACTAATATTTGTATAAATGTTTTGCTGTTAGGTCATGTGTCAAAGATAATGTAAGGTCCGTGTTTTCAATTCATGTCGGAAATTGAATTAATGTAAAGTATTTCGCTCTTTAATTCTGTATATCCTAGAAGTAAATACAGCACTTATTCTGTGTTAGAAACTAGTGCAGAACATTAGGTACTGTCAGCTTTGCATACTGTCGAAGTAAACAAACGTTTCCTAAATAAACACTTGACAATGCAATCCCGCCTACTTAGTGGCAATAACATCTGACAAAAGAGTAGAATTGCTCTTACCGTCAAAATGAAACAGTCGCTTTGTCGATTTTGCGGGGATCCTTGTAACGACACCTTTATTGAAAACGTACTGTGTGTGATTCGTGACTGTTTTTATGAGAGATGCTGCATGCGTACGTGTTTGGGTCACGACTTTTATTATACCAAAGTATCTATCTCGTATTTTTTGTTGTCTTACACGTCACGAGGAAATTAAGGAAAACTTTTTCTGCGACTTTATTTTAGCTTCCTTCAATCCAAAAATATTGCGGGTGTATTTAAACACAAGCGGTATAAAATAGGGATCGTAAGCTTTTCTTAAGCTTTCACTTGAACCCGTCTTGACGAAAAACTTCACCTATAAAATCCTTAGACTAGGATTAAAAAAACACTTAATGGTAAAAGTCTTATCAAAGTTTTCTTGGTGTTAAATAGTAGGCGGTGGAATTAAAAGCGTTTATTGGCTTGCTTAACTTTGTCTCTTAATGTCCTGAGGTGTCGTATTTTAAAGTCGTTGTAATTGACTTCTCTCAGCGCGAAGTTGGATACACTTAAAAGAGCTTTGTATACACGTTGAAGTGCAAGTCGGTAAACTTGGCACGAAGAGAAAATCTTAACCGTTTGTTTTTATGTGTACATACGAAATACAGTGGTAAGAAGACTGCTATGAAACCAAGGGATTTATGACTTCTCAGATAAAAATAATAGAAACATCCTACATCGCGAGGTGTCAAGTTCATTAATTTCAATGACGGGTTAAACATACTGGGATGTCGAGATTTAAAAAACTGACCCTTGCCATCTAAAATGTAAAACCGTAATCGTAGGACATTAGCGAGAGTAACGGCGTGCGCCGGCCACGACCATCAAAGTCGCTTATTGTAACGCCACGGCTCTGTAAAAAAGATTAGCACATTTGCCGTTAACGATCCCGAAAACAGGGCCACATCAGACAGCATCGGGGCCGGCGAAATAAAACGAAATAGCAATAAAAGTAAATCGACGGGCCCGGCCCGGGGCCGCTCTACGTGCCGGATTAAATCAAACGTTATTCGTCTTAGCAAATTACGGTTCATGTTTTTGTACATTCCCAGGACTTGATGCGCGGAAATGTAAGCCGGGTGGAAAGTCCATTTAAATGAAATTTAGGCAATCCCGTCGACGAGAATTCTAAAAAGGCTACTCCGTTGTGAGTTATATTAACGGCTACCTAAATAAAGTGTGAATAAGTTGTTGGTACAAACGCCTAAATTCTATTAACATTAAATAATAAATAATCTACGCGGCACGGTGTAGACGTTTGCCTACGTATAATGCACGGTCCTTTCACAGCACATTGCCTATTGAAAGTACTCCGGAAAATAAGCAAACTATTGTATGCGCTTAGTACGTAACTTCCAGCGACCGAGGTTTATACGTTGCGTTTAAGTCCTCGCGAACAATATTAAAGCCACGATAAACTTAAAAACAAGTTTAATCCGGCTTGCCGCGGACTCTATACCTTCATCCCAGGCAATCTGCCTGCATTGCCGTTGAATTAGTCTGCTTTAACGGTTGTGAGGCACTCATTTATTTATATTACTGTTGCCTATTTTAATGTTTGAAAGAAACCCATATGCGTCAAGAGCAATTAAATAGCGGTAATATACTGCCTTGTCCTATTTCCTATAAGTACTTACGATATGCTACCATGTAAGTACGTAATACAGTTTAAGCGCTGAGCTCTTATAATGAGAATTTTCGTATTGAATACCTACACATTTGCAAAATTGGAATTAAGTAACTTCATGGTGGCATCGACTAATTTCAGAGCGAGCGTATTTTTTTCCAAACGACTAACTTCATTGTTGTTGTCCTCCACAAAGTTAGTCCGTGGAGTGTTTGTTAGAAGTTTTCGGGCATCCCGTTGTTTTTGAGGGCTCTAGTGCTACGTGCGTGGTTACAGGTGATTTTCCACAGTTGAAGTGTTCGCGTGAACTTCGTAAGTATGAGCCGAATCGCAAAGTTTATCTTACTCGGCTTCATTGAGAAGTTGCATTGGCGATGTTTGCCGGGAGACAATGAGTTTGTCTTGTGACTTCGATATGCGTTTGAGACTGCGCTTAAACTATTTAAACTTTTATATGGGTCTGTCTACTGAGAACCTTTTAATCCGTAAAGTTAGCAAGTTACAGAATTGGTTAGATCAGTCGTCTTCTTTGTGTTGTGGTTGTCTCAATAAAAACGTAACATACTCATTTATAATGTTTTGGGACATATTAATTTTGATACTCATTTAAAAATGTGCAAAGCATAATTATGATCAGACTAACTTCATTTACAAGTTGTTGATGAAAATCGTCTGTTTTATTATGCTAATTAAGGTACTAGCACTTAGATAAGTTACGTTAGTTATTAAAAAAATGCCGCGATCTTTTATGCATCACGGCACCTTCATAACCGACAGATTTTAATGAAAAAAGTTTCCTTCAAAGACATTTTAAATGCAAAATATTAGCGAGATTTACCTCTAGACAGACTTATTTGCATCTGAGTTTTTTCATTGTTTTTAGTACACTTTTTAAGGAACAAGGTGTAAAAGCTTGTGGTTCGATGTCTTACCGTTACTGTGAGAGCGTGGTTCGGTTTCCGATTGCATTATGGCGGCAGTCGCTAGACATTACTGAAGCCATTACCTTATCTAAAGTCCCTCTCGGATTTATTTAGTTTTCCCTCGCCGCAATTTATCGAAAACTGCTCGATAAAGTTGTCAACAGGAATGGATCTGGAGCCAATTTTAGAGGAGAAAGCACCGCAAAAAAATAAAATGACTTTTTGGTTCTACGTGCTTGGTTAAATCCTAGATGAGTTTTTAGATTCGTATGTTTTACAGATGTGTTGCTTCGTGTATTCATGCGCGCAATATACGGCGATAAAGATAGTCGTAAGATGCTATCTCAGTAGCCTTAGGAAATAGCGTTTTGTATTAATGTTTAAGATAATAGTTCGACACTTCAGGCTACACTGGACTGGAATATCTTCAATCAACGTCATCGGAATGCAGCCAAAAGTTTGTAATGTAAGTAGTCTAAATTAGACCCCGTTTTGGTGCGTGCGGTGAACCTCGACGTAAAGCCATGCTTTATAAAATAAAGACTAATAAAGAAGCGGGTCGCTATGAAATTAAGCGACTTTAATTAGGTACCTCTAAAATAATTATTGAGTGGAGGAGTAAGAAATAGTAAGAAGAGTAGGCGATGAGTGAGTGTTGAGGTGGTAAGTACCTATAATGCTTTTAAGCCTTAGATCAAAATCTCTGCGCACAGGTATGATAACCAGACAAAAAAGTCACTGTGTGCACAGCGCTCATAGCAGGTTTACATCTTATATGACAGTGTGTCAAGTGCTTATAACATCAGACGCACTATAAGTTTTTATAACCAAATAACTAACATCACTAAAAACGGACACAGTTAAGTATGTTTTAGTGGAGTGGTCTGCGAAAACCAACGACAAAGCAACTCTATAAAGATATTGTAAATAAAAAGTAAAACAATCTCGGAGACAAACGCTCTTAGTTGTAGACGTTCATTATTTTTGTGACTTGTCTGCGACTTTGTGACGCATTTATTTATAAAATTACTTGTCTGGACTCATTAGTGTAAAATTAATTTGAGCTCTTATCGTTTTATATAGCGATCTTATTTAAAATTGGTACGTTTATAGTCTATTTTAGACTGAAGTAGGTAGTTAGTAATCAAGTTAGATGATTTTATTTCAGTATAATTATTAGTGGTGGCTGTGAGTTTTGTGTAATGGTTTTATATTCACAATCTAACGGGATTAAATCAAAACATATCAATTCATAGTATCCTTTTTTTAAATCTTTATTCAATATGGGGTTTTTATTCATAAGAATACGTCAACCCCATCGTGCCTTAACATAGTATGCTTACCATCATCATTTTAGCCCAGTATCACCCACTGCTGGGTATAGGCGTCCCTTTTTCTCTGGCATTCTGCATACATTTCATCTAAACGTACAATGCATACCTAAATGAAAAAATATTTGCAACAGTCTCTGAAAACTAGTCATAATTTGCTAGGATCGATAATATAATTGAGAGAGTATAAATAATGTATGTCATATGGCACGTAGTTAAGTGGTTTACGATGCGACAAGTCGACAGGTTCGGCCGCCCAGCGCGTCATCACGTGGTTTTTAACACCACTTTTACCGCGCATATTTTCCTCACATTATGTTCATCGATATGTATTCTCTGGCGAGCCTGCTACATAAAATCATGAAATGCTAAAAACCAACCATTGTATCTGTATAAAAAAATATGCATAATTATGCCCGATGTTTTATTCTCACGACCCTGATCCTTACCTAGAAGTATAATACAGCCTACAGTTATAGGAGTTAAACGAATACCCAGTTGTATTTTTTTTATGAGATTCTTTATGTATAATAATTATAATTGGTGACCGGTAAGATTAGGTGAACATACAATTTACCTACTCGAAATATGTTGCAGACGAATCTCATCGCTCTTAATTTTTAAAGTTTTTATAACTTTATTACCTGTATTTCAATTAAACGCTTTATATGTAAACTACACGAATTGCTTTTACGGCATCTGAAAAATATGTACGATTTGTATTGTTTTATACAAAGCAATAATGTTATAAAACACGACCAAACCCATTAAAAGAACATTTACTCGCGTATTAAGCGGCGCGAACGAGCAGCCAGACGCCTAAGCGTATTTAGTCGCCGTATCGTTGAAAGTAATGCGACTGGAAAACCACCTGACTGCAAAACATTGCGATGCATAGAGCCAACGCCGTGTGCTAAATAGGACAAGATAAATATCACATTTCGAATAACACAATGAGCCTTCCTGAGTGATGATGCTAAGTAGGTATATGTATTGATGAGGCCGGCGCATCCTGGTCTTTCAACCTCGCTTCCATAGTTGTTGACTCCCAATCTCTTTACCACGGTAAAGCCCTTTTCCAAGAATGAAGAAAATTAATGTCACTTCGTTTAAAGAAGTCTGCAGATTAAATGAGCATTGGCCGAACTTAGATTTTTAATCGGTCCTTCAATGCTGATGGTATATCCATATTTTTTAGACATTACTCGAATCCGAATGTAAATAAAAAATATACAAATCAATGTTACTTAAAGTCAGATGCAAAGTTTTTTATTATTCTAAAACTTATAATACCTAAGTACATACTTAAGCTTATTATATATGTAGAGGCATTATATATACATACATATATAAATAATACTTTTACTGCAAAAATATTGCTTATTGCCATAACGCCATCAATCAAATACATAACTTAGTTCGGGCTAAAAGCACATTAGCCGTCGTGTATCCAAGTTTTTTTCAAACAAACTCGACGTCCACTTCTCGAAGAGTGCCTGTACGCAAATCCCTTTGGGTGTAAAAAACGAAGGTTTGAAAAGCCAAAGTTACCAAAACGTTTTTAAGCTGTTTCCCGGAGATATTGGCGGTCGACGAGGCTCCAAGAGCATTTTTCACTGAGTCCCCCGATATCAGTTTGACTAATATATAACATCGGACATTTTGGACGACGAAAATCGATCGCGCGCTATCTTTTACATTCCGTACTAATTC
The DNA here is from genome assembly GCA_946251915.1 of Abrostola triplasia. Taxonomy (NCBI): domain Eukaryota; kingdom Metazoa; phylum Arthropoda; class Insecta; order Lepidoptera; family Noctuidae; genus Abrostola; species Abrostola triplasia. The sequence goes on from OX276430.1 coordinate 5,486,290, forward strand.
CTATTCAAGTGATCGGGTCCTTTTTAAATAGAGAGAGGTTAGTTAAGGCTGTTCTGTTTTATTTTTAAAGCGATAACCCGTTTTTGGGGTTTGCAAATAATATCTAATATAGATTAGGTTTCAAAATTTATTTCAGGATCCGTTTTTATCGCCCTGTTCTGTTTCAATATTGGATTAGTTTTTAAACTCTTATGCTTTTACAAAATATAATAACCAAATTAGACATTATAGCCGAAAGAGTTAAATCATTTTAAATAACATTGTGTGTATTTTGCATAAATACACAAGTTATACCTAGGCTAGAAACAACCTACATTACCTTTATAACAAATGAGGCGTTGTTGGGTCTTTTCCAAATTCAATAAAGAATAATTAAATACATTATAATTTACTAAACAAATTGAAATAACGAACTTTCCTTTTTAACAGCCGGTAATCTGTGTTTATTTTTTTTATTTACCACACGAGTTATTTGTGCCCTATAATTAGCGATAGGCTTGACTAGTAACAAACAGTCCATATACGGTATGGGGTAAATATAAGACATGAAATACCTCTGTATATCCTCCTGACTATTCTACTCCTTGAGTACAGTGCACGTGTAATGGTGCTGTTTTGGTAAAACCTAAATGTACAATTAAAAATGTGAACAATGATCATCATTCTGGAATTGTTTAAACGGCTCGTTTATCCACACAAAACGTATTTCTTGAATATCGTTGCAACATTTCTATTGATGTCGCTAAAAGAAGAAAGTGGTTTTACATCAATAACCCAAAAGAATTCATAAATATAAGATAAGCGCGGACGAATCCAAGGAGAAACGTTTCAAAGGAGAAAAGTATTGAATAAATAAAGAAATCGACACGTTTTCGCGAACTCTCAATTTATCTAAGAAAATTTTATTCATATCCGGCGAGAGGGGACGGTTTCTGAGGATCTCGACATATGGACACAAGTTGAAGACACATAAGCTTTACTTATTATTTTTCCATTCTTTATACGCTCTTTATCCGTACTGTATTCGCTTTGGTACAGTAATTATATATAGCGCACCGTTTGTCTCGATGCGCAAGCTCCCTCTCTAACGAAGTTGCTTTGTCACGAGTACGTACGTATGTATATGTGAAAAGATTAAAAACTTTCTCCACAACGTCTTTCGAAGCTCTAAGCTCGCTGTCATAAGGCAAGTAAAAGCTCGAGTTGAAAAGCGGATTAGGCCCCTTAAGTTTGTTGCGAGGTAAAGTAATATTCTCGAAGACAACAACAAAAAAGAAAATCCTTAACCGTGCACTCCGTTCTGAATATTAAAACGTTCTCACTAATACTCCTGATTAAGTTTTCTCTCAATGTTTCCTCACTGCAGCCCGACACGCTGCGTGTTGAGACTATCACGATATATAATACTTTGCTGAAATTCTTATTATAGCTGAACTACTGTCTAGCTAAGGTTTAAAAAACTAAGTTCCACCGTTTATTATATAGGGTTTGAGATAGATAGAAAATATTGTTAAAGCACAATGAAACTATTCACAACACTGTTTCTACGTAAGCCTTTTTATCCGAGGGGATTCTCTCCGAGGGTACGGCGAATCCGTGCCCTGTTCTTATAATTTCCTTGAATGGTGAACATTTGATTTAAGTACCGTCCCAGGGCTAACAACGACTCTCTGGGGACCGCCCCGACTATTTCCTTTTGTTTTTGTGCCGTTTTTTTAACAACTTTTTCTCAAAAGGATTCGCTAAGAGGCCAGTACGAATGCGGACGTTTAAAGCAAATCCCGTGATTAGAGTCAAACGATTGACGTTCACTGTGGGATTTGGTGAGAAGATTAATGGTAGCTATCGAATGGTAATTACGGAAATGAAACGTGTAAGTTATGCAAATGGTGACCAGCGAACTCTCGTATTTGAAACTAATAGTTTGAGAGATCAATTCAGTTATACGACTACTTATGATATGATTATTGTGTACGTTTCCCATTTATATAAGCGCGCTTTATTTACGTCATGAATTTTCACGTTCGCAGTTTAAAGTAGATATGATGTTTGTATTTATCAAATATCGTGCAGCCAATAATAATATCACGGTTAGTACAATTGAGCGGATACAAGTGGCACTCAGCACAAAGGTTTAACAAGCCAACTTGCTCGGTATTGTGCATACATAACCTCGCTGTTATTAATCGTACGGCGGCAAGTTCATGCTGAGCCTGCACTTACCTCGCGATTCGGCAGTACATTGTTAAAACTACAACGCGGAAAACAGCACACTGCAGTTTCTTGTTCCGTGCAAACTGCGTGCATCATTATTACAAAACTATCGCTATTTTTTAATTGCTACATAATTTATTATTACTTAGCATTGTTCATGGTTGCTATGGTTACGATATACCTGAATTCTTAGTTTTAAACTTCTCTCATATGTCAATTATCAAACAAAATTGATAATACATTTAGTATTATCAATTAAATCTATTTTTATGGAGATTAGCGCTTTATTGTTTTATAAACTCGCATCGGAACCTACGTCAGGATCAAATACTCAAATAAATTCAAAGCCCCAAGTTTGCAGACAAACGATTTGGCAACCACGCCAAAAACATCACGATTGTTTTCCATGCCAATACCGAAGGTAAATTAATATTTTAGTTCTCAACTATTATTAGACTTAGCCTAAATTTACAAGTGAGAGAGTTAGAATCTATACGTAAATAAAACCTGGTTTTTCGTAGTTAGTAACGGCTTAGCGGTTTTTGGGGGATAAAGGAGGTCAGTGTGGCTGCGTGTGTGATCCCGGATTTTTAGCGATGCGATGGCTAAATTTGCACCGGCAGCGATGTCGTAAGCTGGCCAGCGCGGCGTGCCGTGTCCTAGTACCTAGTTTATTCCCACGAATGTTCAGTTTACTTGTTAAAATAGTAGTGTTACACAAACCTAACGGCACTAGGCATACATTTTTTGCTACACTGATCTTGTTTTTACCAACTCTTTTAGTCTTTGCATTTAAATCCACACACACTGAAGTTTGGCATATTCAGACATAACATAACATAACATCACGCCTGTATTCCTCGAAGAGGTAGGCAGAGGTGCACATATAATGTACACCCACATTTCGCCACTTATGTTTTTAGGTCCCAATGTAATAGAGGGCGAGCCTATTGCCAACAACCGGACACAAATCCAGAATCCGTGCTGCTACTGAGAATTACCCAATGGAAAAACCCAGCAACACTGCCCGACCCGGGATTCGAACCCAAGACCTCGTGCACAGCGTCGACGGCATATTCAGACATCACACAAAAATAAAACGTAAACTTTTAATATTACTGTGCGGACAGATTTTGGGAATATCTTCACAGTTAACACGTAATGAATACAATAGCTTCATCTGCACGCATGTTGTGACGAGATACGAGACGGCTCGGTTGAAAGCGTAATGCTCGTGGTATTCACGTTCATGGTCCACTGAGTGCTGTCCATTCAACCACTCGCCTATTTCGCCTCCTACGGAGTATTGCTGCGTTTGAAATTCACTTCAAGTTAACTGTCGATAACAAACAGATAACGAGTTTCGTGCTTACTATTTAAATAAATCCATAATTTATACTGAATTTAAGCAAGGGAATAATAATTTACATCATTTTTGTAGGGTTCGTTTCCTTTTATATAATTTAAACGTACAAATAAGATTGCACTGAGAAGGCTTATTAAATTACCTTAATTTGAATTATGTAAATCCCACTTCAATCCTTATCAAAAGGAGATTTGCTACGGGCGTAGCACAATGATCGTAGCGGTGCTACAAATGCTACGATAAATTTATGTAGAAGCGATTAGTAATATTATTACTGAATTTGAGGATATTTATGTCATCTTAAGATAACATCATGATTTATTCATGGTGTTATGTATTAAGGACGTCGTGGCCGTCGTAGTTATCATAATTTGAACGTTTCTAAAGGTCAATATGAAATCATAAGTAAGAAATGTTTTATATCTTTCTTTCGACCTAAATATTTTTCATAGCACGTTCATTCAGGACTGAAAGGCTACATAAGTTTACTTATAGCAAGTGTGTATGTATAAATAGTAATTACACATGAGATAGGTAAATAATCTAAATAAATACCAGGCTAACTATAGAATTGCCTAACAGTCTTAGTAAAGCGTACTTTACGGCCTCAAAGGAATTTAAAAACATAGCTGTGAAGTACTAGAAATGATGAACTTGTACTCGTTAAAAATAGTCTTAAAAATTTCTTTGAATATTGTTGCTCACTAATAAAGGGGTTTAGAACCGGTATAAGTACGTACCATCTTTGTTTTCTCTTGAACCTTTTATACCCTCTTTGTCCGGCGAACAAACGGTACTTAAATCTTTAAAGCTTACGAAAAATTTGGTGAGACGTAAAAGTATTCAGCGAATTAATTCCTATCTCATTGCATTTTGGCATGCGGAAATTAATTAAGCTAATTTAACTTTGCATGTTTATTAGCCAGTTGTTGCAGCCTGTACTGGGAGTAAGTAATTTGTTTGCTTATTAATCACTAAAATGGGCTCGTGGCAAATATTTGTCCATGATATGGCAGTTGTGAGCGAATTCAGAATGTGTTAAGCTGAAGTAGAATATTTAGCTGTATGAGTTTTTGTTGAAGTTTTGTTTGCATTGATTTATTTAAAATCATGGTTTTAAAACATAATACGTTACTGGATAGCCATACAATTTGGTATAAGACAGAACCTAAATTTTGTTGCTTAATTCTAATACAAAATAAAAACAATATATACAAAAATAAAAAGTTAAAAAGCATCAAAGAATTCATCCCCATCGATGTCAACCGGTAACGTGCCCAAAAGACTGGCAGCATTGCCACGTTGAATGGCAATGCTAATTCTTTGGCCAAAAAATAAACCAGCCCTTTGGTCACGTGTGGAGTCGACTAGGCGCTTTGCTAACTCTTTAAACAAAGCACGAGCGCTCGGACCCCATGGCCCAAATGTTTCAACCCCAAACGGCTCAAAAATACAATTACCTATCAGGTTATGTATTTCCGCCGTTTGAGGGTCTCCGCAGCAGCAGCAGCAGTGCCAGCGCAAATTGCCGAGCCAGAAACATGTTGTGTGTTTGTTACCTCTTCACGCTGTAAAACGGCTACACCGATTTTGATGAAATTTCATATGGAGGTAGCTGACACCCTGGATTAAAACATAGGCTTTTAATCCCGGAAAAATGAACCGGGTAACACCGCGGGGCGCAGCTAGTATTAAATAAACTACCAAAACCTAAGTCTGTAAATTAGATAATAAAAAGAGGCATCTGGTTCGTAATATACTTAAGCAACACTTTATAAATAACTAATTAGGTTGGGACGTAAAAAACAAAACTGGCGAAATGTGGGTATACAATACAAATGAACACCTCTGCCTACCCTTTCGGGGAATACAGGCGTGATGTTATATATTAAATAATTAGGTAATTTATAAAGTACCTGTTGTCTCTTTTTATAAATCAAATCACATATCCTCTTTCGTCCAAACCACGGTTGTGAGCAGTCGTGTACAGTCTTTTATTTAAAAGTTTATAAACCGTCCATCTATGGTCAAATAAAACTAGCACCTACTGTTTAGTAATACAGCTAATATTAGAATAGAAGTGCGTGGCAAGAGTGAAAGTGAAAGTGATCGTCTCCCGGACCACAGCGACGGGCCCCCTGCGACCCGCGACCCGCGAGTAAAGGAGACAGTTGCCATAATTGCCGTCCTTGTCAACGCAAAGCACTGGTGGTACCCGTGCGGTGCAGGCCTACGCAGCGTGATTTGTCGTCATAACACACAAGTACAACACTGCCCACTTGCGCAGCGGATAGCTGTCACTGCGACTTACGCTGCGCACCGAGTATACACCAGTGTGGAAATACGTATATGCATTGTTTACGTTTTGTTTCTCTTACTATTTTTGCACAAGTAATAGGTAATCGTCGACTGACATCGCTCAGCGTGTATTTTGGTGGTCTACAGCTGCACAGGCGTCGAGTTTTCTTGTTGATATTATATCTTAAAAATGCCATTAAATCGTAGTCCGCCGCCTTCAACAGCTCCTGTGACGCTTGGCGGCTCCGAACCAAATCTGCAAACTATCAAAACCCCCGAATATGAGCCAGTCTTTATTACTCAACGCACTAAACGTAAATTTGAACAATGTGACAACTCGGGCGCATTGCTTTCGGAGATACAGGCTATGTTTGCTTCATTTGAAGAGAAACAGGAGATGAAGTATAAAATGCTATTGGATTCGGTTAATGAAATAAAGAATCAAAGCTTGGGTATAAAAAAAACAGTCGAGTATATCTCAAAGCAGTATGACGACCTGAAAGGAAACTTTGATAAACTTCAAAGTGACTGGACAACCAAAGTCGCCTATATCCAGACACTCGAGGAAAGACTTGATAATCTTGAGAGAAATAATAGATTGACCAACATCGAGATACGAAATATTCCATCAAAGAAAGCTGAAACCAAAGAGGAGTTATGTAACACCATCTTGAATCTCAGTAACACTCTAGCTTTGCCCCTGCAGAGATCGGATATACGTGACATCTACAGGTTTAAAACCAAAACTGCCGTTGAAAAACCGCTCGTAGTAGAATTTACGTCAACATTGACAAAGGAAAAATTATTACAGGCAGTAAAAACCTATAACAAGGAACACAAGGATACAAAGATCTCTACCGCTACGTTACGGCTGGAGGGCCCAACAAAACCAATTTTCGTGTCTGATAATCTTACCTTTAAAGCAAGACGTCTATACTCAATTGCACGGAGCTTCGCTAAAGCGAATGAATGCAGCTTTTGCTGGACAGCCCATGGAAAAATATACATTCGCAAGAAAGAGGGGATTCCCGCAGTCCGCATCGATACTGAAGCTGATCTCCAGAAGATTAAACCTGTAGATTGACTAGTCTCACAATTCCTGCTTACGTTACTTACTATAGGTTTGAATTTTGTATTTCTCTTTATTTACCAATGTTGCTTTCACTTAAAGTACATAATAATTGCATGTATTCAATCATATTCTAAATACTATGGAACAGACAAGGCACACACATACCCCATTCACAATATTCACATTTACAGTCTACCAACACGAACATATTATACCTCCACACTACACTTTTGTCACAAATACACACCATCACATATACTTGGACGCATCTACATTTTACACTCCTTTTCACACCACAATCTCACACTTATAAACCATACATTTACGACTCCTAATACATTAAGAAAAACAACTTCCACAGACATCGGCCAGCACATTCTGCAAATATCGGTTATACTAAATCTAATTAACAAACAAGTCACGCTAATGCGTCCACGTCTTAATTTAAAAAATAATGGCTAACAAAGATGAAATTTCTGACGATTTAGAGGCATTTACCATATCAAAAAGCTATCTATGCGCCCCCGAAAAGTGCTCTGAGCTACTTAATAAAACCCTAAAATCTGTTACTATTTTACATGTAAACATACGTAGTGTAAACTGCAACTTTGATTCCTTAACTGTTCTATTGGAAAGAGTTAGCGTCCGATGCGACCTAATTGTTTTAACGGAGTGCTGGCTAAGCAAGTTGTCTGTTGAGTGTCCGTATTTAACTAATTATACTGCCTTTAAAACTAACTATAGAAATCAAAACGACGGCGTTATTGTTTACGTCCGTTCTGACTTTGACTGTTCCATAACTGAAGAAGAGATATGTGACGCTAATTGCCTCTTGATTAAATATGGCCCTGAGCTTGCCATTGCCGCAATTTACCGCTCTCCATCGGTACATGATACAAAAGCATTTCTGGATAGTCTTGACAACCTTCTGTTAACACTATCTACATTTCACTCGATTGTAATTATTGGTGATATCAATATTAACATATCCCCACAAAATACCGATCACAATTCTGAAGACTATTTAAATATGAACGCATCTCATGGTCTATTACCAGCACATGTAATGCCGACTCGTCTGAACAGTTGCCTCGATCACGTCTTTCTAAAAAGCCACAAGAAATCCACAACAATTGTTTTTGACGCGCCTTTTACTGATCACACTCCGATTCTATTTCACACTGAATTAACAAACATTAAACCTAAGCCCAAGTCTTATAGAGAAAAAATTAACTTTCTCAAAGCTGTGGAAGATATTAAAGATACCGATTTCACTAGAGTGCTGAACAATAACGACCCAAGCGAAGCTTCTGAAATATTTGTAAATGCTCTAACATCAGCTATAAAAAACAACACTCAAGTTTTAAAAATTCCCCGTAAGAAAAGGATTATTAGCCCTTGGATAACACCAGGTCTATTAAAGTGTATAAATAATAGAGACGCTCTGCACCAAGCTCATAGAAAATCACCAGATAACTCGATATTAAAAATAACGTATAATAGGTACCGTAATTTCTGCAATAACTTGTTAAAAAAAGTTAGATGCAACTTTAACCAAACGGAACTAGAAAAACACAAAAACAATCCTAAGGCAACCTGGAACATTATTAAAGATATTGCTAATATGAAAAAGTCACCACAACCTACATCAGACCTTTTGTATATCTCTGAAGATCCCGTTAAATCCATAAATAGGGTCAATACCTATTTTGCCAACATAGGCAAGGAACTGGCATCAAAAATTACCCAGTCGTCGTCCCAAGGCACTACTTATTCTAGTTACTCAAAATCTAATCTCCTAGCTAAATCCATGGCTCTATTGCCAATAGACGATGCCGAAATTAACTCCATCATTATGAACCTCCGCAGTGATAGTGCTACCGGGACAGATAAAATCCCCACTTCTTTCATAAAAGCGGCTAGACCGTTTATAATTGCTCCACTAAAACATATTCTTAATAGCTGCATGTCAAGCGGCGTATTTCCGCATGTTTTTAAGAACGCACTTGTTCATCCCATTCATAAGGGTGGTGACAGAGACAGTGTCACTAACTATAGACCAATATCAGTCCTTACTAGCCTTTCTAAAATTTTTGAAAAAGCCTTAAATTCTCGTTTAACAAAATTCCTGGAATATAATAACATACTCTCAAAAAAACAATTCGGATTTAGAAAAAACAAATCTACAGAAGATGCGGTTATAGGGCTCACTAACCGTATAGTGAAAACCTTAGATGACAAAAATAAATGTCTCGGTATTTTTCTCGATTTATCTAAAGCGTTTGACACTGTCTCTGTTACCATTCTCTTAAAAAAAATGGAGAATATAGGAATCAGAGGTGTAGCACTACAACTTTTTAAAGACTACCTGACCGATCGTAGTCAACGTGTTAAAATACAATCCCTACTGAGTGATAACATTACTATTGGTGGCTTTGGCGTCCCACAGGGTAGCGTCCTTGGCCCTACCCTCTTTTTGATTTATGCAAATGACCTCTGTCAACTAGAAATACCAGACTGCGAAATGTTTGCCTACGCAGACGATACGGCCCTATTCATTCGAGGAAAATCCTGGCACGACACGCAACTTAATGCAGAGAATGCTCTTAAAGTCGTCATGTCATGGCTTAACAATAATCTATTGACCCTAAATATTAGTAAAACCAAATACATTACCTTTGCCTCCAGCTCTCAGCTTCTGCCAAAACCTGAATCGATCTCCATTCAAGCTCACGTTTGTTTTGGCCCTAGCACTTCAAATTGTAGTTGTGAACATATAGAACGCGCAAATAACGTAAAATATCTCGGCGTCTACGTTGACTCTACTCTAAGTTGGCACACTCACCTTAAGATACTTGTAGGACGCGTTCGTAAACTAATTTTTGTCTTTAAACGGCTTAGGTCAACACTGCAATGTAAATCTCTACTAACCGTCTACTACGCCTTGGTACAATCACTTCTCTCCTATTGCATTGCAGTATGGGGTGGGACATTTAAAACTGCAATTCTCAAGGTTGAGAGAGCGCAAAGATCAGTACTCAAGGTCATGCTCAGAAAACCACGAAGATATCCCACTTCTCTGTTATTTAGCGAGGGCAAAGTGCTGACGGTTAGACAGCTGTTTGTCTTTCATATAATTCTAAGACAGCATACGTCCATGATATATACTCCCAAATTAATAAAAGACAAACGGCGAAAACAGCATGTATGCCCTGCAGTACGTCATAGAACTGCACTTGCTAGCCGGCACTTTCTCGTGCTTGGCCCCCGTTTGTACAACGCAGCAAGTAAATGCAGTAATATATATCCAGCTTCTTCTCCCAACTGCAAGCGCCTGATCAGAGATTGGCTGCTAAACCTATCCTATAATGACACAGAGAGGCTCCTGTCTCGGTCGATTTAGCATTAGACGTTTATGCTGAGTGGTTATGACTAGAAGCTTCTTTACCCATACCATACCTACATACTATAAAACTGCACTCATAAACACACCCTCACTACACACATACACAACACTCTCCCTACATATCCACTACACACACAACACATACACACACACAACACATACACACACACTGCACATACACTACTCACACTCACCCTCAACACACTCACCTCTTGATACTGTTTCATTTGCTTCCATAATTATTATTATTATTATTTTTTATCTAATTTTTAAACTTAAGTTCAATATATTACTACCGTCTCTTTCTCCCTTAAACGATCACCATTATGTATTTCTGCCTGACTGTTGAAAATAAAATTACTTATTATAGAGTCCACATCGACGAAAGACCCTGTATCCTGTGATACAGTTTTTAAATTAGTACAGGATACAGGTGATCTTTTCCACTAGCTTTAGATTACCTATTACTTGTACCTATTATGTTAACGGTGGAAAACTAAATGTATCACTTTTTACTGCCAATAAAAACTTATTATTATTATTATTATTATTATTATATATTTAGAGGTATATATTATAGGATTCTACCTAATTTGTTTTGCACGCTATGATAGGTCAATTGTTATCCAGATAATAATATATTAAGATCCTTATTGTACCTTCAATATATATCAGATTGTGTTACTATTGTTTCGGTTTCTATTTCAGAGACAATTTCTTTTAGAAATCGATGCCTATTAAATTATTCTCGGTAAAGTTTGGATGTTTTATCAATCGATATTCTAAGGTTACGAGTCTAGTTAGATGGTCACGGATAAAAGCTTGTATCGGTACATTTACTTTATCATAATTACTGTCTTCAATCAAAAGATATTCGATATCATTTGTTAATGTTTTATCTCATTTAATGTTTATTTTATATAGAATCTATTTCACAGTTTTTACGGAAAATGGAACCCTAAGACCCTATACTCAATATTAAAAAAAAAAACACATAGGTGCTTCAGAGCTAATAGTAAAATAAAGGAATGCTGTAATGCAAACTTAAAAACTGAGCATTATCATCTGATTTGTATTAAAACAAGGTCACTCAGATCATGGCATAAATATGTAAATATCCCTGATATTGTATTCTTCAATATAAAATCTTGGAGCCCTCTCCTGACTCTTTGTTTCAAATAGCTTCAAATACAAAGAGAACCTTTTACAAACTAAACACTTGTGAGGCAACTTGACATTGCCAGCATCCCGGTCAAATACCTCGCATTGTGTGAGTATGGATGCTCATTGCGAGATGGTATTCACTGCACAGCTTCGTAGAGCATTCGCAGGCGTTTGCTTCAGCCTTCTCCAAAATAAATAATACTATAGATACTCAACCTTTAAAGCATTGCACAGTTTAAATTAAACTTCAGCGGACCTTTATTGAATAAAGCCTCTATCTTATAACAAAGTGTTGACGAAACAGGATCGTTGTATACGTTCTATTTAGTCGCTTATCAATTCCATTTATTTATTTACACAGATGTAGCTAGTGAAGTGTTTATTTTATCTCATTCCGTCAGTAATATTGAATTAGGCCGTCTAGTAACAGACCGGCTGGGTGTTGCTGTTTTCCTTCACATTACATATGCGTCCTTTTTTATTTGTTTGGATGAAAGTCGCTGGCACCAAATAAAAATAAAATAAATTTGATGTTGCTAATACCTTTACTTTTTACGAATACCATCTTCCTTCATAATTTCCTCTGTTGAAATTATTATTGTTACTCAATAATATTATACAAGAAGGGAGTTACTAATTTATTTATTCGAATTTACTATTTACAGTCCGAGCTAAGTTTACTTCTGCGCAGGAGATTGCGGGTTCGATCCGTCGGCGGGCCATAAACTTACATACCACTTAACTTTACTAAATAAAAATATTTGCTAAGTAACTGCTCGTACATTAAAGAAGAAAATATGTGCGGAAACGTTAAAAAAATACGGGTTTATTACAGCCGTCCAAAATGTGTAATGGATTAAATGCTTACATTAATATACCTGCGTCAACATTTCATTTGGGTACGTAAGCCATTGCGATGTTTTAAGCGTCACTGACAATGCTACTTGTATTTAAATGTTAGCTTTTATTTGTAGCTTCATTCGCATGGATTTGTGGCTTTCGAGCTGTGACAACATTATTGATCAGTCGGACGTGATTGAGACACAATGGGAAATGCATTCAACGATAACAGTTTTCGGATTAGCCACGAGACAACCTGGTTTATAGGACCCCAGTGCGATTTTTTATATGTAAATGATTGAAGTTTTGCTGCTTACACACCTAATACGGAAAGACTAAAGGGGTACCTATAGTTTATATTCAAATGAGTTTGATCCTAATTTGTAGTATCGAGGACCTGATTTGAAAGACAGAGGCTTTTGAAATAGGTTTTAGGAAAGAGTTAGTCTTTAATTAAACACAGTTCATGCTTATTTTTGCATTATGTTAATTTAGAGGTACAAATAATAGCTGTAGGTACAAATATATTTTGTTTTAATCTTTGTGTCATTTAGCATTTAATGGTACGTTTCCTTATAAAAACAAAATTACGTTTTTTCCGTGGTCGAGCTTAAGACTGTTGTCTACACCATAATTATTATTGTGGACCACGAATGTGTGAATATACCATACGAGGGTCAAACTGAAAGTTCTTAGAACTGGCCACTTATAAACAATATAATAAAAAAATAATTCTAAAATTTGAAAATAGAACTCTTTGCCAATATTACTGAGTATATATTTCATTAATTTGTCATTTGTTTTACGATTTGGCGGCAAATTGAAAATTGTCTGTGTCACGTCAACATGAATTTAACACGAGAAAATTTTCGTGCAATGATTTTTTATGACTTTCGATGTCATTTAAGTCAACAAGAAAGTTATGATAGACTACGATTGGCCTTTCACGATGAAGCCCCATCTCGTGCGACAGTTTACAACTGGTTTAATGAGTTTAAACGTGGTCGCACTAATCTCACTGATGATTTACGTGAGGGACGGCCTTCTACGGCGACGACTGAAGATAACATCTGTGTTGTGCGGCGTATGATAGAGACTGACAAAAGAGTGACCTATCAGCAGATTCGGACAAGCTTAGGCATCGGTATGAGTCAAGTGCACAAAATCCTCCACGAACATTTAGCAGTCAGGAAGCTTTGCGCCCGGTGGATACCTCATAATTTGACTGAGGCTCAAAAACTCCATCGTGTGGATTGGTGCCGTAAAATGATTGAAAGATTTAACGGAGGTGACTCAAATGCTGTGTTCGACATACTAACAGGTGACGAAAGCTGGATTTACTGTTATGATCCTGAAACCAAAAGACAATCTGCTCAGTGGGTGTTTCCTTTCGAGAGGTTGCCAACTAAAGTGAAGAGAGATCGAAGTGCGGGAAAAAAAATGGTGGCCTCGTTCTTTGGAAGGATAGGTCATTTCGTAACAATTGTGTTAGAGGATCAAAAAACAGTTTTTGCAGAATGGTACACTACCAATTGTTTGCCACTTGTCTTGGAAAAAGTTCGAGAGAAACGACCTCGCAGTAGGATCCTCCTTCACCACGACAACGCCTCGTCGCACACCGCTAAGCGAACGATCGACTATTTGGCGACATCAAACGTTGAATTACTGGGTCACCCGCCGTATAGCCCCGACCTCGCCCCTTGTGATTTTTATTTATTTCCAAAAATTAAAGAAAAACTTAAAGGAAAGCGGTTTATGAATGCTGAAGAAGCGGTGGCTGCGTATCGCGATGCCATTGAAGAGAATCTTCTCTTGTCTGAAATACGACTACTAAGACAAGAGGTCAGTGACCTCAAGCAACAAAACACTGACATCGGGTTGAAGTTATCCAATTTTTCTGAAGCACTCAATCAAAAAGTAGAGGACTTCGAGAAAAAATTGAGTGCGAAAGATAATGAGATAATTCTGCTGAAAAGCTCTATAATGCAACTAGAACAAAAATTAAACCTTTCGGAACAAGATAACATGAAATCTGAGCTCGAAATCATCGGAATTCCAGAAGAGAACAACGAGAACCTGGTGCACATCACGTTGCTTACAGCAACAAAAATTGGATTGCAACTATCTGAAGCCGACATAGACGAAGTATACCGTATAGGCAGTAGACGCACTAACCCAGCGGATAAACCAAGACCCATTGTCCTTAGACTCACTCGCCGTGCAAAACGCATCGACGTACTAAAAGCTGCAAAAGAAAGACGCCCTCTTACCTCGGACGACATAATTACGGGTACATCCTCTAACATATACATAAATGAAAGACTGACTAAAACTAACAGGATTTTATTTCGAGAAGCACGGAAGAGAACAGAATTCCATAATTTTCGCTTCTGCTGGTTACGAAACGGGACCATTTACGTACGAAAAGCGGAAAAGCAGGCTTCAATTCCTATCCGAACGCCGAGTGATCTGGACGAAAAAGTTGGTCCGCCTCAAGCCGCGGTCGATATTATGGTCTAGTATATTATTGTTTTTTCTATTTCTCATACTTGTTCAATTTAAACAGAATACTTTTTATCTTTCTCAAATAATTCTATTTAATTGCATTGTTTGCATAATAATTTGTTTCTCAATAATACATTTATTTCTTAAGCTCTACTTGTTAATCACGTTAACACACAAACGTACACACATTCATTCACATATTGCCAAAAAAGAGATTTGCTTATATAAAGACTGTCAGTTAATTTACTTAAATAACGTTTGCGCTTACGACTGCGTCTCATTAATCCACTTGTACACCTCTCACTGCTTGCACACTTCAGTTACATACAAACACACTCTTACACTGAATATATTTCATTCGTTCGCTAAACAGAATACCTACGGTAATAGTGTACACCATGTAATTCATATAAATTTCATTATTTACACTTACATTTCACTTACTTATGTACACATGCCACATTTTATATCTACTCACTATGTCACAAACAGTTACGATACAATTCATACTTTTAAAGCGTACGCCAATAATATTGAATTAATATATAATACACCACGTAATAAGTTGTCACTTTATTACCTGCGCATGGTTATATCACTGAGGATTAAAACATACTTCAACATCTACCGAGGTCCTGACACTAAATACATTTATAGCATAACATTATTTTACTATGTTCATAAAATTGTACAATGACAGATTTTTTAACTAATCAAATAGACAATATTGAACCAGAGTGTCAGGAGCTCGATATATTAGAAAACTGTCACACAGTTTTGTCCTCAAGTTATAACCTTAAAACACTAACATTTAATATTCGTAGTATACAACACAACTTCAACACTTTTTGCGTCGCACTTAAACGTATGAATATAACATATGATGTGATTGTTTTAACCGAATGTTGGCTAGCAAGTGGCCCAGTAATAGGTCAGATTCAGGGCTATATCTCCTATTCAACGCAGAATAACCTCAACCAGAGTGGAGGGGTCGTAGTGTATGTCAAAGACTGTTGGAATGCAACTGTCTCAGAACCTGCTATCCTAGACGCTGAATCACTTTTAATAGAATTATCAAGTAACATATCCTTGATTGCCATATATCGCTCCCCATCACATAAACAAGTTGATAACTTTTTGTCCTCTCTAGACGTAATACTTACCTCAGTTAGCAGATACCCAATAGTCATACTTACCGGGGATATAAACATAAATATCTTATCTACATCGGATCGTAACTGTTCTGATTATATGTGTCTTATGTGTGAACATGGGTTAAAGCCGGTGATCTCTAAACCAACCAGGCTTGACTCGTGTTTGGACCATGTGTTCCTTAAATCTAGAAATCAGTCTTCTGTAGGCCTTGTCTGTAACACTGACATCACTGATCATCGCATGGTAATGTTGGGTCACAATATCCACAAAATCGCAAAGAAAAAAGATCGTGTAATAAATAAAATAAACATACCCGCCTTGTTAGAAGAACTTAAAAATACTGACTGGAGCCGGATAGAAACAACGCAGGATGTAAACTCCGCTGTCAATGAATTCTGCACTATATTGACATCCACTGTTAAGAATCACACATCACTAAAAACAATAAGCCGGTCGAAATATATCTGGAAGCCATGGATTACACCTGGGCTTATCAGATGCATGAATCACCGAGATAAACTTCACCTGGATTCAAGGAAACACCCTAATGACCAAATCAAAAAACTTATATACACGAGATACAGGAATTTTTTTACTAATCTTATACACACACTAAAAACTAACTACGATAATCAAAAACTAGAAGAAAATGTACACAACAGTAAAGAGTTATGGAAAACTATTAAAAACATCAGTGAATACTCAAGTAACAAAAACAATGCGAACGCCCTTTTAAATTTAAAATCTACTCCACAAGATTCACTTGACAGTTGTAATAAATATTTTTCTTCTATTGGCAAAGATCTGGCATGCAAAATTCTTACTGAAACCAAAGAAACACAGTCATCATTAATAAGTAAATTAAAACTAGGTAAACCCGTGGATTTTAACTTCTTCATGCACCCAACAGACGTAATTGAGGTAAACAAACTAATTACAAACCTTAAAAATAACAGCGCGCCAGGCATAGACGGCTTTACACCAAATCTCATTAAAGAAATAAGGTCTGAAATAATAGCCCCTTTAACCCACATTTTAAATTTAAGTCTAAGTACTGGAACATTTCCTGATAAATGGAAGGAGGCTCAGGTTACTCCGATACATAAGAACGGTACAAAACAAGACCCAGGAAATTATAGACCCATTTCACTACTTGCAATATTTTCAAAAATACTTGAAAAGATTGTAAATAAACGACTTACAAGCTACCTTGAAACAAATAAATTACTGTCTGAAAAACAATATGGGTTTAGACTTGGAAGATCCACCGAAGATGCAGTTAGCCTACTTACAAAACTTGTGACTACTAATTTAGACAATAATGAAAAATGCATAGGAGTATTCCTCGACCTCGCGAAAGCATTTGATACTGTCGCAATTCCTATACTGCTAAGTAAGCTGGAGGCAATAGGCATCAGAGGACTTCCACTCCAATGGTTTGAGACCTATCTCACAGACCGAAGACAAAGAGTAAAGGTGGGTGATTGTATCAGCAGTAAACAAAACGTCGAATTTGGAGTTCCACAAGGCAGTGTCCTCGGCCCAACTCTTTTTATCATCTATATGAATGATATACATCGTACGATTACCCAGAATTCCGAAATAATATGTTATGCAGATGACACAGTAATCATATTTCACGATAGGTCTTGGAAGGCTGTGCATGAAACCGCTCAGAAAGGGTTGTCTACAATAAAATTGTGGCTTGACCATAACCTGCTTTCCCTGAATATTAAAAAAACCAATTATATTTGTTTCCACAAAACAGTTTCATCCGCATCAAACCTTACCTCCAAACTTAAAATCCACTCTCCAAACTGTAGTTTAGTTATTTGTTCCTGTGATGACATTCAAAAAGTAGAGAGTCTAAAATATTTAGGGATTATAATTGACCAACGACTTTCATTCAAACCCCATATTGATCTGGTAGCTAAACGTATTAGAAAGTTGATATATGTAATGAAGCAGTTACGTAACTCAGCCAATAAAAAACCCTACACCTCGTTTATGTTTCGTTGTGTGAATCAGTTATATGTTATTGTATAACTGTATGGGGCGGAGTAGGCACCACAAATATGTTACAAATCGAACGTGCCCAGCGATCGGTACTGAAAGTAATGTACAAAAAACCTTTTAGATATCCCACAGTTAGTCTCTACAGTGAAGCTTCCGTACTTAACGTCCGCCAACTCTACATTCTTAAAATAGTTACCAAACAACATAAAATAATACTTCAATCAACAGAATACTCCCAATTAACTAAACGCCGAAACTTCATTTGTCCTACAATTGCAATAAAAACTACTTTCGCTCAACACATGCAAGAATTCATGCTTGGATTTATATATAATAAAATAGCAAAATTCTGCGAGATAAAACATTGCAGAATTCATAAGGTTAAGGAGCTCGTTAAAAAATGGTTGCTTACCCAAACCTACATAGATTCAGAATCATTTATACGCGTTATGACATAATTTTACTCACACACACACACACACATACACACACGCAAACACACACACACACGCATACACACACACACACACGCACACATACACACACACGCACACATACACACACACGCACACATACACACACACGCACACATACACACACACGCAAACAAGCAAGAGCACCTAAAATTAAGTTTATAGTTCATAGTTATAAAAAAGAGATCTAATCTCTCATATAAATGTTACCATTTACTTTAATTTTTGTTATCTATGTTTAACTTTACCATTTTTATTTTTATCTAGATTTTAATTACCTACTATTTTCAATTATTACACTTTTAATTAATGATTTTTCTCTCTGACGATACAATACGTATCAAACTTGGAAATTCAAATTACAAAGTTCCAAGGTCTCCACGAGACAGGCTCGACCTAGTGTGGAGATCACCGGTTAAACATTTCCTTCTGTTGTTATTTAGATATAAGATTGTTAGTTTTTAAGGAAATTCGATATGTACTTTTTACTGGAAAATAAAGATTATTATTATTATTATTTGTATCTCATTTTATTTACTCGGGCTATCAACCATGCGGAAGATACCCGGACTTTTAAAAGGCTTACGTGGGGACACAGGTCCAACACGCAGAGGCCCGTTGAGAACTTTAATCTAAAAGGGGATGGGACACCAGCTAGGGACACCACACAACTGCTCTATAACAGAACAGCCATGAAAAGTCCCCAAAAGGTGCAGGACTATTGAGAAAAATGGATACTAAAATGATTTGGTCTATTGTGTTGGTTTGTATGTTTCGTGGAATGGTTATTTTTAGTTTATTCTGAATAACAACGGCGTCTGCCCTTAACCATATAATATGCAGTATATTAGCAGACGGTGACTCGCCACTCACTAGATGGGCCCCCTAAACAGTCGCCACTATAGGCAACAGGGAGCAACACCGATGCGAGTGGCTAGGGGTGTAGAGCGGTGCGGCCCCGGTTTCACCATCGCGCGTCTCGAAGACTCGGAGCGGGTTTCCCCGCTATTACGCCATTAGACACTTCCACCCCCGAGCATATAGCTCTGGCGACCCCTCTCTGACCAGCCAACTAAGGCAAGAAAGAGCTGAGAGTCCTGCGGGCGCTCTTCGGTTTCCACTCCAGCTACCCATATCGGGCAAACCGGGGATGAGTCCCTGACCGACTCTCTGGGGTATCAGGCACGTTGTGTCGCCACTCACAAACAGCTCGCCACAAGCTGCCCTGCGGTTTGTGTGCTTTTAGTACAAGTCCTTGTGATATATTTTTTATTTCTATCACGAGGGTTGGTAAAGCTATACTACTGTCCCCTCCGGTGTTACGTTATTCTCATGTTGAGGTAACGATGTGCCCAGAGGGGTTATTATTATTATTATTATTATTATTAGAACCCTAAAGACGAGTGGGCAAAGTGCTTTTCCCAGTGGTTCCATCGCATGCAGCGGTGTATTGACGTGAATGGACAATATTTTGAAAAGATATAATAAAACTAATAACTGGCTAATGTAATCAGTTTTTGATTTTCTAAGAACTTTCAGTTTGACCCTCGTAATAACATACGACGATCAAATAAATTACGTATTTAGTACCAGTGATGGAGACTTTAAACGTGTTATTAACTACATGTAATTGCTTGGCTAATCTAAATCGGAGCCAACGTGAAACTGTAATTGCATAATAATACGATTAATAATTGTGTATGCGCAATACCGGTATTAACATTGACGCAATGTAGCAACATTCGGATGCATACAAGTGGACTGTATTAGTTTGTATTGTATCTCATATTCGATTATTAAGAAATTTGGTTTTGTTTTTAAGATATATGTACAGTACTAGCCTTTGCCCGCAGCTTCGCCCGCGTTAGGTAGCCTATGTCCTTACTCGGGTCTTAAACTTTCTACGTGCCAAATTTCATCAAAATCCGTCCAGCGGTTTAGTCGTGAAGGCGTAACAGATAGACAGACAGAATTACTTTCACATTTATGTAATATGTAATTTTGAAAGAAAGAAAAAAATAAATATTTTATTTTTGTCTCAAACAAAAACAATTAAACAATACTTAATAAGTACACGTCACGAAGATGTTTTTATTGAGTTGTTACGAGTGTTCAGTTTCAATAGATAGAGTAATTATGAAAGCTTAAGTTATTTAACCAGATCGAAGATAAAATGCTTTAATGAACCGTACGTAATCTTAAAAAATAACTTAATAATTAGTTACTTTTCTGCCTAAATCTGTCACTGTGACAAGTTCTAATAATCTGAATTAAAGTTCTCAACTAGCCTCTGCGTGTTGGACCCGTGTGCCCACATAGGCCTTTTAAAAGACCGGGTATCTTCTACACGGTTGATACCGCGAGTAAAAAATTTAGTAAAGTTTATAAAGTCAGTACTTTTATATAAACGTAAGGTACACACTAATTGAGCAATATAAAACATTTAATGAGCTGTTATAAAAAAAAACCTTTGACATTGAATTAAAATTAGATTTTGCCCATGACATGAAAAACACGCTAAATACCTACTGGCATGCAGGCTATAATAAGTGCACTAGAATAGTTAGCCTTAATAATTATACTCTAGGGCAACATACAAGGTACATATACGACTTGTTGGAGAATTAAATACTGTAAAACGTATCTAAATACGTACAGTGCGGCGTGTAACTGGGTTAATTAGCGGTGTTTACTTGCATCAGCCATGTAATGTTACGGCGCTGGTGCACTTTCCTGATGAATAAATTAGGCTGTGACTTGAATAGCTAACACAAAATATTCAGTCAAATGGTCGTAGCATCCATTTGATTTAAGAATTTAGGCAGCACTCTGTGTGACTATGGCCTTACTTGTCGCAAAACAGAAGGTAAAGAAAAGGAAATAGATGGTGAGGTTATCTCGGATTTATATATTTCAAGTCATTGGTATGTTTAAGTCGTGGGTCTATTCGTATCGGCGCGATAAGATAAAAGGTGTAACGAGAGTTAAAAAGGCGAAGCACCTCTTGTGTAGTACTAGTACTAACATTTAGTTGGCTCTCTAAACGGTCGTTTCACCTTGTTACGTCTCTTCTAGTATAACAGCCAGCTAAGTCAGGTAATAAAATTTAGTCCGGCAAACAATTCAGACGACGTTAGTACCAAATGAATGCTCTAGTTCTATCATAAATCACAAGTTTTAATGGTTATTTATTCTGACTGTTCGAATCGAGCGATGGCAATCAGTCGGGAGACTATTTTTATGACCTGTACCGGATGCGCCATAAAGCGAAGCATAAAATCAGTAAGCCTCCGAGGGAGAAATATAAAAGTAAATAACACTTAGATTGGAGATTTAGGCACCGGTGCAGAGGGCGAGACATCCTCTCGCCGCTCCAATGAGCCGTTAACTCAGGAAACTCCGTATTACATTGACCCGCACTTTTGATCATTTTAATGTACGCGATGAGGAAAATATTATAAGATATTTTTCCTGATTTAGAAATATGTTAAGGTGCGTCTGTGACTCCATTTGCCCGGACGAGTAATATTTTTTGTTTCTTAAGTGCTCACAGATAAATTGTAACTGCATGGTGACTATTACCGTAAATCTGACACGAATTGGTTACAATATTTATAGCTTTTGTTTCACGGAAAAACACCTAAACAGAAAGAATAATTCATAGGTTTCCGTATTAAGCCATTTTCGTGTCCAACTTTATTGCAAACAGTGACCCTTGGGACTATATGTAGACGTCACAAACCCTATGTTAATCAGCACGCTGAATTCGAACGGTAATGAACGTATCATATCAATCAAAAAAGATGACATAAACATAACATAACATCACGCCTGTAGAAGAGGTAGGCAGAGGTGCACATTTAGTACACCTACATTTCGCCAGTTATGATGTTTAGGTCCCAACGTAATAGGGGACCAGTCGACTGCATCAATCGGGCACAATTCCAGACTCCGTGCTGCTACTGAGAATAATCTAATGGAAAAACCCAGTAACACTTGGCCCGACCCGGGATTCGAACCCAAGAGCTCATGCTTAGCAGTCGCGCTTAGCAACCAGTAGACCAACGAGGAAGTCGGATAACATGAATTGAAGTGAATTTCCAAACAAAGAACCATTCAACATTTCTTTGTTTATTAAAGATAATTTAACTCAGGGGAAAAAATATCAGTAATTTTGGATACTACTTAATAATACGACTGCCTCGTTGGTCTAGTGGTCGCTAAGCGCGACTGCTGAACACGAGGTCCTGGGTTCGAATCCCGGGTCGGGCAAAGTGTCACTGGGTTTTTCCATTAGGTCATTCTCAGTGGCAGCACGGAGTCTGGATTTGTGCCCGGTTGATGGCAATAGGCTCGCCCCCTATTACATTGGGACCTATAAAACATAACTGGCGAAATGTGGGTGTACTGTATGTGCACCTCTGCCTACCCCTTCGGGAAATACAGGCGTGATGTTATGTTTTATGTTATGTTTAATAATACTTTTTACATACTTTTTAATATTTTTTGTAATCTCTAATTTAATTTGTATTTAAAATGCCCCATCTATCTTGGTATCATTCCATCTAATAAACCTATAAAATGTTACGACTGAGCCCAAATAACCCCGGTTTACAATTAAGTTATTCGTATAAACTTTCATAGTCATTAAGTATAACATTTTCATTGAAAATCACACACAACCTGTAAACGACGTAATAAACTTCAAAATAGATAGCTATCTTTTTGCCTTGTGGTAACCGACTGTAAATTTCCATGTTTCCTCGTCTGTCATTGACATTCACGGCGTTCTTAATGGTTCGTTAATTCGAGCGTCGCTAAACGTTCGTATTGATCGATTTTAGCGTTTTATTGTTTTGACACAAATTAACAAGTGGGCTGAGTAATGTTTATGTAAATTCAATATCACGGAAACGTTTAGATTAAATACGCTATTAAGTAGCCATATATTATTTGTATAAGACTGGAGAATCAGTATATCATGTTCGCACACCTTCATTGTGTACACATTAGCGGCTCAAGTTTTCGGGACCGCTTGTCAAAGCGGCGTAGATAAAGTCGCCGCGTGGATCACCTTGTAGGTACCTACATCAATCACCCTGACATGACTCCAGTTGTTCGCCCAAATGGATTATAGGAAGTCGGCGCCCCGCCCGCCCGAGGTGAGTTTCAGATTTGCCTCGCGTCACCTACATGTAAACATTATTTGCCAAAGTGATGCGGTGAGACGGCTAACTTTACTGAAGGATATCTTTACACATTTTTTTGGGTATTGTCATCCTTATGCGAGAAAAGAACATATGTACTTAAGAAATACCGTAAGAACCTTTATTCAAACCCTTTGTTAACACTTCGTCAAAAAGAAGAGAACGGAACAAAGTTGTAAAGGTTCGTGGTTATTTATGAGATCATTAGCGGGCCACTCCATGTCTTCGAATCTTGATCACGTTTTCAAACGGGACCCGATTGGGATTCGAATTCGAGGTCGACCAATTATCATAATAAAGAGGCGCATTTCCTTTATAAAGTAGGTTCGTGTTATTACTGGAGACAATCGTAAATTATCCAGCCCTTACAAGAGTAAATTCATAGCTGCCTAGGTTACAAGATTCTAACTAAATTTCTCTAAGAACCCAATGTATTGAAGATCTGAAACCCTTCTTCAGTTAGTCCAAGGAGAAGTGTTATTTTGTTAGAAGGTTATGAACTATCTAAGACGATGCATGCAGCAACG
Organism: Abrostola triplasia; assembly: GCA_946251915.1. Lineage (NCBI taxonomy): Eukaryota > Metazoa > Arthropoda > Insecta > Lepidoptera > Noctuidae > Abrostola > Abrostola triplasia. The sequence goes on from OX276430.1 coordinate 5,510,533, forward strand.
TGGTAATTAGCACCTTGTACACAATTATCGCTAAAACATTTACAGTCCCTACGTACACATTAGAGGACCAGCTGTTAACGCTCGCACCAACTTCGTGTCAGTGAACTGTATTTGATATAGAAAACGTACGACATATATAGGTACTTAGTTATAGGTTATCATCGGTAATTATCTAAGAAACAATAAAGATGTGAATTACCATAAATTCTATGAATATATTAGAAGCAACTAAAACTGGCTTCTACTTCCTAAAACTCATTGTTTTTAGAAGCTTCGGCCGTTTAGGTAAATGACAGTAATTACGGTGTACGATTGTTTGTTTACAGCAGGTTTTCAGTTTTCATCTTGAATTCGTAAACTTCAAAGGAATGTTTGCATGGCAAACAAGCGCAAATTACTCGGCAAAATGATAGACGAAAAATTATTTTCGAAAAAAATTCAAAAGATTCAATTAGCCCCGAGCACTCGAAAGGGTTTTGTGGATAGAAGGAGCAGTGACTAGCGAATATGGACGACGCTAAAATACGGGACGAATTTATATCCTGAGCCATAACCGATAGAATAAATTATCATGGGAAACCTTGTACTGGTAAACCATCGTTGCCTTGTATAGTGAAATTTAGGGGTAATAAACTTGATCCGCTTTCTACCCTTTTCAGAGTAGCCCCTTATGTACGAGTATATAAAAACTTGAGCGGCAGTTTACAACTGAACTAGGGTAGCAACTTCGACGACTGCAATTAATATAACTTTAACGATAGTAGAAAGATACCTATCTATTTTAGTAGACTATCAGTTAACGTTCGAGATAGTTATGTCTATGAAAGTTTTAAAAAGGCCACATATTCATTGACCTAGTTTTGTATTAACGCTTATTTATTAAATAGAAGAGTACACAGAGTTGTTTCGATTAAAACAATAGCTAATAACAGGCTTTGAGGCTTCACCGATATAGAACAAAACGTAGGCTCTATACATTTTATGATGAATTAATATTTACCGACATGAAATATATATGACTGTCTCGTTGGTCTAGTGGTTGCTACGCGACTGCTGAGCACGAGGTCCTAGGTTCGAATCCCGAGATGGGCAAAGTAATACTGGGTTTTTCCATTAGGTGATTCTCAGTACCAGCGCGGAGTCTGGATTTGTCCCCAGTTTATGGCAATAGGCTCGCCCCCTATTACATTGGGACCTAAAAACATAACTGGCGATATATGGGTGTATTGTGATATATTATATGCACCTCTGACTACACCTTCGGGAAATAGAGGCGTGATGTTATGTTATGAAATATATAAAAATAATAATGAATGAATGAATGATTTAGCTCGCGACTTCTTCAGCGTAGGAAATGTTATCGTGTTTTTGCTGGATAAAATTAAAGCAGTATCTGTCCACCTCAAGGTGTCCACTAAATATAGGTGAAAGAATTTTGAAATCTGATGGAAATACACTGTTGCAGGCCAGTAAGTATTCCTTTTAATAAACTATCGAAGTAAGAAAATGAAAAAAAAAGTTTTATTGCAAATTTTATCAGCTTTCTATTATCTATAGGTACATCAGAATCTTTTTTAATTTTACCTTTTTTATTTATTTAAAAAGTTATTGCAGTTTTGAAAGTGTGATATTTAGTTTTGCAGGCCAGTGTAATGAAAAGAACTACCTCTTATATCCATAAAAGAAACTTTACCTCTTTATTATAGGTAAGTATGGATTAAAATTGATAAGGCAAACTTGAATAATGATGGACATGAGCGGGACTCGAACCCACGACTTTCGCCGTATCGTGGCGCAAGTTCAAGTTTCCTTTATCAATTTAGATTTAAGCTTAGCATGGGCAACACGTTAAAATGACACCAAAAGTCATATAGTATATATAAATAAATATAGTATGGATTATCAAATTACCTATAATATTAGATAATTTCCGACAAGACCCAGAAATGTATATATTTTATGCGTTGCATCGATTACCAGTTAGTGCACAATGGACACTCAACAAGGGTCAAGTGGTCGCTAGGGGAAATTTAATTTACTGTCGGGGCCCCGGTCGGAGTTCGTACCGCTTTGGACTTAATTATTTTCGCATCTATGAATTACAATAAGATTTTATTGTTGCTCCTCCCAAATATTTTAGGTGTTAATACTCGTAACTAGATCAAAGAAAATTTTGACAAGCCTTGTTAATTATGCTCCTTGAACTGTGTAATATGCTTGTTTTATTTGAGTTCAAGTAGTGTCGTGGTTTACGCGCATCAATGATTGGAAGTCTGGAGATTTTGGTCAAGTTTTGTGTCTGGTTTTATACCTAATGATCTTTGGATTAGCATTATTAGCTCTGCTATATAATGGGATGATTTAGACTGTTTGGCTTACCGATCTAGTTCTTTGCATATTAGTTACATATAAAGTCCCAAACCGCAATTATGCTCCAGACAAATATTTGAACATTATCTGTATTGTGTTTCCAGTAAAAACTAACCTAAACTACGCCTAAAAATCCAGCGAGTGAAGATTCGTTTGTTGTTTAAGGAAAAACAACGTTTATGTAGGTAGCGAAGACGGTAAAAAGTAGGCAATGTCTCCCGGGGAAACCCTAATTTCTAACGGATAAAAATTAGGGCTCTCTTGAGATAAGTAGAGAAATCTGATTCACGCTTACATAGCCACGGATTTAAAGTAATTATGATTACGTGTATGAACAACTGAATTCATGTAATTTTTAGAAAGTTGGTTATATCGCTATAGGTAGTTTAATATGTAGTTTAACAAAATACATACTTTTGGGTCACAGAACAAAATATATTACCATTCAACGTGGCAATACTGCTAGATTTCTGGGCACATTTATTCTTGACAACGATGAGGAAGAATACTTTGATGTACGATTACATTTTGTTTAAATACTTAGTTTTTGATGCATTTGAGGTATTTAAGTTGCAATTTGTTTTATACGAGTAGTATGTTTTGATGACGTACACTATAAAAAACATAATTATAACAAAAGCCTTTTGAATTACTGCACTTCAAAAGCATATAAGCACACCTAGTAGGTACTATAAAATTGCACAAATCTAGGAAAGAAAATAAACATAAATCGCCCATGTGGCGTAGTAGAAGTTTTACATCGTTATAGTACCTATCCAAGCTATATCGGAATAGATAAAATATATGCATCCGGCAGAGCTGCGGGCGAGAAAAGCGAGCGCTCAAATTGTGTTCCTACATTTCTAAAAGCCCCGTTGCGAATACGGCACAACAAAGTTTGTAGATATTTATCAAATCGTCTTTTCTTGTTTCGACCAAACCGAAACAGGTATCTTATTACATCTCGTGGCCATTGAAATGCTTAAAGTTAAATGCCACTACATTTATTTGTCTTTTTTAGGTTGATTTAAATTTAGAATTTAAATTGTAAATGGTGCATGTGAGAAATAAGGCCTTCAACGATTATAGATAACAAATTTTTTATGGAAAAACCTTTGGATGGAATGTTGAAATAGTATTTTTCTTACATCGTAGGGGTATTTATAGACATGAAAATAAACATACACAAGCGCGTACACACTCGGTTTCTGGGAAACACACACACATATTCGTTTCGAGTGCTATCAGAAGCGTCGCGTCGTCTCGTTACGCAAAAGCTACTGTGCCAATCTGGCTGTTAAATTGAAAAACGAACCCCATAGCATAGTTCCTACAAGGTAATATGTTTTTACTTTGCAACTTGTTTATGCGTTGCAAAGTACATATAGTACATAACATACGTTGTTTTGTTGACTTTCTTCTATGAATATTAGCCATTCGAATGTAAACTGAAATCAAGGAAAAATGTTATTACAAATTTGTATTACAATTTTGCACCTCTAAATTCAGCTCCAGTATAAGTTCAACGATGCGGTAAAACCAACTTCTCGAAAAAAGACAAATAGCGTACCTGTCATACAAATGCATGTTCTGCGAGCAAGTTAGTGCAGGGTCGCTGTACCATTTATTTGAATTTAATGTTAGAAAATGTTTCCTCCATATGGCACGTATCACTCTGTTTAGGCATCGTGTTTGTTTGATTTGAAAGCACATCTAACGGATTTATTTGTTCCACGTAAACGACACGCGAAAGCACTTATCTGTACGGAGGTGATGTTTTTGTTCCTAACACATTTTATGTGTACTATCTTATTTTACTCAGGCTTTAGAGTATATTGTACCTGACATTGTTAAGATTGTGGAAAGGTCTTATGAACAGTCGATATGGTAATAGTAACTGTTGGCCGCAAAATAGGCTTAATTCATCATTGTATTCGTTCAATCATACAGCGACGTCCACGATGCGTTTATCGTGAATAAAATAAATACTAAAAAAGCAGTCCTACATTTAAAATAGACTACATACTCTAGATAGACATTAGTATATTCAGATATGATTATTTTCATAGACTTTTAAAGTAATAACAATGACCAGCCCCCGTACGACGAACTCTTAAAGCAAGACAGTTTTCGTTGTGAAAGCGAGACACCGCATTACACTGCACTTAGCAGCGTCTCGCTTCCACATCTTAAATTGTCTTGCTTCAGAGTTCATGGTAAGGAGCTGATTTTACAAAGCATCTAGGTAAAATATAACGAGGGTCCGTAATATAACAGTCGGTTCTCAGAATGTTGAAACTGTGGCTTATGTTATTTCATGTCGTCTTGACTTTTTGTTTCTGGTGCTATAAATTACTTTTATATATTTGAATCAGGTTGTTTCGTGTTTTAAAAGCATTTCATTGTTCGAAGCGTGCAACGTAGTTACGTCGAGAAAATGGAATGGTGCATTTCGCTTCCTGTGCCTTGGGCTGCAAATGAAATGGTTACGGAAGAATTTTTATGTTTCATTGTTTACTAGGCTAAAGCTGTTTGTTGTCATACAATTCGCTTTTAATAATAAAAATATAAACAATAAATTTTAATGGCTATTCTATTAAGTTTGGATGGTTAATGTGAACGATTCATTAATTTTTCATATATAACTTTTGATATAATATATTTTTGGGATTATCCAATAATAAAGGTACGCTTAATCTCAATTAGCGCAAACACTAGAAATATGTTCAACTACGCAACAAAAAAACGGCGTAATGCGACAACTTGATTTGACACACTTTAGAAAAGCTTCTTATTCGGGTCAATTTACTATTACATTGACGTAGACAAACCGAGACCTTACCTATCGCTTACCCTTAGTAAGGAAAAAAGGAATACGCAATTTCGCTATACAAAAAAGATTTGATGTATCCTTGTTCTGGCTGTTACATCAATCACGCGCCACATTCTCGTCGTCGTCACTTGTGAAGCATAAATAAAGCATCGAAGGCTTTCGACATCCCCGTATTGATGTATTCACAACACAAACTGGTTCCTTATTGTCACAAACACCGTTTCTATAATGTAAAAGACACATTAGATCCATCGTTTCCTGGAACGTTTGTATGGAATTATTACAGACGAATATACGGCGGAAAAGTATTTTAATATTTTATGTTGAGGATTTATAAACGTATTTTAAGTTGCTTTCTATGTTATATTTATACTTTTTGTTTATCGGATGTCTAATAAGGATTTTCATACTGTTACATTTGCAAAGGATATATAATTGGAGGCACTTTTTACGTTATCCTTTTAGTTTTATACGTAAAAAACTGTTGCGAAGCTAATGAAGCCTACAGTAGAGCTACAGCAACACATAACATATGCTTTAGTTCCATGTTTCAACAAAAAAATTGGAATATTTTTCTTCATCGTCATGAGTAAAGTAAGTCCTTCATTTAGTGTTTTAAGGTTCAAATTGGAGCATTTGTTACAATTTCCAAGAATTTAGTACTCGCCTTAATTTAGTAACCAAGGTAAGGAACTCAAATGCACCGTTGTGATGTAGACAGCTATACTTAATGTGTTATCCGATCAGCTGGGGTCCAATTTCGCTAGCAAAGGCTCCATATAACTGGCTGTCAGACGGTATTCATTAGGCAAGAATTGACGTGAATGCCGAATATTATAATGAACTTGTTTAAATAACACGTTTTGATGTTATGATATTATAAGATGTTGTTGTGGTAACGAAACACTTTTGTTGTAGCTTGGGAATATTATAATTATAGAAGATCTTTCTTCAAAGTAGGTATCTGTTTCGTTTTGTTAAAGATGTTGCACACGCTCACAGAGTGACGTATACGTTTTTGTTTTATAATTTACGTAAAAAATATATTTAAACAGTTACCCGGGCAGCTAAATATCGTCTGTAACGAGCAGAATAAGTAAAATCATAAAGCCCAAATATTAATAAGCGAATAATGTTGATGCTTTTTTTGTAAAATCGATGAAAAGTTAATGAACAGATTCCACAGCATGAATATGTATGTCCTTGGAAAAGGACATAAAATTTGCGGCTGTGTTATTGGACTTGCATGAGTAAAGCTTTGGCTCATCTCATATTATGAACACAAAATGAGTAAATACGAACTTTTGGGGGGTGCGCAACAATGAAAATGTCACTTTATGAAATGGGCCGCTGTTGATTAATGGAGTTAGAGTGGGGCGTTGTTCGGACCTTCTTACTTGTTTATTCATTCATTCTGGTATACCGTGTGGTAGGGAGAGTCGTGAATATAAATATCAACTATGACGCTGTGTGACAGTTGTAAAGTAAAGAACCGGTTTGATTTTGAAAAGTTAATACATTATTTGTCGGAGTTTAGGTTTATCTTTGTAATGGTTTGTACATATGTTACTACGTACTTACTTATGTCAATAACGTAATAATCAGTTATAGATTGTTTATTATGTTAGTTTTCTCTACAACCTTCAAAATTGATGACCCTGTTGGCTCTGTAACTAAATGATTGTTACAGATTGCAGCTTCAATCCGAGCACGAGACTAATATTTGTTAATCGGCAGTTGTCTTCTGCCGCGTTTCTTATCGGAAAAACTACCAACGGTTATCGGAAAAAAATATTATAGGTACCTATTGCAATTATTTAATCAAATGTACCTACTTTATTCAGAAATAAGCAAATACTGAGGTAAATGAAATATCCTTTGAACATAGTTTGTTTTACACTGTAAACACGCTAAGTAACGCAATCACATACATGAAAAGCGTATTTTATATAAGGATCATTATTCAAAAGTTGGTTAGAACTTACTCACATCAATTACTACAACAAGTAATGAAACATTGAGATTAGATACACAAATCTTGGGAAATGTCTAGAAAATATAGCAATCTATCAAGTTTCAGTTTCAAACTTGGGTGTTAGGGAATTAGCCAAATCTCAAACTACCTCAGTTAGAGAGATAGGAAAACAACAGCCTTACTTCGTCGTTGACATGCTTATCTATTGTATAAATACTGTATTGCGTAAAGTCGTGTTGACTACAAACGAGGGGTCTTCTTCGAACTTGAATATATTATGAATAAGAAATCCCTGTACTAAGCCCTTTAATCATTGATTATTTAATCAGTGCGATCCGGGACAGAACAGTAACTATAAATGTCGTATGGCGTGATAACAATGCGATAGACGGTTTATGAAACAGCTACGGACTTGATAAATGGTGGTAGCTCGTTCGAGACGGACGAGCCAATTTATGCATAGCCGTCATCGGCAGGATTACAATGCTTCATGCTCAAATGACGCAGTGTTTCGAAGACCGACATAAAGTTTTTGCAAAACAAATTCAGCAAAAATAATAAAGATAAAGAACAATTTTTGATTTAAATATACTTGGAAATTTAGTGGCCGTAAAATAAACTTTTTAGCATAGTAAATATATTACTTTCACACATATTGCCCGGTTTTATATTTTACGTTTATGGAGTTGCAATAGAGAGCATAATTTTATACTATAAAATGTCTCAAACTCAGATGCTCATAATTTGCAGTCAAAGGGATTAATAAATGAATCCTCAAATATATTTTAAGAAATTAGCATAAAACATATTTTTACAGTTACTTTACTATTATTATTAGTGAAGTATATTGAAGGTTAACTTTAGGTATTACATGCACTGTTAATACCAAAACCAATAGGTATATTAAGAAGTTGATGATGAAAAAGTGCAAGGTTTCAATACTACAGCATAAAATAGTCCTAGAAGGGCGCCCTACAGAATTAAAATGGTTCAGTAAATATTATCACGGATTGCTTTGAATGATATTGTATTTTGATATGACGCTGCAGAGCATTGAAAGTGGTGTTTAAATAGGCTGCTAATCCCACCAATATTGAAATATCTGCGACAATATTCAGCCTGAGAGCGGTGATCCGCTTTTATTAAAACACCGTTTTATATGAGGAACGGTAGGAAAAAATATTGTCTCCAGTTTTTATGACAGTGTTAACAATATATCCGACCTAGGTAGCGATTTCGAGAAAGTGTGATTTTATTTTCTTTAGGAAAAATGTAAGAATAATACGCCATATATTTTTTTTATTAAATTATATTGTCAGCAGTAAACTAGGTTAGTATTTACATTACTTTTATGGTTACACTTGAATAGGGCTACAACTGTTGGATATACCTGTAGATATTCTTACTTATTTTAGTGGGTCCGTACGTAGTATCAGATTAATTAATGTATGCCAGCATTACTGATGCAACTATCAAAGTAAACAGCACCGCAAGCGGCGGGAGATTGACAGAAAAATCAATGACATGTCATTACGTTTTAACACGTGTCCTTAAAGTTAGGATGACAAATGTGTATCACGTTATACCTAAGTAAATTGTATCAAATACTATAAAAAAACTTTACACTTACGTTCCTCAAACTGTATGTAATTTTGTGTATGTAAAATTAAATATTCTATGTGAATCATTATGTGGATCCATGGGATTCGTCCTTAACAGTGTTATTGTAAGTTTTCGCAATATGTTGGAAGGGTTCATAGTAGATCGAATAACTTTGAATAAACATTTAACTCGTATAAATATTCATACGTGTGGTACAAGAGGCGAACCTAATGCCATGAGGCATGCAATCAAGCGTTGCGTTTAAGAATACTTTATACTACACTGGCCTGCAAAAATTAGTACTCCACTTTTAGTTTTTTTTATCTTAATTATGGAAGTCAGGATATAAATTAAAAAATGTTTTGTAGCAAATTTTACTCTATCTCTGCAACTCTTCTTCAAGTCCTTTTTATTCTGCTCTCTTTATAGAAGTCCTTTTTATTTACTTAAAAAGTTAAAGCAATTTTATATGTGTGGTACTTAGTTTTGCTAGTCAGTGTAGTTCAAAACAGCAAAGCATTAAGTAGGTTACTTTCATATATCTACACACTAGTATTATCTCTACACGTCTACACGTTTACATATTTTCTTCGATTTCATCATTTTGATCGTGTGTTTTCGTCCTATTTGTAAGGTCATGTAAAGGTATTAGTACGGACAATTAGTTAACAGGAATAGGCCTAACATTTTGATATTGTGCAATTATTTTAAAGAATGTACTTTTTGAGCGCATGAAATAAAATTATAACGTGAGACTATATTTTAACAAGCAATGTTACCTTAATGGTAATTCTCAGAGTTATTTTTTTCGTACGCAAACGTGAACAAAACCTGATAACGCCAATTTAGTATTTAAGCCTTTTAGTAGGTCTCTGTAATTGCTGCAACCTACGGGCATCGTAGAATATTAGGTGAATGCATAATTTTTCCGTAAAGACGGGAATGATTCCTTTTATGTTCCCACTTAACAAGTATTAATGGTCTCGGCCGCACTACCTTTGCAGAGATTCTGTCATTTGCGAGCAATTACGTTGCCCTCGTTTACTAAATTGTGTAAGATATGATTAATAACGTTTTTATTAGGTATCCACTTAGTTATTAAAGTAAAAAATGAGAGCCGATAATTCTTTCCTTGCCTTAAGGGTCCTTAGCTGGGTTGAAACTGCTTGCCAGTGTTTTAGTGAAATAAATATTATTTAAATAATATACGAAGAGGTTTCTGTAAAAGAGTATGTAACCAAATTCTTGACTGTGAGCTAACCGAGATGGTTGGACCGTCTGGTTACATACCTAGGTAGGATACTTTTTTTAATGATAGAGAACGAGCCTGAAAAATACCTAGCCATAAGTACGATACTTAGGCCCAATATGCAATTGTCTGTGTTACATTGTCAATGAGCTGCAAGCCACGTGACGTGTCCACTTCGTGTTCCCCTTATTATACTGTCTAAAGTGATGAATAACGCTTCCCCCATTCTCAGGGCACACGTTTTAGACCTGGCCATTAACGTCCATGGCAGTGATGTCATGAATTCCCGTATTATTTGGAAGCATTACTTAGTTCTTCAGTCACTTAATTCATGTGATAGTATGTTAATAAATAAGATAACTTCTTTTCTCTATTATTAGGTAAGTATATCGTACATAATATGAGGTGAAGAATAGGTAAGAAAGTATTGTTCTTAAAAATATCTGTATGATATTTCTAAACTTTTTTTTTCTAACAGCCCTCACATGTTTTTAAATCCCTAAAATATCTCCATCATGGTTATATTCCACGTTACACCCGAAATCAATAAACAAATATTAGTTCCAGATGCTGGAATCAAGCTCTCGACCCTAAATACTAGCAGACACTCCGCATTGAGCCATTTAGAGAGTAATTTATAGTAGACTTAGCGGTGGGTTCAGGCTTTATGTAACGACGAGTTATTTGGTCGAAAAAGATGGCTCATAATAGTTAGTTATAGTCAAAGCGTTATTATTAATAGAAAGTATATTGTATGTGAGTTGTTTACCTTCTATGTCATGCTATTATAATTGGAGTTTGTAGGGCTCTTGCTTTGGATTTTTATACGTGGGTCCCTGTTGAATATTGCCTGATATAAGGTGAGAAATAAAACACTAGAATTCACATTTATTTTCTGTAAAATATAAAAATATTACTAAGTACTAATTAGTAATTCTTAATAATGCTGTTTTTTTCACGTTGTCTACTACATTTTTCTATGATTGTTCTCCGATTTCTGCGGTTTTTATGAACCGATTTCGATGATTTTTCATTTTTTAGAAAAAATATTAAACAAGGATGATTTTGTATTAATTTCATTGACCTTGAATCTTGGACTTAGAAGATATACTCTGGAACTCCCTAACTTCCTTTGTTTCATTTAAACGGCGCTGTCTCATATGAGCAGCACGTTTATTAGATCTACCCATATTTAGGCAAATTCGTTAGTTTACAGTCTAAATTCACTGAAAATCCAAAAATAAACAAAAATTTTAACAAAAAAAAAACCGACTTCAAAACAAAACTATTTCACAACAAATTAAAAAGCACTAAAAAGTTAAAAATAATTGCGTCGTATTCTTCTACGACTTAATAACCTCCTTAGTAGAATTAAATTAAAAATATTAGACTAACTACTTAAAAATCAATAACATTATCACGCTAGTATTTTTACTAATATTATTATTTTTGGAGTCGGTGTCAGCCAAGGTAGGTTTGTATCTACATCATAGTTATAGGTAAGATGTGCTAGTATTGCAAGTGTGTTGTGATTAATGGTATTCAATGTTATTTACGATTGTTTATGTTATCTCTAAGCTAATAATTATTTATTGTATACGTAGCAGGTATTAATGAATTTTTAAAAACAATCCATAAAAAATCTAAAGTCGCATAAATTAAGTTTGAAACTTAGTAACACTTAAGTCTTAAATTCCATCTCCGTAACTGTGTGTGAACTGTTACAGAATAAATGTAGTAGATACTATAGGAGTAGGTTTTCTGCGCCAGAGAGTTTCGTATTACTCTTGTTGGTGCACCGTAAGTCTGCAGAAATTGGCAAATGAAAAATAAAACCTAAAGCTCACGCCATCTTTGCAAAACAGCCGCGAGTCGCCGCGACCGCCGGCGAGTTTCACCAGCAACCCGAGCTCACTCTCAACTACCATCTTATTAACGATAATGTTGACTTGCTCGCTTTGTGCAACTCGGTTTACGCAAACTTGGGCTCATGTTTCAGTGGTTTATCTTCATGATGTGATGTAACGTCGTTCAATTTTCCAACTGATTAATTTTTGTTTAACTTTGCGTTGAACTTCTCCCAATGCGGCTTAGAAGAACGCATGACTATTAAAGAGTGGTAGAAGCTTGTCTGCAAGTTTGAAATTTCTTCTCGTGACAGAACTTTTGCTGTAACTCAGTTTTTAGTTTTGATTTTCAATATTATTATGTTATTTACTAAATAATTTTGCATTAAATAAATATTGTATCGTATTCTATACTTATGCTAAATATCCTCGATATATTAAATTTTAGGTGTCTATCCTGTTAGTCCTTATACAAGAAGTATTAAAATACAAAAAAAAACCAAATGAAATGCGATGTTATAATATTTATGTCTGAGTCGTTACTGAAAAGCACAACAGAGGGGAAGTTATTATTTTAATGGTGGACTGGGAAGTTTTAAAAATGTTGTAGTTGCTTTCATCGTTAATGTGATGGGCACGAAAACAATTTTTTTTCTGATAGAAACCGAGGGGAACGTAATGCGTTGCTTCGCAAATTATATCAGAATACAAAAGAAGACATTTTTACCTTGCATTTTGTATTATATAATTTTACTTGAGAAGCGCTAGTTAACAACTCGGTTTTAATGAGGGTGGTTGTTCTAGATACAGGTAACTGGTCTACTTTTGGTACCTATGCCATAATGATAAATAACAAAGTAAATGCAGTGTTTCCGTATCACAAACAACACACATTTGTTCCGTTTGTCTTTTCGTTATTTGGAGTATAAATTTGAATGATGTGTTATTTTGTAGACGCGTTTTCTGGTCAGGCTTTAAAAATGTCCTAACTTTACCAAATAACTAAATCTTGCGCGCTGCTTGCGATGATCGCGAAGCGCCGCGGCATTTAGCGAACATAAATATGTGATACCAAAGTGTAGCGTGTACATCATTCATACTTACATGCAGAACTTAACTTAGATGATCGTGATTAATATAGTTTCATGTTAAAAGTTAATTAATAGTTGATAAATGTCTATACAGTCTCCAGTCAGTCAAAGATCTAATTAATTTATAGTGTGTACAACGACAAATAATTGGATTAATCAAAACGTCGGCGCTCGACATGTTGTCATCTGGAACCTTGAGTCGTGAAATGGGCCCTCCAAATTGTGTAATGTTGGTTCGACTCGTTACGTAGGTATTACTTCGGTGTAGCATTACGGACCTCGCTCCTGGAATGAAGGTTTACTATGAAAGTATTTGCGTGACCCTGATCAGACAAAACAGGACATTTTCGGGCCAGACGGGTCGATTATGTGGCGAAAATTGGCCGAATAGTTTGGCGCCACGAAGCCATGTGAAAGCAATGATGTATACTTGTGCGAAATTTGGAGTCAAGAATGTAGGTATTAGATATTTCATTAACTTAACTAGGTACTAATCGTATTTATTAATTGTAAACATTTATCTCTAGCTATCGAAAACTAAAGTTAATTTTACGACACTCTTGTTTCTTGCAAGTGATAGTTAGCAGAGTCTTAGTGAGTATCGTGTTTCACCCCGTAGTCATATGTAGTATACTCGGGATAGTTGTAAACTGTTGAACGGCTCAAATCTCTAGCTTGCGAGATAATCGCGGATATCAACACTTTTGTAGTCATTACACAGCGTAACAGATTTCACAACAGCACGGCGTCAAATATCGTCGACGGCGATACAATAAACGTACCAATATTGCTCAGCTACGATCCGGAGCAGATAAATCCTTGTAAACAAAATTGTATCTGTCATCGATATCGTACTTTATGATTGGAATGCTGAAGGCAACATGAAATTCAAATCGTACAAAATTGACCGTATACCCTTTTCAAATGTCGTATACTTATGTATAATAATCCTAAAACACACCCTAAATCCTTTCAAGCCGTTGGACAATGACTTTGACGGCGCGCTATTATTATATTTTATTTTCCCTCACGACTCCTTATTATTTTTATACTTTTCTTTATACGAGGATATCGGCAATAAAAATGAAATGTTTGTTGCTTGATTGAACCGCCGTGTGACTTCTTTTTATTTCATGTGTACAGGGCTAGCGACGGCTATGGTATCTTGATTGCTACCTATCATAAAACTCAAAGTATAAAGTGATTGCTTACAGTTTCTTGAGCTCGTTACATTGAGAAGATTTTTCTTAGCTTATTTACTTACCATTTTCACTCTATATCTTGCCTTTTAGTTTAAATTACATGTGTATTTATAGTTGAACGCTTCAATTCCGAGTAGTGGTATCTTTGTATCATGTCTACAAAGTTCGATCGATCATAGCCATTAAGAATACCTACCAGTAAACTGTAAGTGGCTGTTTCAGTACTCCGCTTCCATTGCGCCTTGGGCATATTAAGTCATCGATCCCGTTTAATGTTTTAAAGTGGCATTTACTGTTATCAAGATCCACTTCATGGTTAAGTGCTAATACCTACTATCTTGTTTAGGTAGAACAAATAAGTCTTATATTATTTCACGTTGAATTTAATAATGTATGAAAAAGCATGTGGCTTCTTTAATCGCATATTCCTGTATAATTGTGTAAAATGCAAAGCCTTAAAAAAATATTATGCAGATAGGTCGACCGGTACCCGCAGTTTCACAACACCAATTTACAACGATGGCCTGATAAGTAGGTACGATAAATTGATGGCTTATTTTATAATAATAAAGCGCGCAGTGTTGGCAAAATAAGCGCGGTTTATGGCTAATATAGCGCAGACTGGTGGTAGCGAGGAACTTTGTTGCATTTTGCATAAAATCGATATACCATCATGAGGGCGGTCGTAACCTCTGAATTGTTCATATCATTGAAACGGTTACTTTCAAGTAAAGTTAGCGTCTTATGATTTAAGTATAATAGAGTGTACGAAGTTATACGTAATATCTATGCATAGTTTGAGAAATATTCTTTATTCCAGTTAGTAACGCTCAAAGCTTAATAAACCTTTACAGTCATTAGTATCAGCAATTTTAAAAAGGAATTTTATAAGCTTTGCGTTTGAAAACATTAACATGCAGCCCTATTTAAGTTTTGAGTCCTTTCACAAAATATTATTTGAGAAGAGTTAATGAAACGTTGGCAAGGAAAATTCGTCTGCTGTGTTTAAAAACCAGCAAAAAGACGTAAAATCCGGACGTGTGTTCACGCAAACGAGCGCTGAGTTCATGCTCTATCCGTACGTCAGCCGACCGAGTTTTGAATAGACGTTGCTCCCACGAATTTTGAAACTGGTAAAGCTATATTCACGCTCGTCAGTTACCCGTGACTCTTGGCAGTAAGTGCATTAAAGTGTCTGTGCCCGGCCGCGGGGTGCCTAGTTGCCCAGGTACCGCTTCCGCGTCCATTATTTTATGCAAAATAAGCCCGAGTGGGAGAACTGTAATATTTCTGTAAACAATGAAGCTTTGTTGGTCGCGTACATTTAACATTTTGTAGTGTCGTGGTGATAACATTGCTGTTATTTGCATAGGTGGCGTGGGGATTAACCTCGTAAAAATCTAATTGTTGCTTGTTTCGTTTGAGTTCACGGGCAGATAGTTTTAATGACGTCACTTACGGTGTTATAGTTTTAAACTCGTTGTCTCATTATAAATAATGTATATTAATAATAATATAAATAGAGCGTGTATGAGGAATGTGATGCGTGTGAATGAAGCAAAAGAAGTATGCCAGGATCGTAGCAAATGGAAATCCGTGGTCTCTGTCTACCTCTCAGGGAAACAGGCGTGACTATATGTATGTATGTATGTATACATTAATTTTCTCTGCAGAAAGGAATACCTCTAAAATATAAGTAACAAATTATACTCAAAGGATTTAGGAATTTTCATTTATTTTATAACTTTACATAAACAGCTAACTGCAACGGTCACTATACAAATGTTTCAACGCGGAAATATACCATTTCCAAGACATGTAAGTAGATCTCATAATACAAAATAGTCAAATCAAAACATGTTTTTGAAGGCCTACTACTTACAATGGGGGTGTACTATATGTGCACCTCTGCATACCCCTTCGGGGAATACTGGCGTGATGTTATGTTTATGTTATGTTATTTTACTACTTACTATAACAATCCTGGAAATGGTCAAAACAATAACCAATGTACTATAGATGTATGTCACTATATAACGCAAGCTTCAGAGTACGTTCAAGTATTACACAGCTATTTATTTATATTACAAAGCACGCCATATTGTCTTTATTGCAGAAGTGATGAATTTATTTACAATACGTATTAGGTTTACGTTGGTAAGAAACATATGACATACATTACGTATTTTGCACAAGTTACCGTATTTACATTAAACGTATAAAGCTTTTCCAAGGAACACACAAAGTAAGTATATATAGCACAAACCTGATTGCTGAACATAGTTTTTAAGTATTAAAGACTGTTCACAAAGTAGTCTTACTACTTACTTAGAGCTCAAAACTATCTATGTCTTGTTCACAGATCGATGAAGGCTACATAACTAGAACAACTATGTAATTCAGTAGAAAATCGATGTTATTCCACCTCTAATGTTTCGCTCTATGATACTACAAAACAAAAAGGTTACAATATAATTTTATAACAGTAATTCATCACGACATTTGAATATGAGTAAAACAATTCAGGAACGAAAAAGGGAATATTTTGCATTATTTGATACATTACAGAGATTGAGACATTAGTTTTAATACTGCTTAATATTTTTACTAAAAGTTCATTGAGAATTACGTGTCATGACTGAATTGATGGCCATTTTACTAGCAAGTGATTATTTGCCTGTATTAATGGTATCAATGTATCTTAATGCGAAAGTATGCTACGCGGCACGTAGCACCGTAGCCCTCAGATATCTACGCCGTAGCCTCACCTATCATGAAAGTGAACATGGTATTTTAATACGTATTGAAGCCACAACAAAGTACACAGGTAGCATTTTACATTGCTTAGGAACACCAGTTAAAAGATGTTACAAAATAAAGCTTGTATAATTAAGTCACCTTCGTCATCAATAGAATTTACATTCGGAAGTGATTTTAAAAGCCAACCATAAGTGTTCCATTAACCAGACCCTTAAAACTAAACATAATTGTTATGCGATTAGATATGGCACATTTATCGTACAATCCTATCAGTCTTTTATTAATATATTGAAAATATTTACAATTTCTATCAGATAGATACTACATCATCATAAAAATATACTTAGATACTTAAAGGGTTCTTCAAATAAACAGAACTTCGATGTGATTAACATGTTGTCAAACAATACTTGATGAGTTTGCAATATACCTATTTCATAACATTACGACACAGCATCTAACTTAACTTAATCACTGCTATTTATATCGTATCTCTTTTAGCACAAATATGTTATTGGCACTATGATATGTAGGTGTTGATGATAACCGTGTGTCAGCTAGCGACGAGAAATCCTCCGACAATGATGAGTAAGACGCAGCGGCTGACAGAAGACCGGGAAGACTGCGTCGATTCGTAATCTAAATCGGTGCAGGAAAGTTATTATTACAATACATTCACTAACTTGATTTTATTACAATAAGTATATGTATAAATGTTTATAATGTATCAAGTAAATGACTGATCGCCTTTTTAATAAACATGTTAATTTTCAAAACTGTGTATAAGAATTCAAGTAACACAGGGATCTGCTATTTGAATTCTTATACACAGTTTTATAATTCGAATTGAATTTTCAACCATGAGAAAAAATGTTCTTTGTAGTTTTATAAAATAGATGTAATGTGAACTGTGTAAGGTACTAATTCACGCCTTTCGTTTTGCGTCAATTATCTCTTGTGGGCAACTTTCCCGAGACGAAGTAGTATGCTGCAGCGGAACACTAAAAGGCTTTTAAACTACTAAATAATGTATAGGTATCACACTTACCGACGTCTTTCCACTCTTCCACCTCGTAGTCTCCTATGACTCTGTTCTCGGCGGAACTGTCCCGCCAACGATTTTTATGTTTACCTGACACAAACAAGGTATATGTGATAGAAATGTCCCAAGAGCAAAAAACGATGCGGAAAATGATTGCGTCGTAAAATTTTCCTACATGCTGCTAGGGGCTATGAAAGTAGGCTTTCAAGTGTGAACGAAACATATGACGCTATAAAGAGTATAAAAGAAAACCCAAATCTATAACAATAAGAAGGTACATTGGAAGTCAAAGCGCAAACAAAATCGCTTTTCCCACAATAATATTACTAACGACCCAATTGTACGGAAGCATTGGGCCGTGGCGGCAAAACCAATAAATACAAAATCCACAATCGACCCTTCCGTGAGGTAACCGTGGCTCTGCGATCTACGAGTATGTGACTCAGTGGCGCACACTGCCACACACTCAACTCTTTCCTAACTTGTCATAAAGGTCAAAACCCTCTGCAGGTTCTCCAAAATATCGGTTTTAAAAAGTATTAAGCGCGGCATAGATTAAAACCATCAGTTTATTTTAACAGTTGCGCAGGTAATAATTAAAACAAAACATTAGTCTAAAAGAAAAAGCAACATAAAAGATGGAGAAATTGCGAAGTATTACCTTTTTTTCTCTGAGGAAATGTAGGGACGTAGTTGTCCGTAGTGCTTGTAGTTGAAGGAGCGGGAATTTCTGCAAAATAATTCATTCTTAGAATTTCAATTATGTTGTTTCTATTAGAAATGGTATTATGTAGCTCTTTGGACATGAATCGATATTGGAAATGATACATTATTATAGAATACGTCATATCGTAGGTAACTTAGTATGGATGCGAATAATCTGGTATACCGTCAAGCCGGATAAGCCCATCCGTCTCGCCGAGGGAGTTCTTGGCGACGCAGCGGTAAGATGAAAAATCTCTTGACGACACTCTTCGTATAGTCAATTTCATTTTTCGACTGTAACTGTCGTCGCTTAGCAACGTGATGTATTTATTTCCTGCAGAATACACAGAGTTATTAATAACATTCTATTACATTAACGGCGTGAATACATTAGATGAACCTGTTTAAAAATATAGTTTAGTGCCTACACCCAGTGCCGCGCTTCCAAATTAAGTAAATAACTGATCACACATAATTATGAAATAGTTTCCAATATAGGGGCATCGTTTCATTACTGCGACAGTGTCTGGTGTTAGGCACCTTATTCAGGTTTCAAGGTCGTCGGGCTCTTAATTAACCACGGCGCCACGACTAGATTGGTGGCATATGTACGTCGCGTCGCGGCAATTTTTCAACGCCAGACTACAATGTACTGGATTATCAATAGAATGAAAACATTTTCATTCCACAGCGTGTATAATTGAGCATTGTCAAGGTTGCTTTGTATTTCTTTGGGCGGTATTACCTGATATGATCATGTCCCCGCGGTCGGTGGTCCAGTAGTTGATAGAGGAGGGGTATGCCTCCGTGTGGCATTCCAGCGTCACGTCCTGACCGATGTAAGCCGCTTCCAGCTGGTTCGGGATAGACAACATCGGTGGAACTGTATCAAGAAATAATCATATTCTTAGCAAGCAATTTAAAATATAAAGTGTCTCAAGATTAAAGTTTCCATAAACGTATAATTAACATATTACTATGTGATGATAGGAGGTAGGATCAGTATAAGCAAACGTTGTGCGCTGCGCCGCGGGTCCTTGGCAATATTTAATTTGCATCTTGAAGTTATGTTGACAATGTTTACGACATTTTTATGATATAAATGAAAAAAAATTGTTTAAGCTCATATAAAGGTATCTATGAATTGTATGGCTCTTCTGTACAATGGTGAAAGTTTAACTAATGTACAAAGTTATACAAACTTTTTGGTCACATTTTAGTGCCAGAGACGGTAAACTGTCCAGTACAATTGCAACGGAAAAAGAAACAGTGTTGGTAACAAATTAACCGATTGTACACTTGCATGGAGTTGAAATAAAAACGTATTTTATTGTACCTAACGTACTTAATACCTAATATAATAGAACCGTTTAAAACAAGGAGTTTGGTTATCCTTTGTAAATATGCCTTACGCAAGTTTTTGCTGTAAGTAGATTGAATTCAAGTTGAAAGGAAACGACGATAAAACACGGTAATTTCATGTTTATATTTTAGGATAAGCTTATAAGTTAAGTGGCCACGTGGTAAAGTAGTTTGGAACAGATGTTACATAAAATATATCAAATCTTTGAGGTATATTAGGTAGATCTTTTTTAGAAGAATGAAATAAATCTGAACTATTTG
Organism: Abrostola triplasia; assembly: GCA_946251915.1. Lineage (NCBI taxonomy): Eukaryota > Metazoa > Arthropoda > Insecta > Lepidoptera > Noctuidae > Abrostola > Abrostola triplasia. The sequence goes on from OX276430.1 coordinate 5,530,832, forward strand.
AAAACGCCTGTGTTCAAGATTGTGACTAAAATACATTTCCATTAACCTTTTTGATCCTATTTATGCGCCGTCGAGTTTGATAAAACAACAGAAGAAACAATTTTAGTTTTGAACTAGTATTATCCAATTGTGTTCTAATTTGCTTTATCCGTATTGATACTCAAAGAGCAAAAGTGTGTTCGCATTTGTGAATATAGCAAAATAACTCAAAACAAAAATTGGAACATGTTGTTATGTAATAGAATCGATATTTCCGGTGTTTGTACACATTGGACTAAGTGTTGCTGAAGTTCGGTACTTTATTGGCAAATTCTAACAATAGCGAAAAACTACGTACCATGCACGCACAGGTACGTAGCTAACTCACGCACGGCTAAGAATGAAAAATGTGCCTATTCACAAAAACTTTGTCTTTATATTTCTTACATATAACAAAGCACGTAATACATATCACATATCTTGGCGAAGAAATGGTTCGCTACACTCATCAATTACGACATATGACATAGTTACGTCGTTGGTGCATATTTCATATTATCTGCGAAGGGCTATGAATGAATGAAAGCAGGCAGCGACGCACATAAAGAATAACAATGTCATAAAGATTTGTCTCGGGTACTACCTAAATGTAATGAAAACTGACAGTGAATTCATAAGGAAGTCTCGTTGGTTAATCGAGTGAAAGTTACGTGAGCATATCACGTATCTCGTAAGAAATGGAGAGGACTGTGAACGCGCTGAGATACGGAATGTGAATTAGGGGAAAGAAAAGCGTTTCATTGGGTTCTGGCGAGCAATGCCGAGGTGGCGAGGGCGCGGAGAACAGATAGTATCGCCATTACCGCGTCCGTACCGTATTCACGTCAGCATAATGCTCTAATTGGGCGCAATTACGGGCGATCCGGCGGAAGGCGCCGCCGTCAGGTAGAGACGCTCGTGTCCTCGTAAATATTCGTTAACGACACCCACCCCGAAGAAAAATAATATTTCTCCACGCTGACTCCTGACTAAAGAAAACGACGGCGTTGAAATGCTCACGTACTTACGAAAGGAAGAATTTGAGGCCGAGTTAACGGGCCGGGACAAATGTGCGGGCATATTCTTTCGTTTAGATGAGGAAGTGATACCAAGAGAAGGTCCATTTAATTTTCATCAGTGTCTTGAATAACAATGAAGAAAGTCTCAAACTGAATGTGCTCTCGCGTGTGATTGTGTTTTATTTTAATAACTTTTAAAAATTATGTCTTTGAATAATAAAAGTTTTAAGTGCTTACAAATATAATAGGTAGGTACTAGCTTATGTTCGTTAGAAAACTTACGGATAACATACTAGTAAGTAGAGTACTAGTTGTTGTAGTAACTACTAAAAATAATAAAATCCTTGGCAGCAGTGCATTTCTAAACATTTTTTTTAAATTATAGAAGTATTTCGTGAAATATGTTATTATTATAATTTTACATCAAATAATGTTTATAATTACAGTTTGTATTAATATAATTAATTTTTGAACGAAATAATAAAATTGCTATGACATTAACATATTGGTTTTTAATAAGGTTACAAGTTTTATGCTTTTGTAATATAATTTCTCATATCCCGCGTTCAAAATTTCATTTCACACCAATAATTTGGGTAAACTTTTTGTGTTCCAAACGTACAATGAAATCCTAACTGTTACGGACTTTGGAATGGATAATTAATTTTAGCTTATATTATAAAATGATAAATATTAAACAATCATACCAACAAACATCACACTAATTATAAAGGCGAAAGTTTGTAAGTGTGTATGTTTGTTACCTTTTCACGCTCAAACGGCTAGACCGATTTTGAAGAAATTTCATATGGAGGTAGCTAACTCCCTGGATTACACATAGGCTACTTTTTATCCCGATAAAGAAGGTAGCGGGTAACACCGCGGGGCGCAGCTAGTTATAATCGAAGATATAGAGAGTGGTGTTCTGAGTTGTCCGGAGTTTCCTGATAAACAAGCGGACTCGACAATAAGTCCTATTTTTATAGGAGGTAGCAACCCTATTGCTATTCAACTTACGCTTATTAACAATATACAATGAACTAAACTGTATTCATTATAAAATATCTCTCAAAACAACATTAACAAAGTAACATTACAGAACGGGTAGCTTGTTATCAATTATAAGTTTAGTAGCATAGAATTCAATCGTTAATGATAAAATATGGGTAATAAGGTGTATTCAGAGAAAACACACCTATTCAAGGAACCATCTTAATCAATAGTCTTTAAATGTATTATTCAAAAGTAGGTGTCATCTAGTACCACCTTAATTTATTATTGGAGAATATTGAATCAATATCATAAGAGTTACACAAATCAATTGAAGTTCAAAGAGTTTCTCTCAAGGAGTCGTTGAAAGCGATCATGGAACTTTATTATCACCGACTAAATTGGGCGAGTAATTGGCTACAGATATAAATATTTTATAACTAGCTGCGCCCCGCGGTGTTACCCGCAAAATTTTTTGGAATAAAATGTAGCCTATGTGTTAATCCGGGGTGTTAGCTACCTCCATATGAAATTTCATCAAAATTGGTCTAGCCGTTTGACCCTGAAGAGGTAATAAACATACAAACACACTCACAAACTTTCACCTTTATAATATTAGTGGGACTTTTAGTTGTACAAGTAACTTCGTAAGTTCCGAAATAACTTTCGAACTAACGCGTTTCACTTTAATCACGTTTTAGATAACGTCTTGTCCCAATTTAGATCAATATACCTCAATGAATTAATCTTTATACGTATATTCAGCCATTAATACCCTATTGCCATCTAATTTTAATAAAATGACGTGTATTTGTAAAACCTATTTGCAAAAATAAAATCATCTATTATATGACTTTAAAAAAATTACATTTGGGATCTTTACTTGGACTTTTTCTTCTATACAAATCTAAAATCAATGTATATGGGTTTTGTTTTTAAAACAAGAACAATGACTTTATAAAATCAATCACAGTAATGCAAGTGATGTACACTATCTAATGAGAACGATGCGTACCGTGTAATGTCACGTTTGAGGAGCAGATGGTACGGGCGTATTGTATACGCTCATTACATTGATGGCCAGAATTACGTCACAAATAGTTAACTAACTGGGTAACTAGTTTACATAATACTATTATTGTGTAGAGGTAGAGAGATGTCAGTGTTTTCCAAACACTTATAATTATGAAAATGCTCTTTTATAAAAGAATACAGGATCTATCAAATCAGGCCTGTGACTCCCGAAGGGTTAGGCTTGTGTTTCATTTTATTACGAGTCTTGGAGTATCGCGCTCATAATTATCAAACATGGCGTCGTTTAATGGTGTGGCGAGTCAGTCGACAGTAGGCCCACATCGGATGTTTTAACTATTTGTTATAGACCCGCAGTGTATTTTTTATATTTCGTTAACGATTCATGAAAGATCCTTAAAGAAGGTCATAAGTAGAATGTCTTGTGAAGTGGATATCTTTGAAGCGTCAAATGAGATGTGTATTGAACTTTAGACAATGGCACTACTGATAACTCTACATTTGAATATGAATCAAAACTTTGCATTGTTTACTGAACTTGTCCGAAGATTCCCCAACTAAATAGCCTTTATAATATACATTTATACATACAAGTGTTGTTTATAGCACTTCATAGATCGTGAACAACGAAGAATAAAGTTTTGTGGAAGTTGTCTTACAGGATCGCAGACAGACCCATACTGTGCAGTTGGCCGAGGCTACGCCGGCCGCTCTTGAATTAATGTATTTCTTACTGGACAAATCTCAGTTGGAATTATTTAAATTAAATAAGCAGTGACTTGAGATATTAATTTTGTTAGAGTTTTAAGTTCATATTTTGTTTGGTAAGTTTGTTATTATAGATACCTCCTTGCATTACTGATGGATACATCGCGTTGTAGTATAAAAATAACTGGCTGCTTTGTTATATCTAAGTGTATAAAAACTATTTTCTCGAGAATATTTTATCTAAACGCTGCATAAACACAAGAGTCTACAGCAGTCTTTCTCGTGTATTTTATTGCGGTATTCAAACTCTACATAATAAAAACTTTAGTGTAAACAAAGGAAATTCTGAGGGCAGAAAGAAGATTTTCTTGGTACCTACATAAATTTCAAGTAGGTACAGGTGAGTTTTGTACATTTATATCTATGTTCATGTGTTAATAAATGCTGCTTGTCGTTTTCTCCAACGTTTCAACAACGTTATATTTAAGAAGGTTAGTTATTTTAGTTATCAGTATTTCTGATGTGGGTAGATAATGCGCTTTATCGTTTTCGTAATAACTTCTTTGCTTTTCGGTATAATAGTTTCTTAGGAGAATAGTGTACAGTCACATATTATTATTATGTATGTATTATTAAAGTTCTCCTTACTGAATTTCGGTAACGGTGGCCTATCTCTATCCTAGAGACTGACCAATTACGCAGGACATATTATAGTGCCCAAGTATGTGCGCAAACATAGATGTGCCTCTCACTCTCATAGTCCAATGGGACGGTAGACCAATACGACAAGACAAAGATTCGGCCCAGGACCAACGGATTAACATGTCTTCCGAAGCACAGAGGGGTGGAAAATGTGGAAAAGGTCACCCATCACAAGACTGACCGCGGCGAGCATGGCTTAACCTTGAAGAACGACCTAATTTATCTCCCAATGCTTAATAGAAATGTTAATTAGATTAAATTAAAAAAAAGAATAATGACAAAAGACAAATACGTCACAAAAAAGTTGTTATGCGCGGCTGCATGTTATTCTGCATCATTGTATACACCTTTAGAAGATAGGTAAGTAATTGTAAAGGAAACATAAGCCTACTCACATTGCACCATAAGCACGACTCGCTTGCTGATCGATGGCGGGACTCCGTTAGAAGCGATGCACAGGTAGGCGCCCATGTGAAGCCGAGACACTTTGGATATTGTTAAGTTTTCACCGTCTACCACGTTCACTGCAACCAAACAACAATCTTCAACTTTCTTGTAAACATGCACGAAGAATGAGATACTTAAAAAGTGTGTGCCGTACTTTGTTACACCTTATATTTAAACTAGTAAGTATCAGTATTATTAGTTGGGTAACATATTAAATAACACTTCCATAGATTTCTGTTGCTACGATCCTGACATACTGGTTTCACTTCATTCATGCTTAAGGCATTGTTGTAACATTATTGTTTCTTTTGGAACTTTTACCCATCTATACGTTTGCAGTTATTAAGCTGGGAAAATCATGGAGATTTCTATAACGACAAAACTAAGTATCTACTTAAGTACCGGTAATCGATAATACTTTGAGCATAATTTATTTTAATAATACACAACGCAGGAATATCACTAAAGTACATGTCTTTAAAAACAGGATTAGTGAATTACGAGGAGCCTATCGCGATCGTATCGACTCGATACTCTATTATCGATTCTGTTACGACAATATTTCTGCTAGATATGCGACGGTTGGGTACAATTAAATAGTGCCTATTGTGCGAACAATCGATTGGAGGCCTCATTATAATAGTAGCTGTATAATCTATGGGTATGATATCGAACCCTTCGCCAGTCATTCATATCTACTGCCCTGTGGAATATGCTTTCATGTGTCTAAACTTAGTAACTGGTATAAGAATTTTATGGGCACTGTACGAATTTTAGCATAGGTACCTATTTGAAAATTGCCTCGTTGGTCCAGTGATCGCTATGCGCGTTTGCTGAGCATGAGGTTCTGAGTTCGAATCCCGGGAAAAAGTTAATGCGTCTTTCAATTAGGTCATTTTCTGTAGCAGCGCGCCGTCTGGATTTGTGACCAGTTGTAGGCAAAATTTTATTTCAATGTCAAGAAGTGGTTCTAATTTAGATTGTAAGATTTGACTTAAACTAACTCACATACATACTTACGTACATACAAACATTGCAAGTTAAATAAAAGCTTGTTTAAAATAAATATTACATTTATAGGTTACTAGTAAACAGTACGTAGATCCTATATTATTTTACAATAACTTAATTGGAAACAAGAGAATAACTGATTGATTTCGCGTAAAACATACAATATTTCATGATACAATACCTACATGAAACGAAACAGTAGCTTAAATAATATTGTACCTTTTAATATATTAAATCATATATTGCATTACCCATTTATTGTTAACTTTGTTTTAAAATATGTAGTGATTAATATGAGTACAATTAGTTACATATTGTTAATAAGGATAAAGTAAAGTACTTTGAATGTTTAATTTAAACTCATTGTTGAAATAATCCAAACGGAATGGTAGTTCCTGATGGCGTAACGTTTGTTTGAAGCTGGGCTTACACTCGAAGGCTATCCCAGTGGGTCCATTCCAGTCCATTTCTCGCTTCGGAGATTTCTTCTTTCATCTGCTTTGTTTCGCTGAGAAAGCGTCAACATAATGAGTGTCCGGGAACTAATGTTTTGACCGGATATTTATAAATGTACCCAAATCCTTTGTTACAGTGTCGACTGCCTTTTATGTTGCCATTTAAAAGGACGTAATAGACTTTTAAGTTGCTACAAAAAATCTCTCGACCTAAGAACGTACGTACTTAGCTGGACTGAAGTGCCAGTTTCTATCTCAAAGGCTACGCTTGACTATTAGGATAATGTCAGTGCCATGCAGACCTGTGTGCAGCAAGTTCAATATGGTTCAGGGAAATCCAATTGTAGCTTAATTATTTTAAAATGAGTTTACCTCACACACAGGTACCCAGAAATGATTGTCATTTGCCGAGCCGTGCCAGTAACAATTGATGTAAGTTAAAGGGAATTCGTTAAATGATAGCGCTCTTTGATAGGGCTTCAAATGATCCATAGAGATAAAATACTGGAAAATTCCACGGCGTATTAAATGTGTGATGAATATAAAAAGACGATACAATTTTTCTTATGCAAAGAGTCTTTCCATGTCTATATTAGCGATTTCTGTGACATCGCGACAACTTTTATCCTTCTCTTTTTACAGTTTCTAAGAATTCGGATAACGGAAATGAACTAGGGAGAAAGAGATTTGGTTTTTTTAACGAACGATATTATTTAAGACATATTTTCTTTATAACTGCATTAATTTTCTACATAATAAGTATAAACAATGAATAATGGCCTGATTTTCGTGTTACTTAGTAACAGATTTATGTTATTTGTTATTGGTACAAATTGTGATGTTACTCAATCAATAAACATCTAATTCTATCTAATCTAATCTAATTTATTTGTTTACAACTACACATTACATTAGTTATTACCATTAGCCTAAGAATGCGTAACTAAATTACCTCCCTTTAGATACCACTACCTTGGTAACGTTTACACCTGACTAAATTACTTGACAAGGGTAAATTTCACTAAATTACCTGATTCTCCGTTACAGTTGAATTCCTGGCCATCTTCTCGTCGCCACATGACGTAGGGCTCCGGGTAGCCGGTGGCGCGGCAGACCATCGTCACGTTCGTGCCTTCACGGACCACCATGTCCGTTGACGTCATGTTGTCTATGATCACCGGCGGTACTGATGACAAACAATAATATTAGTATAGTTTTATTCACTTAATTTACTACGCTTTACTTATTCTTATCGTCTGGTTGATGAACAACCTGTTCTCAGAGTTTATACCGCCTGTAGGCCTCTGCCCTGTTTTTACACACCGTTGTAATATCTCTTAGGTGTGCCGGTGTTCCTCATAATGTTCCTACACCGTTTTTACCAACAAATATAATGTTTTCTGTACGCACATGAATTTAAAAAGATATTAGTGCGTGCCGGGGCTTGAACTTGTGACCTTTGACTTAGCAGTCCAACGGTCATACCACACGGCCATCATGGCTGTTACTCGGCTGTCACGCTTTACGTATGCTTCCATACGAGAAGCGCTACGCTACGCTATTAGTTTTGACTTTACTCTAAATTGTATATTGATTGCTCAGTCATGAACTCGTTGCGTTGTTATGAGTGCGTTACAGAAATGAATGGACCCATGAACTCTGATAACTATTATTTGTCTAAACTGCAACAGCAATGGTCTACATAAGAGATTGTACCAATATGTCTACTTTAGATATGGATAAGAGAATTAGATTCAACATTTTCGGATATCACCTGAGTGACCTAGGCACCACCTAGGCAGACATTGATCTAGTATGGTTAAATAAATGTCACATAGCAGAATTTTGTATCTAAAACAGTTAAAATACTTTTACCTTTATGACATGTTGACTAACAAAATGACATTTGCAGTAAAAAGTGACAAGCTTTCAAATTGAACGAATGTTAATTGTGGAACCAATTGTTGTCAAGGCTTAGTACCTGTGTCATGACGAGGTATCGTATTGTCACGATCTAGAATTCATCATATCGGCTCGGTGTGCTTATTGTAACTTCAATGTAACGGGAGGATACCTTTCATTGATATTTAATGCTACATAATTATGCATCAATTTTAATATGAAGCTGATATTAATATAGCCCGAAACGTTAACGATACCTTGCCACGTCAATATGATTTCTGTTTCGAACGAAATATGAGAAACTTTTCACCGATTACATTTCAGTAACCACGTAACTCATTATTTTATATTGCTTACAGTTTGACACAGAAATACCATTTACTGATTTTATTTGGAAAATGACGTACACCGCTAGCCATTTAGTGACGTTTCATTATAATTAATGGAGATCAAAAGTATAAATAGGTATAATCAAGGTTTTTTTATTACATATCTACATATCAATTACTTAATTTTTGTAAGTAACCATTCATTCAATACTACCGTTATCATTATAGTCATATTGTTTACAAATAGAGGAATAAATTAACTGGAGGAATATATGAACAAATCTGAGCACAATATGTGAGTTTAATTATTGGAATAGGCTCGCCACGTCGTTAGAGTTGTCTGACTATCCTTTGGGGATAACAGGCTTGATTGTTTATATGTATGTAAATACCCAAAAACTGATTTTGTTATGTGAGTGCCTGCGCACCAGCAAGAGGACAGACATATTCATACGAGACACCAACAAGAACTGTAAGCCGCGCGCAGTAAACCGCGCTATATTTACGTTGCTCTGTCTCAAGTGAATATGTCTGTCTCCCTCTATGCGGCAGTAGGCAAGCGGCAAGTGTACGCACCGAACTCGGCGCACACCGATTGGCCGAGCATATATTTTGTGTATCTCCGATTACCCACTACTCTAGCTCGTAAGTTTTTGTATATTAATAGGTTAAGTTTACACAAATATACAGTTTTACTTTTACGATACTACTGTTTCATTAATACCTCGACTCTGCTGCTACATTTTGGTGACCCCGTGAAGAACCACAACCATGGAGAAACTACAGCAGGAAATCCCTGTCTGCGAGCCAGCTGACCTAGCTGCAGTCTCCATCCAGTCCAGACTACTTCCCTTCTGGCGGGAAATACCTCGAGCTTGGTTCATCCAGTTTGAAGCCGTCATAGACCCGCTGAAAACGTCGGACGATCAAAAATTCCGGTATGTGTTACAACAATTGCAAGCCGCCGATCTCCAGCACATCACAGACATTTTGTACAATCCACCAGCTTCAGATAAATATGGCGCTGTGAAGAATCGCCTGCTAACTGTGTACGACAAGTCAGACGTCAAGAATTTTCAGAAATTAATCAGCGGTCTAGAGTTAGGAGATCAAAAACCAACGCAACTATTACGAAAAATGCGAGAACTTGGAAGCGGCATGATCACAGACGAAGGATTGAAAATCGAGTGGCTCAATCACCTACCCACCCAAGTACGTGTTGTACTATCCGTAAACACCGAGTCGTCGCTGGATACTCTCGCTGCCATGGCTGACAAAATGGCGGAATATTCAGAGCCAGCAACAGTCGCCGCTGTATCTACAACCTCGCAAAATCCCGTAATTTCTGCGCAGTTAGAAGTCTTATCGAAACAAATAGAGAAGCTAAATCTAGAAGTAGCCGAGCTACGAAGTCGAAGCAGACCACAATATCGTTTCCAACGACCTCGCTCAAGATCCAAGTCGCAAAACGCAAGATATCAAAATCACAATAATCCTGACAGACTCTGCATATACCACTATCGTTTCGGTGACAAAGCTAAACGTTGCGTGTCGCCGTGCGCCAGTCGCAAAAATAAAGCCTCGGAAAACTAGAAGGCGCACCGACCGTGGCGGACGTCGGTGTACCTACGGTCAGCAACCGCCTATGCGTCTACGATCGCAACAGCAACCATCGTTTCCTCGTAGACACCGGCGCAGACATCTCCGTTTTAGCCGCCACTCCAATTCATATGAAGAAATGTACGCCGTGCGTCTACAAGTTATATGCTGCAAACAGTACACCAATCAATACTTACGGCGAGAAAAATATGCAAGTTGACTTCGGATTAAGAAGACTATTTCGTTGGACATTCGTAGTAGCAGACGTCAAAACCTCTATACTTGGAGCAGATTTCCTTCGCCACTTCAAACTTCTTGTCGACCTGCATCAAAAGAAGCTAATCGACAAGATAACGACACTGTCAGTTAACGCCTGCGAAATTGCAACAACTCAACAAACTGTCTACGTTCTCAACAACAACCATACATATCAAGATATTCTCAAACAATATCCAGATCTACTGCGGCCAATGTCACTGAAGACACCTGCAAAGCATGACGTCACGCACCACATCGAGACAACGGGCCCACCTCTCTTTGCTCGAGCCCGCCCGCTGCCTCCCGATAAGTACAAGGCGGCCAAAGAGGAGTTCGAGCGAATGATGGAAATGGGCATCTGTCAACCATCGAAAAGCCCATGGGCCAGCCCACTTCACGTCGTTAAGAAGAAAGATGGCAGTCTACGAGTGTGCGGCGACTACAGGCGACTCAATTCAGTGACGTTGCCAGACAAATACCCAATTCCGCGAATACAAGATTTTACCTATCAACTACACAACAAGAAGATATTCTCGAAACTAGATTTGAAAATGGCTTACTACAGAATACCAATCAGTAAAGAAGATGCCAAGAAAACAGCAATTATCACACCCTTCGGGTTATTCGAATTCAACTGTATGACATTCGGACTACGAAACGCGAGCCAAACGTTTCAGCGTTTCATGCACGAAGTATTACGCGGCATCGAGGGCTGCTACTCATTCGTCGACGACATCCTACTGTACAGCGAAACCGAAGCCGAACACAAGTCATTGTTACACCAAGTACTTGAGCGCCTGAACAAATATGGCGTAACACTCAATGTCGAAAAATGTGAATTTGCTAAGGCAAACATCAACTTTCTTGGTTACGAAGTTACGGCGTCCGGCATCAAACCTACTGAAGAACGTGTCAAGATTATATCGAACTATCCTCAGCCGAAAACTATCATCGAACTTCGTCGTTTCCTTGGCATGCTGAATTTCTACAGAGACTGTCTACCACATCAAGCCGACATGCAGAGCGAACTCAACAAATATCTGCATAACGGAAAAAAGAACGACAAAACACCTATCGAGTGGACACCCGTCGCCGAACAAGCATTTCAAAAATGCCGCCAAAGCATACTTGAATGCACAACGCTCACACATCCCATCGCCGGCACTCCACTCTGTATCATGACTGACGCCTCAGACCACAGTATAGGCGCAGTGCTACAACAGCGAGACAATGAAGTTTGGAAGCCGCTAGCATTCTTTTCGAAAGCTATGAGTCCTACACAATGTAGATACAGCGTGTACGATCGCGAACTCCTTGCGATTTACATGTCTGTTAAACACTTCCGAAGACTCATCGAAGGCTGTGACGTCACGATCTGTACGGATCACAAACCGCTATCTTACGCTCTCACTAAACCACAAAGTAGCAACGACACACCGAGACGTGAACGACAACTTCATTACATCAGTCAATTCTGCAACAAAATCGTGTACATAGAGGGAAAAGATAACTCAGTCGCTGACGCCTTATCGAGAATCGAAGAGATAAACTGTCCGTCAAGCATCGACTACAATAAATTATCCTGTGACCAACAATTAGACGAAGAGTTGAAACAATTAAGACTACAACCTAACTTGAAGTTCATCGACGTCACTCTACCCGGAACACAGCGACCAATCACGTGCGAGATTTCTACATCGACGCTTCGCCCTTATCTACCTACCGCATATCGTTACGCAGCATTCAAAGCGCAACACGATCTCTGCCACTCAGGTATCAAGGCTACTAGAAAGCAAGTAACATCAAAATTCTTCTGGTCCTCCATGAACAAAAACGTTACTACTTGGACGAAAAACTGTATCAGCTGTCAAAGAGCGAAAGTGCAACGACACGTCATCACGCCGCGCGCCGCTAGGAACTTTTCCGCCATCTCAACGTTTCGACCACATACACATCGATATAGTCGGCCCACTACGACTATCGTATGATTATCGATATTGTGTCACTATCATGGACCGATTCACTAAATGGCCTGAAGCTATCCCAGTACACGAAATAACAGCGGAAATCATCGCAAAAGTACTATACGAACATTGGATTGCTCGATTCGGTTGCCCACTACGAATATCTACCGACCAAGGCAGGCAATTTGAATCATCATTGTTCAACGCACTTATGAAGAGATTTGGCATTACAAGAATACGTACTACTGCCTACCACCCTCAGTCAAACGGGCAAATAGAACGCTGGCATCGTACGCTAAAAGCTGCACTAATGGCGAGAGGCGCAACTACCAACTGGAGCGACGAACTACCTACAGTACTACTTGGGCTCCGCACAGCGCTGCGTGAAGACAATAACCTCAGTCCCGCGCTAATGACATATGGTACTACACTACGCGTGCCATCTGACTTCTTCGCGTCGAGTACAACTACGAATACGACCGACGAAGACTTCGTGCGCCGTCTCACGCAAGCGATGACGTCACTCTCACCGACGCGCCCGACCGCTAGAACAACAGCACGTCCTTTCATTTACAAGGACCTAGCGACCTGTACACATGTGTTTGTACGAAATGACACAGTACGCGCGCCACTTACACCGCCGTATGATGGACCATTCCCAGTGCTTGAAAGACATGAGAAGTTCTACAAAATACAACTTCCGCACCGAGAGACAGTTGTATCGCTGGATAGACTAAAGCCAGCATACATCTACACCGAGTTGCCAGAATCTACGTCTTCAAGCCCAGCAAGAACACCGCCTCCGGTACCAGCTACCAGCCCGCCGAGCATCGAGACTCCGGTACCTCCGCAGCCGCTCCAGCCATACGTCACCAGGACCGGCAGGACCGTCAAGCCAAATGTACGCTTCGCTAAGGAGGGGGTACTGTGAGTGCCTGCGCACCAGCAAGAGGACAGACATATTCATACGAGACACCAACAAGAACTGTAAGCCGCGCGCAGTAAACCGCGCTATATTTACGTTGCTCTGTCTCAAGTGAATATGTCTGTCTCCCTCTATGCGGCAGTAGGCAAGCGGCAAGTGTACGCACCGAACTCGGCGCACACCGATTGGCCGAGCATATATTTTGTGTATCTCCGATTACCCACTACTCTAGCTCGTAAGTTTTTGTATATTAATAGGTTAAGTTTACACAAATATACAGTTTTACTTTTACGATACTACTGTTTCATTAATACCTCGACTCTGCTGCTACAGTTACATAATTATTTTTATTGTATGAATTTGCGGGAAGGTCACGATTTGCTACCTGCCCCGTGCTCGGGCCCGAGTACCGCAACCGCAGCTATGTTGTATGAATTTGTAACCTTTTTACACCTAAACTTGGTATACTGAGGTATTTAGTTTGGGTATTTTAATATCAACCCACTTTTAGTACAGCCTTTGAAACAGCGCAAAGGCTTTTATACAAATTAAAATGCGCGTATCGTGCTGTAAATATTCAGAATTTAACTTATATTTGATTGGTAAAAACAAGGTTGTATTCGTATTGATTGTAAACCAACCCCAATGTAGGTCATCACATTTATTTAGTAAAACTTGGTTTGAAGTCATGCTCTTTATTTCTCTGTAAAAATTAATTAGACGAACATTTTTACGCACTTTATTACATTCTTGCTAAGCATGGTATAATTTGACAAATTATTGATATGTAGACGCGAGAAGTAGGGAGATTAGGTTATAGGTTAAACGTCGCCCCTCACTGTGAATTGATCGTGTGACGTGGGTGTGTTTCACAAACAGGAAATATCACGTACACAAACACCCAGATTCGGGACAGACATCTGCGGATCACACGAAATTAGGTCCCGTGTGGGAATCGAACCCGCTACCTGTAGCGCAGCGGTCTAATTGCTTAGCCACTGCACCAATCAGGTCGGATTTATTCTATAAATCATAGCATTTAAAATAGCGATGAATAATTATCATATACGTTATTACACGTACAATCCTTCTATAATATTTCTTGAACTTACCCACGACCTGTAGATACCCCTTCCGGGAGCGCATGGGGTCCGTGTTGACCTGACACATGTACCAGCCGCGGTCCACCTCCTGCACGTTCTTGATGTGCAGGTACCACGAGCGGTGGTCGTTGTACGACAGACTGATGCGCGGATTCTGGGTTATGATGTTGTGGTGGATACTCAGGATTGTCTGTGTATCCACTCGGACCCACGCTACCTGTGTAATAAATATTTATATAAGTTATGAGAAAGTCATCAAAGATCAGTAGTTCATGGAAAAGATGAGCAACTAGAGCCAAAAACAGGACATGTCTTGTTACTGCTACATTTTTTTAAAGGCCTTTATCTATGTCTTCTTGTTGACATAACAATATTTTCTTTTTTTTTAATAACGTCGCCCCACATCACAAATTTTTCCTGTGACGTGGGTGCGTTTCACAAACATGAAATATCACATAGGTACACAAACCCCCAGACTCGAGATCAATGACTGTGGTTCGCAAAAATTTTTGCCCCGTGCGGGAATCGAGCAAACCCTTAGCGCAGCAGCCAATCAGGCGACCAGGTATCTTCAGATATCTTTTAATTGGCACCATGACATGGTTAAACGTAACTTAATGTTTTATATGACTATATGTGGTAGTGTTTAAAAATGCACGACCATTATTCAATAAAATTTCACATGGTATATTTTTTACGTGGGCTAGTAGATATGCTCTCCGACTAACCAATGTTATGTACGTTATCAGTCATCACACATGGAAAAAAAATTGGCCATAAGAGGTTCCATAATTTAACCACAAGGTCTGAGTCCCAGATGAGTATAAGTCAGTTGGCCGCTCATATCGTGACCGCTACGTGCCGTACAGCTAGTGTTGCCTCCGGCAGCTCCGGCTCCAGCTATTTGAGAATATCTGTGACAGCCGATACTATACACGCGCAGTCGTTAAGCCTGAATCCCAACCATTGTCTGACAACTGGTCTAATCTCATTAGTAATTGTCTAATGGGGAGTACGTGTGTCCGACACGAATCTCACTCTAGTGTGGTTTTCGTGCAATGAAAGCCTAGAACGTATTAATCTGCGATCATAAAACGTGATTACTGGTTCCAAATTTTACAAAACTTGCTTTGTGTTTTACTAAATAAAATCCTAAACAAATTAAAATTAAGCCAGGGTAGTAGAAATTTTCTCCAGAGTATTTGGAACATAAACCAGTCTGAACGAGTGGAGAAATACTTTCGCTAATAGAAAGTTGTAAGTAGTTACAAATCCGTGTCTTTATGTGACGTATTTCTTTTCAGCCAGGTACTCGGAGCGTTATCTTCATAGGCGAGTACCTACTATACTTTATACTATAGCCCGTAGTTGTATTAGCGGTGTACACTGTATGAATAAATGGGTAGCAAGGGTAAAACTGTAGTAAAACTAGGAATTTATATCTTGTCTCTATTTAATAAAATGCTGTTTAAAAATAATGCTGCCTTACACCAGGAATTTCTCCTGTACCGAGGTGTGTTACGCTATGAAATTTACACAAATATTAGTCCCGTGCGGGTATCTAACGTATCCTTTGCACAAAAGGCCTAACAATAAGGTTCTGCGCAAATCTAGATGTAGTATTAAATGCTTATTTGAATGAATTGTAAAGATATTAAAAATGTTTGCAAATTACGGAACTGTTAACAAGTTTATTCGGCCCGTAATAATGTATATGTATATATTCTTAATTGTGGCGTTCTAAGGGGGAGGCTTTTGTTCAACAGTGGACGTCTTCCGGCTGATGAGATTATGATGAATGTATATGACTACTTACTGTTTAAATATTAAGTAGTAATAGTCTTTCTGACTTTAAAATACACACATCATCAGCCAGAAGATGTCCACTGTTGAACAAAGGCCTTCTCCTGAGTGGGGGGTGGGTTGTCGTAATCCCCACGCTTGGCAAGCGATTTGGGGATCGCAGTATTGGTTGTAAAGTTACAGAAGACGCTACTGCCCATCTTCTGGATTTTCCCTTAGTCGCCTCTTAACAAACTCACGGGAAGATCTTATCTACGCCGGATACCACTCGGCTCATACGCTACGGCAAAATAAACACGAGTAAGAAAAAATAAGTCAAAGTAAAAGGCAGTTTGTCATTCTTAATTTACTTTCTGCCATGGAATTCATCCAAAAGCGACTAAATCACTCCGTCTCGCCCTAAATAAATCTTACCGCACTATACAGCACTCCAATTTCAGTAACTAGCCGTCCTGCATGATTAATAACAGGCGAATCGTGCATTCTGAGCAAAGTGATATTAAGTTGGCTTGTTAAAACTTTACCCCGTGCACCGCACGAATAGAGTTGTATGAAGTTGGTGGCGCAACGTATCCGTTCATAGAATTACCTAGAGCTCGTTCATCATGGGCCTGACGCCAGCGAAGGTTCTGCTGGCGTTGTTTGTTTTCTTAATTGCTTATCAATATACACTCGAGGTGTACATATTAGTGCTATTAACATAGTTTTAAGTTTTTTATTTACTAACACAATTTGTATTTAATTTATATATGTTAGTCTGTAAGGTATATATCTATGGGCCATTGAAGCCTGAAAATAAATGATATTATTATTTGTATCTCATCTTATTTACTCGGGCTATCAACCATGCGGAAGATACCCGGACTTTTAAAAGGCTTACGTGGGGACACAGGTCCAACACGCAGAGGCCCGTTGAGAACTTTAATCTAAAAGGGGATGGGACACCAGCTAGGGACACCACACAACTGCTCTATAACAGAACAGCCATGAAAAGTCCTCAAAAGGTGCGGGACTATTGAGAAAAATGGATACTAAAATGATTTGGTCTATTGTGTTGGGATGTTTCGTGTAATGGTTATTTTTATATTATTATTATTATTACTTATTTAGTTGTTTACTTTGGAGCTTAAACGGAGCTTGCGAACGGTTTTATTACGTCAACACGTTTTCAGTCAATCATTTTAATAAGTAGGTTACATCTTATTTTCATACGTATAAAGGTACAAAAATGGATGTTCATTTTATTATGTGATAGAAATGCGCCCGCATGACGTTGCTCATTGAAGCACAATGACGTCAAAGTCGATACAAACGTACGTCAATAAGAGACCTATGTATTAAAAAGTTGCGTTGTAGGTGTATTACTGGTATTATTTTTATGAACGTGTATCATTTGTTTTTGTATTGGGATTGTACAATATTACTAGTGAATTTATAATGATTTTAAGTTAAGAAAAAATAAGTTAGAAATATCTTTTGCGCCTATAATATTTAAGTGTATTTTAGGGATAGGGAAGGAACACAAGAAGGTCTTAATAACTTTATATCAATGCATGCACAAGTCACAAAAGTGTGTCAGTATACATTAAATTATGCCCGTAATTCATCACATAAATTAATAGGAAATACATCACACGTACAGCTATTACAGATAATAGGTATTGATCATTTAATAATTATCTATCTACAAATATTAGAACTAAGTTTAAATTCTCCCCCAAATTTAATTTCAAGCGTTCATTAACCCGCATGTCCCACGTGGCGATTAAGGGCGAAACCTCCTTTTAATACATTTTAAATGATGTTACATTTACCAGCACTATGGGCATTAAGAATTTAACTGGTAGCTCCCATGTTCCGTTTGTTTAGGCTCTGGTGGCCGAAGTAAGATTTTAATACCTCATTGGGTTTCTTGCATAGGATGATAGTTTGTATTAGGATATTATGTAGTGTGTACTAGTAAGTTAATATTGTCAGGATTCTATGGAAGTAAAATGCAATTGGCTAAAAAAAATACATAGATGTAAATAAACACGAGCTTGAACAATTTTTTGGGTCATTATGCTTACACGTACTTATTTTTAAAAGTTAAAAGAAATAAGAAGTATGCCAGGATCGTAGCAAATGGAAATCCGTGGTCTCTGCCTACCCCTCAGGGAAACAGGCGTGACTTTATGTATGTATGTATGTTAAAAGAAATGTATTTTTTCGATGTATGTTATTACTCCTTGACTTGTGCTGCAATGTAAGTCACTGAAGTGTTAATTATAAATTTATATGATGAAGGTCCATATGCGTCATAATAAATGTACTGAATGTATTAAAAACCAAAAGCGTTGTACAGTCCTGTTTCCTTTGTATAACTTAGATAACGTCACAACTAGACCGAGCCTGTATCTTACACGTTACAATTGAAATTTTATAACCTAATTGGCGCAGTGGCTAAGCAATTGGACTGCTGCGCTTGGGATTGCGGGTTCGATTTCCGCACGGGACAAATAATTGTGTGATCTGCAGGTGTTTGTCTTGAGTCTGGGTGTTTGTGTATTTGATATTTTATGTTTGTGAAAACGCACCCATAATACAGGAGAAATTTGTATCGAGGGGCGACGTTTAAAAAAATGACAAATCTAAAATGCTTGGCCGTTTCGTTTTTGCCATAGAAAACTCTAGAAATAACTAGTAAACAAGTAAATACCTTGTATCCTCGTAAATCTTCGACGACACAGGCGAGGAGCGCATCGCGTCCCACGGTCACCGTCACGTTCGTAACGGGCTCCACAAAACGAGGAAATAATGATTCTGAAACAAATTCAACAGTTCAACTTAGTTGTTTGAATATTCCTGTAATTATTCAACTATTTATCTGTTTAAAATTATTCAGCTGTCCGCATGAGACACAGGTTCTACCTAGTTTAGGCAAATTATACGGTAACACATTTTTTTATATATGACAAAACGTTTTATTATTGTTATTACTATCTACACTAATATAATAAAGTGGTAAAGTTAGGGAATAGACTGTTTCGAAAAATACATGTTATAATATATTCTTGACGACCTGATTAGCGCAGTGGATCAGCAATTGGACTGCTGCGCTAAGGATTGCGGGTTTGATTCCCGTTTAGGACAAAAAATTGTGTGGTCCGCAGATATTTGTCTCGAGCCTGGGTGTTTCTGTATGTGATTTTTCAAGTTGGTGGAACGCACCCACGAGACATGAAAAATTCATAAAAAAAATGCGTCAATTGGCCATATTTATTATACTCTAATCCCAGAAAATACACTTTCTTACGATTTCGCGCTGGTTTTAGTTTATTAAATAGAATATATATTCATATTGCTAGCCTTTAACTAGCGTGACTTAATGAAATTGATTTATTCATGTGACATTTGATTGTAGGTATTTCACATGGAAATACTTCTACTTAATGTAAACGTAATGATATGTTGTAGTTCTTAGCTTAAATATTGAATGAGAATAATTATAGCAGCCGGTAGGGACTCTCTGCAAGGCCTTTGTCTCTTCGCGCTTACAGAAAGAACGTACCTTACATGTTTGTTGACCGTGTAAAACAATATATTATTATTATTATTTCAGCCATGAACGTCCCACAGCAGGGCAAAGGCCTCCCTTTGCTTAATCCATTCCAAAATAATATAACATTCTATAATTTACTTTATTCCCATGTCATGTAGCTCAAATGTTTACATAACTCCAGGATTCACGTAATTTGACATTTGCAATGAGTATGGTAATTTTATTTTATTTATGGTAACTTAACAGCTTACATAAATTACATAATTTAAAAAGTACGCCAATACACACAAATTAGCTATACAAAAGAATTGAAAGTAAAGTAAAAGTAAAAAGAGAATAGGTTAAATTGTACTTGTTATGTGTGTGTGTGTGTGTGTGTGTGTGTATTTGTGTAACGCTTAGACATGAGATTAAAACTGGTAAAATGTGGATGCGTAATGCGCTCAGCTTTCGACACTAGTTTGTAGTATAACACAAAAATATGCATAATTCCTAGACTTTAAAATAATAGTAACTCGAACTCTTGTTGAAAACGTCTCAAGACGAACCTACTGCTACGGTTACGTAACCGAGTTATCAAAACTGGATCTTGCTATCTAGCTCAAATCCCAGGAACACTATAAGCTTAGTCAAACAATGCTATGTCGTGCTAAATTTACCCTTAATGGTTTCTGGACTCGTTTGTCACCGCGTCTCCTTGAAACGCGAAGTTCAAGTTTTCTTTTACTTTAATACGACGCTAGTTTCAAATGTAGGATGTAAGTTTTTGTTATACGTCAAGCAATTAAATATATATATAAATGACATATTCAAAGCTGATGTCCGACCTCCAGTAATTGGAGAGAAATAGATATTATTGTAGGTGGAGTGAAAACAGCCTGTATGGGCTCAATTAGTGGCAATTGGTTCACTATCCAGTATTTAGAACAATACAGTAGAGAGATTCTACGAATGATGATTTCTATGTTTAATGTACCCTAGATGCTACCTTCTTAACTTAACTGGCCGATCTCTACTAGTAACGTGTTTTAATGAAGCACTTAGCTTATTGCGATATGAAGATAACGATTATCTTTTCCAGGCATCTAAATTATAAAATTTTATAGTATAGGACTATAGGTAGTATAATCATATGCGTAAAGGTCATTTAAATTTGTATGAAACCTGACAATTATTTTCAAATTACTTAGTTTATATTAAACAAGGCAACTCAGGCAGATATCCAGAACTGTAGTTAGAGAGTTCATTAAATTAAAAAATGTCCTGCTATAACCGTTTATTAAACTTTCACAAACCAATTAACACGGAAAATTTTTGAACTCACGTGAAATTAAATATTACAATATGGTTAGCATGTCGTCCCAAAAAACATAATTAAGGTGTAACATTTATCTAAAACGTAAGTACTTATATCACAATTTAACTTTGAACGATTAACTAAAAATATATAAATTTATTTTTATACCTATACTGCTCTGTCTCTACCTACCCCTCAGGGAAAAAGGCGTGTCTTTATGTATGTATGTAGTTTTAATACGTATTGTGTAAACTAGTCAACCCTAGTCTGTATCTATTTCGTAGATTTTGTGTAGGTATTAATGGGTATTAAGTAATCATTATTGATTAGATTAGGTAAACATAAACATTGTGAGGCAATAAACAAACAACAACTTTGACTCCTATTACCTTCGCAGGTACTAACATCGAAACCGTACCCACACTTAAATTAATCAATCACTACGTAGAATAACGTAGGGTTGTTCATGAATACATACAATACATTTAAGTACACTTGTAAGTACCCGAGCAATCCATCAAAGTACACGCACACTTTCCCAAACTGGCTCCCATTGTGTAATATCTGACACAAATCCATTGATGCGTCACTTTTCACTAAACAGGATAAAAGTTTTAGGGGTCAATTACATTAGGCCGGTCGTCGGAAGCGGTTGCTATACGATTACTTTTTAAATCCGACCGGAGTTTGGTTTGATTTACTAATATAATAACACTTAATTGTATGAGTAATAATTACTTTTATGAGCGTGTCAGTAGCGGAATGATTTTAGGGAGGGATGTATTATGTTGGTACCTACATGTTTCTGTTTGGTAATGATGTCTTCTATTTTGTATTCAAAAATAATGATCTCTTAACCTATTTCTACAAGCTTAAATAATTTTTAAATCTATTCTCCGACGATTAAAACCCTCCCTATTGTAGCACTTGTTTTAAGTACCTCTTCTTCATTAGGTTAATAAATGTTAAGTATATTTAATTGCGACCGTAGAACACGTGTTTAATCCTAGTTGTTCTAAATTGTATGGGCAATGGGATTTCCTAGAACTTGTAATCTTATTTACATGACGGCCAGACATAGCGGGTTGAGTGCCGTGTGCGCGGCGGCTTGTAAACCACAAGTAGCCCATTTGGTTATCTGCGAAGTGGCGGTTAAAGCTGGTCGCATTGCGGCCTGAGGTTACCGCCCTTATTATATGTCCAGCCATTGCTTTTGAATTACACAGCTGCGTGATAAAAATTAACAAGATACTAGTTTTGATATTGTCAACTAACCTAGTAGAGGTTCAAGATCATCAAAGGATGGTTTAAGTTTGCCATGTACGATGACACAACTCAGTGTACTCATACGTGTGTCATCGAATTTAGTGTGATTTTTTTTAAGAATATTCTATATATTTAATGGTATAAAAAGTAGGTATAAATCATCATGTAAGTAAGAAATTTTCGAAACATAGTATCCATCGAAATGACTTCGTACCGGGTAAACAAAATCGCATAATAAGGATTCTGTTTTTACATTTTCGCAAGCTCCTATAACATGAATAATACATGTCAATAAAGTTGAGTAATGTCCGGGACTTTGAAAGTGAGAAGACTTACGTATGTAAGACGTCAATACTAACGCGATACACGCCGATATGAACGATGCTTCAATGCTGCAACAATCTATTTAGGCTAAACAACCTGAGACACGGAAAAATATCCGCGAATGATTGATGAGTGAGAACGCGAATAGAACAAATCCATCCCGCGCCCATCAATCTTAGCGGTACAGCGGTGCGGGCCTTCTGTGCAAGCGACGTCGTCGTCTCTAATGAAAGAAGAGCTTACCGAGCACGTATAAACAATCGGAAAATGTTGTTTCTAATATCCCGCAAGATAGATGGCCCGTGAAATGTGCTCTTAGCTAGGGATCAAGCCTTTTTTAATAGAAAAATGATTGGGCTACGTATTTTGTTCGACTTAGGAACACGTACGAAATAGTGTTCTGTTTAGTTGTCGAATCTCTAACGTCGCATTGTTGAAAGCTGTTTTACAAAAGCGGGGCAAGCGACAAAACGTTTGCTGCATCTTTGTATTCTACGATATGTGACCGTAGAGAATACTTGTACAGAATCCATTTCAAAATATATTTGTCGCGACTATACACATAAAATCAGTTGTATGTAGGTAATTTTAAGTATGGGAAATTAAAGACAATCAACGAGACAATTTTTATGTCATTTAAAAGTCATTGGGCTTTAACACTAGGCTGGTACTAAATGAGGTTTTACTTTTGAGAACTCTTCCAACCTAGAAGTCAATCTTGAACAGTATTACAATATTGAAGACGAGCAAATGTGTTTAACAGACTACTCGTTCACGACACGAATCACATAATATAAGGATAATTTTTAACAAGTGGAGGGCACTTTATGTGTTTTTGAAGATACTTTTATGTGTGTACCTAATGAGCGTATAAGGCTATTTATGCAAATAATAAAGTTAACAGTCCCTGCGTGAACAATAAAACTGCAAACCGAGTTCGAATACGGCGTACTAAATCCTCACGTCCCAAATCACTGGTATTTTCTTTTGTACACGAACATAGATTTCGTTTTCTTTACACCCACAGCGGTTGAAAGGAAAGAGGGGGAGCACTAAATTGACCTTTTGATTGAAAATGACTACCGACGTCCGCATCGCCGCCTGCCTACTTATTTCCTTCTAAGCAATTTAGGTCATTTTTATTACACATAAAACTTGGTTCACCAAAATTTAATTAGGATTATTTTATCCGGAACTGTGTATTTATTATAACTATATAAATAATAGTGTTTTGATATTTTTAGCATTTGGGTAGCTATCTATAAAAATACTTCAAGCATCAATTCCTCCGGGAAATCCAGGGGTAATGCTAGACATAAATATAAATCCTGTTAAACAAATTAAGTTCCGTATTCGCAACGATGTTAAATTACGACTTCACTTCGGTTCGAAGTAATATCATCACGTGATTACAAATCGTTCGTAATAGGCTACCTTCATAACTTAAGGGCCCTCAAAGACGGTTAAGTCCCACTGTAAAGGGTTTGATTACTTTAATAAGCGCTAATACAGTGTAACGTGTTAATAATGTAGTCGGTGTTGATGAGACAACGAGATTACCCGACCACTTGAAATATGATTACGGGCGGGCCGCTCATCAGGCCGTAAGTGTTTACGGATGCACGTGACGGGTCGCGCCTCCCCCGGCCACCGGGCCGCCGGGCCGCCTCGTCCACTGCTCGCGTATTTACCTAATTGGCACAGTACGTTGTGACAAAAGTCCGTGGCACCCCGGCAAATTAGATTCCCTGCCCACCCGTCGCCCGGCGATGTCGCCCGCCGGTGTCGCCCGACACGCTCGCCACCGCTGCCGCTCGCTTTACTTACCTCTTTCACCCTAAATTGACTTCCCTCTAATTGAAATACGCGCCAAGGACCCATTCTGCGATTAATCTTTTTGTTTGTTTTATTCGTTACTACACTGAGAGAGATCTATTATCATCTGCTTTGGCGGTGTTAATGATCCTACTTAATACACCAGGTTGTAATATTGTTTATTCTTTGATAGTATTCAATGCTACTTATAATAGTATATTTAAGCTCATTTTAGTCTGATATTGATTTAGACTATCGATAATTTCAATTTATTATTAGTTTATTTAGAACTTATCAACTCTGAAATACCTTTGCATATCGTAAGTAAAGGAAACTACGTACTGCAAATAATAATTAAGTTATTTGAATACCTAGGTCTTGTTTCATTATAATACATTTATATTGGAAATGTTAAAATCGGATTGGATGTAAGTGGAATATACGCAGAGCAAAATACGATGTGATTTAAAAATTGAATTATACATTTTCGATACGGGAATTGGTGCCCATCTAAAAATAAAACCGATTGTAGCAAATTCGAGTTACCGAGTCTCACGGCGGCTTCGATGTGGCTGTGGGTATTCATGAGTATCGATTTTATGCAAAATGCAACAAGATTCACTTGAACATGTCGGCTATACGAAACGCATTATGTGAGGAACCGATCTATTCTACAATTACATTGGTGTAGAGCTAGTGCTTGTAACTGGGTGCGCATGTTGTCGCCTGGTTGAATGAGGGCCAGGCGGGTATATTGAGAGAGCCGTGTACGTATAAATACGGTACACAATTAGCGGTCAGGTCTTGGAAGCGCGCGCCAACACACCAGCCCTTCGCAATAAGAGCTTGATAAAGCCAATTCAACCGGGATTTCGATTTCTCTGCCTGTTTATTATTATCAGTCGCGCCTAATTTCAGTTTCCCGGGTCCCATTGTGTAAACTGAATGAACAAACAACTAATGCAAATTTTGGTTAGTTAACTAATTTGAAGTTTGTAGGTAGATCATGGCACTATCTAGAATAAGAAGATGTTTGGTTATTTGAGATGAATCTAATTCAAGCAAATCAAATGATAGCTAGTTATATTAAGCGCGTTCAATTTTTAAATTACTTTTTAAGTTAATGTAGGTGTAGGATTAAATACTTTTTAAGGTTGAAATTTTCGTTTCTTAGCATCGTCAGCGTATGTAGCGTATGTCTTGCTATTTAAGTTTAATTGTTAACATTAACACTTGTGATGCCAATTAGTAAAGATGCTTAAGCGTAATCGCTGCACGTACTAAGTTTGTAGCACTTCGTTACATCGTCGGTAAGTGCACCTAATGCGACTAGCACCATACTTGTGAGAGCTTCACTTGTGCTACAGGTAACTAATGCATGTTATGATAATATAGAGATATTTCTAGGAAAATAAACTTGTCGTTATTCACTGCACTTCAGAATGCTAAAATACGGGGACATTAAATAATTGTGAGATAATGACAATAAGAATGTTTACTAATACTTTTATAGATGAGACAAATTCTTTCCGAATATGTTTGACTCGTTGTGGTTTTTAATAAACAAAACGATTTTTTTGGATTATTTTTAAACTATGTGGAATATTATGTATGCATAATATTAGTATGGAGCTGAAGTTGTATAACGTTTAACTTGTGACTACATTGCGATATGACAAAACAAACAACAGTAGTACATAGCGATATATTGTTCGATTGTTTTACATCGCTACCCCGAAATCAAAGCGAAAATGTCGCAAAAGAATACGAAGTTTGTATGAAGGTTATAAAAATATCTGGAGGACAGGTTGGCGTTATATTGCCGTTATAAATCAGCGCTTGCGACAGCCGAGCGTGGCGGCGGCGACGCGGCAGCGTGACGACGCGTGGCGTGCTCGGCAGTGCCACCTCGTGTCGCCTGCCGACATTCTACATATATTATGCATAAATATTGCCTATATACACCTATTGGGGCATGGGGTGAACCTGCTTAAACGTATTTAGGTATATTTGATTCAAGGGGTAGAGAAAATATTGCGCTCTTACAATGTGTTCTTTTTTGTTTGTATGTATTATTATATTTCGTTCGTATCTGATTCAAAGTTAAAAAACAAATTATTTAGGTACGTACCTAAATATTAATGAATAATTTGGCATACTATTAAATAAATAATAATGAATTTTATGGCTGCAGAAATGCAAATATAGTTCTCGTATGACGCGATTGCAGGGTTAATATCTGCAGTCAATCTACCGTGGTAACCGTGGTTTTGTCCTTACTCTAGTGAGTTCGTAGTTTTACAAACCTGCAGACTTTCCCGCGCTGTTTTCCTCGCCGTTGGAAGCCGGCAATAAAGTTATATTGAGTTCATATGTTTGAAAAACATGTTGGCACACACCTGACTACAAAATTCTGTAGCTATGTATAAGTATATTATTTTATTACTAATTACATTAGAAATAAGAAGAGGGCCCATAAAATTTGAAGAAAACATATAATTGTTATTATAAATAACGTTAATAATATTATGATGATAGGTAGGTAGGTACCTAATGTACGCGTTTAGTATATAATGCTATCACACTAATATTATAAAGGCGAAAGATTGTGAGTGTGTTTGTTACCTCTTCACGCTCAAACAGCTGTGCCGATTTTGATGAAATTTCATACGGAGGTAGCTGACATCCTCGATTCACATAGGCTACTTTTACCCCGAAAAAATGTAGCAGGAAACACCGCGGGGCGCAGCTAGTAGTTAAATAGATAGAACGATGTGTACAGGAGGTACTTACGAGTGGTATTTATTCATTAAGCTAGGTTGATACTAATGTGGTTTCATTTAATTAGGTGTTAATACTGAACAGAACAAGCTCTTAAGATCGGTTTTGTCTCTGGCAAATGACAATGTAATCTTTTACGCGTTCCCTTTTCTTAGAATCTATGAGAAATAACACAGACATTTTAATACCTTTATAGCATCTGCGGTGTTGCTGTATTTCTTGTTTTTTTCAATGTTTCATATTTATGTCTAACTGGACTTGCTATAAATTAAGCTAACTACAATAGATAGCTGCGACGAAATAAAAGTGAAATGATTATGTATAATATGATTTCAACAAATGTGAAATCCTGAATATATTAAGGGTATTAACTCAATGGTGAGCTCAACAAATTCTTATTGGAAGTATATTAAGAGTTATGTTTGATACTTAATTATCATTAATTGAGTGATTGTTAATAAATGAGATACAAATAAAACGGCAGATACTTCTTTAGTCCATTTCGTAACGGGTGCGGAAAAACGATGATTTATGCGGTCATCCATAAATGAATCGGAATTTCCGTGACAGCAATTTTTATGGAAACAATTAAAATTAATGGGCTCGTTTCGGATTTCAGATAGTTGAGCATCACTTGTTACTTACGGTTAATGTTTCATTTATGGGAAGTATAAAGAATGGGTAGAGTAATACCATTCGCAGATTGTTGGCGAAATTCGACTTTATGTGCCCATTTGTATTTTGTTTAAGTAATTGACCTATTTATTTATCTGTTTTGCGTTCAGTTTGCACTTTGCGTAATACATATAATTATAAAAAAAAGATTCAGTTACATATAGATTAAGTAAC
Source organism: Abrostola triplasia (assembly GCA_946251915.1). Taxonomy (NCBI): domain Eukaryota; kingdom Metazoa; phylum Arthropoda; class Insecta; order Lepidoptera; family Noctuidae; genus Abrostola; species Abrostola triplasia. The sequence continues at coordinate 5,558,970 of OX276430.1, forward strand.
TGAATCTTTTTTTTTAAGCTAGTGATGGATTGGTTTACAACTAGTTGAATTTAAAGTGGTATCGCAGATCGAGTGGCTGGCAATAGTTTCCGGCTCATATAACCAGATTGGAAACGCAAGCGTGCCTGACCAGGGTGAATTACGCGAAACGGCGTGAGCGGTGACGCTGCGAGCGCGAGATTCACTTACTTACATTCGCTTCGTGACTGAACTCCATAGAGCGGTGCAGTTCAGCCGTAAATAAAATGGTATTGTCGCGCGGAAACCGCACATCGAAAAACCGGGGAACGTCGCGTGAAATGCTACCGGTGCCGGCATCGGCATAGACGTCGAGAAATATGGCCAAACGTTCCGCACATACGAAATATGGGACTATAGGCAGCGGTGCCGACTCGTGCCGGGTCGCCGAAACATGTTACTGTATATATGTAGCTACAATTATAACTGCTGCCTGCCAACTAACAGTTTATTCATCGACTTTTTAGGTTGCATGTTTGATGCATGCTGAGTTATTTCTGATTATTTAAAGGTATTATTTATTTTAACTAATATCTAAAATTGTAAGATATTTTTCCGATTTATTTTATATTATTAAAAAATCCTTCACTATACGAGAAGAGGCCTTTGCCCTGCAGTGGGATAGTTATCGGCTGTTATTATTATTATTAAAAAATTGGGTCGTATTAATCAAACAAGTTATTGAAGACTTCATTAATGTTAAAGAAAGAACGAACATTTATTTACAGTTAACTTAGAGACTCCTGAAGTTTTCGCAAACTACTTAAAATTCAGATCAGAAATGTGATAGCGTTATACGAACTCTATTAAATCAGTCTCTTTGAGGTGTTGAACTTGAGAACTCTAGGAGTGTTTCACGAGCATCAGTAAAGACTAACTTCGTCTTTGGTAAACCTCTTTTAGTCAAAAGCAAACTAAAGAATGAGGAATCATATATTCCGTCATAGAATAATAACATTGAAGTAAGTAAGTAACTGAACGGAAAGTATTTAAGATAGGATGTACCTACCTAATTGATAATGGCTTCATATTATCTTGAACTAGACTTTAAATATCATATAGAATACAAGTAGGAAAATTATAATGAAACTCTTTCGATCAACAGCTATATTTAAGACTAAAGACGTGCAAAATGTACCTTTTTTTCTTCGGATGATAAAGAGACCGTGCAATGAAGGACTGGTACATAAGTATACAGACTGACTCAAGATAAGACAGGATACTAGCAGGCTGCAGGATATATTGGGTGATTACAGACGGTGAATATGATGATGATGTTGAACATACTAAGAACCTAATATAGTCTTATGTATCTACCATGAGTTACAGAAGTAAATAACTTGAATTTTTCGAAAACGTGGGTCATAACATATCATCACGCCTGTATGCCCCGAAGGGGTAGGCAGAGGTGACTGTAGGGTACCCAATCTAATAGGGTGCGAACTTATTGCCATCAACCTGGCACACATCCAGACTTCGTGCTGCTCCTATTAACAATCTCAGGAAAAACCCAGTAACACTGCCTGACCCGGGATTGGGAGGTCCCGGGACCACATACCAAGCAGTAGCATTTAGCGACCACTAGACCAACGAGGCTGTCTAGTCATTTGTACCAGATGGTCAATCCATCATTTACCATTACTCGGTAGAAAACTGTCGTAGAACATCGCGTTTTTTGTTAGATACTTTAGATTTACGTTAATCGCATGAACTCCGGGGGCTTTGTGATTATCATTATTATCAGCCCGTTGCAGCCCACTGTTGGACGTAGGCCTCTCTCAAGGCACGCCACAGAGCCCGGTCTGCTGCTTAAATTACAATCGAAAAAAGTTTTCGATTGTAATTTAAATACGCACCAATTTATGGTAGACATAGTGACCATCAAGCGTGATTCGTAATTATAGGTATTATTAAACACAAACAGCAATTTATATAAGTACATAAACTGGATGATCATCTTCAATAGCTTAAGACAACCTCCGGCGACATGACTGTTTTTTATTTATTTTCTTCGGATGTAATACGGAAAAGCTGTCGGCGTTTCGCATTCTTTACTTATTTTCTCGAAAAAAATATTTTTGTAACGCAACAGGTTAGGTAAATTTAGTATGATCCTCTTAGATCAGCGTAAGGACTTGCTAGACATTGTCTTCTTAACAAAATTATGACATTTTCTGTCACAATATTCGTAGAAGAATTTTGTGACATCGTTGATACCTTTCAAGACTTAATGCAGAATAACCTATGAAGAATTTTATATTTGTAGATAGGTAGACTTGTTAAATAAAGTCATTGATGCTGGCAATATTTGTGACGTTTCCATCCAAATGGTAATGCTTGTAAACTTTATTTTGTTTACTGATTCGCTTTCGGCATCCAAATAAATAGATTCATAAAATATTTGTGTACGCACACTGTGTTGAATAGGCAAAGAGAATATTTTATGTATACAAAATATAAATAAACGATGTTGTGTTTTTAATTTGATTAAAAAGCAATGTTGTTGTTATGCTCGTACGAGTGCATTAGTTTTGCATTAGACAAGCTTAAATTGTATTGTGTTTTATTTTCATTTGCTCTTAAGTATATAGAAAAAACACTGAAAAACAATTATTTTAAAGGTACTTAAAAAAAAGACTGAGTATATTAATTACAACTAAAATGTTATACAAGATTGAGCGTCTAAAAGCTGTCTGGTTCAAGTACCTATTTTATAATCTATTCCATTATAATCGTTTGAAGTGTGGCTTAAATAGCGAAAAATATAACAATTAATAATTTTATAATTGATTGACCAACATTTTTTTTAATATAAGAAAACTACTGATTTAGTTTTAGGTCTCCCTAATCACATAGTTAATGGTTTAAACCAACCAGGTCTGAGGTATGTGGCAACACGATATGCGTATAATAACGTATAAATGACTGTTTTTTATTGCATGCCAGTAGTGCATAACAATGGGACTCTACAAATTCAATGTAATAACGCTATGAAAGGTTTTCGGGACTCATTAGTGAATTTCACATTATGTATGTTCATGTTTTATTTAGCTTGTTTTAAGCTGTATGTAGGTATTGTAATAATAGTATAATTATGGAGAAAACAGTTAGCAACGTGGGGTTGTATTGTGTTTAAAAAACCATTGTCCTAAACGAAGATTTCTTCTTGCTTAGTACAGATATTTGTATGGAAAATGTAATTGTGTATCTATAGATAATAAGAATTAATATTCCTTGTCTTTATCGTCTTAGTTTATCGGCTATCAATGCACCAACCGCCCAATCGTTAAATGAATGGTCTTTTTCGTTTCCGTTAATGTATATTATATCTGCCAACAATACGGTCATTATGATAGAATTTTAATAATATATAATAAAGTTTCATTGAAGCAATTATGTTTTAATTTATATGAGAATTTTTATTAAAGCAGGAAATTCATAAAGCAGTGATATTTAATAATGCAAGAATGAAATTTTAGTTGTTATTTATAAAGTAGGTAATGTATTGATTTTCCTAACCCAACATTATACAAAAAACGCTGTATTCAGACGCACTGTTGATATTAAGTACTGTGTATCTACTATGACTAAGAGAAATAAGGTAAAGTTAAAACGAAACATGGGTCTGCCGACGGTATTTGTACCAAGGAAACTGTCATAGAACGTTGCGTTTTCTACATACTACAGATTTTAGATCTGAGCGTTAACTCCAGTAAATTTTGTGCTCATTGCCATAGAAATAACAAATATTTTTGTTGGTATGTTCAAAACGTACACATTGTGGACACACGAAAGTTTTGCATTGTTTGCCTTACGAGTACATCATAGAACAATGAAAATTGCTGCCCCGGCAGTGGCCATCATAAGTCTAGACTTTGTCCAATCACGTTCAGGTCAGCTGCGGCTATCAAATATCAGTATTTTACACGATGTTACTGCCGTTTGTCCTCTAGAACTCAATTATTGGGGAGTATCAATATTTTAACGTTAGATTGGTTGTCTTTCAGACTAGTGCTAGCTTCAAGCGACGCGCGACGGTTACAATATACTATTGTTATCTATAATGCGTAACACAACCACGCACTGCCATCTTTTCATATTTACACTCCGAAGCATTATAATAAAATATTGTTATAAGAATATTAAATTATTATAAGTCAGAAAAAATAAATTAAAACGACCAGTTACTCATCCATTGTATATATACATATAGGAAAATATACATAATTATTATGTAGTTATGTAACAGAAATGTAAGTTAGCACCTATAACACAAATAGAGCAACATTCCAAATTCCAAGACGGACATCCTAATATTTGTTGTTACAAAGCCGTGTTGTGTCACTGCAGTTAGGAGTACGGCTGGCCAATTCTCAATGGTCGGTCTTTGAATAAGAGCCAGTATTCTGCATTTCGTTCGTATTCCCGTAATGCCGGTTACGTAGCATCTGACTCGGAGGCAACTAGCATAAACTTTAAGTAACAGAAAATTTGCTTCGTAATATTCCCAGACGAAAAGACGGTCTACATCAAATAGGGAGCTTTATGTATTCTGAGATTTCTTTTAAAAATAACACATTCGACGAAGTTCGTTCGGAAGTTAATAAAAATTAGTTGAAAACTCGCGCAGGAGCGGCGTCTGTCGAGACAGACGTGTTTGCTGCCGCCGTGCCTGGAGCCTCCACGTTTTCCGACTGATGACTACGTGTTTATATTTTAAAATGTTGACTTTACGAACTTAAGTTCAGTGCATCGTACTTTATATTTATTTATAGAAACCATGTAGATACGGTGCTTTTGCAGGTGGATTATTGATCTGGGTTTCGATTTAAGCAACCTGAACGTAGCAGCAGTAAGCAAATATACCTATGCAAATCTGATTTTGTTAACAATTTTAATATAAATAATTAATACCTATATTGAACTATATGTATACCATGGAGTTTATTAAACCAGAAAACCAATATGTATTTAAATAACAATAGCAATTCTGATTATTATTCGATTATGTCAACTTCGGGATATCCGAATTGTTTCGAAACGGATATTAATTTCACGAATGACAGCACCAAAATCCGCAAAGTGAATAGGTATAGCAACATTCCTTCTCTTTCGTTATGTTTATATGGGCATTTGTTGTTTATTAAATCAATGGTGTTGGAATTTGAAATCAAAAGTAATCTGCTTGTTCGGAAACGCGGAAGGAGATGGATGACAGGAAAAATACGCGAGAAAATTCAAAAGGAAAGCAAGGTGGAGCGCGCGCGGAAAATTGGCTTCATTAGATAGAGGGACCGGGGGCGCGGTGTGTGGGACTCACGGGCGGGCCGGACGGGCAACCATGCAGTTTGATGCACCTGCACCGAGCAGGGGAGGCGTGAGTAGTGACTGATTTATATAAGTGCGAGTGCCAGTTTAGTTTGGCTAGTACCAATGTGCTTCAAAATAAAAAAAAACGTGGGTAAGATGTTTTATTAAAACTTTGGATAAAAGGCATAAAATATATGTATATGAGTCTATCAATGTATGTATGTATTATTTTAATCATTTGCCACATTTCTAAAAGGTAGCTTTACTGAATTATCGGGCAAGAATAGAAAAATGCACGTGCAATATAAAAATATGTTTTGAAATTACGTTGTAAAATCTAAAATGAAATGTTGGCTACAATATAATTCTGCGAATCCCAGGCGCCGTACGTACATTGCAACAGTCAGCCATTCAAATTTCATATATCAAACACTGATTCTCACATTCTCTTGAAATTTCACATGTTTTCACCTGAAGACAAATTTTCTTGAACATTGTTGAGCAGCGTGCAATATACGAGACTGCTATGACATGTATTACGAAATTTTATGAAAAAGCCCTAAGATTTATGGTTGTTTCATAGCAAAAATTACGCTTTTTCCAGGTACACAAGGGGCGCTGAACCAGATAAATCGTGAAATACGTTCACACATAAACGATAAACAGGCTCGCGTCTCATTTAAACCGGGAGACGCTGAACCTGTACCTTCTCATCACGCTTTCTGATTTAATACTTCTTGGCTGTAGGTCGAAGAAACATAACCGCGATGTACGTAATAATGATTTAATCACATAATATTTTCTAATGGCGGTAGGCGTTGTAAATATTAATATTAAGTGTAAATAGGGTTATTTATCAGATTTAGGCACAGTAAGATACAAAAGAAAAAGAGTGATAACGTAAGATGATTTTACAATATTATAGTAGCAACTGTCGTTCGTAGACATTGTCTACGAAAGTCTACGATTGTCTACGATGGTCTACGGCAGTCTACAGCGGTCTACGAGTGTGTCTAGTTAATACAATTATCATTTAATTTTATTTCGGCAAACGTACATTTTAACGACTCGTATGGTTCGATAGCAGTCTTAGAGGTTGACTATAGATTCATTTGTTTGATTATCAACAAATATTTTGTGTGTAGAAATAAAACTCTAAGCAAAATGTTTGTATTTTATTCTAATTTTGAATAAAAAAAAATCTAAATGATTAATTTTACGTTATCTTTTAGTACAAAACAAAATGATTAGATCATATTTATGTGCAGGTATTTCAATAAATATAGTAGATCAAACCTATTTCGTGAAACCCTAAATTGTTTTTAAATAATGAGTATGATACCTTTATTTTGCTCGGTACACAGTAAATTCATTAAAAAGACACGTAATACCCACAGGGGTAAAAGCTAATCAATTTATTAATTGCCTAACAATAACATTCAAGCGTCCGTTAAATTAATTCCCATTTTGGATTGGTTTGTGATGATAAAGCTCAGGCCTTATTTTATATGTTACAAACGGTGTTTTAGAAGTTGCGTGGTCAGATTAACTTAGTGCTTTGTAAGAAAATAATTTTCATGTGAATAGTACGTTCATTATCTTCGTATTGTATCTTATGTTTCTTTTATACATTACCCATATATTAAATCTCGTATTAACACAAAACAACACGAGGAAATAATTCATAACAACGTACAACTTTGTTATAAATTGTCGTCGCCTATATTTGAATACTTCTGAAGTCGTCATCTTTTACTTATATTATGTATGTGTGAATGTCGTAGCTAATAATTATTATTTTATGAACAACAAAGTTTTGTGGAGCTTGTTAACTCGGGAAAGATGAGTGTTTAAGTTTGCTCCGAAATAGATGTTTTATGATATGTAGTGAGAACAGTAAACAACGAAGTTTTGCTATCGCGACCGCATAGCTCGGGTTGGGCGAGGCTTGTTTATGTGGCAATTGGCGTCGCAATGAACCGGCATTCTAGCTGGGAGCAAGTTCTCAGCAAAGGCGTTCCCGAGTTGAGTAACAAATTGAAGTATGGCGCCGGCAACTCGCAAATAATCATACACAAGGTGGGTAAGTTGAGAGCTGCCGCCGAAAGTTCATCCACCTTGAGACTGATAGTAATTCACTTTAGAATCGCGGTCTACACACGGGAACATAATCTCAAGTTCCATCTGCCGAGCAAAATGCATCGCCCACTCCCACAAATTGTATCTACATATCAAAGTGATGGCGACTAAAATCATTATACTGACATTGTTATTACGTTAAAATACATGATATTGTGGATGTCTAATTTATTGTTATAATAACTATTTTACAACTATTTACAACTTAATTCTAATTCAAAATAAAAACAAGATATACAAAAATATAAAGTTAAAAAGCATCAAATAATTTATCCCCGTCGATGTCAACCGGTAACGTGCCTAAAAGACTGGCAGCATTGCCACGTTGAATGGCAATGCTGATTCTTCGGCCAAAAAATGAACCAGCCTTTTGGTTACGTGTGGAGTCAACTGAGTCTTATTTTTCTACTATAAATTACTATTTGTTTGTTTAATTTTACGCGTAAATATACCTTATCATAGACATAATCATTCTGAGACTAACATGACCTTTATAATAAAATAAATTACAAAAAGAAACGAAATATGAGATTATAATAATACTAATAAAGCCTCAAGTACGTTCATAATAATCTTATATATCTAGTAAATTGGAAGCGATAATAGCCTAGTCGTTAATTTTCGGTTATTTAAAGAGGTGGTCGTTTCGCCGGGTTCAGCTCATAGCAATGTTCTTCCTCATAACGGACTTTCAAAAGGGCGGATGATACGATCAGCGACATTTATGCCAATAATGAAGTAAATTGAACTGTTTGTATGTGCATTCTTTTGAGATTGTCTCACGTAAAGATCAAAATCGAATTAAGAACTTTGAAGACAAGCAATGTCACGCTTTAATTATACTCATTATTACTGCATTTTTTGTAATTTCACATCTTTATGTTAATTTTATAAAAGTCGGTTATATTTTTTATAAAAATAATGTTTATATTTGTATGATAATATTATATTAGATGTCAGTACGTAATTATATTGATACAAGTTATGATGGCGCGCTAACATTGATACAAGCTTATCATACCATGTACCATAATTGACGCACTAACAACGCGAAGGTGAGTGAAGGCACAAATGATCACCTAAATAACTAACGCTTTGTTAAGAACCTTATTCCGCGCGCTCGAGCGCTCCCCTCCCACTTTATTCCGCCAATGACACCGTATGATACCTAATATTTCAGACCCGCGAATTCCGTGCTGAGGGAAGTGGGTAATTGTGGTGCTGGGAGACTTGTGATAGATTGGTATCATCGGAACGAGCACCACAGCCATTTGTTTCACTCAATTGACTGCTCTAACTAGCGTACACATTCCCTATTAGTAATTTTAAAGTGCTCGCGGGTAATTGAATCGTGAACTATGGTCATGTCTCATTAGCGTCTAGCGAGTCTTCGTGAATTAAAACTTATCTTCTTTTTAAATACGCTGCCTATAGCAAATTAAGATCAAATTAAGAACACTACTTGTACACATATTTTTAAAGCTAGTTAATCTAGCCTTATACATGACCGTTTCATTAATTAGGTCAGTATATAATTGCAATACTATGCAATTGAACATAGATAGGTGATTTCTATATTATAATAGCTATAATCAAACACGCGCTGAGGCTCCAGCGGTAATTGCAGGGTTGATAGCAGTTAGAGAGGTCAGTAATTGAAACGGAGTTGTTGCTAAGCGCAGACTCTGTAAAATTGACGGATACAATCTTGTTTGTTTTCCTTTCCCTTGTTTTGATTCCCTGAGCAATCAGTGTTAAATTACTTACGATATTGCGATGTTACTTTAAATTAATAAATCATTCAAATTATTTATTGAGGCAACAAATATCAATATAAATGAACAAAGTACAATGGAAGATTAGACCGATTTTACTAAAACGCTCGTACAGATTCAGAGAATCCAATAATTCCCTTTTGAATATTCTACGACTCATCCAGTAAAAAGCTAATCCGTTGAATAATGGGGGTTATAGATATCAACGTTGGAGCAGGCATGGCGGAAAAATATGTCAATTGTTTGCCCCTGCATGAGTTTATGGTATTAATAACGGCATTTAAATAATAAATCTCGGCTTTTGTTGATGTTTTAATTGCTTTCACTACTGTTTACGAGCTCTGTTTACAGAAATAGTTTTCGCGTGAATCTGTTAGTTATAATTTACACTGTGTAACATATTTGTACTGTATAATTCAATAGAAAAACCTACAGTATTCCATATGTTGTTATATGAATATAAAAAAAAATAATCAAAGGCTTTTGCGATGAATGATATATATGAAGATAATAGTTATGTATAATATATGTTATGTATGAACATGTGTATTGTGTAATACTCAGCTAGGCAAGACATTAATTAGTCACCTATTTAATTGAGGTTCAAACCATATTGATTGTTAAAGTAAAAATATTTTTATTTATTTATAAGGTTATTTACACTGATTTACGCACGTTAAAAAATAAATATATACAAAAGAAAAAATTAAAACTAATAATTATGCATCAAAGTATTCCTCCTCAATGCTGTCGACTGGTAGGGTGCCCAAAAGGCTGGCAGCATTGCCACGTTAATTAAATATTAATTCAAAATCAGAATACCGTGAAAATAAGAATAAATCAAAATATATACAAACAGTATAACACAAAAGATAGTACATCAATTCTATCTGCGAGGTTTTAGTTTGTAAAGCGTCCATTGATGTTACCGCTATGGAGTCGCGATAGCCTATAAACAATGTCGCTCCCACATCAAGGACGGCGGTGTAGACAAACAAGTACCTCGCTTCTCCTCGCTTCTATTCATTACAGATGAGTGGGTGGTAGAAGTTTGAAGATCTTCTGCTTATTTCGAAGTTTACAACTTTGATTCTTTTAGAAATTTGTTGAATTTTCTTTAAACGTATTGTGAACGTATGAATAGACACCCACGATTGACGGATGCTTGAGGGTATTTTATTTTAGTCGCTATTGTCATGTATAACAATAGCGTTAAGCGATACAACATTGTTGTGATTGATTGCGCAGGTCAAACGTAGTTTGCTGCACATAAAATAAAATTCATAAAATGATAATTATTCTCCATTATTATTCATAAAAATGACGATTTAAACCATGGACTAAATTATACCCGTCACTGTCAGATAATAGAGATGTCAATAGACTTAATACGGGGTTTAGTCAATGCCGGTATGGTCCCCGTTTATTGTATTCCCCGAAAGGTGAGGCAATGGCGTCTTATGGAACTCATTCATTTTGCAAAAGAAGGAGGCACAGTGTACGTTCTTCTCCCTATGAACATTAATACCCCTTTTATTTATCAGACACAATTCTAAGCCGTACTGCTTGTTTTCTTGTGATTACGACCAACGCAATTGCATTGGTCTTACTTACAATCGTGATCTATAAGCCGCGATGAGTCAATATTTACTATATAATTATCTGACCGCAATCAAGGATCTGGCTATATCCTGATCATTTTACGGTTTAGATGAAATGAAATTGAATGATGATGTATAACAATTTCCTTATGGTAAAATAGTAGATACAACGGAAAGCCCACTGCCGTTCTAGTTATCACACTAAATGCATCACGTTTGGCAGTTACGTTTGTTATAACAAGGCCAATTAACTAGTATAGAATCCATAGTACATTCAAACTCTCAAACGAATCCCTAGTCCTAAGAGTGAGAAGAGCAATCCAACTTGTTAATTCATATTACATAGGTACCTACGTATGAATACATTATAACTAAGTAAACTCTAATACGTGTATTGGTATGATACATTTAACAGTTATATCACATTTATTCCTGGTATAAAACTTAAAACAATTAATTTATAAAAACTCGTCGGGGTAAAAGAAAGCCGTTTTTTAACAAGTGTAGGTATGTAAAACAATTGCATGTAAAAGGATCGCAGTCATAACTGTAAAACTATTAAACGCAAACATAGTTATTGTCAGTTAAAACAAGATACAAGCTGGAGAACGTGCAGTTGGGAGAAAGCAATAAGAAACACTTATAAAAGCTAAGCCACCTGTTTTATCCCAGAACGCAAGAATGTTGAAACACCAAAACATGTAGTTACACAGTCACTTAAAACTTTCCAGGACAATAATAAGAAAAGTTTTGAGCTTCCGACAACTACACTGAATAAAAGAATGGCAGGAACAACAGTGGCACATACATTTTTAATTCCTTAATTAGCTAGTAACAACGTAACTACATTTATCTAATTATATAACGGTAAAAAGTTTTACCAGCTATCCTGTCACAGTTTTCCCTTATAATTATTTTAACTAAAACAACTGTGTAGTAAACTGAAAATTAGAAACTAAGTTATTAGTAACGTTGTTAATTACTTAACGAGCAACTTCCTACTCACCGTCGGACGATGTTACTGAGCCGCTAATTATGAGCACCAGCATCACAGCTGTCACTGCCGAACACGAGGCCAATCTTCGTCCACTCATGATGTTGACTAGTTTACCCCAACGACATGTTAATCGAATGAACTTTTCCAAGTATTACGAATATGTCAACAAAAGTGTTGTGATGAATGTCAGTGGGGTAACGAAGTTCCCTCATTCATTCGCCATTGGAATCGGCTCTATTAAATATTCATCGGCAGGTGAATCGAGTGGGGTTCGGTGTGCGGGTGCCGGCAAGCGGCGAGCGGCGAGCGGCGGCGTGCGGCGAGCGGTCGTCGGCGGCGCGCTGCGATCTCGCGGCGCTCTGGCTGCGTACTGGTCGCGCTACGCTACCCGCGCCGCTTTGTCTACGAGTGTTCTACGCTCCTGGCGCTTGCGTAGCCCCGCCTCGCTCTCGGATGAAAGGACGGAACATTACCAGTATTTGTAACAGTTTGCGTCAAATTGATATAAATGGAGACGGTTTTAATAAAGTGTAATTGACTTTTGCCGACTTTGCGTCGCATTAATTTCGACCACGCTAAGACGCCTCGGGCAGGTGCGGCGTTAAATACCACCACGGCAACTTCGCTTTCTGCCATGAATAATTTCGAATTTAAATGAATGTTAATTATGATGACTTTTTAAGTTCACTTTGATATTTCAGAGATTGATGTTAAAGTATAAAAAATCATTCCGTGTTTATTAATTTTCAATATTGGCTGATACCAAAGCCAATGAGGATGATTATAAATCCACAAAAAATTCTGCCAATATTTATGTCGGTTAATTTTTTTTAATGTGTTCTAGAATCAGGTGGAATGTATTTAAATGGATATTTAAATTCGAGTAAACACATGCGTAATGTATGCGATTACATGATAATTAACGTAGGTAACGTCAATGAGGTTGTTCGCCGTCTAAATAATTAATGAGAAGATCGCACAAGAAGGATTACAGACAAAATACCTTATGGAATGGTTTCCAAATGTAAGCAAATTTCCCGCCTTCAGTATGATTATCATTATCTATAAATTCATTGACGCCTATGAAACGTAGATAAACATTAACCATCTTTAATTAAAGACGCAGTCGAGATTAACATCGTGACGTTAATATTATCAGAATGTTTCAGCCCGGCTATGAATCCAATAAGCATGAATAATTAATTGTAGTATGTTAATATGTCAATACGGTCTCAGATGTAATACAATCCATGATTATTATTAAGTAAGGGTAGGCGTTAGTGTTTGTGTATCATTTATAAGTAGATTGTTTTGATACATTATGGTAATTAATATACGTTACTATAACCATTTAAAAAATGTGTCTTTAAAGAGATACAAGTTTGAGTTTAATTCGATATCCCTACTAATGTTATGAATGCGAAAGTTTATATATAATGTTTGGATGGATGTTTGTTACTCTTTCACGTAAAAACTACTAAATGGAGTTTAATGAAATTTCATATGGAGGTAGCTGACACCCTGGATTAACACATATACTACTTTTTATCCCGAAAAAATGTACCGGGTAACACCGAGGGGCGCAGCTAGTAATAATATACTTTTGTAGCCAAATACACACATTTTTAGTTATATATTAATAGATACATATTATGTACATAGTTCTTTTAATGGCCCAGGGAACGAATATCAACAATTTTAAATGTGAGAAATAGTTTCTGAGTCTAAAGTATATATGTTATAACTATGTTTGTTAGTATTAGGGCATAAAAGTTTATGTAACAATCTGGGCGAAGACACTGACTCCTGTAACACAGGTTATAAACCTAGCACGGGTGTCAGGGTTTCTCAAAACTGTATCTACCTCTTTTTATGTCAATAAATTTTTTATTATTTTTATTATTATTAGTTGACTTTTGGTTTTTTTTAGCATGTTGCCTATGCTGAGCATTAATCAAAATAATAAAATTAATAAATAAACTAAATAATAAGCAGGTCAGTTAAGATATGTTTTCAATTTCCACAATAATTTTGTTATTAAATTAAAATACCATAACAATAGTACGCAGCAAGTACTTTACGTGTTAATTATTTTTAAGTTCAAAATTAATATCTATAAAACAAGCTATAATGGGATTTAGTTAAAAGGCCTGCTATAGCCACATTCGATTTACCAATAACATAAGTTTCTGAACAGCTTTTTATTTTTAATGTACCTGAAAACGCACTTACATTCAAATTGACTGCATGCACATCATTTATTTTAAAAGGTTAAACTTGTTTCAACTTGTACCTACTTAATTATGGTTACAGGGCCAGGCGAGATAAATTAAAACTGTGGGTGTTACCGCAGTGAGCATGGCCAGCTACCTAACTTATATTATACCTAATGAAATTATTTTACAACTTTTGTGGATGAGGATTCCGTACATTTTAGTAGACATTTTTATAAAGAAAGGTTTCTTTCTACTATGTTTTTACTGTAGAAGTTATTTATTAAAAAAGTCAGAATTTTTACTCATGAGTTTAAATCATTTATTTTCCAAATACTTATTACATTAAAACATATATTTTAGTTAACACTAGAGCAGCAGAAGTGTTAATAAACTGGTATTTGGATATTCCCAATACGGATACTTATTCGAGGGAAATAAATAGAGCTCCGGTGATAAGCGTGGGCAGAAGGCGGGTTGTATGGGGGATCCGTGGCGTCTAAGCTCACAAACCCTTTTTTCCGTCTTTGCAAATCGTCGGGGATTAAGCCAAAAGAGCTCACACCTTTTCACAAATATTTTTTTGTGGTTTAACCGCCGGTAAAACGGCGTGATACAAAGTGCTTCCTAGCGATCAATAGCTGTTTTAGAAGATAAAGATTCGTCACATCTCTCATCGATACTTTGATGAGGAATGAGCCCAAAGAAAAAGGATTTGGGTGTAAATGAGATTTTCCTGCTCCCGAAAATGAAAGAATTATTAATGGGGTTTTAGCTTTTTGTATTCGCTTAAATAAGGCGCTTATTTTATTTTCCTGTGTAAGTAACTTTTTATGTATAAATTATATTATATTCATTCTTGTAAATGACGGTAGGTACGTTGCCCGAGTCTTAAGTGAACTTATATAATTATGCTGTATGTTGCTTTTTGTGCTTATGTTTTAGTACCAAGAATACGTAAGAGAATGTTTACCTACTAAGTTATTGTGTAGTTGTAATGTAGTTCTAGAATAAGAAGAAATACTCTCTACAGAATTATTTGTTGTTTGCACGATATTTGGTATTGAACACCGTTGTTCTTTGATGTCGAATAAAAATTATTGCATTGTAAACATTTTCAGAAAATCTTTTTACACGCGGCGGGGAGAACGTAAAAGTTGGTTCGTTTCAAATTCAATATATTATGGTGAGCGTGCTCTCGCTCAACCGACACCGAAACTCACTCGAGCGTAGCTCACACAAAATTTATTGTTTTTCTAAGAAAATTTTCTTCGCACGACCCTACATCCTTGTTGAGCCCCAGGGGAAGACTTACAAAAACTTAATGACCTCTAGCCGCGCTTACACTGCTTAACCTGTTGTGCTAGTTCCAACCAAATCTATTTTATAAAGTAGATTGGGCTGGCGGGGAAATCGCTCTTCAGTTTGATTAAAATGTTACACTGACTGAACAGCTTACAACTTATTTTTTTATCCCAGAAACTCTATATACATACATTCGTAGGTATAATGTTAATATTTGAGTCAAATGAAAATAATTACATGTGAATGCTCACGTTTTACGAGCATTAAATTTCGCGCCTCTACTAATTTCTTGTATATTATTCAATAAAAGAATATGGGTTACCATATTTGGTACGAGTGACTTTAATAAATATGTATGTAATTAAGGAAAAGAGTTTGTTGTAAGTGCTTTTATCGATACGATGGTCACGGGACCAATATTTGAGAAATATTTACATAAACCCGCCTGCGTGAACGGACCAAGCAGGTACGAGTAGTGTGTTAAATAAATATGATATGCAAACAAAAAAGGGACTGACGCCAAAGGCAGTCTCTAGATAAAGTCTTTTATCGGACACATAATAACGTTCTGAAAAATCGTTAGCCCGTGCTCACGTCGCGGGGACACGTGCGAGCAGGGCATTCCCGAGACTGATCCCTCCTTCTGCTTAGATTAAATTTGTTCCTATAAAAATGTGTCCTCTAGTCGATAACGTCGAAAATGTGCAGATGTCGCCGGGCAGTGTATGAAGCCTACGATAGGGTTCGGCGACGTGCCGCGCGTACTGACGCCGTCGCGCGCCGTATCGCCCAACTAGCCGGCGTTCTCGCTTCGATAGGGAAACAAAACGGTTGATTGCTTTGATTCGACGTTTTCAATCTTAACGTTTTACTTTGTAACTTGTTTCTTTTATAACAATGTTTTTATTGTTTTATTCTCTTTAGTGCCCATTTTATTAAAAAATGTTGTTGTAACACTTTTGTACTGTAAATATATAATGAGAATATCTAACTAAAATGTAAGTAGCAGAACGAGCATTGTTTAACAACGACTCGCATTTGTTGAAAGCTCCAGTTGTAAAAACATGAATGACACACACATTTTCAAAAGTGTATAAAATAGAACGTTTTAGTTAGATGCGAGCAATGATAAAGTGCAGAATTAATCGTACAAGAATAGAGATTTATCGCGCAAAGAATCAACGAGAGTGGTCTGAAAACTTTTTATTTTGTGATCACGAACTGAAACTTGTACATTTAGGTTTGAAAATAATGTGAATCATTCGAAGTTTGATAATCAATATTTAAAGAAAAGAAAGTTAGAAAGAAACTCAATCATTTTTAACAACGAAGTTCATGTCGTCTTTTTCTTAAATTAATTTTATCATTTGGTATCAGTATTCTCCATAACAAAATGAAGATTCGATATCTTTTATAATGAGTCAAGAAAACCTACCTAAGTTTTATGATTTAACAATACAATTTTATTCTTCTGATGATACTTGTTGGTTCAAGTATCGGAAGAATAAAATTGTATTGTACCCTATTACTCTATATACGTACATACAAATTTTATACCGGCTACTACGTTTTGGTAGAATATGTCTCCATACTGGTCCACCATATCCAATATATGGTCGTCCACTTGTCCTATGCAAGTTTAAATTAACGTGCAGAACATAATAACATACCTACTTTGTATCAAGAATGAGTTTCCAATGCACTCAGTTAATAACCATTATATTGATCATATTATTTATGAGTGCTGGGGGTACATGTCCTGTACATGTTCTTGGTATATGCGTAAGAGTGAGTATCCAGTCGCTTACAAGCCAGGGAACATAAATATTTTTTTGAAAGCTTTCGTCATTAAAAATATTACTGGTCTATTAATAGGTATCTACGCTCTTCTAATCAACAGAACTTATATCTATCCTCCGTTTATTGCATTAGTATACTCAAAAAATAATATTTTAGTTAGAAATCTCTATAATTCTGATGGTTGCTTGTCTAAAGTTTGACACGCAATAATTAACGAGCAACGAGAACGAACTGTACACTTTAGTACATTCAGTAATTAGATATGTACTGATGTGACAGCAGACGGTGGAACAGAGGCTATTGTTTGTCGAGGTAAGTAGGCGTAGTACGCGGCGTGAGGCGCGCGGCGCGAGCGACAAGCGCGAGCGGCCGCAGTCGCGATTCAATGACTCTGCCCGATAATACTTGCAACCCTCCACAATCAATCTCTGAGCTATTAAGATGTTTTAGCGCCTTGATGTATTGTTTCAGCCTCAATAAAGTTTTGATGAATTTTCGTGTTCTCTCCCTCGGCCTTTGTTGAAATGAGGCGTCGGATATTGATGAATAATTTGACGGGTAAGTAACGATGCTGTAATTATTAAAAGGGTAATATCGGATTTTGTTATTGTTGATATAAAGCATTGAGGTGGTATAATGCTTACTAATTCACTACGAACAAATATAACTTTTGTGGCTTTGTTTTAGCTCTCTTGTAATTGTGATGGCATATTGATTAAGCTGATGATGGAATAGAAAACTGCCAATAAAGTGCCACTACGAGTGTTATGCAAAGCTTACGATGAAACTGGGACAAAGAAAGAATTATGCTCTAGCAAACAGATAGTAATTAGGTCTTGTATAAGTGTTTCATCCTTCAGTTTATGAAAAGGCTAACATGGAGACAGAAGGACTTTAAATTTTTTGCATAGTCACAGAAATGCAATTACACTTCACTCTTTCACATCACAATACAATATTATAAAGGAGAAAGCTTGTGAGTTAGTAGTGTGTGTTTGTATGTTTGTTACTTATTTACGCTCAAACGGCTGGACCAATTTTGATAAAATTTGGAATGGCTTAACACATAGGCCTTTTAGACCGGAAAAAGTAGCGGGTAAACCCCGCTGGGTGCAGCTGGTATTAAATAAAAACTTCAATTGGTCTGAAAATAGGTTTTATGTAATATAATATAAAGTTGTGCCCGATAGTGGCACTCCGTGCTTTGTTAATCCTTGAAATAAGTAACTGTCACTTGAGCTAGTTTTTAAAATACTAAGGAACTCGTCTATCACGCTTAGATTAAACGAAAATAAAATTAATAACAATATTTTTAGTAATACCAATTCATTTGGATAAGTATAAATGTATGTGAAAATCCGGCAACACTTTATACATCAAGCGACAGAGCGCCTGAGTACACGTGCGCGAGCTAGCGAACGATAATATTTCATCCATGCGCCATGATTCGCCGCTTAAGCGCGATAGGGAAATCGTAAATTCAAGGGAAAGAATTTTCTTTATAGTCTCCTAAAAAGTTTTCACACAAGCACGTATCTGAACACAAGAGGCGACGCGAGAGCAAATGGCACCGAATTGTAATACCATCCGTTTGTGTAGACACCCCTACTTTTGAAATTTTCTTTTACAATGCGACGAGGTAATATGCGTTTTATTGGATCGTTTTTCTTTATACAAAATGGAAACGTTGTTATAAGAAAATCGAATATATTCAAAGTAATATGGATTAGATTGTATATTATGTATGGGCATATCATAAATGACTGTAAAAACAATAGTGGGGTATTCTGGTAAATAAGATGTTTGATTTTAGCATTGTATTGTTCGTTGCTAAAACCATTCGTATTGTTTGCACGGAGCATTGTTGTTTGCCACTCATGTCATCGTCACTGGACTAAAACTTTTATTTATAGATTTCGATTGAAAAAATACTTTGTTCTTTAGACAAAAAGTTGGAAAAATGTTTTGGTGGGTACTAAAACGATATTTGAATAAAAAGCGACGTGTATGAAATAGGAGCGGCTCGGGCGCCGGCCAATCCGTTGTAGTCTGCGGTTACGCGCCGCTGACAGATCCACGAATCTGTTGTGGGCGAATACACGATAGACTTTTGAATAGAGCCTTTTGTTTCCAACGAAAAACATTCACATGAAAGCTTTGAAGATAACAATACAAAACTTGATACCGAACGTGTTAGTTGCGAACTTTCATTTTAAATGGTAATTAATACGTAGTAGAACAATGAATAAGCCGTTAAATGTTCTTACCAGTTTAATAAAATAAATTAACATGTAACTTTGTAATTAGATAATTAAACCTAGTACGTATATTGTTTTTTCTTTTAATATTATCTCATTTCACATAGCCAATGCACGAAAAATTGTTATGCAAGGTGTGAAGTAAACATTAATTTAATGTTCTTATGTATTTAGTACCTACCTACCAACACCGTCAAAATTCGATACTACTTATAAACACCAGCTGGAAGACGTCCACTGCTGAAAAAAGGCCTTCCCCTTAGAACGTCACTACTCACCTAACGCCATTTTATGCGCGCGACAGTATAAATTAATTGCCCAAGATTGTCAACAAGCAACATGTGATTAATAGTACTTTAAGTTATCTTCTGTAATCCTTCAGTTTTATGACCCAAAGCCGCGCCTCAAAAATACTTCGGCCATAAAAGAAAAATCCGTGACAAAGTGATGAAGTAATAAAATTCACATATATGAGGAATGTGTACAAAAATATGACGTTAGTACGTGATAAAATAATAGGTATCGCGAACACACGCCTTTTAAAATAGGGCTAGCGAATGCGTTTGACATCTGGATGTAATTTCGGAAAAGAATGGACGAGACATGACTCTTGTGAAACTCTATTATGTCTTTATGAAAAGAGAAAAATTGTTTAAGAGTTCTTACTTTTACTCATGTATTATGTCGTTTGCGCGTACAAAACCTTTTTGATTTCAGATACCTAATATAAAATCTGTAATCACTAAGGGGGAGCCCTTTGTTCAAAAGTGGACGTCTTCTGGTGATGGTGATGATGATGAATTACTAGTTGGTACTAAGTGTTCAAAACATAATACAATTTGTATCACCTTTTGTTTAGTTACTTCTAACATGTTTAATATTTCAAATTGAATTCAATTCATCTCGCAGAAAGGCTTCTTTGTTTAGTAGCCTTAGAAAAACAATGGTTGGTTCTTTTAAGATGGTGCGTGCCGTAAAATGGCCGTGATTTGAAATGTCTCGCTCACTTTGCAAATGTCAAGATAAAGACATCAATCACTCCTACCTGAGAACATTCAATTCTCTAGAGAAAACAGCCAGCCACAAAAAAACCTTTTTTAGAAGGCATTAACCAATAGACTTTTCTGATCAGAAAGCTAAAAGATTTTTTCAATAAATTGAAGTAATGTGGAAGGAAAGAAATGCGTTTTATTATGTAGAAGAATAGTAAACGGGCCACCTACCTGATGACAAGTGGTCACATAAATTTATCGTGTGGAAATAGAATGCAGTAACCGGAGATAAAAGAAGGAGACCATTGTCCTATCCCTTTAGTTGTTCCGAAGTAAATAATATTATTTTGAAATTGGACCAGATGTAAATTGTTATTAAAAGTTTTGGGATATGTATATACTTATTGAACTTCCATTGGAGAATCTATAGGACGTGTCTGTTTATATGGAAATAACTGATACTATTACTCCACTGTATTGAGATCAACAATTCAGTAGTAATGTCAACCAGCAATCCTCTTTGATCTTAACGACGAAACTTTACGGCCCAGTTTGGTGCTTACAAGCTAAATAATGGATTGTAATTCGTATTAGAGAAAAGTCAAAGACCTCGCTCGGACTAGTAAATACAAAACACGTAGCTCTATAAACTCCAACATTCCTTTCATGAAGCTGCCGATGAGTGATCCTTATTATCTGCCTTAAGTAACATTAACAATCGTAGGTAAACATTGACTTTTGTTTCTGTCTGTAGGGGTGTCCCAGAGATATCAATGACTTAATTGGTTGGTTTTTAAACCATTGAACATAAATTATTATTTATTTACTTTAATTAAGCGGTGTACACTAATACACACAGACACAAAGCCATAATTTAAGAATATTACACGCACAAAATAACTTATAAAAGCATTTATCCTTATTATATTGTACCTTGAAACATCAGAGTAGCAACAATTCTGTATACTCGCAGTTGAAACTACTAGTTATTGCTGATAAAGCCACCTCAGTGCCTGATCCATTTGAGAGCCAGCGCCAGCCACCCGAGCCCTACACCACAAGCTACCGTAGACTTATCTACCTTGCCCTTATGGACAAGTGACGGTTTGCAGGCACCAGGCAATTGGACGTAAGGCATCTGTCAAGCTGTTTGATGAAACAAAACAACTGGAAATGCGCAATGATCTCTCTTCTTAGTATTCCTAGAAGTAGGTACCAAGGTATAGCCAGGTTGACCATTTAACATATTTCCAGCTCAATATAAACCCATGTTAGTTATAAAATCTTTATAAATAGATCGCTAAATGTACCAAGTGAATTGTAGGTACTTAAAGTCTCTGACCTAATAAAATGTATAAACTATTTGTAGTCGTTATTCTAGTCGTTGTAGCGTTCACGATTTTAATCAGAGTTATGAAGGTAAAAGCCAAGCTATTTGCTTGTTCAATTTATTTCACACATCGTTAATATCGTGATTGATTTCGACGCTGGCCCTAACGATACATGAAATATTCGCACTCATTAAATCACGTGCCGCGGCAGTGGAGTGCTCGCGAAGGCTCTCATCCAATCACGCCTCAATAAATATATGATGGCGGTCGCGCAAATTAATACAATGTATGTAAATGTTACAACAAAAGATAATCATTAATGATTCTTAAGTATCACAGTATATCTTAAACAAAAATATTATTATTTAATCGCTCGGTAATTTGAATTTCTTTGTTCAGCTATCTATAAAGCCATAAATCTTCCGATATGAAATGTTCGATGTAAAATGCTAATTTATAACGATATCTACCTCAGCAGTCAAGGGCAATATAGCCCCTAAAACGAATTCTTATAATACCTATTTTTATCGTGAAGCAGTGCTCGAGTCTCAGAACTCAAATTTACAATTCAATAGAAACTGCACAAGGCTTTGCATGCCAATACGTCCATTTGGGGCACATGCGATCGACTTCCCATTTGAAAGATGAATGAAATCATTCAAATGTGAAATTTCGTTCATTCATATACCACATGTTTATGTTTGTTTTGTCTTTAGTAGTGTTCTATTTAGAAGATTTAGTGCAGTTTAACATGAGGCCAGATATTATTCGGTGTATAAGTTACACATATGTTGTGATAAAAAGTGAAATTAAATTTCCATAATCAATTTGATTGCAGGAACACTGGGAAGCAATTGCCATGAGACCATTATTCAATCGAAACGATATATCTCGTCCGTTTTGAACTGGAGCGTAGCGATAGCTGGCTCCGCAAAAGTTGGCACGGGTGGCAGCCGAGACCACTGCCAATTTCCATTAGCCCATCATCCAAAACGAAAAAATGCATAGACGATCATTTTTTCATTCAATTAAAATTGGCTATCTACCAAAACGGTTAGATTTTTTCAGGGGTGAGGTCAGGACAAGGTACCCATTAATGTTCCACTGCTCACTTCAAGCTGCAGGAATATAATTATAGGTCTTAGCTACACCGTAATCATCAGAAACACGATTACCATACAAAAGTAAGAAGAAATTCTATATCTAACATACCAATATTATTTCGTATCCCATGTAAAAATCTAAATCAATATTATTAATGGCACGTATACATTTTACTGTTCATTACCGGGTCATATTCGCCGACAGCATTGAAAATCCATAAGCTTTCAATATCGTGAAGTTAACTTGGGTTTTGTTCCCAGTGGTTGCTCGATCTGAATATCAAAAATGTGAAAGCGGTCGTCAGTAACCGGGACACGTATATCGGGACCCTATCACTTCGCTCTTTACTTACTTGCTGGGCGCCATCTGCACATTCTCCACCTAATCCAGTAACAAATTTGATTATGTAACAATATAGCACACGCAGCTTTTTGTTCTCTGCTTTATATTGCATGTTTATTTCAATAACAAACGAAAACTCAAATATATCCCGAATGGTTCCTGCGTGGATATTTTTACAGTCACCGTTTTATTTGCAAAAGTGCTTTACAAGTGAACGTTCTAAAATTACGGTAGCTGTACTACGTAGGTAGATCAAATAAAACAAGTTTATATACAGTAAACAATACACGACTAACTCTAAATAATTATTGACATCCAGTAAAAGCCATCAATATTAAGCAAAGTTGATATTGGACTGGCGCGAGGACCACATGGGATTTAACGACTCATAAAAAAATCATATTCATCAATCACGTTTGTTCCAAACAAAGTTTGTAGGGTATGTGCTGACGTACAGAGTACCTTCAATTTATCAAATAATTATGAATCGATTTTATCTCTTGTTTAAAATAAAGGGAAATTTTGACAGTGTCTGTTGTAAGAATTGGATGTGATACTCAAGAAGATTGGCGCAGCGGAGGGTGCCTTAATGGCCTCTTGACGGCATCTCACCGGGTCCTTCAGGTCACTTCGTTACTCGGATTGTACAGGCCGTTATGTGTACTATGAATAATCTTAAAGGAAACTTCGAGTTTTGAGGAAAGTGCAAACTATAATTGGAATCACGTCGGCGTGATGCAGACTGAGGTAATGGTTTTCACGTAGTTTCCTAAAAGATGCGTCAGGGGCATACACAGTCATAATAAATGTTGCTCGCCAAATAGGTATCCATTCTTTCCATTTGAGTAATATACAATGTCAACATAAAGGTACTATAAAGCAGCTACTAGGAGCTAATTCAAGTATCATTATTAAGATACTTGAGGGTGTACGGCATCATCTTAAATTCAGTGTATTTTTTTATACGATTTGATAGAATTATTCAAGCCCTTGTTCAAAGTTTATGTGCTGGTTTTATTAAATGGTATGCATACGCCAGGTACAGTTAAAAACAAAAGTCACAGATTATAACTAATAGGATTAAACTTTTCTCGTTTCAAATTAAATTTTACATAATTATATAACTATAAATATAGGCATTTTGTTTAATTTTCGTGTAAGAGAAAGTGTAAGATTACCTTCTCTCCAACAATAAATAACGAAGGAAGACATAACTAAATTAAAAAGTTGTTTAAACGTGAAAGTTCATTGCCTTTTTCTGCCTTGATTATTTTTCTTGTTATTATTCGCTTTAACTTTTTAAGGGTGCCAGCAACTGCAACATAAACCGTTTGAAAATCTTTGTGAGACACAATTCTGTACGTGATGCAAAAGGCTTTTATGTAGCAATGCGTCTATTGATGCAAATACGTTCTTCGATGCTCCCACTGGGAACACAGTTTGTGCGATACTCCTTTATTCTGATACGTTGCATGAACTGTAAAGCTACCACTAAATTTTTACCGTATCTTGAGGTAAAATTCGATTTTTATTCTTTATACATTTTTTACACATAAATTTTGAGCTCCGATTTCGTCAATATTATAGCCGATTTTTGTGTAAAGTACCTAGGTATTGTTTTACTGAATCGCTACTTATTTATGTACTGAATGTCGGTGTTAGACTCAATTAATTCTGAATTGGAATGCCCTTTTTAACAAAAAATGCGCCCCACAAACCTTTGTATTTAAACGGGTTAGCTTAGCCCCTGCGCCAATCGGATTGTCGTCTTGTTTATCCTACCATTATTTCTTATTTTATATAGATATTTTTTTAATTAATTATTACATGTCGTGAGCTAATTTTATTTACGACCTTGCATGCATCTATTATTTTAATTTTGTATGTGTACACATGTTTGCGCAAATAAAATTTCTTATTCTATTCTATTCTTATTCTATTAAATATAATAATAATTTTACAATCAACTGAAGTACAATGTAAGACAGACCGGATTTGTATATACAAGGTGGTAGCTCCAAAGCCAGACAATATCATGTTACCTTACATATGAATAATCGTACTGAACAACACCGTGACGAAACCTGGATTTAAAGATATGGAATTTAGAACTGACCAACCCGCAGTGAGCAAGTGCTATGGTCAATACTCGTCCCTGATATCAGGCGGTCACTGCAGTAAGGCAGATAGGCTGGTATTATTGTTACTATTTACACAACATAGCTCTACACAAATACAATGGAATGTCCCTCCGAGCTATAGGTAATTTAATCATCGGTATGTAAACTTTCCTCATAGAATGGTAAACATAAACTTAGACAGAGCGGGCGACTTGCAACTTGACCCGTGTCCCACGCCCGCGCCTCTGTAGCTACACG
The DNA here is from genome assembly GCA_946251915.1 of Abrostola triplasia. Taxonomy (NCBI): domain Eukaryota; kingdom Metazoa; phylum Arthropoda; class Insecta; order Lepidoptera; family Noctuidae; genus Abrostola; species Abrostola triplasia. Next base: position 5,584,533 of record OX276430.1, read on the forward strand.
CAACTACATCAACCACTCTGTTTTATCGTCCCCATACACTTGTTTGTAGAGTCCATAGAGATTGAATTATGTGTTGTACAACCACTAGGGTCATTTAATTTGGGATATGTGTTATCACTTGTAAAATTTGTTTTACAAGCTACTCGTAGGTTCGTTAAATGTTTTAGTGCGTAGCGAGGTTTAAAGCGCTGTGAAAAGTTTGGAAATGTCCTAACTTATTCGTTTTATAGCTGCCTCCGTGTTAGAATGTAAGGTAATTTAGGCAGCTAATGAAGTCCTATATTAATAAAAAAAACAGATATTCTGATTAGTAGAATGTAGCTATAATACATAGTAATTCATTCAAGCTAATATCAATATATAATAATCCGTTCATAGCTTAATGACAAAGCGATAAATAGATATGTTCCTACCTACAAATGATATAGGTGCTCTATTTAATACTAATTTAGCGATTACCAATTTCGTACTAATATCTGCGGAGCGTTAAGATACCTACAGTATTAGTTAGTCCGTGAGACTATAACCTTAAAGTTTATTGCCAATTTAGAACCACTAGCAGATTATTAATTCCGAATATTATCAAATTTAATACTCGGTTATACGATCTGGATGAGATATTATATGAAGAGTTTGTATAAACCTCCCGGCTAATAAACAATATCGACCCTATCGACGGTTGTGTCAGAATATTAATTTCATAGGCGTCTATAAAGAAACATGATTCAAATTACTTTTTAAGTAAATATATTTAGGCGATGCTTCATTTACGCGGTATGGTTCTTCTTACATTGCGTATGTTATAAGTAAAATATTTGAATAACAACACATAATAATGAATTCATATGATCAGAAGTGTTGCTTGTAGACAGTTGGTTGGGCTCTGCAAAAAGATAGTTCACCAAAATTATTTCGATTTCGGTGCGATTTCAGTACATTGAAACATGAACTAACAATCTATTATCACTTATAAATAAACAAAGCTTATCTATCTAAATACTGCCTCCTCTTTGTCACAGAACAATTTGGCTAATCGATTGAATTTTAATTGATTTCTATTGCAATTTTTGATAACGTTCTCTTATGGTCTGCAGACTTTTGGGCAACAGGGCTCATGTCATTGGAGTGCTTATGAAGAAGGACCAATTTCACTTTATTTTATAATGTGGCGAAAATTCGTATAATAGTATACATTTTTAGGGCTACCTAAGGCGGGAACGGACATTCGTTGTTAAAAGTGTATCATGTTTTACGTTTATAGCCAGCTACAATACTGCAAGTTACTGTCATTAACAATACAACAACTGCATTAAATCCTCTTTTCGTTATTGTGGACAATTTACAAACTGGATGCTTGGTACCAAGCACGAGAACTTGATATTTGGTCAACAGTAAATAGGTAAATAGGTAGGTAGGTAATAGGTAGTTTTATTGGAGGGATATGATAACAAAAACTGCCAAATCTAATTTATATTTGACGTGATTCCCACTGTAGTTGGTTCTTTTTGTACAATACCCAGAACATACAGTTACAGTTTTATGTTTAACCAATAAAAATGAACAAATAAAAAAGAAGAAAGAGAGAAGTGTATATAAGCATATATTTGCACTTATTCTAATACCTAAGCGGTATTTTATATTCTCGTTTTTAGAATCCAACTTTGGAGAATACGATTCTGTAGTATCATGTACAAAATAAATAGTACCTATACCTCGAAAGTCCTTCGATTATAATGACCTCCTGACCGAATTTTGTCAACGCGGCAAGGTTGACGATATTAGTGCACAAGTGTGTCCGCAAACATACGTGCTCACTATATTCTGTTGAGGAGTGCGTTGCTTGCTTGTATAGAGTGGGAAATTAAACACCAGACACTCACGAAGAGTCTTAAAAACCATTTATAAATGACTTCAATTAAAAACAATGATTTGAAGCTTTATTACCTTGAACATTTGTTTTTGAACTATCTGATAGCATATCACACAGGAATAGTTATGAAATAACATTACTGTGTAACATCTAAAATACATTTCTCCATTTTGCACCGCATACAAAACTGTAACAACACTCATTTATCAAGGAACTTTCATAATATGAATGATAATAACTTTATTCCTTCATAACAGGTGCATGTTGAAACAAAATATGAGTGGTATCTACAGTATAATGTTCCGATCAGATTTCCAGAACTTTTAATGAGGCAAATTTGAGCTCGTGTCGATAGCTCTTACTGTATAACACTAGTTTGTGCGCAGGTCAGGCACAACATACACGTCAGAAGTTTATACCAATACGTCCTTGTTTCGCTACGCTTATTATTTCGACATGGACATAGAATTTATAAATGTGTTACTGTGTAGGATATGGTGCCTATGGAAACACAATTACATACCGTTAGAATAAAGCTCCACAGCAATGCATTATAACTAATGAAAGATTGTGTCTGGCGACATTTCTAGATATACCTACGATTATAAAAAGGTACCATCTATGCACATCTAACCTTTACAGAAAAAGATCTTTAAATTATGTATCTACGTAATCCGGCAGTTCGTCAAACAGTAATGACCATAATCATTTATGACGCGTAAAAAAATAATAACTTGGCAAACATTACAGCGAATAAAAACCCGAAGCGTGTGTCGTCACGAGCGGTCCCTAAAATGTTTACCTGCGTACATAATAATTAGAACATCATCGCGTTCCAGCGTCCCGGCTTCCGTGTACACAAAAGTAGCGATTCAATGTAAATTGTCGAGTCAATGGGCGCCCGCATCTCAATAGCCCATAAACAACGCGACCGTGAATACAAATCGAATATTAGAGCATTGCTTGCACGCATGCCACGCAACATTATCAGTTTGTGGCATACGATATGAGCGATTATTGCGATCACATGTGGTGCCTGACTGTGTACCTTGGCACCGGGACACGCCGCGTCGTATGCACCAATACTAACGTTAATTACGTATTTGTCACACATGAGATACGTTTAAGCAGATTGGAACGAGAATTAACACCTCATTTGAATGTACATACAACTTACTTTAACAGGCAGGAATGTCTTCCATTTGAAATAAAATAACTATTTTCTTTAAACAGAAGATTGATGAATTCTTTGAATTTGTAAATTTGCTTGTTCTATTGCAATGAACCTAATTACAAAAACACCTAATTTAATAAACAATTCATGATTAGCAAAACAATACGTAACCAAACTCGAGTTGTAGAAAGTAATTTACCCCAAGCAAAATATAATAGAATTTTGTGATCATATCACTTTTCAATAGGATGGGATGGGGTAGAAGGCGAAGCCTGCTTTTATTCAGCCTTGAATATTTCGTATAAATTTAAATTGTTTATAACTAACTTAAGTCAAACATGTCATGTACCTAGTTATAGTTAGGTTACATGTCACATTTAGTTATCAAGTTACAAATCTTTTTCGACGTTGTAAGAATGAAATCATACTATTGATCATTAGCCGGAAGACGTCTACTGTGTGAAGGATGGGGGGTGGTTCATAATCTTGGCAAGCCGCTTGGGGATTGCAGTATTAGTGGTGAAGTTACAGAAAACGCAGCTACCCTTCATTTTCTGGATTTTGCCTTAATCGCCCACAGGAGGGGGTGGTCAATTCTAAGCTGGATACCACGCGGCAGTTCACACTAGGAGTAACTGTCAAATATTTTCTTTATAAAGAAAACTATCTTGATAGACACGACTAAATAATTTACAGAAATATATTGGTGAAGGTGTGCGTTAAATGAAACTTTGTTTTACTTAGGTACTTAGTATGACAGGGTTTTCTACTTAGGTAATAAATGTTTAACTTACAGCGTGTTCTCACGAGTGTATTTGATTAATAAAATAACGTGGCATTGAATATTTGATTATAACTTACTGATGATGACATTTATGACACACAAACCATCTTACAGATTATCAACTTATAATACAGAATCAAATCTTTGTATAAACATAATATCATTTGCTACACTCAGTGATGAAGGATTGGTATGTCGTAACTAGGTGAAGAACTTATCTGGTTACATTTTAGGATCTCTTGCTGTCAGTTACTAAGAGCAATATGAAACCTCACCTATCAGTAAATTACAGCGTCTCTATTCATATCGAATCACAAACAAGATGCCTTGAAACTTGATTCCAAGCAAACTCCGCTGGAATACAGAAGCAAGAACCTAATACAATTAGGCTTATATTATCATAATTATGATTAGGAAAACAATGTGTTTAATATAATAAATATTATTTTAATCGAGGTATACGGAGAGCAGGCGCAGGTCGCACATCATATTACGTCGACGAGAGAAAACAGATGGCGGGATTTCATTACAATATCTCAGCGAGGCGGAAAGAGAATCGCAGCCGGGACTTGTAATGTTCCGTAGATTATACAAGGCGTATGGAGCTCTCCTCTTTAGATTTGTTAATGTGGACTCCGTTGAGATTTTCATATGATCTCTTTATTATGATATGTTCCACTTTGAGCAGGCAGTATTAGGTAACTAGGTACCTACCATAAGTTGTGTATATTTGTTGGATATTGACTTAGTTGCATAATAATAAACTCGTTACTTGAGCCCCTGTTAAAAAATTTACAAGTCGACGATCGATGAATTGTATAAGAAAGGGAACGCCATTTTTAGGTAGGTGGTACAATTTTGATAGCTACATTACCGATGTTAATCTTAAAGTACGTATTAATTAAATAAAAGAACTAGTCAAAAAAGGACGGGGAATAAAAACGCTGAAGCGGTAAACAGTATCAGAAATAATAATAGTATTGTATTTTTAATATGAAAATGGATAGAAAAGTTAATACTAGAAATGAACCAAGAACGATTTTATTACATGAAAAATATGATGACATTAATAATTCAAAACGTTTTTTAGAGCCATGATTTCCAGATCCCACCATTTTTGTCATCAATCGTTACGACTAGAGAGATAAGTAGCACTCTCATAATTAATTCCCATCGACTTTTTTATATTCAATCTAGCTAATTAATGAGATTAATCTGGAGCTTGTAAGTATAATACAATAAGGCATGGATAGCTATCGTGTGTCGCCTTTTGTTTTGTGTGATGTTACGCAAACGCTCCCTAAATGAACTGTTGTAATTTTTCGTAATTACAACGTCAAGGCTTTCAGATTGTCAAGCTTTTCAACTTGCGTTTATTTCTCGGGTTCACATTTCTTAATTAGCATTCATTTAGGTGCACGAAATTTTACCTTTCAAGTACAAACAAAGCCGCTTGTCCGTCTTTATTATTAAGTTTAAATTATAGTCATTAACTAACGAGAAAACAAGCGGAGCCTCTCAATTTGCTTGAAGATTTTAAAGATAGGGTTTTCAGTTACCAGAAAGTTTTGTTGAAATTAAACTTAGAATAAATTACCTTGCTTGTCTATTTAAAAAAGTACTTTTTAACAAAATAGATCTTTATTTAATTTAACCGACCGTTGTAGTGTACTTATGTATTGTACAGTTAGTAGTAGGTACATACTGTATAAACCTATTCCATGAAACATCTTTTAAACTATCCAGTTTTTTTTATTTGAAGTTATGCTTTAGCGGCTCAGAGTTTTTTGAGTTGATGTTATTTGTGTGGCCTACTATACAGCAATCTTGGTTTGTCGATCAGCAAGCGATGATCCACTATAACTAAATAGAAGTAGCAGGTAGGAACCGCGAAGCATCTTCTTGCTAAAAGCATCTTTACATAGAACGCAGCGACAGATATGAATCAGAAACCGCACTACGATAACCGTTCAACGAACTAACTTAATGAATTGCTTTAAAACAAGATTATAATCAAAAGTCTGAACCGTTTCACTGGTAAGTTCACTCACTACACCGTCGATCACGGATAGCTAAGAAACAGCTGTTTTCATGAAGAAGTCCAGTTCATCCCGTTATACAAACGGATGTTAAAAATCTGCAACGTGTAGCTAGCAGTGTAACTATAATCAGAAAAGTACGTAATTAAAACATTCCCACCGTTAATCAGACTAGCAAAACAAAGAGCATTGATCCTGTTACACGAATATAACGTGCCAGCCTAACTGCTGCGAAATTTGCCTCAGCGAGCTGTTTAAATTGAAATTATTAGCACCTAGATGAAAGTGAACAGCCGAACAGTTTTTGCCGGTCTCACATTTGCACATTAGCATTTCCAACGACGGAGTATATGAGGGGAGCGTTTCCCGCCAAGCCGTCGGCACCCACAAACGTACGGCAATACTGCCTGTTTTATTTATGTAAACGTGGAAATGTAAATTAATTTCACCGTTTATGAAATTAGACTTTTTGGCGGTCTCTTACACAAATTACAGAAAGATATAACGCGGCGATTTGACGTCAAACGTCTTAGTTCATTAGTAACTCATGTTTCATTCACAACAGAAATTATGAAGTTATTAATTACACTAATTTACGTCTTCAAGAAGTTAGGCTAGAAAAGTTAACGTGAATAAAATATGTATAACTGTTCGTTTCTAGACACAAACACACTAGTAGATAGTTATTTAAAAGTTATATACATGCTTCAACTTCAAAGCTTTCCCTTTTTTCTTTTTGTCGGTAAAAAATGATACCGTCAGTTACTGTCGGAGTTATGAACCGGTTAACTGTGAACTCGAGATTAGCCAACTTCAAGGATCCTCCATCATAAGTATAATCTTGAAACTCAACTGTTTTGCATTGCAGACTAGAGACTAAGTATTAAGACACAATAACCGATGCAAAGCGACCAAGTAAGTTTCAATATTACAAATTCTGATAAGGAAATGAAGAAGTTAGGTATTCCTATCGCAACTTTTCTTTACTAGCCTGTTAGTTTTACGGATGTTTTATAAAAGTGTTCAATTTAATATTTCAGCCTCCTCGTAATTCATACATTAAAACAATTTTTCTCTGACCGAATTTCAGACACGGCGTCCTATCTCATGTGAGAATAGCAAACTACGCAGGAGATATTATAGCGCGTATGCGCGTAAATACAGGTGCACCTCTATTCCCTCACTTTTCTAGTCCGATGGGACGGTACACCCGCACGACTGGACAGAGATTAGGTGCAGGATCCACAGCTTAACGTGCCTTCCAAAGCACGGAGGGGTCTCGACGTATGCGCACGGTCACCCATCACAATACTGACCGCGGCGAGCTCGGCTTAACTTCGCAGATCGACCGATCTGGGCGGTAGCCACGTAGCTACGAGTTCCGTATAAGTGTTCTTACAAACCCGAATTTATTTTATAGAAGGTATAGATATACAAATCAGTATTTAATGCAGGCGTTAAAAGTAGGTACCAATTTCAGGTTAAATATTATGCATTTATACCAAGACGCTGTCAGTTTATACGTAGTCATACAATTACATACATCCAAAAGGAAATTTATCTACGAATAGCGATACATCTTGGAAATGTCGTTTTAGAAAAGCTAAATTGAAAGTTACAGATTTCAACGATTTTATTCAAATATATGCGAAAAATGTCTTACGGTGTTATCTATGACAAAGATGGAGTGTACACTAACTCATGTCGGTACCTACAGGGGAGTTTTAATCCCAATGCTATGTAAATTGATCTTAATCAAATCAAAACTTAATCAGATAATAGGAAGCCGCCATAAAACAATATTAATATTTTTAATAAGAGTATGATTACCCAACCAACAAAAAACCATCAAAGAATCAAATAATATAACTGAGACAGAAAGACCAAAATCGTGGTCCGTTCATTGTTTATAGTTATTATAACAGAAGCTACACTCCAATTATTATTTTGAATAATGTGTTCTGTTAAATAAATTATTATAAGATCCTTAAAAAATGAATGGAGTGACATGAAACGACCGCCCTCGAACTTTGCTAATATGTGCCCAACCTCTGTCATCTCGTGAAATAATGGTGCTAATATTTGAAAAGTTTCCCGAGGTAGGCCCATTCTAATACCGTAAAGAATTTTGCTTACAGTAATAACCACAAAGTCTCTAGACTCTTTAGTTCGTATGTCATGATTCCTCGAATAGTAAATTAGCTTGCTTACCTACTTATCTTATTCAAATATGTAGTAGACATAATTACGTCTGCAATAAATACTTCAATTTGCGGGACTCATAGAGAACTAGTAATTATTCAAGTTATAATTCATTTTAAATAAATTCTACTGCTCGTTGCTCTAGTGGTCGCTAAGTGCGACCGCTGAGCACGAGGTCCTGGGTTCGAATCCCGGGTCGGGCAAAGTGTTACTGGGTTTTTTCCATTAGGTAATTCTCAGTAGCAGCACGGAGTCTGGATTTCTGCCCGGTTGATGGCAATAGGCTCGCCCCCTATTACATTGGGACCTAAAACATAACTGGCGAAATGTGGGTGTACTATATGTGCACCTCTGCCTATCCCTTCGGGGAATACAGGCGTGATGTTATGTTATGTTAAATAAATTAATGTTCTGCCGTGGAGGACGTTTAATATAAATGAATGTTAAGCGTTCCTGTATAAGTAGCGCTAAAATTTGTTTACAAACGGATAAAAATAAAACAAGAAACACTTGAGTAGGAGAGGGACTTGGTTGCGGTAAAGTTGATTGGTTTTTTATACGAAAAGTTGAATATAAAATGTTTGGTGTGTCACAGAAATCGGCAAGGGGTGATAAAGTCGGGTTTCGCCGGTGGTGTTAATAAGTGAGATCATTTTTTATCAGGCTTCCGAGTGAGGTTTCGCAAAGCCAAAACAATAAATCACGAGGGCGGCGGCTTGCGGCTTATTATTTCGGGCTATACACCACTGGTCTTTTCTGCTAACTAACCAGCGCTCAGCGGAATTATATTTTTTCCTTCGCTTCGAATACACGCCAGTTATTAATTAACTCTACCAGATATAGACCCTGCGTGACATATTATACCAAAATAATTACGTTTAGGTGCCGGCCGAATCACTCTAGGAGTTTCTTAATTAAATAGCAACACTAATGCGTTAAGCTCTATTTAAATAAAATTAAAACTTGTGCAGCCTTGTGTCTTTTAAATAGGTTCGGAGTCAGTAATATAATAAGGAAAATGTTTATTTTAGGTTCGCCTAGAAATAACTGGAAAACGAAGAGATCAATATACTGTTTTTAACTGAGTTTTGAAAACAAATGCTTTTGTAAATACTGAGTATGCATTTTATAATATAATAAATAAGTATTTACACATTTACAAGTATATTTTACAACCTGGAAAACACCAAGTGTTAATGTTTAAATTGTTGTATTTATGTGTTTTTATACATATACAGCTACAGGTTAATAGATTCGCATAGAAATCGATTCTCCAGATAGTTGGGACTGAGACGAACAAAACCAATATATTTTCCGACACTTGAGCTCTCAGGTAATTGTGGCAGAAAGTTTTCGAACGTGCGCGCAATATTGATGAGCCCCGCCACAGTTCGTGCCTCGTGGTCTAGCTTCCACTCTGCCTACGACCACACTGTAACTGGCTTTTTAATACATGACTCACTGAACCATCGCGTCCCCACCACAAAACATCTAATTAGGTCATACAAACGAATTGTGTTACATTGCACTAATTAACTCGAAAAATATAACGCAAACCCTTTGATGTGTATTTTTACGTTTACTGAAAAATACGAAATTATAATATTAATAACGATTCCGTTTCAAAATGTTTTCAAACTTCCAAGTCCAGTTTAATTACGCAAATAGAATTATAAATGAAGCACCTTAAACATTTTGTTTAATTAAGCGGTCTTAAATTAATATCGAAATGCTGATTGAGTTGAACTTCAAACCAATGATGTGGTACAAATCCTTCGACTGTCTCGTCGATTAGTTATCGCTGGCAGGCCGCTAAGCATGTCTTGGATACATATTCCAGTTCGGGCTAAAGTGTTATTAAGTTTTTCCATTGGATTCTCACTAGCAGTTTGGGGTAGGCTCGCCCCACATTACTTTAGAACCTATAACCTGGCCATATGTGGGTACTATAGATAGGTACATCTCAGCCTACCTCTTCGGGGAACTACAGCCGTTATGTTAAATTATGTAATGCAAAGGTGAGGTCAGATCAAAATCTGTTAACACGTATATTGTCCATGTTGGTTTTCCAAGTACCTTTGGCTACACAATTGGAGTTTATACCATCATTTGCTTGAATATCTTACGTTTGTATTTCTAACAATCATTATTTCTTACTGTCCATGTCTGTATCTGACAAAAAGCACCCAGTGCTCACAGAACATCTCTTTGGCATATACCTATTGGCTTTTCGTAGGTTCAAAAAGTAATTGCGTGGCGATTTGTGTTAGGGTATTCGTAATTTTTTTGGCAGTTGCGATCAAAACAACATGTAGGTAGAAACCACAACGGTAAAATTTATTATGGGCTCGATTCGGAGGGTCGGAGGATTTTATTATTCTGCATACAATTCCATTTTCCTATCACAAATTATTCGAACGGCAACGGTTAAGGTTTTGCATAACGTGCAAAAATTGCTTTTCGCGAATTTAGGTATGTTGTGTAGTGTTATCCGAGTCATTCTATCCGAACCCTAATGGATACAAAAACATTACAAATTGCAAAATATTATTTTCTTCGTGAGAAATGTATTTGGAATGGAAAGTCATGGTTCATATTGTTTTCAGTTTAGCTATTCGGTTGGAATTGCAAGCATGCACCTTTGTGTAAACGCTGCTGTGGATAAATGTTTTTATGGTCAAACATTTAACTTTCGCACTATGTTGTCAAAAAAAGCTATACCTAGTCTAGCTGTTTTTGTTTTGTTATCCTTTTAGTCTCGCCCCCTATTACACTGGGACCTAAAAACATAACTGGCGAAATGTGGGTGTACTATAAATATGTGCACCTCTGCCTACCCCTTCGGGGAATACAGGCGTGATGTTATGTATCCTTTTAGTTTATATTGGTGTAAAATGAATAAACTATAGGTACTCAAATTGAAAGGCTAAATTGATTCAATAGTTGTGTTGGTAAATATGTAAGTCTATGTATTGAATTCTTCTTCGGCAGTGTCGTAACGCGTGCGAGGGTCGGTCTTCCGGCTCAATTTCCTCCACTTTACGCATCCTCTGTGGTGAATCCGTTCGCTCTTATGCTTGGAGCACAGCAAACCAACGGTTCTTGGGTCAACTGGAGGGTCCCGCTTTTGCGTCAAACTGGGTCAAGGCGTCTATTTCCGATGCTCTAAACGTTTCTACAGATATCACTGCACTGGTCTGATATCATAGTTTGATGCTGTTAAAGTTATCCTGGGGATATTTTTATAATAAAAAACAGTAAGTTGTTATTTGTTATCATTAACAAAAGTACTTTACCTGCTTATTTTAAATAATTTACATGGTACTCAAAAACTTTTTGCCTTTATAAAACACTTTGTTGATCGAATTGCAAAGTTTCACGTTACGACAGCGCGGAGGAAGTTCTACCAAAAAACCGCTAAAACTGTGTTACGAGGAGATCAACCACATCTACGGAATAAAAATTTGTGTTTCAAGTTTACGACATCCCTTTCTTTATCTTGTTACGATAGGTGCCGATCCAACCGTGGATTAGGAAGGAAGGCGGTAACGCTGATATAATAAAACTTAACTACTTATGCGAATAACAATTTATTCACATAAATAGTATGCCTTAGTTTACTTTGAAAAGGTAGGACCAATTACGCGCATAAAATGTACCGTAGGTTAATTTGTTTTCGTAATGAAGTTGCTAAGTATTTACATAGTCCTATTTCCTCCGAGGTAAATACCGCTTCAGTGAAACAGAATTATTTTCTTCAGCCTAGCATTACCTGGGCTAAAATTAGGGTATTTACTATTTATTATTCTAATGTCGGTCGATCTTCACAATCCTATTTAATTCAGAGTTACTCAGGACCTTCATTGTTTGTGGTTTATTTTTAATTTATATCATAGGAAAATTGGCTTAATCTTGAACAATTTTCACTTACATAATTTTATATATTAGTTATACTTTATAGGCTATTTTAAGATATACGTGATTCAACATTTTGCAGTATTGCGGTCAATGCTTGCGCTGGACTGTAAGAAAAAATATGTCTTTTTGTGCTACGTCTAGACATTTGTCAATGAACAATTTACGCCTACTAAAGCACTTATGTTATGCGCACAAATCTAGTGTGAAAATGAAATGTTTTAAATTATGGCGAAAGGAAATTAAGAAAAATTCTGAGGCAAAATAAACCCGCGGGGTGCGAAGTATAGGTTCTTGCTTTATGTTATTTTCAAACAAAACTTGTTTCTCTCTTGTCGCAACGTCTCCGCACATTACGAATGTCTCGTAATGTTCTTACCTAAATGAAATTAAACATTTATTACAAAAGTTGTACGGTAACAACTTTGTTAGAAAACAGATAACGTATGCTTGTGTTTTTACATCCTTGCGCGATATTAATAATGAAAACCAAAGATTTAGAGCTGTTCAAGTTTTTTTAACATGGTATACATAGTTAGGATTTTAAAAGGTTCAAACGTTTCACGTTATATTGGGTTTTGGCTGTGTTACAGCGCCTCATGTATTGTGGTTACGTTGGCATATTGGAAAAACCGTTTCTTCTTGAAAAAAAATTATAAAAATAATGAAATTGATTGTAATTTATACTGAGTTTGAGGAAACAATCTAAACGTGCCAAATGTTTTGCTCACGCTTCCGAAAGGGAATAATTTTGCCTAAATTCAAGTTGTTTTCGGCAGACAATGGGGAGCACGTGTTGGATCAAACATCGCCCGGGGGCACCACAAATCATGACGCAAAAACCTGTTGTAGGTAATTCCGACCGATCTTCCCGATACTCAAGATAGGCGAGCTTACAAATTGCTTTCGACCTTAAACGGCCATATTTTATCTGCTTATTTATTGCCAATATCTCTATTGATATGTATTACGTACGGTTCATCAATTTTGTTTCATTACTCTTCCTGTCATTGGCAGTACATTTTGGAACATATCAACGTCGTCCTTTCAATTTAGTACTGCAAGAAGCTCGAAGTAGTATCAATGTCGATTTAAAGTTTGTTGATGGAAAGCTGCTACAGGTCTTGTAAGTGCATACCTACCAGAAATAGGCTTAGATAAAACAAAAATAGGACATGAAAACATACAATTTGATAATAAACTCCTAATGTCTCGGTTGAATAAGGTAAATGTTTTCAAAGATCTGTTTAACTATACAAGTTAGTATTCTGACCTTTTAGTCGGCATAAATATCAACGCACAAGAATTCCTTTAATACTTAAAAGCAAACGAGAACGCAAATGTTTACAGCAAATAAAGCTGTTTCACACGAGACGTTATGGCAGAAGCTTAAGCGTTTTATCTCAGGATTAGTATACATTCTACCTAATTTACGCGACTTCGTGTTACATGATGAGACCTTGTGTAGGATCAGGTGTGAAGGAAATTTTAGCATAAAAAAGAATAATTATTTGTCGTTACGGCCGTTTATAATGTCTTGTATGATGTAGCATTTTTATTGTTTTTGAACAGAGGTGCTTTAAGTCGCTTTATGAAATCTATGGCCGGAGATTTTCCCATAAATTATGCTTAAAGATTACCGTTACAAAAACATCGCTCAACAAGTTTGATTAACCTTGTTTGACTGAACTCTCGCGAGGCTTTGGCGATTCGCCACCGAATTCCCTAGGTGTTCGTATATCAGATGACTTCACTTATGAGCCTGTCATTATGCCTATTAGTTTGTAAACATTATAGGCAGGCGAGAAATGATATGGTATAGCTTTGATTTTGTATTTTAGATTATTTAAGATATGTAAACAAAGTACCGATTATTATAATTGTGAACTTTAAATACCAAAATCAGCACACAATTTTTTTTTCTTAAATTATAGGTAATAAATATAATACATTTCTAAGATTATGATTGCACGGAAGCTGGTTATGATAAAAAAGTAATTGTTTTTTCATTTTGCAATTATTATATTGGGACCTAAAACATAACTGACGAAATGCGGGTTTACTATATGTGCACCTCTGCCTACCCCTTCGGGGAATACAAGCCTGATGTTATTTTTTTTTTGCGCGACGCAACTAAAGACTTAATGACTTTTTGTTTGCCTTGATTGTTTTTCTTACATAAGCAGGTATATAAATAACAAGGATCAGTGTAGGCACCTACATTTAACACCCATAAGAATAAAACTGTGTGAAAAAAACGAGTAGATTCGTGAGAGGGCGAGCGAGAGTATTTGTAAATTTTCACGGTATTGGCGTTTTGGGACATTACACATGTCAGTTGCACGGTAATGGTCATGTATGGAGATACACCGCCGGGACCGCCCATCTGTCCTCGCTGTAGTCGTTATACGAACGAATTAGATTCATTCGCACTTTACATAGCGGTGGTGAGATACTAACAAATGATTCCTTTTATATATATTCGAAAGGTCAAAATCTCAGTAATTTAATTAAAACTGTGCCATAACATAATGTACCGTAAGCGCTCGGACGAGACTAGCCGAGTAGTCATAACTTAATTCGCTGTGTTCTTTTGCTTAGTCTACTTATTAGGGCCTTGTCACTGATCTCAAATAAATCCTGCTATAGGGTGGTATGGCAATAATTAAAAAAAAACGAATGCTGTCGGTAAGTAAATCTTCGTGCTACATCATCGGGCTAAATAAACAACATTTATTTAGCTCGGAACCGTTTTACTTTTTTTTGCTGATACCATTATTTTGTGACTTTTGAATTTACAACTGTTGGAGAACGTAGCGTTAAAAATTGCAGCTCGCGATGACTTCGCTTTTTAGTTTTTGTTCAAATTGCAATTAGTGAAGAGTTTGCGAATCCTCAGCGTTGTGTCAGAGATTGATGACAATGGAAATTTTATACATCGTTAGTCAGGAGGGCGTTAGGTGAGCACGCTGTTTTTTCAGTAATCCTATCCGTGTAGGCACCTACAATTATTTGTCAGGTTGGCAAGGTTAATGCTGGGTACCCACCCTCGTTTACGTCGATATTTATAATGGCACACCTTCCATTTTTTGTGGCTTTACTAACGCCCCGATCACTTGCAGGCATTGCTGCCGTGTTATATTGATCCCTTGTTAATCGACAACTATTAAACCTATGAATTCTGTTACCGCGACGATAAATAGCGATGTCATATAATGATAGCAGGAAATATTTATTTATTCATGCGATGGGCTGTTACAATCAATTTTTATACGAAGGATGGGTATTATTGAGCTGGATTGCGGACCCGGGCTCATTCGTTTGTGTTTATCAGTAGGGAAACCGATAACTCTCATTCCGCTCGGTGTGACGCAATGCAGAGATTAAAGGCTTACACTCGTAGTGCCGTGGCTGTGGATATGGAACCGGCTAGATCCAATATGAGCCCACTCTGACGTGCATCCGACATCCGCGTCAATATCGTAGAGGTTATTCTGAAGTTAGAATACTAACGTAGTTTTCGTTTGGATTTTCCAACCAAATATCGACGCGAATACTGTTCGGTAACAGATAATCTTGGATTAAATCTGTTGTGTGCGCTAGAACAATTTGGTGAGTGAAGCAACAAATCTTTTTAATATAGAATGAAAACAGATGCGTAAATCTTGGCCGGTTGACTGGCTGACATGCTGTTACAGGCAGTTAATCCGGTGATGGGGGTCGCGAGCTGGCTCAGCCGACGTACGGGACACCGTCTACTTTGCGAGGATCTGCGTTAAATCGTCGCGTCATGCCGCGCTTAGCTTTACACGTTTTTGTTTGCTGAACATAGCCTGGAAATCTTTTAAGTTCCTTGAATTTACATGTCAACAAGGATTTAATTGCTACATTAAATTTTTACGACTTTAAATGCTTTTATAAGTGAAACGTTCGAAGTTTAAACTGTCTTTTTTTTAATAATACTGGTCTTATTATAGCAAAAATATATTTCCCATATATAATATATGGTTTAATAATACCTAGGTACTTAATTGTAACTATTTTAAACAAACTCACAGAAAAAAAAAGTGCAAAGTTAAATTCAATTACGTAATAATCCTCTTATTTGCTATCTATGCGACTAAATTTTCACCAAGAAACAAAGAGATTTGTTTTGCAATAGACGATAATAATGAGAACAATTTATCGTTCGGCGGTCAGCAGGCAAAGTCCGACACCTACCTGTTTATTTTATCAGCTCAAATACCCGTAAATTTATTGGTTCCGATATTGTCACAGTTCAGGAATCCGCATAATGAGTTCAATCTGCCAAAGTCTGACAGTGAGATTAATGCGATGGTATCGTTTAACAATGAAGAAACTCCTTAAATACATAGTTTGTTTGTATGATGTTTATCGGTTTTGTCTTATATTATTTGTAGCTACAGCATCTTGTTACAAGAAAGAACTAATCTAAATAAGTCGATTTTAAGTTCTGGGTTTAGCATTGTTTGTCAAAACTAGCGCTTAAAGAATAACCTGTGTTAGGACATTATATACTTTCTCATTATTAGATAATTTGGTACAATTCTGCACTACACACACTACAACTTTTTAGTCTTAATAGATGAATTTATGAATGCCTACTATGCAAAAATCAACTTATTTTATCTAAAATTAACGAAAAATATTACTTTGTATTTCGTTCTTTAGTGTGTAGTATTAATAATATTGTTATAAATTATAACCTGAGGCTGTCAAGTATTGTTAAGTTCAAGAAATTTTTCGCTGCTCGCTGCCAACCAATTAGGTACATTCGTAATTTAATTTCTGTTTAATAAATACACAAGTACGTAGACTGCGAATCTAATTTACTGAATATACTACTTGCGTTTCAACTTACAGGGAACAAAATAGGAAATTCAACACTTAGAGAAAATTAATGGTGAAAATCACATAGAGAACGAACTGAAGCGTTTCAAACGTTTCGGTAAGTGCACGAACAATCTTTTAATTTAGTTAATTGCTAGTCACTGTGAAGTGGTTCAAGTTGTTCTTGAGAGATCACGAACGTCTTTATCCAATTTATTTAACGATGGAGTCTCTCTCATTAGAGTCCGTAGTGGACGCTCGGAGGCTCGCTTGGGACGCTTGTTGGCTACCTTTACTGCCCTAGCTGTTCGTTAGTATTCGAGAAATACGTCCTGACATATATACAAGACATTCGTGGAATTCAGTCACACTGCTGTGTCTAGTAGCCGTAAACATCTGGATACTTACGCTTAACGCCGGTTGTAAACTTGTCGTCAGATTGTCGCTGTCTTAGCGAACTTGAAGTTGAGATTTAGAATAGGTATGTGTGGCTTCGCTGGAGTTAGTTTAGATTAGATTACAATTAATGCCACGTTGGATATTGGGGTTGGTGTTAAGGCATTCTTAAGTTCGAAAGTCGATGATTCGTGGGATTTCTCATTTGGGGGGATGACACTTTTTAGGCACGGGTGATCATCCACTCTTCGTTAAAATATGAACAACTCTGTAACATAATAAATAAATAAAAATAAAATAACAGTATAACGTTATGGATATAATTATGGTGATTATTTTAGTCGTTTTTAAGAGTTTAATAAGGCTTCCAGATGAAGACACCAATTTTTCCTTGGTACAAAATACAAACACAGTAGGTACATGCCTGTCTGATCAGCCTTTTCAGACTCGTTTAATTAAACCGTCCTCTGTTTTTCCAAGGACAACCATTGTTTCATTCGTATTTCATACGTCATTCATTCGCCAAATCAAGTTATCTCTATTGGTCAATACTTTTGATTCGCTTTTGTATAGATTAACAGTGAATTCAATGTAAACGTGTTAACACTGCCACCAATCGGGTCTCATTGGTCAAAAAATATAAAGGAAAAAATTGACTGATAAGAAAATGTAATTTAAAAGATAGTATAAAACGACATTAGATACAAGATGAATAAAGTTCATTATTTAGAATTTTAATTACTCTCAGACTCAGGGTTCTTTGAAATGAAACTAATTATCTAAAATTTGTTACAGACAACATATAATAGGTAGCTTGTATACCTGCCCATCTTTATCTTTGGCGATTGGTTTATGCCTCGTGTTTTAGAACAAAAAGAATCACGAAGAAATATTACAAGAATAAAGTTATATCTCAACGAATATCTCGTGTCGCCGCGTGTTCGTGACAATGTGATATAGACAATGCTTTAGAAAAGGGTGATGCCTCGTTTGGACTGGCCGAGAGCCGAACCCGGCAAGTAGCAGTTCGCATTTACCCCTGCGTTATGCTATGTAAGTGCTACTGGAACGTGATATCTTATACAATGTAAACGAGCCTCAATAGACAATGCGTTGGAAAAGGGTAAAGCTACATCGTCCTCACGTCCCTGAAATATGATTTCGATAAGTCGGGT
Organism: Abrostola triplasia; assembly: GCA_946251915.1. NCBI lineage: Eukaryota > Metazoa > Arthropoda > Insecta > Lepidoptera > Noctuidae > Abrostola > Abrostola triplasia. The sequence continues at coordinate 5,602,939 of OX276430.1, forward strand.
GCTATTGGACAGGGTTTCTCTTTTTATAAAAAAAACTTTATTTTACACGTGCTTTAGTCGCATTATTTATGTCGGGCACTCTGACTTTATACTAGGGACACGATACGGCGATTTATTTAAGTGTTTTAAAAAGTGTGTCAGATACATTCAGATTTGTTTTGCTACAGGCTATTTTTACTGCAAGGATCGGTATACATACAGTATACCGATCCTTGCAGTAGTAGTATATTTACAGTAGCTATTAATAATATTATATACCTATTCGGTGTGGTTGCTACACGTATCTATCTCATGCTATGGCCAGTCATTGATGTCGTAGGAAGATGCATTGCTGCAGTCGGTTGCCAAGAATGGTGGTTGTGTGCATTTCAAACGTAAAGATTGTTCAGTGCAACCTTTACGGCTTGGCTTTTATTTATAATGATTAATCTGTAGGTATGTATCTCCTGATAGCCTTACCATATTTTTGAAAAGAAAAATATTATTTATGTTTTAAAACTGGTAGTATTGTAATATCATTTTTGCAAATAAAGGGGTAGCGATGAGCCGTACGGACTCTATTGTTTATGAAGACGACCTGATTGGTGCAATGGCTAAGCGATTGGGTTTCTACGCTAAGGTTGCGGGTTCGATTCCAGACAGAGTAAAAAATTGTGCAATCCAGAGATGTTTGTCCAGAATCTGGGGCATTTGTGATGTGATAATACATGTTTGTGAAACCTACCCACGATACAGGAGAAAGTCTTTGTGTGGGGCGACGTGTTATTAAAAAAACAAACCTAGCTTATTTATTTGAAAACGAAAATTCCTGCGTAATATACCGCCGTGACGCATTAAGAAATCAATAAAGCCAAACAATATACAAGTAATAAATTCCGCAGCCAACAACAATTAATAACTACTAGGTAACGATTAACCCATTAACAGAGCCCCAAATACTTCACTATGAGGGAGAAAAGAATGATATCGAGAGAACGTCATTACGGCAGAAGGAATAACGTTATTAATCACTCGATATGATGCCGGGAAAAATAATATCGTCACATGCTCTCGACACCGTGAGATTAACACGTCTCTCCGTGGTGTTTCCGATCTCGTACACAAGCAAAAACACGAGCCGTGTAACGTTAGATGAAACACAACTATCAGGAAGTATGAGGATAAATAAAGGGCCACTAAGCTTCAACTTTTGTCTCGCATTCATTCCTTTAGTCGACAATACAAAGAACATAATACTCTTCTATATGGTTTCTCTCATCATTTATACATACAGAATTTTATCCAACGGATCAAGAAATATGGTAGGGAAGTTTTCAATTCTATTAAAATCTGTTGGAACATAGAGTAGGGTAAAACTGTATGTTAATTTGTTAGATAGTCTTAGCAGTAATAGATTACAAACAAAGAAAATAATATTAAGTTGAAAGATAGGTACTGCTTATTTTATTAGTTATAGATACCTAATAAAACCCATTATGTTCTGTCTATTTCGGTAAACAACTAGCTGACGCGCCGAACTTCGAACCGCCACTCACCAATTAAACCTTCCCTGGACCACTAACATTTCAAAATCAAACTTTGCCGAATTGGTCCAGCCCTACTCAAGATATGGCATGATCAAGGGAAACAGGTATTAATTTTTATTTATTATATAGATAATATATTTTGGAGGAGGCCTTTGTTCAACAGTTGACGTCTTCCGGCTGATATCAATGATGAATATATTTTGGTTGAGTCGTTGTTATTTTAGATTCGTTATTTCATAAAACCTTATCTCCCTTATTCATATAAAATTGCAATTTTAAACCAAGATTAATTATACCTGTCACTGTCGTTTGGATATCAAAGAAAAGTTATAGTTTAGTTAATACTGGTATGATCCTCGTTTATAAATAAGAGGGTTTAAGTGCAGAAAAGTGTAAGAAAAAGTTAGGCTTTATTTCGTAGTAGCGTTCATATGACAATAATAGTAATAGTACATAATTATGTTACCGTGTTATACCCAACACAATGGCTTAGTCAACATTTGCGAAAAACTATCCAGACGGTATTGATTCCACTTTGACTTGGTTGACATACCTCGTGACCCGGCTCAGCTGTCAGTGCAACTTTCAAAAAAATAAGTCAACATTCAAAGTTTGCGCCCAATTCTATTTTACCCCTTATTTCTGAGATTATTCTTAGAATAACAAACTAGACTTTCAACCGATGAGATATATAACAAGTTTAAAAAACGGAGCACTATTCGCTAATAAATTGATTCCTTAATTGTGCAAATAAATATTTTAAGCAAAACGTTACTCTTAAAGAGCAGCATTGCAATATTAATTGAATACAGAATTAGTGAGGAGTCTAAGATTAAGAAAACAATCAAGCAGTCGGGCTGTCATAGTTGAACACTTTCCAGATAAGGTTGCCAATTAGCCGCGTGATGTCTAGTCAAAGAACACATTTAAATGGAAACAATGTAATTCAAGCTTCTCTAACGCCCTCGGGAGTTGATAAAAGTAGTTGGAGTAGACTTCATACTGCTGTGAATATTTATGAAGGTTCGGATATTGTAACTGGGTAGAACTTCACCTCAGCCTTCCTATGCAGCGGGTCGCGTTCCCCTATTGTATAGGTATTTCAGCTAAAAGTGGTAAAATACAACGAGTTGCCTCAACAACTTCGGACTTGCATATTTATGAGTGTACTTCCAAAGACTTGAGTGATGAGGAAATAAAAGTAAATAGCCGGTGCAGTGTTGTTTGTAACTTATAAGAACGAACAAGATGAAAAGTCTTTTTTTCTACTTAAATAATACAAAACATTTACCCGTCGCATTCGTTTTCTTCACGATTTATATAAAACATAACTGACTTACAGAAATAAACATTGAAATTCAATAGATTCGGAAATTTAAAGCGTAGAGTAAAGCTGAGATTTAGTTTGCGAAATCGGCTTTCTGTATTTTGAAGTTCCAGTTACTGGATTGGACGGTTACATGATTCTCATCCAACCATCAATGTTGAAATACAATTCTGTGTATCAAAATATCGAGCTTTTCGTTTGTAGCCTACAGCTATTTGTGAGAGCTTCAATTAATAAACTTAAATAACATGCGATATTTTTTTTAACGAACAAAGTATAAACGATTCGAAATATAAAGCTTTTTGTTTCATTAATGACGGTTATGAACAAGGTGTACACACCATTTCATTAATCTAAGAGTTAATCTAGTTTTAATATAAACAAGTGATGAAATGGTAATAAAATAATTATTTAATGCCTTACCTTCATCACACTAATATTATAAAGGCAAAAGTTTGTGAGTATGTTTGTTACCTCTCCACGCTCAAACGGCTAGACCGATTTTGATTAAATTTCATATGTAGGTAGCTTACACCCTGGATTAACACATAGGCTTTTATCCCGAACAAATGTAGCGGGTAACACCGCGGGGCGCAGCTTGTAAACAATAAACACCATAATGTTTCGAATATCATTATCTGAATATCCATATCCATATCAATAAGTACTCAGCAATTCGTTTGAATTCAAATACTTGTAATGATCAAATTATTCAGTACAAGCGAAGCCCTATCAAGAAAAGTCTTTACGTGTGCCTACTTCGGTTGAATTTGTTACGACGCGACGATCGATCCATCGTAATAATTAAGTGCCATTATTCGACAAGAAGTTATTAGTTTTCGAATAGATTTGTCAATTTTTGATAATATATTTTCTAATGCCGACACAGTAATTGGTTTCAAACCGTAGGAGGTACCTACTAATATCAAATTATGAAATACGTAGAAGTGTTCTCCTTTACCTATTTTAACACCTTTTTAATATAGACGTTTAATTCTTGTCTCATGCAAGCACCAAATTAAGGGCAGTATAAAATATACCTAATTTAAAACCATAATATTCAAGTTACGAGACAAATAAAGAGATTGAAAACAATGTTGCGAACCTAAAGCATAACATCGATACACAACAAACCTACTGTGATTTTTATAACCTCTATTCTATTTACAGAACAGCCACACGTCTACAATGTTTCAACTAACTGACTCAGACTCTGTCCGAATTGCCTATTGATCGGTGTCTAAACGAACTATCCCTAATACGATCGTTTAATGGTATCACGTTCCGTAAGCTGCCAAGTTCTGCAGACTATAAATACGACACCTCCTGAGAGACAAGTTGTATGTGCACTAGACAGACGTGATTAATATGACTCGTCATTGTATTTCGATATAGCTCGTATATCTCGAGAGGATTGTGTGTATACGTTGTCTATACTTTAATGAGCTAATTAATAATTGAGGTACTCAACAACTTTGTTTAGGCAGTTCTAAATTATTCGCTATTTTATTAGTTCACAGCTTTCGGGAGTATGTTCTATAGTCACCTATTCTTATAGAGAAGTGGGTTAAATAAGTAAGACTCGCTGCGGTTACTCTTATGATGGGTGACCGTTTTCTCATGTCAAGACCACTCCGTGCTTCGGAAGGCACGTTAAGACGTTGGTCCTGCCACGGACCTCTCTCCGGTCGTGTTGGTCTACCGTCCCATCGGACTATGAGAATGAGGGAATAGTGTGCGCCTGTGTTTGCGCGCATACTTGTGCATTCTGATATCTCATGCGTCGTTGGCTAGTCTCAGATAAGATAGGCCGCCGTGACCGAAATTCGGTCAGGAGAATACTAATATTGAATGAAGATTGAAGAATACACGCTGCGTCCTTAGCTCATAAATAAGAGCTCCGTTTGAGTCCATAACTAGTCAGTTATATCCTAACTTTTTTTTTTGCTAAATAATCACGTTTACATAATTATCATCCGTTTGCAGGCATAGAATACGTGGGTTGTGGCAATTACCAGTGTGACCTTTTTCAATCTAATTATGTACTTTCTAAGCATTGACTTAACATGACACGTCGCGAGGAAGCTTATTCCTAATGGATAGAAACTTTAATGCTCTTTTTCTTATAGTAAAATGACAAAGGTATAAGCAGTAGAAGTGCAGATGGTAGACGTATCTATTTAAAAATAAATGTACCTACGAATAGTAAAAATTATAATGTTAATAGGTGTATTGGTAACTGGGCTATGATTTGTTAAAAGTGCAATCGGACTCATAAAGACATCAAAACTTGAAAGCTATGAATATTCAATCCTTAATGACCAGTTAAGTTGCCTACGTAATTCGACAAGGAAAAATTTTCCGCTTACGGACATAAAATTGGCATCAATTACTCTGAAGCCACGATTTAAAAATTTCTTAAACGCTAAAAGATTATAGACTTAATTAGTTAGACCAACTTGAAACTTAAATCCAATGGAGTTAACGTTGGTTTGTATAACGAGCGGCTTAATAGTTATTATATTAGCCACTAAATGCTGCCTAAAATGTTTAAGTCCGACCACATCGTCTAATACATTTAGCCAAGATTTATATTGTAATTTCTGCGGTAGAGTTCGTGGTATAAGCTGATAAAGCCTGCAAATATAAAAAAAGTAATCAATAAGGCAAAAAATTAAAAATCAAATATATATTTTTCCGTTAAAATCAAACATAATACTATTATAAACAAATTGGGGAAGACAGGAACTGGCCCAACTACGATATACATATAAATATTATAGGTCTGACGAAGCCAGCAATCCGAAAAAAAACTTCATAGAAATTGAATAATAATGCTCTCTAGTTTCTATTCAACTGTAGTACGAAGTTCGCAGATTAAATTTTCTTCTCTAAGATTTTTCTAAGCGAAGTTACGCCGCGCCGTCCTGCGTTGCTCCATTAAGACGTGATTGAATAACAGATCGCTACTTTATGCCGCGTGTACCTTATTTTGAATTCTTTTCATCACATACGAGATGGGCAGTAAAATCCTATAATCACCACTGCACACAGATTTCGAAGATAGCACGTACATACTATCAGGGGGCATCGACCTCGTTTCTGTAATGACAAGATCGTTTGACTACCTTCCAAATTCACGACGCGTGCGTTACTCTGAAACTTTTTACGATTATTACTACGATTTTTGATCCCCTCTCGTCGACGTACCACCTTAGACTTTCGACCCTCTAACATTTATTAACCGCTAAATGATAATGGTTGCTCGTGATCAAGAATTTATTCAGTGGGAGCTCTTATTAGTCGAATCTTGAGTATAATACACGCAGCGTCTAGAACAAACACCGACTTGACGTCAAAATAACCCCATTGTTTGCATTACAGAGATTGTGCCCCGGTTTTGTACAAGTAAATATACGTATTAGATGGAATGATGTTGTCTCTATACCTACTATTAGAATTTGAGGTCACATTCATATTAAAAGTTGTTATATTCTTTCATTGTATAATAAGTTGGTATTTTCCTAGAGGGTTAAGATTTTAATTAAGAATTACATAGAAATTCTGAAAGCGGATAAGTATGTAGGTATATATGTATTTTGACGATGACAATAAGTTATATTATACTGAACGGCTTACCTATGTAATGTCTTCTCGTTTTATTATGTAGATACCAATATGAAACAGTTTTTCGCCAGTGATGTTATAAGTCCCGATGTACCTAATACGAGCCTATTGCTACCAACCGAGCACAAATCCAGCCTCCGTGCAGAAAGTTACCTAATGGAAAAACTCAGTGACACTTTGCTCTACCCAGGATTCGAACCCAGGGCCTCATACGCAGCAGAGCCCTCATACGCACGCTTTGCTACCACAAGATTAATGAGGCACTCATAAAAAAGAAAAAAAACAAGTCTAAAATAAATCGCATAAAAATGTTTACTATTTCGGTGATTTAGGAAAGCATATCACTTGATCTAGTTTCCCTCCTCACAATATAAAAAGTTAACTCGAGAGTTTCTCCGCAAAGTTATCTGCACTACATTCGATATAATACAGGATCGAGAGAATAGTGAAGAGTAAAGTTTGTCGTGGAAAGTTAAACAGTGGTACTTTGTCGCTTGTTCGCTCCGCGACGAGAACCGCAAAACCACAATCATTCGCCAACTTCAATATAATGACGTCACTAAAATATTTTTATTACCTTCCAGTTCCGTATTTGTACGCATTTTGTCAAATTATGGAACTGTTTGGAAACAATATAGAAAGTTCAAACACACTAAAAGTTAGCGCTCCCGAACATTCTATGAAATTCAACACATAACGAACACTACGGGATTCTGTAACTAAACCTAAACTGAAATTAATATCTATAAAATTATTAATATATGTGAAAAAAAGTAAAATTTAATATACTACTAGGAAAAAGTTGCTTCTTAGACTTCTTAGAGTTAATAAAAAATAACTAGGTTTAATAGTTATTTTATCGATTTTATATCTTTCTTCCTACGCCACTCTGCTTAACTCAAAATCAATGGGCCGCTCAAATAAGAATAAAATCATCTCTGGCTAAGTTATTAGGATTCAAGAAAACACCCCTCGTCATTGGACATAAGGAAACTAGTCGACATTTAAGTCAGGGTGCTTCGTTAGCCCTGGACTTTATAAACCAACTTACACAAACCAGAAACAGGCATTTTTCCCGGGCACTCTGATTAACGCGCACTGTAAAAGTCTAGTTTCCCCAAGGGCGTAGTCAAACAAATTGCTAAAGTGTATTAAAAGACTAAGTAAGATAGTGTAGTAATTGTAACATAAAAAGTCACTGACGTATTGTAATAATCAGAGAATAGTGAAAAATCCAATTTGAGGATTCGTGTGCAGATACAGGCCGTAACATACTGTGTCACTGTTAGTTTTTAAGAGTGAAAACACGTGCTAGTGATTTTTAAACTAAACACACACCATTTTGTTTAACAAGCTTAAATAAGTTTAGCAGACACGCAAGCATAAAACCATATTTTAACTTACACCACCCGTTGTAAGAAAATATATCACAATATAGTATCATTCAAAAATAAATAAAACGTTTAATATAAAATATGAAGAGGTTAATACTAACACATTGTCAAGAGAAGACACAATCCATACAATGGCGTTATAAAAATGTGCGTGAATAAACTAATTTGACAGAATTCGTAATAAAAATTTACATAATGCGAGAAAAGACCACCCCACAAGAAAACACAAACGACGAGAATTTTATTTTCATGCTCACATTTGCGCAATTTGTATACAGAATGTAAATTAGAAAGCGCCTTATTTCAGCCAACGGCGTCAGGTTATTTGGCTCAGTGTCGCGCCCCCGCTTGACGAATAAAAATATAGATACAAATAAAACTCTTTAGCCACATTCGTTACCTTTCAAACGGCGCTCCTTTAATGAAATGTTATGATGAATCTTAATATAAAAGACTTTTCTCGTTACTCAGACGTTTATATCTCCAACACCCTTTTATTTAAGCTTGCATTGCATTGCTTTAATGGTTGCTTTTTATTAAATTTTACGTTTCTAATAAATGAACTTGAGCACATTTACGAAGTCTGAGATTTTAAAGTTTCAAAGTCGAGTCTGTCATTTCACTAAATCTTATGATAAAAAACAATTATTTAACCACCTCGTTATGAATAGTGACAGTTTGTTTATAGTTAGTTTGGGTGTGTACAGAAGTTTCGACATTAAAATGTATTGTTCCAATTAACTATGTGCAATCAACGCTTGATATGCGCAATAATATTGACCACTGTTCACACAAATAACTACGATTGTTTCGATTTTTGAACAGTGATTGCAAACCACTAAAAATGTGAAGCACGCAGCTAATTTTTTGATTGTAGCCACTGGATTCGCAGCCACGCGATATCTGTCGTTAGGTACTGTTAAAATGGGATACAGTCAGCGACATTGTATTGAATGTACAAAATCGAATCCGTGTTCCCAGTGGGGTGAATGGAAAAAATGTTTTGTTGCTAACGCCGAGCCGCGTCGCGTCGCGCTGTCCACTGAAAGATTTACAACCCTCCATTACTGCTTCATGTACCCGCACCATCGTACCCGGGAACACTTGCGATTTAGATTAAATTGTCTGTCGTATATTGTTTAACTAAATGTTTAGAGTGTTTAGTTCTGAGCCTTATCGAAGATGTCCCCGCACTAGTAAATCATTATCTACGACGCTAATAAACATATGGAAACTTAGTTGGAGCGTACGATTCGGTATTAAGCATATGTAAACTTGGTGCTCAGTATTTCAAACTCGAAAAGTGAAAGCGATATCTTGGCGTTGGTGTTCTTCCATGAATCCAGTTCATCCAACAAAGTGAATAGACATTAATGGCTTCCTAAGCTTATTATAGAAATTTATTGAATAATTTTCCTTTTTTTTGATAATTAAGTACAGTACAGTTATTAATCTTTCAACATTTTTAATTAATTATGTTTGATGTAATTTGAGAGGTTTTACATAATAATTGTGAAATTTAATCGAAGCACGTCTTTTAATCGAAATATTTCAACATAATTACGGAAATAAACTGTGTTACAAGTAATTAAACACGCACGCTAATTAAATTGAGATTAAACACAAATTATTTGCGGTGACTCGAACAAAATGAATGCTACGTTCAGTAGGTACCTACATGCTTGCCGTGTTCTACAGTTTCAGCAGCCACAATGCCTACGATAAAATCAATTTTATCATCTTAGTAAATATCATCATAATATAGGTATTACGAATTATAACTTGTATTACAATTATCAAAATAAACATTGAATGAATGCGAATAATTAATTAGGTAGTAGGACCTATTAAGTTATGAGTACTGAACCACCATGCATAGAATCTATAAATTACTAATCGTTCAACGTATTTCATCTAAGCCATTGTTAACTTTAACTGCACCAAATGTATCGCTTGAAATAACATGACTTTCATAAATATTTTTATTGAATTTATTGTTACAGGACAGGAACATTTACGAAGAATGTATTGTTGCCACCTGAGTCCAAATATAGTAGAATCAAAACTGCACTCGTGCACACGTGACATATTGCAAGTTTGTCGCTTACGAGCGCCTTAGGACCCATTGGCGCTTGTAAACTCTTACATTACAATTTTCGGGGGTGGACAACCATCTGGTACTTTCTTCGGCTTAATTCCCAGATGCCCTTTACAAGCAAAGGTACTAACATTATTTTAAAATAAACCTTGGTGTATATTTGGTAGATTAAGGCAAGTTCAACTAACAAAAGTAGCTTAAGTATGAGGAGACTATTTACCGGACTTTGTTTCAACCCTATAATAATATATTTACAATTCAAAGCCCTATACACTGTGCTACGATTCCACAAGAAGAATATTTTAGATCGTTTTATATCGAACCGGAAAACTAAAATTGAACAGGACAAATAAGACGCCTACGTCTCAACAATATGATGGATAGTAAACAAGAAATGCACTGAACAAAAATAAACTTGGCCAACTTCGTTTTATACGAGGGACGTTGAGAAATATAACCTAAAATATGAAAGCCGGCAGCACTTGAATGTTGGTTAAAAATATCTCAAACGAGAAGGTGTCCGGTACAGTTATATTTTTTCCGGGATCGATATAAAGGAGTGGAAAGGGATTTAGCCGAAAGGACCTTAATCCAAATGTTCATTTGTAAAATATTGTTTATTTTAATTAAAATAAACACGTCGAGTATGTGGTTTTGGGCTATCCAATTGTAAAATAAATTAATTGTAATTTACACACGCAACAAATACTTCACCAGATCTATGCCAATATATTGTACGTAATAATTTAAATTATAAAATACTATTGATATTTGTGCACAACACGTATTTATGTTATGTGTTTACTTTGCTTCACATCATAAACATTACAGTGAACCCCAAACATCTTAAATGGTACAGAACATGAACTCTATTTCATAATGAAAAGGAATTCGAATTGTGTAGGCTACTCACGCGGCCGGCTCGTTTGTGAAGGTAACAATGTTGAATGGAAAAAGAGTTAAAAGGCTGGCGGGCCTTGCTACCGACACGACGCTCGCAAGTGGTCCGCTTACCGCCGCAGTGCCACTTGTGATCACCAATGTGCCGCATCTTCCAAGATTGTTATGGCTTTTGTTTGTAATACTTTATGCGAACAGTTTTTGTAAAGATTCCATTCATTATTTTAAATATTGTAGTAGAATTAAAACAGGACACCTTTGTGTTTTTGTATATAAAATATTGACTGACGTTGAGTTTGTTTATTCTAAACTTAATTAAAACGTTAACAATATAAATTATTTTAAACATTGTTTTTGCAGTCGCAAATTGTTTATACCTAATGGTAATTTCAGCTATTATTTTAATTAATTAAAAAACGATTATTTCTAACAAAATTCCCTGTCCAATAAATATATTTTGAAAACAAATGATCAAGTATGGGCCAAATGTCAATTTATTCATTCAGCGTTCGCCGGCGGAAGATAAACACAAATGGAAATGGAATGGTCGCAACTAAATCGGATCCAGGTATACACGGGCACAAACAATTGGAGCTTATGGAAATCAGGGTCTGTAGTATTTTACCGGATTAAATATACTAGCAATTAGTGTCGTCCCGGCGATCCCCGGCAGGCTAGTTATTTATCGCGAGGTCTAAGACTTAATTAAAACATCTTACTTTGAGCTACCCGGAACTATTCGTGTCCCTTTGATAGCAAATTAAATTAGGTCAAACTCACATCACGTCGCCCCTGTGTCTGTAATTATTAAGTAAAGCCGATAATGATTAGTTTTAACAATTGAGCTTAGTCTTAATATTATGTTGGTGCTCGCAGTTGCTGTGGGTCCGTCTCGTAATATGTTTTTAATTAATCACGCTTATATACAAATGAACTAACAATTCACTGTGTACAATAATAACAGTCCTTTCGTTAATTTCATAATTAGCAACCCTATAAAATTAGGTTGACTGGTCACGTCTACATAAAATAAATTGTCAACATAAAACGATGTATTGAACGCTACATTTGTATGTAATGTATTTTATGGTCAGGTTATTATTTTGATTTATATCATTATTTACTGGTTTTTGAAGCCTCGCCATCATTTAGCGACAATTAGCTGGTTAGCAATCACATTAGCGGTTAACGTGTACTAACGTTGATGTAGGTTTGAACAACCCATTAATTTAAATTATTTATTTGTTTTTGGACGTACTTTGGCATAGTCAGTTACGTTGTAAGGAGGTTTTATAAAGTTTACATACTATAAATGTCTCCAACTTAAAAAAAGTGAATTGAAAACAAACATTTACTATTCTTCAGAAACTTTAGACCTTCATAGCTCATTCATACTTTGCTTTTATATGTCTAAGGATAAAACTTAGCAAAATAACATTAGTAGGAACACGCAGGAATAACAACTAACATTGTACCTAAGCTTTATTCCGTTGTGTAATAATATGTAACGATCTAAAGTGCTTTCATTAGCTGATTAAGTTTGTGACATTTCGTACAGCTCTACTGCCGTGATTCAACTTGGATTTTGAGCGCTTTATTTAATATAATAAAAGTGATGTCCTTCTGGCGGAATTTGCGTCACGGTGGGCGGCTAATTTCAACTGAGAGTAGCCAACTAAGTGGGAGAAATTGTACAGCGAAAGTGTGCGTAACCGCATTCTTTATTTCTGTACACTCGTAGTCCGAAGGGTCAGTAAACCGATACTGACCAAAATGAGATCAGGCATTGGTCAATTACAAGAGAAAGCATCGAAATAAAAATGCCTTCCATATTCAAATCCACATATCCAAACTCTATTCTTAGTACACCTCCGTGATAAGTACTAGTGCAAACGCGACCAAATCTGCGCGGATGCAGACCGCGCATTTGAACCGTGCAAGTTTTATTTACATTACCGTCTTTATCATCGTTCGCACGGATCTTCAGGCTGCGTAGTTGCCTTAAGTCAACCAAGGGGAAAAGGATCCACGCTGTATACTCTGACTTGTACCTTTGCTCTGACGCAATTTGTCACCGCCGATGAATTTTACAACTCCATATAATTATACAGTTGGTACCTACGTAATATTTATATTTTTGTAAGTGCAATTAAGTTTCGTGGTGAATAATTGGCGCCGAAAATTTGCTGTTTAAAAAACATGCAAATAATGAACACACTGTATTGCGGTGCAGTAATTCTTGTTCCTTCTCTATATGAAAAAAGGTGAAATCTCAAATTAAAACTACAAAGACAACAAAAAAATAAATGATCCGCACCTCGATTTTGAAACTAGGCTACCGGCCGTTAAAGAACTTGAACCCTACAATTTAAAACAATTAATGTAAACCTATTCAAGGTTTAAAAATATGAAAAGAAAACTTTAAACTGGCTGAATTAAAATTAAAAGTCAAGAGCAACAGACATTAGCATTACTTTAATCACTATCGGGGGACGTCGGATCTTTGCGGCTTTTGAATGTGCAGGCCAACTGTAGGTGGAATCGCTTGGAATGGAAATTTGAATTAAAACTCCGTTTATTAAGTCTACCCTCAGGATTAGAGTTGGTTTTCATTAAACCGCACGCCATTCATCTCGAATTAAACAAATTATACCTTTGATGCTTTATAAATTACAATATGTCTGCTTTATTTGAATATATTTTTGGCTAGAAAGGGCCTATTCGTATCTCGTTAACTTTAGTTTGGTATATCAATCTTAATTTATAGTGTTAGTATTACTTAGAAGTTATATTAAGCGAACATTCTAAATTGTATAAGCATTAATTGAATACATCCATAGCAACTTTATTGCAGACAAAACGGCAAGTCACGGCAATCTCACCCTATTGAATAAATATAAAGGCTTAAGCTTTTAAATTATAACTTTCAAGCAAACTTTATCAGCATTATATTATCATAATTGGTCCTCTTTGCGCATTGAATTATAATCGTTTCATAATACTATCCCTTTGAAGCGTATTTTGCCTAATTTCTATTAATTACACAGAATATAAAGCTCACAGAATTTATGATTTACGATATTTATTCTCATCATTTATCTTGGTAGGTTTTTTGGCACAGTTATTTATTGTAAATGTTTTTACTTCACATATTGCGGTTTCATCAGCCCCAGAGCCCAAGTTAATGCCACACTAACTTAATAATTATACTTTATAACTCAGATCTCCACGTTTCATGAACACTTCAATGGATTCGATATAAAGGTGCCTATGTAAAATAATAATGTCCTCCTAACTTGCATTATTCGGTAACAACAAATACCTAAGCCTATATTCCTCCCAAGAATTCAGTCAGCCTTTTAACCGAACAACCTCAGACCGTGTGGTCAGTATCTAGTAATTTAGAGAGTAACGAACCGCTAGACGCTTGTGTTAAATTTACCTAGTACTTATTGCATCAAACATTATTACTAAGAATCGTTTAATTACTGAATACTTCATAATAACAACCTCCATCTCTCACATAAACATTGAACTGTTAGTTTACTCGCTACATATTGATAACATCTTGGAGATAACATTCATGGAGCACATGCATGCGACATACCATACCTACATACGTATCACTTTACTGTTAGGCAATTTCATATTGGTAATGGATACTAATGGATGAGAAAGCCTGGGGTTATAAAAGAAAGGAGCTTCTTACGAAAAATGCATAGTAGAAAATGCAGTTCATAGAAAATGTTACAACATTTGCATCACTTAATGCGCCCGACTAATGTTTTTATTAAAATAATTCTAAGCGACTTACTTTTTCTTATGTCAGCAACTGAACTAGAAGATGATACCAAGATATAAACATAGAGTACACTTAGATGTTTAATTGCTATACTATAGGTGTTCATATGAAAACAGATAACTGATACTATTAGTGACACTTGTATCTCTCTATACATATCTACTAGCCCGCAGCAGCATTCAGCTTATTAATAACTTAAGGGCTTTAAATGAGTACTTAATTAAGTAGGTATAACCCTAAAAAATAAACATAGAATCTAAAACAAGCGTTCCATCTGGAAAGAATAGGTTCAAAATTTATTCTAAAGGCTCGAAGGCAATATTAATTTATTGTCTACGACGATCAAGTGGCATCAAAGACGCCGCCGTTTGGAACATAATACGCCTCATAAAGGGAAAACATAATATGTTATGTTGAAGTAGACTGTGTACGTGCATACACAATGTACACAAGCTATAGATAATGATGATGGCAGTTAATTAAGGTTGTCAAGTTACACAAATTAGGACAATTCAGGTCAGTGAATCCGAGCGTCTATTAAAAAAACAAAGCACAAAAGCGCATACTGGTCAGCCAGCCCACAAGTATAAATAAGGCAACATAATTGTAGTATGCAAGCGCAAATTTGTTAATTGTAGCAGTAACAACGTAACCGGCACGTGACTGTAATACGTTCCCAACAAAAGTGCCTACTATGTTCCATTATAATTTACGACGAATCCCAGTGTTGTTTTGCAGCCAGCTGATATCGGCTAATTGTTGTAAGCGCTTGTAGCGAAGAAAGTATTAATAATCTTAAGTATTCTTAAGTTAAATAAGGTACAAACTACACTATATTAATCAACTTTTATTTCATAAAATGATTCTAGGGATAGGGTCGTATAGTCGTGGTGGCCTAGTGGTTAACGTACCGGATTTGTATGCGAAAGGTTGCAGGTTCAAATCCGGGCAAGTATCAATATGACTTTTTCAATGTTATAAATACTTTCTTAGTTATTCTAAGACACCACTGACAAACGGTGACGAAAAACATCGTGCGGAAACCTGGATTTAATTATCTGAAATTGCCAATCCGCAGTGAGCTAGCGTGGTGATCAATGCTCAATACTTCTCTATACGAGAAAAGGTCTTTGCCCTGCAGTGGGACAGTTTTTATTATAATGATAGGATTAGAGAAGGTTCATTCTATTTGCTGATGCACCATAAGTTTGTTGAAAGATTTGCTGGTCAAGTTGATTTTCAATAACAATTGCAACTGCCACAAGGTCAAGATATTTCATATTGACATTAACATGACTGTGTTGCACCTAAATAAATTCGAAATTATATTACTTTTATATCGGTATAACGTTGCTAAAGCTTTTATACAAGGTAATCAAACTATGTCAATAGAGTAGGTACATATATTAAACAAGATTTGCTCCAAAAATATTTTTAGAAGGGGTAAATATTTAACAGTCTCCACGCTCCAGCCACTGAACAGAAACTAGAAAATATTATTCTTTAAAAGATCAAATTTTCTTATTCGAAACAGTAATTGAAATAAATGTGCTTAGGTGTTTAATGTAAAGGAATAAAAACTGTTTTTCTGGGGAGAAAGTAACAATGCCGACCTGGCATTCAGCCAAAGCTAAATTAGATAATGGAGTTTGCGTGCAAAAATATAGGAAAGCGAGAACAAAGACAAATGGGGTCGGCTGTGACTCTGAAATGGTGAAATAAAATAACACGGGGAAGATTGAGGTTGGTCTCCGTGCGGGCGAGCCTCGTGTCGTCACGTGCTTCAAACGTGGTCACACCGAAACCGATATTGCAGCTAAATGGAATAAGTTCCTTTTTAACAAGCTTTTGCGTTTTTGCGGAGCTCCGGAAAAAATGCACCAACTTGCTGGAGTTAGGAAAGTTTCTCGAGTTTATTTTGAAGACTCCCTCGAGCCACACTTGAAAGTAATGTGGAGATGTTTCATTTTATAAAATAAAGTATGGCGATGCAACTTTACAATAAACTTCAAATTCGCGACACAAAATTTAAGGTGAGACATAAAACACTATTCTATTTATTTTAACTTCCTTTCTTACAAAAGTATACTTAAAAACTTATTGCTAAACCGGCAACTTTTTTGAAATCACGAATAAGAATTTCATAAGTTCGTAAAACTGTGCAACATTCTCTAGGGTTTCTAAGAAAAGTTGTTTCGTTACATTTTCCCCTTTCAATCTCGGTATGATGTTGTAATTTTTAGTTAATGTTGTAATTTCTTAGTGAAGCACGTGATTCTATTTCTGTTCGGAGTGAGTTATAAGATTTTATACATGCACGGGATAAAACCAACCGGACTAAATAATAACGTCGTGATGCTGGCAACGATGATTTATTATATCGCTTTCCTCGACCGCCCGAATGAACCACATGAAAAATGATCTCGGTTATTGCTAGCAGCAACTCTGCAGTTGACGCTTTGTTTAAGCACAAATGACTCCCACTATGAAGTTGTTATTTCGTCCGACTTATGTTTTTACCAGATTGTGAACGAACGGCAGGCCTGCCTGTCGCGTTGTCGCCCTCTAGCTTTCGCCACACAGTGATAAATCGTCTGCCACAAAATCTCACTGTTTTAGGTGTATTGTTGTCTTCTAAGCGTGTATGATTCAAACAAATAAATAATAACTTTATTATACTTTTCGGACAGTTATTTTATCATATTTACAGTATGTAGTAAAATGTGTCATTTCGGTATTCTAGGATCGCAAACATTAACCGTAAAAAAATAACTAGACCCTTAATTTTCCTTTTGTGTCCTATTTTACGCTGCCACAACAAGGTCCTAACAATGGTCGACATCAACATGCAGATATAATAGGTAGGTAGGTACTATTTATTTGAAGTTAATCAGCGGCAGAGTCGAAAATGCTGCTTTCTTGTGGCTAGACCTTTTAATTGTCACTTCACTTTAAACGGGGAGTGCGAAACGGTTGTGATAAGGGTTTCTTTTCTCGTCGGTGCCGGAAATTAATTGTCACCGAACGGAAAATAGGGCGAAAGTCCAATTAATTATTAGTCACTTCATTTATTTAACCCGCCTGCGCAGAGCTTCTTTCTGATATGAATGTCTAAGTGCCAGACTAATCTTAAGTCGCCCTTTTTAAAATAAGGGCCTCGAATTTTTCCTTGCTTAATTTTGCTATGAGTATTCCGAGCCTGAACATTTTCCGTAAAAGCTTTTTTACTAATTCAAGTATTTGTAAATGTCGCTAGTGGAAGTTACTTCTCTTTTTAATATTGTTTTAATAGACTTTTTGATCCATAAAACATAGGTTCAGATTTTTCTTGTAAAACACTTACAATATGAATATTTTTGTATGTCTGACATAAATGAAATTTGATAAAATCTGATTTTAGAAACTTACATTTTAATACAAATAATCACATAAATATCTTGTAATATACCTATCATTATTCAAATTGTTTTCAGACTAATAGCACTTAATTTTATATAATCGTAAATATAATCTAATTATGTATGAATCAAAATGATATAGAATCAGTTAAAATAAAAAGGTCTTAATGCCAACTTTTGTGTCTACATAAAAGTTGCGTCTAAAATTGTAAAAAGTTTGAATGAAGTGACTTAGGTAACTCGCGGCGTTTTGCGCCGACAGCTGCGTTGATCCCATCGCCTCCCTAATGTTACCAAATAAAAAATAATATTTATTTATAGGTAGATATCAAAAGCACAACGTGATATGGAAAAAGTTCGTTAAAAATCAATGCTGCAGGAGTTCAAACAACTTTTATGAAAGTTAATATCAACTTTGGGCTGGCATGGTGCTTTTAGCGTTCTGATACGTCACAATGACTACACAAAAATTGTGTACAATCTATGTTTAAATATATTCGCAGTCAATAGCTTATTTTATAATGTAATTTAGCAAATTGATGAAAAAGTTGTAAAAATGCGTGATTAGCAGGTAGGTAGAATGTAGGCCCATTAGCTCCTTTATGGGGTAAAATAGGTCCAAGAGGCAAATAAAGGAAAGAAATGGAGACCGTTAAAACAAAACAACGCATACAAATGCATTGTTGGGCGAAATCCAACTGAAATTTTGGAGCTACCACAAATACCACACATATTGTTCTTGGTTGTAAGTCAATCGTCTACAAGATATAACTCGGTATACAATTTAGTAGGCAATAACTTAAGTTAGTCTCAGGGATCATCTGAGGCAAAATAACGTGTTCCAGTGTTAGTAGTAAAAGTAGAATGATGATTGCAATGTGAATGGGGGCCACAGATAAGACAGTTTATTTGCTTTCATTTGGATTCTAATATTTACACAAATGCACGTATTCGACCGCGACGTCGAGTCTGCGAAGTTAGCAAACAAATGACATTAGCATTGCCTTAATCGACACCGCGGGAGCTGTACGGGCGGTCTATACTCAGTGTGTCGGGCTCACTCCACGAGCAATTTTCTTGTTTTGACAATTCCACACAATTTGAATACTACCATCAGTATTCAGCTCCAACGCCAGTGATTATTTAAATTTTGTACCTCAACGCAAACAGAAAGCTAATCTCTTTTGTTTGACAATTAATTTGGCAACTCGTTTTGTTGCGTAATACAGAATCTTATTATAATCCTGAAATGACAAGCACCTCCTTGATTGTTCAAGAAAGAAAGGCAAACAATGTAATATAACTGCTAAGATTTGGTTCAATTGGTTTTGACTTGAAAGAAATACTTAGTTTAAAAAAGACAATATAGCTTTGTCGTCTCGGTTATATTGTTCACGTGAACAATATAACGATTGGACGTGCAATCGTGTATGTAACAATTTATTTCAACTAACGGAAGACACAATTCTTGATAAAGCGTTATATTACAATTTCGCAATGGAGATTGTTTTAAATGAAGGCAATGAGACCACCGGCACTACGGCGCACGCTGCATGCGCGCCCCACTTTATTGGAGTAAAGGAAACATTTATTACATGTTAAGAGCCCCTTTATGTCTATACCGTTGCCAAGGACCTAATAGAGTATAAATGTACGCGAAATGTGAGTACCCACCGAGCTCATGTTACCCCAGTAACGGACTTTTAAACTGGCATACAGACCTTTCGCGCCACACTTAAATGAATAAAAAATATTTACGCATGGGAAACAAACCCTCAATCGCAATGTTCAGAAACAGCAATATCAATGAATTTTATATTTTGTGACTTGAGTATCTACTTCCAATACTTTGGGGAAATTCGTCCCCTTCAGAGGTGGTCCTCAGCCGTTGGGGTACCATTATTGGATTCTGGCATCTGTGCATGTAAACTTTGTTTACGAATGAAAAGTTACAACTGATTTAAATTCTCCCACTTTCCCATTCTCTTTTTTCTACTGAGATTTTACGAGCTTGTATTATGAAAATCGATAAACTATATATTACCATTAGCCAAGTAGTATTATCAAGACATCATAATTTTTTTGTAACTCATGTATGTTCAATAATTTCATACAGCAAACTTCCTGTAAATTATTTACTCAAGCTAGAATATTGTTACATTATAACACGTTTTACTGACGAGCCAAGTTTCCAAAATTAATATCACTAATCGACACTGTAACGTTTAATGATCCTGTCAGGTGTTAAGATCATCAACCGGCTAACGTTAACAGTTGTCGTTGTTATGTTTATGTAAATTATAACACAAATTATTATGTTTTGGCTAGTGCCTTTGTAAGGAGCTTAGTGACGGCCGTCTGGGCTTTAGTGCCGCCTATAAATAAGGCTACGCTGTCCAAATATCCAGCAACCAACTAATTGCCACAACTTAATCCACTAAAATAAAATGGGGTCCAAATTATACAAGTCACGTTACCTGCAAGTGATTTAAATATACGCTTTTCTTTTGTTCATTGAAATCTCAGCGGTAAGCCACGATTTATTAGTAGTTAATGAAAATAAATGCTGCTATTACGTGTGTCGTACTTATATTACACTAAACCAAAGGCTACTTACACATTACAATATATCATTGGTAGGTACAACAGTTGCATTAAAATTATTATTTTGGACTGCCATGTTTGTCTATTGTTTGCTGACCTTTCTGACAGCGTTGTAGAAAGGTTCGATACTTTATTTGAGGCAACTATTAATATATTTTCTGAGAGCAATATAAGAAGAGAAACATTTTTTTTATTTCTTTAAAATATTTTGATATCGAACGAAAATAATGCCCCAAATCCACTTAACATTCACGCAGCAGAAAGCGATATCTCCCTTGATCTTAAATAATCTATTACGACGCCCATTGACATCTGTATTCGTACTGATGCTGGTATTTTAGAATCGTAGCAGGAAAATCCAACAGGCAACAGCCCCCCTGTGGTCGGACGCGCCCCGGGCACTGGCCGCTTCCGCCGCGCTATAAATACGACGCGCGGGCGCCCGCTCCGATTAATCACGGATACCACCTGCGTCTGCCCGCCACACCTGAGAGGCCAAAGCAAAAACATTATGCCAGATTAGTGACGTCACTATACTAATATCCTAGTTGTGTCTTTAGGAAATGTAAAGGTTTGTGTAGCTCGCGGATTTCTTTTTTTGCGGTGGTGGCTCACAATATCACTCCTACTTGGATAGTTTGTTTTATTACCCGACTGCATGACGTAAAAGACGGTAATATGTTTTTATTTATAGTTCAAGGAACTATAAATCATTCCAATCAAATTCTACATATTTCAAAAATGTTCACTCAATTTCTGGAAAAACGATAAATGTATATTGTTGTTTAACCAAAAATATTATTTCTGCGTAAATTTTTTTGCATGACTGTGATAATTATCTACATTCAATAAAACAGGATTCTAACTGTATTAAATAAGCATCGCTGGAATATAGGTTATTTTTGTGCAATATATTCAGTTGTGCATAGATAAATTAGTGGCGGGCAGCAACAACTTAGGGACCCTTGGGATAGGTCGACGCTTCCGATTGAGAACATCTATATATATTCGGCGGCTCTTTATTTCTTTATGCTAGTATATATTCTAGAGACTGGGTGCTAGTTTGTTGCCTTCTAAATAGGGGAATTGGTCAATATATTGTAGGAAATAATCTGCCGACCAGATTGAGCTTAAAGTAACCTTCTATTACCGGACGTTTTCAGAATCATAGGACCCATTTATTAATGTCACTGGTGTACTACTAACCGCTACCACAGAGCACAAAGTTTTTATGTTTGAAGTTGTATATGTTTACAGTATTCATTAGTCCCCACAATTAGAAGTGTGTTATATAGTGGGGATGTTAGTACGTATCTATTGTTTCATACCTCGTATATAACTAACTAGTTTAAAAATCTATTTATTAAATACAATATCGGACGAAATGAGGAGATGACTAAATAACATAAGTGAATACAATCTAAATTATTATGACAGTTCTGTAGACAAGTTAAAAACCATAATAATATATAATCATATCATAAAAGTTATATAACTTAGCGTTTATGTAGATATTTATTTTAGTCGAGGACTATTCCTCGGAGTATCACTGCAAGAGTGATGGTATGTTCAGCATACAATTTTAAAGCGGTCGGAGTAGGGGCGCGGGCGCTCGGAAAAATTTGCCGAGTCACTCGCCGACCGCATGACAATCGAAAGGTATGAGATTGGTGTTCCGGTGAGTGTGTAATAAAATAGAATAGAGAAATATATATTTAATTCACAAGGATGGTCGAACTTTTATATTATTGTAAGTCTATGTTTTACATTGCTTGTTGATCTAGAGGTCGTGGATTTTTTTTGCCCTGGTTCAATTTCTGCGTCGGTTTAAGAGCTATTGGGTTTTACATTAGGTAATTCTCAGTAGCAATCCGGAGTCTTTTATCAGGTTAATGACAATTAATTAGACTTATTAGGACTACTTCTTAAAACAGGCGAATAAATGTTAGACATTATTTCGAGTAGCGTACAACCTTTTTGAGATTATTGTCAAGGCATTGATTTAGCCAACTCAATAGGCGGCTGTGCAAGTGCGGATCAAAATATTCGAAATAGTAACAAGTAGATCCACCAACATCGGACTAGACAGAATTTTGTTTTATTCAAATAGTCTAAAAACAAGAAGAACAAAAGAACTGCAATTACCAATAGTATATTCAAACGTCTAGAATTCTAGACCAAAGCCCATGTTTATAACCTATAAACAAACCGCACGAAAACCTCATTACCTTTCGTCGTAGTTACGTAGATTGAATCACGTTAGCAAATAAGTTTACAAGAAAAACATAGGGATGTAAAAAGAAAAATCTCATACCGAGTATCCCCCACAGATTCGAAGCTGGCAAGTTTCCGATCGAGGTGCACTTACGTTGGTATAAATAAATACGTTGGGGCATCCTTGGCTCCTCACAGGGGCAATTAATCAAGTTGACCACCTGCTCTTGTACTCTTATATCACGGAGGACAATACTGCGGTCCTCGTGGTACTAATTGGAAGCAGTATGATTAGTTTTAGTTAGGTGAGAAATACGTGAAAAATTATGAAAATTGTAAATTTACTTTCTTCACTGAATTGGTTTCTATAGATATATGGAGATGCATAGGTACGTCTATGTAGATATAAGCTTGCATAATTCTTTAGAAATAGTCTACTGTTTAAAAAAATATGAGATAAGCGGAAAGTTCATAGTGTTCATTCAGACTTATAAAAAGGTTGAAATAAATTAACAATCCTTCTGCTCATTCATAATTTATTCCTGGAATAGAAAAGAAAAGGTAGTTTGCAAATGGCAGGAATTACAAAAATAAACGACGTATGTAGGTATTTTCTTAGAAAAAATAACAGATGCACGATACACGAGAGCTTCTCAGCGTACAAACACCGGGATTTACATTTGCTCCGAGAATAAGAAGCGGGCTAGTTCGTACATAAGTTATACACGCTTTGTGTCCATCTGCATTTCTGCAGCGGCAGCGCAGACGCTCGTAAATAATCCTTTGGACCTGAAAAACGTTTCAGTGAATCCAATAAAATACGTATCCGCAGAGACTACGCCGCACCGAGCTCGTTACCACGCCTAGACGATTTATTGAGATTTGAAGGCTGAAATATTGTAGGTGTTCCATTTTAAACTCTTTTATGAAATACAACTATTCAACCCGGCTTACAATTTAATTCGAAGCGTTTCAATTCGCGGAAATGAACATCTTAAGGTTTGAGGCACGAGGAAATGCGGTTTTAATAAAGACGATTAGATGTTCTTTAAGGTTCCTACTGTTGTATACTAACACAAAAAGTAATTATGCCATTTTAGGTATGGTAGGTACTTTAAATAACATGAACAATTATTAGGCAGTATTTATATCTGAGTATTTTCCTAAAAGCGTTTCCTTTGAACGAGAAAATTCAATTATTATCAGTGCTGTCCAATTAATTTCCGGCGGCGCTGAGGCTGATAGTGTCAAGGAAAATATAAATTATCGAAGCAATAATTTTATTCTGTACCCATATCATTCTAATGATTAAATACGCCATAACCTTTTAAGAATCATTAAATAATTATGTCTACATTTTATACTAATAATGTTGAAGACATCATTAGGGTGACCTACCTGCCACTAACGTCACCAATAATTTCAAACTTTAAGGTCACGCGATAAAAGAAAATTGCACTTTTTCTTTTCAAATGACAGTGAGGACGAGTTGGTCTAATTTGACAGCTTAACGACCAACGATCCACAGTTAGCTCGAAAATGGAGCGAAAGCTCCACGTAAATGTGTTTCCATCGGGCTCTTTGAACAAACGTTATTTTAGAGCGTATTTACATTTAGTATCGAAGCGCCAGTTAGCTGCCATATAATTACACATGGCGCCGCACAAAGCGAGCGTAGCTAAAATATATTCTGCTTAATCTTCATTATGAATGTGAAATCCGTTCATGGCCTGAGGCCGCCACTCGCGTTTCATGTGACATGGGACACAATGTAGTAAAGATAAGGTGTCCCCTTCCAAGCCACTGAGTCTATTGTCGATCTCTTACGCAGCTACGGCATGTTAAAAGGAGCGAACCGATAGCTCGACCGTTACAAAGCACCCATTTTTATATGAAGATATAAATTATAACATAACTAGCACATAATTACGTTCCTCGCTCAGAGAAAAGCCACAAAAGATGACGAATCGCGTAATCTGTACAAGGTGGTATGGTACCAGTATATTAGGTGAATTGTTTAGAAACCATACAATGATAGGTAGACCAAAATTAGACGGCATAGTTCTTCTTTAGTGAAAATGGCTTCCTTTAGATAGAGAAAACGTATAATGGAATGCAATAACTCTTGACCGGGTGTGCGAAGAAATAACACTGTGTCATATTTCACAACCCTCCAACATTTTTATAAAAGCGGACCATCTGCTTTTGACCCCTCATTCTTTTTGTTTCTCGAATTATTTCTGTATAAGTAAAATATTAGATATCAGCGGATATAAGTTTTCCGGTGCACGTTCCAAGCCAATTTGTATTGCTACGGCGTTTTTGTTTATTATTTGTGTTCTAAACTGCATGTACTCGTAAAACATTCCCAGATTTTATTCTAATATTCCAAAATCAAATATAAGTAGGATCTACATAATTATTTATAACCGGTATACATTTTATTGGTTTTATTTAATTCTATCATTGGGTGAACGCTTCAGGAAAAGATTTTTGTAATTCTTTCTTGTTTTATTGTAAAGTTTTTTAATGCAACTGCATGTAGCGTTTCCACAAACCAGATTTAAGTAAGAGATTTACTAAAATCTTGTACATTCGCCGACCTCTCTCGTACGAACATTCGCCACAATCTGCATACTCAGTATACGTCCCTACATATATATCTGTTAAGTTCTCGCTTTGTCACTGCTATTGAATTAGCCGCACGTTGAACAGTCATTCGTGTCATTTCAATTCTAAATTTACAAAATGAATTATCCAAAGCGTGCCATGCCATCTCAACGGTATAAGTTTGTTTGTAAACTGTAGGTAAAAATTTTTTAGAACATTCATCATTAATTTTTTTGATAAATGTATTTCAAATACCACTTTGATTTTTCAGATAATGGTATATCAAAAGAAATTGGACAATAACTTTTTTTACTATTTAACGAAAGCTGAAATGTTTAGTTTTATATTTTCAACCCTGAATAGTTTTATGTCATCCAAAAAGAAAATGTAGAGGGCGAGCGTTCCTCGTGTCCATAAAAAACTTCTGTGGAGTGAACGTGTAAGGAATACTCGTAAGCGTCACAGGAACCGGGGTGACTGCGGTCATTCCGCTAAACGAAGATCAGAATCGCAAGCTGTTAGCATAGAGATTGCGATCGAATGAATGCCGCCCCAAGTATTCCATCCCGAAATCGAGGGGCTCCGAATATTGCGGCCGCCCGATACAGCCCTTTTTGACTCTACTAACATTCCAACGCGGTACTAAGCCGCCCTTTGATTTTCTTTATATCCTAAAATACTTTCAAATTTTACGAATTTACATTCGCATTTTCCTTGACGACGATTTATAGCCACTAACATGTTTGCATATTAGCATTTGGGATGATAAAGTGAACGAGCATCAATTCATTCAGGCTTTAAAAGAGAAATGACACATTCACAAAAAAATGTCCACTGAAATATTCGAACCCATCGATTGTTTTGTACTGAGAAAAACTTTCTTTGTAATTTGATCGATGGCCTTTTGTCCATTAGGGACCTTTTAAAAGTTGTCGTTTGATTTCATTGTGTACTTCAACAATAATCACGAAGTTCTTTGTTCGGGAACTTTCGGTTTTCCAAGAAAAAATAAATAACCATTAATCATGCAAATGTTTTGTTTTTAGATTTATTTTATTTATCAAACGAAGGGTAAAAACTTGGAAAGACGTTGAACGTCTTGAACGTCGCGTCGTAGCTTATGTATCGTGACTTGAAATTTGACTATTAATAAATTGGCTTACTGGAAGGGTGTGCTCGTGTTTTCCTCGTGTATTTTTTGTGACGATCAAAATCAGATCGTAGATAAAAGATTGGAGGGGGCGGCGCGAGGCGCGCAGCGTCGCGGTGCGACCGCGAGGCGAGCTTGCAGAAGGTGCCAATATATTTCCTGACGGTTGAACGGTCAGGTAATTGTGGCTGAAACTTATCTCAAGGGGCGGACGTGAGCAGAATACCAAATAGTTTTTAGGTCTTGCAAATTATAAACGCTGTCCTCAATGTTTAGTCCCTTGGCATCTACAAACACCAAGTGAGCGTCGACTAAATGAATCCCGCATAATTTATATTTTGTTTGCAAAGGGCCAATTAACTTCATGATTTAAATTATTTTTATGCTTATCTAATGTGGATGAAAGGTTGAGCTTGATACGGGCTGTTTCTAAGGTACGCGCAAATTACATATGAGAATCCACCACTAGAAAAGTTTTTTTAGATATCGTTGTTTTTTAAACAAATATGAAAGAAATGAGATCTTTTCTATTTTATGCATGGTGGATGCTGACTCTACTTGTTAGGTCTGAGGAGAGAGTAACGAAGAAGATTGGATCCAGTATCCAGTGCTCTGACTGTCACGGACTCACGGCTGAACACACGAAGCTTTAGCTGACTTCACAAAATCTCCAGACCTGTACGTTTGCGATGTCCCAATTTATTTGAAATTTGTTTAGTCTAAAGGGTTTTTGCATGATATGATTAGTAGTTAGTGCTTTGGAAGTAATGTATAATTTTCGCAAATGTTGATGAAGGTTACTTTTACTTTACTTTAATTTGTCTCTTGAATAAGGTCAATTAGGTACTTTTATGGCAATACCTAATTGTGGACGCTATTTAAGATATAAATATCATAAATTATACTTTTAAATGCAGAAATGAAATGACATACATTTCCTGAAGTAGTTTGCAGGAACTACGGATTTACACTAGCTTCGATCCTAACCGTAAGCCTCATTAACTTTCATCAAAATCGTACATGCTTGTCGGTGTAATTCAATCTGGTACGACTATTTTGGCTGCAGTCTTCTCCTTTTAACGAATTCTAAAGCAGTTTCTTACAAGTATAAGTAACAATTATACTATACACATTAATCTTATGAATTTCTTTCACAGGCAGCTTGGCAGGTGGTATTTTTTATTTTCTTAACAAGTCGCCGCGACTTCCAGTAGTATCAAAGGTTGAAACTTGCCTGAATCTCACTGACGTAGACTTTGTTCAAGTTATTTACTTTAGAGCGCGCTCATTAGCTAAATGACCGTGCTTTATTGAAAGAGTAATCAAAAGTGGAATGGAACGAACTACGTAGCGTTGCATCTCTGAATTCTGAAACAACTTGTCGAAATATGTTTCCGTAGAACTTTGTATATATTTTGGTGGGTAGAATATGTTATGCGTCTGTACTCACATACACGCTAGTAACATTTCCACTGTAGAATATATCTTTCTATGATTTATATAAGAAAAATATGTGATTGTAGGACTATTGCAGAAGAAAGCATTAAAAATTTAAATCCTGATTCATAGGTACTTGATTGTAATAGGTACATGTTTATTATTCACAATAAATTATAGTACCTAAGTAAATGATAACCAAAACAGAGATGATAAAGAATCTTTCTAGCAAACATGTATTTAAGTAGGTACGTAGGTTCCTTCGCATATGGCTGCAAAGTTAAGGTCCGTAAAGGAAAAGATAAGTTTTATTACCCAAGTTCATTAGCAGACCGGTCATGGCGCTAGTGCATGTATACGACATAGTTGGTAAATACAGATATAGCAGACGGAAAGCAGCTTTATTGCTTAAATAATGTCTTTTGATATAAAGTACTTTAAAGCTTCCCAAAGCGCAATTCAAAAGTTTTTACGATTTGTAAACTAACTACTTCCATATCCGTGAAACGGTACATAAAATATTAATTAAAGTTTAATTTGTGGAAATATGTTCTATGTACTATATTCAAATTTTGCTCGTCGGTCGAGTAGATTGTTAGATGAGATAAGATAAGTTTATTTGTTCAAACATGAGTACACATAATATTATCAACAAAAAACTTTTAAAATAAATAAGTTATTCATTGCTTTTTTGTTATTGTCATATTATGAACCATAGTAGCAATTTAAAAAGCTAATACGAGTGTCTGGACCTTGGGAAAATTTGTCGTGTTGTTTCTAACAACAATAAATATTTTTCAAGTACTGTGCATACATCCATCATCCCTACCTAGGCTATTTAATACATGAAGCAATTAAACTGACGATCTATGAATCAACAGATGGATCTTCGGACAGATTTCCGGATGGGCTTAACGTTAAAACGGTATTGTTATGTGCCACTGAAATGACTAATATTGTTACATAGACCGGACAAAAGTGAGTATACAACCTTAACAACAATCTATGTATTATACAAGTATAACACATATCTATGTAGGTATTATACAAGTACCTAAAGAGAGAAAACATTATACCCTATAAAAACTAATTACGCTCACGGACAGGGTGAAATTTGGCATTGCTATAGTTTATATGGAGATAGCTGAAAATGAAATATAATTAGGGGTGAATCTCATTGGTCGACAACTTGTAATAATCAAACCTGGCAAAGAAACACTTACGGAGAAGTTCCAAGCAGCAACGCTTGCTCTCTGCGGGTAGGCGATAAAATTCAGATTTGATCACGATACTATAAGATATTTAAATAACATCTCATCCGTACATATAATTTTCTTGTAATGTAGGGTGGGCGCGCTGGGACGCAGAGGAAACAAAACCGATATACGGTTATTCCCTGACAGCTGAGCTCTTAGGTGATTGTGGCGGAAACTTTTATCGGATGTCGAACGTGAGCGAAATAGCGATTCCCGCGAGTTCACCTGTTTACACCGACAAACATGTGCCCTCTAGAAGAGATAAGAATCAAGAGAGGCATCGGGAACGTATTACCGGTTATTGGCAAGGCACTTTTAAACGCACGATTTTGTGAATAATTTTTAACCTACATTCAATTTTTCTATTTAATGTTAGAAGTCTTACTGCTATTAAAAAAATACGATTCGTTAACTGTTTTAGGACGTCGATTTTAACAAGGTTCTTACAGGAACTAATATCATATTATTGTTTGGTTCTTTGAAATATGATACTGACGTATTCTGACGCTTTGTCGTATTTCAAAGAACTTTACCTTGTCGCTATCATAAAGCTGAGAGGATTTCTTTTAAATATTTATACTAGAGACGCGATAATAAGATATAGTTTCCTTCCAGTGGCTCTGTCTCCGCTGTAGCTTTTAGCTTTCTACACCCAAACATGCCAGTTTACTATCAATAACGCGTCATTTTATCCCATAAAGCGTATAAGCCTTATGAACTATAAAACTGAACAATTGAATTATTATTACGCCATCAAGCACTAGGAAGGTACGGCGGAACATAATAAACAATTCTGTTTTAACAGTTGCGTATTATTTGCATAATCCATTTTATTCTGGGAAATTTGCCAGCTCGCTAACGTTAACTTGAAGTGACTTAATAGTACAGAAGTGTGTACGCAAAATGATTGAATATTATTATGTATTTTGTACAAATATTGACCTACGATTCACAAACCGTCTCATCTGATTAAAAGCTAACTAAGGTACTTACAGAATGTAAATACAGTATACATAGTACCTAAGTATTTATGTTGACTGATGATAGATACCGGGAAATCGTTAAATAAGTCTTGATTCCGAGATTTCGTTAACTTATTCATATAGCGTCATTTATTAATAGAATATTTGCTGGAACCAGGAACAAAATACTTTTATAGAAGTTAACGATTTAATCTCAAGTGGAAATTTGAATTATAACCAAAGTTTACTTAAATTATGGTACCTTCAATCTACATATACAATAAAGTGTATGCTATCTATCTGTCTAGCTAGGTATTGCCAGATGCTGTATACTGTATCACAAATGCCACACCACGTATTGCATCCCGAATGTTTTTAGCTCCGTAGCCTTTGTACTTCTCTGTTTGTTTTTACCAGTGACAACGTTTTTTGTTAACGTCACTCTGATGCGATTTTATTAAAGAGCCGAGGAGACAGATTCACTTTAGATTTGCTCAATTATGTAAGTACCTGAGATGTAGCTCGCACCTTCACGTTGATTTTTATTCTAGTTCTAGAAGTTTTCATCAGACTTATTCGTTCACGTTTACAAAACTTACATTGGGATATTGGTGTTCAGTTTTTAGCCTACCGTTCACCGATAATGACATCATCACCCTTACTGGGTAAGGTTATTGCTAAAATTTCATCAAACCAGAGCAGCTACCGATAATTCCGTAACGATAAAACTCAATAATACTTTGCCTGTTCCAGCACGCAGTGATTGACAGCAGCCAGCAGCGCTTGCGACCGCTCAACCAAAAAGGCTTATTTAATTTCATAGAATATTTTATCTGGGTGTACTTTTAATATTTAATCCGAAAACCTCTTTATTATAATCAATTCTAGATAAAGATTAAACAATGGCAAGTGGCATCCATGTGGAAAACCTAAAAAAAAAAGTACATACCATATTTTCAAATTCGAAGACCAATACAAATTGTGTCAGTGCATCTATTTATCTACACGATTACAATCATTTTACTGCTTTTTAGTAATAAAATATTATGATCAGCGGCTTTCTACTTGCTATTTAATTATTTAAATTCTGTTTTCAACTATAATATTAATTATTTCTACAATAATACGGACGAAACTATTATACTGCAATATGGTGACCTAATTATTAGTTTTGACCTAATTGAATAATGTATTGTAAAATAATCAAATCTAAGTACCTATTTCTCTTGATGACAAGTCAAAATTGTGTACAGCACAATTATTTGAAATTCGTCCCTCTGAATTTGTCATCCTCGTTAAACGATTAACCGTTTAAATTATTTTTTGTGAAATAAGTTTATAACACAGGTGAGTAGTTTTTCTCTGAGGATCCAATTACTACAGTTCAACTTAGTAGATATTAGAGGAGACTGAAATATAGCTACTTTGTTAAAACAATCTCTACACGAAAACATAACTTATCCACATTTTTCCATTTTATACTTATAGCTTGAAGCGAGCAAAAGAGAATAGTATTTCCTGAGATCCCCAAGTATTACGGCTCAGTAAAATGTGCGGCATATACACAGTGCAGCGCGGAGCAACTCGAGTGAGACGTAGGTGAGGGCGGGTGTTCTCTTTCGATCGCGGGAGCTCAAGATATCTGTAATGGCCACTCGAGCTATCTGCTCAACCGTTATTCTCAACAAATCTTCCATATTGCGGCCAACCGGAGCTCAATCAATACTGTGCAACGCGCGTATAGTTTGTTTTCTATTTTGAATTTGTTTACCTCCTGGCTTCAGTCACGACGTGTTTTGCTGTGTTGCAGTTTTGAACTGAATACCAATATTTTCGTACTTAAGTGTTTATGAAGTTTATCGCTATTCTGTGCGAATATAAATTTATTAAATATTTATTGAAAAACTTTTTGTGGGTATGTGTGTCAGTTCAGTTTTCAATATATCAAATATCGAACATCACCACGTTTTAAGTTTGAATAAGATCAAATCTAGATATCCATTGTTAGTAGACATAACCAGTTGGCGACTTTAACCACAGTCCGTAACTTTTTGTACTTTCTCATTGGAGCAATGAACAAGTGAAATTAAGATAATGTTCTAATGGGTCGCATAAAGGAAAGTTATAATATCCAGAAGCACATTCGTTGCTATGGAGGTCTGCTTTGTTTCCGACTTCACAAACTTTTCCCTGTTACATTGTTCACTTTGCCGGGAATCGGTACTACGCTTTATGGATTGGTACCCACCTATTTGTTTTCCGTCTGCACGTACTCCAACAAAAGGCATTTTGCTGATGAGATAAAAATTATTGTTACCCCCGTCGTGGGGAGTTATTGAAGTGGTCAAACGAACTTTTTTTATTTGTGTTATTGGAGTGGAGGTGTTGTTTACGGCGGTGCCAGGATTAAGTGAAGCCGTTAGAGTAGTGACGGAGGCCGGAGCTCTGGCGGCAAAGGGGAGGCGGCGAGGTGAATAATTGCTGCAATCAGTGCCAAGCCAACTAAACGATGATCAAACTGAGACTCGGTAAACTTGGGGATTGCTTCTTTTAAATATGATTTCTGTTGTGTGATGTACTAGAAATTTTAAAATGCAGGTTGTACAGGTATTTATATCTAAATTTTTTAGTTACGTTTTAGCTTTCGTTTAAGTGTAAGCTAGAATTTTTTTTTAATGTACAGGTAGGTCTAGCAAACCTACTCCCAAAACTAAATAATTTGGGTTTCATAAGGGTTTATTGCAAGCGAAAGTAGTCCCAGCTCTGCGGGATGGCCTAGCGTTAGGAGGTTGAACCTTTCTTAGACAAAAAGTTGGATTCAACCAAGAGGCGTAGTTTCTAATCCTATAGTAAATAAATAAATATATTTAGCTTAAGAAAAATTATACAAAATGATTGCCTCATCATCGTCACTAGCCGGAAGATGTCCACTGTTGAACAAAGATCTCCCGCATAGAACGCAACAATGAACGACAGTTTGCCATTTCAAATACTTAACTGTAAGTAGGTACTATATATGTATGTATCTATTATTACACAACATTGAAATCATAATATTATTCGCAACACGCAAATATTGATACAATAGTGTTAATAGGACGATTCTCGTTCACGTTGTGTTTACCTAGAGGATGAGAATACATCGAATCGCGTCTCATAAACAACTAATTAACAGAATACGATAATAAGCAAACATGTGTTCTGTGTAACGTAAGCAGACTAACTAGCATTAATCGAGTCAAAAACTTTTGAAAGCCGATTAAGTAAATTAATTAATATCGATGAAACAAAGTGATTGATGGTGTACACATGAGAACATACCGCAATCTTGTTTCTCGATTCGTGGTAAGAACATCAAAGATACTAGTAAAATAGTTACTTACTAACATAATATTAATTTCATAAATTTGCATTAGGTAAATAACGCTGATGTTATTTAGTTGTTGTTCTTTAGAAACAAATAGAGCACATACTGTGTTTAGTCTATTTATCTTCATAAAGACGATGTAGTTTAGAATGCAGCATGTTTAAGTTGATTGCCCTTTATATGTATAGTACCTAAAACAATGTAATACACCATTGTTTTCATTATTCATTTTTTATTCTGTCGATATTTAAGTTAAGTGTACAATAAAGAATGTTTGTCTCGAGTCTGGATGTTAGTGTATATGTTATTTTATTTATTTCATTTACGTTATTTCATGTTTGTGGGATACACGGTACACCCTTGTTACAGGTGAAATTCCTAGTGTGGGCCGACGTTTTTTTTAATAATAATAATATTAAAATGAGTAGTCAGTCAATCACTAGTAAATTACCAATTAAACATTATTTACACGCAAATTTGTACCTAGACATCTCTCCAAAACAACAAACATTTTACTCATCGCGGTTATATTGTACATATAAGTCGATTACTTAATACATTAAAACGAGGAGGAAAAGTCTTGATACATTATAACAGAGAGGCAATTACTTAAAGCTGTCTTGAGTGACGATGGCTAAGTACATCTGATGTATTTAGGACAGTTATTATCGTTGAGACTTGTATTCCAAATGGTTTTATTTCTATTAACTCTTTAAAATCGCTTGGTTACCGCAAATATATTTTTTAGACTTATTGCCTTCCGCGTAGCTATCTGTAGCTACTATGCACCTTTAAAGAAATAAATATCGATAGAATAGCTATTCTAAAAATTAGATTGGTATACTAACATACGTTTACAATGTTCTTGTTTCTTAATTAGAATCATGAATAAAACATACTTAACAGGTTTGACGACCTGTTTAGCGCAGTGGCTAAGCGATTGGACTGCTGCGCTAGGGGTTGCGGGTTCGATTCCCGCACGGGGCAAAACTTTGTGCGAACCACAGATGTTTGTCCCGAGTCTGGGTGTTTGTGTATGTGATATTTCATGTTTGTGAAACGCACCCACGACACAGGAGAAATTCCTAGTGTGGGGCGACGTTTTTTAAAAAAGAAAAAAAAAAAAAAAAAAAAAAAAAATACTTACTTCGAATTTCAGGACACAAAACTAGACTCAAGACGACTTTACACAAGTTGGTTTCCAACGTCAGAAAAGGAAACGACAAAGGTGCAAGTATGTTGAACAAAGCTAATCAAATGACAAAGAGCATACATCATGCAGAAGTTAGCGGCGGGTGCAGGAGTCAGGCCGTTTTTATGGTCCAACTTGCCGGCACAATGCCTTGGAATGTGCGAAGTAAACACTTAACTGCAGGTTTACTTGTCGTAATGCAGTGCAAGTTTCACCGCACGCTCGACCACGGCAGAACTGCGCCGTACAAAGTTTTATGGTTGCAGTTTTAATGTGGACTAAGCTCCGGTGACTCCGCCGAGGGCCCGCTCTTTTCGTTTCGTTTCGGACATCAAATTTCATCCTAATTTTTTTCCTCCAACTTTTGCAGAATAACAGTTCCCAGAGAAAATTGTGCTATATACGCTAATGAGGAGACCGCTACGCTCAGTTTTCCTTTGACAACTCTACACTTTAATGAAATAACGACTTCTGTTGTAATAAAATTAATTTGACAAATATTAATGCTAATTAGAAGTTCAGTTGTTAGTGCGGTCATAAATCTGTCCAACCAGTCATAATGTAGTCATTAATTACAGAACTTCAGGTGTATAATGTAAGTTTTGGGTTTATTCTGCAGTCCATGGGACAGTTACTTATGTTTTTGCTTTTACGTAACTAACTTAGATAAGAATAATATTACAATTACCGGAATTTAATAGCGCAGAAAAGAATTAAAGCGGCTCTTTAAGATGATTTTAAAGTAGCCTTAAATAAATAGCGAATGTTCACGTAACGGTCGGTGAGTCAGGAAAGTTGGAAAGTAAATGGTATTAGCATCGTCTAATCACTACCTGGGGAGCTCTCTGTCTAGCGCTCTGAACCGGGTACCGACGTTTCAGAGCCGTTCCCGTACACTTGCTTGCCCGTTCTGGGAGCCTTCTTGAATGCAAATAAGCATTAGGAACGCCTTTACAACATTGAGACGCTCTTTATTGGGCCTGTTCGAGCATATTAACCGGCGGTTCCGCAAACATTCGCTTTCCACGCACCGCCCTTTAAATTTGAACGCGCGCGACACTCACAAACTTCCAGGTAAGCACATCCAATGATACTAATTAAAAATTTTAGCTAAAAAAGAGTAATGAAGATGAACTCCACCGAAACAAAATCTTATCAGAGCTCGAGGACAAAAATCAAGAAATGCAAATTCAACGGGAAAGGCGAACTTAAGTGGAGCTGTAAATGTAATTAGATTTTCAAGTTTACAAAGACAAGAGCGCTCAGGTTGGTAGATTTACTGCTGGCTGACCCACCTCCCCGTGGAGAACGATAAATGAGACGCCGCGAGGTAGCGATACTAATTATCCTATAGGTAGACGTGTTACACCGTCCACGTTCCCTCTAAATCTTGTTAGCGGTTGGAGGTGCAATTCTGATAAATGCAATTGCTACGATAATTTACAACAAGTCCCACAACGCTGAACTTAATTATACCTAACGCGTCAGTTCCTGTAATTTAATGTTATTATTTCTTACCTGTTTCTACATGAACTTACTTTGATGCGATAAAACCTCAAATAGAGATATTTTGTGCTAGCAACATTAACTTTAGAAGCCCAATGAAGCACCTACATAAGGATTAGGCAAAATGTGGATGTATGAACTTGGGAGATTTCAGGAACTAATTAATTATGCATGTTTCGGAGAAAAAATCGTTTTGTCCAAAATTATTCCCCTTCTTTTTTTTAAATTATCAAGTCATCAATAAGCACATAATGAATCTTTATCATAAATAACTGCAGTTTGGCAATAGAGTGCGCGACGGTACAGTGAAATATAATACAACTTATATGAAATGTAATCAAAACTGCAGCGACATAATATTGGAAGATATCTAAGCATGGATTAGCAATATGAATACAATGTAAAAGCTAAGCTTAGCAATACTATTATTTTACTCGCAAGCGTATTATAAAATAATTATGTTTCCATTACATGACTTGGTAGTTTCACAGAACAATAATATGAAAGTTTCAATTCGATTTTGTTGCTTTGCCCAACAGTTTCTAGTCACGATTCTCTGTACCTAGCTTCTGAATCATGGAAATTCTTGTAAAAGGTTTCAAGAAATAACATTGAATAGTGTAAGGGATGCCGTAAATGTTAAATGTGAACCTGTAGTGAGCAGACACGGTTTGCGGGTGGAAGGAATTAGACTTGAATAATTGCCGCAATCACTCGATGGTGACTGACAAACGTACGGCCTTAAACTTGGGAGGAGGTGTTCGGTTTGATCTACAGCTTGGCGAACATCATTGATCTTTTTACAAGCTTTTATTTAACTTGCAGTGTTTGTGTGTATGTATGTGAGTTTGTTTAGGTCAAATCTTGCAATTTAAATTAGAATCACTTCTAGACATCCTATTGAAGTTTTGCATATATAGGTATACTCATACAATATGTTCAGTGGTTATGTTCGGTGGCAATACAATATTATGATACTTTTGAGCTTGTCTAATGATGGAGATAGCAGGTGGTCATTGTTGTATGTTTAGTTATATTATCGTAATTTTTAAATTAAACAGAACCATTTTAACAAAATTAACCATTTTAATAATCATATACGACGGACGTAGATCCCCTACGTCTGTCGTATATGATTAATTTTATCGAATGTTGATTACGGTACTAACTAAAACAGAAAAAAAAATGCATACTAAAAAGATCAAGCTTACACAAAATACTGTAGCAATTGTCTCAAGATAATATAAGGTAATTTATGCAAAAAAATTATATACTATAATCACTAAAAGATAGTCTTATCTTTTTATACATTTTTTCCTTTCCAAATGAAATTATAATAATTGTTTACAACTCTAGCAGTGATTACGTCTTTATTATGACCGTGGCTAACATAGAGTAAATCCAGGAGGTCGGCTATCGTTTCAGTTGGCTGCGTCGTTTGTTTGCTCTGATGACAGTGTTTTGGTGTTTCCATTGAGCTAGTACAGACTGCACTGCTCAATCCAATTAGCAGTGATGAGTTTATCACTAAAACTAACAAATTGCTGTACACAACAGACATATTCAGCAAAAATAAAATACAAATTAGGTATATTGTAAAAGTTATTTGACGTCCAAAGTTTTTTTTAAATAAAACAATAGTAGGGTACATAAATAGGTACGGGTACCTATAGGGTAGGGTAATAGTTATAGGTATGATTGGCATCTGACTTTATGAATAATTTTCCATTATGCAAGAAATGTTTACTTACTATTTATATCCCTTTTCGCCTAGTCGCCTAAAGAATATTGTGACAGCCATTTTATCCAATTACACAGGTTTCAGGTGAGAACACCAAAAGTGACTATCACCCAGTTTTGACTTAATACTGTATATCTCACTCCCACCAGTGATGAATTCAAACACGGCGTTTAAACGACCTCTGTCGAATTTATGTTACAATCTCGACACCAATCCACGCAACATTGGTTTTGTGCTCCGGTCGAATATGACGAATCTACTAGCATAAAGCTTCCTGAAGCGTCCATGCTCCCATAGGAATTCATGTTCTTGACACAAATCAATACCAATCCTAAATCTGCTGGTTGTTCATATATTATATACGTCCAAAAATCATTGATCTTTAATTGAGAATGCAGCAACGAATATTTTATTTAATAAAATATACTTGTTTTATTATTTTTAATTTGTCTAGTACTGCATTTCGTTCAGTTTTCTAGAATATTACATGACGTATCTATACTTTTTGATATATCATTGGCCTAAGCAAAATAACTATTTATAGGATGTGATTGATTGTGATACGTATGTGGTTCATAAATTTTGTTACAACTCGTATAATCATAACAAATCAATTTTTTTTGTTCGATGTTATCGGGTACCTACTTATACATATAGCTATATTATACTCTATTTCGTTAACACAGGTCAAATTGTTAGTCATTATAACGGCCGGCAATAGGCCGTATTGATTACTATTGACGGGTTACTAGTTCATCGTGTCCGAGTACTATAATCACCCCAATTCATTTAATTGACTTTACAATTCGTCAGTTACAACAGCGTTAAGTATTGGATTGTTCATACAATTTTAAATTTAGTAATACAACCGGTTATACCCACATTGTTTTCATGAATATCATCCAAAAAATTTGGGATCAATTAGTGGTTAACTCGCAATTTGTAGGTAAACAATTATTGTAATAATGTTTTCCGCAAAATTTTACTCCCCAATTATTTGACCATGTAATTTAATATTTGTCGCAAATTATAACGGTAGTTTAGCGTCCTAAAAATAGAAAGGTATTAGGTATTGTAATTTTACGTTATTCTTTTGTTAAATTCAGATGTTAAGTCGATCGGGAGAAAGTCTGTACTGTACCTTCGTAACTTATCTTTTATTTAACTTATAAGATACCTACATAATAAGTAATTGCCCATGTTAGGTATTAAATAGCTAAATATACAAATAATATTCCTAAGGTTCAGGTCAGGCATCATAAGCAACTGAGCTTTTTCCAACATCTTTATAAAATGGATTGTACCAACAAGTCTAAAAGGAAAGCAAACTGGAAGAGGGTTATGTATTTTTTAGAGAATTATTTATAACGAGACGAGCTAAACGGTAATAAATAATGATTTGGTCCAAAGGAACGTTTCGGTAAATCTAATAAAATACGTATCCGCAGAGACTGCACCGCACTGAACTCGTTACCACATCTAGACAATTTATTAGGATTTACGAGGTACCCACGAGTTTAGATGATCGTTCTCAAAGTTCCATAAACGGACAAAACGCTTAGCACTTTTCATTCACATTCGAATATGAAATGGCAAAATCAATTTCCACCAATGAGCAACGGAATACATTCAATAAATGTCGTAAATGTTCAAATTCCTCTTTTAAACGCTTTCCGGTAGCTGCTCGACTTCGTGATTTAAAGTTTCTAAAACCATAAACTTGATCAAAACGTGATCTTTAATTTCCAGCTCTGGTAGTTCTAAACTATAACCTTCTTTTAAGGTCACGTCATAGTAGCGTAGTTGTCGATTCCATTTTTAAAAGGCAGTGCATTTATTTTCTTCATCTAATAAA
Source organism: Abrostola triplasia (assembly GCA_946251915.1). Lineage (NCBI taxonomy): Eukaryota > Metazoa > Arthropoda > Insecta > Lepidoptera > Noctuidae > Abrostola > Abrostola triplasia. The sequence continues at coordinate 5,642,905 of OX276430.1, forward strand.
GAGCGGCACTGAACAAGACTGACCTTAATTTGAGAAATAGCTATAATGTGAAGTCACTAACCACGCCTACTTAAAGAGTTTCAGTTTTGCAACATTTGAATCGCATTTACATTATGTGTAGATACCATTGTGATTTCACAATATTCCCAAAATATTATAAAATAATATTGGAAACAATTTGTTGCTGAAATTGAAATAATATCAGAGACGAACACGGCGTATGCGATTTCCAATTATCGATGTGCGCTGACTGTTCCTACGGTATTGCAACTCCGTATGACGAGAAATATTTCGCTCAGGTTTTATACGAACTATATCCAGCGAGGGAACGTACGTCCGTGTACAGCACGTGTCGGGCTCTAATCTTCCGTTATTTGAAACTCAAGAAATTTCACTAACGGAACAAGAAAAGTTTCTCCTTCCATTATGTATGATTCAGCGAAATATCAATTTGATTGAAAGAAAAGAAACATAACTTTAGAAGTTGACGAAACTTTATGCTCCTGTATTTTAGAAGCGGTTATTTTAGTCGTCCATGAGTGATATAACAGAACAAGGAGGTATACCTAAAAGTTTGGTGTGCAAGTTTTGCCAAGTTTGCTGAACAGAATTATGAATATTCACAAACGCCCGGGGAATCCTCACGTGCGGAAACTCTTTTAATAGCGCGTTAAGTGTTGGTGAGTGAGTTAATGTATAGTTGCTTTGGATAATAAAGAATCTTAATATAACGGTCATAATTCTTAAGTATCTTACGAAACTTTAATATGTTTTTTTAATGAACGAAATCTGGAACAAAAGAAGAATAATATTAATGATCTTCTACTTTAATTAATTATTTAATTTTATATTGGTCACTCAGTTACCTAATATATTTTCACGTTAAAACTTGTGTTTAATCGAAACAGTAAGAAGCTCAAAGTAGGTAGCATCAAGCTACATGGCAGTGGTAAACTCCACGTCTATCGCTTTAAGAGCATCGGTTACGTTAAGTAATTCACTCGCCTCAGTTGATAGTAGAAGTTACACCAGTAAGTTACTTTGACTGACTTACCACATTATTTGCATCTCGTGATTTCCATAGACTTACAGATAATTAGAGGTAGTACAGTCAATGTATTAGTTTGTGATTAACTTTAAAATTGTTTATAAAAATTAAAGACGTAGTGGGCTTATGTAGAGCGATGTATTATGTAATTACTTGTATGTAGTATGATTTATTACCGTTCCCCACTAACATTTTTTGCATGCCTATTGGTAGAATGTATAAGGTTCTTGATAATTTTATAACATCAACTTTTGTGTATTACCTACATTCTGTGCAAATTAACAATTTGAATTTGTGTTTAGTGTTAGAATAAAGTCGTTTAGTACCTATACGAAGTGTTATAAGATAGTACCTACTCTAATAATTGATTAGGTATTGTAGAAAATAATAAGTGTACCTAATAGTATAAGATTTTTACTCAAGTGTCGGTATACTTCTTGGTACGCCCGGCTAGTTTCAAACTCAACCGGAGCCTTTATTCATGACCACACTTCACGAGGCGATGTTGTAAGTTGGACGTAGACGTACTCAAACATACAGATAAGGAAACTTATTTTACTAGGGCATTCTAAGTTCAGTAAAAATATCTATAGAGCTAAATAAAAATGATCAAGTTGTAGGCCTTCACCATAGTAATCAACTCTCACAAAAAAATGTTTTTGTCTCAATTTGCATCATTAAGGTAGGTACCTAGTAGCCAACATCGATAGAATATCTAATCTTTGAATACTTAGGACTAGTAGTTACTCGTTTAAATACCTAAAAGGGCTATCTATGACCAGAAGAAGTCTGCGCAAGACTGGGTCAAGAGAGAGCAACAGAATACCACAGCCGTATCGTACTCGTACATATCTAACCCCAAATAAAACAAAACCTTCGTTATTACCAATAAATAAATATTCATATATTCTCATTTAATTTGCATGGTAGGTACATATATGAAATTGCTTCAAACTCTATCATTAAGATGTAACGACGCATACAATGACACACTGATGGACATTTCAAATTTGATGTTTGATCAACGAACCCGCTAGATACACGTGCCTAATGAGTTGTAAAATTGCAACGGAATACCGAACACCAAACATTGGAATGGCGATGAAAATCATAGGTATAATATTTACAATCACACTGTGTCGTGCAAACAGATAAATTGAGTACAAAATAGTCCACAGCAAAGCGGATACAGTCCTCGCATGAAACAAACAGTCGAGGTTTATGCAAATTGGGCTCCTTTGTATTTTGCTGGATTAAAATATAGTGGGAATTAGTTCCGTGTCAGATATCCGACCAGCGGCCAACTCGGCCCACTTGATTTTATTGCGCGCTACTTTATATGAAGCGCATCCACCAACATCATTTTGAATGAAGAAGGTGCAATTAAATTGTATGGAGATGTACATTCGGTATCGGCGATCGCTTCATTGACTTAATGGCATCGGATGTGGACTATTTATTTTGTTTACTCTTTAGGTTGAGCAAAGGTAAACTAAGTTTTGGTATTTAGTAAATCAGCTATTTGAATGATGGTTGAGTTACCATAATTATAATGCAGCTATATATTTTTGAATAATTTAAATTTTCTTTTTTAAGTACGACATTTTTATTACATCGTCAGCCTATCTAAGTCCACAGCTGGACATAGGCCTCTCCTATGGCCGAATGACATAATTTTATTTATCCTAAAACTAATAAGTATAATACGTTATGTGCTAACTATAATACTTACTTAAATGTTAAATGCCTCCAGCGGTGAAGTTACAACTCGTGCTCTGTCTCTAGATTTATTAAGGTAACGCTATATTCTTTTATCTTACATTATTTTCGATCTCCGCTTCTACCGTAAACATCAGAGCTCATACAATGCCGCGCTCATATTTCTCAGTTTAATGATGTTGAATGATGCGACAGTCCCTGCATATTCAAGATAGACCATCCCATCATTTAAAAAAAATGGTTTTCCTTTCATACCCCCTTTCACATAAAGGTTCCCCTTCGTTATTCAAAGAGACTTTTAGTGTTGGTCGGCGGCGAGTCAACGTTATTGAAATGGTGGCAGTCTGTCAGAATTATCTCCCTTCTTCAGTTACTTTTCATACAGTATTTCTTCGTAAACCTTATAAAAAGTCGATACGTAAAAGTATTAGTACTTACATATAAAACGTAGTCGGGTAATAATATTCAAACATTTCTTTGATTAAAACTATTTTGCCCGCATTTACCAACGAACGGCTGGTCAAGGACCTATGTTTAAGTAACTTTTTATTTGAACCAAGATTCAAATATTTTCTAAGTATTACTTTAAAGTCTTTTTTGGTTATTAAAAAAATAAGAGTTGGATGTACATATAAGTACCTAAGTTGTTATTTTAATTGTATCAAATATAAAGTAACTAGAAGACAGAGTAAGCTAGATAGAGATACAGTACTATTTAAGGATATTTTAGGACAAACTTCCATCATACTGAAACATATTACTATTTATCTTTGTTAATGAAAACTATACATCATTCAGACATACAAACGTTGCTGGGGAGTTTGACGATATTTAACATCGTGTAACTTGTCCTATTATTATGTTATAATTGTACTGCTAAAAAAATGTAGGTTTTTAGTCTACAGCATTGTTTATTTGATCAACAAACAATCCGATCTCATTACACTATTATAACAAATCCTTATCTCAAATCGTCAATGAGCCAACGCTTAAACTTAATTATTTACACAATTCCGTGGTAGGTAATTACGCTACGCAGCTATCTGGGAGCGATGCTGACAGCTTATAGCTCTGTCCGTTGCATTAATAAAAGCGATTGCTGCTCGAAATCCGATTAACCACGTTGGTCCAACTGACTATTTTGTGCGAATCCCATCCATTGGTAGGTAGTTGACGTCAAGTCGAATTTAAAAAAGAATATGTAAATGAATACGTGACCAGCTTAGCTGGCTGTGTCACTTTTATTTGTTTACTTTAATTCACTTAATGGATGAGTGAAAGCTCACTTCAAAAACTTTTCTGTAAAAAATAATGAAATTTCTTAGAATTTTAATTTTAAACGAAATTATTTGGTTTGTTTAATATTTAATCATTTTAGAATGTCAACATTAAAAATGCAATTTAGATAATAAAATGTTTACCTACCTAATTAGCTTCATATAACTGGACAAACTAAATGACGAAATAAAACTAAATCAAAAGTTTTCTTGTAACCCTCAAATCTTAACATACCATAAAGTTTTAGAACATTTAATTTGATATTAGTGATAATCTTGAAACTATTATTATTAGCCTAAAATGTCCCACCGTTGGGCAAAAGCTAACTAACTAATAGAAAACCAATATACATAAATAATACTAACGATAAACAAATAAATAGTAGCGTAGTCTCAGCGCATAGGTTATTTCCTTTCCTCTTCTTCTAATCCCTTAATCGCCTTCACTATACCAAAGGGGAGGGAGGGGGTGGCCTATTCTTTGTCGGGATCCACACGGACCCAAGAACAAAATGAAATGTTTTCTTATTATACGACTGTTAGTAAAACACACAAGGAATCAACTATTTACGCAAGTTGTATACGCCAACAAAGGGGAGATTGTAACTGCGAACAACATTTTCCTACCTATACAGTTACTATAGAAATCTTGAAACCCAATATGTAATTACGGTAGGTGCCTTTTAGCCTGTTACCCTATTTACTCTCCGAAGAATAAGATTACCGCACACATACACCTATTTTTTTAAATGTGTTCTTGCCATGTCTCTGGGTAATTTTATTATGTTTCGGACTCGTCTATGATATTTGATTAGACTAGATCAATCATTTTTTGTCGGGTATTATACACATCAATGTAAGCTACTTTCATTTAGTTGGATATCGAGCGCTTTTTATGATTGATCTGACTAATAGTCTGGTTTTTCTGTGTTAGGATTTTAGTCTAGTAGGTACTAATCTACCAATAGGGTAGGTTGTTCTCTCTTGGCAAGCAAAGCAGGGTTTAAGTGCAAAATGGATGATCGCCCATCCAGAGACCAGCTGTGGCACGTGTAACTTGACCATGATTAATCAGCTCTGGCACGTGTAACTCCAAGATCCTTCAGTATTTGTATTCATAGATCAGCTAAATAAAGGTAAGAAAGAATTAGGTAATATACCCCTAAATAAGTAATCAAATTACAAATAAATCAACCATTCCATTGAAATAATATACGTAGGTACGACTGTAATATCAGAATCCTCATAATAATATGATTGCATTCACCGTATTACAATATCTACTTATGTTCGAAGAATCCATTAGTTTCAGACTGCTGGCTAGAGATGATGCCGACTGAGTTTTTTACGAAATAATTTTCTCAATACGAGTGTTCCTTTTCATATACTTTTTGTGTTGTCATGATGGTTTATTATTTCATTAATTGAAGTGGTGGTGGTCGCAACCGCTGCCGGCTTGGCTATTGTCCTAGTAAAAATGTAAGACAAAACTTGGAAAGCCATTGGATTAATTCTGCGAATGTCTCAATGTAAATTTCCATTTCATTGGATTCATAAGCTAGTATCGAGTGAAGTACTAAGGGAGGATTTGTCATCGCTTTATAATGTTACTTTTGTTTTCGTTTGTCATTCGATAATATTATTGTAGTAAGGTTTTGTGAATGTTTCGATTAATTTAGTAAGATATAGTGAAATACGTAAATAAATTTATTTGAGACATAGGTAAGTATACAACACTTTAAAAATTCAAAAGTAAAATCGTTTAGGCGCATAAAATATTGGAACATTTTATGTTATGAGCTAAGTTCGCGGACGGAACGAGTATCCCGCAAACGATTTTCCTTATAAAGAAATTTGTTAGTGTTGTTAACATAACGGTGTTAAAATAATTTAAGGAGTCCATAAAGTTTAACAGCCGACGTTATTGACTCTTTCCGAAGTTAATGCGATCCCGGGGCGCCGATCGCTACTCGCCTCATAATAATCTTATCGACATTGTCTACGGGTATGGCTATTCTTAATAGCTTCCGCTAAATAACTTACATTTCAAATTATAAGGCGATTTATTAAGATTTCAAAATTAACTTACTTTGACATTGTTACCCGAGTAGCCGGAGCGTTTCTAAATTTTATTCATTTTATAGGTGGAGCTACTTGAAAAGCCCTGGACCAAGTATGAAAGTTGAGGGGAATAACTACCTGGCGTAGAACCAACACAGCGGTATTTTAAGAAGCTAAAATCTTGACATAGGAAGTGTAGGATGGCATTTGAACCTCACACCTGAAGCCTGATACAGTTATTATTTTACATCTTTCATAAAGACTGTGGATGTAATTGGAAAAAATTAGAAGAATATGCTTAGACGGATGGATAAACGAAGAGTGATAAAACGATTATATTATGACGAAAACGTTAGTGGAGTATCGGAAAGGGGAAGACCTCGGCGAACATAGCTAGACAAAATTGGAGATGTTCGGCAAAAGAGTCAAGTGAGGAGTACCCTTAACCGACGAGCGTGTATGAGGAATGTGATGCGTGTGAATGAGGCGACAGAAGTAAGCCAGGATCATAGCAAATGGAAATCCGTGGTGTCTGCCTACCCCTCTGGGGAATAAGCGTGACTTTATGTATGTATGTTCTAATATATTTCGAGGCAATCTAATATGTGTCCTTAATCCGTTGAGTGCTATTGCTATACAACCTATTTTCGTCTGATTATGAAATAACTTTTGGAGAACGAGCCTTTATACAAGATCATTTCGCTACGCTTTGCCTTTTAATCATATTGTTGCAAATGTATAGATATAGAGAAATAAAAATGACTGAATCGGTATAATAATGGTACTGAACATTTTGTTGTATGCACTGAAATGTAAAAAAGCAAATCACTGCATCAGTGGACACAAAGGGCTTGAATAGGAATGCTTGGCATGCACAGCGCGGGGAACTATTGATCGATACTTGAATATTTTAAAAGCAAATTGTTCCGCACTTATTTTGAAAAAGGATTTTTAATATGAAAGCGCAGACAGCATGAAGATGTTATCTTCAAGTACAATTTTCCTAAGAAATGTATATTGAAGATTTGTTACTCTTTCTACCTTTCTCTGTCAATTCTGTTTCTTAATAAGGTACTGATAAAGCTATCATAAATTGTTGTATCTACTTTATTTTAAACTAGCTACGCCCTGCGGTGTTACCCGCTAAATTTGTTCGACATAAAAAGTAGCCGATATGTTAATCCAAGGTGTCGGCTACCTCCATATAAATTTCATCAAAATCGGTCCAGCCGTTTGAGCGTGAAGAGGTAACAAACATACAAACACACTCACAAACTTTCGTATTTATAATATTAGTGTGAAGTGTGATAGTAATGTGATAACTATTCACGACACTGGACAGGTCACAACCACGTCTGTAGTTGGTACTACTAGTCGGTTGATAAAACTATTATAAGTAGCGGCAAACCTTCTCACGATTCAATCTTTAAGGCAACTGTTAATTTTTCATTGCATTAGCCACATAAAATCAAAGTATGTTATGGATTCAAACCTGTTGGAAATTTCAGAGTGTTAAAAACAGCGTAGATAGTACGCCTTCATCCTTCAATCAAAATCAAGACCTTGTTTCATTACAAACCACAAGACATTTCAAAAGCCACTGTAATAAAAGTATCTTAGCGAAAAAGAAGCGACAATAATTTTTGTAATGAGGTCAAAATAAATAGTTCCTATCTTAGTACTCTCAATAAAGAGCGCATTTAAATCAAGGCACTGGAGGCCGGCCAAGTGAGCGAGCGGACCGACTCGAGCGACCTCCTTCGTTATGTTTTCTGCATTTGTCCACTCTACTCGCTTTCAGAACAAACAAGCTCACTTTGTGATCGGAATGCTAACGTTTTAAATTCAATCAATTGTGGAATTCGTATCACTTCTAAGGTTTATTGGTAAATCACAAAATTGGGTTCTCTCCGAATTTGTTTAAAGTGTCCCAGTGGAAACTTGTTGTCGAAAGAATAAACGTTTTACTTGTTGGGTTTTTTAGTTCATTCACCCTTATGTACAGCAATTAAAGGGTGTATGTTAACCGTCAACCGTGTATATGTACAATACCTAAAGTGACATTAAGTAAACCTGTAATAAGTTTCTTAAAGAATTACCTAACGTTTAAATTTTTAACATCCATTCTATGGTTTTATAGGTATGCAGTTATCATAGAACGAAATAAATAAATCATTATCCAATAAAACAAACAAAAACATTAAAATTTTAACATTAAATTTTTTTTGAAATTCATCTTCGTAAGAAGGTATACATCATTTCGTTAAATACTTAAGCTTGACTTTGACGAATGTGTTAAAAGTTGTGTAATAAATCTTTTTGGACGTTGTGCGAAAGTATTGATTTAGTACCTACGTGACAACGAACAAGTTAATCATTTAGTACAATTAGTAATTGAAAAGACTGCTTTATACACACTTAAGGTTGGTTATAGGATTTTTATTTCGAAAAAGGCTACAAATAAAGATACAAAATGTAAACGTTCATTGCATTCTAAGTTTAATAAGGTTACAAGTATAGACTGAAATCTTATTACATATTTGAATAAGGTTTACAGTTCAAAATTTTGTTTCTAGTTCAACGTATAGCGATTTCTAACATCTTACATACATTTTATTACAGAAAGAAGAATATATCGAAAAAGGCCAATCTACGATTGAGACTATACAAACGCAATTTATTGTATCCAGAGTTTTATTATCGTCATCACCCTAACTTCGTCTCTACTAATAGATACGGGTCTTAGGCTTTCATAAAATGCCAAAAGCCAGACGCGCAGGCACCATCTTATTGCGTAACACGCCGCTCGGAGATCCAAACAGCCATGTAGGACAACAAACCCATAACTAGTAGTAATTTCTGTATTTATCGTCAATATGTCTGCCAACTCTCTATATTTAAAGATCGGGATGGACAACTTTTTTTTGGGCTTTTGTATATAAGTAGAACTAATCTAAAAAAACCTTTTTGGCAAAGGCCAAAGAGAGGAATTAGACACATGGATATTTTTATTCATCCATTCTATACGAATCGAATGAGAGAACAAAAAGTGTAGGAAGAGTTGATTTACCTACAGTGCTAAATGCTAATGTGGATTTATTTAAAGCACTGTACGGTTTAGGCTTTATAAAATTCATGACTACGGTTCTTATTAACTAGTGTAATTTCCAGCGGAGGATAACAGTTAAAGAGTCCGTAAAAAACATCTTCGATTGTGTTTTTAGTAAGGAATTACTATTTTCGTCTTATAAGTAACCATAATTTGCATTATTGTGTTAAATGGTTACTAAGACTGGACTTAAACGTCACGTGAATCCCTATTGAAAACTGTCACATGTCCATGACCGAAAAGATTGCATTATGCGTGATTGCGGGGAAGCTCGCATTTGTCTACTAAATCCAAACAATACAGAACACGCAGTTAGTGTCCGTGACGAGCGTAAATGAATGGCGTCGCATTTTTCTCGCTAACTCCCGTCGCCTCTGCAATAAAACATTCATGAATTCAGAATGTTACTACTCAGTACCCATTGCGTGGATGGGGCGTTGATTCTTTGGAAATTTGCAAAGGAACAGTATCGCAGAGCACCGATTTGTATCCAAACGCTTATTGCCTTCCCTTTGTATCAACATAAGTTTATTTTTTCGTTGTATTACTTATATTCTTTGTATTGTATGACTCAATTATGTTAATACCTACTGTCACAGACACAGTAAAGTAATCCTAAATTAAATATCTGCTCTAGAAAAAACAGAAGTAGCATGGTCATGGCGCTCGATAAAGATAATGAACATGAATTATTGATAACACGAGCGCTATGTCGTGCGTATCCAAACAATTCATGAATCCAAACTGCTCGCAATAAGACGAGTAAAGAATAAAGCCAATTGTAGAGCGAGCCAATAAAAGAAATAAGTTCAGAAATGGATGCATAGCTGTGTGTTTCCAACATCTATGGCAGGATTGCTCCGCCGCCGGCGGAAGTGCGGCGAACTATGCGCGGCGCGGGGACGGAATGCGGACAATTTCACAAAAGCCCACCGAGTGAGAGGTCCGCCGTGATAACCGTGAAAGCTAATATATTTGTATGCGGGGAGGTGACGAAACAAAACGCTTATTATATTTATGGCGCTGTGTATTTTGCGAGAACCAGATATTTTACGTTTTTATTTTAGAGAACACTCTGTCTTTTAACGTGGATATGGAGATTTTTTGTATTTAATTGACAAAGCCTTCTAATACTTAGTTGAATTTTCAGGCACTGGAATTGTACTTAACATTAATTGATTTCTCATAGTTGGATGGTATAAAACGAGTTAATTCAAACTAATTGTTTTAAAAAAAGGTCAGAGATTTGGAATCTTTAGAATCGGATACGGATAAGTATAAGTTGTTTAGCGAGCCACAAGTTCGAAGCCAAAAAAATCCGCTTCAAGTTGTTATCTAAGCGTTTTCAGCGCAAACATGTTTAGACGTCAGATTTATGTTTTCTGATCCATCTGCCGTGCCGTCTCGCATAATATTGCGGACGGACTTGGAAAATAATAAAGGCGGGAGATAAGGTTTTCGTCTGTTCCAAGGGAAACGGTGGAATTGAGTTGGGACAATTTTATTTTTCATTTTCCTTAAGCCAAATATGAATGAATTATTTGTGCTTGACTGATGTTAGGTTCACGTAGTGCTATTTATTTTAAATTCAATATACTCGGTAGGTAACTCACGTTGCAAGGCACCTCTAGTTGTAGGTATTTTCAGCTGTTGTATTTGATTCGTCTGGAGAATGTTGTGTCGTTTACTTTTATCTGCAGATAAAATAACAAACATTACATTTCTAGTTCTTGGAACTGTTCGTATAACTGACTAGCAGTTAATAGGTTTGGTGGAACTCTTTGGGACTCCATAATGTTTACTGTATAAATATTTATACTAACATAATTATGAGAACAAGACACTACTTCACACTAATATTTATAAAGGCGAAAGTTTCTGAGTGTGTTTGTATGTTTGTTAACTCTTCACGCTCAAACGGCTAGACCGATTTTGATGAAATTTCATAAGGAGGTAGTTGACACCCTGGATTAATACATACGCTTTTGATCCCGAAAAAATGTAGCAAGTAATAACGCAGGGCGCCGCTAGTGTAGAAATATGACGAAGATTTTCATTTTTAAGGACATGTTCTCGACAAATATTAGCACTCAGACGGTAAAAGGCGAGTCAGAGAAATTCCTATGCTCGAATGCAGTTGCCAATACTACCATCTCGACGAGTAGTGAGTTTTTATTCTTATCGCCGTCGAGACACCTCTATGAGGTTTCCTCTCATTTCAAGATGTCCTGAGGTTCAGAGACGTAAATCTCACGAGCGCGACCCAAGTGCGATGTAACTCTATGCGTCAAATAAATTTTGGTCGCGCTAACGCAGACAGCCAACCACTTACCTACTGCACCACTTGGGCCGTAGGTATAGCAACGGCATAATCCTGTGTACTAATAGGCCCATACTGCGGTTACGAATCCATTCATCAAGCATGGTGATGCCAATATTCCCCCTCGACCGTTTATTGTATCGACCAACTAAAAGGCCCGTGTTCAGTTTTCGGCGTAATAGGTATGTATGTTAATTCATCATAGGCTTGCTTCACTGACTCTGTTTGCACGCTTGTCAGTATTCGGTAAATAATAGCACCGGGTAAAAAAAACTTTTCATTGTTCTGTTTATGGAAAAGCTCAATAAAACTACAAAATATATTTGTAAAATTGTTATTTACATTTTAAACAAACGGTATATAATTGGTACCTAGGTATAACATGTTGATAAATTATGAGTTTGCGGGAAAATTAAATTATTGTTACACAGGATAGTTATGTGTGTGTTCATTCGGAGATCTCATTCGTACTTCTTCTTGCTGGGTTGATTCCAATAAAAATTGTATGAAGCAATAATTGGCTAGAAGTACTGCGTTTTCAGTGCCGACTATAATCTCATCAAGCATGCTAGTATAAGGGCTCACACTAGGACGACACAACGTCATAGTGTTGTGTCCATCGGTTGCGGAATGGTGCGGTCCTAGATTTGCACTTCAGGTAAGAGCTTCCTTTTCCCTTTGGAATTGGTGAGAGTTTTTGATACTGCATAGAATATCGATGAATATTGATGTCAACCTAAAACTGAAGCTACAGTGATACATAAAACATGTATGGGTTCCCAATAGTATACCTGCCTATAGCTAAATACTAAAGATTAACCACAGGTCCTAATGAAGGGTAAAGAGAAGGAAAGAATGATAATCACACTTGCTAACGTTAGTATTGAATATTTGTATTGTATCGAATAGAAAATATAAAAAAGTAGGTATTAAAGTGTTCATGTTTACATAAAAAGTTAAAGCCTACACACGACTGACAATGACATGTTAAATACAAAAAAAAATCAATAAACCAGACAAAAACGCTAGCCTAATATCGAGTGTTATTCATAAACAAAAAATATCATATCATATTTCAAAAACCCAGAATAATAAAAAATATTTATGCAGTCACGCAGCTATCCAACGATTTAACTGAGCGATAGATAGGTTTTTAACACATCAATGCCTGCCTATCACAATACAAATATTCCTATTTTTTCATGGTACACAATACACCCAACACTATTCAGTATTGTTCATGTTCCAACAAAATTGCAATGGAGATTAAAACCAAACATCGATAATAAAACAAGATGTAGGTAGAACGAAATAATAAAAATAGGGTTTTAGCGTAGCAAGTTTCTTCGGGCAGCGGAGCGGGAAAAGGAACCAATTTCTGAGCCGATGCGGAGCGTTTTGTTGGAAATAGCTTTCCTTCAATCTGCATTTTGTTGCTGATTTACCAACTTTCATACAGAGCGGAACTTCCTACGAGATACCTAGGCGGGGAAAGTTTAGCGGAGTCGACACATTAAATTATTATTAAAGTCGTCTGTCTACATCAAAACATGTCGAAATCTCTGTACTCTGTGGAGAAACTACACGTACACTAGATTGTGGTTTAGAATTTATTTAAATCTGAATTAGTGTTACTACTGCCATACATGATACAGGGTGTAAAAACATTTTACATTAAAGTATTACCTAACATTCTCATTGTTTTGAATTGTGCGTAACTACACATCGGAATAATCCTCTAATTTGTAGGTCCTATAACATAATTTTCTCGGTAGTAATAATTCTACTTGGTATTTATATAGCTATAGATATTTAATACATGTATACTGTACAGTCATATCTAATTAATCCAAATAAGCTTCTATCACAATTATTGACCCTTACTTCTCCCTCGCCTATACATTATAGTACGGACCAAATTATCTACCGCAAGAACAAACTAGCAGCCACCACAAAACAAATAACCAATAAGCGATACATGGGCGAGAATAATAAAGAAACGGAGAAAATACGGAACGTGAAGATTAACAAAGTTCTAAATAACTAACTTTGCTTATAGGACGTCATAATAAATGGGCACGGACACGTCCAAGCCGAGCCGTACACTCGTAAAGTCCCCAGTTCGATTACATACACGAGCGGGTCGCAGTGAATTAACTACAAACGGACCAGGCGTCACGTGACTGGAATATTTAAAAAAAAATCCTTTACTCACTCTCCTCTGTCAGTGGGGTAAGCTTGATGAATAAATAGTGAGTATAAATATGTAACGGTTTGAAAAGTTCTGAATCAATTTGAAAAGTATGTGAGAAAATTGTATTTGCTGTGTTTATAATTTGCATAAATATTTAGTTGCACGTTTTTCGGGATTTAGCTATGTGACACATAATTTATGATGTAGGTAGTTTCGAAACTTTTTTGTTGTTATTATACAACCCAGGCTTACATTTTGTTTTGTTGAAAGAATTAAGCAGTTAATAAATTGCAAAATAAAACAACTGGAAGATTGAGCGTTGCAAAAAACTTAATAAACAAGGGTCGTAAGGTAGTCATACAATTTATTATTCTGTTTTATTTCCTAAATGCCTTCATATCAGCCAGTTTAGTGAAGCGATTACGGTAAAAGAAGTACCAGGAAATGTATCGTTACTTCTTTTAAATAAATAATTTTATCCTTAACGCTAAGTATTTAGTAGCCTTACTAACAGCAGCTTCTACCCTTTTGTCGTAGCCCTAACTGGCTTATTAACTTAATTTGTAATTAAATCTATTATAACTTCAAGGTAGGTAACTTTTTGCCAGGAGATTAATATTGAAGTCCTTTTTCGTTGATGGAGGTGATATGTCGCCTCTATGGCTTTAAGAATATTTTTCTTATATGATAAAAACCTGGTGTCAGAGTTTCTGCCGCCTGTAGGCCTCTGACATGGCTTAACACACTGTTGAAAAATCCCTCATGTGTGCCAGTTTCCTTACAAAATTTTCCTTCACCATTTTTACAACTGATAACAAATTTATAGTAGGCACATGAATTCGAAAAGACATTGGTTCGTCCCGTGGTTTAAAATTGCTACCCCTGACTTGGCAGTTCAACGGTCATAACACTCGGCAGCTCACTACTGTTTAAGAATATTAATTGACAGCCAATAAGTTAGAATGGAACAAGGCCGAACTCCCAAACGTTAAAAAGGTAAGCAAATATGTGCGCCTAGTAGGTACATCTACGTATGTATTATAATACTAAATCACACAGTCAGCATTATAAGTAGCATAACGTGTTAAAAATAAGAAACCTTATGACAAATAATTGAAAGAAACAAACATCAATTCAAGTTATTGTTTCATATTAAAGAAACGTCCAAATGATGATCTGAGAATATTTAAGCATAATGAAGTTATTATTTAATAAATGGTATGTAAAAATACGTAAACGTAGTGTAGGACGTCCTCCAGCTAGGTGGGGCGACGATATACGCAAAATGGCTGGCAGTGGTTGGAGGCGGAGGGCCGAAGATCGAGCTCAGTGGCGTGCCATGGGAGAGGCCTATGTCCAGCAGTGGACTGAGATAGGCTGATGATGATGATGATGATGATGTAAAAATAAACCTCCTTCTGCCGCAATCGGGTAATAATTAAACGTTCTACTTATGATGGTGACTGTACCTAAAAATAAAGTAAATCAGCATTAAAAGTATCAATTTTTTAATATGGGGCTCACTTTATAACCACTTCCCATGGTAAATCAGCTAATGGAGTGAGCGTGACACGAATCCGTCGTGAGCCAACAGGAAAACCGATAAGTATGAAAATTAAGTTTTTCAGTCGAAATTATTTTTAGCTTAAGATCAACAGGTGCCTTTCAATCATAATTTTTGAATGTCATTGACAGTTATTGTAATTTGCGCTTAAAATAAAAATCTTATTTCATTTAGAAACCCTAGTAACTGAAAATCTTTTAATGAAGTCCTTGAGAACGAATTTCGTGATTTTGTTTGCTACGGCGACGACCAATCCGAACAGATACTAGCCGTCTACAACTACACAGGTAGGACTACATCACATGTGAGAACTGATCAACCATCCAAAATCTGAACTTGGGGAGCGCTGCGTAACCTCGCTGATCGATTATCGCGGATGCTATGTAGCAACACGCCCTCCTTATTCTTTTTTCATTAAATGCACTCTTGAAAGTATGATTCAGGAATATTGAACAATTATAAAAGCAATTTACTGTTAGCAAGTCGTATTTATTACGTGTTATACAACACAATAAAAGTTTGTGATTTGAATAATAAATAACGTTGTCTTTTTTTAAAGCCAAGCTCGACGTTATTACAAGAAATACACGATTCTTATTTGTCACGCCATAAAACTGCATTTTATTCCGCATAGAAGTACGTAGGTTT
The DNA here is from genome assembly GCA_946251915.1 of Abrostola triplasia. Lineage (NCBI taxonomy): Eukaryota > Metazoa > Arthropoda > Insecta > Lepidoptera > Noctuidae > Abrostola > Abrostola triplasia. Next base: position 5,658,845 of record OX276430.1, read on the forward strand.
GAACAGCTGTGATTTGGTTATACTTTGCGCCGCATTGCAAATCCCTTGACAATAAATCGTGTTTTCCCTTAATACCGGTTCGATCGTTACAGCTGCTGCACTTTGAATACTTTTGTTTGACAACATGTAATTTGAGAACAATTGAAGATGTTTGGAAGCACTGGCCAGTTAACAATGTCTTTGGTTTATATTTCTGTAATGAGTACAGATCATGTGAGTGTATGAAAAACGAAAATATATTTTATAATAGTATTGAATGTTAATGCAAATTAGCTTAGCAGAAGTCTCTTTTATTTACATTTCTGATTAAGAAGCTGATAGAATAATCACGTCTTAACAAAAGCAAATAAGTAGATACACTCATATCTAACCATTACTACAAAACATGTAGAATAGAATCGCACTTACGTCAAAGTGTTATTTTCTTACCACAAGATCTACCGATTAAAACAGTTGTTATTGCAATGTGAGCACATCACACGACATAAGTGCAAGTAGGTGGTGAGATAGGACCCCGCAGTAGGTAACGATCTAGTAACATTGTTAAACGATCGAGCAATTATTTTAAACGCATCCATTGCAGTACAAAACAACGTTAAAGAGCTGACACGGAGTGGTCGTAACAAACGTCGTTATCCTACATTTTGGGGTCGATAAACTGCGGGTTGAGTCGACGCGACGGCGACGCGCCGGCTAACCTCCCTACGTTACATGATCAAAGCACATACTGTAAAAAAAAACTAGTCGTACTCATAACTTTTCTGTAAGCCTATTTGTAAGAAATATAACCTCCAAGGTCGTCGAACCACGCCAAACTTTGAAGACAATCCATCATTTCTTTTTGGTCGAGACTAAATAGTTCGTCTTATTGGAGAACATTGACTAAAGATGATTGTTAACATTCCGACGTTTAGGTTTTACAGGTCCAGATTATATTCAGGTTTTCCAAGTAATCGGTCGTATTTCGCAAAGTTTCAACAAGGTCAGGCATGCATATGCTTTGAAACCCTGGATAAACCCTAATCCGAAAATTATTCAGTTATTGTGATGACTACGTTGAAGGTGGTACATAAGCACTTTGAATCTGTCTGTTTATTTTGAGAATAATAAAATGAATATTATCAAGAGAAGAGTTAGTTCAATAAACATTAATTTAGTAATAGAGGTGGGATTTTCACAAAATGCTAATAACATTACGTACAAAATTATGTTCTTTCAGCTTGCATTCAAAGAACCGATGAAAAGATAAATTCTGTTATGAAGATGAAACGATGTAGCTGAACAGCGAATTTATCACTATTAAAAAAGTGGTTCACTCTTTGTGTCTGCACAGGTCGTGTCTGAATGATGAATATACTTTTAATTAATTATGCTTGTTAACGTGATTTTGTATATTTTACTATTCTCTTGTTATACTCACAGTTAATGACCCCGCTTCGGTTCTAGTAGGTACATAAGCTGAGCTTGTGACTCAAACGGGGCCTTTATTGCTGAATAAGCGCCGTTTGAGTGTGAAACTATTCGGGCATTCTCGAATAAACATGTGATGTGTATAACTGGAGAAGTAAATTTAAACATCTTTGATGAAAATGTTTCGACTTGTTTTGACACTGGCCACAGATGGTGCCATGGTCACAAACACGATTGAAACATATGGTGAACTTGAATCTGATACATCTGCTATTTTTTTAATCATTACCCGAAGTTCTATGACCGTAAGTCTACTCACGGTGACATGAAACATAATATTGTTAAATTCAATATCATAACACAACATCACGCCTGTATTTCCCGAAGGAGTAGGCAGAGGTGTACATATAGTACATCCACATTTCGCCAGTTATTTTTTTAGGTCCCAATGTAATAGGGGGCGAGCGTATTGTTATCAACCGGGTACAAATCCAGACTCCGTGGTGCTACTGAGAATTACCAAATGGAAAAACCCAGTAACACTTCGCCAGACCTGGGATTCGACCCAGGACCTCGTGCTCAGCAGTCGCGCTTACCAACCTCAGTCAGTTAAATTCAACTCGGAAGTAAATAGATAGGTTTCAACAGTATATTTCTATCTACTTAGGAAAACATGCAAGATAATAATGACGTCACAATATTCCTAGTTCATGTTGGCATTTGTTCGTAGTATCTATGAATAAAATATTCTCTAGTAATAACTGAAATATCTCGAGATTCGATGTGTATCACTATATAAACTATTTTCTTAGATATCAGAACAGACTTATATAGATGTCGTTTACCCCTTGGTCAAAGTTTTACCAGTCGTTGATCTTTTTGGCACGGCCTCAAGCGACAGCGATGCATCAAAAGATATGAAAAGAAAACACCACACATTTTCCTTGTGTAGTCTCAACTTTTCGCCCCACTGTCTGTTCGACGTAGGTGCATAATTTGTACGTATTCTACACGCTATGGCCTTTACGAGGAAGGCACAGCCCGGGGCAATAGAGAGTAAACGACCCCATTGGAGGCGTGGTTTAAAGCTTGGCTTTTTGAGATTGAACTAGCATTTTAGAATTCGACTCGGAAATAAAAGTCTAGCTTAACATGAGAAGAAAATCTAGGCCAAATTTTTAAGGAGTTGGTTATTTGTACCGAATTAAGAGAAAAAGAAACATACCAATAAACAAATAAAACTAAAATAAAATCCGTACAAATCTCAAAACCAAAAGGAAATACTCTTGATTACCCTACTTTACTCATTGATTGTCTTTTAAATAAAACAAGTAGCAAAAGATACAAAAATAAAGCTGCTAAGTTACCAGCCCCATAAAAGTATAATATGTAAAGTTCAGTAATAACTTACCAAATCGAAAATATCAGAGAATTTCATGGAAAAGTACATTCCCGTCTGCTACAATGGTAAAGTTATGTCGTTTAAATATTTGATGAACAAGAAGCGTTTTAATGTTCAACCTCATTCGCGCTAGTCTATAATTATACCAAGGTTATTTATTATTACAGGCAAAAAATCAAGACGCTAAGTATTACTAAAACAAAGCCTACTTACACTATTAGCAGTCGTGCTTGTGATCGTTAGACCTCAATGAGTTCTAACAGGATAATTGGATGTTTAGTACATACAAATAATTCACGCAGAATAGCACACCTCATCAAGAGATTTATACTAAGCTAGTGCTCTGTATGAGATCAATGGTGAGTGCCAGTATGCCGCGTTGTGGAGATACAAATCTAACCTCATAACTTCATGATACTAAAGCTTTTAACAAATTGACGTATAAAAGAATAAACAACATAACGGCCGCGTGCCATACAGCACCTAGATGTGTACATCGTCTTTAATGTCATCCACAGATCTCAATACTGCCAACAGCCAGCTCTATTGGTACAAGCACCTTCCGCGTATGCAATATGTCCACTCAATCAGGTACAATTATGATCGCAGTATGATATGAAATTGGCAGCAAAATCCACCTATGTAGTGATGAATTCTACCTACCCGACACCCTGCCTTACCTACCTTTATGCTCATTGTTGTCGGAATCTATTGTTATACATATAGGTAGCTACATGATTGAGAAACGGACTAACTTGGTGATTCAATAGTACATTGAATATTGGTTTCCTAACAACCTAATTCTAGCTATTGGATGTATGGTTACGATTTGTCAAACTAAATGGTAACAAATATGATATGATCTTATTGTTGTCAGCTACATTGACCGAGTTTCGTGTTTGAATAGGAACTTTGACAACCACACTCATTATTGTTTTAGTTCAAGTTTTCTTTTGTTTTTTGTTATACATAATTATGTTATATTTAGATTATATATAATATTTTTAGAACACCATTAACTAATACCTATATTTTTACAAACAAATCATATTAATAAGAATTTGTGTATCTACCGCTTGTTTTTTAAAGTAAATAAGTAATGACCTCATGATCGCTGCGTAGGGTTACCATTCATTTCAGCCATTTTATTAAAAGATCTCAGCTCGGATCACTGAAATTGGGCCATGCGACCCCGAGACATAAGTAGTGAAAACTAAAAGGCTATGGCATGGTCCCGGAAAGTTAATAAAAACCATTGTTCATAAGCGAAACCGTATAGAAAGATAACAATGTTAATTTATTCTATAACTATTAAAATAACCTTCAGAACTTTAACAATATACTTAATATTCATATGGCCATATGAATATTAATTGGACATTAAACTAAGTACCTCGTAAAGGTTTCTAATGAGGCATCAATAATTTAAACTGTAATTAAAATATACTGATGTACCGATGAGCTATTATACTCGTTATATCTATGTTAACAATTCCACCTTATTTAAGTTCTGTGTAAGGAAATTTATCAACACTAATAATTATCAATTTGACACACTATTTCTGTTCTCTCTTAACCTTGTACCTACCACAAATGTTAATACCAAAATTATAATTGACTCTAATAAAATTAAAACTCAATAACAACACAATCCGTTAGCGTTATAGTCACTGCATTAAGCAAACTTAATTAAATCACTGTCAGATTTTAAATACATCTATATTTTAAAGGTAGAATCGCTCGTGTCATAAGTTATATACTACAGCTGTTAAAATTCTCAATGTAAAGAAGCCGAGTTATTCCCTACAATGAACACGAGGTCACAACCAAACACCAAACTACAGTTTTTATTCCACTATACAACTTCTTTGCGTCAAAGCGTGTCAATATAGGGTGCGCTCTTTTTCAATGGTATTTTGCCAAAACTGGTAGCCCACTACGAGCTGTCTGTTTGAACCTATATGAGAAAGGGCAAATACCGAATAGTTGAATGTTGGAATAGGTTTTGTATTGCTCATTCCAGTTTTAGGAGTTAATTTTCTAAATGAACTTTGTTCAAATTAAGCAATTAGCCTATTTTTGGTGTGTTCACGCGGCTTGGCACACGTTCAAGCTTTTTAATTTAGGGAAATATTTAGCTTTATGTAACTTCTTGTAGTGCCTACTCGTTTTGGTATAAACTGTAAGTCTTGCTCTGCATTGCATAACAGTTGGAGTATTTTGCCGGCAAAATTACCAACGTTATAAATGATTTATTAAAGCTATAAACGACATATATCGGTATTAACACGTGTACATCTTATTTGTAAGGACACATGTTGACCATTCGCATCAACAAAAACACAGATATCTTTATCTTTTGTAGCAAAATATTGTGGAACGCTCGGTCGCTCTTGATAACCCCGATATTTTCCTACTCTGTGACAAGCTCGGGGCGCACTACAAGGGGCCAGTTACACTTAAGAACAACATTATTGCGATGCAGTGGTCTAGAGACTTGAGTGTCTGGGATGTTGGGGACGACGGAGAGCGTTGTGCATGATGCGGCAGTAACACTGCACATACTGCCAGACAGCCGCTATTGTCATTATACGGAGTATTTGCTGAATCAGATGTTTAGTAATGCGTGATTATTACTTGAGTCGTTTTATTGTATGACTTGCGGTTTCCCCTTTTCCCGGTCATATGATCAAACATAGGTACGAGTGTTAGGAATACGTATTGTACGTATAGGCACCGTATTGAAGTATTTATTTTTGTACAACCATTCTTTTGTTTTAGTATTACGATTTGTTTTTATTCAATTGTCTGGGTTCGCTAGAATTCTCGAATTAAATAAATATGATTCATCGTTTTTTATTAAAGGAGACACATACCTATAAATATTTAGCAATTTTATAATGCATAAAAACATTTACTTGCATAATCATACTCATAATATATCTAATTTTAGTATTGTGCATTATGACAGTTTAATACAACATCATTATTGGCAATAAAAAATAAAGCAGAGCAAAAATATAACTGAATTCCTAATGCACGTATTTATATATTTCTATTATTAGTTTAAATTCGTTTAACGACTAGTGTTCGAAGTTTGACAGCGGACATTGTTTTCTTATAACAAAATTGGTGCCGCAGATAGAACTCCAAGTTTATCTGTTACCGATTTAATGTGATGATTCACGTCCAACTGAAATCCGCGCTCGACTTGTTCTTTGGTTATTCATCTTTTGTCTTATTTTATGATAGTGTGTCTCAGTCGCGGCGATAAAGGCTAGCGAGACGGCTTGTCTGCCTGTTCCCGGTTTTCTCGCCCTTGTTTATCCGGCTGGGGGTAGTTAGCGCGGCGGAGTGGCGCCCCGCGGCAGTGCCTCCGTAGCCCGCCCAGCGATGGGACGCTCTACGCCCGCCCAACTGTGTCCTATCGCACGCGTACGACCTCAACAACACAGGTGAACCACGCGACTATAAAAAAGGACAATCATCTAATGTGACTGAGACAAAATGACTCCTTTTATACATTTATATTGTGTTATATGGATAGAGTTATTGACTGGCTGCTGCACCACGACAGGTGAGTTGATAGTGCAATTAGCATTTTTATTGAGTTCGCCGGTAACTTGTTAAAAGTTTCGTGAAAAATACCAAATAATGGGATTGACGGTTTTATTAAAGTGTCTCCTTTAATCAGTTTTGTAAAACTTATTTTTTACATTATTTTGCGATTTACTTACTGCGTGACGTAACTATTGTTTTTGTTATTTTTATAAATTCGTACGGAATACTAAATGGCTAAGTGGCGTAATTTTAGTAGTCGGCTCTGATTTCTCTTGTTTTGAAATTAAAAAATAAGGGTGGTTTTCATAAAAAATATTTTTAATTTATAAGAAGACCATTTTTTTTAATTACACGTTTATTCTTACCGACTTGATTCAAATGCACAAAATGTTGGTTATTATTTGGTAAAATAAGTATATTTAGATATTGTAGTTAATAGTTATAAAAAAATCCGTTACCGTACCATAAAAAATGTATAATATACGCACTCGTAGGTACGCTGTTAAGAGCATAAAAGTTTTTGCTTTTGTCGCTAAGAAATATCCGAACAATATCTTAAGTATTTTCCTGTTTGTACAGTCGTGCCGCTTTTTCCCTGTTCTTGTAATGCAACGTTCTTGTACAGGAATGGGCCTTGATGTCTCATAGAATTATCTTACAATAATATAAACATAAACAATTGATATCGTACAAAAGTATTTTTACGGCGATGTTTTTTGATATTGGTTCTCGGAGCTAATTTGAAATCTTACTGCTTTATCGTACTTAGGAAGACCGAAGTCCAGCCAATATGCCTTGTATTTCATATAATTTACGCTTATTTTTTAGGGAAGAATGTGTGATTTACTTCATATTATTTGTGACCTACTTGAAATCTTACTGCTTTATCGTCCTTTGGAAGAACTAACTGAGTCCAGCCATTATGCCTTGTATTTCATATAATTTAGATACCTACGCTTATTTTTTAGGGTAGAATGTGTGATTTACTTCAAATTATTTGTGACCTAAATAACCTATAAGAAAATAAAATACTGTCGTAGATATTACTCCGTCGTAAATTTATTAAAGCGTTCCAAACCATTTATTAGTGATCGAAGTCTGTCATTAGCCTTGAGTTGTAATTAAAACCATTTATTATTTAATTGTATCGTGTTATATTAGTCTACAATAATTTGGCCTAAAATTGTGTATAATACGTTTGTTAAACAGTGTTTTTTAAATCAGCCCACTTACTATGAACCCTGAAAGCCGGACAGTTTATGTTGTAGAAGCAAGATCGGCGTCCGCATTACACTGGACGTAGCGGCGTCACGCTATATATATAAGATATACAATTATAAATATCTTATATGTATAGGTATATATTATAAGAGTTAATAACAAAGGAGATGGTTTAAATATTCTATTATTAGACTTTCGGTAGTGTTATCAACTATTTACTCAAGTTACATTTACCTGTATTTCCGGGAATATATGAATACCTGAAAATACGCGGTAGTGTAAACGTGATAGTGCCCGGTTGATGGCAATAAGCTCGACACCATTGGGCCCGAATTAATAACTGGCGACACGTGAGTGTAATATATGTGCACCTCCGTCTACCTCTTCGCGATATAGAACCGTTATGGTATGTTTTTTAGGCAAGCAAAGTAGTAAACAAAACATTAACGGATAAATCGGTTATAAATTAATGATGGTTGTTTTAAATTTTTGTAACGATCAACGTCCATCGAATGCTTACTATCCATTTATGACAAACTAAGCATCACATCTAAGACCATAATTATCAAAATATAACTGTTAGGTAAATAAATTTAAAAAGGTAACGTCAAAGTTTAACCAGCGTACGGAAATTGAGATATCAGTTCAAAGAATAAAAAGTTTAAGTGATCGTTAAGTCAAACTTACATGGACCCACAGTATCGTTTTCTTAGAAATCATAAAAATACAAATAAAGCGTCCCTTTTCGAGAGTCCCGATAGCTAAACTCCTTCAAGTAGATATGTTCGGAGGGTCGCACTGACACTCGTGTGTCTCCATAACATAATTCGGTTAACAAGGGGGAAGGATCACAAACAAAATGTACCAGGGGCAGTAGTGACGCATCGCCGGATATCCGTGGCCATCTTCCGAGAAACCGTGACGTTTATCGATATATTTTATCGATGTAAATACGTTGACTAATGTCTTACGTCACACGTTATCTTCGATCGAGCGGAGCTTGTTTTTTCGCCTCCCTAGCACTAGCTGAGCCTTTAGTGTGAGATTTGTTGATAGCTAACTTTTCGCCGGTTTGGGCTTTTTTTTATTCTTCTGTCATTAACCAAAAGAACTCATTAAGTGACGAATTAAGAATACAACATTAGAGATATAAAAACGATATTTTCTTCTTCATATCGTATGGTTGATGAACAACCTGGTGTTAGAGTTTGAACCGCCTGTAGAAGTAGGCCTCTGACACCAATACCGGCTTTATACATCGTTGAAAAAAGCTCTGAGGTTTGCCAGTTTGCTCACGATGTTATCCTTTACCATTTTAAGCAACTGAAAACTATTTTTTAGTACGCACATGGATTCGAAAAGATATGAGTGCAGGCCGGGGTTTGAAATTGCAATTTTTGACTTGGCAATCAAATGGTCCAACCATCAGGCTCAAGTTGTCAACGAGTTATTTGAGGTATACGCCGGAGAAATGGAAATAGACACTCTAATTTAGGACAATAGGTCGTATGATGAGCACCGAAAACTGCGTACCTATATAGGGTCTTATAAAGAAATTAAACCTCGGCCTGCCTCTTCAGAGATTATGTTACAGATGAGATTCTGAATATGTATGCGTATTTAACAAAGAACATGCAAACGCAGATGTTTACATAACTATCAACAAAACTCACACTTATCCCTCTCCTTAATACGAGAGCATTTACTTTTTCGTACTTGCTTTTTTGCGCCAAACGACGCTCACTAAGCAAACAAACATTTATGTGCACTCTCAAATAATTCGCATGCACCATTTAAGCCCTGAAAGCTTTTTAAACAAATAAACAGACGGTTTATTTTCATTGCTATAACATACAATGAAATTACTTAATGACATAGATAGCAGTAGCAATTACCGTGGAGAATATAGTGTACTAGGGCAAGAAGATTTTTGAATAGATTTTCTTACTTGTATCTAAATACAAACTTCTAGGATATTAATTAAATTATGCGTACCTAGTACCAGATACAGATACACAGAAGGGACACGTATTATGATTTTGTATACCCACCTAAGCGTAGGCTATACATCAATTATAAGAAATTGTTCTCCCTACTATCTTATCCATCAATTTTTATTTCCTACTACCACCTTACCATGAACTCTTAATGCAAGACACAGTCCGTTTTGGAAGCAAGATGCCACTCTACACTGCACGTGCGGGGTCTCGCTTCCACGACGGATTTATGGATGGAATAAGAGTTTTTGGTAAGGGGCTGATCACCTATTAAGTACCATGACATGCTTGCCAAGGTACAAGGTATCTTGATTTACTTATATAAAAACGCGTTTGCCATTTCGCTTTAAAAATATCTTAACACTTATTATTAGGTTTAACATTATGGCCAACTGTACAGTCTTAAATGGATTTTTCTATTCTAACCCAATCAACGCTAAAGTTAGGAAGTTTTAACCGAATTAAGACTTATTAAACTTAACAGGAAATGTTGAAAGATCTCGTTCAAACAAACAGCAGCTCGCTCCAGAAAATGATTCCACCAAAACCTAATTATTATTTCTGAATAACTTGAAAATCTATTTTTGTCATTTTATAACTTTAATAACATAAATTCAAAAGCGTTGATCCTCGTTTGCTTGACGCACCTTTTCGGAAAGCGAATTATAAAACAAAGATTGAAAACGAAGCGAATACAAAGCTAAAATGTAATAATAATTGTTATTCTGTAGAACATTTCGTTTATTGAATTGACGCGATTCAAAGTGACGGCGGCGGAGCCTGAGAATTTAAACCATAAAAACGCGGTCAAACGCGAAAGGTCTACGCAAAATTACGTGCGGAAAATACGTAAAAACAACCCTAAAAAAACAAATATAAAACTTTTTCAAAACAAAACGAACGTAAAACAAACAACTTTATTCTTATCTACTTGTGTACGGTATACCTTTACTTAAAAAACTAAAGCATGTAACTTTGATACAAAATATCTTTCGTGTTCTGTAGGTACAAGGAAATGGGTCATCTGTCTACTCATTATTTTTATTAAATAAAATTACAGAAACTCAAATTGCTCGTTTCTAGCGTAACTTAATACGAGAAACTTTTTATAAATTGGTTTAAAGGTTGTGGAACTTTTTTCATAAATCATTTGTTCGTAATAACCCGGCGTATCTTCATATTATCTTAGGTTTCTTTACTTTTCCTGGCCGCTATTTAATCATAAGATTTTTATTAGATAGGTTTACAATCATAAATCAAAACGCCTAAGAACAAACAGGTAGCTAATTTCTCTATAATTAGAATATAAGATAAGTTTAAATGATAATCATTTAAAAGTTTATCCTGTTATTAAGTTATATAAATAAATAAATCTTTATTGTCCAAAGAACTTACTCATAAGGAACAAGTCCTCCAGCTTTCACATTATAAAAAACATAAACAAAGAAGGGCACATAAAATAAAATATTGTTTGATTCGTAAGGGTAACCTACTTGTATAATGGTAGCAATTATTATGGTGCATAGCATTAGACAGACCTTCACAACACACCATACTTATACCATAATTAAAAATACCTGCATCAACGCATGTTCAGCAATTGTAATGTATTATAAACATGGGTGTATTACTCCATTAGTTTCCTTATAACTGCGACTAACAGCCAGTATGGGAGGTCGTGTGGCGGGAAATATTGTCGTGATTATATAGTACGCTTGGCGAACGGATTAGTGATCGTATGTTGTTATTTTAGCGCAGGACGCTGTTGCCCATTCGCTCGACATAATCCCTTAGCCGCCCCTGCAATCCTCACTACGGGAAATGGAGAGGATATTCTTTGCCAGAAACTTATCTGCCAATGTGAAACATAATTATAGCGATCGTAGCAAAAAGAAAACATCCAATTGATCGGTACTAAATTATTGACTAAAATTCATGTTATTAGCTTTTTATAAAAACTTGCTAATCGATGTTGTTCAATGTATTTGCTCTGCTTAAATGAGATAACTTTATATTTATCGGTCGATAATATTTATATTCTTCTTAATCAAGCGAAATGCTCGAACAACATCCAAACACCCCAAATACTGCATTATTAAAAAAAACAGTATCGTCATAAACGTAAGAATACAAAGATTGTTATGCGTATACATGGCGGTGTATTAGTAGGCGCAATCAATAATCCTAACCTAAATCTCTAGAAATACACTGGAAATCTAACCGCTTTCACGACCTCGAAACTAATAATTCAAACGGTAAAGTACTTAAAAAGTTTGTTACTCACAAATCTGCGTATTGACGCGCTACAACAAATTAGAGATAGGTACGTATGCTGCTAATTCAAATGTGAAAGGGGCGACTTCTGAATTCAATCCACTTAAGAGTTAGTTGACAATTGGGCTGGAAGCGGCATGTTTACCCTCGCAGTGACCCCGTGTCAACGGGGCTTGAGAAGTTGCGACCATCACACTTGGATCTACGAAACTACTATATTCGTACATCGGCCTTGTTAATTTTATATTATGGCCCGGGAATTGTTACGGCGAAGTTAAACAAAGTTTTGCCTGCGAGTTATTAGGTTATCATGAAATTGAACTACGGCATCAAAATACGTACAGTTTATTTTAACTTCACATACAGTTTGGGAGTGTGGATTATTGATAGATAACGAACCTACTTATACAATAACATTATTTTTGAATCGATTATTTTCCTATTTATCCTCAACCGTTTCACCTTAGCCGCTGCTGCATATCTTTGCACGAGGAGAAATGCATTAGACTGCGCTCCCCTCTCTAACATGTGGGCAAGCAAATGAACGCGTTAAAATTATGAGTAACACGTGTCCGTAATAAAACTTATCGGTAGGCGCCGCATCCACTGAGTTCACCCGTGAATGTCAATTATTCATCCTCTCGTCGATAATGGAACAATCCTGTCGTCGTCTCGGAGTGGGCCTGTCAACGCTAGATGTAATGGCATATATACCAACTCATTCCATAAAAACCTATCCTACTTTAATGTTTACGGGTTGATGGAAATAATTAAGTCGGCACATAAATTTAAGTATTTGATTGAATGCTTAATTTTTTGTCTTGTTGACTTCCGTCAATCAAACATCTATTGTACTATTTTCTCTCTTTGAACTTAATACAAAGTGACAATTAGAAAATGTAATCTAATGATAGATAAATACTTGTTCTATTACTTCTAGGGAAACTTCTTCATAATAGTAACAGGTTGACTACTTTTTATGCCGTGCACATACTGCGCAGTTCATAGGATTCCATTGGTTTAGTGTGAAAAAAGTTTGATCCATATTTATTTTTACCTATCTGCTACATGGTATAAAAAAGATATTAAAGTAACATATTTATTTTACTGTAGTTAAGCTTCAGAACAAAAAATGGAAATAGTTGCACTTTTCAAAGCCTTTTTTCTGTATATGTTTTTGTGTATGAAATACCAATCTGCTTCAAAAACGGACCATAATGGTTTTAACAAGTTAAAGCTATGCACTGTGGACACGCTTCGTTCTCGTCAGAGGGACACAATACGGTAGAATTTAATTCACACAGAGGAAACTGGTTTAAAATACAAATGTGTTCCATCTCACAAAACCATTAGGTGAATTGGATGAAACAAAAATGATTAGTACAATATTTACGTGTTCATTTCGTACTTGCAATGATGAAATTTTAGTTTTGAAGTGATAACTTCTTGGGTCGTGGTGGCCTAGTGGTTGACAACCCGGATTCGTATGGACGAGGGTGGAGGTTTAAACCCAGGCTATCACAGATCAATGTGGCTTTTTCGATGTCATAAATACTTTCTTAGATATTCTAAGACACCACTGATTAACGGTGACGGAAAATATCGCGAGGAAACCTGGATTTAGTTATCTGAAATCGCCAACCCGCAGTGAGCTAGTGTGGTGATCACAATGCTCAATCCTTCTCTATACGAGAAGCCCTGCAGTTGGACAGTTACAGGCTGTTATTATTATTACTATATTATAACTTATTATGGGAGGGCTTCGTAACGTAACGCGTTACGGCGCCACTATGTCTGGCTCCCATTCTCTCACGCATACGTCATGAGATTAGTTGAAGTTAACACTTCTGTCGAGCGTCCGGAGACGCACGCGTTTTTTTAATTTAGTTCTCGTCAGAAAAAATCTTGTCTTTTTCATTCACCTAATATTGTGTCCTTTGGTAAGATAAGTATATGTAAACAAGCTTTCTATTATGAGTACTAAATTATAGGCTCCAAATGATAATGATGTACATTTTTTGTTATTGAGGGGGAAAAATTACTATCATGAACACCACAATATCCAATGGGCTTTATTGTATCGAACAAGTGTATTTTTAGGTGCTTTATAAATATGTAGGTACTTATTTGTATTATGGTGGGTATTTATTATTAATAGATTAAGGGCTGTTAGTACAATGCTGTAGCACACGCTAAGCTGTTTGACAAACAACCTCTGTAACAGTGGACTTATAAATCTATAGCTAGTAAACTTTTAAATAATTACCTATACATTAAATTATAAAATACGAATAACGATGTAATAAAAATCTCTGTGCCCTACTGCGCTCACATTGCGTATGACTGGCGCGTGCGCAATATAATATGGATCACCTGAGTTACGGGAATTCATTTATGGCATCCCCCCCCCCCTTAACCAAAAGGGGGAGGCCTTTGTTCAACAGTGGACATCTTCCGGCTGATGATGATGATGAAGTGAATGAATGAAACTTTATCGCTCTTGCGCTCCTCGATAGTATCTTTAACTATGTCCATGTTTTAGTTGAAATGCCAACTATTTCGATTATAGACACACTAGAAAATTATAAATTACTGTACCGCCATCTTTTTGATAGTCTTATTTATGTTAACGCATTTCACTTCATCATTATCACATCAGCCTATTGCAGTCCACAGTAACCGCAGTATGGTGAACGATACCTACACGGGGGAACGCTGCTATCCATACCCCGGAAATATCCCTTAGTCGCTTTTTATGACACCCAGGGGAGGACAGTGGGCGGTCTATTCTATGCTGGAAACAACACGGTGCACATGTTAATATCCTTATAATTTTGATCTCTCAATTTGTATTGACGGAAAATACACTATGATTTTCAAATTGTATTCAGTAGAAATATCACAATTAATTATTTTAGTAATGGTGAATTGTTTGCCTAATTATAACATGTCAGCTATGTTATAGTTCTTATTAATGAAGCCTAATGTTCTAATTAGTCACTGTAATTATTCAGTGTTTAATATATTAAACAACTAGTTAAATAAACCTCATTTTGTTTAATATTTTTTGAAGTTACTCCACTCCCGGTATTTTCTCCTGCATCATGGGTTCATTCCAAAAACATAAAATGTCACACCTAGACTCGGGACGAACATCTGCGGATCGCACAAATTTTGTCTCGTGCGGTAATCGAACCCGCGACCCTTAGCGCAGCAGTCCAATCACTTAGACACTGCGCCAATCGGGTCTTCGTTTTAAAATTGTTTCGAATTTTAATATACCTAGGTAGCTAGGATTAAAAAGTAGGTACTGTGACGTTACGCAAATAAACATCCCAAAAATCAATTTGTGCCACTCCGGTATAAACTGGTAACAATTTTCTGTCTGACTATTGTGTGTAGTGTTTGTAGGACACTCCATTCCGTAGTAAACAATTTACCTGACATGCATTTAACTCGATTATATACACATACGTACAATTAAAACTTTTATCCATTACGTGCCGCTATAGTTTTGTCTCAATTAAACTACAAATTACTAGGCACTATTTAACGACAATAAATGCCCGACATAACTACTTGAAGGACAATTGGTCTGTAATTTGTCACAGTTTTTTGTGAGTACAAAAATAAACTAGGACATACGAAGAATTAATGTTAGAACCTTTTTTATATAATTTACGACTTTCTCTAGAAGCTTTATCAAAGTCTTTTTGGTCTAGTCTAGTAAGTGAATACATGGCTGGTGAGTGAACTCCTTGGTTAATGTATCGAGTCGGCGAAACGTTTTGTTTCTTTAAAATGCACGAGCTAAAAATTTTAGCTCGAATTTTGAAATGCATGACGATGGTACTTAGTTCAATTCGTTGTCTGAAGATAACTACTATTTAAAGAGTAGGAATCAATAACTGACGTCACAGAATGACACAACGGATGTTAACAATTTATTAAATTCACAAACCTTTTGAAAGAAACTACTTTTAAAATATTTGAAACTGATTAAGTACAGTATACTTATCTCTAAACTATAGTTAGTTTTGGTTGCTATGATTTGCAATTGATTAACATTAATAATGGGATTATTACAACCATGTTCTAATTACAGGTCGGGAATTACCCACCGGGCAAAATGTAGTGTCTGTAGCACCTATAGAAGTTCCCGATGGTAAGTGTTTTAAAAATATTCTCATAACATTACATCATCAGGGAAACTTGTCAAAGTTTAGTAAATAGAGTCATTTGCCGCAAGATTTATATCCTAAGAAAAAATCCTAAGAACTTTGACATAATGGCCCATGTATCAGATCCTAAGTTTTGCTCAATAAGACGCCCGAATAAGGGGTTCTGTATTTTGATTCACGAGATAAAAATATTTTACCTATTGATTTTCTCAGTGACTATATCAGAAAAAGAAGTTTTGCATTACTGCTTAATGAGTCGTATCTACAATCAAGATAAAACTGATTTAGTTAGACATAGGAACTGTCACGGTATTTTAAATTTATGAATTAAATAGTGTCTTAAGTCAAATGCCAGATAAGGAAAACAACATCATGAATATTTGACTTGTCCAAATAAAACCTGCGTCCTTTACGGTAGGGTTGATGTTGCAGATAGCCATCGTAAATCGGGCCTTAAAAATAAAACAGAACATCAATCACATAAAAACAATTGACCCAGATAGAATCCAATAGCAAAAATATTATTGTTAATGTGCAAAGTAATAGTTTCTTATCAAATTAATAGTACGTAAGTGAAGGTGGCGTTAAAAATTGCAAATATAATCGTAATTGAAGTAGTAGCATAACCGGGGAAGGTAAGCTATTTGTGAATACACGATAGTGGATATCACAATATTATGTCTCCTACCATGCAAAAGCCTTTCCAAATTATGTAAATAAGTTGAAAGCTGAAACGGAAGGATCTCCGATAACGTTCTATTCTTAGCTTCAGATAAGTAAACAATGGGTTAGACTCGTCTTCGTTTGACTATTTAGGTGTTCATTCATTTCAATTTAACATTGAAAATAATTCGACAAAAAATGTCCAGTTATCGAAAAAAAAATGGGTTGTAACAACAGGTTTGAATATTTTTATTCTGTTGAATGTACATATACCTACTGGGAATCGCGTACAGTAACGATGTATCTTAACTTATTCAATTCCGCGAAAAGCACGCAATAAATTTGTGGTTATAACGTGTAAAATTCTCAGTAGCGATAATATCAAACGAATAAATGTAAACACCGTATTGTATAATTAGCATTGTTTGACGTTTATATATTTATAATTCGGTACGTAATAAAATATATTTACATAGTTATATTTTGCTACAATATCGTCGCGTTCATTTTATTTGTTTTTTCAGTAGATACTCGTAACTGCTGTGTTTACAAAACAGAACTAAATTACTGTTCGTTATCCTAATTTATTTGCCATGAAAACAAGAATTTATTATATTATTTATTTTAATATTTGTACATAAAATAAATTCTGGTGAATTCATTTCTGCCATCTCTTTTATTTATTAAAATAAAGTTTAGTAATATTGTTAATATTTCTTAAGTTTGTATAAGTCTATGATTTTTATTTAATTAATTCTTACGTATGAGTCTTCAAAAGACTATTAACTGAAATAAGTCATTAAATTTATTATGTTTATTCTTGGAACAACTGATCGATAACTTAAAACACTCCGCTACACTATTTAATTTACTGAATGTTTATAGCGGATACTATTTGTTTATTTAATACTTAAGTACAGTTGTGTACTATTTTCGTAATAAACAAAAATATTCGAAGTCACGTTCCATTCTCTCGCATGTGGGTAGTTAATTGAGGTGCCTGATGTGTGGGACATAATATCCAACACGTATGTGACATAGAGTGATTACTAAAGTTTATAAAACTCGAAGATAATACCGACGGCCGGCCTCCAGGCGTGAACAGCATTGAGGATTAGGAATGTAAGCCTGTTTGCTCATGTTCAAGTGATCGGTGCCCAACGCGCCACGAAGAATCCCTTATCGGAGATAGTTTATGTAACGTTTGATGTTATATTGTATAGTAGCTAACCAGCCACAGTACATAGCTACACAGTAAGGTATATAAGTTAATTCCTAAAATGCTTGCGGAATAATGAGCTTAGATGTATAAAACATATATAAATATGATAGGAATAAACAAAATAATGTGTAGGTTTTCTTAACATATTGATTAGCTTAAGCAATGTGTAAAAGTAGCACTTCAAATCGTTACAATATCCTTGAAAAGAAAATCCATAGCCGTCATTCTACCCAGTGTTATCATTTTATTTGTGTAATAAAATATTGTCAACGGCATAGAAATGGGGCATTATCCGCATTACCCTCAGATTTCACACGTTCAATAAATAAAAATACTCCGTGAAAAAAGGAAACATTTATTCAAAAACCCTTCCACATAATAGCATTAACTGGAATACGTGAACCAGCGGAGTGTTAGGGTATTAAAATAACTGAAAAGGACATTTTATTTACTTTAAATGACTAGATATTTAGTATAATACGTGACATATATCCTAGCAAATAACACACTTTATCTAAATCTCACGGACCCTTTTGCGACCGCTAACTTTTTAGAGGTCGGTGCTTTAGATTGATGTTTTTTTAGCATTGTGCTTCTTATACATTATTTTGTCGGTGAAAGAGCGATACAGCGACAAACCGCTATTTGTCGTTGGTGGGCCGAGTATAAATCACGCAACCCTACAGCTAGGGTCGCCACGTATCCGACCTATATGTAGCAGTCCGGTATTTATGCTACTTATCTTGGTGGAGCGTAAGGAAGACAATGATATATGCTGTTGGTAAATACGGTTGCAACTAATGAGCTTAATTACTCAGTCCATACTTTTTAAACCGAAACAAATTACAGTAATATGTCGCTTCTTAGCTATCCGTATTTATTTTCTGCTATGCAAATGTATTTTATAAAATTAAATAGTTTTTTTACCTATTCAACATTTTTAAAGTAACCTTGACTCACGATGGACTAAGACTAACATTTCTAAATAATAATGTCTTTTTTAGATATGTAGTATAATATCCAATTGGTTTTTCATTTGATAATGATAATCAAACTTAACAAGCACGGTTATGTAAATCAATTGAGTAAAAGGGGTAGAGTAAAATGTAAGTAATATACATTTCTGCTATACTGCAACTTACCGCAGCCATTTTTACATCATACAGAAGTATAACATCAGAGCATGCAGACAGTACAAAAAATATCATAAAACCGTCCGATAATTTGATCAGAGTGAGCTGGCCACCGCCCGGCGCGACGGGATCGCTAGAGCGTTGGCAGACGCGCCGGCACCGCTCGTCATATTTGCGACTCATTTTACTTCTCCTAAAACTTTTATAACACGTAAACATGTTTACAATCGTTACGAGACTATTTATTGGATCATTCTTTCCAGAGTCAATGTATCCGCGATTCGCTGAACCCATTCCGAATGTGACAGTTACAATCGGGCGGGATGCTCTACTTGCGTGCGTCGTTGATAACCTTAGAGGATTCAAGGTAACTATTCGGCTACAGTTCGTGATTATTATATTAGTCAATATATTGAGATTGATCCTACAATTAGTTATAAAGACTGATTTATTGATTTTTTATAGGTAACTTACCTACGTATAATTTAAAGAACACCTTGTAAATGATTAAACAATAAAAATAGAAGTATTCTATTGTTGGTACTACTTACTTATTAATAATTGATCGTGTGAATTGTGGCATAGTTTGTTTGTTTTTCGTTTTCTTTCTTCCGTAGGATAATACGTATGTGCTTTTTCGTAGGTAGCGTGGGTGCGCATGGATACACAGACAATCCTGAGCATCCACCACAACATCATTACTCAGAACGCGCGCATCAGTCTGTCGTACAACGACCACCGCTCGTGGTACCTGCACATCAAGAACGTGCAGGAGGTGGACCGCGGCTGGTACATGTGTCAGGTCAACACGGACCCCATGCGCTCCCGGAAGGGGTATCTACAGGTCGTGGGTAAGTAGGTTCAGATAAATTTAACTTTAGATAACATAACAGGCACTTGACGGCTGTGATTATGAGCGATGTTTTATAGCCTGTGATTATACTTCATGGTGTCGTTTTTGCAGCTAAAACGTTGTTTATAATTTTATTATTTTACTAATTTATGTAGTCTGTGAAACACTAAACGTAAAGGAAAAGTGTACCTATCTAATATTTATTATTGAATCAGAATATAATCGATATGGTCTGCGGCTTTACTCCTACTAAATATAACGAAGTTTTGAATGTCTGTATTTTCATCGCTCTACAATAACAACATTTTCTTACCTCTACCTTTATAATATTCTACTCGCCAATTTGATAACAGAATTAATTATAACTTGAAACCTAATCGGCCTCCTGTTACAACTTATGCGTAGTCCATTGTGAAATCTTAGCAGTACCGTGCCAATACCATGTTGCCAAGCTAATAAAATTTTCTTTGTTTTCAAAGAACATTTTCTACATTTGATAGGCTAGGATAATCTCGGATTTAATAATTACTAACAAATGTAGATAATAATGAAGAAAGAGGCTTCGAAGTTGAAATGTTCTCTTAGTATTACAAACTATTATAGTATGATATTTTACACTTGTTTTACAAACAACATTTTGAAGCTTACGCGAAATTGTTGCAACTTAACTACATTAAATATACGTATGTTCAATATTATAATTTCCTCTTATTGAGCACGGGAGTACGTCCAACAATATTCATCGAAATAAAGTATTAATTGCACCAAAAATATTCTACTTACCAGCCGAGGATAATTTTATCTATGATTTTATCAACCTGTCATTTAAACGAACAGGCAATTGAAAAGTTAATTAATATGAAGCAGTGTTTTTGGCACCCTGTATACACTATACAGTAAAGTTTATTGGTTTACACAGTGCCGCCATCAATCATCGATAACATGACGTCAACGGACATGGTGGTCCGGGAGGGTTCTGACGTGACCCTGGTGTGTCGAGCCTCGGGGTACCCCGAGCCTTACGTCATGTGGAGACGAGAAGACGGACAAGATTTTAATTATAACGGTGAATCAGGTAATAAACCTTTTATTTTCATTTAACAGAGTTATATAACATTAGGTACTGGGTATTTCTCGTGTATCGTGAATTCAGATTTAAACGCATGAAGTACCACATGCACACTGAGACTCGGGACAAATTAATAGGTACCTGCAGATCCCACTAAGATAGCTATTTGTCCCGTGCTAAAATCAAACCCACTATCAACAGTTTAGCATATCATTTGTAGTTTGTCACTGGGCCAGGTATTTTAATAATCCATGCGTTCGGCGGGTGCGTACGATTCCACAATTTTATTAATTTTATATCAAAATTATTGAAATATTCGAAAAGACCGACAGATAATTTGATAAAATATTCGGTTTCGGTTTTGCAATTATTGGTGTGTTCGACACAGTCATATAATGTGTAAATATTTGTAATTATTGCATTGCAATACTTCGTTAAACATTTGCTGTTGCTTCGTTATACGGCTTATAATTGTCCCATGGCAAGGCAAAGGCTTCTTCTCTTAAAGAGACGGATTGAACATTGATCACCACGCTAGGTCACTGCGGGTTGGTGAAAACACAAACCTAGCGCAAAATATAATACCTAAGCTCGTTGTACAATCCACATTATACATTGAGTGTTTGTTTCTCTTATTTGTTTCTATCACTTGACAATCGAGCTCAGTTAGATCGTATATTGCTAATTTGCCACCGCTACACAGGGAATTCCACTCTTATTTACCTACCTATATTAAAATTGGCTGTGCAATTTTAGATATTTTATAGAAAGCATGTAGGTATGGTTACGTTAAATAGAATCGAAAATTCGGAATACATAATAGACACATCGAATTGAGAGTAAATAGCTTTCAATTACCTTCAAAGTTCTCCTACACGTGGAACGAAACTCTTCCAACTGTCATTTGAAACACATTAAAACAACGAACAATTGAATTGTGTCTAGAATTATTTCCCTTGTCAGTTCTGTTTAACAAGCTACCAATTTTTTGTCCTAATTATAATACCGTTCGTAAATAATTTTACTTTTTTTGTATTGTAGGTAATTATTTTGCTATATAGGCTACTTTTTCTATATTTAAATTTACCTTTCATTTGAATACTTTGACATTAATTTAAATAATGTATTATCATTTATAAATTAATGTATTATCACACACTTCTCAATCAGTTTCCTCATTGACCAATTGACCATGGACCGCTATTGGACTGCGCTAAGGGTTGCGGGTTCCTGCAAGGGGCAATAATTTGTGCGAACCGCGGATGTTTGTCCCTAGTTTGGGTGCTTGTGTAGGTGATATTAATTCATGTATATGAAACAAACCCACGACACAGGAGATATTCCTAGTGTGGGGCGACGTTTTTAAAAAGAAATAAATATTTTTAGACGCATCGTTACACTAATTTAGGAGAAAAGGACATTGGCATTAGTAATGGTATTAGCAATATTAGTATTTACCTATTTGGTTAGTGACTACTGTTCTAACTGAAATGTTTAAACCTTCTCTGATTTGTTGGCAGTTAGTGTAGTGGATGGCGAGACGTTGACAGTAACGAAGGTGTCTCGGTTACACATGGGAGCCTACCTCTGTATAGCGTCTAATGGGGTGCCGCCATCGATTAGTAAACGGATCATGCTCATGGTTCAATGTAAGTATTCCTTACTATATGTAAAACATATTACTTGTAATTATAATTACGCGGCGTGTATTGGAGACACAGCTTCGAATTAATTGTGTCAATGATATTATGAAGCTGATATTGATCTATACACTGAACTTTGAAGACGGTGGCCCGAATTCCTTGATCCTATTTACTTATTCAACAGAACTATCAAATTATAATGTTGAATTGTGTATAAATTAAGCATAATAAGATCTAACCGACACATAATATGGTTTGACTGCAGACTTGTGCTAACTGTTCTCCTGTGAACTAGCTAACGATTCGAATTGACAGGCGGACGAGTTTGGCTAGACCAGCCGACAGAATGGTTTGTCATCCGTGTTTTATTATAAT
This sequence comes from Abrostola triplasia, assembly GCA_946251915.1. Taxonomy (NCBI): domain Eukaryota; kingdom Metazoa; phylum Arthropoda; class Insecta; order Lepidoptera; family Noctuidae; genus Abrostola; species Abrostola triplasia. The sequence continues at coordinate 5,681,849 of OX276430.1, forward strand.
TATATTATTCGGGCCGCTCTTACTACCAGTATATTTATTGATTAGCTTTACCAATTTATACCACTTTGCTTTGTTTGTCGATCTACATCGACATCGATCTTTACATCGTTGTGTCGCGTCGTCGTGTACACATCGTTTGAGTAACGATGTAGCCTCTAATTTTGTTTGATTGGCTATGATAATAACAGATTTAAATGAATATGTAGTCGTATATAATAAGTATTATGACTTATATACCTACAATTGATTGTTGATTGATGAATTGTTAACCATAGAAAAGTACTATAGGTTCTACTGACACAATTCTTACCTACTTTTTATTTTATTAATATCCACTATGGTGGTTTATTTTCCGTATGGTATGAAAACGTTTTTCTAAAACAATCCAGTTAGCCTCTAGCACTTATCTGGTTTACCAAACAAAGGCGAGTATCGAGGGAACAAGGCTTAAACAGCGGACTTAAGAGTATTACTTGCGAGTAGTGTTTAAGTGGGATACTGTGATGTAGGATGATATTAGATACTTGATTTTTGTTAAATTGTACTTGGTAAATAGTTTTATTCCAGTTCCCTGAGCAAAATTATCGCTTTATACTTGAGTAGAAACTGATAATTTGCTTAAGCCTTAGTTCTAGGCTACAAATTAGACACAAGTTAACATAAAAAATGTAAAAGTGAAATGTATATAATGTTCACATTATTAAACAGAACATAAGTAAAAAAATCTTAGTCATTTTACAATTATGCTTCTAGCGGAAATTACATAAAACTGCATGGTTCCCATCTGATTTTAATAAGGACCACCCATTTGAACAGTTCCCCCGATGCTGGCGATACCTAACCAGCTGGAAGGCGCTTACATCGGTCAGGATGTGACGCTGGAGTGCCACACGGAGGCGTACCCCTCCTCCATCAACTACTGGACTACCGACCGCGGAGACATGATAATTTCTGGTGAGGCTTGTAAAATATGCGCCTATAGCTGAATTTCCATAACTGGCGGAATGTGCATAATGTTATATGTACATCTGTAAAAAAAAAACTAAACCCTCTGATTAATAAACGAGGATCATACAAGCATTAACTATACCCCGTACTATGTTTATTGACATTCCTATTCTTTGACATGCAAACGACAGTGATAATAATACGCGGGTATAATTTAGTCCATGGTTTAAATTGTCATTTTTTATAAATAAGGGGGTTTGGGTATAATACAGGCATGATCTTATGTTATTTATTTATTTTAAAAGTATCCACCTATATCTTTTTATCGTCACGATAGGTTTTATGTCTGAGCATTTAGTGCTTAATAATAACTCCTCTAATAGTCATGCCTTAGTTGACCTGCTTCTAAAACATTTCTGACAAGTCTTAAATATTTGAATACTAGGATAACTCATGTGCAATTAATTTAGTTATATTCAGAAGTGTTTTATTCATTTAAACAAATTAAATAGGCAAGTCTATAGTTAGTTATTTATAAAAACGTGAAAAGGTACACAGCTTTATAAGAGGTACCTAATTAACCTACTACCATATGTCTACATCATGTTAATGACAAGATTGGCTACATTTTTAGAAGCATTTAAGTCAGAATGTCATCACCATTACGATGAATTTGATATAAATGTTTTATAATCGCGCAGGCTAACGATCAATGCTTGTTGGTTCGTTAAAGCTTGAGCCTGAGAATATTACGACAATTCATATATTTGTTCGTTTGTCATCCAATAAGTAAAGAGAGATTGATCGCTCTGAAATTTCGCCATTAAATTGTAATACCTCGTATTTACACACTCTAAAGTCTGTCATGTTGTTTCAATACAGATATGTTATAACTCGTAGATAAAATTAAACAGTTCAATCAATTAACTTCTAAATCGATAGACAGTTTTGACAATGATTTAGTGGTTTATTACTTTAGAACGGTAACCAGTTTACAATGTAAAGCTTTTCCAATAAACATAACATAATATACTGTAGGTACGCCGTTTTCAGTATACAGAAACTACATTTCGCCAAGTTATGTTTTTAATCATGTTTCAAAATTATCAAATCTATATATATAAAATTTTCGTGTCACAGTTTTCGTTCCCATACTCCTACGAAACGGCTAAACCGATTCTCATGAAATTTTGTGAGCGTATTGAGTAGGTCTGAGAATCGGCCAACATCTATTTTTCATACCACGAAATTCACGCGGACGAAGTCGCGGGCAACAGCTAGTTTTTAAATAAAAATTATCCTAATCATTAATTATTACATTTTAAAGCCTTGTATCTTTGTACTATGAAAATGAAAAACAAGAACTAAAACACAAAGTGGTTCTTAACTTTTAATAGAGCTTTGTGCATTATAAATGCGTGCCATGTTTTGCTCCAAGCAATAGTTTCAATGAACTTTCAATGACCTAATTGAAACCACAAAGGGCAATTGATGCACTAAACCGCTTTCTAACAAACAATATATGCCAATATTATCAAACTCTGTATACAACACAATATCGAACATTTATCATATTGGCATAAATAACATGCGTTCCTGTCAAGTAAGGCATCGTTCGATTGTATCATTGATTTATGACTTCATAATGAAAATAGTTTCCCTTGTATCGAAGCTAACGAACGAGGTGTAGTCGAATACGTTCCGAAAGTACTTACTCATGCGCGAATAGAAAATACTTGTATAATGAAATACTTCACTATTTCCACTTCGGCTCAACTACACAATTGATAAATAAGTCGAATAACTTTGAATCAAAAACTTTTTGCATGAATCTTTTTGTTGCTGGAATCTCAGCATACTGCACGACTGCACGTAAGCTAGCACGGGCCGGTGTTTATTTTTTTCTAGATTATAAACTGAGCATCTGAACATTGGCTCTACAGAGGTTATTCGACGAATATCACATTTCCAACATGAACGCTCTAGTTTGGAAGTAGAGCAACTTATTAAATAGGTTATTGGAGTTGATATCTTTAAAACTATTTTATGGATACTTTATAGCAAGCAGAGCTCCAAGTTGTACGTGCACAGATAATACTGCTAATAATAAGAGTTTTCTTTGATTTTCTAGTATTGATCATTTCTGGTTACGTACTATCACAAACAGGTTTTATATTTAAGTAGAAATGGAAATTATAGGAGGCAAGTACGAAGCATTCCCCATGGACAGAGGCTACAACAAATTCATGATGTTGAAGATAAAGAACATCACGAAAGACGACTTCGGCTTCTACAAATGCATCGCCAAGAACTCGCTGGGAGAAACGGACGGAATCATTAAACTTGATGGTAATTTTTTAACATTAGTAGATTGATTTAAAACGGCCTCCGTCGGAGGGAGCGATTGAAAGCGTTGAAATACTCGTAAAAACAAACAACCTTTTTTACGATCTTTGGGAATTCGGAAGTGTGGGAAAATCACACAAAACTGCCTGTCAATTATCGGCAAAGCTTTTTCTGCGAGACTTTACAAAGAATACTGGAACAGTCATTGTTTATATGTTTACTTTGAAAGAATTGATTGATTGAGATTTTTTTTTATCAAAGACATCAAATATTTATCGTTTGATGCTAGATAGAACCTTTCAGGAATTCAAGTACCTACTGGAGTTTTATACATGATTATGTATATGTATAGGTGTAAGTTTTATAATATGTATATATTAAACATATTCTTACAGAAATACCAGCTCCGCCCTCTGCGTTTACAACGACTCAAAAAACAGTACTAGACAATCAAACGATAAGAAAGAAAGGTAAATTGATATTTTAAGTTTTGAATTTAACATTTTGAAATATCAGATTAAATTCTAAACAAAATATGAATTTCTACTCCAACAGGTTTGCCGCAAATCATCCAAAACAGTGACGCAATCAGTTCTAATTTCCAAGGTGAAATGTACGGCGAACAGCTAAGTGATTTCGGTAAATATTTTATCGATTTTAATTAGACCAAGATAGAATTTGTCCATTAAGTATTCCATAATTTCACAAAGTTGGCTCTGTTACCAAATTTTGAAATTGGCTACTTACGTTAATTTGTTGAAACTGCCACAAGTTAGTGTATCATGAATTAGTAATTCAAGATCGATGATGACACCTGACATTTCTAGATTCTCCACAAATGCTTTGTGCAGATGCACAAAGAGATTTCATTAACTTAATTAGAACCTACTATTTCCAAACAGGGAATTTGAATCAGATATTATGTTTGTATATTTAAATAATAATAACAGCCGATAACTGTCCCACTGCAGGGCAAAGGCTTCTTCTCGTATAGAGAAGGATTAAGCATTGATACCGGATTTGTACTGAAAATTCAATAAAAATTAATCTGGTAGCTAGGTGCATATAGATAGAGTGGTCCTTAAATTAATGGATATTGTAATCATATCCCACATACGCAGTTAGGTATAAGATGTGACGTTTACCTAATATTTTTTTCTGTTAGTAGGTATACCTACATATATAATTTTTTGAAGGTTCCGAAATAACCAATCTTGACGAAGCTTCATTTTTTATGGATTCATCTTACAAAAAAAAAGATGTTAGGTTATTCTATAATAAAGAAGATACAATTGCCGTAGAAGACTGTATTATTTTAGATAACAAATCTTATTAGGCTCTAGGCGTGAGCTCGGAGTGAATAAATTATCTTAATATTCGTGTTTCCCTTTCAGATGACGACCTGAACAGTTCGGCATGTTCGAATAAAGTTAACTCTATGTTAGGCTTCGTAGTGATCTGTCATGTGATAAATACAGCGAGACATATTTTACTTTCTTGATATTTGTAATATTTCGATGAAATTTACATTATTTGTTGCTACTTTTTTGTGGATAATTTCTTAAGCTGGCCAGACAATAAATGTTTCGCACTATTTATTACTTAGGTTTATTGTCATCAGTCAAAACTACTGTCTGTACACTTCAATGTAAAACTTCTTACCATTAATTAATTATATACGATTAAGTGTCAGTATGAAAATGTTTTACTTAAGGACATGTTCGTTATTAGGTCCTGTGTCCTAGGTTCGCTTAGTTACTACGAAGTATTTGTACACACGTTTTCTACTACATCGATTTTATAAAAAGCGCCTAGCTACTTTTTAGAGGTAACCCTATAACTGTCCATTGAACTTGTGCGTAGGTGAATGTAATTTCTGGTAAAAGATTTAGTCGACGTATACACTAACGAATTATTAATACGTAAACCTACTGTGCTTTGGTAGATAATAACTGGTCGATATTCTTTACCTTTCATAATGTAAGGCTTATTTGAGTTATAATTTTACAGTAAAACTTGTATATAATTTGCCGTAATGTAATATACCTCTAGTGACTATAGGGAAATAGGAAGGTTTTGTGATGATATACATGATGCTACAAAATGGAAACTGCCAAATAAATGTGTAAAATATGAAAATAAAACGAAGCTTGAAATGTTGTTTTTAATTATCTTCCCCAAACACCAAATACTGAATGTTTGCGTTGCAAAATGGCGTGACGCTGTATATTATACACAAAGTTTTCAGCTGCGCTTGAAGCCGTCTATCTGTATGATCGTGCAAATACTGCAAATGAAACTATGAAAATTCGAGCAAGGCTTTGCCGAGTTAATTTTACTTGTTAAATGCCGCTGGCTGGCTGAAATGGCCTTAGCTAATCAAAATGGTTTTGTTATTCTTATAAATCATAGCGCTTTTTATTTCTGATTTCAAAATATGAAATAATAAAAAATACCTTTTGCACTAGACCACATACAATTATAGTATTGATTAATATTTTTAAGCGAGCCTTGATTAAAAATATTACAACAGTATCAAGAAAACACCTTTCAGAACATCTCATGATTTTTGTCTGAAAGAAAGACTTTTGAGAAATGCATTCGAATTACGAATTAGAATTACGTAGGCGACCAATGGTTATTGGAATTTATGATATTATTATATTGAATGCGTAAGTACCTACTTCAGATCCGTACGAGCAATTTCTTTGCCAGATTGATTGACTGATACATTAATTATATGAAGATTTAAACACAAGAAAAGTTTGACAATTTTCATCAACACAAATCACGCATATTCTCTAAAGTTAATAATCGTTCATCTTTGTTTTACAGAAATTAAAAATAAACAGAACATAAAATTTACTAATTAGTTAATAAGATTAATTTTGATGAAAGATAATAAACCTTTTGTGTTGTTGAGGCTTTAGGCAGATTGTACACAGACCTATTGATAAACAAGGCATAGAATAACCCACGTTCACCATTGATCGCGATTTTGTTTGCCTTTGGAGACAACATCTATAGCAGTGTTTTGCCGTTTTATTTTTTCTTTTTATTGCCATGAAACTGATTGTACGTTGGAAATGGACGGAGAACGAGTCGGTCGGACTGGCCATCACTATTAATATGTAACGCGGCACAATCTGGTGCAGTGCCCTTTACTGACGGAACAATCGATACCTTACTTAGTCATTTAGTACGCTCGAGTTTCCACTCTTGAATTTCCGATCGCATCGAACAATAACGGACACCTACAAAGTGTTGGATTCCTTGCGATTTACAGCTCTCCTGACGTGGGTTTATGCATTAAATTGGTAAGTAACTTTTAAGGAAATCAGACGTGACAAGTACCGGGACATAAATGCAATTACATTTGTACGACACAGTAAAGTTTACAGTTGAGTTTAGAGAATTATTAATGTCACGTCAAAAGTTAAATTTAGGTATTTAATAATGTTAAACGAAAACTGATTTCAAATTAATATTATTCGAAGTAAAAATAATAAAATGAATCACTGTTTTCCTTGTTCACATCATAACTTGGAAACGGCTGGACCGATTTGGCTGATCTTGGTTTTGAAATATTTGTGGTAGGTCATGGAAGGTTTAAATGGTGAGAAGGCGGTACGAATCGGCAGGTCAGCTTAGGCAGCCCATGGATAAATAAACAAACCTAAAGCGAATTGGTAAAGTGATTTGCGAAAGATAAAGGTAAGGTCTGATGCCATAGTACAATAATATAGTAGATATGTAGTTACAAAGTGTTGTTGCAGATAAATTTATTTTTTCTCTTTATGATAAATAAGGAGGACAACATAACAAAGTAATGTTTACATAATAAATAATTATAATTATATTCCTCGATGATGCTCAAACAATAGCACTAAAATAAATAAAACAATATCAAACTCATTTATTAATCTTAAAAACGGCAAATTAATATAAATAGCATATTAAGTGTGTAATTTATAAATGCAATAACATCGTTATGGCCAATAAACATTAAGGACTATACCCACTGACTTCATAACAATAACATAGTGCGAATTCTTAGAAATATTACTTAGCCACAATTAAGTGCTCATAGGTACTCAGTACGCCTCGTTTACGTGACTGCCTCGTTGGTCTAATGGTAGCTAAGCGCGACTGCTGAGCACGAGGTCCTGGGTTCGAATCCAGGGTCGGGCAAAGTGTTACTGGGTTTTTCCATTAGGTAATTCTCAGTAACAGCACGGAATTTGGGATTGTGCAAGGTTGATGGCAATAGGCTCGCCCCCTGTTACATTGGGACCGAAAAAAGAAATCATAACTGGCGAAATGTGGGTGTACTATATGTGCACCTCTGTCTACCTCTTCGGGGAATACAGGCGTGATGTTATGTTATGTTACTCAGTAACTACTCCTCTTTCAGGTTAAGAATTAATTAATACTCTCAAATGCTCAAGGAATATTGGAAAGTGTGTATTATATTTATAACTTGCTCCCTTACCACGAACTGTTAAAGTAGGACAGTTTACGTTGTGGAAGGGTGATGCCGCATTACACTGTACATTGCGGCGTCACATCCCTAACATCGTATCGGGGTGCTATTAAAACGCAAGTCGAACGGAAAATAAATAGAGCAAAAATTACCGACTTATATGGGGTTAAACTAATTAGGTACTCGTACGTATGTCACAAATTACATTATTGAAACATTATGTAAATTCCATACATTTATCATTCTATTCGATTTCTATTCGTCTAGCGTATCGCTACTCGTCTAGGGCCCGTTCTTTATATTTACCTACCAAATTATCCTCGGTGGACGTATTTTATTCACCTATTCACACGACGACGGTTAATAGTCATGTACTATGGCAATTAGTAGTACTGTATGTAATAATAATAACAAAAAATGTATTAACATTACAGATCAGTACACTTCTATGGAAATTCTGACTCCTAGGTTAGACCTGTGTTACCGGAGTCAGTGTCTTTACCCATATTGGAACTTACAATTTAAATAGATACTTGCAGTATAATAATGTAGTACTTATGACATTTATGTCACACCTGTCTCCTAGAGTGGTTTACAGAGAACACGGGTTTCTACTGGGGGGTCATTTATTAATTACGAAACACTATTTTTTATAGTTTTTGGCCCCGTCCCACCCTACATAAGAAAAAGTATCTAAGAATAGGCCAACCCCAACCTTTTAATAATAATTACGAAAGAATCTAAAGGAAAAAATTAGTACAGGTTGTTGTTCTAGTTATAAACTTAGGTTTTGATTTGATTGAGCATTTTTGCTATAGCCAGCTTCCTTGTGAGGACAAAATACGACATAGTACGCCCCCCCCCCAATAAATCGAAAGCCAACTCAATGGTGTCAAGTATTTAGTGCTCAATAATTCTACAAAAAGGTACTTTGATCGTTCATTGAATCGTTTATTAAGTGTCGGATGATAACAAACTAATTTAGAACGCCTGTTCTGTAAAATATGCAAAGTACTGGCCACTTTCACAAAATATTATGTGAAGTATCTCTTGACGTAAGGACGTGTTACTAGAGAAGAGCCCGGCACTCGCAACTCTTCAACAATACTCGTGAAATAGATACTATTACAATATTCAGGTATTAGTATATCGTTTACAAATAATATTTTATGGCTTTCGATGGAATATAATAACTATTATTCTTTTAAAACAGAGAAAAATTATGAAGAGAAAAATCGACTAGAAACTAAAAAACCTGCTAGTACCTCAACGTGTAATATAATACATTAAAACTATGTAGGTTGTGTATTTAAAGGTTACTGTAGACACGAAAAAGGCAAGTTATTATTATAAATCAATAGAATAAATATGAAACACTGCAACTGAGTAAATAAAAGCAGCGCAAACAAACAGATGCACGAGTCACATGTCGTGCCTACATATTTACCTATTAATACTAGGTATGTAGATAAATGTGGGCAAAAACCACTACGGAGTGGATGCCACACAACATGAAAAGGCGTCGCGGTAGGCCCAGAAGGAAATGGCGGGACGAGCTGGACTCCTTTAAAGTAAATTGGTCTATTGCAGCTCACAACCGAGAGGTATGGAGGAAGGAAAGGGAGGCCTTTGCCCTGCAGTGGGACGATCATGGCTGAAATAAATAAATAAATGTAGATAAATATACTAGTACTATTTGAGAGTAACGTATCGGTAAGATACCGCGACCAGTTACCATAACCACTTACTGAAATAAACAGATAACTTGTTTTTAATCCGACTCTAACGTAGTTGTACGTTTATAATCTTTTAACAGGTTTATTACCCTATTGTGTTTGTAAAACTACTTACTAAAGCCAGTGGGCGTGTTTAATGTGCACTTCTTTAGATTATGTTTAAGCCTGTTGATCTGCATTCGATGTAGTGAGCACATAGTATTACCGTCTATCGCCTATCGTTTGTTTATTGTCAACACTAATTAAAACAATTTATTTTTAATTACGGGTATAAATGACTGGTTGCAGTCGTTTATAGTTTATTACTTTAATGGTGGCCGAGGAATCAGTTTACTCTTTGGATTGAAAATAAATACTTTTTTGTTGTTATCAAAATGTTAAACGATGATTTCTACGTTTATGGTGATCAGAGAGTGCAAGTGCCGGCTCATTTGAATTTCGGGAAGTTTATTTTAGACCAAATTCGGTTAAAAAATGATGAAATTGCATTGGTAAGTAAAGCTTCGTCTTACATACATACATACATAAAGTCACGCCTGTTTCCCTGAGGGGTAGGCAGAGACCACGGATTTCCATTTGCTACGATCCTGGCATACTTCTTTTGCTTCATTCACACGCATCACATTCCTCATACACGCTCTTCGGTTGAGGGTACTCCTCACTTGCCCTTTTTGCAGAACATCTCCGATTTGGTCTAGGTATGTTCGCCTAGGTCTTCCCCTTTCCGATACTCCACTAACACTCGCCTCATATATTCGTTTTGTCATTCTTCTTTCATCCATCCTTTCTACATGCCCAAACCATCTAAGCATATTCTTCTCAATTTTTGTTATTACATCTTCATTCACTCCGCACCGATCTCTTATCATCTTATTTTCCACTCTATCACTCAAAGTCACACCACACATACTTCTCAAAGCCCGCATCTCTACTGCATTAATGCGGCTTTGGTGTTTCTTCTGCCATACCCAACTTTCACTACCATACATAAGAGTCGGCACTAACACTCCTCTATGCACGGCCAGACGAGCGTTTTTCGACACCCTCTGGGTGGTCATAAAGGAGTGCAGTGCCCCATTCACTTGATTTCCCAATTTTACTCTCCTTTCGATATCTTCCTCGTGCTTTCCATCCCTTGTAAATAACGTCCCCAGGTACACAAACTCTTTCACTTGCTCTACTCTCTCTCCACCAATCATAATATCGCATGCCGTCATACATTCATCTTTTTCAAAAATCATAACTTTCGTTTTTCCTACATTTACTTTCATTCCCTTTTTCTCAACGGCCCCGTGCATGATAGTTACCATCTCCTGCAGTTCTTCTGCCGATGAGGCAAGTATTACCTGATCATCGGCATAGAGAAGACATTTGACGAGTAACTCATTCATTCTTATTCCACATTCACGATCTTTCAAATCTTTCATACAACTGTCCATGAACAGATTGAAGAGCCACGGAGACGCTACACATCCCTGTCTAACACCTTTTTCGATGCTAAACGATTCAGTATAGGCCCCGTGTATCCTCACGCACGCACTAGAATTCTCGTAGAGAGATTTTAGAGCCCGAATGAGGTTGCTCTCCACTCCATACATCGACAGTACCGACCACAATTCATTCCTCATCACTTTGTCATAGGCCTTTTCCAAATCCACGAAAGTGCAATAGACCTTTTGACCCTTGGCCAAACATTTTTCGGTTATGCTTCGTAAGGAAAAGACCTGATCCGTACATCCCATACCCTTTCGAAATCCTGCCTGAACATCCCATATTTTCATGTCGGTAACTTTCATCACTCTTTCAATCAAAACTTTTGCATAAAGCTTGCCGACGATGCTGAGTAAGCTAATGCCCCTATAGTTTTTGCAGTCTAGCTGTGAACCCTTTCCCTTGTATAGCGGTACAATGACGGCCTTGCACCAATCACTTGGTACTCGACCGTCTCGCCAACACAAATTAAATAAGGAATACAGCAGACTGGCTACGATGCCCTGTCCAGCCCTCAGCATCTCGACTGTTATCCTATCATATCCTGCAGCTTTTCCTGATTTCATACATTTCAACGCTGACACAATTTCATCCATACTAATACTACTCTCTTCATCATTCATTTCTTCATTTATATCTGGCACTGGATGCGCCTCTTCTCTTTCAAACAAACTTTCAAAGTATTCTTTCCATCTCTTCAGAATACATTCTTCCCCATTCACTACACTTCCATTCTGGTCTCTGATGGATTTAAGCTCTGAGGACCCAGATTTTCCGTCGAAAATCCGTCTTCTCATATTTTTTTCCCTCCATAGTATGTACTAGATTAGACTTACATGGGAGATAGAATTAAAAAAAATGTTAAGAAGATATCTACTACCTCCTACCTAGTAGGTATCTTCTTAACATTTTTTAATTTCTACCTCTCATGTATAAAGTTTAGTTTTTTTTTTTTTTTAACTAGCCTGATTAGTGTCCCACTGCTGGGCAAAGGCCTCCCCATTAGTTATTTAGTTTATCACAAATAAATACAAAATCTGTAAATACATATGTCAAGCAGTCTAAATTGCATTCAACATCTCTAGGAGCTAGGCGAAACACGGGAGAAACTAACATACAAGGAATTCACACAATATGCCGTCAATATGTCCACCGCTTTGACAAAGCTGGGAGTGGGGCGGGGCGACATTGTTGCAGTGGGATCCGAAAAACGCAATGAATTCGTCCCGACGGTTCTTGCAATCGTGTTCACTGGAGCGACATACACCCCCTATGATTTAAAGAGCGGTAGAGGTGAGACAAAATACCTTTCTTGCTCCACGTTTAAACGGCTCATATATTTTACGTGAAGTTTTACATTTTCGAAGATAATATTAGTTCAAAGGGAATAAGGTTGAAAATATTAAAACGCAGCGTTAGTTTTAGCAGTATTTTTATACGTTTTATAGCAGTAGAGATAGGTGACTGCCACGTGAGCCTAGTAATTGCTAAAAACGTGAATGCTGAGCGTGACATCATGGGTTCAAGTCGCAGATCGGTCAGTGTTATTGGGTTTTTCCATTGGGTAATTCTTGACAGCAGTACGGAGTTTAGCTTTGTGCCTGGTATAGGGAGTTTTCCTCCATCACACTAGACCGTATAATCAATAACTAGCAAAATGTGGGTACACCTCTATCTTTTCCTTCAGCAAGTAAAGCCCTATTGTTAAGTTATATCCGTATTTTTTAGAGATTCCAAATTTTTTTTTCAGCGGCTTTAAAACACAAGATGAGTATAACCAAACCGAAATACTTTATATGCTCCAACCTCTTTTGGGACACTTACAGCGACATATTAAAAAGCTTCGACTGCATTGAGAAGTTCATTACATTGGACGATATCGAGGGATCGGGTCGAATTTCGATCAGGACGTTGGTCACGGATGACGTTGACATAAATAAGTTTGAACCTGTGCAAGTTCAGGGACAAGTTGACATCGCATTCATTTTGTATTCCTCCGGCACCACGGGCATGCCAAAAGGCGTGCAACTGACTCATTTAAATTGCATCCTCAATAGTCTTCCAGATGAGTAAGTATTCAGTTTATACTCGTTAATTAAGTTTTATGTGAGAACCGTGTTTTATAGTTGTTGGAAATAAACTAGTCACCTATTGCGTAACTGATTTAAACACTGATTTACGTAACTGATTGAAAATTTGAAAGACATGAGTCTAATACGAGCGGTCATGATTTTCTTTGAAAAAAGGCAGACTGTAAGAGGTAAGCCCACCTCGTGCCCATCATTGCCACTCCTGTAAGCCAATAAATAAAAATATAAAAAGTAAAATAACTAAAAATAAAAATAGTAAAATAACTAGCAATCACTAGCAACTAGCATTATTTAAACCGATAATGGTCATTGTTTAAAACATACCATTTCAGCTTTAAGGCCGAGTCTCTACAGACCGCATTTCTTTTTGGAGAATGGTATCATAATTATGATACGTTTATGACGTATAAATTCCTAGCTCTTGGAAGGAAAATAGTGTATGTCAACGAAGCAGAACCAGCTACGTTTTTAAAAAGCGTCCAGGATTGTGGTGTAAGTCATTCACAAATAATATTTATTTATGAGTATTTGACCTGATTGGCGCAGTGGCTAAGCGATTAGACTGCTGCGCTAAGGGTTGCGGGTTCGATTCCCGTACGGGCAAAATTTTGTGTGATCCTCAGATTTTTGTTCCGAGTCTGGGTGTTTGTGTATGTGGAATTTCATGTGTGTAAAACACACCCACGATACAAGAGAAATGACTAGTGTGAGGCGACGTGTTTAAAATAAAAAATAACTATTTATCTACTATTACTTTCTACGTGTATTATAGACATAAGTTTTAAGTTCTGTATGCGACTTCAGCAAAATTACTGCCATCCAACTAAAACCGAAGTGCATTGACCTTAAGATGTCAGTCTTGTCTCACCAGCATACTACCTTTACAGTTCAAATCGTCACGGAGACTCAGCACATTTTGCCAAAGCCAGTACTTTAAAAAATAAGACATTCCTTCTTCTTTTTTGTTGCAAACTATTTTCCAAATGCGCGCTTCATGTCGAGCTCCCACAAATGTTAACAAAACCTCCATAGTATAGAGCCGTGCATGTTACAATATTCACATGCCTCTTCCGCATTCATGAATCTTTTCATAAATGCGCGCCTAGTGAAAACTACGCACTTGACCTTTTTTGTTCGTGTTATATATCAAACCATAACAACGAAGATGAGGTGCCCAAAAGCCTGCTGAGTTATGATAACTACTTTATGTAAGCATAGTCTGAGCAGTCACACCCAATTGTAAGCCTTCTAACTTAAGGCTAGTACCTAGCTGAATAATAAAATTAAATGTCTCAGTGTGTACGTTACGTACTTTTGCATGGATATCTACGACTTGCCTCTTATAACAAAGCCTCATATACATACCTTAAATTAACTGTAAATACATCAGTCAACGATAAACAATGTCATAAAACAACTAGTTGCGCCCCGCGGTGTTACCCGCTATATTTTTTCGGGATAAAAGCCTATGTGTTTATCCAGGGTGTCAGCTACATCCATATGAAATTTCATCAAAATCGGTCCAACTGTTTGAGCGTGAAGAGGTAACAAACATACAAAGACAACATACTCACAAACTTTCAGCTTTATAGTATTAGTGTTAATAAAATATAGATAACAACATTTCAATCATAATATCGACTACATTTCGTATTGTATAATACATAGGTACCTACATTCGACCGTTCTAAGTTTAATTTACTTTCTTTTTATACAATGTTGCAGGTAAACATCGCTTTTATCGTGCCTTCTTTTGTTTGCTACCTATCGAAGGCGAAGGAAGCAGAAAATTGTAATCTCGATTCACTCCAAATTATATATTCCCGATCATCGCCTCTTCATAACAAAACGATTCAAAAGGTCAAAAGTAGGCGAGTATACTTATTACGTTTATTAAATATTACAGTATCGTAATTTACGTGCTCTGAACCATAATTTTAGTTCAGTTTCCTGTATTAAATGTCACATTGTTACAATATTTTTCTATAAGTATATACGACAAATTACATGTTATTTTTACAGTAAATCTATAACGTTATACCTTTGTTTTAAACCTACAAAAATTAATGTTTATTCAAGTAATAAGTATCTGATGTTTATATAAAGATTTTCCATACAATTTTGTAGTATAATTGAAATCTTGCAATAGGCATCTATTCAAATTATTATAATACACTATACCTACTATCAAAGGATGACTACTAATTCTGCAAAATTAGAATCAGTAAACAGAGTATCAAACACCAAAATAAATAACAAAAGAAATAGTGTAAGAAAGGAAAAGTAAATGAATACCTAATAGAGTAGAATCTTGATCAAAAATCTTTTCAGGTTTCCAAAACTCAAAAATATCTTGCAAGGTTACGGCATGACCGAAGCTGGGGAGTTGACTTCAGAGAGCTGGGGAACAAAAGGTTGTAAGGCGGGCAGTGTGGGTATGGCTTCGCCCGGCATTACCTTGAAGGTACTCATTATAATTATAATAGGACAGGTACTTCCAAAGTGTTTTGGAGAACATTAAAAATATTTTTATTTTTCCCTTTTTTTAAGCAGGTTACTTAGGTAGCTACTAATTAAATTATGCTGCCTAAACAAAATCGGAGACTATTCCTAACTGCAGATCTGTGAACTGATCAATGGTCCATCCTTACCTGATCAGGAATAGTGATAATATGTCTTCCCGATATTCCCTAACTTGTGTCTAAAAGCCTGAATCTAAATTAGGTAAAGAAAACATGAAAAATGATGGACACGAGCGGAACTCGAACCCGCGACCTTCGCGGTACCGTGGCGCCGCTCCGCCAACTGAGCCATCGTGTCACTACTCGCATCCATCGAATTTCATATTATTATAATAACTAGCCAAATTTTAGCAATAGAAACCAACATATCTGTAATATTTTCAGGTTGCAGATCCTGAAACCGGTAAAACTCTGGGTCCGAACCAACGAGGCGAAATTCGTCTAAGAGGACCTGTCTTTATGAAAGGTTACATTGGTATGGACCCTTCAAAATACTTAGACGAACAAGGCTTCTTTAAAACCGGAGACTTGGGTTACTATGACGACGACAGATATTTTTACATCGTCGAAAGATTAAAGGAAATCATTGTGTACGATGGTTACAAGGTAGGGTTTGATTATATATTATCAACTTTTATACAAAGTATTAACTTATATTTTTTGTACAATTAAGTAGCATCTATGAACATACAATTTTTATAATGAGGAGACCTTCGAAATAAATTTTGTTAAGAAAAAATATTCAATTGTCCATCAATCAATAAACCAACTCGGAGCACTCATTCTATTAAGATCTTTATAGGATGTAACATAAAGTCTTGGACTGTTGACCGTAACACAACGAGGACCATGATTGCATAGCACATAACACGACACGTGTCGACAATGATGTGTGCCGTATAATGTATTTATTATATATTTATTCTGTCCTTCACTTCATACGCGGGACGGAATTTTTGACGTATTATTTATGTAAATATAACTTATATCAAAGTAAGAGACGTCTCAAACTCCAAAAAAGATGGATCAATTTTGGGAAAAGACTAATAAGCCTCGAGGTTTTTGTAGATATTATTAGCTCACACCTACCTACATGTCCACAAAATATATTTCAACCAGTCTCATCTGAGGAAAGCCTTTGTCGGTGGACGCTAACGTTATAAAAGGAATAAGCCCTTGTATTATCTACGCATTTCTAGATGCGTAGCTTATTACGAAAATATGAATGACTAGGTCCTTATCTTGAGACTATTGTACGTCTTTTGTGGATTTAACCATATTAATTTCTTATGACAAGTGGCTTTGCGACTATTAAAGAGATTTCTTGTGTAAACATTTCTTTATAAGAACGTGGTGGTGCGTGATTACAAATTTTAGCTTTCTGCATATCTTGTCCATGTAGAGTTAAACTATGCCAAATCTCAAATTCTTCCATTAACGCAATTAAAAAAAAATCCATATATTTTTCTTTACTTATTAATTACTAGCTGCGCCCCGCGAAGTTACCCGCGACATTTTTTCGGGATAAAAAGTAGCCTATATGTTAATCCAGGGTATAACCTATCTACATACCAAATTTCAACCAAATCGGTCAAGCCGTTTATGCGTGAAAGAGTAACAAACATCCACACATCCATACTCACAAACTTTCACATTTATAATATTAGTAGGATAGTAGGATTTATAATATTAGTAGGATAGTAGGATATTAATATAGTTGGAATATTTTCCACTAGGTGGCTCCATTAGAACTCGAGACGATACTGCAGCTGCACCCAGGAGTGCGCGAAGCTGGCGTGGTTGGTAGACCAGTGAAGATTTACGGCGAGGAACCGACCGCCTTCGTCGTGAAGCAGCCCGGAGTGGATGTTACAGAAAAAGACTTGATTGATTATGTTGCTACGGAGGTATGACTTGTAACTATATAACTAATATGCTAAAGTAATCGATGTTGACGTTGATGTTGGCGTATACGACCCAATAGAGTGCCTGTTCCTTTTTCCGTTACAATGCAATACTGTTTTAGTCACATATTGAAAAATCTTTTGTTATTAACACTTTGGCTGTCTGCGTAGCAGTCAGAATAGGTAAACAACCGACATGTACCATATTATATGGGTCATTAGACTGGGAAAGGGTTAATTCTTTAGAAAACTATTTTTTGTTTATTTTGACTTCTCCCACCTCTCTACAAGATTCAGGTACAATTTAATAGAAATGTAAGGTCACGCTTTTATTGTATTCTATATTTCTAGGTCGATTGTCATGCTCTTACGTCAAATATATGTGTACCGCAATATATTAAACAAGACTGTTTACTTTTTTGATTGAAGACGTTCCTAAGCCTTCGTATTGTTATTTATATTAATAAGTAGCAGAATAGATATATAACAAGTAATGAGTATTTGATATTGCTTACGATAGCGGTTTTATTTCTTCGAAGCACGTCCAGCTTTTTGTTTAAGCCTTCTTAATGACTGTCCCGAATATAAAGTCTATAGAAAGACTCCTAAGAATAGTAACGTATCTGATATTATCTATATTTTTCTAAGTAATATTTAATAAGTATTGAAATGCTGTTATCATTTTAGTCGTAAATAGACGTGAGGGTATGTTTGCTCAGACAGAGTAGACGAGGTTATAATTTTAATTTCAGACAGTATCAAGCCAAACTAAACAATAGGTGCTTATTAGAAAAAAACCTTGAGCACTTTGCCTTAGAAATATATTTTCACTCTATATTCAAAAATGTTTTAAGTCCTTAACAAATAATTTATTAATCTAAAATAAACAAGATATTATAACTCAACGACATCTAACCGCAGACAGAATTAGAATGTTCATTGACTTCACGTTTTTAATGTTTCAGGTGCCACCGTTTATGCAATTAAGGGGTGGTGTAAAGTTTATTCAAGAAATGCCAAGAAACCCTAGGGGGAAGATTATGCGCCAACGTTTGAGGGAAATGCTGAATTAAATGTTTAAATTGAAGCACACATGTTCATAACTAACTATATAAACACAATCAACTTTAAGTGCTCGTTTCATTATCTTACTCGAAAATTGTGTCTGTTCACAGTCATCTTAAATAACTGAAGTATATTTTATTCCTATCCATTCCCAAGAACTCAAACAATTATGTTACAATCACAATTATGTAATAGCAAAGACATTTTTTGCTAGACTAAACATTAAATTTACTTTAGTATTGCGTAGTTAGATAATGTAGGTATGTATGAACACGTGTCGTTTGCAACGTTTGTGCCCCAGACAACGTGATGTAATATATAACGTGGTACGTTGTTTGAAATCATGGACAGTGCACAATCATTAATTAAGTGTAACCCTAAGTGCAGACAAAGCGCAGGCAAGCGGCGCGCCACCACCAAAGGAAGTACTTCTCGTATTGTTTTTACCTTTTTCTTTCTATTCGAAAAGATGTTTAGGTCAGCCTCGTGAGTCATTATTATATCATCAGCTACTGAAACAAAAAACAAGCAACCGAAGCTTGGCAGAAAGCTTTGTACGTCGTAATATAATTCTACTTCGTATTCCTGTCTTATCTTCGGAGACGTCTTTATTAATTCAGTATGATTTGGATTATCATAATTCCTTACCTTTTGCCTAAAATTACTTCGTAATAGGACAAACACTTGGCATAAACAGCTATTGTTAATTTAAATTTGTTTCGCATAATTTATACTAAATATTTATGGGTATTTAAAACACATTAACGTAATAATAATAGCCCGAAGGGTGGATTTGTCTTTTGCTTTTTGTAAAGGTTAAACTCGATGGTAAGATTAATAATTATATTTTTATTATACTTATCTCTAAGTGTATTTTATATGATCTGTTCTTAAAAGGTAATTTTAAAAACGAGAACACAGTAGTGTAAACCAGTCCTGTTAAAAAATAATACGAAAATATTAGCTTGAATAATATCTGTATCTTGTTTGTGGACGTAATAAATAGCTTCATTATTTATCTGCGTTTATCATTGCCGCCAGCAAAACTTACCTAGGTTTTTACGTACCTGAGTATGCTAATAAAAAACTTTTCAGCGGTGTCATTTGCATTGAATTTTTTTAAATGAAACTCTTTTACCATTTAAATTGACTGGTTTTACCTCGGCGCAATTTAGTTCGCCCTAGCCTCTTACCGAGAATGGTCCCTGCGGCTTGTAATAGGTTTCTTGAAAGAAAATCGAGTTAAACAGGCGTGATTGACTTAATTGTGGAAAAGCTTTATTTCCCAAGATTAGATTCAAGAAGAATTATTTCAGATGGCGAACTAACAAGATCACGGTAAATTGTCGACCACAGAATTATGTCGAAGTGTTAATCTAGTTGATATTGTATTATAATAGCCCAGGAAACATAAATATTTAGACATCATTGAATTAGAGTGATCTAAAGACAAACTTGAGGTACAAATGTTCATCTGAATAAAATAACATCTTAATGTAACAGAAATCGGTGTAGAATCAATCTGTCTGCGAATTTAAAAGGCGAAAGGCGATATATTATATAAATTCAGTGATATTTTTCCGCTTCACCAAATTTATGCTTGCTGAGCGTAAAATAGACGAGGAACTCTTCATTAATGTTTGCCACTTCGAAAATTGAATCGTTTAATCGCAGCGGGGCGGAGTGGGAGAGAACGCATTGGCTGGGTGAGCGTAATTGCGTCGGAGTACCTTTGATACTGAGTGGAAATAGAGCAATTAAGTCCCTCGAGTTGGAGAGTTTACCTTGATTTTTTATTACTTTCCCTTTTGTGTGCACGGTGGTTTAACGTTTAGTAAACATGAGGTGACGGACAAAGCAAAGCCTAAACAATATTATATTCTGATAGTATTCAAATTAGAAATAAACCTTATCTTTTGTAAATAATAACATTAAATATCAGTTGTTTTACCCGAGGGATAGACAAAGGTATGGTATGTACAAGCACGTTGCTAGTTTTATTTATATTTGGATTAGTGACACTGACAAGTTAATGGCAACGTTGGCAACAAACTCGCAAAATAACATACAAGTACCTACCTGCCGAGTGTTATCCGGCCTAGAATTGACCACCCCCTTTCCTCCCGTGGGTGTCGTGAGAGGCGACTAAGAGAAAAAGATGGGCAGCAGCGTCTTCTGAAAATTGACTACCAATACTGCGATCTCCAAGCCGTTTGCCAAGTGTTGGAATTATGGTAACCCCCCCTTAGCAGGAAGCCTTTGTTCAACAGTAGACGTCTTCTGGCTGATGATGATTGTGAACTGGTGAAACTTGGATGTATTTTACTTCTGTTTACACCTTCGAGGAATACAGACGTTATGAGTTGCCTATACACAATTTTATATTTATAACAAAGTAATTTATTAAATGGTGTGTATGCATGACTAAATTGAACGATAAACAAGACAAAGCCGAGCTTGATAATGCAGCCTCTAGGGAACGTAATTTATTGAAAAGAGGCGTAAGTACAAAGGATATACTCTCCAGCAGCTGATATACCACGTGTGTGCACTACGTTACAGGGAAATACTTAGAAAGGTAAAAGCCGTATTTAAGACTATAAAATAAAACAGCCTGTATTTTATTTTGGTCTTATTGTTTTGTTATGTCAGGTGACAGTATTGTAAAAAAAATACGTAACATTAAAGGCATTAGGTATATCTACATTACAAGTAAGGGTAAGCAGATGTGTACAGTACACCCACATAATGCCAGTTATATTTTATCTTGCATTTAAAATGGGGTCATGTTAGAAGGTAACCTTACCGAATTCCGTGGTCTCTGCCTACACCTCTGGGAAATAGGCGTCCGTAGCTTTATCTATGTATGTGTGTTTAACACGAGACTATTGCTGTTAACCGGTCACAAGTCAGGACTCCTAGCTCAATAACAAATAGTCCAACGCGAATCAAACCATAAACCTCCCGCTCCACAATCACGCTTACAACAACAAGCCTAGAAAATTCACGAGAAATCAAACCAATTAACTGGCTAGTGAAGCTGACTAACAAGATATAAGCATTCGTTGATATATCGCACAATCCAATCATGCAAATAGCATACAAATAATCAGTTTAGAGTGCAAAGAACACGTATATTTGGTACGATTTTATTTGGCACATGAAATAGTTAACGCGTCGCAATCAAGTTAATAAATTGGACCGGGATAAAGGCTTTATAGATGTCATTTATGATGAAAGCATAGTATTTAATAAAAGCATAGAGCCGACAGGTGAAAAACCTAGATGTTACAAAATGTGTAACCTTATCTTGGAAGCTTTGAAGTTGAGTTTTTGGAGCTATTTTTACGTATGACGAGCAGAAAGTAAATACTGTTTTAAATAGACTAATTTAAATGAATATTACTTATGACCCTACCAGCTATGTCTAAGACTTGCTTGCGTTAGTATAGGTATGCTTATTAATTTATTACCTATCATGGTAACGTAAGATTTGGTTAATGTTTTGTAAATAATTGGGTTTATTGCATCAAAACTATTGTGTTTGGGCCTTGATGACGCATAGTAATAAAAGCCTGCTAAGTTTCTCTTTTTTTATAAATAGAATGTCTAGGCTCTAAACAACTATAGACACACACAGACTACTTTTAACCGAGTACCTACAACAAAATATATATCAAAACTCATCTTTTTTTGTCTGAATAATTTTGATATATTTTTAACTTTTTTCACTTCATGAACACAATATATCCAAGTCATTATAAATATCCTATTCAATGGTTCGAAAGTTATTTTATAGAAGGGTTTATAATGCTCTAAGTTACTTCTATTTCTAAAAAGGCTTGCCATTATAATACCTACATATTTCGTATTAAACGATACGCTTACTTAGTCAATTATTGCATATTTTTAAGTACTTCGAAGTTGCTTTAACGTTACAAGACAATATCGTTTTTAAGAATAATTTGTTAATTCTTCAATTTAACATTATCATAAAATGCATTTGATATATACCTATCATGTAAAAATGTAAATTAGTACGGTATCTATTTTTAGCGTTAAGCCGTGACTAGTGCTTTAGAATCTGTTAGGTGTGACAACATAGATAAAACACACATGCAACGACATTGAGTAAGTAAATAAATTATTAAGTCATACGTATAAAATGTCAAGAAATGGCAAGCTGTCGTTCATTGCGGTGTTCTAAAGGGGAAGCCTTTGTTTAACAGTGGACGTTTTCCAGCTGATGATGATGATGATGACGTATAATATACAAAGTACAAAAAATCGTGACAATCTGGCTAACAGAAAGCCTTACATGTTTTTTATAGCACATGAAATATTATATGCTCAATAGATACGATATACAGTAATATTGGAGTTGCATAAACACCGAAAAATATTAATCTGAATCCAAAATCATATCGAATATAAGTAAAGTATGTTTTAATCATTGTAATTGAAGTAGTACAAGCGGAGTAGGTACTTAACATTAATAGTCCTGAAGCTCGCAGGTCCGCTGAAGTCATCTGCCGATAAACATTACACAGTACGTAGAGCAGCCGTTCGTGTAACATTTAATTAACTAAGTAGCCTCTAAACGCGGCCGGACGGTCATCATAGCCCGATCTAACCGTTGAATAAGTAAACGTAATAAAATAAATCCACTAAGCCGCCATAACGCCCGGGGTTTAACATGGCTTACTAACGCTTTCAAAGCCGTGAAAGGCCCACCCCATATGCCGCGATCACCCTCCGTAAAGCATCAAAACTTCTGACGTCACCCTACTTGTAAAATACTAATTTATTTCTTTTGTGTTTCTTCTTAACCCCGTCTAGGGTGGTTTTCGTCCCAGACATATAAGATTTTGTCGTAGCCGTACCATTCTAAACATTTTATTGCATACAACATATTGATTTCATTTCTTATTTTATTGCAACATGTGTGCACTTTTTATAACAAGAAATATACTTATGCGATTTGGTAAACGTCTTTTTCATTTACAAAATGGTTTTAGGTTAGGCTACAATGCCGGGCGATCTTCTAAGATTGCTCTATTACAGATGACTGATTCAACAGTTCAATGCTCTTGACCAGGCCCAATAAACACTAAAAGTTTAGCCCTTTAAATCTATAACACAGAAATGAATAACGTTATCCGCAACAAAAGGGTGCGCATTACAAACTTTTAACCTTCGTCGCCGCATCACGAACTGCTATGCTATTCTGAAACAAACATCATCTCGCCAGTCACCTCGCTGCTCATCGTTTAGCAACACTAGTGTGGAATCTCACTGGGATCCAGAGTTCGTAAGTTATGTCTTTAGAATGGCACGGCAGGTGTAATGTCAAGCGGATGTTGTTTTAAACGCATAAGGTAATACAAGGACCATCATAATCTTTATTCAATTCCAATAAGTACATATTACATTTCCATTACACAAATGCTATTTAGTTTGTGGACAAACAAAAATCAAATTGTATGGATTAGTTACATACATTATTGAAACCCAGATGTAGACATCTTAATTTTTTATTATACACATAAGTTCAATATCAACAGAACAACAATATAAAATTTGATGTACAAGGGCGAGCTTAACTCACGATTGAGTTCTGCTTGGATTTTGTTAAGTGATATTTAGTTACACAGTTGTTTCGTGATTTTATTAAGTACGTAAAGGGAATCAAACAATATGTCTTAAAACTTACATTTTTTCAGTTGACTTTCTGACAGAAACCCAAACAGAAACGAAAAATTTGAGATAATTCAAACTTTGAAAATGAAAACTTTACCAAGAAACTTGAAATATTTTTATTTTTTAAATCTTCACCGTTGCTTGTTGCTTCGTAACTTTCATTTGCTTTGCATCTTTTCTTTAAACATTCGGCAACATTAAAATGCTGTAACTTTATGGAAGGGTTTCAGTATGAACATACTACGATAAATATTATTTGAATACATACATACAAGATAAGTTTTTAAAATTCTTGTTTTATTTACCCTAGGGTTTAAAAAGCCGTTTCACGGTAGTGTTTTGATGGTAGAGACCATAATAATTATTATCCAAGGATTTTATTTTGTACAAGACTTTCTCATAACGACCTATAGTTTATTTCTCGCCCAGAGATTTTATTGAACCAAACGTATTGGCGAGCAGTAAAGAGAAAAATAAAATATTCAGGGATCAGATAAAAGCTCCGTGTTTAATATTCGATTGCATCTTGTTTGGATCATAAGCAGACCCTATATAGTGAAAAGCGACTCTTGGCAAATTCAGCAAACATTCTTTGTAAAAATCCGAAATATTTTTTTTCATTTTATTGTATCCGAAACAGTGATTGAAAAACGGTCTCACATGCAATAAAACTACGCTGTGAATGAATGAAAAATCCGGTCAAAGCAAAACTTTTATTTTTTACTTTTGCTTGAAATATTCCATTGGTTGTTTAGGAAAATATTGGATGTGTTTCTTGTGCCTTAAGAATACGGCGTTGGTTTAACGGATACCTATTAATATTAATGAGAGGGGAGGCGAGCACACGTATATAGCTGTTATGCCTCCATCTCTGGTGCACTGGGAGCCCTCACGATATAAACTAATGAGCCGTGAACCACGCGCTCATGCATATTAGTAGTTTCCCATAAAACTCCTCGCCACAATGCAACAGTACCCGTATCGGCTAAAACCGCAGTTAAATGTATAAAATATTGAATATTTCATCCTAAAATGCGCGAGAATTCCTTTGTCATAGTATCCAAAAATGAAAAAGGAAATCGTGGTGATAGTAAACTTTACGGACGATTTATGTCCAGTTGCTGGCGCACTGTGTTGCAACCTTCTTTGTTGAATCTTTTTGTGCCCTGAGAAGGATATTTTCACTAACATTTTTAAGTTTTTGTACGTGGAAAAGTTTTTAACCGACTCCGGCGAAGCGAGATGGAATAGTAATTTATTTACAGTCTCTCGCGTACCAATGTGTAAGCTTCTTAAGGAATTGTAATGAATGAGTTACTTGACTAAGTGGGAAGAAATCCTTTCTGCCGACATAAAAATATAATTCAATTTACGTATCTATGTGATCAATAAGGTAATTGATATAGGTAGTTATTATATTTATAGTAATAAAGGCAAGTAGGCATCTTTTATACCTGTTAGATAGTTAAGAAGGATTTATAAGTTAGATGTTCTTCAAAAAGGGCAAGTGAGGAGTACCCTCAACCGACTAGCGTGTATAAGGAATGTGATGTGAGTGATTGAGATGTATGCCAGGATCGTAGCAGATGGAAATCCGTGGTCTCTGCCCACCCCTCAGGGAAACAGGCGTGACTTTTTGTATGTATAAGTTAGATACTACAGAATATTTTTATTTGCCAGTTTTTGAAGTGTGTGATGGAGTTCCTTGACGTATAACGAATAAGTGTGGGTTTAATGCGTGACAAGGGCCAAAGAGATTTATTGAGCTCACGAGAACACCATGACATTTGACTTCGTGGAAAAAAGGATTCTTCTTTTGACATGTTATATAATAATGTATACGTATAATGTAATTTTGTGACCAAATATAATAAGAAGTTCACAGATCATTGACCATCGATGATCGATTAACACTTAAGAAAGTTAAAGTGTGGATAAAGTTTGCGCCTAGTTTTAGGAGCGTGTAAAACTCGTAAGGCGCCGAAAGACTCTCGACCGGGATAAGTCATCCATCAAATAGTTCGCGTCTTGTTAAAATAACAAGGTCTTATTAAACCTCACTGGAAGTTCAACAACAAAGAAGAAAAAATATAAAACTTTTTGACTGGGACTCCATAGTGATCTACTGCCTAGGGTAGGTATAATCTGGTATTGTTGGAAGTTGTTACGCAAAAGTTACTTTAATAACAATTTAAATAATACACGTAGCAATAATAATATTTCAGCTAACGGAATAAAAGTTTTTTACAGGTGTTTTGTTACAATTATTCTCTGGATTCCAAGAATAAGCTAACAGATACCCAGTATCCGGATATTCGAATTAATTGGGCTAGCTGAAATGTTAAATAAACCAAATTCTTACTACGGTGTACAATATACAATAAAAATGATCAGGACAACCGTTCATATAAAAGATAAACTTTCCAAACAATGTTATATGAATTAATTAGTCAGGCAGTTCGGTTCTTTTCATGAAAATTATAATCTAGATATTTAATGTCATTCCATTTCATTTATTTTAAGCAGCCGAGTGGTATGCCCCTTGGACTGCTGAGCCAAACGTCGTAAGTTCAAACCCCAGCACGCACCAATAAATCTTTTCGAATTCATGTGCGTACTATTAATCAGTTTTCAGCTGCTAAAAACGGTGAAGGAAAACATCGTGAGGAAACCGGCACACCTGAGAGATTTTTCAACGGAGAGTAAAGCCATGTCAGTGACCTAGTTATGGCGGTTTAAACTCTAACACCAGGTTGTTCATCAACCATACGATAAGCAAGCAAGCTATGTCATTCCTTGAATTCGAGTAATCTTCGATCTGTGCAATATGTACTTAGCATGTAGGGAGCCCGCAGGCCGCGGCCGTAGGGGACGTCCGATCGCGCTATATGTATTGCCCTCTATTTGTCACCAGGTATATAACTATGAATAGTTCTATACTTAAGATAAATTTATGGATCTCTAGTAGACGTTATTTTATATTATGTTGGGGCGCATAAGTTAACAGCAAATGTAGTCCATGTTTTTAAACACACAGGTAACCCATCTTCGTAAAACATAAAAAGTACATAATACAAGCATTAAGTATAATTATCACATACAAGCTGCGCCCCGCGGTGTTACCCGCTACATTTTTTCGGAATAAAAAGTAGCGAATGAGTTAATCCAGAGTGTCAGCTACCTCCATATGTCATTTTTCATTATAATCCATTCAGTAGTTTTTACGTGAAAGAGTAACAAACATCCGTCTATACTTACAAACGTTCACGTTTATAATATTAGCAGGGATTTTCATATAAATTACATATCCAATAAACATGTTTGTATAGTTATTTACATCAGCATTAACAGCCGGTACCCATAGTCCATCGATTACAAAAATTGCTCAACGTGAAGTTACCAAAATTTTATAATTTATCGAAGTGGTCAGTTTCTTTGACATAACAAATATTAAAGAAACACCCTGTAAAATGCTTGTTTCTGTAATAAAATGGCCAGCAAACAACGAACGCAAAAAATATGTTCCTCCAGAATTGAAGTATAGGCGCAACGTGAACAAATCGTGTTCCCAACAGCCACCACAAATTGACACCGGACAAAGTGTCTCAGTTTACTCTGCGCTTTTGTTTTCTTTTTTAACCCTTGCATTGTTTACTGTTTCGCCTGAATATGTGGCTTTTACGTCTAACCAAAGGGGCAGACATAGGTGTTTATGTGTTCACAGGTTCGCATACAATCATATCTACACGTTTTGGTTAAGATGCTGCTTGTGTAGAAGCCATGTTAATTTGCAATAAATAAATTAAATACTGTTACAAGTAATATTCAATTTTGAAGAAAATACTAGTATCTATACCTACTGTATAAATTTTACAGATATCGCCAAGATATTCATAAAATTGTTCATAATTTGCTTTGGGACGGCCAAGAGATTATTAGGCCTTATAATATCGTACTTATATATATGATACTTATACGTGTAACGAATGTTAAATAATAAACAAAATGTTTAGAAAAAAAATACCCTTAATTAAATGAAAGTTAATACACTCTTTCAAAGAGATAGATCTAATCTACCTAATAACCCTTTTACGGAGAGAGCCGGTTCGTCCTGTATAGTACTGTCGCGGGCAAAAATATGTTATATAATTTTATGCCAAAACAAGCACCTAAGTATATGAGTACTGAAAATATCATCATCATCATCATTGACCGGAAGACGTCCACTGCTGAACAAAGGCCTCCCCCTTAGGACGCCACAATGAACGACAGCTTGCCAATTCCATCCACTGGAAATATATAAAACACAAATTAATGTTACATTGTACCTATATTTTATATGCATGTGTTATACATGTGTGCATTATGCAACCAATATATTAAGGATATTCCTATACCTACATAATTAAATATACATTCACTGATATATTTAAATAAATTTGTATATTACATAGGTAAATGTGGTTATAAATAAAAATGCGTCACGCGTCGAATATTTTGGGCAGTTGCATCGCGCCGTTCAGCGGTTTGGCTACAATCGTAGCTAACTAGCCGGGTTGCGGTCCACCTATTTATAGAATACGCGCGGTGCGAAATGTCACATGTGGTTCTTTACTTAGGTTAACATATTACCTAATAAAATTATATTTACCGTGTCAAATGCACACAATTCAGTAGGTAACCTACATAGACTAGGCTTACACTGATTCACAGAAGTAAAACGCTATGTGTTATTCATTCAAAACACGTAACAACCAACAGTATAAATTGCTAACAGCTAGACCTATTACCTAAATGAGCAATTTGTATACAGATGACATGAAATTACAAAATATGTTTTGAAATCTGTCGAGAGTATTTTTTGATACGATATACGTAGAGATTAGAGTAAAAGATACAGAAATATACAAAATATGTAGTCTTATACGTTTCTGCCCTGTCTAGCGAACATTCAATCACACATAAAAATTATATTACCTTGAAATAAATACCCAATAATTAAGCTAATTGGGGGTAGGTACATGCTCAAAATAATCACGTTTTGTAGGCAAAACATACCTACCTGTACACTGTACTGGCAGGTAGACAAAAAAGGTCGAAAATAAAGGAATAATAATTAATGTAGAACTAAGTCCACGGTTAAAGGAAATAACAACGAGGAATTTATCCTCATCAAACGTTCAAATTAACTTCAATGTATAATGACTGATCAACCTGTTGGAATTCTAAGTGGAAAACTATGTACAGACCTATAGATACATAATTACGCCTATACCTATAAACATCATGTTTTCCTAAGAGACTTCTGCAATTAATAGTTCTGGGAATACTGTAGCATTGAATACGGTCACGCTTGTCACACTAATTACCTTGTCGTCACTGCGGCCAAAAAAGCACTGATAGCCGAGAGGTATGACCGCTGGACTGCCAAGTGAAAGGTCGCAAGTTCAAACCCCAGCACGCACCAATGTCCTTTCGAAATCATGTGCGTATTATAAAATAGTACGCACATGAATTCGAATGCTAAAACTAGAGCTGGTAAAACGGTGAAGGAAAACATCGTGAGGAAATCGGCACACCTGAGAGATTTTGAACGGCGAGTATAGCCATGTCAGAGGCAATCAGACACCAGGTTGTTCATCAATCATACGATAAGAAGAATACTGCGGCCAATGTCTTGTAGGTCGACACTGTAGGAAAAGTATTAACATCTAAACAACATAGGCACAAACAAATTTGAATACTGACCCTTGTTATAATTTTATTTTTGCGCGATATTTGGTAACCCTAAAACTTAATCTTTAGAATACAGATTACAATTTACTGAAAGGTTTGTTCCACCGTTTCTTCTTAGTCTCAGAACACTAGGAAGTGGTGTTAATTGGGTTTTCTGGGGACTGTCTTTTGACGTTTAGAATATTTCTCTTAACCTAACAAAAGATCGATTTTGTTTAAGCATGGTGATGTCATTTTCTTTAAAAGCATACAATTGCTATACATCATCGTCAAAGCTAATAAAAAGCAACTCAGCGCTCATTTGTTTTCCTTGTGACAATTTTAAAATAAACGTACAACGCTGTTATTTCTTCCTTATTCACGTAAGTAGGCGATTACATACTTAATTGGTTGTCACATTGAGATTTCGTTAATACTTACACATACATGTAGGTCTAGGTTGCTACTAAGTCGGTGCGCTTTAAACGTATAAATGATGAACTGTTCATTTTTTAAATAAAATAATATAGACCATAATACATAAAAAGAGGTATTTTATTTTAATTAACTTTTAACAAAAGTACAGGAAAGACAGTCAAAAAAAATGTTAAATTATTAGAGAAATACCGATATCCTAAATATTGGTCACTACCAACCAAAGGAGGTTTCGGGACCGCTTCCACTTAATGCGAGACCCTTCTAAGACCAGCATAATTTATTATGTATAATAAGGATACAAATTCTTAGCGAAACGGTTAGTTTCAGTAAAACAGTGCAAGGAAAGGTCACTGAGGGATAGCCGCCTCGGGAGGAGGGATATTGTGCAACTAGCATGTAGTTTCATCTCGCTGCTAATTAATTGGATTACGTAGCCTCTCTCATTATACGAGATGGGGGCTATTTAGTGAATGGATTTTGTACGCGTGACAGCGTATATTCGGTTTATACTCGGGTTAATAAATGTAATTAAAGTGAAAACGAAACATGTGTGCCTATCGGACACATTAATTTATCGATGAACACACGCACAATCACACCCATTACCCATCATAAAGAGTATTGTGTGGTCCAAAACTAATATCGGCACAAATGTATCATTTAGTTCACCTTATATTTTCATCCAAATCATCTTCATATTTCTATCATAAACACCTTGAGAAATATTAGCCAGACGTGGTGGAGACCTTCCAAATGAGCGCAATATTGAGTCCATTATTTCATTCAGTGTAATGGTGTGGCAGTGAAATAGGGCAAAGGACGAATAAACGGGACCCTGGAAATGAAGACGCCGTTTGTTCATAACCAGCTCGTTAATTCCATTATTACAAGTCAGAGGAGCGAACAGACCGGTAACAGATGTGCCACTCGACTCGTGAATCTGCAGCGTCTCCCACTTTTCACGGATTTCAACATCATTAATTTTTTTTGTGAGCGAGCTCAATTAAAAATAATTGTTATCACAGATAGAAAATAAAAAGTAATACTTACGGCTTTTTCAGATTTAGTGCCGCCGAGAAATCTCAGAATACCCTAAAGTAGCGAGACTCCGGCTTTGTAACAGTCCTTTGTGTACAAACTGCGACGTGCGGTCCATAAGACCCCCGCCAGTGTCCGCTTACTTAAAGGTGGATCAAGTCTCTAAAACGTGCATACCTGAGAAGTATTACGTCGGGAAAACAAGGTAACACTACATCATTTTCCTTTAACAGCACTACGGCGGACAGTTGACAAATATTGTGATAAAATACTCGTGTCAGTGTGATGCATAGTAATGAAGAGTCCCATATACCTACCTACCTACTTAAGAACTTGCATGGCGGAATAACAAGCAGATAATGCAAATGGGTTAATCTCCGCTTCGAAGTTGTTAGTACATTTACGTGATTCATTTTGCTCCCTCGCTATCTATACAGCTACATTGATTAACAAAATTCAGCCTTTACCTCAAAGTAATCATAAATATCAAACTCCAAATATTTATTGAGGCGAACAATAAAAAACATTCAATGGGCGTCACACAATTAATTGAGCAAAACACTTACTGACCGCGCACAAGAATCAAATGAAAGGCCATTAATAAAACTTGCGTGAATACAAGTAATAGAACAATTTTGATTACTGCGTTTAACGTCCACATTTTTGCGTCAGAAACTATTTTAATAGAATTACTTAGGAGAGCGGGGCGAGACAAGATGAATAATGACAAACGTCCGATAAACATCAACAGTAATTGTTTGACAGAAGCGATATTCGACCCCGCCGGTAATTGTTCGGTTTGATTAATTTTGTATCGTTTAGTTTAGTAATAATTAATGTTAAAATAGCCGCGAAATGTATTTTGCTTAGGTTTTTACTGTCGGTAAATATATTTTTGACTTTTGTGTATAATAAACATGGAGTTTTGATGTGCGTAACTACCAATAGGTAGTTACGCACACGTTAAGAGTTTAATAGATATGCTACGCCTGTATTTTTCTTGCAGTGTTTTGTCGTTGAAAACGGACTAAAATACTTTGTTTCGGCATTACAGTCTTACGTTTAAACCACGGATACAGTGCCAGAAAGTTAATTACCTTATTATTTTCATCTTACTCTAAAAATTAAAGTAAAATAAACATGAATCAATCAGCTGTGATATTTTCTGAGGCAAAGGCTTTGGTGCTTGTATTAAGACCTAACTTTAGCTTTTAATCTGCTCTAAACAAAATAAACGTAGCTATAAACCTCGTGACTTGACCAGACCTCATGTTGTTAAAGCTTGAAGCTGTCGTTATCCCAAAAGGGAACGGACCGTGACAGTTATAATTCAATTTTCACAATTTACAAGTAAGTCCCACACACATAATCCAATCATATAGTTTCTATATCAGACTAATTTGAAATAACTTCGTAGTCTTCATACCAGAAACTGTCAGAGAGTAATTTTTCCTTTTGATTGATTGATTGACATAAACCTACGAGGAAAACGCAGGAAAATTACGTATCTTTTTGTTTAAATGGTGAATTTGTTACGAAATTGGATTTATCTGGAAACTGAAAGGATAAATTAACTTTTAATTTTATATTTAACTAGCGAAGTACCTTAATCAGACGGAGGTAGATGATTAAAACTATTCTAAGAATACATGATTTAAAATACACTAAAAGTGTGTTTTACTCTGAAATATTGATACCTCATGATGACAGGTTACATACATATCTTAAAATTTTATATAGTGTATAATATTTTGAAAAAATCTGACCTGTATCAATAATGTTCAAAAAGACTCCTTGAATTGCCGCAGACAAGACCTCAGGTGTTTATATAGCATGTTTAAGATATGTCAAGGATATCCACAATATATATAATTATGAGTATGAGTACCCTCAACCGAAGAGCGTGTATGAGGAATGTGATGCGTGTGAATGAAGCAAAAGATGTATGCCAGGATCGTAGCAAATGGAAATCCGTGGTCTCTGCCTACCCCTGAGGGAAACAGGCGTGACTTTATGTATGTATGTATGTATATAATTATGAATATATATAACAATATTCACAATTACAGGGAATGAGTTAACAAGATGTGAAATTCACAATACAGTTAAGCAATTTAATATTGTATATTCGTTGAACACTTATAAATCCTACTAAATAAATTCCACCTTATTATTAGGCTAACAAATATATAACATACGAATGATATTACAGAACTTACGTAGCTCAAGTTCAGCCGACATTCAATTTGTGCGGAACAGAAAAATCATTTGAAATGTTTATCGACATTTACATGGTTGCCTAGATACCTATAAATTGACGTTCCAATAATAGTGGGCAATATATTTTCGGCCTTTATCAAGAAAGTACTCGGTATAGGAAGCAATAATACTACTATAATAACATACTTGTCGTCAAACGTATTGATGTCCTCATGGCTGTCTCTTTATAATTATCGAAACAGCTTACCTTTCCAAGACTAAGATTATATAACTTACTGGCTACTATGTTACGTAAACAGAATACCATGATTTAGTTTTTCGACAGACTACCAATAGTTCTGATAATCGCACCGGCGACTAACCGCTTAAAACCAACATCATCATCAGCTGGAACACGTCCACTGTTGAACAAAGGCCTCCCCCTTGGTGTGGGGGGGTGGAGTTCCCATAATATCTACGCTTGGTAAGCGGCTTAGGGATCGCAGTATTGGTGGTGAAGTTACGGAAGACCCTGCTGCCTATTCTGGATTTTCCCTTAGCGGCCTCTTAAGACACCCACGGGAGGAATGGGGGTGGGCAATTATAGTCCGTATACTACTCGGCATCAAAACCCAGGTTTCTAATCTAATGCTTATACCCAAAAATATAAAAAAATAACTTATATAGAAATACCTACTTCTACTTACAATAAAGCATGGTAAAGTTCCCGTGTATCACGATAGAATGCATCCTCGCCATATTTTCTATTGTTATAAGTTAACCTCTTAAGCTAAGCTAGCGTGCTTGTGTTAGAGTGGCTTCGCCGCACTAGTTCAAGGGTGCTCTCATTCGGATTCCCTCGTGCCAGACTAGCACCGTTCAATATACCAATAAACACCAAAGCAAACTTGGATTATTTTCATAAGTAGTTACTACTCAAACTTATTAACGTTTGAAATGTTTAGTAAATATATTTAATAGATACCTACTTATGTAGCTATTTGTATAATGCAATAAAACATAAACTCACGTCTGTATTCCCCTGTATTCACCAAAGGGATAGGCAGAGGTATAAAATACAGTATACCAACATTTCCCCAGTTCTGTTATAGGTCCCAATGTAATTGACTATTGCCATCAACCGGACACAAATCCAGACTCCTTGCTGCTACTGAGAATAATTTTATAATTCTACTGAGAATAATCGGTAATTCTCAGTGGCAGCACGGAGTCTGGATTCGTGCCCGGTTAATGGCAATAGGCTCGCCCCCTATTACATTGGGACCTAAAACATAACTGGCGAAATGTGGGTGTACTGTATGTGCACCTCTGCCTACCCCTTCGGGGAATATAGGCGAGATGATATGTTATGTTATTTATTCCTTTAAGACTACTCTAGGACAATAAAAATTGTTACATAACATTTTCATCTTTACATTTATTTGTGTAAATGTAATAGAATATACCTACTAAAGCAACAACAAATTTCCAGCGCCTATTGATATCCTTGTTACCATTTCAATAAATTCGTTTAACAAATTGGCGGTTAGAAGGTTGTTAATTGTTTCAAACTTCAAATGAAACGATGAGATCAAAATATTGCGAGTACCTGTTTAGTAAGTACACAAATTGTCGACATTTCTGGATCTCTCAACTAGACATAAATCCTCAGAGATGAGGGTCCTTAGCTACAACAATATCTGCATGAGCCAATTAATTTCGATCTAAGGACCAGCCCTTAATCTGGCGGTCACTCGCGCCAAACTTTCTAATTGAATTTAAGTTTAGGAATACTCGCCAAATTCCTATATCTTAATTTAACTTTAATGGTTCAGAAATGTTACGTTTATGGCCTGATATGACCACGTTTGTTTGTATTTTTTGGTGTAAACTGGAGCCGAAAATTTTATTCAGGTAGGTACATTGAAAACACGCAAATACAAACAAAAGTTAAGGAATTTACCTTAAGTTCTTTACATTTGTAACTATAATTGATTTAAAAATACCTATGGCATAATACTGTAACTGCTTATTTCTCTTCAAAAGAAGAAGGTAAAATACTTTATTAAAAAATGTTTTTAAAAACAGCTTAACTTTATCTTTGTGAGAGCTGCAGTCTGCACTAGGTTCGATACCGGTATGACGGATCTTCAGGCTCCCCGCTCCCTCCCTCTATTAACGTACATTAGGAAGTAGTAGCTGAGTAAGTGACTAGCTTCTGCTAGCTTTACTTTCATCACAATACTACACGAAGAAACGTGCAAAAGCATTTATTTCAATTAAACTACAAACTAAAGATTTTACAATTAAATAATAAAATACTACGTCGAATATTAAGATTAAAATTATTCGTAGTCCACCGACATTCATTAACTCCCATTAAAAAGTATACATGGACCGTAGACGTTAATTGATAAAGGATTGAGACTGGAATTGTCTACCGTATGAGAGCAATAATAACAAAATCGTTCCGATTCCGGGTCAAATTAGTCATTTAGTCGCGTCTATCGTTTATGCGAAATCGATTCGATCGTTTTATGTGACGTTTCCGACGAATTTAATGGCTTAAGAGATGACTGGACGAAAAGCAATAAACGGGAATAAGTATTCTTACACATTTGCCCATAAAACTTTATTCCCTAACTACTCGTGGATGGCGTGTCACAGTTAACTTAAAGTCATTAAGAAACTAGCTCAAGTCATAATCAGCCTATAATGACATGAGTTTTCTTATCAACCACACTTTTGTCCATTATTTTGTTTTTCCCGTCCCCAAACTTATTGCTACTAACAATACAATTTAACTCACCAATTGAAAACCTACAAGTAATAATAATTGTTTCAAATTAGCGTCGGCAGTCATTTTAATGGCATTGTTCGGCGAGAAAGCCATATAGGGCTGCGATATTTCAATCCAATAAGGTGGATAGTTTCATAAATAATTCAATAAGTTGTAACAGGTAAGTGGCACTCGCGTGTTACGGCCGCCCGGAGAGCCGAGAGAGCTCCTACACTCTGCGCGGCGAAATCACACAAGAAATTTTATCACGTGAAATTAATTTTTAATTCGCCCGTTACTTACTGAGAAATCACTGATATAGACGGCACCGAAATATTGTTGAGCTCGTAATGCTACGTTATTTTATTTTTACTGAGACAATCTGAACCAATACCTAATCAAAAATATGTTTAGCTTTTTCATAATATCTATGCGGCTAATTGTTTCTCAAAGATGAATGCCACCGTCATACCCTTATCTATGCAGATAACTTCGTCCTAGATATTTAAATAAATCCTGTGAAATACACTCACTACCATTGTCAGTTTCACTGAAACCCTTTTCAGTTTTAACTGCCTGATAGAGCTTATCAAGACTTTATAAAAGATGCCCTTTGAATGCAAAAGACACTCACACATGAAAGTCAAAATACAGTCGGAAAAAGGCTTAGTTGTCTGGGGCCATGCAAAGATTTTGTCAATCTGATGGAATTATTAACGCGGGCCGAGACAGCCCGTACATCACACGTAACACATTATGGCTCGGAGGGGCGGAGGGAGACGCCTCCCAAGTGAGTTTGGGAATAGATAAGTTGATAATTTATGCATTAGATATTACACCGGCTAGTAGCTTTACGCAATAATTTTCCATGATTGTTTTAAATTATTGCACTTCTTGTGAGTTTCGCAACAAAGTAAACATGCGAACGGTTTGACTTTATGGAAATAAGTTATTTAAATCATGGTAATATATTACATAGAGTATTATAGAGGTCCAAACAAAGCTTTAATAGAGACAATAGGTCTGTAATCAATTATTTTAAATAATGAATGACTGAAATCATGGGTAGGTACTTCATAATTAAAATGAACACAAAGGCACTACCATGAAAGGTAATTGCGTAAATGAAGCACCGTAGAGAGCATCTAACTGTATAAAATAATTGAATGAAAGAGTTTTCGTAAACCGCAATTTATGTTAATAAAAGGTCCCTTATTATAAACACTCACTTTATTAACAAAACGATTTATTAAAATGTACGTAAATTAAAATGCGCTTAAACAAAGCTCGTTAATTCGTTGCACTCACTACTGGACAAGCCAGTCTCCCCAATGTAATTCAACTTAGCTGGGATTATCCCACGTGCCGATACGTAATTTAGTGGAAAAGGTTGCGACCCTGCTAGTTTGTATTACCCCGACAGTGATATAGGGTATTAAGTTCCCTTCCCTGTCTCCCTTAACGCGTAAACAAGACAGAACCTTTCTGCGTATCGCCCTCACAAAGGTTAATAATTTAGGAGACTAAGCGAGAGGAGCTTTCCGTCTATTTTCTACTTAAACTAAAATTGTTTTGTTTCCATCACCACTGCAATCCCGATGAATTATGTATAGACCGCGGAAAATAACAGCGGCTTTCAAATACTCTGTTCACAGAATACTTAATGTGTTCTATGGAAACAAGAATGCTGAACAAACAATTATACGGAGCGCAAGGTCCGTTCTTAATTAGTTTTTAAAACGTTACTAAGGAGAATTGTATATAATAAGAATTTCTTTAACAAACTAATTTATTTTCAACAACAATTTAAATTGAATTCACTTTAAGATGTTACCTTTAAGTAAACATCCTTAGGTACTTACAAGAACCTTATAACTACACGGAGTCTAACTGCTTTTAATTATAGTTTTCTTATTAATAGTGCCTAATAACCTGACTTCCAACGCTTTACATTTTTTAGATCCTTAATAAAGTCATTCAGTAGGTAGATATGGTTAACGAAGTGTAAGCCGATTTGCAAATACGATAAGTTAGGTGAAAGCGCGTGGACACGTCCCAAATAAAGCCCGGTTTGATCCTATTAACGCACGGCTAACGGGCAGGATCTTGTGACAGCGCTCCTGACTGATCCTTGTATAGACCCACGAAAGGATTTGCCTCATTCCCTCTGTACAAATCTCTTTTTTTAACGAGTTCGACTTTAAACATACACTGACGTGTTTTCAGGATTCGCTGTTATGTAAGCGTTTAATCTCAAGTCATTTGTTTATTGTTAGCGATGTAACATCAATATACTTGCGCGATTGGATCAAATTTGTGTTATGTATACCCTGCTATTGATCGTATAAACCTTAATTTAAAAACCTCTGACTGTATTTAATAATATAATTTTCTCTGTCTGTCTTTGAATATGAGTTAAAATAAAGACACAAATGCAAAGTAACGAAATTCCACTTATACACCTAAAATTGAAACATAAAAAGCTTTTTCATACGTGTGTTAATAAAATAACAGAGAACTGGCGGTCCATTACTATTAGGGTTGGCACACGTCCTCACACACAATTGTATTGTCATCATTATTCCGTCTACGTCCGCATTCCGGCACCGACAAAGAACTTATTAAATAGCTCAATTGGTAGCTGTTTTGAAACTCCATGTCTCAGCTAAATCGCATTTTTTCACAATCTAATATTCAATCAGCGCGTTTTATTACTGTACTTTATAAATCAAGTAATAGGTGCCTATATTATTAATATCCATGACCAGGCTAGAATATAATTGAGTCAATAACCCTGCAGTTAACAATAACTGATTACACGAATAAAGTGACTGACAGATAATGAATCATGTTCAATTAGTGCTTTGATGAAGTAGTCTTTACAGAGGAACATCAAGCTATGTTATTTGCGCTAAAAGAGACTAGCGAAATGAATAGCTCGTGCTCAAATATTTTTAAAAGAATTCAATTCATTTACGCCATTCAAAGAGGTTTGAAAGCTTTACATTGGGTAATAAAAGCTTAGTAAGAACTTATACATTTTTTAATATTTTTATCTAAAATGGTATTTTAGATTTAAAAGCATTAGACTTGATACTTTCTCGTATAAAAAAACACTTCTCAAATTCTTAATGCGGGGTAATAAAGATGGCTATGCTAAAAGTAATTTTTACGTCTAAAGTACCCAGTTGGAATCATTAATTCTAATAGTTCTAGAAAATTGAATTTAGTTATCATAATACCTATTATCCTTACGCCAAAGTACATTAATATTAAATGTAAAAAAGTGCGTGAATTTATTCAATAACATTACACGAAGTATTTGTTATTAGTGACTAAGTTATTTATGTCCTTCCAATGTTATTAACAGGCACTATGCGCAAAAGTCACCACAAAGCGGCATACCAATGAACTGGTTAGCCTTTTATATAAATAAACTTCCAAATCTGTTAACCTAATTTAGAGATTTCTGGGTATTCTATTTTCTAGTAGGTACCATCACCGTCATTATCAGCTGGAAGATGTTCACTGTTGAACAAGGGCCCCACTGCTCCACATTAGAATGCCACAATTAATGACAACTTTGCCATTTGCATCCACCGGTTGTTCGATCCTCAGCGATATCTTCGATCCACCTGGTGGGAGACCTGCCAACGGTGCGTCTTTCGGTTCGTGGTCGCCACTCGAGAACCTTTCTTCCCCAGCGTACTACGTACTAAATATTACCTACAAGTAAATTAATGAGACAAACCAAAATATAAACCCCATAAACATGACAAACTAAAACGTAAAAATCTTTCAGCCATCTTACCCCCTTACAACGCCGAACTACAATGCATGTAGAGGCAGTGTCCCGCTTCCACAACGGATAAGGTCCTGCTATAAGAGTTCATGGTAAGGAGGCTTAACGATGATCATCGCTAACATTAAGAATTTTTACGGTAACTAAATTTACAGTTACATTATAATCAACCTAATGTTGTTAAAATATCTTAACCATTGCGTTAAGATATAAAGTCTGTACACGTTGTAATTATCTAAAGAACTGGGTCCTAGACAGAGGCTAAACCAAACGATTACGGACTTATCTTCTATCACGCAGCTACACATTAGCAACATTACGAAATAATTATAATTTCAATACATTTGTGATTCAATGGTCATTTGTGATTCAATCTTACAGCTTAATATCAAGTGACAATTTTAACTGTGGATTTTTGGCTTTATTATTAGGGTTTTCTACAAATAGTATGAAGGTTATGTATCTAAGTATGTATTGAATTCAACTTTTAATTAGTATCGTTAACACGATGTCGATAACCTGAATTAAAACATTCACTATACTGATAATTAAGTAATGCAGCCACAGCATAATTTGATTAAAACAATAAATCCAAACAGCCTTATATCGACACCGTTTTTTCAATCCCACACCGAAGATGGCAATCAATTTCTAATTAATTGCATCAACAACACCGTTTTCGTATAAATTGTTCGGTTGAACCATGTAGAACACAGAATATACAGGATTAGTTACACTTAAATTCAAATCAAATTTCAATGTGTTAATTTTGCTTGTTCGTTAGGCGTAAACGTAAATAAACTTTGGCTATTAACACGTCAAAATTACTGTTTAACGAGAGGGGAGGGCAATGAATGGAGATTAAACAAGACGATACGGAAACCAAGCAAACCTTCTCGATTACTTTATGGAATTAGTTCCAAGAGAATTTTGGGCTCGCTACTATCAGAAATTGGAAACTGAGATCTCAATTGATCTCGGCCCGCCAGCATTGTTCGCCTTACAGAAACCTAAACTAAATAACAACTACACAACAGTGTTTTTCACTTGATTACCTAATCATTACGATTCGATTCAAAAGCTTTGCTAGGCTTGAGATCTTTTTGTTTTATAACATCTACATTTTCGAAATAAGTTCCAGAAAATGTGGTCTATATACAATCTATAAATGAATATACCATAAACTTACATAGAGTTTTGTACCCCTTATTGCATATTGCGTGCACGGAGAAGTGTTAGATTAAACATGGTAAGAGTTTATATGGCGGAGTGCAGAAAGCTAAAATTTATGGCATAATAATATGTGTGCAAATACAATATGGTTGAATTTCCACTGACCAGTTACGTATCGGATCTATAAAATAAAAACTACCTCATAAATATCTAATTTTACTTCAGTAAATTACATATAAACTCTTCAACTTGGTTCTGCTTTCTTCGATGTTCGGGTCGCAATTTTTCCGTCTCTCAAGATGTCATTTTCTTCAGCGTCGGTCTATTTTCAGTTCATCTGTTCCAACTTTTTCATATAAATCAATAGTAGGTATCTTGAAACATTTTTGCCTTTGTACCAATGTAT
This sequence comes from Abrostola triplasia, assembly GCA_946251915.1. Classification (NCBI taxonomy): domain Eukaryota; kingdom Metazoa; phylum Arthropoda; class Insecta; order Lepidoptera; family Noctuidae; genus Abrostola; species Abrostola triplasia. The sequence continues at coordinate 5,723,684 of OX276430.1, forward strand.
TGAAGTGACCAACATTTGTAATCCTATGTTCACAATAGAAGTCACAAACATTGTTGCAGTAGCAATCCACTTCAAATTATTAGTGTGCTTACCCGGCGGGGCGGCAGTAAATACTAATGTACATGTGTAATGTATTGATACCTATATATCAGGTACACCTTATGCCAATGAATCTTTCACAAGCAAAAATCTTTTATTTAGATAAAGGAAAGCGACAGAGGGTGCATCCTGCACAATAATTGAATTGTTCCCCTACCAAATCCGTGCACTACCTAAATTAATAATGAACCCATTTGACTAACTGAACAATACGTATACTTTCGTAAGTATTAGTATATCTAAACACTATTGTATTATCCCTTCTGTTGTCTTACTTGTAGCTTAACAGAACTTACAAGTCGGGATAATATACATAATACGTCATTGAATCCCTTGACTCCCAGCGGGTCCGGCGAGACCGCATAATTTATCTATTGTGTCTGGCAAGAGCTGAACCACGCGTTTAAGCGGACGATTACAATTATAGACTCATTCATATGACAATTTGATAGATTACGGTAATATAAGGAGGTTTATAAGATAGAAACATTAAGTTATTAATTCTCTAACGAACTCTGAATATGAATAGTTATAGTACTAGTACATACAAGAAAAGCTGTGTTGGTGTTATAATGAGGAAAACGTGAATAATGGCCTATTGTTCATAAAAAAGAAACACGAAGCCAAAACAATGTCAAGAATTTTACTTTGTAACGTAGCAAAGTAAAAATATGTAGCCAATAAAGGAGCTAATTATATAGGAGGTTGTGGCGGCACCTCATTCCTTATGCATTCAGCGCGCCTTAATGCCTTCATTACCAGTTTAAAGTATTAAGCAAACTTTGAAGCTGGAAGACGTCTCACTGAGATTTGACTAAGTGCTCGAGAGTTTTCTATGGAATAGCTCACCGGAAATATTGAAAGAAAACAATTTCACTTCTCTATATGGAAATCATGTACGAGAACTCATATTGACTTATGTTTACTTTAAATAAGTAGGTCTGTAATTAATTCTTTGTTTTGAGTTCTATGTAGTTATCTGGTTAAATATAAAAAAAAACATTTTATGGAATATGAAAATATTAAATAACTAATGTTGAAGCAAAAAAAATCCCTAGAGCTTGCTACAAATAAACACAATTCTTACAATAGGCCATTACATCCTTTCCGGTCCGCATGTGAAGGTAATGTTTTGGTTAATTTGTTTGTTAAGTTTAATGGGACCTTAAGACACGAGGAGTCATGGTCCCACAAAAGGGGAGTTTTTCTCCCTTCGAACAGCAATTGGGAAGTGTTAATGGCCGGGTATTAGTGCCATGCTTATGAGTTTCATTAGTACTGAAGCCGCGAAAGATTCATGTAAGAACGTGCCTTTATTATAAGCGACGTGATTGTTTTGAAAATTGCTTCGTACCTATTGAGTTTACGCGCGTATTAGTCCGCACACACATTTTGTTATGTAATTACTTTTTGGTGCCAAACCTAGGTATTGTTAATGGTACTTACGTTTTTATTGTTACGACTTCTATTCGAAAGAGCAGTTCTGTTTTTGCGACTATTAACCACCTATTAATTTACAAATTGAGTTTCGTAATTGTCACAAAGCCTTTTAATATTGAATTGTCGTGAGCCATAAGGATAGGCTATGTACTAAATCATGGACCGTCTCTGAGAGGACACAACTAGTCTTGTACCTATCTAACTACCTGTACATAACTGCACTAAGGTAGACAGTCCTTTGAGGTGGGTTACCGAGAATCTTGTATTAAAGCCAGTGTCTCATCATCGCGTTTGAATGACTATCTGCTGAGTTTCGGATAGTGGTCATGGACATGTTGTTGTTCTATGTTTATAGATTTATCTATTCTGTGTCGATAACATTAGGCAGTGGTGCAATTGTTGCACAGTGGACTTTGATTTATAGGTAGAAAGCCTTAAGTCTGTAAAGCATGGCTATTATTTATGCTTACTGAACTTTACCATTATTTGTTTTTTTTTATTTATACCTATAGGATTAAGCCTTATTTTTCCAAACAAAGAAGACTAATTAAATTTATCCATGAATATATTACTGAACAACTAAAAAAAAACTGAACAATTGAATATACTAGGTACTAACAAAACACACCGTCAAACAACGACGTCCTCTTTCAATTCAGTTAAAACAATTTTATGAAGTCAACTTAAACGTTTAGTTAAAAACAGTTTTGACGAAAAATACATTTCCAAACTTATATAACCGAGCTAAACAAATATGGAAACGGTGAAAAATTGGCTTAAAATTTCAGCTACCTAGTGTAAAGGGTTTATGACGCGGGGTCGCACTGGACACGATGATTTTTTTGTGACATACGAATAAAACGATAGGTCGATGCGCAATGCCAATAACCCTAAAATAATCAAGATGCCTATGAAGACCTATGTGACTTTAGTCACTTAATTTGCTTGAACGATACTCAGGTACCGGCTCTCTATCTATTAAAAACATATCACATTCCAATGTGATTTCAAAGAGGTATGTTACCTACATAACTAATAAAAAGAGTATCTACAACTTCTATGAATAATTCAAACGCATCGCGTGTTTGTCGTTAGTTAGTAGGTAGTATATGAATTCTAGCTTGAAATATTTTCAAAACTGCAGAGAAACATGATTTACATTCCCATAACAGACACTTTACTATGACATATAGCACTATAGAACTGTAATGTCTATACACCTAATGCCTCGACAACCGACAGTATGTTCGTGATTTCTAGTTTTGTTACCATTTTACACAAAACATTGCAAATTTCTGAGCTTTTACAACTTTTTGAAGTTCAAGGGAATAAATCAAAAGATATTATGTAGTACAATAACACCACATTTAATACGTAAGCATAATAATATTTTATATCTGAACAAACACTATACGTAACTATCACAGAATCGATTCCGCAAACGGTTTTAATTCGTATAAATTGGGCAAAGCTGCTTTATAATAGATTTAGCCGGCTTTGCGACAACTGTATATTGGGATTGCGGCTATGCAAAACTGATACAGTTGCTAATTAGTCGGCTTTTATAGCCGCAAACTTACTAATTTCATACGTAGTGTATAACCAAAAAATGTTTCGAACACATGTATTTGATTTACTGAAGTAGAAGCACGATATTGTAGGTACAGTGTTTTCGTTTGTAACTTGCAGAACACTAGCTACCGCGACAGTAGACGGCCACGCCTGAAGAAAACGCATAAATCTATCAAGTCTGAAACAGTAAATTAGCCACATAAATTTTCCAAGGAAAGTTGTTACTTGACCTCATAAAAAGGTTCACCTGTGATGCATAAGTATCTACATACACCCATATCGCAACTCCCTCGTCTACTATTCCGTAATAAGTACATATTGAAGATTAAACAAGTTACATTTATACAAAAAGTGTCTACCAGAGAACTTGGTTTTCAGCGCGCTCGCGTAATTTATGTATGACGGCGCAAATGCCAATTTATTGCTGAGTAATGGCACCGTTTGGAGATCTGCAAATGGGCTAGTCGTGTAAGAAGAGAAATGGTTCGAAATGTGCGCTGCTAAATGTATTTATAATTTATTTATCGGGCATACTACAAATCCGAATTGTTATCGCAAGAGTTGTGCCTTTTCATACCAGACCATTTCTTGAAGTTGAGTAATGAGGAGCGGATAATGATGCTATTGTTGACTCTACAATGCCGCTGAAAACAGTAAGTAACCTTACTTTAAGAAAATATTATTCCTAACAAATCTATCGTTATAATCACGGTCTACCGTAATATACACACATACTATACATAAACAAAATCCTAACTTAAACCAATTATAGCAGTTATGTTCATGGATAGCAATACTGATAATTTTAGTAAATCACCAAACTGTAGCCAAATTGGGGATACCGTATTATCGAACGATGTGCGACAAATGGTATTAGTTCGGTGCATTGACAACAACTCGTGTCGCTATAACCCGTTAACAAAACAACTTGGCCTATTTGCTATATTGTTATTTTGGTAGCAAATAAATATTTTTTCTAAGTCCTTAGCTTTTATTTGCAAAGTAAACTAGGAAGAAATACTCTGGCATCAAATTTATTTACTTACCTACTCGGACCCAGATTACAGACAGTATTTACCTTGAATATAGTCAAAGTCAAGAAGCAATTTATCTGCCAAAATGAAGTTTCTAATTTTAATAGAGAGTCCTTGGTGCCCCACGAGATTTGGCCCTTTGAGCCAGTGGTCGATTGCAAATTGCTTTTTCGAAATTTATTTTACTCTATCGTTGCCAAACAGTACAAAATTAAACACCAAAAAAATACTGAATGATTAGGTAAACAAGCTATTTAGATTTGACTGAACTTATCAATTTGAGAGTGCTGACCAAAAGCTGATATTTAGGGAGTAATTTTATTTACAAACATTTTTTTTCTCTTTATTTAATAAAGGACTTTTATACAATTGTACATGTCAGTCCTATATTTATAAACATGGATGACCTTACATACATTAGTACATAAATCCGAATAATAATTTATAAAGTTGATAAATAGCATAAACTCTCATTAGTCAAATAAAGTTGCTGAAAATATCTGGAGTTCTTAACACGGCCTATTAAATTCCAATCACTATAAACGAATTCCTTACGTAATTTTTCGGCACATTGTCAACATAAAACTTGCTACAAGAGAACAATAGGGCTCCTTAAATCTACTTTAATTGAATGTTCAATCATTTTCTCTACTAACTAGTGTGGTTGCTGATGGCGTATGTTCTTAAGTATTACAATGGCTGAACAATGAATCGCATTTAATCTTCTTTCTTTTCCCTTGGTCAGCAAACAGTAAGAATGGCCACGCCCGCACAAAGAAAACAGGGCACTAATTAATTAACGAGTATTTCTTTATTGCGATTGTGACGAATTTCCCTCAAACTTCAACGAGATAATACAATAAAGCGCCTTCTTTTTGTATCCGCTTACTCGGTTCCTATAGTATTTTAGAACAGGAACCAGCTTTTAATTCTGCTTCTAAAAGTTGTTTGTTTTAAGGTGAAGCTTTTATTTATCAATACAAGTTAAAAATAAAAGGCAAAGACACAACGCCAATCTTTTAATAGGAGAAGCCACAATGTATTTATTTTGTGAGTAATGCTAAGACATATGCGGCATTTAACTTTCTCGTGGAACATCAGGCATCAGTGCAAAATAAACAGAGCTGTGGAAAAATCCAAGTATGTAAGATAAAAGACAAATAAGCTGTAGTACAAGCGTAACTCGGATAGAGTCGGTCGGTGTAAAGCCGCAAATATTTGTTTCTTTGAGAACCCTTGTTCTTGCACAAAAATAGGCTCGGGATTTCACATATTTCCCTACAACACACACTGAATATGTTATATAACAATGTTATCCAAGTTTTCATTGTTCTAAGCACATCATTGTTTATAAACACTCGTAATATCATGCAAAGAAGTACTGTTTCATATGCGGGTTTAGAAACTAAGTACAGACATCTTTGTGAGCTGATAATACAATACAAAAGCCCAATTACTTACCCTTGTAATTATTCACTCTTAAGACAAACATTTTGAGAATAATGCTCGCTTTCCAACGGCAATATTATTTTGGAACCGGATTGAACCGGCAAATGTTGCCAGACCTTACTTGAATACCAGTCACTTTATTTCCAAGTTAGTAATATGTATAAAATATGTAGAGACTAAATGTTTTACCGAGTACCTCTCCTCGCTGTAGACAGGAAATTAATATTTAAGTGATCTGCCAGCCTTTATCATGTTCGTGAAGAAGCGTTGTTACTTATATATTTTATTGCATACTTATATACATAAAGACATTCTGAGTATTGTTTAATTAGCATTTCCAATAAAAATAAAGAAAAATTACATTGTACAAACTTTCGATTTCTTTATGTTATCGTTTATAATTATAGTAATCGTAAATGAAGCGATAGCAATTGACTAACGAAACACTCTACATAATTATGTGCTGGCGATTAACGATCACGGCAAACATTCTCATTATTATTATGTGAGAGTTATTTGAATGTAAGAATCTGATTATATGAGCCTGGACGTTTATGTTAGTGTTATTTACATAAATACTTCAATAGGCAATGTTAAATTAGGTAAGTACATTAAAACTAAAACAGGTATCTTCTTAATTTTAGCTTAATGGATTACTAATACGATTACCAGTTAGGATAAAAAACTGCCATGCTCCTCCATAACAGTCAAATACATTTAAATATAGATGATGTTGTTCTAAAAATATTTAGTCACAGCTATTTTTTCATCGTTTGCCGTAAGTGTTACGTTATGCTTTTCGAGTACCATCGATCATTCGTTGGAGAGCACTGGCGATCATCCCCTTGCAGCACTGAAATGGAACTAAAAATACAAAAATAATACTCACACAAATACATTCATTTTATCTAAGCGAACAGGGGATTTAAGTTAATGTTGATGTTGTTATTGCATTACAGTGTATAATCTATTATACAATAGATGATTTTTTTAATGCCGCATTTGGCTTGAAGCGTAAGTTGTTGGATTTCCGTGCTAGGGCGGGTTTTACTCCAATTCTTCATACATCAATCTGTTTTCGATCATACAAAATAACTAGTCTTACTACTAATTGTCAAGCACACTTACTTTACACTTTCTTTAATTCACATTTTATAATAAGCACTATGCTATTATTATGATGAACCGTACATATGCGGACTTATTTTTAAACTAATGGCTTTTTAATAGTCCCTACCTACAATGTCTAAAACTGCACATTATTGTTCCTCTCTAGATATCTTACAAAGTTTGCTTAATTTACGTACGGCAGGCATAGAAAACAAAACGAGATGAAAACCAAAAATATAGAAACGAACTGTCCTTTTCTTAGACGAGAGTCTTAGCTTTTATATACACTTTTTATACTATATTCGAGCTGCAACTGCCAAAGGGTCCCCTTTTATAGAAATCCAACGTCGTGCTACACTTTAAATTGCTACAAAAATTCAGCCTTCTAACCCCCTTTAGTTTCCATTCTGTGAACTTCAGGTTGACTCGTACTAGATAGATAGTCATTTATTTTCTGTAGCACACACCAGGTGAGCAGCCGGTGGAGAACAACTAGTGTATACATATGCTATGAAATGACTACACTATTATACAGTAAGACAAATGAGAAATGCCTTCATTCAAATTAACGTAACAAGTTGCTAAAAAGAAAATATAAATAAACACACTTGTTCTGAGCTGCCAGAGGGCATTGTAAAAAATCGAGACTCAGCGCAGAAAATAACTCATAACTGCGTCAGATCGAAAAGAATATATTAAAAAAATGGTCAAGCTTCATTATTGAGCAGTCTTCGTTTACGAACATGTGGACTAGTGACGACGAAGCTTCGTGCTAGCAACTCTTGTCAGTGACGGATGCGACTGCACCGGGAGCGTTATAGCATCGACATTACATCTATAGCTTTGCGCTTTTAACGAGCTTTGACGCTCCGGAACATTTGGTTTTATTTGGAAAAAACTACACCAGATGAATTGCTTTCGAGCAACTTTACCTCAAAAATGGAATTTAACGCTGAGCGCTGGCGCTAGTTTAGGAAGCATATTAATTGCGCTTTACTCCCTATATAACCTAATTTAGGGAGCTAAGCGACGTGATTAAGCTACATCAACTTGTAAAATGTTTTATGAGATGATTAGCAATTTATAACTTGAATAAGATTTTAATAAGTTTTATGTTGTAGATCATGATTATAAATATGTAGGTACCTACAATACGAGTATAGTATAGTATGTACCTACTTACAATACGAGTGAATTAAAATAAAATAACGTAACTTGAAAACATTGTTCACATTAGAATAAGAATGACTCAGTATCGTTTCACAGTCATTGGTGCAAATGTAATTTAAATACCCTTAGAAAGTTCTAATTTATAACAATGTATCTTTCTGCTTAGATGGTTTGGGCATGTAGAAAGGATGGATGAAAGAAGAATGACAAAACGAATATAATTATGATGCGAGTGTTAGTGGAGTATCGGAAAGGGGAAGACCTAGGCGAACATACCTAGACCAAATTGGAGATGTTCTGCAAAGAGGGCAAGTGAGGAGTACCCTCAACCGAAGAGCGTGTATAAGGAATGTGATGCGTGTGAATGAAGCAAAAGAAGTATGCCAGGATCGTAGCAAATGGAAATCCGTGGTCTCTGCCTACCGTTCAGGGAAAAAGGCGTGACTTTATGTATGTACATATGTATGTATCTTTCGAAAAAATAGAAAGTCAACAATCTCGAACAAATCAAATTTGTTGAAAGATTTAATGTAATGAATATATATAAGTTTAGTAAGGAAATAGGTTCGAATTAGAATAAAGAACTAACGCCATTTAGTTCCATTATTTGTTACTTGTTTCAACAATTACTACATACAGTTATATTATTTACTGCTGATGTCATACTCACGCATACACATTATATTTATGTACGACAAATGTGTAGATATGTTCGTTTTTATCTCAGTACCTAAAGACCTACTTAACGTCCGCAATCCAATTAAGATTAACACGTGCTCCACGTAATGACTTCTATCACATTAACCTATGCAAATACTAGACATTAAAAAATACTATTTTTACGAAATTGAGGTGTCGAACATCTAACTTGAACAAATACTAACAGCTACCACCTGTCAAGTGCCACATACTTAAAGGATGCAGGAATATACAAGCTCGATTGTAATTATAGTCTGTCTTACATTGGCCAATAAGACGGATTCGCAGCGACCGCGTCGTTTCGAAACTAAAAACTAAATTAACCGCAAACAAATCCGTAAGAATAGTTTTATTTCAACGTCCCACGCGTGATATTAATAATGTACCTTTTTATTTTGGTTTTAATTATTGTCTAGTTATTATAATTATTACCTTCCTAGTCCTCTACCTCCTACTCAAAGTTATCTTTGAGTACTAGATAATATTCAATAACGCCCTTCTTATGATTTTATGAAGAATCATCATCATAACATCACGCCTGTATTCCCCGAAGGGGTAGGCAGAGGTGCACATACAGTACACCCACATTTCGCCAGTTATGTTTTTAGGTCCCAATGAAAATAGGGGGCGAGCCTATTGCCATTAACCGGGCACAAATCCAGACTCCGTGCTGCTACTAAGAATTACATGGAAAAACCCAGTAACACTTTGCCCGACCCGGGATTCGAACCCAGGACCTCGTGCTCAGCAGTCGAGCTTAGCAACCACTAGACCAACGAGGCAGCATAAAGAATATAATAGAAAAACTGAACAACAGTTTTGCTGACACGATAATTGAATCCATTATGATTTGAATATCGTGTTAGCGACCACAAGATCAATGAGTAAACGTTGACTCAGACTAAACGTAAAGGTTTACTGAGATATACGGTAAACTATGTATACTTAATACCAAGAGTAATTCATTAAAAATGTTATATAACTAAATATAAAATAGAAATTGAAAACATTAAGCTCAAAGTGTTCCGAACAAAAACTAAGTTAAACTGCAGCAGAACAGCGCAATTATGCGCGCAGAGAGGCGCTACCCACAGCAATTAGATATGGCACAGCTTTTTGAACAATAGATACAACGACGGTTGAACAACCGCCTCGCCGCCGGCTCATGACGACGCATTCACAACAATATAAGCTGAAACAATAATGTGCCCCCGGGTGCATAATTTGCCATCTTTTGTAACACCATCAAATTTTTTCATCCTGCGCTGTCAACTGACATTTACAAACTCACCATTTTGCAACATCGGATAAAAAAGGAAGTACCTAATTCTTACAAAATCTAATCTAAGAAATAATTATGCATAGGTTTAAAGGATTGTAATTTTATCCAAGTTGTGTGAAACCTGAAATATAGTCCTATTTTGACGAGGCTAAAATGTTCACCGAACCACATTGCCGTAGGCCAGGCTAGTAACTTGTATGTAAGACGTTAAAGCGAATGTTTAAAAATTTAAAGTGGAGTTCCCGTCGACATACATCGTGAGGCTTCCCGATAAACATCCCCGGGCGTCAGGTCGCCGGCCGGGCTGCTTTGTTTACGTTCTACGCGCCTCTACGTGATGTATTATACTCAACTGCAGCTACACGCCTCCACTAACTGAAAATAACTGACTCCACGTCACTTCCGTTCACAATGTGTATTGTTTAGAAAATATACTTTATCTGTTTTCTTTTCAGAATCGACAGTTTTTGATACTCAAAGATAAAAGTATATTGTGTAAACACTTACCTAGTCAAATAATGAAAGACAGCTTTTGACTTCTACTTGGGATTGATAATATCTATCTACTAGATAGCTTAACTCCTCAAAAAGACAGGTATACCTATACCTACCTATAGGTATTGTATTTGCTAGCCAATATATTATATTTAAAGAAGTAATCACAGAAAAAAGGACGTCTCATGCATCTGTTCGATGGAATAAGTACAGCATAATTCCCTTAATTAGGTACGACGCGACGTATTAAGCAAATTTAAAAACTAAGAGTGCGAGAGCTTTAATTACAGTCATGATCAAAGAGTTAGCGCCTTAGAAAGTGCGCAGGTATTCAATTGCAATGTAGTCTTTTTAACTACCTAATTATTTTGGTTTTCTACTTTAAAGCGTACAAAACTGAACACTATCATGATAAGAGAGAGGGAAAAAGATATTCATTAGACTGGTCAGTTATTGAAAAATGGTTATAAAAACTACCATGACCTTGCTGTTATCGGCTCAAGGTTTTTGCATAGCGATACCCAAAATACAGCTTAGGTAGCTATAGTCAAAAGTTTCTAACAACGAGCAAAAAATGTTATCCTTATCATTATTAGCCTGAAGAGGGCAAAGGCGAGAGTGGGGACACTCACTTTCCACATCTCCCTGTTACCAGCTGCGTATTGCATAAATTATTATACAAGTCAAGTTCGTACCGCCAGCAAATAAAATTATAAATCCTTTCTACCTTTAGAATGTAACAGAACTTCATTATTCAATGTTTTAGGTATAATTATTTTACGCAAAGTTGTTACATTGCTTAATTATTTCGCGTACATAAAACAATTATTACAAGCTAATTATCTTAATGAATATATTGCTTCCTTGATAATTATTTTAAAATGAGAAAAGCTAAGTAAAAAGTAAAGGAATATACCTGGAACGCGATAATTCTATCCTTGTCGCACTAAACCGAGTGAAGTAAGCAACGAGTGCGTGTTTGGTTGGCTCTCTAAATTATCTGTGGTCCGTTCCTTGTAAAGGTTAGAGTTATCATTCTAGTATCTACTTCTACTGTTTATTGTTTATTTTCGTGAATTGTGGTCAACGTTGTTAATCAAACTAACACAGTTATTTAAAATATAGTAGATGCATTAATGAGAATCAATGTATAAGTATCATGGGCGAAATGTTTGTGTAATTAAGTGATAACTAAACTTCAGCCGATTCAGTTTTAAAGCAGTTAATTATTGTGATACTATGATAACTAGTACAGGTACCACGTTATTCTTAGTTTGTTAATTATATAGATCACTATTCAGAAATATCAAATTTTAATACGTATATTATTAGTAGGGAATACGTATTTAATAAAATCAATTATAATTAATACGTTAACTTGTATTAGGTAAGCAAGCAATGAGGTTAACAGTAGTAGGGGTACTTATTTACTTTTAATTCGTACCTGCATAGTTAGGGTTTAGGTCACAGACACTAACTCGCCCCTAAGATGACCCACTGACTCAATACTCTGACTCTATAGTCTAACAACAATTGTTGTCAGAGTCGACCAAAAAAATAATGTTATACAACTAAAACTTTTGTAGCGTACCTAACATGGAAAGGATCTATAGTCGTAGCTCATTGTTTTGAAAATAACATTAGACATAAAAAAGGCTGTATTTAGATAATAATTTGACACTGCACTCCTCCTTTTAAATATTATCTATGTTATTTATTTTCAGAATTAAAAATGGATGATCAAGAAACGCGTCAGCAAAATCCTCAAGAAATAAAAACTACAGTAGAAATGTTAGTTACAAATATGTTTCAGAAATGTAAATTTGAGGCAGAGCGTAACAAGTTACTAATACCTTTAAAAGATTATGATGCGAGAGTATCTTACTATACAGGTATCACTAAAATGGGACTCAAGCAAATTCTAAACCTAGGAAATACTGTAGACACTAAAAATACACGGTCTATCAATATAAAAAAACACATGACGATTTTAAAATGTATATTACAATTTTATTTGCGTAAAGAAACACCTACATTTCGAGATCTATTTGATAAACTAAATGAATTAAGAGAAGAATTTAAAGATTTTGAGCTATTTGAGCAAGAAGCAAGGTTATTGGGTTTTGAATATAGAACCATGACTCTTAACACGGAACTACTAATGGAAGATCCTACAATAACTTTTGAAAGAATGTCATACCTTAAAAAAATTATAAGTTTCCGTGAGAAAAATACACGTATCTACTATATTGGGGAGACTTTAATAGACAACAATCTGGACTTCAATAATCCTTGGAAACAAAATATTGATTTCTCCGTATTTTCTGGCGACGTCTTTGTCTTCGTTCATGTAATATCAAGACAGGGTTTCACAAATGGTTTTTTCAGCCATCGATTAACTGCAGATGATTTCTACAAGTGGGTTGTGGATATTTTACTTGTAACATTAGAGCCTTCAAGTGTCATCGTCTTAGATAATTGCCCACTCCATGGAATATTGCAATCGAAAACCATATCTATGTATGACACAAAACATGACATGATTGAATGGTTAATGAAGCACGATGTACCATTCAGCAGGGCTATGAATAAGTTTCAATTATATGAACTTATCAAAAAACATTCTGTTACTGAAGAAATGCATCCTGTAGATCGCTTATTAAAAGTAAATGGTCATCAAGTATTGCGAATGCCGACAAATTTTGAAGACTTATCACCGATGAACTTACTTTGGAACGAACTTTTAAGTAAGGATAAACGACTTCAGTCCCTACTAACTTCGGATACAGTAAAAGAAGATGTTTATGCAGTGCTCGAAGATGTGCCTGAAGAAAATTTTATTTTTCACGAAAATTGTATTGCGAAGAAAGAATTGGAGTTATATTCAATAGATACAAAAACGGAAGACGCCCTGGAAGACTTTTTAATAGAATTGCAAAAACGCGAAAATAAGTTAACAACATGTGTTGATTAAAATAGTTCATAACATTCCGTATAATAAACTTATTCATATTTTTGCAAAAGTAGTTTGACTTAATATTATTACTGTCCCCCAAAATTCCGACGTATAATACGCTATTCTCTAAGGAAAATTTCCTTTAAAATTATTTATCAAATATTTCTCCTACGGTTTCAGTATCGTCCCGGTTTATCGTCAAAGATCGTCTTGAACGAAGGGCTTTACTTTATAAAATAAGGTGGCATCACATCATCGATATCTATCTTGCTACATCAAACGTAAAAAAATACAAGAAGGAACAATTCCGTAGAGAAGTACAAGTCTACCCAAACCATAACTTGATTTAGGAGCTTATGGAATGGTCATGGAAATCTTACTGACCCTTTAGGAACTAAAATGCTTAATAACTGCACACTGGTCTCCCTATAGCGATTTAAATCAGCACGACCAAAAATATAAACAGAGGACCCAATAAGTTTCAATGTAAATGCGTGTACATACCTTCCCTTTCGGACTCGAATACCTTTATGCAAAATAAATAATGAAGTAGGACCGACAGTTTGCCGACGTGTGGTTAATTGTTACAAAACGTGTTTAATTTTCATTTGTTGCCGGCGTTGTCAGCGGTAAAGGACAACGGGCGATGTTGGACTGCCTGAGGCGATCCAATCGATTCTAGAGGTATATAATTTGTTATGGTCCCACAATTTATGTGTAAACTCGGCTTACAGCAATTAATAAAGGTAATCAAAAGTCAAACGAGATCGAGTACTTTATATAATTAACAATATAAATAGACAAGAATAACCAGGGTCATCTATTTACTATGTAGCATCTAAAATTCATGTGTTTTACTTCCAAAGTCGTAACTAGTAAACTAATAATATTTTAATTTGATAGGTACTACAAGAACAGCGTATTATTCCGGTAGCGTGAACCAATTATAATTTGACACATGGTACCTCCAAGTAAATATCAAATCAACAGACATAGGTAGGTACCTGTGTCATAGAAAAATGATCATACTAGACTAGAAAGATACTAGTTCTACTAGGTAGAACCTCTGTCATTCAATCAAGTAAAAGAAATACTTACGTAGTAGATGCAAACAGGAATATTTTAAAGGCCTTCCAAAACGCCCGCTGATGTAAACATTAAACGAAGATAGCCTAAGGGGGCTGGACTTAATTTAAGCACGGTTAGTTGCCTAACGATCATAGAATCAAAGAAATTAGTAAAATTGATGGAAAGCATTTGCTTGATGCCGGGACGACTTGCATAAAAGGGCGGGCAGGGGAGCGACTGGATGCATAAAGCAGCAGACCGGGTTTTGTGGCGGACATTGGGAAAGGCCTATGTCCAGCAGTGGACTGCAATGGGCTGATGATGATGATGTTCTAGACACTTTCTATTTAATCTCGAGTCCCTACAGAAATCAATAATATTAAAAAGCTTAATACGCACTTTATCGGTTCCCAGTCGTGTATACCTTTAAATGAATTTCACAGTTAGAGCCCGTATGCAGTAAACAAAGTTTTAAGTTAATCAACGACAATAGTGAAAAGTGACATCACAGATAAGTATTGTACTACGAGAGACTATTAGCATGCAATGCGGCCTACATTCTACGTTGAACAATTAACGGCTAATAAACTTTGTTATGTACTGCAATGCACTTATGCAGAATCATGCTCGTGGAAAATATAAAGTCAAGCCTGATAAGGCAACTCATAAAAGGCGAAGTATTTTATGCCTATGGCTAGCAGAATTACTTAATTTAAAAAGTTTAATGTAACTTATTTAGAAGGTAATAAGAATCTATGTTTATACATATATTAATGTATCTAACTCATTCCATGAGATGATGATTTATTTTAAAATAATAACTATTGTACAACTTAATTCTTATACAAATTATAATTCTAATCAAGTTAGTGACTTTAGTTCCTACAGTCAAACCGTTTTTAATCGGTTTTGTAGGGCATTTGTCTGTAACAATGATGTATTTAAAAGATAAATAAAGACCATACCATACCAAAAAGTTAAAAAGCATCATAGTAGGTCAAACGTTAGTAGGTGTATTTTCTATTTTATTTTCATTTTTACATACCTTGTATAAATCACCTAGTACCTAGATAAATCATTGCGCCCAAATTAACGCACTTTCATACAATAGAGGCACTTTATTTATGCATCTACAAGATAAATAACGAAACAATAAGGGGTAAAACACGCCGGCTAAATGAATATTTGCCTCAGGTAATTTCATTACTTGCAGTTAAATATCGAGTGTATGTATTTTTGGAACAATCCATAATACTATTAATATTGCACTATAAACAGCAGTAGATGATAGTCTCATTCTGCCTCGTTGGTCTAGTGGTTGCTAAGCGCGACTGCTGAGCACGAGGTCCTGGGTTCGAATCCCGGGTTGGGCAAAGTGTTACTGGGTTTTTCCATTAGGTAATTCTCAGTAACAGCACGGAGTCTGGATTTGTGCCCGGTTGATGGCAATAGGCTCGCCCCCTATTACATTGGGACCTAAAACATAACTGGCGAAATGTGGGTGTACTATATGCGCACCTCTGCCTACCCCTTCGGGGAATACAGGCGTGATGTTATGTTATGTTTATGTTTTCATTCTATGTTTCTTCCGTCAATAATATAAAAGCAATATATTACCTGATTCTAGAAATATCTATCGCACATCAAAGATTTCAACTTATCCATTAATTTGCTAGTAGGCTTACCATAAAGCGTCCTGCTTTTCACAGAATATTAGATATCCATCATGCCACTTAGCAGCTGAACCAAGTACGTGAACAGAAATTTCGGCCGTTTTCCCGGCGGGGATATAGCTCAGTGGCAGAGCAATCGACTGCAGATCGATAGGTCCCCGGTTCAAATCCGGGTGTCCCCTAATATGCATAACCTAGTTTTTGCGTTTTTTTATATTATTATACCATCTATAATGCAGTTCCAAATCTGATTCTTTGTTTTTTATGCATACTTTATGTATATTCACACAAGTAAACAAACAACATTATTTTAAATATATCAAAGCAAGGCTAGTCTAATGAGTTTTTTCTTGATTTATATCTACAAAAGAACTGTAGAACTAGCGTGAATAAAAATATAGCGATAAAACTGCTAACATTACCTCCACGCTACCTAGAAACGACAATAAATGTCGATATACGTTTATATAACCTAAAATGACTTTGAGCTTTGGTTTCGAAACACAACAAGTTCTTTCGTTCTTTGTTTCCGACTTCAAAGGTAATTTTCTGCTGTGGAGTGCCAACTTAGTGAATTTAACCTAATTCAATTATCGTGTAGGTACAATGTGAATACTAAAAACCAAGTCCCTTAAAAACAATGTCGATGTCGAGAAGGGCCTGTCCTTCACTGTTTCTCTGGCACTGCTTACTGGTAAGATCTCCCCGTGCTCGCTGCTGTGGGTCGGTTCTGGATCGGTGAGATGCTAGATCCATGCGGAAGATACACGATTCTAAAAGGCTCAGGTCCAACATGCAGAGGCCTGTGCTGAGAACAATCTTAAAGAGAATGGGAAACCTGCTGCTAGGAACATCACACAACTGCTCTGTAAAGTAACAACCATGAAAAGTCCCCAGAAGGTGCAGGACTATTTTGAAAAATATGGTTATTAAAATATTAATTTGGTCTGTACTTACTGAATAGAAACGGCATCTGCCATATTAGCAGACGGTGACTCACCACTCACTAGATGAGCCCCCTAAATAGTCACCAATACAAACAACAGGCAACACCGTTGTAAGTGGTACGGGTGTATAGCGGTGCGGCCCCAGTTTCACCATCGCGCGTCTCAAAGACTGAGCAGGTATCCCCGTGTTATATACACATTAACGACGGCATGAGCGTATACGTATTTGTATAGTAAATATTGCTGAACAACGAGAGCTGGACAGCTGTTCAAGGCACACTTCTGTACCCTCGAGAGAAGAAAGAAAAGTAGACAATTAACTGGTAATACTTTGAAATTCAACCTATTTAGTAGAATGAACATGATGGTTCATCCCATAGTTCATCCTCAATCATCATCAGCCGGAAGACGTCCACTGTTGAACAAAGGCCTCCTCCTTAAAACGCCACAATGAACGACAACTTGACATCCTCAATCCATCATCGATAATACCGGAAAACATCAAGTGATCACGTAATGCCAGCTCGTCATGTCATATAAGTAAACATTTAGTATTAGATTAGAGCCTACTGTATACTTTAGATGTACATATAATATGAGATAGACAAGTATATAGGTACCTAAAACATTTCATGCATGTCAGCCTATTGAGTAGATATATAATAATATGTTGGACACAAGTTTATACTGTCGTCATAATAAAAGTTTCCGAACAAAAAGTTTTGCCAAGACATTCATAAACGCAAAGTTTATGAGCTATGGAAGTCATGCGATAGTTTCATTTGGCAAAACGTCACGCAAACTCGCAGACGGCACCGAACAACTAAAATACCTTCCATTTGTCTTCTATACCGAAACAGTTTTCTTCAACTTTGTATTTACATTAAATTCACATTTAAATGGGAAAGTTCACACTAAGATAGGTACTGAAAGTAAAGCCAGTATTTTGATCGGACGGATTGATTATAAAAAATAGTCGTAGGTGTTGTGTAATTTTGTAAGTCGGTTTATAAGTAGAATATAAGTATTGTCGGTAGAACCTAAACTTCGTAAAGGAAGTCAAGTCAAACCACAATATTATGAGAGTATCAAACTGATTTTCCTCAACTGGCAGATCACGTAGCCGCGTCTTCCCCGTGACCCCTTTAGCTGTAAATATATACAAAGATTTGATCCCAAACTCTTGAAGCAACATTTTATAATCTCTTTATCCAATAAGCCTCCAAGCCAATTTCGAATAAAGAGTGAGCAGTTAAAGCCCAAGGTAAAAACACGTCCTCGGCACCACAGCGCTAAGCCACGTACTTTTCATGTAAATTTTAAGCTGTCGGTTTTTGCGAGGATCTAACAAATCCGAGTTGCTGTGACAATTTTCGAGTTAAATGCGGTCAATCACGCACATTATTACCTAAAACATTAACAGCAAACCTTTTTAAATGTGAATTACCATATTAAAAGTACCAAAGACTTTCTAACCAATACCAAGCATCGTTCTTCCCTAATGTTAACTCGTTCTTTTTTTTATTGTATTGGTTCGATTCTAGATAAGGCATATTTACTGGCTATATTGCGTAACTAATTTTATAATTATATTAGAACAATTAGATGTAGTCCATCTGGTATGCTTTAGTCTTTTTTCTCTTGTGTAATAGTAATCAAGCGATCAATTAATTAATCATCACATTAAACTGTATTCCCCAAAGGGGTAGGTAGACGTGCACATATAGTACCTACACCCACATTTCGCCAGTTATGTTTTTTGGTCCCAATGTAATAGGGGGCAAGCCTATATCCATCAACCGGGCACAAATCTAGACCCTGTGATGCTACTGAGAATAACCTAATGGAAAAACCCAGTAACACTTTGCCCGACCTGGGATTCAGACCCAGGACCTCGTGCTCAGCAGTCGCGTTTAGCAACCACTAGACCAACAAGGCAATCAACTATAATTATTATTTAAATAAATCTAAATAAGCTTACTTAAAAACGAATTGCTAGCATTAATACCTAACTTTGCTAATAATACTTTGCGCGGAAATTCTCAGCGCTAACCATTTCATATAAAGAGATTGTTCAACAGAAAAAGTTGGCAAATTTGTCTCGCCCGAGGCACACATTATCTCTGCTCATATTGCGTTATAAATGGATGTGATTTAACAGAAGCCGCCGTGAATGTTAAGGAAATAATACCTTTGTTAACTTCCCACTACATATTATTATACACCTGCCGAAAACGTAAACATTTTCCAAAATAAAGGTTAAATTAATATATTCGCTCTATAAAAGCACTGGCAAAATTAGGAGCGGCTTTTGTTTTAAAACCAGTACTTTCTCCCCTTTTACTAAGAACTCTTAAAACAAGATAAATTACGTTGTGGAAGCAAGACACCAACGTCCAGTGTAATGCGGCGTCTCGCGTCCACAACAAATAAACTGGACAATAAACAACGTAAAGAGTTCATGGTATAGGGGCTGTATTGAGACTTTCCTTGTGTACCGACATGCTTGAATAGCAGAATACAAGCTATTCTCAGCGATGGACACTTGGAAAGTAAATCAAAATCTTCTACGCTGTGAGGAGTATTGGTGGCACAAAGTGGAATCGAAGAAATGAATATTATAAGGTTTTTTCTTTCAATCGTGTTATAGATCAATCATAATCATCATCAGCCGAAAGACTTCCTCTGTTGAACGAAAGCCTCCCCCTTAAAAGTCTTGGAACGCCACAATAAGCGACAACTTGCTACAGATCATTCATTATGTGAAAATATGAAAATATTTCAATATCATATTAGGAATATAAAAAAATATTTCATGTGATCTGTATTATATTCCTAAGCATATTACGGATTATCGGCATCTATACAATTCAGGCATAAACTGAATATGTTTTATAATAATAAAATACCTCTGCGAGGGGTGTAGCCCGAAGCCGTCAACTTGCACTCTGAGCCACGTTCTTCAAAAAAAATAAACGTTAAAATTGCTTTAAAAAATTGTGAATCTACCTAATCTATACATTCTAATACACTGTAGTTTAACAATGTGACTAACATTCTTTTAACAATTATAAAATATTATCACCTCTTGTACTTTTCCGATAAAAAATGCTAATAAAATCTCAAAGTAATGAAATGTGTTATTTAATTAGTGAGAAGATTAAAATCATAGCGTAACGCCGGACATTTTTAATAATCGCATACATGGCATAAAATCTTTTTAAACGCCATCATGCTGCTGCCAGGCGAAAACAGTCCAAAATTTTGGTTTTTTGTAACGGTAAAATAACTAAATTACTTTGCATCGGTTTTAGACTAATTCTCCTCCCTGTCAGCATCCAGAACTGATCCCTAGTTTTAACTTACAGATATTAGTCTCAACGATAATTGCATTTACTCAATCATCAGGAGCTAAAACGCGTAAGTCTAACCATTATAAATTAGTATTGACTTACATAGTTTTATACTGTTCAACTTTTGATACAACCCTGTTGTATATTTCTAGTTAATATTAAACTTGGCTTTGACTTAACACAAGGGAGCAATGGAGCTCCTTCACTTCGCATACGAGATTTCAAAGGTATAGATAGGTACTATTCCCGTGTTTATGACAAGTAATCTAAACCTATAAGTCAGACTAATAACTTTATTATAGACTCTGCAGAATATAACCCAAGAGCTGTAGATGACGCGAGCAGTAGCGACAGTAGTAGTAAAAAAACGAGTCCGAGAGCGGACTCGAGTGAGAGTGAGGAGCCAGAACACCCCAAAAAAGAAGAAGTAAGCAAAGAAAAAGTAAAACCTCCTAAGTCCAGCGGCAGTAGTGACGACGATGACGACGATAATAACTGTAATTACACTATTCATATTTCTTAATTACGTTAAGGCCCATCTTTTACACGAGCACACACTACAACCTACATGAAAAAAGGAAGAACATTTTTTCCGACCAAATTTTGGTTATGTTACGTATATTTATCGAGAAAACACTCTTATACCGATTCAATTTGTATAACTTTTACGTCTGTGATTACTGGAAACTTAAGATGTGATGGATAAATTCAGAGATCGAACAACTAATTGCTAGATCTAACTAAGGATCACAATTTTGAACTACCACCATTCAAAATTGTGATTCTTATTTAAATTGTTTTAGATCAATCTATCATAAAATTATGAAGTACCTAATATTATTTTCATATGTCGAAGTGAATGGATTGATAAGTTCTTACTTTTATATTTGTAGCTGCTTCTCGTGAAGATAAACTACGAAGCACAAGGGGTCTGAAGGCCGCTGATTTCGAGCCTGAAGAAGGTACGTTTTAGAAGTAGTCCATTTATTACTTAGGCCCATCAAGTTATAGGGTTCATCAAATAATGTTACACGTGTCATAAGCAACAGTCGTCATAATCATGTTGATAAGCAAATTAAATCTCGATTATTATTCATAATTCAGTTAATCAAATCTATGAAGAGTAAATATCCTGTGAAACTGCTAATAATACAAGAACGGAAATTGATTCACACAAAAATGTGAGACAGGTTTTTAGTGATCTCCTGAAGGTTTTTGATGAACTTCTGATCTTCATTGCTTTATTATTTTTAGTCCTAAACAGTTGCATAACAAATTAATCATTTGCAGATAATCCCAAAATACATGGAAGGTATCAAAAATATTCTGCTTCTGAAAATTCGAATTCGAATGAAGGTTAGTAAAATCAGTCGTTTTTTAAGCTTTATCGTTGGTTTACCCGAAGACATCGCCGATATGTATAAAAATTAATTACATAAGAATCGATATTTAAAACTTATTAATTAAAAGTTAACATCGTCTTTGTATATCTATCGTGTATTATGTGGGAGATGTGCTTCAGGCAAGATGTGAGTCAGAAATATTAGCGTAAAGTAACAAATAATAAATATACCACGTAGACACTTCCGAAAAGTCGGGAGAAGTTTAGGTTTATCGTACTCATGAACCTTTACACTAATTTGTTTTATCGCAGAGGGTCGCCGGCGCTACAGAAGACATATTGGAAACATTCGTTACAGGAAGAGTAAATAATTATAATTTCTAGTATGTCAGCTGTGGAATATAATAATAAAGTACCAGTTGAAATCAACACTGTCTAATTTTTATTTCTAATTTTATACTTATAATGTGGTCAAGTCATGCATCTCTTGATGGATCCGGACTAGTTTAACCTGCAGACTATTAATCCCTTCTTATATCCCTACTAATATTATAAACGCGAAAGTTTGTAAGTATGGATGGATGTTTGTTACTCTTTTACGTTAAATTACCGAATGGATTTTAATGAAATTTCATATGGAGGCCGCTGACACCCTGGATTAACACATAGGCTTCTTTTTATCCCGAAAATGTAGCGGGTAACACCGCGGAGCGCAACTAGTCAAGAATAATTATAATTAGTTACTTTGGT
Source organism: Abrostola triplasia (assembly GCA_946251915.1). Lineage (NCBI taxonomy): Eukaryota > Metazoa > Arthropoda > Insecta > Lepidoptera > Noctuidae > Abrostola > Abrostola triplasia. Next base: position 5,746,123 of record OX276430.1, read on the forward strand.
ATCTAACTTTATACTTGCTTATTACGAATTTCCAAGATATTTTGCCACGATGATCTTGCTTATGGGTTTGTTTTCTGGTCCTGGCCCTATGCCGTATTAATATTTGTACTTAGGATTTGTCAATATAGACCTAAACCAGCGTTACATCATATTTTAAAGTAGGAAAGTAGGAGGGTTTCTATTCGTGTTTAGGTACTATACGAATTCTTCCAAGTTATAAATGCTTACTCGTATTATGAAGAAAATGTTAGACGTTCACTTCAAATTCATTTTGTTATTTATTTTGTTATTTATTTCCCAAATCTTCCTTCACCTGCACTCCGGAGAACCTAAATAAAGCCTCTGATGCCGCTATTGACGTGGCAACGTACTGAGCACAAAAAATATAGGTGTACCGTCAACTGAAAAATAAGGAGAAGTCGATATTTTAGGGAATTTCCTTTATTTTTAGAATGAGTTCAAAACAATGGGTAATCCTAATACAAATGTGATAAAGAAATAATAGATTAAGATTTATTGACATTCGATAGGTATAATTATCGCCATCAGTCTTCTCGTCTTTTTAACCTTTTGATGATCTAGCATTTCGAACTACTCTAATTTCAAGTTAATGAATTATTCAATGAGCACTCTTTCAAATTCAACTTTTATTCGCTTTATTTGATTAGGCTCAAGAATCTCTTGGCGTGATTTTTCCCTATATTGATTTCAGAAGGTGACGATAGAACCCCTATAAATAATGTATGGTTCGAAACTCGCGACCTTTTATTGCTCTGATGTCTGTCTGAGCCTCACGTTACGTCCCGATGAGATTGTGAAAATAGCTACCGGAGTAAGAATAGTCTCTAATAGTATAATCTGCACTTTGTTGTGGAAACGCTACATACTGGTTTTTGTTTATACATTAACATGGTCATGTTAATAGGGCAAGAAAAATATGATTAAAAAGTGGGACAGTTTAGGTTTAGCTAAGTAGAGGTAGAATGCCGACTGGTATCCGGCCTAGAATTGACCAACCCCTTTCCTCCCGACGGGGGAAAACTAAGGGAAAATCCAGAAGATGGGCAGCGGCATCTTCTGTAATTTTTCCCAAGCTGCCTGCCAAGCGTGGGATTTATCGCTCACTACCCCTTACTTAAGGGGGCGGCCTTTGTTCAACAGTGGATGTCTTCTGGCTGACGATGATGATGAAGTAGAGGTGTGGGAGAAGATGGATGGATTACCACACTTCTGTTAACTTGCTATGCAATTATCTAACATTCAGTCTTCTACATTGAGATATTAATAGAGGTCCATGAAATATTTTAAATTATGGAAGAATAATCAAATACCAGGTATAATATCAATAATAGATAGGTAGGTATCTGCACGTAAACAATACCCAAGGTATTATATTCATCTGCTAACGACAGAATGTTGCATGCAATCTGGCGTCTGTCAGAGGTCGGCAGAGGGTTGGTCGAGTTCACCGCAAGATATTGCAAGAGCCTGCAAAATTACACTATTAAGCCGAATATATTGCGCTCCACAACGCCTGGGTGGCCATACTGAAACTTTATAATCGATTTATTTAATAATGAACACTCAAGTAGGCCTAGATATCAAGACTTGATAGACAAGACTCAATCTTGAGTCTTGAAGCTACGTTACTGTTAATTTTAATAACACATGTAGATTATATGAAAAAATATACCTATTTTATAAATAAGATGATAGTAGTCACATAATATGATGACACGCATACATTTTGAAGTTTAAATTGATCGCTGAATTGAGGAAAAAGCAACTGAAATTAAGGGCTTTATAGCACATATATTAAGCGAAGATGCGATAATGTCTTGTAAGAAACCGTCCTAAATGCATTAGTCTCTCTGTAAGACATCTCTAACGAGACACTTGGCAAAACAAAACCACTCAATTGTCTTGAGAAAGTTAGTAGAATTTCACGACTAAAATGTCTAAAAGCACTAAACCCATTTTTTTAATGTAACGGAACTAAATAGTTTTTACTACTAGGCCGCCCCCTACGGCCATCATCATCAGCCGGAAGATGTCCACTGTTGAACAAAGGCCACCCTAACATAAGGAGGTAAGAGGAGGGGAGTGGGGGGGGGTTGCCATACACCTACTGCGCTAGTTTGAAATAATTACTAGGTTTTCGTATGCAGAGTTGTAGACGTATGATAGTAGCGCTCAAAAACATCAGTAAAAATCATTGTTTAAATTGATTAACGTAGGTTAGTTAGGTACAACTTAATTTATCTATATTATAGTATTTAACAAATGCGAATTAATTTTACACGATGATTGCTTAGACAACCGAGAAATGACATTAAGCTGTAAACCTGTAAGCATCAAAGTAATCCTATCAGCTGACCAAGGTACCTTCTAAGCTCAATACTTACAATCTTGTTTTCAAATTAGGACCGCAAAGCAACTGCAGTCATCAGCTTGTAATCTTGTCTCGCAAAACACACTCGGCGGAGCACATTAGGGAGTTGGAATTCTAACTTTATAGGTGAAATTGCAATAACCACGATACGCAGCATAATATTCTTCAGGAAACTCTTTATGAAAATGTAGTGGGTATACGGACTATAAATATAATAAGCCGGACTAAAGTTAGTTACAAAATGGTAGAGTCGTGTTTCAATAACAAAGCACCAATTTTAGTTAAATAAATATTTGAGTGTAGTCGATTTTCCGATTTGAGGTGTTTGCTTATCACTAAGACTATATAAATAAAATGCACAAGCGAGATTGCCTCGTTATAACAACTACAGTCCAGAAAACTTAGAATGCCCGTTTTTACCTTTACCAAAGTAAGGAGGGAGGGAATCAATCGATGATACAAACTTAATTAGTAGAGCAGCATTCTTTAGTGTTAAGCTAGTAAGTCCAGACTAAGATGCAGTTGTTTCCTAGTAAGTAGCGCGCCGCAAAGTTGGGAGTCGATTCTCTCGACCAGCTTAAAAGGTGCAATTTAAACAGATTCCTTTGCAAGCCTGTGAAATCCCGATAGTACTTTATAAACTCGTTTAATTACCATTAAAAGTGCTTAAGTTAAGAATAAATTATAATAAGTGAGTTAGTTATTGTTTTCGATTGCCGAGACAGACGAGTATTAAGAGAAATATCTACCTAGATCCTAGATATAGGTTTATAGTCGCAGTAACGGGCGTTCTGAAATACCAGCTGCTCCCTTCGCAAAAGACATCCCATTAAACAATCTTAAAGGTGCGAAAGTAATAATTATTATTAAGTGAAATAAAAATAGGACAATAATTACGTACTACGTAAGCACACGTATCTAAATAGTTCTTTTAATCTCACTTTCAAAGTGATCACAGTATTTTCATTATTCTAATTGAGTACATCCTATTTCTGGAGTGCTATATGTATTTAGGTACTTCGATAGTGTAGATAATGACACTCGCCGTAATAAAGCCATCACTGTAATAAATAGCATTCTCTATTAAATAACGTACGCTGCTTCTTCTGCACTTATTGGGTTTTATCCCTGTTGTAATAAACACAGCTCAAAACACTTCTTAATCCCAGTGGTCTTAACGGTAAATAGATAATCATATCTCAAAGTACGAATTAATTTAGACGCCTGAGCGCATACCTTGAGCTCTCAGCTCTGACTCTCAAAACTTATAATTGAATTTCCAATCCTTAATTGAATAGTAACAGTCGAAGTCCAGATGAATGAGGTCCTTGACGGTGGATGATAACGATTATAAGGTGGGGTAAGTACCTATATCAATCTGAAGCTGGTTTTCTATTATTTCACGGTTTTATTTCTATCGGAGCACTTCGTAGTACAGCATTGGTCGCCACTATTTTACTCAGAGGGTTTAAACAATTAAGTTTGTATTTTCTTCGTAAGAAAATATAGGATCTCTATCTATATATCTATTACCTTTTTGCCAACTGCTTCTTTCAACTAACACTAATAAGTAGTTAATAGAATTTAGGTAATTTAGTAGGTTCTCTCAAAGTAATTTCACATTAATAGTTAATTATCTTGCCTATAATCCAGTTTATGCATTAAGTAAATGTCTTGTTTCTAAACTACATTGATTACACTTCGTGTAAAATGGACCCGTAAAGCTTTGCTAACGTCCGCCACTCGTAGGTAATCCGTAGAGCAGTACTATCAAAGGAAATGCAGCTCACGGGCGAATACTCCGGGTACGACCAGGGTATTCAGAATAACGAACGAACGAATGTATAATTTTAATATCAGCGTCCGCTGCACATGTGCCTTTTTATCTAACTTCAGGCACTCGGATTAAAATCAAAGCGAGTGGAAACGAAAGCAGTGGGACACTCGTGTTTGAGACCACACGCGAGCGAACGCTAGCTTTTGCTGCGGCAGTAACAATATTATTGTAACCTGAGGGTATAGTTGAAATGTTTGAGTTGTATGGAACTGTAGAGTTATGTACCTGTAGTTAAATGGCATAATACGTGCACGACCGGCAATCGAAAGTGGTTTATTTCAGTAGGTACGTAGATAACCTACCTCTATATTGTAGGGACAGACACCTAATTACTTAATTACTTGGTTTTATCTACTACAACTCTACTGCAATAGGTAAATTCCAAATAATATTTTTTTTGCTAGATCGCCGCACCGCAATCGGGACAGAAATTGTACAAGTATAACCGAATTAAAGCAAAATAAATCTGCAGTTCACGCAAATATGAATGTACCATGAGTGAATGGGACATTTTTATAGGCACCCATATAAATACCTGCAAGATATCTATGCAGATTGGATAATCATCTCAAGCAAATATATTTTTAATTCCCTCGTCAAAAAGTTATAATTAATTGTTGTTTTTATATAATTATTATTATTTTTATTCATCCATCTTTCATAATATTCAATTTGTTTCTTACAATAACAATATTTGGAACAGTGCACAGGGGTCGTCACCTCATAGGAGAATTGTGTTCAAGATCCACAAATTTCATTCGGGATATAATTATTATTTTAATCTAGTACACAATGTTAAAATTGTTAGTGCTAGCGACATCTTTTATTTCTTATTAGTACCAAATAGTACCAATAAAAAATATGAAAATGTATCATTATCTTAAATGAAGTTTATATGCATGGATACTTAAATATATGTTTATATTATGTTTTTGTCTCTTACATTAGTTTTATTAGTAACTAACGTTATATTAAATCTATACCAAATAGTAGAGTAGTTTCAATAAATAAATCAGTTCTGTTACATCCTTATTTCGCTGTCACTACTGTCACTTTCATTTTACATACAGGCTAACTGTCAGTGTCATTTGTGATTTAACGAATTGTCATTGTTAATGCACAGAAATACATGAAAATCTCTTGAATATCTGCTTTTCTAGTACTAATAAGAACATTAGAGAGCTTATTAATTGCGCAGAAGTAATTTACAAAAATAAATTAACTTTTCTCTTTGTTGTCACAGAATGATGACCGTTGAACGTTATGACATCTGTTTGTTTTGATCTTAAGTTAATATAATAATTAATTTGCATTAGTTAATGAGCTATAAAGTAAAAATGGAAGGTAGCGGGTGGAGAAGCAACATAATAAGCCAACTGCAGGCTAGAAATAAATGCGAAACTGTGGCGTTTGAGGACATTATTTCTTTTCGTAAGTAACTTAACCTTAGATAGACTTCTTTGTGTTGTCATTTCAGTAATATATCATATAGACCGAGATTTATCACTAGGCTAATAATCCATTGTTCCATAATGTTAGTTTGTTCTGCATTTCATCTGTTATCTTGGCAATTAATTACATTTGAAGGCGGTTTGTTTATAACCTACATTATTTACTAGTATAGCTATCACAATGGAATGTACCCTAGTGTAGCATAACATAAACAGTGCAATACAATGAAACATGTAACTAATTCTATACTTCAGTAATATTTGTAGACAGGCCTCTTAGAACAATGTCACTGGTGTTGGTTTATGATTAGATACTAGTGATAAAGTTTGATGAATGATAACTCTTAGAAATTTATCAAACACGTTGTATGCTAATGTGTCATGTAGGAGCTAAATATGTGATAGAAAACCTTGCTTACACATGTTAATTATAATAACAGATTGATAGAATTTATTTGATTATTATTTATAAAATCGATAAAATATCTAAATCAGAATTATTATCATTAGTAAATTGCATACATTAATTTGTAACCTTTAATTATACAACATACAACATATAAATAAAATCGAAATTCAAAATATATTATAATAATTATGTTTTGTATTCAAATACAATAATATGTATTGCGGTACATACCAATGCGTAGCTTATTTAGATTTTAAAATATTAGAAACAAGCCCATTAGTAAAGCTTCACATTCATTTAAATAAACTACAAGTACATTCTATTGTATGATACCATCAATTGGTTTAATAAATTGGAAGCAATAATTTGTGTTTGTAAAAAATAAACCTTGTCCACTAAAGAATATGCTATTATATACTTGTAGAGTGGTCTGAATAGTTGTAAATCTGTATGCATAAATTGAGTACCTCATAAATAACACAAAGACCAGTCATACTCTGTGCCTAGGTGTGTCAGAGGCCACCGAAATTTTCTAACACAATATACAACATAGTGCATAGTTCAACCAATAATGTAGGTTACAATGAGGAATCCTCTTTATATTAATCCATTTATTTGCTATTTTCAGAGAGCAGACTATTTGATAATGTAAATACATTAAGAAATGAAAATCTCCAATTAACATTACTCAATGAAAGAATAAGGTTTACTGGAACTGACAGTGTTTTATCTGGTACCGGTGAGTACAACATGCAGTAATTATTCACTACAGCAAATATTAATTTGAGAGAACTCATTTAGGTATCAAATTAAGGATTCATACATACATCATGCAGTAATTATTTCCTACAACAAATAATAATTTAAGACAACCCATTTATTAATATAAATATTCATACCTGAAATGTTTTATTATATATTGATGGATTTTACTTGAATATAAGTTTTAAATAAGCTTGCCACTGCAAGCTTTACTTACAAAAAAATATATATTTTATTTATATAACCTTTTATTTATTTAAAACTTTTCATATTTGTCTTGTAATTATGATATTATAAGCTAACAATATTATCTGTGGTGTTTCCAGGAACTGCCAACAATGAGAGGATTCAGGCTTTGGAACAGAAAATTCTTGTTCAACAAGAAGAGCTTACTTCTATGCACAGACGGAGAGGAGAAAATGCCCAACAGATAATGAGTCTCAATGAAAGAGTGCATGATTTGGAGAAACAGTTACAGGCAAAGGATATAATGTGAGTATTCAATTTTTATTTCTTCTTATCGTATGGTTGATGGACAACCTGGTGTCACAGTTTAAACCACCTTTTATTTTGTATTGATAAGGATCTATGTTCTAATCTAATATGTAGAACAAAGCAAAACTTAAGGATTTATCTATGAGTATATACTGATATTATGGGTATTAGTTATTATCATTAGTTATACCAATATAACAAGCAATATAATTATCTTAATTTAATTTGTTGAAAATCTGGCTGCAAAAGTAATGTATGTATGCTCCAAAAAACATCCTTTTCATTTGTTATACATTTCAAAAAATACACACATACCCACAATATATTATGTTCAAATATATATCTTAATCACTTACCTATTAAAATATTTTTTTTGTTTAGTATTTCAGAAACAACGGCTGTGATAGCATCTCTCCGGGCTGAAATTCAAATGTATGAAACAAACATGGCTGAACTGCAAGGGCTCAATCAAGTTTTGAGAGATGAACACCAGGCTTTACAAATAGCTTTTGCAGCCATAGAAGAAAAACTGAGGAAAGCTCAGGTACCTACATTTGTAGCTTGAAATATAATAAGTAACATACATACAGCTCCTAATTCATACAATTTTAAACCAAGGATTAAATTTCACATGTTACTATCGTTTGGACATTAAAGAATAGAGATGTCGATAGACTTAATACGGGGTATAGTTAATGCCGGTATGATCCTCGTTTATTAATAAGGGGTCAGTGATTTTGATTGATATTGCAAGTAGCAATCTTAATCCTGCTTAAATGACTATGATTACTATTGTACAAATATTACCAATTAAATAGGTAAATTTTATTCTCATTGTCACTCAAAACATAATTATTTTAACACTACGGATCTAAGTAGTATCAATAATAACAAAAAAAATATACTACCGAATTGAGAACCTCTTAATTTTTTAAGTCATTTAAAAAAAGGAAAATAAACTTGTAACATGGGTTAAACGCCAGAATTTAACTAAATATTTACATTACATTAATTAATTAATGCTGTTATTAAAGTTTTAAAAAGTACTACGTTTACTGTAGTACTTTTTAAAACAATGAATTGTAACCACATGTTTCAGTCCACGGAACAGCTAAACTCGTTTTGTAGTACACAACAATAAACACAGCAAGGCCATAGATTAATTACCGTGATGTGTTTAACACAAGGTGATAACTGTGTGGATTAAACTAGTATAATTAATTTCCATTTTCTTTTTAGAGATACAGGAGAAATTCCTTGTGTAGGGCGACGTTTTTTTTAATAAAGTGAAGTATCTTGTAATACTGATAATATATATTTTTTAAAACCCCCTCACTATGAATTTCTCTTGTATCGTGGGTGCGTTTCACCAACATGAAAGACCACAGACACAAACACCCAGACCCGGGACAAATATCTGCGGATCGTAGAAAGTGTTGTTTCGTCCGGGAATTAAACCCGCAACCCTTAGCGCAGCAGTCCAATCATTTAGCCACTGTGCCATATTTCGTTAATGAATGACTTTGCTCTGAATACCTATATGCTTATGAGGATTTAATAGTGTGGCACATTTACAATAAAAAAGTCAGTAAATAGTTTATCAACTAGTTTATTTATAACCTATCAGAGATAGCCGAGTGGTATGACCGTTGGGCTGCTAAGTCAAAGGTCGCAAGTACAAACCCCGGCACGCACCAATGTCTTTTCTAATTCATGTGCGTACTATAAGGCAATTATCGTTTGCTAAAAACTGTGAAGGAAAACATCGTGAGGAAACCTGCACACCTGAGAGATTTTTCAACCAAGGCGGTTTACTCTGAATGTCAAAGCATCTGATCAAACAACTCATTTAATTTACAATACATTTTAAATTAAGTCAATGCCGTGCTGTTGGTACTGTAATATAACTATATACCTACCGACAAGTATGTTATGTATATTCTGCATACATGCATTTGCCTTTAACGGTCGCACTAAAGAAATATGGACCTGCACCTTACATTTCCAGTACTAGGGCAATTTAGAATTACATCCCCCTGCTTCCCTATTGCATTTTATTGCGAAATTATTATTTATGTCCGCCTTTATGATGTATAGTCATTGCGGGCAATGAAAACAACGCAGGCCTGACAACCTGTTTTTATGCATTCCGATTTAGAGTTTATTAAAACATAACATCACGCCTGTATTCCCCGAAAGGGTAGGCAGAGGTGCTCATATAGTACACCCACATTTCGCCAGTTATGTTTTAGGTCCCAATGTAATAGGGGGCGAGCCTATTGCCATCAACTGGGCACAAATCCAGACTCTGTGCTGCTACTGAGAATTACCTAATGGAAAAACCCAATAACACTTTGCCCGACCCGGGATTCGAACCCAGGACCTCGTGCTCAGCAGTCGCGCTTGGCGACCACTAGACCGACGAGGCAGTCAAGAGTTTTTATTACTTATCAATATATCTATCCATTGGCTTACGGAAATTAACTGGCAGTTATTCGGTGTTAACGCTAGTAGATAACTAGAAACCCTGTGAGATCTGATTAGACAGAAGCGAAACATAACGTATAATGTGAAAACAACGTTGTTTTTTTAAGTTTCTTTAATAATTCCCCACACTTAGTTTTTATCTCGTGCCGTGGGTGTGTACAAACATAATCTCGCAAAAACACATGGTAACTGTAAACATACGATTAGTGTAGACTTAAAAGCTGAAGCTTCTTAGTTTTATTGAAAAACAAAACAATATATATGTATACATTCTCTACATATTTTTGCTTACGGCATTACTGCTCTTCATATTGTGATTACTATAATGAATCATTGTTTGTTTCCCTATCAAAATTAAATATTTTAAACACTTCATATTTTTTAACAAATATTGAACAAATAATAATACCTGATAATTATAAGCAGCATCCTGTAGCATACAATGCTATCTATAGGCCTCAGTTTACTGAGATCTTAGATTTATGTTGTATTATACGAAAGAAGAAAGAAATTGAGCATACACCACTTAATTGCAGTTTCAGCATGTTAGCAAATTCAAATTTCAAAAGTAAGCAACTGTCAAGTTGTCAGTCACATTGGAATGCTCGAATTTTTTTATTAAATTTCACATGGCCTTAAAATTCCCTGTATTCCATTAAGCTATTAATGGAATCGTTTTAGCATTTTTCAAATCGACGCATCAGAATATTTCAACCTTCACCACATATGATGTACCTACTCAGACAACACGATTATAAAACTTTTATTAAAAAGTTTCACTCGCTATAAAGAACACACGTCACTGTTGTTGTTCATTCAGAAATGAAAATGATACACACGCTAGTCTTAAACTTTACGGTATTACACATGTTCCCGCTATCCGCACTAACACTTTTTCAAAATAACTTTAAGACGCGAATTTCAGTCATGAATCAACGGTTTTATCTGCGGGTAATTAAACCTCTTGTTAGTTTCCCGAATCTTAAACAAAGTATTAACAGAAAAAAACATACGTTCCACTACGTTTGAAGCTGCATGCATTGTTTATACTGAGGAAAATATTTTTGGCATAGTACTGGCAATCGTTATGAACTTTTTCCACTGGAACTTTTGATTTTTATAGCATCATTTAAAATTTGGCAAGAATCCAAGCTGATTCTAGCCTGTCTTCATAATAATATTCAGCGTGTTCCATATTACATAGTGCAAAATTATTTAATCACCTCTTTAACATGACTTTTGTTATGATTGCATTTATTCATTATGATTATAGTTAATCATGTTGTACATCATTTTAGATTAAATTTGTAACATAACGCAGTTGACATTTTGCCCAGTTAAAGATAATTTAATAAAACAGTAAACACTTCTTAACCTTATTAATTTTAATATCATACTTCATTATTATCGCCAGACTGGCTAGAAATGGCATTTTATGGACATGTTCATCCAGAGTCCACGCCTTTGCTCACTGAACGGTGTTATTTATAATTGGCAATAATTGCTACACTAGATAACGATACTAACATAGGAAGCCGCCAAAGCGCATCGACAACATAATATATCAAATCACGTCATTCGACTAGGTCAAGCAATCCTGATTTGATGTCTGGCAACATAATTAGAACGATGACCTCGTAACTCCTGTCTGTGTGAACTTACTACGTTATATCATACAACATTATCGCTTAATCTAATTCATTATTACTAGGATATCAAATAGTGAAACACCCTGTATATATAGAGATGATCACGTGATAACAGCTGTGTATGAAATACTTATAGCTATGTCTCAAGTAACATCACTTACATTCAGTTTGATAGAAAATTTCGTGGCAGTGTGTCAGGATTTGGTTTGATTTCAAAGATAATTTGAATGTTTTCCTTGTGAAGGTCGCTAATTTCATCTTAAATATATTTTAAGTGCGTGATAAATAGTTGGTTGCGTGAATAAATATGCGAAGGGTTTTTAAACGGGTAAAAATATTATATATCCCTCGGTATTGTTTATTTGTGTGGTAATGACTAGTTTATTCAGTGAATTTATTTTATTTTAGGACGAAAATCGGTCGTTAGTGGAGAGACTTATAAAATACAAAGCTAAAGATGCAGATAAAATGAATGAAGAAAATGAACATTTTCTCAAGTGAGTATTATTTCTTATTTGTTATGGATCTTATGACAACATTTCGGCATGTTTTATTTCAGTATATAAGGTTTTTTTATTTTTTTTACTACTTGTCTCAATGGCACTTTGTTTACAAAGGCGACGGTCTATTTTATTATAGAAAAATGTATAAAACCAAAATTTTGTAAAAGAACGAGTAATTATATAAGGGGCATTCGGTCGATAGTATTAAATTTTTAAAAGTATTTAATGCCTGTGAGTATTATAGTTGCAATGAGGTTTTAAGTGAATGTCGCTGCTACCATAGAATCGATGTGCACTGCACTGTAGACTATTTGTCATGCGTAAAGCGATTCTTTTCCCACAAAACGCCCTCTTGTTATGACTGTTTTAATTTGTATCCCGATTTATGCGTGACAAATAAAAGTAGTTTAATGCACAATAATTAATGTTAATTTGTGTTTTAAATGTGTATTTTTATTTGGCAAGAATTGTTACTAGAGTGGGATTGTGTGTGCCGCGAGGCTTAGATGGCTTGCATAAGTACCCCATATTTAGTTTTGTTTTTGCTTCTTTTTGTCTAATTTCTTCAACAGGTCAAGCAACCCTACCGCGTTTTTCATCAACACGTTTGGTAGAGTTAGTTTCGGGTGAGTTTGACATAATGTGAATGATGATGTGGTGGTTTGAAGGCATTGTGGCGTTCATTATTGAACATATATCTCTTCACAAAAATGGCCCATATATTTATGTCCTAACTGCACTCTGAAACTGACTCATGATTTCATTTTCTTTCTTGACTGTATAATTGATTGAACAATCTGTCATTACTATTTATTTCTTTACTGTAACATTCGGTATAACGCATTATGAATGGTGTTATTCAGTTTATAGTTAATCTTCTATCATAATGTACTGTGCTCGTCGATGTCACGATCAAAGTAACAAACTATACGTATCTAAATATTGTTTGCGTCATACTATTTACCTACTTTCAAAATTCCATGTGATTACGTGTGCATGATCTCAGTTTGCGACGTTAAATCCTAGAGAATTTTCATTACACATCCAATAACGTGTTTCGTTCTATTAATATAACACGCAAGGTTAGTTCTAGTATCTAAAGTTATTCTATTAACAGTCGATACGTTCCATTAAATTCTAGCATTGTCACTGCGTCACCGAAATAACCAACACCACGAGTTATGAAGTAACTGTTTCATTCATGTAACGAGATACATACATTATTCTAAATGTTGATGTTATGCCATGAAATATTTTATACGTTCAAATGATATACGTACTATAACTATAAATACGTTTTGGTTAACGTGTACGCACGTTTGTGTATTTACAGTTTTTATTGCACCTTTGAAGTAGCCATATTTATTTGACTTATAACCGCTCACTTTTATAACTGTTGTTTTAATTTTTATCGATTCACATAACGTTTGATCTATAAATCGTATCTATTTTGTTATATTTATAGTTTATAGTTACCCACTTCAATTAATAAATGGAGTGTGATTATTATCAGACTAACATCAAACCATTGCAGTTGGGCAATTTTATTTCCAATTGAATAATGCATTTTGCATGTGATTTTATATATTTTGGATTGTGCACTGATGTTATGTAATTGGTAGCAGTGTTTTGTTAATTAATCATCTGTGTGAATATTTCTTTTAGCAACAATTTAACATAATCTATTCAGCATGTTATTAAGGTCCATAGACAGTACATATTTAACAACTCCACTACAAACATTGATGATTTTAATGATAATTGAATGATGTTCATTATGCGATGGATATTTCCATTGTAGATATTGCTAATACGATAATTGTATGGGCATAAACTCCTTTTCAGTTCATAAATACCTACTTACTTATCTTTGGACCTTTTTAAAGCTGTGATGATTCTACAAATAATTTAGAAAACTAGTCAACTACATGCTTTGGACGCATAAGGCTGAAGACTAATGTATAGTATTCCATGATTGCTGTTTTATCTTATGCATGTTAGTATTAAGTATTGGTTGGGTAAATGATGTAGGACAAACTCTAATGTATATCTATAGACTATAGAGCGGCTGCAAGTATGGCTTCGCGGAGGAAACGGACAAAGCGGTAATAAAAGTCACAACAGAGAAACTTCGGCATTCGGCTTACGCGAGTTAAAATTATTTTCTTTCAGAAAGAAAAGTGATAAGGTGCGGAAAGAACTGGAAGAAGCGGCGAGGGAAAGTGGAAGCCGAAGTAGTGGTTCAGGCAGTTCTGAAGACAAAATATTGGACTCCATGCCTTATTATGCTACTATTCTACCTAATAAAGTGGCATTACGATTTGTAAGTTAGCTTATTTGATACATTTTTTACTTTAATTTAATTACCTACTTGTCTGAATCAAATAGAGCTGTTTATTCATTGATGGTAAAATATTCCTTATCCTTATTATGGAACGGCATTAATGTAAAACAAACTACTCATACATTCTGATGTTAGGATGCTCACGACGGTGAGGTCAATGCTGTCAAATGGAGTCCAACAGACAGAATCGTGGCAACCGGAGGTGCTGATAGAAAAGTCAAACTGTGGGATATTTCTAAAAGTAAGTTTGGTGTCATATATCATGTACATTAGATACCGATTAACTTTTAATTATAACGAGCTTTTTCACCGATAAGTAACAGCTTTTCTACATACATTTAGAGATTAAAGGTATTTGAATGATTCCATGTGTTAAGTTATAAGCTTTCTAGATATCGCCGACGGGTTCTATAAATATTTATGCCCTATAAATATATATCTCCTAAATAATCAGGACCAGTCCGCTATCTAGCTCTGTTGACGTCTTTAGCGGAAGTCGACACTACTACGAGTTGTCTTTATCTACGATGCTGCTTAATTGTTGGTTTAATTCGAAGCGTGAATAGATTTGCGACTTCAAAGCGACAATATCTGGTCAGGCAGGATAAACTTAATGAGCGATCTGTGGTTGGCCATGTGAATACCGTTGGCGTAACGTGGGAGTATATTCTTGGCTAACTATTGTATTAAAAATACTAGTACAGGCGCGTAATTTACTGCATTTAAAAATCCGTTTAATGCTTTTTTTCTCCATTTTAACTATAATAATTATGCCAATACAAACTTAGTAATGAAAGGAGGGTACAAAATGTTCTCTTCTCGTTTTACATTCCTAGGTGTTTATAAGTTTGGGGATGTTCTAACTGTACCCGCCCTTTGTCCCTTACTATTGTTCAATAAACGTAATATATTTTCAGATATGGTTGACAGCAAAGGTACGTTGGTTGGTTCTAACGCGGGTGTCATGTCAGTAGACTTTGATGCGACTGGTGCGTACATCGTAGGAGCTTCGAATGACTTCGCGAGTCGCGTGTGGACTGTCGCCGACCAGAGATTAAGGGTAAGTTAATTATGTCTTTTATACCTCACTCATAATTATATATAGTTAGGTTTTATTATTATTTTCTGAATATTTAGGATCTCTCATCTGAGTTTAAAAAATCGTGAAACTGAGGGATTTTTAGTTAATATATCGAATAACTGAAATTTTTGATCAAAAGAATTGTATTTGTATTTAAAAAAAATTCAAAGTGCTTCTTATTAATGCTTGATTACATTCCGATGGTGTTAATGCTGGTGGTAATTCTTAAACTTAGCCCCAGCCTAGAAGTATTTCCTGTATCGCGAGTACATTTGTAATCCATGAAATGTAACATGGACATGTTAATTGAATACGATAAATAACAATAGACTGTTTGTTTTTAAATTTCGTTCATCGTTACTTTAAAATATACAGTTCATAGATTTGTTATATGACTTTTTCAATTGTAGCTACATAGTTTCACAACATTTATTGATGTTTATGATTTGTGCGCTCAATACGATATCTTTAGATTAGCGTGAAGAGTGCTATAACTTTGGCCGTCGTCTATTTATTTGTATGCACATGCAGTACCTATTTATAACTTGCATTGGTTATTTACTTACCAGTTATGAATAATATTATCGATATCATCCGCTCACTGGTCATACCCATTTAAAATAATTTGAATTTTCCAATCATTATTTATTTACCGACTCGCAAGTGAAGGCGCGTTTCTAGATTTGATCTCAGCACTATATCGCAAATCATATTAGCTATGCGGTTACACGTGGGTGTTGCTGTGTAAACGACCAAGAGGCAATAATAGTATCCGTCAGTTCGGACATTATTATTGTGGTCGGGAGGCGGGGTCACGAACACGATCGTCTATTAGCCGATTGTTAGCGCGCGTCTGCGCTTCGTGATCCCACTTTGATCACTTCCGACATTTCACGCGGGTACCAACTCATCCGATCTCAATATGAATTATGTACCTACATTATAAATACTATGCTTTAAATCTTTTCGGATCAGATAGATGGTTTTAATGTTTAATGCAAATTTGATTTAGAACACTGTCAGAGAATGTAATTAAACTAAGGATTTATCAGTGCACTAACACAGGCAAGCCAATAAGTCTGCTCTTCATTCGAATGTTGCTATTTATAAAAGCAGAAATATGTGAAAACAATATTTAGACTGAAAGAAATAAACACATTATATTCAACCGCTATTTCTACTGTGTATTTATATTATCGTAATATCCTGCCCAGGTGGGTTATAAACGTCAAATCATGTACGGAGTAATTTAATTTGATTGCTAAATCGCAGTAGCGTGCTGCGATAGCCTTAGCTTTGGGTATGTAACATAATATATCGATTTGCATATCATTGGTACAGACCAAACTACTTTGTGTGTTAAACTATTGAATCACATAACAATTTTCCGAGTTTATTGTTAGAGCAAATATCGGCCGTGTTATAATAATAAGGAATTCAATATGTTTAACAAATGCCATTTGCGTGCCGCCCACCTCGGCGGATATTTCGCGTGCTCTCATCGAGGATCCTTGTACAAACATACAATCAGGACCTCAACGTCAACAAATTGGAGAGCACGCCTACTCATTTACTGACCGACATCGAATTAAACATGCTGGATGTTCCTCCCAATTTATAGTAAGCTATCACAGTCAGAAATATTGGTTAGCTATATTTCTATAGTTAATTGGTAGGTATTATAGGTAGCGTTTTTATAATTAGGCACCCGGAGAAATCATTATTATTTTAAATTGAAAATCTAAAATGATGATAGAGTGATTGATGATAATTAAATAATTACATCAAGTCATAATTTAAAACTATTACTGTATTTTTTATTATACCGTTGTCTCTTCCAGACACGAGCATCATTTCGGTAAGTCAGTTTATCTCCGTTTATTTTCGTATTGTGAAAGCCTCTGCGTGATCACAGTCTCGGAGTACTATCCCGATGCAAATAATACACAAATTGCGCATCGAATATCCATAACCGGCGCCGACCAATAGCCGTATAATGAGTCCAAATCGATTGCGCTTCGTGAATCCACCGGATGTTCTCTTATCTCGAGTATCGTCAGATTTACGATCTGTTAACAGATTATTCGATCCATAATAGTTACCAATCTTGTTTTTTATGAGTACTCGCTTCTCAATATTGCGTTTCCCTTAAATTGGGAATCGTTCGCCCTTAAATGGAAGGATCGTTGGTAGAGAGTTGACCAACAGCTGTATCTAAAGAAGCCATCACTATTTTATTGGACTCGTAAATTTTGATAGTTAGAAATTAGGATTTGCTACTGACTTAAAAGTCATTACTATTTCTTGGGCCGTTAATTCCTGTTGGTCATATAATGGTTTGAGTTATTTCATGTCATAAACATTTACATTAAGCTTGACAAATTGCGGCACGTCAAGTTAGTATTTCATGAAACACAGTATTTAACGTGTTAATTTATAACATTAAAATTCCTGATCTTATCGGTGCGATAAGTTTCCCTTATTTCTTAGCGTCAATAGATTTGCAATATTAAAGCTATTCGATACAAATTATTCTCTTAATAGAACTAATTTATAGTGTTAGGTTGTATAAGAATTATTAATTGAAGAAACTTCTAGTCTTATCGTATTACTAATTAATGGCCTATATTTTTATTAAATGTACCATCATAATTTAATGACCTGGCCTAGTGCAGGGCAAAGGCCTCTTTTCTTGCAGATAATTTAACAATATTAATCATACTTATTCACTGCGAGTTGGCGATTTCAGGATAATTGACACCATGTTTCGTCAACCCCAGAGAAACCCACAATGCTCTTCTTCAACGTTGTGACTTAATTTATTATTTATTTTATTTAGAGAAAGTTTGAATATCTATAAATATGTCCAATTGTACCTAATCTATTTGTATTTAATGGCATGAAGCGATTATAAGTCTAGCAACGTTACGTTGTCGAAGGAAAAAGTATTTAAGAAATTCCTCCTTTTTAATGTTTAGAAGATGAAAGGTAACCTTTGTCAACGTTTACTTTCCATTCCAAATGAAAGTGTGTCCTAGTTAGCAATAAAAAGATTCTAGTTTTGTTACAAAATACAAAAGTAACCATTCATCAGTCCACGCTCAGATAATGACTGTTACTTAACAATCGTTATCCGCTGGTCTGTTTACATTTCTCTTTTCTTTAACATCTTCTGAATTCGGTCCATAATGTGCTTACATTACAATACCTACTTTGTTACAATTTTAGTTGAGGAAAAGATGAATACCTATGTTTATGATGATTTTTTATTGTTGGCACTTATCACCTTTAGATTGTGTGTTCAGTTTATCAAGATAGTACACGCATTGTCTCTTCCATACAAGATATTATCTCTCTTCATATTTGGCTAAATTCATGTATAAAACTGTAGAAAGACATGTCTGGACCCGTTATGATGTATTTGGCCAATTTAAACGTTTGCTAGATATCATTAAGGAACGTAAATGGAGAGAACCCACGGAGGTGAACGTGGAAGTCAAACTAACTTGCAGCACAGAGTATCTGCAGCTACATTCAAACACAAACGTCATGTAGATCACCTTACTTTATCCTGACAGTTTATCCACCTAACTGATGTCGGAGTCATAAAGTAAACGATAAACGCACAACATTACGTAGCTCTACTAGAATGAATAGGATTTGCATTAATATAATTGTGCATTACCTCGCTCTTATCTTTGTTAGAAAGACCCATGTTCAGAAATTAATTACCAGTTTAAAATAATGTATGATTGTGACTGCGGCCATTTAACCAACTCATAAATAATGCATCCTTATTATATTCATTCTCAAAATCCTAAGCATATCATATTTATACCACTGCAAAGTTTTTTCATGATCTACATTTATTATCCATTTTATGGTCGTTGCGCTCTTTAAGTTTCCAACGTGACTCATTTATTGTAATACTTAATCAGATTACATATTTCATGAGAAGCGAGCCGTCTCGGCAATATTTCATTTGTGTCGCGATGCCGAGCGCGAGATAAAATCTTCAACTATTCGCTCAATAAGTAGGAACAAGATACAAAAGAAGCCGATATTGATCGAGTACTAGCTCTTCCCTATACCAAAGCGTTCCAAGGACGTTCCTTATAAAGACATGGCAATGTTTAATATATATGTTGACTGTAGGACTTGTCCCATGACCGATGTTCGCTAGTCGATTGTTCAGCGTGTATTTTTTTTTGTCATCCGTGCCTCGCGATTCCGGTGGCCACCGTCGATTCCCTTTTATGAATATTTCATATTATTGTAAACGACTTTATCTTCAGCACAATGTTGCATTCAATATTTGAATTTTATAGTTCTACGAAAATGCCTGACGACTACCGTAAAATTGTGACCGCCCTCCGCTTTTACAAGACGTTTGGATTTTATTATTTTTGTAATAAGTATAAACCTATTGAAAGAGGTTAGACTTTTTTTTATTCCTATTCAAGAATTCTATCTTGCTCGTTTCTAGTGTATCGTGTGGAGTGTGGCACCATATTCGCTGTAATTAATGCATGATGCTTTACGGTTAACGCGAAGCTGGCCCTTTTACATACCTTCTAACATTCATTAGCACTGGTTAGCCGGGGTTTGAATTATGTTAGATGTAACAAACACTTATAACAGCATACGTACTGTGGGTACCTACCCCAGTAAAACATTACTTACTCATGGTTTTAAGTAAAAATGCGCGGAATAAAGATATGTATATAGGTTTATACGCCAGAAAACCAGTGTTTTGTAGAAGGATTGAAATGTTGATGTTTTTAGTTTACTAAGTTATTTTCTAATGCTAACTTTGCTTGCAGTTATCGAGCAAGATTAATATTTATTTAATTCTTTATGTACTTACAAAGTTAGTATACAAAGGCGGACTTAATGCCAATGGCATTCTCTACTAGTCGACCTTAGGGTGCTGCAGAGACAAAAAGATAAAAGATAATATCTTATTTCTTTTTGTTGTAGACCTTTCATAGGTAGACGAACCACTACAGTCACGTCAAGAACCTTTCTCTGGGTAAAGTTAAAATTATGCTTTTTGAAAATATTTCAACAATATTAAGTTCAGCTAATAATTTAAATAAAAAGAAAGGTATTGACTGGTCGGAATATTTTTTTCTTAAAGCCAAAGTTTTTAACTTAATTCTTTTCCAATTGGAGAGTGTATCTTAACTAATCTTCACTTTATTTATTTCTATTAATAAACAGCGGTTCACCTTCTGCGGCATTACAAACAGTCTTAATTTTATTTCTTTTCAACACATTCGCTAATCTTAATCTGTAAAGAACGCTTGTAGGGACAAATTCTTTGTTGCTGGGCTACTAATGGCTGCGCTTAGTTGGTCTCAAGTCGGCACGCGACACAGGACACGTGCCGTCGCGCGCGCCGATCGTATCTAGCGCACGAACGACCGCGCCGTGCCCCTTCACACGTGATGGTGCCAAGAATTTAACTTTAAGATCCCATCTCATTGATGTGCGCAATTTTAAGAGTACGTAACTAGTCAAAATCACGTACATTTTTATTCTTGAATTTTCTTGAAGGTTCTATTTTGTGTATATAGACTGTTTTATGTTTATTGAAGTTATCTGTATTGTATTTGTTTAATGGTATACAGAAAAGATTCAGTTCACTTGGGATTAATGTTGAATACGAAGACCGTTTGCTTGATTTTTTCAGATATAGGTAGATTGTATGTATAAAATAAAACGAAACATTATTTTGGAAAATTTATTTTAAGTAGGTAATGACAATTTGGACGGATGAAACAAGGTAAAATGGTGTTTAATAAATGTTTAAACATCATTTCATTACATTAACATCTCATTATTAAGGCACTATTAGATATCATAATAAAATACTTTCAGTTTACATGGAATAGCACATTGTGTAAGTCGTAAGCTTTCGTTTGTTTAGGTAGGTATTTCATTTATATTAAAATTTTATTAAATAGTATTAAATTCAATCATAAATTACGTAAAAAAGAAACTATGCTAAATTAAATAAATTACGATGTCGGGACGGCCGTCAATCCATCGTCTCTTGACTTAGGTCGCACGTTCGGTTATCTACTTAAAAGGTACTGAAATGTTACTTTTTACTTAATACTACGTATCATTAAAATCAGGCTTATGCTACTTTTAAAAAAATATGGTACAATACGTAATCGAACTTCCGCGAATGGATGTCCGAGCGTAAAGTGAACGAATGAGCGACGTGATCTTGATAACGACTCACGGCCGCGGTCCCGCCGACGACGCCGGAGACGGGGACAAGCGAGCGTTCTCATACACTAGACGCACTCAACAAACGGTCATACTGCGCGCCGCCACTCGCATCCGTCCACATTCGCGCACGCTCTTGTGGTCGTCCCCGCCTCTGTGTCGCGCGCCCCCGCACCACCTCGCCCATGCGTGCAGTGTGCTGTGGAAGCGTTCGGACACTAACCATTAAATAACCGCTATCGCTGTCCTGCGCTCTACGGACGACGTGACGCCCTGCGGATTTGTCGTCCTTACAAGCCAGAACTCGACGGGGGTTTTTAAACTAACGAAATATACTACTATTGCGGACGCTGATCACGTCAACACGTCTACTATTATTTAGAAGTGCCTCTGGTGCGCACGAGAAAAACTGGCATCGTAGACTTTGCAAAGAGCAGAGGGGGCATTAGGTCCTGGGAGCAACTCGGCGGCCTTAGCAGCTGCACGCCTTCGCTGCCAACTGCAGGTCCACGCCGCCAGTACGACTAGTTGCGCTGCTAGGAAGGCAGCTGCCGCGAGCATGGCACCTGCTGCGTTCACGCAAGTGACCTCGGTCTCCCTGACGTACACAGAGTCTTCAGTAACATTCTTGGCTCGCTGTTTATCGAAACCGAATTTATCGGTGATCTGAATAGTTTTGACGAGGAGCATGTCGTTGGTGGGTGCAGCAGGAGTCGAACGCCTCTTCCTACGTCCGTAAGACATGACGGAGCGGAGATCGTTCGGGCCGCCGTCACACTGCACGGGCTCACATGTAGGCATGCACGGGGTCACCAGGGCACGGAACTGAACGACTTCCGACGATGGGAACTTGAAGGCATCGAAGTTAGATAACAGCATCTGTAACATAAGCGAAGAGTTCATTAATATCACTATAATAAACATTTTATCTCCAGCTCTAGAATTTATTCTTGCTAATCTACACAATAACATAAAGTGTATTTTATAGTATCTGTGCAATACAAATGAAATCAAATCTATAATTATTATAGTATATGGAACTTAATAGATGTGTTATTTACCTTTCCACTGTCAGATGATTTGAATAAGGGTCCCATAATGAAGTGTTCCGTGGGACAACCGTGGCTGTCGATAAGGGTGATCTCGCTGGAGTCAACGCCATCCATGGCAACAAGCTCTCGCACAAAGATTTCGAACGGTGAGGTGGGGTCCATAATCTCGAATCGTAGGGCCTAAACAAAAACAAGTCCGTTAATTTTTATAATTACAATTACATGATACTTTAATTATACGAATTGTAAAGCGGCAACAATACTCTATTAAAATGCACTTTGTTTATGACATTGGTAAATATCTTAAAATATGCAAATAATAAATGTAGTTACCAGGGGATCTCCGACTTCAGCAGATACAATAGTATCGTCGCCATTCCTGTCTGTAATTCTCATGGCTACGTTGGGAGAGTCAACAATAACCTCCTCCGAGATGCTAGTCTTGATCTCTCCACCGATGCCCAAGTCAACCTCGTTGGCAACAGTCTTATTGGTCAAATCGTACTGGCAAGTCACAGCTAATCCAAGATCAGAAGATGTAACGATAGTATCGTGATGCTGAATAACGACATCATTCAAATACCTGAAAATAAAACATTATTACATTTGCAATTTGACTTTTACTTGTACCTGATTAGCGCAGTGGCTAAGCGATTGGACTGCTGCGCTAAGGGTTGCGGGTTCGATTCCCGCACGGGGCAAAACTTTGTGCGAACCACAGATGATTGTCCCGAGTCTGGGTGTTTGTGTATGTGAATATTTCATGTTTGTGAAACGCACCTACGATACAGGAGAAATTCCTAGTGTGAGGCGACGTTTATTTAAAAAAAAAAAAAAAAAAAATAATGTATAGGTTTTTCTATTAGAAAATATGTTACCTGCCAAGTCCGTTTTGTTTAACATTGCACTCGAGATTGTTATATCCCATATGCAATTCGAATTCAAGACTTTGTTTGACATCGAAAACGCAGGAGTTGGGACTGCCCTTAGCGTAGATCTTGCCGTCGAATAGCTTAGATGTCTGAATCTTGGCGACCATGTCTCCAGCGCGGCAGTCAATAGATACGTTATAGCAAGAGGACAGTTCGTAGGTAGCTGCTTCAGGGACTTCTAAGTAAGGATCCTAAAAGCAAATAACACGGTAACTTATCTTGGTACCTATAATTTGAATATAGAAAACGTATATGTAGCTGATGTAAATTTTATTTTATACCTGAATATCTGCAAGCGTGGCTCGAGAGTGATGGGACAGACGGCAGACGTGATCGCCGGTGTCACCGTGATCGTAAGAGTGGCAACGGAAAGGCGAGTTTAAGCAAAGTTCCCGACATTCCTCTACAGTTTGAACATCTTGGTATACAGAGTCGACAGTTTTCAAGATACGGCCACCCATTTTTTTGAATTCGCAAAGCTTGGTCGGCTCCTCTACGCAGTTGTTTTCTAAATAGTCGGTGTCTGTAGAGAGATAAAATGACATTAAAGATTTACGCACACTTATTTAAAGTACCTACATGAAAAATAAAAGTAGCATGCTGGACTATACCTTCGTTCGGTTGGAAAAAGCTGGTTCCCGCCAGTGTGATACGGTCCATGTTCGACAGCACGCACTCCCCAGTTTTATTGTTGTAGTTCGCCGATCTGCAACAATGTTTCACGCGGTTTAACAGCAGCTCCGTTTTTCTTACCTTTTTTATTGTGTGAATTTTCCCAAGTAGTTAACCGCATGCATAGAGCAAATGATGCTATTTTTCTTGAACCTTAATTGTCAATTATCTATAATAATGAATATGGTAATTATTCATTTCAATCAAGTTCTCTATGCATTATTTTATAAGAATGTATTGTTGACATAATGACCTGCAAGCTAGTTTCTATTTAGATACTCGACACTAACTAGATACTTCTCCTAAGACTGGTTTTATGTAGCGCATGACTCACACTATTAACCGATGGATATTACTTAGAAAATAATGGAAAATTTATTTTAATCTCACTAAACTAATGTTAGCACAAAAACAAGTATGAGAGTAGGATTCTAGTAAATATAGGCATTTGATTGGCTAGGTTTCCACTAATAGCCACAGGTGAATACACACTTGGATCGTGAGGATCGCTCTGTGAATTAAACGATTCAGTTACAAGGTTATACTCTTACTTTCAATATCTATATAATCTAAACGAGTTGTCATAATAACTTCATATTCAACAAGATCTTATGTTTGCATACCGCTTGAGTAGGTAGTCTAACAACGATATGAGCTTATTCGCTGAATTAATTTCCCATCATGTAACTATAAAAATAACATCTGTATTCCAGTATTTTCAAGTCTAATGTAACATTTTCAAATGCCTTATTATGCTGGTTTTCTTCGATTTCATTGGTATAAATAATGTATTTGATATTATACTTAAGAATAAATTATACGAAGCCGCGTTCATTAACATTGTATCTGTATAAAACTGTGACGTTTCAATGTATAATGTTACTTTGTGTTTAGTGACCACCCGTATAATATTATCTGGTTCATCTAACTCAATATTTTCTCTTGATGTACAATCGAACCCGATCAGATGACCTCCGCGCTAACCTATGCGATTTTCACATGAGATGAGCGCATTTCTTTGTTGTGCGCACCATGAGAACTTTCTGTTTCGTTGTACAACAAAACCTAGAGAAGCTAACCTATTTATTTGAATTTAAGGACTCGGTAAATTATTTTAATTTCGTGGTTATTTTCTAATCTTGTGTAACGGCTTCTTAGCCGTCAAGGAGACATTAATTTAGTGTCTATCTATCTTTTGAGATGATTACGAATGTCCCGCTACCGGTGGCCGTTGTTCATTTAACCGTACGGTTGCTCGGATGCGTCTCCCTCATCGCATAATAATTACACTGACTACCTGCAATTTGTTCAACTGTAACTACTTACACATACGGTCATAACGTCAAAATTTGTTACTACTCGTTCCGTTAAACTAATTTAATTTGAAGTTACCGTAAAGGACATGGAATTGCCACCTGCTTATTAACTGCAGCGTTTGTGTGGAATGCACGAGAATAAATACAATGTAGTATAATGTAGACTAGGTTTCTTTTGATATCAATGTTAATAATAATTTAGTGGTGAAGCCTGAATACATCCCTATGTTCTAACCATATCTATATTATTACTAACATTGTGTATAACCATAGATTACGTCCACATAATTGAACATTGAACAATTCCATACAATTAATTCATAGGTCCGGAAAGCGTCTTTGGTGGTCGATCTAATAAAAAATATGAATGTGTAGTTTATTGATAGCCAATAATTTCGAATGCTTGTAATTTGTACCCTTAGATATCTTGATGTGAAGCGTGACTAAATAAAAACAAGAACATCCGCCATCATTTATTTAATTATTATTACGATTTCGTTAATAACTATTTGTGTGAAGTACAATGAACTCATTGGGACAAAGCGCTACATAATAATTTTATGACCTACAGGTATCTACTTATTTCGAGTCTTTATCTCCGTAAACCCTCGCTGACATTCATGGTACCGTGTAATTATACTATTATGACTTAACCCTGTCATTAAAGTTAACTAAACTTCTAAGCTCGTAACATAATTATATTTTAATTTTGAGGTCTAATAATTAAATTAAAATCTATTTTTGGCTTATGTGGAAAAGGCCTTACCGTATATCGACGATAATTATTTAAGTGCGGAAAGGGCTCGAAGGGGAAAACAATATGTGGCTTATCGGTTATTGTATCGTGGAAGTAGGAAGCGATAGGGCAGGCCGCTCCCACACCGCGCGGCACTCTGCCCGCCACGTCCGGGGAATACTTGCCAAATGTCGTGACTGTCGACGATCGCGATGCGCGCCGCCCGGGGTGCGCCCGCGCCGCCTGTTTGCCTCAATGGAGATACGACGATTTGTATCCAACGGTACACGTGTCGAACTAAGCTTGACTACGTAAAATCCAGCATTTAATTCTCTAATCGCAGTCTAACCCCAACCCTAGTTAAGAATTCCGAGATGATGGCGTGAAATCGTGTATTTATTGCCGGTTGGCTTCTTTGATAGACTCTGGGATAGAATAGTCTATAACAGATATAATAGTTGATATACAATTTCTCTATACTTCACAAAGCTCTTCTATTTCACAAAGCTATACAAAAGCAAATTCAATAGTATTCATCTAAAAATATCTCGAAGAGTAAGTATGTCATTGATTTTGTTACATTGACAAGTTTTTATTGCACTTTCAGTTAACGGTTTGCAGAATTAGGTGCAAATAACCAACTGTGTTAAGTGGCAATAATATAAACGCATTACGGAAATGATACTCGAAACATAATTTATAGATATCTAAAGCTTTCTACTCGGAGAGAAGAAATGCTTACCGATTGGTAATACTCTTGGCCTATACTCGTTGACGCACGCAGTAGTGCACGCGTTCAGAAGCAAATTAGCGCTACAATCCGCAATCGTTACTGAGCAACGCAAGCTTGACCTGAACACGCCAACGGAAATACGTGTATCGAATGTGAGCGTCTGACGCAGTACACTATTTATGTTAATGATATCAAAAACCGTACAAGGAAATAAACACAATAGGACAGTCGTGTCTTGCTACATTAGACGCCTGAGACGTAGGCCGTTCAATTGGCCTCCCTGCTTTGTATATAATGCTCGTTTGTAGAATTCAGAAACGGAACGGCTACCAGGAAGAGGCTGTGACTTATCCACTGAACTGAGCCGCAAAGATGTACCGCGCAGCCCACCATCTATGGTAACTTGGTGAAGGCTGATTGACTTCGTTATCGAGCTCATCTATAAATTAGCTTATACTCGTATGGATATCTAATGAGCCGACTTTGATGATAAATATTTGTTTATTAACTATACGAGAAATTTCGCTGTGTTGACTCCATTCACTGTGGTTAAGGATGTATTTACATACATAACTGTCTTCGTTAGGCACAATGTTGAATCAGTCAACATATGATAGCATCTGATTGAAGGGAATAGAGTCATGACCTTCTTCGTTTATTTTCACGTCTTGTTAGTGCAATTGTCCTTACAATAATATAAATGTCTGTTATGTATTGTGTTCGGTGAATTTAGCATATATGTTAAATTAAATACGAGATTTACATTATCTTATGTGTGTTTCATCAAATTTCTTGGTTTTCACGTTATCTGTCCCATTGACGATTGTAGTTCTTTTTTTGACATCAAAAATAATATTCAGCATCAAAATTCACCAGATTGACTCAGTCCTTTTGACTACGTAGGTAAATGGTCTATTTCTAACATATCAAACCATTAATTGTTTAAAGTACCCATCAATATGACGAACTTCGACTATTTTAATTGCAACAAACTTTGATAGCAATAAATGTATCTTCAATTTCTAAAAATCCCTTGTGTAATTTTAATTGCATCAACAATTACGGCATGATGCCATCGGATTGTTAATTAACTCTTCGCTGTTCGCTATTCAGTGCATTGAAATATTTTCTCTCTATGTAAGGCAATTCTGTCTGGAATCACACACAATGAAATAATAAAAAATCATTAACGTCACCGACTATAGTGCATGTTACGTATTTGAGCAAAAGTTCTGTTGCCAGAGCAGGTACTTTTTTTTCTTAGTACGTGGTATTTATACGAGTTCTCGTATTGTATTGCAAAGGTTGTAATTTGTATAGCACTTAGATTGTTTGCACTTATACTATTTTAAGTGTCTGTAGAATCGCGCATAGGTCGTGTCGAGGGCAAGAAGTGCTCGGGGGTCATTCATGTTTCACTCCGCCCATACAACGCTCTACTTTGTGGTTTTCTTTAAAACGTTTAATTAAGTTTTATAATTATAAGTGGAATAAGTTAAAGACTGAAGACTATTAAATGTAATTAAAGAACTTATCTAATGATTTAAAGTCTCAGTTTTGTGTAATAAATAAATTCCTACCTAAGATATATAGCACACCTGAACTAAAATCTTATGATAATTTTTAACTTGTTTTGTTTTCAAAGTTCAATTTTATTTAGCATTACGTAGATTGCTTTTATGCGACTATGCGAAAGAGGTGTGCTTCTCTGGTGCGCAGGGTGCGGGACAGCTCCAACAGTGTCCTGAGTATGATAGCTGGGCGTCTCGACTGTGCATACGTGAGGCATTGTTGTGCCGTCTCGCATGGGATAAGGCAGCAATAAATTAAGTTGTAAAATGTTACTAACATAGTTTTAGGTAATACTAACATTATTGAGTCATGGTTACTCGAATAAAGAAATTTATTATTATTATTATTATTATTATTTCTTAAGTTCCAAAGTAATTTACTTGACTTGTTTCCTCAACTGTATCTTATGATGAAGTGAGGTTATTTAAAAGTCATGAAGACGATCTGGATTTTCCACTTCTATTAGGGGCAATACATTGAAACAACTTAATGAATATTCTATTCTGAGTACTCCATCAATCGCTTACAATTTAATAAAGATAATTATCCTCTTATTGCATTCCTTCGAAATACGAAAATACATTAACAAATGATGACTCAGCAATTTCTATAAATTAAGTTTCGAACAGGATTGTCTAGTGACTGCCACATGAGAGTGATTTTAATAAACTCACCGCATCCTTCTATTGTGGTTTTGAGTAGAAACATAAAATTTATGTTTATGTTCGCGACAAAAATATGAATATTTTCTATAAGCCGTAGAATGTCCATTGTCCATTCAAAGAATATGCGTGTATAGACTTAAAACGTACTGAGTACATTTATATTTTTTAATAGAACATTCCCACAAGAAACCTGATTTATTTATTTATACCCAACCTTTATTAAGGTCGTTAAAGTTTTTAGTTAAATGTACTTATCTATTTAAAAGTTCATAGTGTTATTAAAATGTTTTGTTTGGTAGTTAACTAACCTGCAAACGAACTCGTTTTCGCCGAGGCAGAGGTCAAGGCACATCTGCCTGGAGCCCACTACGTGTGTCTTATTGCCATGGCCTTTGAGATGATAGCCGCGCACGCGGTCGAAGCACCAAGCCCTTTCACAAGGACGCACACCCAGGCACGACTTTTGTGCGTAAATCGTGAACACGGGGAATTGAGACTTTGTCAATGCACCTGCAAACAATAATAGTATCAATACATAATATTAGAAGATTATTTCCTAACTTTCTTAGTTGTTTAACTCTTGGTTGAATATGTTGTTAGTTATATAGGTACTCGTACGTTGATTCTACTAAAGCCTTCAACACCCTAACTCCTATGCAAGAAATCTAAGAAAAGAGGCGCTCGTGTCATCATTAAATTCTTCATGCTCACGCACGTGTTCTGGACGAAGAGGCGTTCAACCTTAGCGAATTCGAAAATCCGCACACCGAGTCGACCGGAGCGATTTGTGCTTCCATAATTGGATCTCATCGCTTAGTTCCTTGAACTGACGGCTTGGCGGCAATTTCTCTACGGCTTAATTCAATATGACCCTTAATCGGCATCTCCTTTTCTCTATTATTAAAGTATTATATCTAACATATCTTTGCCGTTTAAACTAGTTTGCTTTACAAAAGTAAAAACAACATTTGCTTTAAAATAGCAAGAATTTGTTCGTTAAAATTGTTGCTACTGTGATTTTATTTATTAACTGTGTATTGCATTTTTGTCGTGCTGCTGTGGTTTAAAAATACCTCACATTCTGAGACCCTGTTCTCCCGCGTGCCTCTTATAGTTTTGCTTTTGACACTTTATGGCATCGTTGTATGCAAAACCTTTTATTTTTAATTTCCATTGTGATCACATTGTATATATGTATCTTACATAAAATTTGAATGCTTGCTATAGTAAATATTTTGATAGCATTTTCAGATATGTTAGCTGCCTTATTTTTTATGATCTGCTGTAGGTATATTCAAAAAGATAAATATGTAATTTACTTGTCTAACTCTCGTTCAGTAAAAACAAACAAAAAAGATTTGTTAGCTCTTTTTTGTTATTAGCAAAAATGATTGTGTGTAATAAGAACTACTATTCATAGTTATGAGGTCAAAGCGCGTTCCACTAACTCGTGTTTAAATACACTCGGTCATGTTTTCCTTTTCGCGGTGAGAGTATTTTTTTCCCAATAAGGCGTGATGAGTGAGCATAGTCATGCCGTTATTGGTATTCAAATGATGTGTTGAGGCAAAAAATCTGAACGCTTCGCTTGTTTGTGAGCTCACACCTCTATGTCGGTCAAACGAGAGTACGTACTGGCGCCATTACACAGCCACCTGCTCTGTGTTCCGATTATACCATACGCCAACACGCATCTGTTTGTGCCGTTATTGTTAGTCGATATTTTTTCTGATACCCGGGCTTATTAAACGCATTCATGATCATGGCTGAGATATTACGAATGCTCTTAGATAAAACGCTACTATTGATTTATATTTTATTTTTGTGTACCTACGTGATATTGATATCAGTTTGTGTTTTGGAACTAGCAAAAGGTAACGCGCAAAATATGTTACTATTTATAAGTATGCAATTTGTAGGTCTAGTGTACATGCTTTTTGAAATATTTTTGAAGGTGAAACTTACCAGGCAGTTGGTCAGCATCAGAGCTGAAGAGAACACACAGTCCAGTCTCGTAGTTAACAGCGCGACAAGTGTCGTTGGCCTGGCACTGCTCAAGGCAGTCGGTCAACATAAGTGTGCCGGGGATGTCGTCTAAGATGTGAGACGGCGCCGAGAACACGTATCTGCACAATGATAACTTGACATGTTAATAATCCACATGATTTGTGCGCAAGAATGTTGCGAACTAATCTATTTAAAACGATAAGCTTTTTTAATCCCTTGATTGCAAGTGCTCGTTTTAAAACACTCTTCCGAGGCAGCTTACGAGTGAAGTTGGATCTTGATAACTTCACTTACTGGCTGGCCACATAAATGTAATTATCTTAATTACGAGTGCAATTATCGGTCACTACTCCGTGAGGAACAGACATAATAACAAGCAATTAAAAGGTCTTTACTTTATTCGCTTACCCGGTGACAAGTTCAAATCCTATCATTTCTGGGTCGCATTCTTCCAAGGAGTTTGCTGGCGCAGAGGGAGCCGAGGCTCCACTCGGGGCAGAAGGTGGAACGCCTCCCGAAGCCGTCTCTGGAACTGCAGGGGCGGATGGTGCTTCTGGTTCTTCAGCAGCAGGTTCTGTAGGCGGCGGTGCTCCTGGATTTTGATAACCTTCAGGAGCAGCAACCACTGCTGGCTCTGGCGACCCTGATTCTATAGCAAGATTGTCTTGAGGTGGAGCGTCAACTGCTGATCTTAAAGTCCCTTCGAACTTTTTTGCAGCTTCGGCAGCGCATGCCACTAAGACTATACTGAGTAGCAATCGCATTGTACTCTCTGAGAGGGGCCGTGGCAACATTAGTTATCTGTAACAAAAGAAAATTGTTGGTTAAAAAACTTTATATGGCAATTTAAAAGTACGTAATTGCATGGGAAGCTCTAGAATTATCGTATATAAAGTCGTTCAGCTATGCACGCAACCATTCTTCCTAGATAGGGTAAATCGTTCAATATCTTACGGCCATATCGAGCATCGTTTGCCGTAACCATCGATGTGATGTGTTCTATTTGTGAACTGAGTGCGACAGCTGAACCTATGCCTTTAACTACGTTCGATATTATCTACTAAATCCAGTCTATAATATCTGTTATTTATTTTCAGATAAAGGTACACGTTATCTTTCTCATTGTGTACTAGAACGTTCCTCTGAAAGCACGGATTTTATAGATCCAGCCGGTAATGTTTTACAAATAATATCTCGCATAAGATACGTGTAAATGCCTTTAAGTGTAATAAGTTTTAAGTGAATGCTTACGAGAAAATAAAGGCAAAACAATTATGTTCACTGTCTAAGGGCATTAGTTTAATGATTACCGTCTCATTGTAATTAACTCGCAACAGCGGCCTATGTAACATAAGACACGTAGCTTCATCATAGAGTGAACTGCGTTAGACGTATCATTACACAATCATAAACTCCAGTAATATTTTTTTGAAAAAAAATGCATGGTTTGAATGAGTCATGGGAAATTTTTTGACGCGCTTTCACATGGCAGTGTGAAAAAATGTTTATGGCCATCTATAATTTGTTAACCGACTTCCAATAGCTTGTGATATACTCTTAAATATTTGGCATTATTCGATTATCATTATCTAATTATGACCATAAATAAATTATTTAGAAGATAACATTTTTGTCAATGTTATATTTTGCACGCTGTCTCAAAAACTACATTTTCAAGAAATTATTATACTTATTCCACAAAGTTACAGTCTTAAGTGTGGACAGCAACTCAAGAAATATGTCTGAAGCTTTAAAAACACTTAATGGGATATAATGTTTTAAAGTGTATTTCTATATGAATCGGGTTATGTCTTTAAATCACAACCTCCGCTTTTATTCTGTTAGAGGTCTTTAACACGGATATCAAAGCAATTTTATACTAATAAAACATCTACATGATATTGTGGGAACAGATACGAACGAGTTCTTAAAATTCGTTTTAAACTTCAGTTCAATTTATGTTCCGAATGTAATATTACTTACCATCTTACTTATTTTTTATGTTTTATTTTTAATTGGATTTACACTATATAGAATAGTAATTATAAAAGTTATTATAGAGGTGCTGCTAGCTCGGTGCGTTCTGCGCACACGCACAGTGAATGATACCGCCCAAGGAAACCTAATTCATTTCATGCGTCGTGTCTACTGTCGCTCACGGCCTGATAGTAATTTGATCTGCCCGTCCATTATGAAAATTAAATTACTCGCTTATAAACGCTCACTGTGTCATATCGCTGTGTATTTTTTGTTTGCTTTATGATAGATGTTCCTTTACACATTTTAGCTAAATTGAAATAAGCGCGAATGTTTGAGACGTGACTTGGAAGTAAATACCATATCAGATATGACACTGTTAAAAATGATTTCGTGCTCAGTATCTAACAATTTCCTAGAATAAACATTACAACGGGGCGCAGGCTAGTCAAGGGTTATTTGTCATGGTCTTCACAGGCAAAGTTCAAACAGCAAAGTATTAATAAATAGGGACGGGCGTCGGCGTCAATAGCGTGAAATAACAGGAGTGCCGATCGTGGTGAGCTGTAGGTATTTCTCAGCCGCCTCGGGTTCGGCTTGATCGATTCCGATTTATGTTAAAAGCTTTCACACGTTACAGCATAATCCGAAGCTTGAAAACATTGCGCGGATCGTCGGAAATAAAGTATCGACAAATGCCGATTTAAACCTGCATGAGAGATAGTCACATTAATTTATTTACATTTAGTGTAATAAATGTGCATTGTCGCCTAGTGCGAAGAATACTTCGAATGTTGAATTTATTACAATTATTCACCAACGGGAATTAGCAGCTTTACGAGTAAAAATAAACGTTGCAAAGCTCCTTATTCATTAAGATTTGAATGTCTCATGCATCTTATGTCGCCCTTCCTACTTGCCCCCTGGTAACCTAGAAAGTTGGAATTGCAAGCTAATAGCGCAAGCGACTTAATGTGCTTTATAACTATATTGCATGTAACAAACCATTTTAACAGAATATTACAGCCTTTTAATTGGTAAGATTTAAAATACCTTTGTACGCGAAGTCAGCAGAAATTATTATATAAGAACGCCACTGACTTTAATTCTTACATTCCTGTTCCTTCTTCATTTTTTATAGTCCTATGTATACTCTGTTATATTTTAAGGTTAATAAAATTTGGGCCGAGGACACTTGTTTTTAATATTGTTTATACAATTTGTCGACTTAATTTCCAAGCTTATGGATTAAACTTTTTTTATAATACCCGCTGAAATCATAAGAGATAGTCATGGAACGTTTGAACCAACACGGAGGTTCCTCACATTAACGCGTTGACCCGTATACGGAGGTCGTGCGCCAGAAGCATAGCGTAGAGCGCAACTTTCGCCAAGTGGGTCGACCTCTTACTACGAAACACTCGCAAATACTATTCACTCCTAATTAAAAGCTTCACTTGATTCAAGAGAACAAAGCAACCGCAGCAATTTATGTTGACTTTTACACAATCATTAAATTATGGCTAGTCGCCCTGTGCTTCAAATTAGACCTTAATTAATACTAATTTTAAAAGATTTCGTGCTAGTTTTTTTAAACTTTAACAATGCCAAATTCAGCTCTTTTCTTGGTGTGCAATATGTTTCAGTAGTACAAATCTTTCTTCATGATTGAACAAAAATGCAGATCATAATAGATGGTAATTTAATCAAAACTGAACTAATTCCAGAAACTGTTAACTAAACTCTATCCGCAGTAAATAATGTGTTTGGTCATTCCACAACGGCAATAAAAACTATCTTAATACAATCACGTACACTCAAATAAATTCGAGTGCATACACATAACTTTTTTATGTGGTGCGCCCGATTTTTTCGACCATAATAAGAATTGGACTGAGTACCTGCTCGAATTCGAACTAATTGGTAGTCGATACAAAAAAATATAAAGGTCAACGATATTATTGACGTGTTGGTGAAAGTTTTGAAGATTTTAACCATTAATTTTTCAAAGGTGCCTACAATTAGATAATTTCTTGAAATAAATTAAGTTATTAGGTACTTACTTTTTTTTAGGAGAAAATACTACGTGGTGGCTAAAGCGGTTTTTTATTTTTTTTATGAGAAAATGTGTTACTTTTTATATCATAAAATATAGGGATACAGTCGATAAATTCTCGTGGTGGACATTGACAGTGCGAATGTGCGGGCACGCTCAGCTCGCTTGGAGCACCGATCAGATGGGGTCAGCGTATTCAATGAGCCGGATGCCTTCAACCTGCTATTTACGTTTCACCATACCAGTACTGGTTGGCACACTATGGGTATCGTCTTCGTTTTCTTGTGCGCTTTACAAGTGATACGCCTATATAAGTAATCTGTCGCACCGATCTCTGCTGTATAAGTAGGTTCGACATAAATGGAATCTAAGTTTTTTAACCTATCTTTTTGTTCACTTATTAATTAATTGATATACCTTATAGATTAGTGAAGTCATTCGCTCATTAACATGTCTGTATCATGATTAATTATACTTATCTGCAGATATCCCTTGTTAATAAATTATACATTTCATGTTTAGTTTATCTTTAATGAATACATCCGTTGATGGAAGAAGTCCCACCTATTTGCTCTGAACGGAACGCCATTAAGGAAATTACAATTTGACCTCTAATATCCTTAACTTTATATCTACTCAAATCTCGTAGCAGAGTGTATAGGTAGAATAATTATAGCCTAACACGTATGTTTAAATTAAATTACATCGGCAATTTGTGATCTTAATAAATTTTACAATCTCATCTACATAAACATCGGGCGTTGATCTAAAGCTACTGGATGTTTAATCTGCGGAATTATTTTATCTAAGTCGTTTATCTTATCTGCAATTCAATGCAGCTTTTAATAGGTTTATTAAAAGGCACAACGCATTCATCCATTGTAGGATACAAATGGTTTTTTATAACAGAAAACTTGTTACCGGGAAAATACCAGCCTATCACAATAATTATAAATTGTGTTAAGTAGTGTGATAAGCATGACGCTCTTCTCATTAATAAGTTTATACCAAATTGCCTATTAAAGTCGCATAAACACAATATAATACATATTTCCAACACAATTTGAACAAGCTGTTTATGAACCGTAAATCGAAAACATTGACTTTTATGTTGCAAATGTTCTGTGCAAGGCAACTTAGTACATAATATGTTTCACGCAGTTCGCATGCCTTATCTTCATAGCGGTAATAAAAGCAGGCTCCCGTTAAAGCTAATTACAGAAGCTATTTGAATATATCTTCGACGCCACTGCGCGATATAGACTGACGTGCCCGTCAGAATACAATGGGGAAGCTGAACGGCTTAATCCGCTTGTCTGTAAACTATTAGGCGTGTCTAAGTTCAGCCATTAGCATCGCTAAGAGAACGTTCCGCGGATTTACATTGAATGAAATTGTAATTTGTTGTGTCTCTCTCTAATGGGGTGGCGGTTTCCTTATGTGCGGCGGCTGACGGCCAGGATTGTGACACTCCGCCCTTAGAAGGCGCCAGTCGTCGGCCAGGCGTCAATGTCGCTCATTGTTCAATGCCTATATTTGAAACCAAACACGTCTGGGACATATAAACGACCTTATATGTACGTACTTTAAACTTCACCTAATTTTATAGCACAATATAGATGGCAGATGCCTAACAAAGAAAAGTTTTCTTGTAATAAAACATGTCTATTTTTAAAGCAATTCTGAGAAACCATTCCATAAAAAGTTAACATTGTAAGCTGTAACTGGAGACACAATCTTAACACTGTAGATGTGTAGATAGTATCGCTAATGTTAACTAACATTTATGACTAGAAATTAGCGCCTAAGCTTTTCTTTGCCTTTCTTAATGCATAGGTAATATAAATTACTTGCTGGTTACAGAGGATGCCTCGATTTCTGCTTAAAAAAACTATGTTTTACGCACTTAAGTCCATTTGTATTAGTCGCAACGACAAACTGGCCATCATTTACAATGAACTTTTACTCCTTTAGGCAACGCATAGGCTCTAATGATTACACGTGCATGGCAGGCAAATGAATAACTAGCAGATAATCTGACTCACGGTTGCAAAATTTATTAACTCGCCGAAGACAGCAATGAACATTTTTTATTATGCGTCTACTGTATATTTATGTATACACGCTGAAATAAACTGTCTGGCGCCGTTTGTGTGTTCATTCAATCGTTTTGTATTTCAAACTATGTATATAACACTCCCTTTACATCAAACTTGCCTATTGCACAAAGCTATACGTAAGTACTTTTCTGAGTCTAGTATGTGCCATTATAATATCAGGTTATTAAACATTATAGTCATTTGAATAACGTTACCGCTTAAGATCCGCGTAACTTTGTATGACTGACGCCGCAGCACACATAATTGGCCTATTACTTACAGAGGAACGTCCGAGTGCGGGCTGAACAATCCTCATTATAATAATTAAACATTAGAAACCATTACCTTGGCAAGGTAAACTAGTTTGAGTGAATAGATCTCTCAGTAAGGGTTCTGTAACGCAAATATGTCTGAGAAGTCCTCGTCGGAGAGGTTAGTGGGTTGATGCGCTCGCCAGCTGCGGGTCTGCACCAACGATTTACATTAATGAGGGAATCTCGATTTCTCTCGATCCTGATCAGTACAACAGCTTGCTACCACCGCCTACGTGACTTCACTTATCTTTAATGTAAATTCTAAAATTGTTCAATTAAGACACGAGAAACTAACAACTATGCTTCTGTAATTCGTCTTACTGTCGCGAATTGAAAGCTTGTTGTAGTGTTAGAGACTTGAAAGCTCGTTAGCATATCTTAAATCAACTTGTAAAATGAGTGTATTTGCGTATCTTAGACCTATCTCCTTGCATATATTTATTCATAAAATGCAATGAATAAAATAAGAACATAACAATTTATTTTAAGAATTATGATATATGTCGAAGATTGCTGGAGATATTACACTAGAGTAGGTAAAATTAGACGCAGCCCGTGCGCATATCTCAAGCATTCGACCGAACACTTGTTGTAAGTATTTGAAATATTGGACCACTTTCCATGATGTAGCTCAGGGCTTCACATTCCAGTGGGCAGGTGGAAATTGCATCGTTTTATTATTCGTTACAACTCGTGGTCTTGCAACGATTGTATCGGCTATTTAAATAAATAGATACAATTACCAGAGTTATAAATTTTCATCGAAAAGGTTTCATTTACAAGCTTGTGGTATGGTACCAACGTCAGCAATATTCATTTATTGTGGTCGCAATGCTATTTTCAACCTTGATTTCTTATAATGAGATATAGCATAAACATCAAAATATATCCTGTAAACTGAAAGAATGCTACCGAAATATAGGCAACAATAATGGATGGACCCACTTTTACTCTGTACTAAGAGTTCAATAGTAGCTCTAAACAATGGCAAGAACGTGCAATCTGAAAGGCAATATATCAAGCTCACGCGAATCAAAAGTATAATACGTGTAATTTAAACACATCATGCACCTCACCTACAT
Organism: Abrostola triplasia; assembly: GCA_946251915.1. Classification (NCBI taxonomy): domain Eukaryota; kingdom Metazoa; phylum Arthropoda; class Insecta; order Lepidoptera; family Noctuidae; genus Abrostola; species Abrostola triplasia. Next base: position 5,784,986 of record OX276430.1, read on the forward strand.
GATTTTCTAACAAATTTTTGTTTGAAAAAACTGTTGATCGTGTTCGGAATGACTCTACTAATGATCAGTACTGTGTAAAACGTGCGATCTTAAATAACAAACGTATAATCCAGCTTAGTTTTCTCCTCGATTAATCATGCTAACCCAATGAGGGGCTAGAGTCTAAATCCTATAATTTCGAAGCAGTCGGAAGTAGGTTTGCAGTGCAGTCGTTGCATCCGCGTCTTCTAAGGTTACCTTTAGTTATTGAATGTAAACATTCATGACCAACGCCTAATAACTCTGAACATTACGCTCGGGATATTTCAGGCACCATGTTGCGGGTAACTCGACCTTGTAATGCCGGCTATTAGACGTGAGTGCACTGTGGTCACCAGCTGTATTATCGACTGCGACATCGCAATTTGTTTCTATTTCTGCCCACATCATCCTTTGTGGTGTTGTGTGCAATTACATTCATCTTCTCTTGCCTTTGATTACTTTCGAGGTGGTTTTAACATTTTTTTTATTGTCATTTATTTTTATAACTTAATGATACATTTACTCAACCATTTCGCTTACGACTACGCAGGGATATTGTATGTGTGCTCATTTACTACAAGACACTAAGTTTTATAACTTAAGTATCTATGTTGTCAAGATGAGATAAAATTTATAAGCGGTGTAAACTTTGAACTATATTTAAAAAAGGTGTTTTGTTTAGAAATTCCTGATTCGGAGGGGTAAGAACTGAAAGCTGTATTCGTGTCTTGTTATATTTAACTGTCATACTTTATTGTTTCAACCAATTTTTAAAGCCGTCCTGGGCTGGGGCGTATTTATGTATCTGTTAAATTCTAAATATCTATACACGAGTAGGTGCGTTTTGGATTTCATTGTAATTTATCTTTTACTGCTGGCGTCGTTGTAGGGTTCAGTCGTTCAGTAGCTTTAATTGAGGTAATATATTATGAAACCGAATGGGTAAAGGAGCAGTTCTTGACTCTAAGATGTCGGCAGTCGCCACATTATTTGTAAGCCGTTTACGGCGGGCTGAAAACGCAATGAAGACTCAGAAGCGACGATGTCTAGACGCGGGAGCGTTGAGTGGGCGATATCCCAAGTTTACATGAACCGCTGTAGCTTCCATTCAATTTATTTTAACTCGGTATAGGACGATTCATCTGCTTGATAGCATCGATTTGAGCCATTAAAACTTACTTTATCGACTATGTAGCCAGGAGGTGGTCAGTAAATTTCGTCTAATACAGGTTTGCGTCCTGTCACATCCATGTAGGGCTATGGCCGTATTCGCACCTGTTCAGCGGGCACCAACTCAACCGGTTTGATTCCTGTCCTTCATTGAACTATTCAACCTAGTGATTATTCTATAATGTTTAACCCTTGATCCTAACTCTTAAGAATGTATATTTTCTAATTCAATTACCTACCTACTAAAAAAGGTAGAATGAAAACGGATTTATTTTATTGCAATAGTTGTTGAAGAAATACAGTTTTGATTGATATCTCTGCGTTTGAGCGTTTTTGTTAGTAAACTGAGCCATGGAAAAATAGTTTGTATTTCGTTCCGAATGAAATAAAGCAATAAATGTATTTAATAGAAGAGACTCGGACACCGCGGCGCTGCGGGCCTTTTGGCGGCGAGGTGCACTAGCAAACACATTGCGCATGCGCCTATTTGTCGGTAGGTACCTTTTATTTTAGATCCCATCTGATAATAAATCTGTAAATTCATTTGATACAAATACTCGCAATGTAATTTATTAAGGCGTACATTCATAACATATGTCTGGCAGATTTAATTGTGTGAATTATGAAAGCATTGGCTGGCATATCAATTGAGGCCCGTTTCCAGAACTTGTATGTGACGTTCAAGCACGCTAAACGATATTTCAAGCGGCGTTGTAAAGCATCACACTCGTGAGCCAATCGAGCATTTATGGCTTGTAATGGTTTCATACGACCTATCTTGTAAAATTACAGTACAGATGTCATTCTAAGTTAAACTGTTGAATTAGTATTGGTTTAAGAGCATATATGACAATTTATTTTATTTGCTTTGTAGTAATACAAATAATAGGAAAATAAAATAAACTGTCCTATATGCTCGTAATATTATCAACTATTTGGATATTTTGTCTAATTCTTATTACGCAAATGATACGGTCCGCTCGGCGGGCGTCATTGCGGCTTGGGCCGGTAACGGCATCATCAATCATCTGTAATTTGATTTCTATGCTCAATTATTGCGTTCGCGGAGGTCGAGGCGGCCGCTCACTCCTCTTCCACGTACCAGCGTACTTCGTTCACGAGATGGGCACAACGGAATTACACAAATATCAGTAGCTGAGCGTTAGAATCCTTGTAATATCTTCAGCAAACAACCAAAACTTTTAGAACCTTCTTTCTATAACAAAGGACCAAACAAGCAACTTTTCAATAATCGAAATGAATTATAAAAAAACGCACTGCAAGTGGATGATAGAAATGATCGTTTTTGAAAATTTTTGTTCGTCCATTGTCATGAAACGGCAATTTCCTTTTTTATACAGTCTTATTTTTGTTTTTTTATTAATTAACCTTATTTTGCGTCTGAACTACTTGAGTTTTGAAGTTGCAGCAAGCAAAAAGCTATTGTCGTGTCTCGGGTACAACACAATAGAGTGCCGTGACGCAGGCGCTAGACATGATAATCACAAGTAGCGCATGACAAGAGCGGCGCACGCGCGTCGGTCACGACGTCGCCGCTGCGTCTCCGCCCCGGGTGACACTACCGAAGTCTACGGAGACTTACCGATACGCTCACACGCGGCGACCTTTCAGATAAACATCTTTATATCCACTCGCCAAACTAGGTAATATGACTTGTTTATGCTGCCATCTATCATGCCCATGACAGACGATGACGGGTGCACTGCTTACAACCGGCATCGAGAACACGTCCTCTTACTTAACAACATTGTAGGACACCACTAACGACATACTCATTGGCTGTGTTAAGTGGTACAATCATGTTTGTTGCTGTTTTATAGTAGGGCGTTGTGGGCACTTTAGTGAGACAGAAAGCCTAGATACCTTTGCCTATTTGTATAATCTTCAGTTTCATTTCATTTTGACGGTTGTATCAAGGTGCGTTTGATGTTAACCGCCCAGTGAAATGGTGCAACGTAACGGTAGGCGGCGCGGCGCGCTGGGTTGCGCACGAGCACTTGCTGCGTCCGCGCCGCTCTTGTGTCCGACCCTTTCACTCCTCATTATTCTCGGAATTCGTCAATAAGCAGAAAAAATCAATCCGTTACAATATGATTCTACGCAGAAATGCAAGTAGGTATAACAAAGCAAACTCCAAATTTCCAGATATTATAATAACAGCTATTTGTCCGCTATGTCCAATACCTGCGAGTTATTCAATTACTTAAAAGCTATAAAGATGGCTAAACTTTCTCTCCTCTACTCTAGTAAGTAAATTCTAGGTTAATATGAAATGACTGCAATACCGAGAAAACGGAAATAAGGAAAGCTTAAAGCGCATATAAGCGCGCTAAAAGCAAAACAATGTAACATAAATAGTTGCTTTATTAATGACTGTTTTGTTAGGTTAACGATGATGCTTTTCTGTAAAAGTTTACAAAATAGTTTACTAAAATTAAATAACAGTAAATATCGTTAAGTGCAGTGTTCGCAAGTTTCTAAACGGATCATGATGTACGATTGCTAGCCGCGTCAGGTTTGCCTGTTAACAGTAATGAGAATTCATAGAGTATGCGTAAGACCGAGCGAGACCGTACTATATTGTGTGCATATTAGGACTGCAATAATGATGGAAAGATCGATTTCATATTATCCGCATACGGCAGCTCGCGACCCGGTCTCGTAAATACAATCTCATATCGCGTCAGTGATACATCCTTCGATACGGGATGAAATATGAATCTGTAAACCCTGAAGAGTTATGATGTATGATAATGAGGTATAGAAACGAATTGGATGCAAATTGCTATCCCAGTAATAGCCAATGTGCAGTTAATCTTTGTATGGAAACTACCTACTTGTACGCTTTGAATATTTATTAATCTACCTTATCAGTTCTGTTTTGCGGCTCTTTGACCGAGGCATTTAGTTTTTTAATGGCCTTAGAAGCGGTGTGCAATTTAATGATGTCTTTTCGACTCTCGTACAAAATTGTCGACCACAAGGAAATCACACAGCGCACAGTAATGACAGCAACACGTACGTGATAGATTCGATTTACAGGTTCACTTCAATCTTCACAGCAGTAGGTAAGCGCGGATAATTGTGTTGCGGCTTTACGGGTGTTCGCAGGATCGAATTCGCGATATTGATTACGCACATAAAATAATATCGAATAGTTGGAACAAATCATGTTTTCACTTATTGAACTAGTTTGTACATAATGATAGTTAACACCTCAAGTGCTAGTGAGATTGAATCGCATTAAACACGTGCTTAAGAAATTGCTCAGTATGATCTTTAACGTCGGTCATTTAATTATAGCAAGCAGTTGTCGTTAAACTCTATAGCCTTATAAACAATGGCTTAGAATAAGTATTGAGTTCTTTATGAATGTTTAAATTTATTATATTTTCAAAATTCATAGTACCTTCCACCAATGAGCGCTTTGAAGAAGTGACAAACTCTTCACTCTAAGAAGTCGATGTTAAGTAACTCTACCTAGTTAATAAATAAACAAGAGACATGATTAATGATAGTCTCTATAAAATTATGCATTGAATTCTGTTTGGGATGTTTTCAAGTCGCGCCGATCATTACACAATAATATATCTGTTCGATTATAGTGCATTAATCACGTATATTTCGCTGTCGTATTCAATTTTATCGCTATGTTGACGACCGTTAGCATTGCAACTGGAATTAGGAAGTAGAATACATCGACACCTGCAAGGAATAACATCGTAACTCAGTTCTAGGCAATTTTGAGTTACAATCATATTCTTGCTGTACAAAAAACGTAGATTTTTTCTGCACTCACACCTGCGCCTAAATTCCTTTATGTAAAGATTTTTATAGTGTAAAAACATTGTAAGTGCGAGTCAACTGTAGTTAATAAAAGGGTATATTTAGTTACACATCATCATCATCATTGTTTATGCTCACCATTATTAATATTACATTGTAATAAAAGATACACTCTTGTTCTTGAAAATTATAATTTTCAAGAACAAGACTATTATCGTACTTTATGCGATTGTATGTCTGAGTTACAATGTCATTTTATACAGTATATGTTGTGGATTCTCATTGTAACTCACAAAAATACTTAACACATACCTATATATAATAATAAAATCATACGCAAGTGTAGCTATTCCCTCATTGACGTACAATTTCAAAGTTGGTTGGCAATAAGACTAAAATGAAAGCAGTGAGAATTTTTTAAATCTTTGACGCGCTCTACTCTAAAGTTGCTAAATCTTAGTTACAATGTTACTCCTTGCAGGTGTCGACATAATATATGTAGATGAAATCTGTACATTCCCTTCCCTGCTCTCGCGTCGAGGAACGCAATGACGAAATTACGTAAGACTCTGTAGTTACTAATTGGTAAGTGGATGCCTACCTGTAGATACCTACTCTACGCTACGACCGGTCCAAGACTAACGGACCTTTAAACTCGTTACCAAACAAATTCATAGACTCGGCAATAACGTTTTAAAAACATGTAATTATCGAGTGGGCATCATAAATCAGTAGCATGTCGTAAATAAATCCTAAACCTGTACGTACTCAATGCAAAGTGATTTAAATGAAGATTATGATAACTCCATTAAAACAGCTCAGCCATGGACTAGTTCATCCAATAAGGGAAAATAAAAAAAATATGTCGTTTTACTACGAAAATAACACGGAGGCGTCTACATGCCATTCCTAAAAAGTAATGCGATCTTGTCCAACCGGATTTAGGTTCCCATTGCTACCCATTAGGCATCCTTATCGAGAGTAATAGGTGTGTCAATAAATTTATTAGGCACACGCTATGACTTAGTCATACTAACCTTTTTAAGTTCATTGTTTTTAAATTTCCATTTCATTTTATTACAACATCGGCAAAACTTAGGAAGGTTTTACCCGAAGAGGTTTGTTCCAATACAATAACGGTTTTTGTCATCATCACGTTGGTATTTCTCAAAAGGAACCGAACGCTCTCAATTCCTAAACTTAATAAACTTTATTATCACTAAGCCTTTCACGGGTAATGGGTAGGGTGCAGACGCCAAAGGATTATGCAAAATATGAGGATAGCATTCTGTAAATTGTTTTAAGCTCGCAAAAGCATGCAGATTAAGATTTTGCATGTTGCCGGAAATATTGTTGGTCTATTTTTATGTTATACCCCATTCAAGGGAATACCTTAGGAGATATCAAGTATATCGATTGAATAAATGCTTTGGAGCCATTTTAATTATTGTTTTAGTGTAATCCTTGTTTCTTGTGATTAATGGCACTTAAAGCTAATCAATTCAAAAATGTTTTTACTTATTATTACTTTTTATCTTTTTTTTCACTTGGGTTAGGTCAGTCAGTTATCATAAGAAATAAAAATCACTAAAATGGTCCCAAAGCATTTGTTGAATGCGCTCCTCATATTTTACACACTCAACTACAGACGTTTTCGGGTTTCAGTAATGTGCACCAGGTGTAAATCAAGCCCGAAAACATCTTCCACGACTCTCATATCATTACAGAAATATTTCAAAAATAATAACACTCCATAAACCTATTTGCTGTCGAGTCAATAAGGTAAAGGTGCACCTCTAATTGCATAGTTGAATAATGGCTTTAATTAAAGTCAGCCAATAAATTGCCTAAGTCGTAATATTTTTGTAAATGGTGCGTTCCAGTCCGTTTTCAGGTACTCGGGTATCTAATGAATGCAGACTTTTTGCCACACGTAAGGAGGCATGGGTATTGAGTTTGTGTCTGCAGTGGCATATTTATTGCTAGCCTCGCGCGTTTTATGCTTTCGTAGCTTCACGCGTCTATCTCTATCTAGAATTCTATTCTTTCCTTTTATTAAATTTAAATTTTATTTGCGGCTGCACCTATTTCGCGTGGCTTATTTACGAACGCGCTTGATATTACACGTGTTATGAACCTCGGGGAACGCGTAAACATGGATACGATCTGTTGGTTTTATTGTTTCCTGTGTTGTAAATTATATTTTTCTTATTATTGTTTGTTGGCACGTCGAGTAGGATAATTTCAGCATAAAATATGTGCCCAATAAAAACTATGTTGAATTGAAGTTTGGGCACGTTGAGCAGGCGGGTCGGCATTTGTTACGAGGCGCTATTCTGAGTCGGGCGGGTGTGCCTGTGCCGGCGGCGACCACGACGCTGCCTCCGCCTACCGCGCACGTTGCCATTGTTACTCCTCGCGGCTCCATCGCACCCGCACACGATACACCATGCACCACCAATTAAAACTTACTTTACGATCCTACTCTAACTCTGTTCTAATGAAAATATTTTATACCACATAAATCCCATCGCAATACAGTACACGACCGTGCTTTATGACGGTAAGAACATTGTTCCGACTTGCATTCGTAATACAATTACATCCAGGAAATCACGATATTAGCCGCACGTTATTTTCAACTATTCAAATTGATTTGCTTAACAGTATCTTCGTGTTTATAGAGTCTTAAATATGTATTTGCTATTATCATGAAGTTAGTGGTAATAAGATACAATAACCCTTCTTTGCGTCGTTCAGTCGGGTAAAAATACAACCTTTACCTATAAGAAGCATCATAGTGAGATTGTCTCTGACGAATGCCCGTTATAGTTGGGCGCCGTCAATGGCCATACGTTTTGCACGCACCATGCAAATCTTCAGGCGCGAACTGCGGGCTATCTACGTCACATTAAGCTAATATGTAATTGATTGGTTCCCGGTGGACGGGAGCGGCGACACACTCCTGTCCCACTGATGGCGGATGCAAAAACGCTAATGTTATAACGGTGAACCAGCTCTTCCGGCAAGCAATATGCCCCTAGGTGCTTACCTATTCTTTTGAGCCTTTATAAATTGAACGCGGCCGCTTTCGATCGGAAAGACGGCGGTCATGTGGCCTAAATTCATTCACTGCAGTGTCGATATACAAACAGCTATGTGCATGTACGATATTAATCAATTTAAGATCTTATGACCTCCATTAAAGATAAAAAGTCCAAAATGAGAACACTCAGACACGTTAAAAAGTGTTAAAAGTTAACATTTAAAGTAGGGCGAGATCAAGCGATAATTATTATTATATGCACATACTTGTAGATTAATATAAACCGTTATGTGGTCGCTGATTAGTCAAGTGAAAACATACCATTTAAATTAAAAGCCTATCAATTATATTTATATCTATTTATACTACGGACTGTCAATCATTACGCTTGAGTGTTTAATTATAATGCCCACCTACTAATAGCGGTCACGCCTTTAAGGCAAAAGCAAATTTGTGCCGCCCAAAAACAATTAACTGGCCACCTAAATTTTCGAATACTTTTTTTTTAAGTTGCGTGATTAATGTTACTAATACATGGCAATCAACGACGTGTATAGCTAAACACATCATTCATCTGATTAGGTGTAACGGTATACATTGTGTTATAATGGTCTTTTGCTCGATTTTGTTTGCGCCCATTATTTTTGATGCTCTACAATTTAAACGCCGGAAGAGTTCCGTTGCACGTGGGAGGCTCTCATTGAGAATTACCATTGTTTCACAAATCTTTATCATATCAAGTTATCTTTTTTGAATGACCTGTGCTATGTCATTCGTTAAATATATTTAACTAGACTTCACTAGACAGTTTCCTGTATGGAAGTTATGATTATTGCTTCTGATGGTTCTACCATACTGCCATTAGATGACTAGTATATTTGTATGTTAATTTGCATTTAAATTTCTTATAGATCACAAGCTCGTAATGAGAAATTCATGTAAAATTTGTAAAGGTTTAATATTACCTTTTAGCGTCACGTCATCTCACCTACCGTTAGAAGTTATTGATAGAACTTTTATAAGGCTCGTTTCAGCAGACGATTGCCTTCAACGATCTTTTGAAATATTATCTTTAAAACTTATATCTGCGAACCATACCTATTGAATTCACCTGTTGTGACCGACATACTTGACACTAATCTCTAGATGTTTACCTGTCTAGATTGTGAAGTCTAACAACCTGGTCGAATGTCCATACAAGTGTAATACTGTTCTACAAGCACTTTACTCAGAACATTCCGCGCGAGAAGCTGGTCAGGTGCAAAAGTAAGAACGTTTTTATAGTGTAGTATCGCGATAGTTTACCGGAACAAGCTCGCACGTAATTTAAGTGGAGCGATGTATTGCGGCCGCACGATGAGACGCGAAACGATGTCGGCGCGCGAATCCCGTTGGGGCGGACGCCATTACCGCCCACCGCACCGCGCACGCGTAGAAAAACCGACCTCGGTATAAAGATGTCGCGCGCAGATAACATTGGATGGACACTTGACAACGCCGCCTCCTTGCCGACCTCGACATGTTTATCTTTGGAATCGCAGCCTTACCGCGAATATCCAATTATGTTCACACAGATCCCGCCATGCGATCATATTTATTGTGCAGTATATCCCGACATCTTTGCATGCAAGCAGCCTAACGCCGCGACGCGACGACGTCCTCAGTTTCTAAACAACGGTCGTAAAACAAACAAGAACGTGAAAAGCTGTGAGGCGGCTACTTTTAGACAAACCAGAAAAAGACGTTATGTACATTTTAATGTGGCATTATAACAACCGTTAACTAGTACGTTAAGACCATTTTGATAATATCTGAATGCATACTCATGATGTGAATCCCGGTTCGGTAAAAACCGCGTAAAGAATGTCAACCTATCTACCTTTTGTTTCGCAATTTACTCACGTATAGTTTATAAAAATAAATGAATCTGCAATGACCTTGCTCGGGTGCATTTTGTATAACCACTTAGTTTAAACTAAAGCAAAAAGTAATGTATGTTCATCCTAATGGCATGTTAAAATAGATTACTTTACAAGATATTAAAGTCTAAGCTTTTGACCATTGACCAACGAAGATAAATGTAATAAGTATTGAATATTTATTTATTTTATTAGGAAGGTACCATTTTGGACGTCCAGGTACTTGCGACAAGAAGAAGACTTCATTTAGTACGAGGAACTTCTCTGTTCAGTTCAATTTTAAAACAGTTATTAACTAGGATTACACTTACATTAGGATTATAATTAGCTGTGTTGTAAAACTTATTGTTTACCTAATGACTAAAGCTGCAACTGACAGTGGGTGGTCCGCTCACTCTATATAAATTAATGTACGTCTTGACTGCGCCTTCGCTAATGTCACTCCAGCTTTTCTCCCAGTATTATGTTTCTTAGAGATTGGCAATCAGCATAACGATTACAACCACTGTAACTCTTCTGTCAAGTTTGTCTTCCGTGTGTGTAATGACTTTACAATAACTGCCCCTTGCCATATAAAGCTTCCCTTGCTTTAAAGGAGTATATAACTAAAAAGGTATTGCACGAAATGAAGATATTACAAGATACCACTAATAATGCATTAGCATGACGTACCTATGTTAATTGATCTGCGCAGGAGCCATAACCGTTTGTGGAACATTAGTATCACGTACCGTAAGAGATTTAAAGGTAGAATGCTATCCTGTTGCATATCTATACAGGTCGGTCGCTATCTATTGTCAATTAAAAGCCTCTGGCGGAGATCTCGACCGCCTTTTGCTTGTTCTATAGGATGTACACGATTGCTTCCCGATGCATACCCTACGCCTCAGGGTGGATATTGCTCGGACATTTCCTGTATTACTACTTGTGTGCTTGCATTGAACTAATCTCTATTCTGATTGTTCTATAAATTAACATAAAATCTATTTTAGTTTAGATTTGAATCGTCTTTTGATTGTTGTTCAATCAGGAAACAATATAAGTACATGACGGCGGGTTTCAAATGTTGTTCGCTTTATGTTTAGCTGGCTGTTCGAAGCTCCGCCTCTTTGATATATTGGAATGGCAATGACTTGTTTTAAAATTCCTGCTATTTCCTTGAGTTATTACATTAGTTACTATATTTGCGATAGAATTAGTTTAATACTCAATAGATACCTTGCAGGAATGTCGAATAACTCTAATATGTATACGATAATTTCATAAGTCTACGACACCTACGTTATTTCCTATTATAGTAAGGTACGAGGTTATAAAATACGGATAGGTACAAACTATTCTTAGTATTTCGCTAAAAAAATAATTATTTTTGAATCATGTTACTCACGGTATAGCATAGTTCAAAACCAAAGTAATAATATTAATATTAGATATTATTATATTAAAAAGAAACTGCAGGATAATATTTTCTTTAATATAACTTGTTTAACTTATATGATAACCTTCTCTATACTAAAAATGTTATAGGACAAAAAAGACACTAAATTTCATTACTCGTGTTATTACAACTTGATAAAAGTTACCGTACTGCTCATAAACCTGATACTTGGATAGTAAGCTTCTGACCATAAAATACCGAATGATGATTACTTTTAAGATAACCCATTACGGTGAGCAGACCAACTCGTTGATTAACAGTGTATAGGTGTTGGTAACTAGACTATCGTAATTGAATTAACACAAGAAAGTCACGTGTATGCGCCAGGCGTCTACGCGCGGCCTCCGCCGCCGCGTGCCGCTGCGAAAGTGATTTCGTGATAATAAATCAGATAACTGACAAGCAATGGAGAATAATGGAGATAATAAAATTAGCAGTAGCTTATTAATAAATTATTAATTTAGAAGTCAACGCGTGTGTAGGTACTTGTATATGTGATAAATATGAGTATTCCATTAAGAATTCTTTTAATTTCATTTTTTGAACTAATGTTTTAATAAACACGGTGGCATTGCTGGACTATGGTAATAAAGTTGCGCCAACTAAGTCATTAATTAAATTGGCCGCGCAAAATGTAATTATTTATTTACTAAATTGATCAATCCACCTGCAGACTGCACACTCTTTAACATGAATTTTATGAGCTTTAAAACAAACATTGAATTTTATTAAGCTCAAAATGATCTTGAGAAGAATTTCCGAGAAATTTTAATGGGAGCATTTTTAGCCTGTACAAAAGTAAATGAGGAATAATTGCGCTAAACTAAAAAAACTAAATTGACGTATATGCGTGTGCACGCTATTTGGGACGCAAGTTTCACTGGTAGGCAAGTACGTGGTATTTTCACTGCTGTAAAACGGTAAAAAGTAACAGGATAATGTTATACACCAACCGGTTCATATAATTCGGAAATCGAGGTACGGGCCAAACTCTTTCGAGTTTTTTTAGAAACCTCCAGCGATGCATGGTCCCTTGGAATTTAGTGCTCACCTGCATGTTCTGAGAAGCCGCTTTTACGTTTTATTGCCCGTTTATTTTTTATTTTCAGTAATCTTAAGCAAAATTGTTTCATTAAGGTTCATTAAGTTGAAAGTGTTTCGTCATAATCCCTGAGTGGCACGGCTTCATTTAGTTAACAAACAAACTTAATATAAATGTGACTTTAAATAAACATCGCAAGCAAGCTATCAAGTCAATTCACAAGATTTTTATTTCTCATTCATCAACCGTGCATTAATTTGAGGTAATCAATCATGAGGGCACTTTTTTATGTTTGAACAACGGTACACTGACTACTCATCACGACGAATCGTTTCGTAACATCCGTACATCAATTCTGGTAATGGGCGCAGCATTAATAACGATACACGCGTACTTACCGGACTATATCGGCGAGTCATTTAGTAAGTAACACCAGAAAACCTAACTGTACTTCTGTTTGCACTTCGTTGATTTTGTTATTTCTTTTTGATTTGTTTCTGGATAGTTTGACAGTATCATTATCTGTTACTATGTAATAATACCATTGCCGTGTACCGTTACAAACGAAACTATCCTAATTAGTCTTAATAATTCCAAATTGGATATTCGTGTTATTTATTAAATATAAACCTCTAGTATTTTTTATAATGGGTGCAATAATGGATAGTAGAATAGTCTTTGAAGCCGAAAGGTGTTATTTTCCTTACATTTGCTCTAAGTGCTTCCTCTACGGCTAATAAGACATAATGACGTGTTATTTCTGAGGATTCACGAATTCCGATCTTAGGCGAGTATGGTACGCGAGGTTACTAACCTTACTAGTTCGCAACCGCTACCCGCAGACCGCCACCGCCGTACAGACTGCGATCAAAAGAAAAACATCATCGTTAATTACGCAGTTTACACATGAGTGTATCTCAATTATGACATGTTGAATTATAGACAGGTGACTGTAATGACACACCTGCGCTCGGAGTTCTACTAGCGCATGCGCACGCTCGTGATTCCCTCATCGCGCGGATACGGAGCGAAGCCATTTCTCCGTATCGACTTGTAATTACGAATATTTTGCGCTTAAGAATTTTCCAGAGCGCTTAGGTTGCCCATAATTCTGTTGTCTATTTACATAAGTTAAGCCATTAGTTTTGAACTAGACCTTGCGCTACGGATGCAGCTGTTTACGACACGTCTGTGATCGTAGTAGCAGATAGGCGCGGCGGATTATGTAACACGTTTGGTAACAGATATTCGCCTGATTATAAACTGTATATTACGTACTGTTCGTGTTAAATGTGGCGAAAAATTATGTAGAATATTTATAAATAAATGTTACAAAGTATCATTTAATAAACTAGCCGCTTACATCGTAAGTTATGCCTCTTGCCAATGAATTATGTAAAGTGGCGCTTACTGATTTCAAAGTCGCGGGAAATTATTTAAATTCAACAAGGTTTCGCCTGAGAAACGATTCTGCTTGTTTGTCGGAACTCGTCACTTCTGTATTCTAAAGCGATATGAGAGAATCGTCCGATTTAAATATTAACTGTAACTTACTTGACCTGCTCTTGTACGATACTTGAATTAAGTTGTTTTTTAGCTACCTATTTTATTATTATTTATGTTTTGTTACAGGTAAACATATGTTGCATATCATCTTAACATTTTAAGCAGTACAGTCTAGGTATGTATTAAATTACCATAATTCCTAAATATCAGTATTTCCATAATCGAATCCAATTTGGTAACTACCAAATTTGGTGTTCAGACATATTTAATCTTAATTTATTGCTTAGTAATATCTAGACAATTGTATGGCTTGATGTATCTTTGTGTGGTTCGTTTCATACCACAAAAACCTGATTTGAATATACTTAGTTATGACAAGGATAAAATAAACTGTGCGGCTGTTTCCGCTTCAGCTCTAATTAAAATACAGTAACTCATAGAAAAAAAACAGATTTGTACGCGTCACTCTGCATCGACCGCACGTCATTTTAATAAAACACATGCCACTTATCTTATGCCAACTCAATTTTCTCAATCTGTTCCATTAATCAAATCATTCAAATCACAGCACCTATACATACGTGACGTCACTGCACAGGCACTCATCGCGATCCCACGCTTGAGCAAGCCGGACGAATAGTATCGCTAGAAAAAGTTACCGATCCGTCAGAAGTAGTCTTGACTGATCCTAGTGATCATTGAACCTTAAACGGCACTCGGTCTCCCATAGATTGTTTTATAGCTAAGTAAACACGCTCGACTGGCTTACAATCGCAATTTCACAGTCAAATAACAGAAACAGGCATTAAACAAAACCTACACGAAGAAACCGAGAGTACTTGCTAGTTTTTCAACTCATCGAAAAACATTCCAAGTTGTGTTTGAACAAATATAATTATATTTACTGTTATAACAAAACGTCTCAGTTGATTTATTTTAAAGTAAATATACACTTTACAATCACTTACCTACAAATCTCAATATTAAATTACTTCTTGTTCATTCGTAACATACATCAATTCATAATATAACGATATCCAATCATAGGATTGACATTTATGTAATGTTTACTTGTCTTTTAGTCGATTTAAGTGACGTGCAGTGAGTGTTCCACTCTTATTGAAATGCATCATGCATATTTATAGTAGACATAGTGCAGTCAGAAACTCGCTGTTCTAAGTTACTATCTACAAGTCTGAGATAATACAATACATCAAGTAGATGGACGTTTTCTTATTAGACATACTAACGGTTACATTGTGATGAGAGTTATAATTAAGAGATCATACAGTTTGATTGAAAAGCGCAATGATATTTACAGAACAATTTCTTATAATAAATCATATGTATTATTTTTTGTCGCTTTTTTAGTTGTATCTTAAGTTCGGTAGCTAATTCTGACACTAGTTAAATAAGTATATATTTTTTGTCGACCACACTGGTTATTTGTTTAGACAGACACACTGATATGTATCAGCGGCACTTTTTTATCGCGTTAATGCATCGTAACAGACGTTATTTTTAATTCGGCCTTATTATCGAGATCAAACGCTGATTAATATAAAAGTTGAATAGGAAATCTCATGTGTCATGATTGATCTTTTGAAAACTTACTACAAAGATTTTAAGCTAGCTGTTAAAAATGTTAATTAACACCTGCATAAATAAATGGACTGTAAAACTCTCCAGTAGTCTTCAAAATCGCACTGTTTTTACCGTTATGTTTGGCCAGTGGAAGTTGGTGGTTCGCAAATCTATAATTTGCCGTTTAGTTTCGTGTAGTCTAACGCACAAATTGTGGTGTTTGCGCAATGGAGTTGCGGTCTGCGTCAGTGACTTGGCGGCGATACGGTTGGAGCGTCGGCGTCCAGCGCGCCCTGCACGCCGCCTGCGCACCATTTGTCAATGTCGCACCAACGTTGTTCACACGTGAACAACTAGGAAGTATTTTTACTTCCATTACGTAAAGATCACTACTGAAGATGCATCCGACCTGGCATTGTAATCTAACGTAGTAAATTCACATTAGATAACGGAAACCGAACATAGAACACGCATTGTTGCTCATGGATTCGTGCCCTTCTTATATCAGAGTTTAATCAGATGCATTCAATTCTCGATTCCGCGTTGCCTACTAGCACATACATATTCACACCAGTGCGTGCTTAAAATTACTAACGTTAATCGTAAATAAAGTACAGTATTAAAAGATATATTATTTTAATACGACTGTCTACTTTTACCAATATCCTTTCGAAGTATTGAAAGAAAGGAAGTCGGGTCGACAACCTGTAAATATTGACTCATCTCGGAAAGGCACGCGCCTAAACACACACAGCATACCTGTGTCATGTGTTCCTTGTAGAGAAATTCATTTCCATCATTTAGCGTCCATTAGGTATATATATACATATATTTATACATTTGTAGCGCACGCTAGTAACATTTTCAGTTATAAAAATGGGATGGATATTAGCGCGCTCTTTATATCAACATACTGCTAGTAAATAGAAAAGGTAATTCAAGGAAGTTAGCAAATGTAATACATGTATATTTTTCTCAGTGGTGTGATTGTAACAGTTTTTAGGCGGAAGTGCTATGTATTATAATTGAAACGACATTGTAACAGTACGTTAGATAAATATCATTCTATATTGTGTCGTGTAATGTTCGTGAACCGTTAAAGTGACACTATGTAGCGAAGAAAATTAATGGACAGTATTGAAATGTGTTTCACATGTTTTTTCCAATATTGGTGTCCTTACTTTCGAATAGTGCTCGGGAAGACAGAACAACTGAAATCTTTTTAAATATCTATGTGAGCGAGAATGACTTTGTCTTGAGTCATTAAAGCTATTGTATTCTGAATGATACTAAAATAGGTTTACGTCTCTGATCTGATAGATGGCAACATCATGATATTCACCTTCTAGACGTACCCCCAATACATCACCGGAGCACCCACGCAACGCAACCGTGTCTAGAACCTGAGCATAAATATAGCGCGGCCGGCTTGTCGCTGAAAACTCGATAAGTTGAAAGCGACTAAACGGTCCTCAGTCCACAAAACATTAGATGGTGTTGTTCATACAAAGCACGTTCCAAACAATAGAGAAATAAACCATGTTCCATTTTCCACCTCCGCTAAACTCGACCTAAAACATTCTTCACTTCACCCAGAGACAGGTTACTTATCTATCTCGTGAGCTGACTGTATTGGACGCTGTAGAAAATCTTTGAAACTTCAACTCGAATTATTTTGAGGTGAACGAACGTAATGTAAAAAGAGACCGTTGAATCGGAATATTTGTTTGGCAATGAGTTTTGTATAATTCGATTAAATTTCGTAAGTCGGGCGTCGACCTGCGCGGCAACAACACGACGTTATTTTGGAACTACGTCTACGTGATGCCACGCATCTTTTACAGCCACCGTTCCACTGGACTGCATTACTATTGGTAGATTTCACAGTGATGGTAAAACGTGATTGTGTCTCGAGCCATTCCGATTCAAAATTTCATGGAACGGTTTTGGCTCGATGACGATAATAACTTTGAAATGTCTTTACTGAGCTTACTGTTCCTACTACGAAGCAGGCTATAGGTATCTTCATTTACAAAATTAATAATATTATAATGATGCTGTATTAATAGAAATGCGAAAGTTTTTGTAAGATCGTTTGTAGTAGGTACTGTGGACGTCTAGGAGAGTCTTAATGATGTGAAAAGAGATTACACACAGCCACAATTTAAGGCTAACCTACAACCTAATAAAGTCATTTACTAAAATTCTCAATTTTCTAATATTTACTGAGCTTTACAACATATTTCTGAGCTACATTATATATATATATATATTGATTTCTTCAGACACACTAAGTAAGATATAATAGTATTCATACTATGGGTATTAGCGTACCTGCACGCCTTCCATAACGGTAATGTGTTAGTGGTCATCTTAGCTTTAGTTATGCAAGCTATGTTCATGTAAGCTGCTGTTCCCTACTGTGACATAAAATGTTTAGTAAAATTAATAGTAATAATTAATCGCTCAAAATCCTAAAGTATAGAAAACACAAAATTTATGAATTTATAAAAACAAAGAAAAAGGCGCATCCCAAAAAATAAAATCTGCGAGTACTGCTAGAATTAGGTATCGCCAATACAGACCGTGAAATCCGCTACTTTGCTATTGAATTAACAGCGGAACAGAGACTCGAAACGCTTTTTCCATAAAAAAGCACTTTTATTCTTGTGCTTGACCTTGTATTGAAACATTACCGTCATCGTATTTCCACAGGCTTAATAACGGAAATTCTATGTTACTCATTGTTAGGGACAGACAGTAATTGTAATTGTTAGGGCTGGACGGCGATCAGCGATGTGAACAAGGTTATGGGGTTCTAATTGACAGATCACAACGACGGCGGACACCGTAACCGCCTTTATCCAGGCTAACTGTACCACTACCGTACGACACGGACCGCCTGCCGCTTGGTCGCTGAGTACCCACCACCGCAACGGGAAATGCCGGGCGTCACCGTCCTCTACAACGTCAAACTTCTCATTGTCGCCACATTCATTTCCTTCAGGAACCGCACTTAATAAACCACAAGAAACAAAAACATTCCACTAATAAAAACCAAACTCGACTCGGCCATTGAGGAACACTTAGGTCAATACAACCTGTGATAACATCGCCGCGGCTCTTATTTATAGCTTTCCCATCAAACATTCCACCAGCAAACTCTTTCTATGTCATCTCTATTTGAGATATTCGCCGTGTCCGTTGCTAAGTGAAACCGTCGCGAGAATCTTTTATTCTTCTTAATGCGAGCCGTTTCGGCTCTTGTTCGGGATCCTACTGTGACAGCCATTATAATTCCGAGTGAATGTGGAAGTACACAAAGACGGCTTTGTACCCGCCATAAATATTTATGAGTAAGTGCCTATTTTCTACACACGTGGGTCGGTGGATACGCACGATACCGCCGGCCTAATTGGATGTCTGTAGGCGCGAATTTGTTTCACTCTGAAGGGAATTCCTTATTTGCGTCTGAAAGCCATTTATAATAGCAAACGGAGACTTCCTAGCCGATACACCTCCGCATTTATAACTGCCTTGTTAATTTATCCCTCTATTGACACAACAAATTAATTATTTTGCGGTTCAGTTACGGTTATATAACGATAAATACATTGAAGATACTAATCCTACTTTCTCTTAACTAGTTTCTTGAGGCCACTACAAGAAAGTAAAACCCCGCTATGTTGGCGCTCGCCCCGTGTCCTGTTGACACACAAATTGATATGATAAATTATTCTGGAACTCGGATTTTTATGACACTTGTTTGTATTTTAAGTAATTCTATTTTTGTTTAAACAGTGATCTTTGTATTGAATGTCTGCACTTTGCACTGTTTTAAATTAGAAACTGTGCCAGATAACTAGTTATAAGGTGTTGCATTGTCTTTCTCTAATACAAAAGTTACTGCCTGTTTCATACATTTTGCTAATTATATTTGAAGGAAACTTAATACAATGTTCCTACTATGATTTTAATTCTTGTTTCAATGAAAATATTGAATAACCAGTTTACTGAAAATAGTTGGTTTCGAACTTTATTCATTTAACTAAATAAACATGACCATCTAATATAGCTAAGTATTTATTACCTATACTCTGTTGTGACACCACGGATGACCTCGATCCTGTGTATCTAAGTATGTTCTCGCATGCTCATATATCTGGAACGCGGGAACGGTAGTGCGACTGGTCGGTATGGCATCTTGCCCCGTCCTGCCCTGACACTTGGCCTCTTATAACTATACACTTCATATTATACTAGCCTTTCCTATATATCTTGCTTAGACGGAGTAATGATTTTGCATTGACAATGTTTAGTATGTTTTTATCCACTACGGGACGGAGGTGAATGTGTTTAGGGTGTGAGGTTGTTTTTTTTTTGATTTTATTCCTGTCGCCTACTATATCAGTCTACTAATTGATGCAGGTGATGGATTGTCGGCCATAAACGTAGCAAGTGTGAACTTATTTTGTAATTGAGATGTATATTGGTTAGGTACTAAATCATGGAAGCAAAAGCTAATACAAATAAAATATTATTGGACTGCGCTATAATATATTTTTTTGGAATGTGTTAGTTCAAAGGTCATTTTTTTTTAATTGTACGCCGCAGAAGTGTGCACTTAAATCCATTGAGAGATAAAACCTTATTTCAATTCACTTATGTAATTCAGTGTTTGAATTCCAGAAAGAAAGAATAATAGGTACAACTTAACAGACTAGGATCAAACAAGGGATCACGTTGTCTCTTTGGCTGGGTACATGTTTGGCACACTTTCAGGAGGTCTCGGTTACAGCGACGATGTCACGTTTCCCATGTTGGGAATAGTTTATTGAAGTCATGATGTGACCTTAACATTGTGTTTTACGATTGTCTCGTCACCGGTCCGCACACTGACATTTCAATAGAGAAGGTGAGCGCGGGTCGCGGCGTGAGGCAAAGCACGACGCCCTGCTGCATAGCCAACCACCACCTACACACCCAATCCCACTGTCAACACCATACCTATTTTGCATGATTTCCGTTATTTGTAAATATTGTACCTATCACCACTATCGAAGGAACTACTCTAATGTTTCATCTTTTCGATAAGGTCGTGAAACATGAATACCATTTTCTACTTTGACATCTAAACGGCACTAAGGAGAGCGGTATTAATTTTAACTTTATAGTAGAATTTCTCGAATTACCCACGGAAGCTTATCGGCGTCGGTGTTGACTTAAATTTGCATCTAGGTAGTATTTTCTCGTCGCCAGTTCGATAGTGTGTGCTCACGATTTAACGCTGGTATTAATGCATTATTCAGCGGGGTTTTCATTAGACTGTCGCTATCGGCGCGGGCGATCGCGCTCTCGTTAAAATGTACGGATGGCATGACGGGTGCTCGTATTGGACGGGCACGCGACTGGACCCTATCGCAGCTCAAATTCAAATCACTGAAAAACTTATTTGCAGTTTCGCATTTTCTGTCGCCTAGTTTCGTGACATACGTCAATCTATTTGAATCCACTATTTAAACCTAGGTAGACATTTTACCGCCCGGAGTGCCGTTGTTTTCATTCTAAGAAGTGCGTGCCTGATTGCAATCCGTAAATAAATATAACGAGTGTGAAACGTTAAATGCGCGCCATTAGATAAGGTAGAGCCGTCTAGATTAAAGCTTTCAACTTTTTTAATTTTCTTATTGCGAATTCCTCATTGAAAAAGCTGAGCATGCGATAAAGCTCTATACGTACACATACAATGATTAAGTTAATATGAAGGCGCTTACTATTCGTACTTTATAAATGTTTTTCCTTGGCCGTTTATCTACTGTCGCGCATGTTCGTGGTTATCGCATCGAAATTCTTTAAACGCATTGAAGAAATGCAATTAGCAAGGCGAAGAGGACTATTAAGTGTCTAGTTCGACCAGTTTAAAAGAAACTGGTGCAGTGCGTAAGGACAGGTTTAACTACCCCACACATGATACAAACTCGCGGATGTGGTATACTTTCGGTTTAACGAGAACACACCCGCATACGTTGCCCTAAATAAATTGTCACTTCTGCAACTACATACATGCTACTTATTAATTCTATAGGATGTTATATACAGCATGTGATGACGTTTTTAATTATGAGATATTTTTCTTATTCCAATTTTAACACTACATGTTGTCCACAATAGAATACATTAAAATTCTGGTTTGTTTTAATGTATTTTGTTTCTTATTTCCAACAATGGCCTGTGTTAATTGATACAGACATCGGTCATTAACTCGAGCCGCCACTTTCGAGCTCAATAATTAATGCTCTGTTTTAATTACCTTGTCAACGCTTAGGCTGTGGACGATCTCAGTTGTCAGAAGCACCTGCAACAATCAAACAACATATTTTAGTATTATGAAAATGTTAAGACCTTATAATTAAATAGAGCCTCATTTATATGAACACTTAAAAAAGCACCAATCATCGTGACTTATAGTACTAAACATTCAATTATCCTAACAGTTATTTATACAGACTTATATAATTGTATAGTATAGTTATTGTGAATTTGTGACTAGCAGTTTGGAACACGAAAATTATTTATTTGTGAGTCAAGATGTCACTGATGTTGAAAGTGAGAATTCATAATTGTCATTGCGAAAAACTTTATATGCCGGTGAAATGGCAGCTTCACCAGTACTTATGTTTTAGCAAAACTGAAAAATTATGATGCCTAATTTATTAAATCTTATTTCTACTTGTAGTACCGCCTCATATAGAAATTACTGTATTCTCAAGTTTGTGCTGGACCACTTTATAATATTTCTAAAAGGAACTGAATTTGAGCAAATAATTGCGGAATATAAATATTTTATAAAGAAAATTAATAGGATACACGTCGTACAGACGATG
The DNA here is from genome assembly GCA_946251915.1 of Abrostola triplasia. NCBI lineage: Eukaryota > Metazoa > Arthropoda > Insecta > Lepidoptera > Noctuidae > Abrostola > Abrostola triplasia. The sequence goes on from OX276430.1 coordinate 5,807,403, forward strand.
ACTACGCAAGTTATCACTACACCAATTAGGTTGTCTATACATAAACGAGATAAAAGTAATATAAATTTGTTATTTAAAAATAATCACAGCCAATTTGCATGATTTAGCGATAAGCACACATCCTAAAGTAAGTCCTGCAGCTTATAACGATACTATTCACCTTAGCAAGGCCATTCAATTAACTGACGCCGTTAGTTTATTGACATAATAGCTTAGATTCGCCATAGGGCGAAAAGATTAAAGACTACGAGCACGCATGCCCTTATCTAGATTTCTAGATGAAGTCCCGAGTCGAGTGATTTTCAGATTCACGCCAAAGGCAAAGATATATATATATTAACAACTTATTTGCATAAACTGATTGCATGGTTATCACTTGTACCACCAAAGGCAGCTAGACATATCAGGGTGTGTTTCAATGAGATTATCATTTTAGAAGCAAATTAATCTACAAATCTCTCAGGAGACAATAGGTCGTTTGCTGGCTTGCAGGTACCTATGAGGTGTGAACGTCCGCCGTGTGATGTCGGACGTCGCGACACTCGTGTAAACAAAGCGCTACACTGACCGGGTTAACCTTGAATGGTAAATGTGCGCGGAGTTTCGCCGGGGAAAAATATGCCATTGATGCAGACGGCGTGCGTGCGTCGGGTAACGGTCACCACGAGCCGAATAAGTGGTTTAGCATGGTACGTGGAATGATAATGTTCACAGCGAGACTTGTCACGCGATTGCACTGCCCTGTCACTGCCGCACGCATTCAGAGACCCACTTTCTAACCTTGTGTCCTTGAACCATAAGTGTGTTTACGTTGTATGCTCTGAATAGTTGATTTCTCCATATCAGTAATACAAATCAAAAAGTTTTTTAACTTAGTAATGACACTCGTTACATTGAATATGCTTTACGTGAATTATGTGAGCAAATGATCCCAATATATAACATTGATGAATGAATAGGTAGATAATAGACGCGATAATGCAATATTTCGTGTAGCCAATTACAGTAGGGTGGATGTCGGTGTCGGTGTCTGAGAGCGAACAATGTGCCGCTAACGAGATACAGCGGGCCGGCAGCACACGGCGCGCGCACCGTTCCGTCAGGCAGCGTGCCGTCGCTTGCCTAACACCTCAATTCGTTCTTTGTTTACGTTGGCATCGTACTCGCCCGCGGAGCCCGATCTCATCCCGAACGCAATAAAGCTCGAAGCAAACTCACGACTCTGCAATGTCTACTCTTTATCGCCTCCGCCGAATGCAGTACGATCTTAAACGTATTTTAATAACTTCCACCCGCCGGTCGCCGTAATGGGATCACCATGCAAATGCCTGTGCCCATGCTGTACCGTTACATACCGATACCGACGGTAACGAACCGCCCCGTGAAATAAAGAAAGGCAATAATCGCAAACGGGAAATCCGATCATGCCGAGGGCGGCTAGCGGCGGCGGACAGGTTCCACTAGGAGCATCCAGTCTAACGCTACAACTATGTAAACTCAAATACATGCGCCACACTTAAACGTATAAGTATAACAGGAGGCCCCTGTCGGTTCAACGTCAAAAAACTTGAATAAGTCGAAGAAAGTGCCCTTACAAGTTCCTGTATTCGATCCTATCTTAGATCGAATGAGGTAAGTTGTTAGTGAACTTGATGTACCGAGTGTGGATTCGAAGTTCCCTTTCGTGATATGGCAAAGCGCTTTCCCTGTCGCAACTCTGCGCTCTGACACTTGCACTCTTCCTTTCTACATTACACTCACTTGTGGAACGATAATATCATTGCTATTTACTGTTATTACATTTGAACTAACCTTCATGAAGTCGTTATTGCGATCGTTGTTAGAAATAAATTTCGATTTTAATTTGCATTACATTTCACATAACTGTAACATGGCGACGCGCATCGAATGAACAAATAAATTCCTACGGTAAAGTTTCTGGCGTAATTAAATCCTTTGAATGCCACTGAACGATGTCATCTTTTTGAATATGTTTTCAATTCAAAAGGCGCTTCATCATCTCTCCTTGCAATCTGCTATTACAAAATAAGATTAACAATTTTCTCACGTCCGCATCGAGATCGAGTTAGGCGACGACAACCTCTGCAAAAAGTAAGTTGGAAATCTAATAGAGTTTGTGGCAAGCCGGTTATTTGTGTTATTTTTTTTCGCTGACGCTCAGGAGAAATGCTATGTAACGCTCGCGAACGAAGATGAAGCAACCTGACATTACAGTAATAACGCCGAACCGCCCTTCTGTCATTACTCTGTACACTTTCCTCCGGTAACTAAATACGAAACGCTTCTTATTTTTCAAGGGCATGTTCATTACAATTGCATTATAGTCCATGCTCATCTTTTGCTGCAGGCAACCGACTTCTAAATATAGGACTAGTAACGTTAGCCAGGAATCGCTTCTTGTCAGTCAAGACACATAATTGCATACAAATGTCATTTTAATTAGCAACCGGATAGACAGCGTTAGCACCTGATTAAGTGGCACGGATTATGTTGGATTAAGACTTCCTTTGATTAAGATTTGTTATGAATGTGTTGACAGTGGCGGCGGTGCGTGACAGAACTGGTCTAACAGTATAGAAGATGGGGCCATAGCGTGGTTCACTGCGCGACATGCGAGATACCCTGCGATTATGGCAACGTTGATTACAACTCACGAAGGCACTGCCGCCTCATTACGACCGCATAATTACGCTTAAAAATCAGGATACTCTTAAATGGCACATTAGGAATAGTTATGATAGATAATCAATTTTATTATATTTATTTAGTCGAGCAACACGTTTTTGAACTAGTGGACTGTATTTTGCATAGGTATGTAGATATTAAATACAAAGGTGATAGTACTAGTCAAACAATACCGAAATAAAATCATGCACGTACATATAGGTATATACCTTTCACAGTGATCAATAAATTTTACTTTATAAATAGGTAGGCACCTGTACGTCTTGCTACGGCAAGTTATTTGTAGCCATTAGTATTCCTTGTCAGTGTCATGTTATAAATATGATATAATAAAAAAAACTGACGGTTTGATTGGTGCGGAGCATAATATAATTTGGTGATTATGTAACTGTGAAATGAACCAATGTTAATCATAAGCGTAGGCATTAAAATCTATAATGTACTACTTACATTTCGTTATCTATGTTTTGGTCCGGGTTATTATTTAACGTAGGTGCAACACAAACGTAAAATGACTCTACTAAAATAGCAATTATGAGAAACCTGACCTCACTCAAAATATTTCAGCAAACAATGTTTAAACCAACACTGTAAAGGAGAATGAAAGCAACATGGAAAACAAACTGCTGATCTGCGTGCATAATAAATTTTCAGTCATTCATCATTATTGAGGATAACGGTCAATGCATCGTTTACTTGGCATTTTTGCTTGAAGCACTTATTAATTCCGAGCAACGTCTGTTGGGGGTGTTACGTAATTGCAAGAATGCGGCGGCATGCGCCTCGTCGACGTGTCGGACGGTCCTGTTCGCATGTGAACCGTATTTATTGTAATTACGTCGCTCGGACGCTGACTCTCATCGATGCGACGGGAGAGCGTCCGTATGTAACGATAACATCAACCCTATTATCTATGCGGCACTTGAACTAATTATATCGAATCACTGCTGAGATTTCATCCTGTTTGTTTGAATTGCTTGACTAGAATCTGATTAATACTGTTTTGATGAAATTATGAAATCTTAGTTACTGCATTATTCATGTCATATTTGAAACCAAGTATCATTCCAGACAGTCAATTAGTGACAATCAATTAGCTTAATAACTGTTGTTAAGATTTGTAAACATATAATCGTATTTTTTTATATAATAGTAAACACGAATCTTCTAAACACTGTATGTCAAATCGTGACGGTTTTGTTATTTAGGTATGCATAGTTTTAACCGACGAAGTAGTTCAGCAATCTACATATTTATCAGCCAGCATTAATTGGAGTGGCATTGGTAATAGTTTCCCGATTAATGCACGCGATCGTCTCTAGGTGGGTCCGTTTGCGTTATTTCGCGGTATCGCGCGCGCAATCGTAACCTCTTCCCACATAATTGGCGTGTGGGCGCGGCGGTGGTGGCGCGTTATCCCGATCGCCGCCCACCAGCGACGAGGCGACGCCCGATTAGATAGCTCGGCCCCCGACACCCCCGACCTGGGCAACACCTCCCGGCTGCCGACTGCCGACGCACCCGGCTAACTGGGATCATCTCCTGACGCGATCTCAAAACTCATAAAGCAGTCTCGTTAGTTACACACTTACATCGCATGCGCTCCAGCCAATTGTCAATAAATTGGAAATTTATTGTATTTGATAGTTGGCGCTTGATTCATTACCAATAAAATAGTAAATCAATCAGGCACTGAAATGTTTGCTGCTCTTCCTTCTATTTTTAGCTTAAACCATTATCCTTAATAAGGCGGCGTATCTCTCGGCGGCTGTGAGACAATAAGCCTCGAAGCTAACCCTTATTAGCGATAAGAAGTGGCACTGGCTCGCCCGTTACGCAAGACGAGATGCTCGGTAGACGGTTCATTAATTGCGTATTGTCGAAGCTCCCGCGGCCGACGATCACATCTAGTAAATCGTCGCAAGTGATCTCACGACGTTCTTATTTCCGCCCGTTACGTGACCAGCACAGCCATGCAAGTTTCTCTTGTATGGCAATGGTTAATAAAATTTAATGTATGTACAGCTAAAATTAATCGGAAGCATCGATGATAGGCGTGCACGTTTATGCCGCCAGGATAAACACAGATAAACGCGAAGACCGTTAAGTTGATTTAGCACGTCGGTTCCGCCCCTCTTTGGCGGTATTACAAACAATTACTGGAGTATATTTTGCCTGAATCACGTCATGTGTTGAGGCTAATTTACTGGCAAACTACAACTACTTACCTAGTCCTAATAGTCCTGAGCTTAATAATGCAATGGTCAACATCCTGAACACGTCTAGAATTCCGTTTAGAAATATAAGAAATGGTAATTATTTACGTCCAGTTCTTGAAATGCGCACGAGGATCTTTCTAAGAAGCTCTCTATAATTTAAGTCTGCTTGGTACTCAAACCACTCCCGACAAATTATGATTATACCCCATTCACTTTCTAGTTAGCGTAACAAATAGCTCAGATTTTTTGTAAAGTTATTAAATATTTTTGTTTGTTACCTACTTTAGGTTTAAGATACCTATATTGATTATTTAATTCAATAGTCGGTAGAGCTAACAAATTCCATTACAACATCGCACGCATTTATCGGTATGGTTGACGTTAATTGACGAAATGCGAAGTAGTAGTGTTAGCGACGACTGATTTATACACGCGCAAATCGCTACTCAATTTGCATTGGATCTATGTAAAGCGCCCACTCGGGCACTCGTTACCGCGATCGTCGCCGTCTTCGACATACTGGGCTCACGACTAAAACTAGGAATGTTTTATCTCCTATTTTTAATGTGCTCACTTCTCTAAATATGCTGGCTAAGTATTTACCGACTAAAACATTTTACGTATCCTCAATTTGAAAAATTATATTTTCATCACAAAAGCCTTAGCTATTTAATTAACTATGACACGTATAATAATAATCGTTAGAAAAGACTACATCATATCATGACCACATTGGTTAAACACGAACACAATTCCGCAGGTTGTAATTTAATGCTGTGACTGGAACCGCTGTTCAGTGGCTGTTAACATGTTTTCCGTAAAGGTTAGAACGGATATAGGAAAATACTGTGTTAGATAAAATTGTGAGCATTGTGTATGTGTGCACATTTACAGTTAGTGGCCCAAAACACAAATAAAATTAACGAAAGACAGCAGTAAACGACCGCACAGACACATATCCATTGCGGTGTAAAATAGCGGCGCGCGCAGCAAATGACATTCCACATTCATGCCACGCCAAATAAGTGCGGAACGTGGAGCGTATTTAGGTCACACACTGATTCTTGGTAATAGAAGTGTAGAGCGTAAAGCTGCAAAGTTTCACCGCAAGTAATCTTACAGACGTATAAGAAGTTCCTTTGCTAATTTGCGGACCGTGCGTTTCGGGCTGCGGTCACGCGTATGCCGACCGCAGCCGAATTCCGCTACTGGTACGTGCGGCGTCGCTCAAGACGGTAGCCATCGATCAACCATCACCCAGGCAGGTGCTACTTTATTAGCTAGCGAACGTCACTCCAGAAGTACGTCCATATTAAATAACTATACCAAAACAATCCTAATGGGTTTCGCTGATTAGTTCGTCGATTTAGCAAACTACATATGCATTTTTAGTTTTATCGTTATATTCACACAACGTGTTCACAATGCAGCACTCCGCTAAACGATCTGTTGCGCATTCCGACTGGTAATTAATGTGAGAATTGGTTCTAATAGGGTTATGACGGTATTATAGATAATTTGATGTTAATCAATGCAATTGTAAACGATTCTGTGTATTTTTATTTGATGCAAATTGCTTTGTGAGATCAATTTGATTAACTAAATATTGCATTAATGGACTATAAAATGAATTAAAATATCGTTATAATTTTTTCAATTACGATTAAGTGTATATTTACTGTACTGCAAGTATTTTTGTTCGTGTGTCATTAGCACACATTTGTAGTTCTGATCTCAACCCCTTTATTGCAAGCACCATTAATTTTGCCGGCATGTAATTCTTCTGTTATTAGCTACACATTGTAATTACAAATTTGTGTAGTTACCACGTCTCAATTATAATTAGATCACATTTTTTAATGGCACGTTCCGCATCGTGGTCGGGCAAATTAATAACGCCTGCATGTACTGTGAAGATTCGTGTATGACATAATATATTATCTACTAGTCGTTGAAGGGTAATTACTAGTATTCGTAAAGTTATTCCTATCTGTCCATAATTAAGAACACGTGCAGTTTAAAAGGTCAAGCAAAATTTAAGTAATTTAGTTTAATTAAAATGTTAGACACGAAATCGACGCAAATACCAAAATACTTTAGATAATTCACAGATCGTTTATTTTTTACACTAACAAAAATAAGTAGTAACAAAGCTAACCATAACGTTAACGGTTAAACCTAGATAATTCTAAGAAAAATAAACAAAACATTTCGCATCGAGCCTGTCAGTCAAGAGACACGCTAATGTCGCCTAGTATTGCATCTAGTTTCACTTACGGTGCACGCAGTTTTTCGCCGGGAACGCGATCGCGGCCGCGATCAATAGCTCACATTGTGCTCGACGACGCGACGCCCGCGCAAGTTGCATAATGTGTCAGTCGTGGGAGCGACTACAGAGCCGCGCCGTTATGCGACGCACGCCACTGGTACCGTTCCATTAGTGATTTTATTAGACGATTCGCGTGTATCGCCCGTAATCAATTTGAGCACATTGCAGGCGTTGTAAGTCGCCCCACTTGCAACGTATTATAGAGCATAAAACGCTTTACAGCCACGTTCTCCATTTAAGCTCACACGGTGTTTCATTCCGGGCTAATGTAAAGCTTGCTGTGTATAATTTTGTTTTGTCCGCTTTATCTGGGACGCAACAGTATATCACGAATTTGCAGATAAACCGATGCGATGGAACGCGAGTGTTTCGATCTCTTTATCTTTTAAATTAATAGATTTTTTATTTCGCCAATTATTTAGCAGGCGGAGTTATTTTAATGCGGTATCAATTTTTTACTGATTAATAATTATTATCAAACTATACCGTTTTTATTTGGGCATAGCTAACCATGAATATTTGTTAATTATTTGCGGTATCCATTAATTAATCTCAAAAATTTCAACCTAAATTTTTAACGACAGAAACGTACGGATTATTATTTGGTTATAAATATTAAATTACAAATGTCTTCGTTGCAGATGATAAACGAGTTACTGAACTTATCCTTTTGGCTTAACATAAACATAAGAATCGTCGTCTTAATTAAAATTTAAAATGTAAGCGGTTTTATATATTTATTACTGTATCAACTGTTCTCGTGAATAACTTCCAAAATCCTCGGTAGCATGTCGTAAATTTAAATACACCAATAATTTTTATTTTAATATTCGAGATTTCTTAAGATATCTTCTTTATTGTTCCACTTGACCTCAAACCTCGTATAACGGTACTTCCGAATTTTCAGTAAAGTTTATTTTGTTTTTTTTATCTTTTCAGCGGATGAAAGTATTGCTCTCATTTTTTAACTCTAAAGTGGACTAAAGCCATTATGTATACGTTTTGGTATGAACACGGAAACTGGTTTGCGAATATCGGTGAATTTATTATAGTGTCAATATTTGGGTATGGCGTGGTATCCGTGTCGATGAGTCAACGGTGACCGCTCACACCCACGTCTATTGTTAGTCGCTGGCGCAGGTTCCCTCATTTGCATACCCATCTCTCCATAAACAAACATAAGCCCCATTATTTTTCTGATATCGGAATTTTACGATGTTGCTAAAATAAAGTTTCATTTTACTGTTAGTTATGCATTTATTCGAATTTCAATTTATATTTATTTTTAAACTTATCACTTATAATTAAAACATGACGTCATTGGTATCAGTTACTTTGCATTCTTTTGAACAGACGTAAATAATTCTGGTCACTTTTTTATTAATAATATACTTTTACATATATTATGTATGTATTTGAGATATTGGTTGTATCGGCGTTTAATTTATGCGAATTCTACATATTTTCCGTCCTAATCTAGGTCATGGTCTGCTTTTGGGCCATTTTTATCTAAATCCGTACTTCAATTAAGGCTTGATTGTTTAACATACATTCAAAATTACAAACTTTCACATTTCTTATTTTACAGTTAAGTTGAAATCGTAGCAAGGAGTGAGGTAGAAAATAACTGTACTCTTCATAAATCGGGAAAGACAAATTGTATATTAACATTGGTTATTACATTTATTACAAATAAAAATAAATTTCGTTACGGGACACCTGTTGTAGGAGGGTCCGTCAAAACCACGCACCCGCACCGCGGCCGGGTCATTCACCCCGACACGACGTAATTAAAATCCTTCATGGAAAGCACGCCTGATGGAATCCATCCTGACCCCGCTCACGACCGCCTAGTGCCCGCCCTTTAAACGTTACTTTATAAATAGGAGCAACCCAGCTTCGTGTCTCTTACACTATGCGATACAGGAGCTACGAAAAAAAAACTTAATTAATCCCCATCTTAAACTTTCGTTTTGTATGTATGCCGCATTTATTTGTTTATTACTCTGACAGCTTTAAAGTGGTTAAGGTTGTTAAAAGTGTAGAAATAAAAAAGTTACTTTTTTACATGCTATGCCTAGGTTTCTTATTACTTTTTCAATTGAGAACTAAATATATTATAATATTCTCAATTGTAAATGAAAACAAAATACTTTACTATATTCTCATCTTAGTGGGTAGGTATCTTGAGTACGATTAAGATTTTGCTCTATAACTAGTAACGATATAATAATTTATTAGTCACGGTTAATGAATTTTGATTTATTATACGATTCAATTAAGCATTTTGAAAATACCGAATTTGATCGTCGTATTAATAGCACCGGTACCTCCATTAGAAAATTAATTTAATGATCGGTCAATGAAACTATTTTATTTCATAAATAAAATCGAATAGTTAATTTATGACTATCAACATAAACAAATATCTAAAAATAAGATTATTTTCTTTTCCGTTTCGTTTTGGTTTCCCGATTTTACTAATTTTCTCTTAAATCAGAATAATCAGGAAATCGGCACGTGGTATCGCCTTGTGCCCAATAATCGCTGATGGCGTGTCGCCGGCACTGCGCGCGCGCAGTCACGAACCGCGATCCACCGCTGTTCTCACGTGACCCCTTTTAATTATAATCTCAAGGCTCACAATCGGGTCAACTGAATATGTTTATCAAAATTTTGTTTTGATTTATGTTTCGTACTTAAATGGCATCTGTCAGCTTATAAGCCTGTAACTTTTTGTACTTTTTTCTGAGACTTTCAAGTTCAAACATTTTAGTTGGTGAAATAAATTATTTAACTACTTATAGTAAATGTTTAGTAATAAGATCTTAGAACTTTGGTGTTCCCAAATATCGCAGATGTCGTTTAGGGCCCATATTTGTATAACAAAAGTAATTGTATGCCTCGAGTTGTTAAGAAAGGACCTGAAAATAACTCTATGGACCTCATTACTCGCACTTCACTCTCTCCTATTATGATAATGAGGTCTTATATTTTATTGCTGATCGTAATTCCGAAAGCTAATTTTTGCAAATTACTTTGGCACTTATATTTGTAAAATACTAGTTAGAAATAAAACTATTAATTTTACCTTCAAACGACGTACTTTATCGATGACGTCAAAATATGAATAGTGTACGGTTTCACCTGAAGTTATATTTCACTGTTGCAACATTCTGACAAGATTCATGACTTAAACATAAAATATAAATAATTCAGGAAGTATTCCGGTGCTCGTAATTTATACCCAAGCAAGCATTTCTTTGAAAATGTACCAGACCAGAAACGTGACAACCGATTTTTTATGGCTCTGCTACTACAGTTTACGTACAAATTGGAGCTCGTAAGTATCAAAGAAATTCTCCAAACTCCGTAATGTATCGGCTGTACGTTAGGTCGTAAGTTGTGGGTTCGTGATCCAGTTCCACACAGTTGGTACTCTGGTACCAACATGACCCGAACCCCGGTCGTGCTCTCCGGATCGTTTGTTATACTTTTGCGGTTCGCCAACGCTACCAGTTGTTCCGTGTACAATTGCGGACCTAGATACCTTAGGTAGTGAGCTAGGACCTAAATAATGTATTCGTGGGAAAAATCTAAGATTTTTTTCTTTTGGTTTTTTTGTTCGTATTAAGCTTTTGTGAAGCTAATTTCACAATGCTCGTCACAATGACTCATTAAACACATCAAGTTTTATGTCTATCAGAATACAGATGTAACGCATAATTTCAGTTACCTACTCATTTCCAACTGGCTGGTTGTCTTAATTAACTAATTATTTATTATTCGTATTTTTTATATCTTCGTGTACAGCATCAATATCGCTTGTTACATTGTAACTATTACTTTATTGCCATTAATATATAACCTTACCTTTAATATCAAAACATTGTTATTTTCTTTTATTTATTAAATTGAAATCGAATCACCTAAAAAGCCTCCAAAAACGTGAACTAGAATAGAAAACATTTTGTTTCAAAGTTTTGAATGTCCTAAATATGTTGGCGAATTTACTTCTGACTATAAAATAAAATAAATTTTATTATTATTATATCGCAGTTCTCACAATTGGGTGTAATTTAATTCAATAATAACATTTAGATATTATTGCACCTTATTTTTGGCGCTCGTTGATGTCTTTCCTTCGCGATCACTGCAGAGCTTAGAACATTTTCCGACTCATTTGTCGTGCATTAGTTTTGCAAAGAGTTTTATATTCATTACTGTACTTTTGTATTCCTATTATTATATTGGTGTGGTAATTGAGCGTTTTAAAATATTTAAAGTTAATATTTCAGTACTTGTGGGAATAACTAACATAACATCAATTTACAACAACTGTTTGTTTTACAATATATAATATCGTGTGTAGACTAATTAGAGGTAATTTGCTAAAGTTGTAAGTTCTAACTTAAAAACGATGTAATAAATATAATTTCTTCTCGCAAAGGGAGGCAAACGCAGCGACTCTAAATATAGCGCAGTGCCATTATTGCTATATGCGCATCGGAGCTTATCGCTCTATACACGATTGAAGACAAGCTCGCGCGCATGAGCGCAAAAACCTTCCTCTACATACCCTAACGGTACGCAATACACACTACTCATTTTTCTAAGTTATCATCAATTTATTTTTCCTCATAATACGTTTCCTGAAAACGGTATCAATTGATTGACGCTATTTAATCTTTATCTATTTTTCTTGCCTGAATTTTTTTAATTGAGTCGTAAACAAAAAGTAGTGCTTAAAATTTAAAAGACTCCTTACATTCTTTTTGCCATTATAGTACACTTTACATTGCATATTTGACATAGTTCATTATTTTAGTGGCAGTACAATATATGACTATTATTTTCAATCATAAATATTTTTAATTCTGACCTAAGTTGCACTTGCACCGGTGGCTCAGCGGACAACAACCATAAAATATTTAATAAACCAGTTTATTGAACGGGATCACCTGGCTGCTCCCGAGCTGTCCAGGACTGCGATCTCAGAAAAATATTTCAACTGGATTTTTAAAATATCTTAAATAAATCTGAAGCCTAGGAAAATTATGTTAGCATAATTAGGGACGTACCTTGTAAGGGCTACGGCAAGGATATTCGAATATTTTGCGTCACGTGCTTATTATAGTTCAAACAAATTTCAACACGCAGTTCATGAACTTTTCACTGTTCGTATATCACAGGCGGGTCGCACAGTCCTCGGGGTAGCGCGCACGTTGGTCGCGAGTAGTGTCGCGGCCACTCTCGACGAGACACTGAACTTGCCGGGGTGCGCCCCAACGGTTATAACATAACACGTCTGACGTAACCTTAACCTTGCAAGAAGAAGAGGAACGAGCCGCCGAAGGACGGAGAGAGAGCGCGATAGTTTCGAGAGAAAGGGAGAGATGGCGGTCGCCGGACGCGCGGACGTCGCGGTCCGGCCGCCGTCGGGCGCGCCGGCCGACCGCATCCCACTTCCCATACGTATCGCGGATAATGTTTATCTTTCACACTACTGTTTGATTATAAACATTTAAACAAATTAAGAAATATATGACACCATACGTGATCTTAAAAGGCTTTTGTTTGCCGTACACCCAGAGAGCTTTGATGAGGCAATCGCTAAGTAGATAATTACAAAATCAATAACTGCAAAACATTTCAATGATAATATTACCTACATTCAACAAAATACATAAAATGTATGATGGAAGTATTGCTGCTAGCATTAGCGACACATTTCTAGGTATGCTTTGTATGAAGGAACCAGTCACGCGTCCATTAGCAAAAGCACGGTCTGTTGCTTCATCTATTATATGCCAAGTTTCTGGGTATGCCTACATTGAAAAACCGCAACTTCCAGGAAATAGAACTCCATGTTGGATTGACGGATTAATGAAAGATGCATTTTTAATCTATTTAAAAGAAAATAGATAGCTTTAAGTGTTTAAATTGTTAGAAGCTTATGTATTCTTTCTTAAGAGTCCCATATTGCGAAATTCTAAGTGACCTAAAAAAAACGGTATTTAAAAATAAAATATGAATGGCATCGTGAATATGCTGCCAGTACAGTACAACACGAATCTATTATTCATAGTTGTCAATAGCTCAAGGATCACTCGGTCACATCTATCTATAGGAAAAGGTCCCCGAATTGTAACGGTTAATCTGACTCGCATTGCAATACTTAGTAAAATAGAAACCTTATTTATATACCACTTTGTTTCTTTGAAGTACTCAGCAAAGTGCAGGATTATTGCGCTAGTTTTAGTAGTTCTGGACCCGACTTAAGTTTAAGAACTATACTGGCCTGCAGAACTAAGCACAACATTTAAAAAAATTCAATTGTTTCTAAACTATAGAAGTTAGAAATTCAAAATAAGAAACTTGTTATAGCCAATTTTATCAGCTTTCTTTGAAACTATAGCAAACTATACATTAATTACATTAAGTCCGAGCTTTTTATTTTAGTCCTTTTTATTTAGTTTTAAATTTATTGCAATTTTAAAAGTGTGATACTTAGTTTTGCAGGCCAGTGTAGTTTGCTTTCCTTCCTCCTTGACACGCGTTAAAATTTGAAACACAAAACACTGCGTGCGTAATTATAAGGGACGTGCAAATTAGCGCACTTTAAATGCTGTAAAGTTAAGACCATATATTAGAATTATGTCTGTTTGCAAACGTTCACCTCGTCTACATCACTACGAGGAAACTGTTAGGAAATAGTTATTTACATAAATCACGTAGCACGCGAGACGATCCTCAGCTTGACCCACAAACACAAATATGTATGCCGAACTGCACCTGCGTCTCAATAATAATAAACAATCTAAAAGTAGGGTTGTATATTTCGTATTAATAGCCATATTACAATATACATTGCTTTTAAACTCATCTAAGAAGATCCTTACGTGAATACATTTCCATCAATACATATTTAATCGATTATAGACAATATGGTTTAGTTGAAAGAATGTGGATATGCTCCACGCCTAGCCTTCTTCTGACATAAGCTACATGTTTATGCCGTTGAAAAATATTGCCAATACGGTTAGATATAGAATAGTTACGGTTACAACATATGAAATACTCCTAATAAATTACCCTAAAAATAACAACTTTTCTGTTTCGAACGATAGAAAAATTCCAAGTTTAATCGCGAAGTCTCGGCGGATATAATACGAGAGTGTATTACATAATACATGTATTCGTAAATGCTTCAACTTTATTGCTGTCCACACAACAATAGAGACAGGTGAATAAACTAAGTGGTATAACCATAATTCACAGTACTTACTTACTGTATGACTTTATTACCTACAATGCAAGTTGAATAAGTATTATAAAGCGTTCAATTGTTACTCAAATTGCTCAATCTTTTACTCTCATCCTCACATTCGTGAATGAAAATGTAAAAGCATTTCGCTTTCAAATGGAACAATTGCGACGTTTTGCCTAATGACATGTGCCAAAGAAAAGACTATGTCGATGACCTCCACTTTCTAAGACGTCTGAACTTGAAAACTGTTTATTTAACATTTTTTATTTACTTTTCACTTGACTTTTCAGTTCCATTGATTTCTTTTAAATAAAAAATAATACTTTCACATGCAAAGAGCCTTAGAGAAATTGGACCCATTAAATTAAAAATAAGCTTAAGTGTGTGTTGTTTGTTCTGAACTAAAATAGATTTCTACATGGGTGAATGTATTATATTCGATTTACATAAATGTGTTGACTGACATAACGTAACGTTTCAACAACTCAATTGTTAAAACTTGTTACTTATAATGTTTATTTAATGCGTAGATATATTATTATCTAATAGAAGACGATTCGTTGCAATCTTAAACATTATATTAACCTTCTATCTATAATATGTTAGGGTTCGCAGTAATATTTGTATGTGTCATACATATGTATACATATCTAATAGCATAAAATAGTACTATTAGTAGGTATGTAAACATTGTAGAGTAAGTGCCCATAAGAGTTAATTCTTAGACGGACGGTCGAGAGATAGCGTTTCTTAGTTAGTTTAAATACTACTTTACTGGTTACCAAGACCCAAGTAATATTATATAGTTTAGAATAACGTATAATCAAACCCAACCAATAAAAACCACAATGTTGGAATAACCCACTTTAAGTTAAAGCCGCAAATATTATAACAACAGGTTATTAAAACATTATCCTAATCTGTTTATCATACAAACCATTTTCGGTATGGTAGTTGTGTTTTCGATTTTACACCTACATAATGACAGCAATAAATCAATGTAGGCCTACTTTTACCGAAATCAGGTTTTTGAACACATTATTAAGATGTACCTAAAGATAACTCAGTGTGAACATTCAGTAGTAATTTAGATCTGTATCTACATGGTAATATAGTAGTACCTATAGGTACGGTGATACGTTATGCGCATGTCGCGTATCGTTCGTCATTTGACGTCATGCTCGATGCGGCGGCTATGATAGAGACGTTTAGCATGCTAAGGTCATTGCGACCTATCAATGTGTATGCACACGATCATTCTTTTTACCGTAATCGTAAGCTCATAATCTTCATTAGAGCGCTCGATTCATCATGGTTTCACATCAATTCATCAAGTTCCCTCTTTGTCAATTATTACCTCATAAAAGAATGTTCCCAAGACTATCTGTAGTTTGTTATGCTTCACATCATATTTCCCGTCTGAGTGCCTATTACGCCCCGGGATATGATGCTACTCATTCATTTATTGGCCGATGATACGTATCTTATTGTTTATTACGATATGCAATTTTACATGTTAGATAAGATAACTTCAATAATTAACAACAACAGCTATGAATAGTGTGCGTCGTGCTATAAATCTCAGTTTTAATGATACCGGAAGTCTATGAGCTATATCTTTTAATTGTATTTTCAATAAAAAAAGTTGGGGTTACACTAGTTAAGTTGAATAAAATAAAAACGCAAGTCGTTAGTTCCAACCCATGAACTAGTTAAAGAAAAGTCGGAAAATGTTACGTTACTTACTATGTAGGTACGTTTATGTACTCTCCTACAGGTAGGTGTAGTGATAAATAAGGTAAGTGAATGAAAGACTTTTTTAAGTGTAGGTATTTCATTTCAGTGCATTTTAGGTACACAGTAAATTTATAGGTAAAAAAATCTTATTGCTATAAGCTGTTTTCGAATCGACAAGTACTTCATTATATTTTATTAGCTAAGTTAATTAGCTAAGCACTTATATCGTCACGTTTCCTCAACTGATTGGTGCCGCCAGTATTCTAAAGATGCGCTTACACGGCCAACACATAGTAGGCAATTCTTGGCAATTTCTATACAATTATTGTATTGCCATACATTGCTAGGTGTTGCCGGGACATCATTTTTAATAAAATTGCGCAATTAATTGCCCGTATAAGCGCACCTTAAGTTCACTATTTCATGTTGGACACGCCTGTACCACTGATGCTGTAATGTTTTACTCTCAGCTTTAATTCTCTTAATATTTCTCTGGGTGGTGTTGAAAGCTTTTAAACCTGTGGCTTTAATGAAGTGCTTTATGCCTTATGAACAGAAATGATTAAGATAGTATTATTTAAGTTATGCGATATTCAATTTTATTGTTCTGATATTACAGTAGGTTATTAGATATAGGTACCTATTACCTTTTGATTATGGTAGGTGCCTAGTTTATTTACATTTAAATTTAGTAGATAAGTATATAGAAATTGGAACATTTAACGTTTTTAGTAAATTAATAAAGGAGTGTTTTCTTTAAGTTGCTCCACTAATCTATGATATGGATTAATGCAAACTACACCTACCTTATTGACTAAATTGCTTTCTTAATTTATGATTTCCATCTAACCATTTCATTTGAATAAACTCATCCGTATACTTTCGAATTATAATAAATTGTAAATCCTATAAGTATAAAAATATTTAATTTCACGTAAACATCGCGTTTTACCGCTATCTGCCGATCCTTATTTACGACTAACATTTCTCTAAAACTTGATATAAAAGAGCAATGTGTTTTAATTTCTTATTACTTGCGATTATACTTATGAAGTGCGATACGTGGGAGTATAAGCTTGAGGCCGATAAAGGGAGAAAACCTTGGTCCACCCCTTTGGGGAATATGTATGATTATCTGTAGCTATGGATGTAGTATTTGCCCGATATTTGATTCACTAAACCGCCATCGTAATTCC
The DNA here is from genome assembly GCA_946251915.1 of Abrostola triplasia. NCBI lineage: Eukaryota > Metazoa > Arthropoda > Insecta > Lepidoptera > Noctuidae > Abrostola > Abrostola triplasia. Next base: position 5,824,860 of record OX276430.1, read on the forward strand.
TAGTGCTACAGGTAATGTGTGCAATGTCTGAAACGCACGCCAAGAACGAAGCTTTGTAATATACCTAACAATGTAATTAACCCCCTTCTTATAACTAAAAGCGGTTTTCATATTTATACCCAAACTATCTGGTTTCCTTATTAAATAATAATGTAGTTACTATTTAACCGAGTTTATAAACTTAGTAATAACTACTAAAAAGCTAAGGTCAATTCGTTTATACAGTATGCATAGAACCACCATGCAGAGTGTTCACTTTTAGTATTAATTGGCTGTTACTTTTGTAAATCCCAGAAGGTATAAAATGCCTGTGATTTCGTATTTATACGTTTATAATGCATATTATAAAGCGACTAGCTGTATCAAGTTCTGCCAACATTGTAAGCGTTAAAGCTTTATAATCATAACTAACAGCCTAGCAGTTCTGTGAAGTAAAATTAAGTGTCCCTATTGAGTTGTGCGGGGCTGAAAAGCGCGAATTGTTACATCCTCCTTGCAGAATCTTAACGTCATTATGTGGACCCACAATGTTGCAAGATATTCGTTCCCACAAAACAGCTTTTTAGCATAACAAACCCAAGATGCTTGAATACCTGAAATTCTTTAGTATTTCGTTTTAACTGTTATGCGGTAAGTGTAAATCAATTGTAGGTACATGTTTATATAAAAAAAAAACATTGCCAAATTCCGCAATAGTTGTTGAAATATTTACGTGGCCTGTTAAACCCGTTTTATTGGTGTTTAATTAACATAATTAGTCATAAATTGCTTTAATTATTTTTAATTATGTTCCGAAATGTGTCATTTATTACACTAGCCTTTAGTAAGGATAATCCAGTAGTTTCAAATCGTGTTAGTTCTCATAAGCAGGCGTAGGCATCATTGTAGATCACATTTTTATGTACGCGTCCAACATTTTGACCACCGACGTACCTACCTACCCATAACTCTACCACAATCTTACCGGTTCATCGGTGTACAACCGTGCCTTACATTTCGTGTTTGTTAAAAACATTTACAATTTGCAATCGTTTCGCGGCCTGACTGTTAGAAATCTTTACCCAGAAACACGTTTTATTTATAAGACTCACTGGAAGCCTCTTGTATCCTTCGCTACTTTTTCTCGATCTCATTTTCTTTTAATTTATGCAAACACATTTTCCTTGATGGAGTCTCTTTTCACACGTTCCAAGATTACACCGAGTCCGATCTTAATCAACGGACGCGGATTTTTTATGACGCCTTATGAACCAGGAAATATTCCAGGCTCCAAAGCATACGATGTAAAATGCAGAACGGTTTTTTTATCTCAATAGTAATCATTATACGACTGCAGAATACATTTCTTTAGAAGATATATAATTAATAATAAATAAACCTTGAAAGTATTATGTACTACATTTAACGGCCCACATTAGATCAAAAGGTGTTTGAATACAAACATACATCGTATTAATTCATGAGCACATCAATCATGCTCTGTCGGGCCGGACGTAATTACTTGTTTATTCAAGATGAGTAGATATTTGATTATGAATTAGTAACATTTCTTTTGTGGACTGTACTCGAGTACATATTAAGAAATAAATTGTCTGTAATGAGCTTTAGAACACTTCACCTTTACACTATTCATTATAGCATTATTCGAACATGCAAAATAAACAACGCATCGATATAATCTTGCGGTTAGTAAGAATAAACGTTCGAAACAATATTCCTGTAGATATGAGAACGATACGCAATGAGTGGACGCATTTATCGCACTTAATTGCAAACTTACAATTGACTTTTAAAATTGCTTTCCAAGAGTTTATAGATATTGTAGCTTATTGAGAAGGTAACGTTGCGTCGCGTCGTATCTATTTAACCGGCAATTTTATTCAAACTGCTGGATATAAGATATCGTATAAAATAATCATACAATCAAACTATGACCACAATTTAAGGGGATTACACACAAAAGAAATACTAAACATACTCTTAACTTCTCATTACTTCTATTAAAAGAAATACCGTTCTTGTTGCGAAGCATAATAAGCGTTTAAAAAACAGAAAATGTAGGTAATACCTAGGTAGGTACTGTTTCTATCATAAATATAAACATAATTGAGGAGAAGGAATTTTAATTTTCTATAAAGTTTTTGCGCATCGACATAGGATAAACGGTGTATTGACAGAAGGCCAGCTAATATCCTACAGTTTATCCTACTTAATTTTCATTCATAGAGTTGTCTCACTCATATTTTTTACTCATTAAATAACACCTATCCTGTACACGAGTCATCAAAGTAAATTATTCGAACGGCCCGCAGATTATAGAAATTACCGACACAAAAGCTTTGAAACACTCGCATTACATTTAATATCTTACATAATTACTTCAGTTGTCTTTCATAATAGCTTTTGCCCGCGGCCCATCTACGAAGGAGTATATTGGCAGCAAAAAGTAGTGTCATGTTCCCTTCAATTATAATTATTATTGTTTGGATCACTTAACTTGTAAGTTTACTTACAAATTTTTACATCCAATGCTGAACATAAGCATCAACCTCGGACAGCTACAATGAATTCTTGGAAAGCGTGTGCACTATAATAATCCCGCTTGACAGACGGAGGGGTGACAGACGCAGTAAATTGTTTTCATTGAACAGGTGAGGCAGGAGTCGAACCACTTAACAAGGCCTCGCAGGTACCCGTAATAACTAATACGAACGCGAAGTTTACATGTCTAAGTAACCCCTCCTTACAAGGACTACGCGATATTTATGGCTTGACTAGCCCAAATGGAGTAGGCTAAATGTATTCTTATTAATTGGTAAGTTTAGTTCAGAAATAAGTATAGGTAGTAATAAATAAATAGCCCAAAATTTTTGAATATGTCCACAATGAAAAAGTGGTTAAAGTTTTAAAACTATCATCCCTCTGCTATCTGTTTAATCTTCAAATATCTAGATATAATCTATATATATAAAAGAAAGTCGTGTTAGTTACTCCACTTATAACTCAAGAACGGCTGAACTGATTTAGCTGAAAATTGGCAGGGAGGTAGCTTAGAACCGGGGGAAGAACATAGGATAATTTTTATCCTGTTCCCGTGGGCAAAAAACAAATTATCAGAAAATTGTTTTTTGAACGAATTCGCTTGGAGCTCCGCCAATACAGCTCACGTAATAGGTACTAGGATAACAGAAATATAATAGAGATCAATCAATTGGCTTGTTTGCATTTAAAAAATTGCCTGCAGCGGCCGTGTTTTATAATGTTGGGGTACAAGGATAACAGAAGTCTAATGGAGTTTACTGAAATGCAAATTAAACGCGGGTGAAAATAAAACGCGGAGCGCAGCTATAAAAATGTAAGTTTCCCTTGGTCACACCATCGTAAGCTGGCTTGCAGTGAAGACTTTAATGAAAAACGTAATTTTGAAAGGAAAGTACAAAAATCAAATGTAGACATTTGATTCCACGAATTTCTATGAATCTGAATGACATGCCATTCGAGTTCGGGTATTTCCAGTGCGGCTTGCATTTGCAATGCCGATAGATAAATCGCAAAGGCAGTCATTAAGTACTCATGTGGTATCAATCTTGGAAATCCATATTTTTACATGGTCCATTGTATGTCGCCTATTGCAATGTCGGAAAACCATTATTTATTTAGGCACCAGAAAAAAAAACTAACAATGTTGTTTATCAAAAAGCATTACAATAATCAATATCTATTATGTTTCTGATATATTTGTTAACGAGTTATTTCAGTTCAAATTAAATAATGATGGCTTATGTAACACAGAACTACGTCTGTCGGGTCAGCTAGTTTTAAATAGTTTTGTTTGCGTTCAAGTAAAAAAATATTCTAATTGTTACCAATGCATGGAATATCTTGAAAGAACTTCTGGAATTCATTCAAAATTATGGAACCTGTAACGTACCTCCATTTATCCAGGCATTCCAGGCACTTTGGATAATAAGTATGCAAGCTCACTCAAACACAGGTTAGAATTGGAAAAAGTTTCGTCACGCCTTATAACCCGAAGGGGTAAGCCGAGATGTGTTGTAGAACACCCACATTTCACCGATTGCAAGCCATTTACTGCGCTCAATTGTAGACCCCGGGCTGCTACTGAGAAATACATATCAGAAAAAAAATACACAGAGAAAATAAGAACTAGTAAAACGAGAAGATATCAATGCGAGTAGAAACTGCACGTTATTATTTACGACTACACGTTAAATCTAATAATTTAGAATAACATAACAAATGTGATAAAAGAAAATAACCTCAGGGAAAGTGTTAAAGTATTAACACTTAATTATATAAAAAAAACACTCTTAAATATTGTAATGTTACATGTAAGTATAGACATGTTATCTTGGCTTTACCTGCTTCGTTATAAAGAGTCTTAGTACCTAGCAAGCCAGCCTAGAGTTAGTAAGAGATTCCAACAGAAATAGTTTCGGACAACTTACATTTATTTCCGAGCTTTAAAGAAATAGAGAACCAACGCAATATAGGTTGACAGCAGGATTTACACTAATAGTCGAAGAGAAGGTTGTATTTTTACTTATTTTTTTATTCTATGGAACTTTCACTGGTTGGTTCAATAGTAAAAGTTTAATAAAACGTTTATTCCACGTCTTAATTTCACGTGTTTGTCCAACATCTTAAATAACGGCAATGACATGGGCAGTGCGGCTGCGGCATGCGCGTCAAACGCACTAACTACATTCATATATTTCTTAAATGTCAATACAGTTTATTGCCGTCTAACGCAGCATCAATCAATCTATCACTGATATACGTAAACCAGTAGTTTTAGTAATCAACTATCAAAATGCTCGTACTGAGAAATTTTAATTAAAGTTCAATCAAAGAAAGAAATTGTATCTTCTGTAAGCTGGATTTAAAATGAATTACATGTTATTCGATTACGTTTTAATAGAGTTATACTCGTAAATGGACTGACTTTCTTTTTCAGTAGCTTTTAATATGCATGAAACCGTGCGCTATCATTAAGTTCCTATCATATCATACCAGTCCGGTTCTGTAAAGATAAACGACTTCATGGTAGCCATTTTCCCACATACTTATTACAGCGAGGATACAATAAAGACGTGATTTCGTCAAAGTGCCGCCATCTCCTGCCGAGTCCGCGACGTAATAAATTCTCCGAGTCAGAAGTCAAACTAAGCCCCATAATAATTAGCAGGCTAGCGCTAGCCCTTCAGGTGCTCAACCTTATGGCTAGAGACTTTGTTTCTTCAAAAGATAGTATCATGCTTGGTTAACAGCGTAGCTCGCTTTAGTGTGCATATTAAATAATTATGTTATTAACCATTATATGCAGAAAATCTTTAGGTACATAAAATAAAATTTTATATTACGTTATTCCTACTTATCACTCAGTTAATACATCTAACCGCAAATGCATCTAAACGAGGAAATAATATGATTGTACGGAATTTCTGACATAACATGTATTTCTTACACCGACTGTTTACAGATATGAATCCAGTTCCCGTGTTAGCGCAGGGCTTTATTTTCGTCCGTCAATGTTGTTAAGTTATTGGGGAAAGCAATCGTTTCATGATATAAATATCGTCCTTGGTATTCGTGTCATATCGTAAACCGAAGTAAATTGACATAATACAACTATTTATTTCAGAAGATCTAATGTATATTACCGTGAAAATTGCACTATGAGAGTCGAGGCACAATTTAAATGCACATATTATTATTGCGGCCATTCTTATTTTACGACTATTGTCAACTTGTCAAGTATAATATTTGCCGATAGATATCTACCTACTAGTTTATGTACGTGAATGTATTTATGTTTATACAATACACGTTTTTGAGTCAATTTTCACGGTCAGTGTCTCTTCGTTACCTGCATTGCATGAAAACAGTTGAATGAACATAATTCAAGACGTAGGTATTGTTTTGATTTGGTAAAATAGCTGTGATTAACGCGCAATTTAATACCTAGTTCTTATTCCTAATATGTTAGTGATTAACCAAATTATCCCACCGTTATATTTAACATAAACCGCCACTTTCACACAGTCGTAGGAAGTAATTACCGTAAACTAGGCAGAATTCGCGTATTTGGTAATTTTATAACACGACAGAACATAAATATTTATATTTTTATAAGCTGACTCAGAGAATCCTGTTGAAAGTCTTCTTACTTGATACGACTGTGGAAATACATATCAGTTTCACTTTTCCCTCATCTATAAATGGTGATATTCGTAGCACGATTGGGGTCGCGCGTGCTAACTGTCTCGACATGTGTGCAAAAGTGATTTTTCCCGCTGGCTACTGTAAAATAAGGATCTCTTTTAGTAGATAACAATTACGAAGAGATATATTGATAACATATCCTGATTTAGACGAGCAAACATAAAAAGACAGGAAATAGCGCTTGTCGATGGGATTATAATATTTACTGTAGCAAATACATCTCGCAGCCCGCGCTATTTCTTGACGATATTATTGTGAAAATGTTTACCGCGCTCTGGAGATAAGTCGTTATAAAAATAATTAATGCTATCGCCCTACGGTTGTTCTATTCACAATTTCTACGGTTGTTATTCAAACAGTAGGAACTGAATGTGTAATAAACGACAGGAAGAGGGACTAAGCTTTACGAGCCTAGATGTATGTCCAATTGGCAGTTAAAGCATTTTAACGGCATATTGCTTTAGAGTTGAAATTAAAGCGGCGGATATTAGTCGTGGCTGTTTAACTATAGGAATTAATTAGTGGTGGTGTAGAATAATTTCTCATTAATTTCAACACGGGCGAATAGAAACCCCGCGCGGCATTTCCATGCTTTGTAAGTAGAGGCATGAGGCTGAATTACCATATGCAAACCATATATCACGCAGCCACTGTATTCTGCGCTTAATGTTCGCGCCTGCATCCACTTCTTTACAATACCCAATGATATTTTATTTTTATTATAAATACCGTCTCCCACACAAGTATTTCTCCTGCATCGTGGGACAGATACAGACATAAATCTCTCATACACAACTAACACTCGAAACAAATATCTGTAGGCTCCTACGTATACAGAATATTGTGCTAAGCTAAAGTTTAACCTTCGATCCTGTACAAAGCTGAACGATTATGACCGGTACATATAAAAATATACCTTATTACAGAATTTAACTTATTTTGATTATATAAGGACCTACCGCCTGTGTAACAATATTTAATAAAATATAAGTTTTATCGACTAAACTTTTAAGCTGACCCTAATATAAACGAGGCAGGTTACTTATGGGTATTCGTAGTTCAACATGGTACTCTTCATCCCGTAGACTTCCGCTTCATACATTTAACTTAATCCTCTATCGGCCTTAATAAAATTATCATTTTATAGCTAATAAAACGTAATCATACGGTATCCCACTCATTTGTATGTCTTAAATTTCGATGTTTTTTTTTCAGGTAAGTTAAATCGTGAAAGTCAACAGTGAAGCAGTATTAAGTTGGTTCGACATTAACAATGTTACAATACATTGCTCCTTGTAAGTTTTTACCTTCTTTTTACAGTTTTGTATAGGTACGATTAATTATTGTTTGGAATTTGATTATCATCTACATTATATATCTGGGCATAAGAATTTGATTATACCAGGGACTTAATAAGTTACACAAAATTTCGTTACTTTTCTTTCCAGAACTAAATTAGGTACTAAAGTTACCCGAACAAAAATAACTAAATCTTGAGTTACGTTTCGAGTCCCTGGATTATACACTTGTTGCGGGTCGTCTGCTCTCCATGCATTCAAATAAACAGGGTTTAAACTAGTTTTTGTCTAAAACACCGTTCATAAACCTAGTCATACATGAAGTTAGCCTTTCTTTATGTTACTGAAGCTACTTCATTAAATAACACTATTAAAAAATAACCATTAACTTATTACGCTACGTTACAACGCTCGTGACATCACATGTACAAATTAATTACGCCATTTAGACGCTATATTATTAACGTTGGCACTCAACTGCGCGTTAAATAGTTTGTCACGATTACAACAAGAGAGATATTATCCGTAGTGCGATATTAACGGGTAGTTGCGAGTCTCACGCTATCTGTATCATATTCGAGAGTATCATTTCCGCTGGGTGTACACAGGCCTTTATCTGAGTAACGCGCACCGTTATACTTCGGACACTAACACACTGAGCTAGACAAATTCACTCCACTTTCCATTTTTCACAGGTCATTTTCTTGTACACGCAGACGATGCGAGTGCAGATGGTTCGCGGAACAAGATGTAGACCGCCAAGGCTACCTTCCACATCACCTACTTTTTACTCGTTATAAATCTTGTTGATATAAAATAAACCTTCGCACGACGTATAAAATAACATTCTACAAAACTCACAACATACACTTGCCTACTTACGGAAATTGCCATTTGGAAACTGAAACAATCCGGACCGTGAATTGTGGTGCATTTATTGAGTAAGTTTAGACTAATGCAAATCGTACGGCAATCATTTACCTTTACCAGAACTGCGTTAAGGGAGTATTTATTGACAATATTAACGTCAGTCAGTTTAACGCCTCCTTACGTATCCGTATGTGTACCTTTTTAATCTCTTTACAAGCTACCTCAAATCGCACATCCTGCTTCTTTTGCCATACTTGGGGTTGAATCGCAGGGACGTCGCTTGTGTGATAATGGTGTCAATGTCCGAGTGCCGACACTAATCCGAGTTCTCCTCGACATGGCACCGAAATAAAAGAAAGCTTGAGATGTCGCCCGACCGCCGCACTTTACGTTTACAAACAAGTTTATGAGTCATTCATGAAATCAATCGAATGTTAAACGTTATTCAGCAATTCTCTGATTCAAAAACAAGTTGGTTTATTCTCAATTTGTTTATGCCATCGATATTAAGTGGCGGAAATAATGAATTTTAAAAGCTTTCAATATTTAAAAACGCAAAAATGTTAACAGATTAAAATTTGACATCACCGAAAAAACTGCTTTCGAGCCTTCGATAGTAAAGTGTGACATGCCAATACTATAAAATATTCTTGAAAAATGGAACTTTCAGAACAGTTTATCTGTGTGCGTGTTGTTATTTCTGCGGAATGTATAAAGAGAACAACAAGAGATTCAAAAGAAATCGACACCACAAATAAACTTTGGTAATGGTGTTAATATCTTTGGAACGTTTATTCAACGCATTATCTTCCATTAAGGTGTTATTAACACGCTTCACAGAACAAGCGATCGGTTGTCAATGTATTATGTAGATTCTATGCAACAGCATAGGTACTGTTTAATACAAACTGGATTGAATATCGTCACCCGTTTTGCCAATTTCAGTCACTCGAACACTATTCATATTATTACGTTCTTCGTGGAATAGCCGGCTTTACGCCCATTTATTCTTATAAATTTAAACCTATAAAGTTAATTCTTTTCATTAATATAGGTACTAGTCATACAAAATTTACGATGCGCCATTATCTTTTATTTAAATATGCACGTTATAATCAAGGGACGTTTACAACTTCATTCAGGTTACTTTGTTTCCCTCAGCTTAACGAGCCGCTTTAAGTATCTCGTCAATTAATCCATAATCTAAAATATAGCTTATAGAGGTCTATAAAAATATTTAAATTATTATTCATATAAAAGCAATAATACTAAAAGAAGCCATGTTTGTTTCGTCATTTTGAACCAGTAAAAGACACTTAAATGTCTATTTACAGTTATTTGTAAAAATGTAATAAAAATTGGCTATTTAGGAATCGATAATAATTCCATTAGGATTTCTCTCCACTCTCTATGTTATTATTGTTCCATGCAAATCTAGAAATTAAATAAAACGTGTGTATCGATTGCTTATCGTCTGACCTCAACTGAAAGGCTCAATTAAGGAAGTGAGTTGTTGTAGTGCTTGTAAACTAGTCTGGCATCCTCTTGCTTGCGCACAACTCTAGACTTTATTTAACTGGCATTAGTGCAGCATTTCATTTTTACTACATCCCGTGGATTTCTACCCGTTTACAAGCGGTGATGTGATTTTTTTATGCCTGTAATATTTTATAAATCTATTTTAATACTAATTTTACTGGCATAATAACCGTCTCCTGTGACAAGCGTATTGACATTAGCTTTTCCTGCTAATACTTGGCGGATTATGTATATCACAAGTAATTTATTATTCAATTACCAACATTTGCCATCAATCACCGTTATTGATATATAATTTAACAGGTAAAGCAGTATACATTCAAAACGGTATCCCGTTCTTGGAAGCTTATGTGAGTACATAATGATGGTTCGCCAAAAGTGTAATAAAGGCAAATTACAGATGCGTTAAGTGGACGTCAACGTGCTATTGATATTAAGTACCATTTTAAAGTGTACAACTTTGCTAATGTCACTAAAGTAAAAGCTTGTAGGTCCATTATAATATAATGATTTTGTTTTTTCGTATACAAATTTTAAATGTAAAATCAATCGTATCTCAAAAAATATATCAAAGTATAATAAACCCGTGTTAGATAGGTGCTGGACCTTTGCCCGGCAATACAGAACATCCGCTGCAGGGCAAAGGCCTCTCCTCACACAGAGAATAAGTAACTGCAAATAAATATTAAGTAAAAACTCCAATTGAAGGCAATATTTATGATTACATTAGATATTAGATTTATGCGTAAATTTATGATTATATTATGTAGGTTTATTTCTCGAACCGATAGTATATGATTACACTCATGTGATCGAGGAATGACATGAAAAATATGAGCTATAAAAGCCGTTCTTCGCTGTTAAAATCCTTTATTGTAGGCCTACAGCAATTTACATATGTATGAGTTTTAAGCTAATAGGTACGCATAAGTTTTTGACATAAATAAATATTTTGAGAAAGTTAGTAGAAATATTTGTTTGGGAATATACTTTCGTGCAGGTGCCAATTACTCCATTTCGATAGTGTTCACAATTCGATGGCAGCATAATAATAGAAATCAATCTAGTGTAAGGAGAGCAGTGGGCAAAAAAACCGCTAACCGAACTTAGTGGTAGAACGTCGACTCATTCATTACTGGGAAGCTGTGCGGTTTAGTTATTTAATGAAACGTTACTTCGACACTGACAGACCACATCTGAAATGGTATGCATCAACCGCATTATGTTTTAAGAATAAAAGTTGTAAAATGTAAACTTATATGGACACAAACAACAAATATTCGAAATATATCTTATTTTGATGCAGACCATCACATATTTATAAATAGGATAGCAAATTACAAGATAGTTTACGGCTAAAACAAATAATATTAAACGTAACCAATCTAAACGCATAAGCGGCAGTGGTCAAGGTAACGAGTGGCGAGTCGCACGTCAAGGCAGTGCACGACGAACAACGAACTGCGACGACCACTACGTCCAGCGCTGACGAATGTCAATGGCACGCCGGCACCGTTACTCGATCTCGCGCCCGCCGAATTAATTCGCCAATGGAAATCCTTACATTTGATTCCTATATTTAATATCTTAATGAGTAACTTGTTAATGTAGTGCCTGGTTCCGTTATCGGACGTCTTATCACCTATTCCTGCATATACTGTATTACATACCAGTAAGTCAAATAAGCCTGTCATTATTCACTGCACAAAAAATGTTATTACTCTCATTGTCTAACTGTAGAGATCATCACGGTCAAAGACACCAAAACAATTCGACACAAACAAAGCGGAGCGCCTCATGCTAATATAGAAGTGTTGTAAATAGCATTGATATTATGAACTGGAGCTGAAAGGCGTCGGTAATGAGAACGCTCTACATTTCAATAATATACGTCTTGTGAATTTTTATCGGTGGATGCTCGTTAATCTACTGGCTTGTCTGAGACCTCATGCTGCTCTGCGTTAAATACCATTGGCATGGCTCGCTAGGACGTACAAGGAACAAAAAATACCATTTTTCTCCTAGTCAGCACTCATCTTTATAAATAAAAGTATTAGGTGCTGCCGATCGGGCGCCACACTTTTACTTATATTGATGGTGAAGGCTTGTCTTCATTCTGATTTATATCTCACACACTTAAACCCTGTTACATACCTACACTAATTTCATACCATAGAACTCTTTATTTAATTATAGATCTATACATTTTGTAGTAAGTGGTTTTACCTTTACATGTCATTAAACTCCTAGAAATAAATATATGCAAACTAATAGGTGTTTGCCGGAAGCATTTTAGTAATTTAATATCATTCTCAAATCTTTTGGGACTGTGCATAAAAATGTGATCAATCACTTTAGTAAATTAGCTCATAAATCAGAAATAATTAACTAATGCCGTTTCACTAGCAGTCTAGATTGCAATCTCTATTTCTACTCAAGAATATTTGTCTAAGCGCCATGATACATATCAATTAAGCTAGGCTTTAATTCTATCATCGATCATCTGTCATCCACCTCCAACTAAGGTCAATATCTTTCATAAACTTGATTACATATGTACCTAACGAATGCAAATAGTTTTTTTCTTCTTGCTTAAAGCTGGTTCTATTTCTATTATATCTTTTTAAAAAATCTCATAGTTGTACTGCTTTATGTATCTGCAACGAGCCCAGAAACTGACACTTGGCGCAAGAATCACAATTGTACAAGGGCGAGACTAGTGCCACCTGGACAAATCCTGGACAAACCAAACAGCATTTGAGTCGTCTTATTTTGTCACACATACATTATAATTTCCTGTAACTTCATTTATACGATATAGATACGGTATTAATTTGATATCATCATGCAAAAGAACCAATACAAGAAACAGTGGCGCTCAAGGGTCTTCCTTAAAAGCCACTGTTTTATGTACAGAGCAGTAGTAGTTTCTTGATAATAGACCTTATTCAGAATTATGCCGAATAAAAGCGGAAAAATAATTTAATTATATTATCAGGTCGTAATAATATTGTTTGTGAAAATGGCGTCAAATATCATCGGAAGTCTCAATAACAGTCGATAATGAACATTTTACTACCTTTTATATAGAGATCAGCAACATCATTACGATTGTACTTCCAGCCGATAAAGATACACTATCAATACAAAAACGGCGGTATTAAGTGAATACAAAAAAGTATTATTTTACGGGTTTAATGTAATACAAATTTATATATACATATATATAATATCTATATAATATATTAGGATATAGATTATAAGTTCATGGAGTATTTATTATAACTGAAAAAAAAATAATAGGTACTTACGTAACCCTGAATATTGTCTTTGATTTTTTGTTTACTTCTCCGATATGTCCTACGTTACTTTTATTGCACGAATAAAAAACTCACTTCCACTTTAGATAAATAAACTTCCAAATAGTATCACATCTGATCATGTAAATTTTTACGACCAAGGCAAAACTGATTTATTACAAGACCCTACGTACTGTGGTGGCAATAAATATATGCAATATTTTCTTATTAGATTCCTAGCACTTGTTAACGGTTCAGAGGATAATAAAACAAGAAGTATCGATGATAGCTTGTCGTCGACAATAATGTGTATCAACGTAGGAGTCAATTATTTATTACTAAATGACACGAACTTATAAATAATGGATGACAAAACAAGGCAACTTGTCACTCGGGACAGCCCTGAGTCATCAAGCTATCATGTATTGCCAGATAACAGTAAAGATACCAACGACATTCTAGTAGGAATATGTTTATGTACTTCCAATTGATATTTTCGTTTTACTGTTTGTTTTTGCACTAAAATAATATTCTACTTTAATCTTTTGACTAATTTGTTGTTTGTAAGTATAACAAACATAATACGTTATTAAACATATAAGTACTATTGGAATGATTACAAAACATCAAGTCATCGGTCTCTCGCTTCATATTACTGTTAAAATAAAACGAAATTCTAAACGTAAGTTGTATAAAACTCGAAATTACGTCACGTAACTCAGTTTTTCACGAGTATAGAAAAAAAAATGAACACAAACTTTGATTTGCAGCTTATAGACGACGCAAAATAAAAAAAACAATTAGTAACTGTCATGTACTTACATCGATATATTGAAAAAACAGGGGCCCGCACTTCAAACGTTTTGCAAAAAGCCCACCGAAACGTTCTAAGTAAAAAAACCCTACCAGACCACATAGAGACGTGAGCGTCGGCAGAAAAAAATTGAAAACATCCTTCCACATCGCAAAAAAGAATCAACTTTTTTTCCAGTTAATTGAAGCCTTTTTTCCTCTATATGCTTTTAATTTGTTTTGGCATTATGTTAAATTATTTACCTCATCGCATAGTCATAAAACCCTGCGTATTTATTCTACTTCACAGGATCATTTGCACGGAATTATCGCTATTATCTAAGTATTCTCCATACATAGTATACCACACTAACTTATGAAATGCTTTATAGAAGAAGATTTTTTCTTTTGGTGATGCCAAGTGGTAGTTAGTCAAGCAAAAGAAACTTAATAAAAAAAAAGCTAAACGAAGAACTCCTCTATAAGCCTTGTAATGTAAATACCATTTGTCGAAGTTGAGAAAACAATAACCTAGATGATAAACCTATTTATTTAATAAACAAACATCGAAATTTTACCACTGCGTATCGATTCCTACAGATAAGATAACCTAACAAGCCCACAAGAGCCCAAACATGGCCGGTAGGTTTAAGATTGTATACTGAAATGGTTTGTCGGTCGGCAGCGACCAACCTGCGAGCAAGTAAACTTGTCGCTTTATAATCGAACCAATTTATTTCAGGCGCCAAGAGCTACCAGTAGTTAAGAATTATGGAACTTGTGGCCAAGACTTTATTTAGACACCGACACCCGTGCTAAGCTGGCCGGCAAGTGCACTCCGATTGCAGGCATTGCACCCTACCACGGACTTTTGTTTTATTGTTAACGGCACATTTACTACATGCCGACTAAATACTTACTGAATGGAAATGAATTATTGCCATTTAGCCGTCTTTATTTTCGTATTATTCAAACTGTTTTATTATAGATTCGTGACGATGCAATCGACTGTTTAATTAACCCAAGACGCAAGTGAAGTTAGTCTTTGTTTGAATTTCTTTGGTACATCCTTTGAATTCTATTGTCTCTAAATAAATATTTGCATCCTTCAAGTTTAAAAAACACTGCGCCTAGATCTCAATTAATAATAATATTAAATCGTTTCGTTTACTAAAAACGGCAGATCCAAATATAAATATTATCGGAGATCTCAGATCTCATAGCTCGTTGTAAAATATCAATTACAATTAACTTCGACTGAGCATTTAAATTGCAAATTGAGCTAAATGTTTTTAAACTGTCTCATATTATGCGCTACAAATTATCTTTGTTAGTGCAAAATAGTTTGTTTAGTAGAGTTACCTTATTGAGTAAACTAAAGTTATTTTCGTCTTTGCAGCATACGCAGACGTTGTTTATGTATATTTAGCGTGCTATTAAGTATTTTGTTTATTATCGTTTACATGTATATTGTAAACCCGGAAAGTTTGATCAAAATACAGCACAGCGTTAGCGGCAGGCTAACGACACCTAAGCGTCCTTGCGCGGCGTCCTTGCTGCCCGGCCGTAACACCCTCGGCTCTGCGCACTCTTTTAAATCCACTTCTTCACTAATCTACCTGTCTCGCTCCACGCCACGACGTCCTCGGAGCCCCACGCTCGATCTGCCAAGTGATAAATAGCTCCCCGCGACAGCCCTCGTATCGCTGTTTTACGGGACGAGTTTACCCATGCTCGTACCATTTTTATTTACAGCTGAATGAAAGCGCCTTATGCGTATGAAGTTTAATCAGGGATTTTTTTTAGCGTGTATATGTTCATTTTATTTTGCAAACGGTGCTGGATACCATATTTTTTTTGTTTTGTGAATACAGTTAGACGCGCAAGGCCAACAAGATCGGTTAAACTACATTGTTACAGGACATATACAATAAATTTTAACGGTGTTCAATATTTAAATGTACCATAAAAGCGATTCTTTACAATTTGCTAGCCGATGAATATTTAGTAGGGCAGCGTGTAGGGCGCTGGGCTACGATGCGCCGACCGCAACCGTGTAACCGCCTAATGAGGAAGACCCTTATGGGGACCGACCGTGTTAGAAAATCCCTAATTGTACGTAACTATGTCGTTGATATTCAAAACGCGTACTTCTACGTCCAATTAAACAAGCTTCGCACCTGTACATACTTAGGTGCTTATTATATTGATTTAAGAACCTAAGTTTGTGGTTTTCTTGTTAAAGGGATAATGATATGTATATTATTGTAAGCAGACACTACTGATATAATGCAATGGATAATGAATACCATATATGCTAAGACATTTTTTAATAGTCGTGTAGCATTTTACCCTACATAAACAATTTTTAAATATTTTCTTCATTTCGCACTAACGACTTCGTTGGAGAAACATCTATTCATGGACATTAGCATACCATTATCTTTAAAAGCCATGTAAAACTGTACGCGAAAGAATGTGGAGTAATCCAGTATGATAAAATGTAAAATAAATCGTCTTACGCACTTTTTAAAGTTATTTACATAAATAGGTTACAGGCCTTACATTGATTGAATTGTAAGTGGAAACTGTAGATGTGAACATAAATAAATGCGGCACTAAATTTTCTTTTTGCTCTAATGTTAGCAATTAATAAAAGCATTTTGTTTCCTATTTTAATGGCAGATTAACTATGCTTATACCTACCACATACCTAAATGTATGTTTATAACTTCTACTAAAAAAAACAACATAAGAAGCTTTTATGAACTAGCACTTAAAATTTTAAGTGCCTGCACTTAATTGAATTATAGGAGAAACGATAAAAGTATGTCATTATGAAAAAATGGCATAATTTTTTTAATGTATATTCACAGATGTCCTTAGGGTTTGTAGGTTAGTTGGTGAGTCTATGGGCCTGGCCGGCGGCCAGCGGGCAGCCTCTCGTTAATGCGCCTATTTACGGCGATCGGCTCGCAGGCCGAGAGCTGATTATTGGCGCCTTGCTGAATAATGAATCGGTGATCTAGGCTAATCGATGCAAAGCCTTTTTATTTTAATCTTTTTATTCGCCGTTCGCTACAAATAGATATGTAAGGACAACGTAACATTAACGTTAGTATAACAATGTTATATTAGATGTAAAGATTATGACGTAAATAGTAAATACCCTAACTTGTAGAAAATTAATCATTTAGTATACATAGTTTGTTTTTGTTTTAATTGTTTATATTTTATAATTGTTTTTACTAGGTTATTATTGTTACTTCGTAAGATTAATGTAGCATCGCTTTGGTTCTAACTGTAATGGTGTTATGTTGTGTAATTGTTTGTATGTCTGTCTGTTTTATTTCAATCATTAAATCCAGCCAAGTATCTTCTTCATTTGGAGTAACTCCATTAGATAGAACCGTATTCAGGCAGTAAAATAAAGATTAAACTCGAAATAAAACTGGCTGTAGTTCCTTTTCAATCGTTTTGCCAGCGGATATATGTCGATAGTGGAAGGTATCGCGTCCGATTGTCGGTAGAGTTAACCGGGGATGCTCATCAACATGCGTTGCCAGACTCTTTAATGCGATGCCGAAGCCCCTTTTACGATCACGCGTCTCGATGCAAACCATTTAAGGCTACTGCGCGTGTTGCCCTGATATACAGCTGCTAGTCACGAGCGGAGCGATCCAGTAGTCGACCCAACGGCGGAAAACTTAAGGACATAGAGCCAAGATGACAATATTAATATCTATAGGTAGATCATACATATTAATACAAAGCTGTCTGTGCTGTTAAGTACACCGTTTTTTTATTGGTTTACTTAGTATCATACAATTACCTAACATCTAGTTTAACTTTAGTCATCTGTAGATAGAAATTTATATAAGATCAATGCGGATTTATTAAATTCACGTTTTACAATTTACTAGCTAAATTGGACATCGATTTCTTATACAATAGACAAAACTACACAGCTTTATATTAAGTGTTCACTTTCACTTATAAACTTTTACTAATAATGCTTAATTTTAAATACGCTTATACTACGCTAAAACTTTCTATGCATACAAATATTCTCAATTTACTTTTCCACCAATTGCCATTTACTTTATTTTTTGTATTTCACTTTATATCTTAGCTTTCATCATGGTGGATTTAAATAGACAAATTATGCAATGAGCTTCTGATAGACTAGGGGATATAAGATTGCCCAATAGGACGCCGAAACAGGGGGAAAACATGAATGCAGCGTTCCTATTGGTCGATTTCAAAACCATTCCGCTTGTCTCTACTGCCATAAGCTGACAAGGTTTATGTGTGCGCAACTTTATCCGCTCGCAGTGCACTGTGGCGGGCAGGCGCCGTTTGATTTACTACAGCGCCAAATTATTACATCCCTTGCTATGTCATCTTTTTTGGTTGACAGTCGTGGCATAAATAGTACTAACGGTACTTACATCTATTATAATTTCAACACGTATTAAAAAACTGACGAGCCGTTCACATCACGTGTGTGTTTATTACCTAGACTGTAATAATATAAGAACAAATAATAGCATCATTGCCTAGAAAACATATAAAAGCTTACTCAGAAAAGCTACATTATTTTTTATATATTTTTTATTACTATGCCTTGGCTCTAAGTACAGTTATTAATGAAATCCTTTGCATGTAATAGAACTTTATGCATGCATGCAGAATACATACTTAAGTTAGACAATTACATTTCTAGGCTGGCCTGTTCTTTCTAGGTTGTCGCAGTAATAAATGGAGATTTATATCTCCATCCGCACGCTTAATAAGCAAAGCCGTAAACTATGATTTGAATAGTACGTTTTCATAATTTTTATTGACCAAACTTTCATACATTGGTCACGTTCGTATCCCAAAATGCGGGTACTAAAATGTAACTGTGATTTGTTCTACAAACTATATCTTGTACCAAGTCATGCCCCGACAGGACTCTTCCAGCGAAATATTCTGCTGTAGAAGTCCTGAAGCTTGAGTTAACTGTTTCTGTAAAATGAAGGCTGCCTAAAATCTGATAGATTATTGATGCTCCACTAAGATTGCTAACCGCTACCTACGTATTTCGACTAACAAGATTTTATCGAAAACATTCCGTTTTGTGGACCATATATGACACACCTAATGAATAAAGTGATAAAGTGAAAACCGTCCATCTGTATTAGTTTAGCTTGCCAACGGGCTTTTAGCGTTAAATTGTGTCCGTGTGGAACACATTCTTACGATGAACCGTTAAAGATATCTTCATATGATGTACGATAAAAAAATTGGCGAGAACCTTACACCCACCTTTAGTTGTATGTAACATACTAACTGAAATCAGACAAAATATTCATATACCTACTGAAAAAGATATTTGTATGAGCTGTTTGAATGTTATCTCTTTTTATGTATTTTTAAAACGTTTTAAACATAACTGTGCAAATAGCGATATCGTAAGTTTTGTTTATAAAGGTATAATACTAACATATGCCCGCGACTTCGTCCTCGTGGATTCCAATTAAAAAACCCGTACGTAGCAGTACCAGTAAGCAAATCCTATTTGAATCTAATTTTGTTAACATTTTCAGGGGATTTAATTTTTTTTCGCAAAAGATAGAAACAGGTTCAATGTATATTTTATTAGGCCTTATAACATCTGCTATCTACCAGTGAAAAACGGTCTGGCTGTTTCGGAGATTCGTCATCATCGTCACCGGCTTTTATATGGTCCATTGCTAGATGGGCCTATATGGGCATAAGCCTAGAGTTTGTCAGTACAAACAGACAAGCAATATGAAACTTGATGAACAGAGGCGAGTTTACCTAATAATTGAGTTCTCTTAGAGCAAACTATATGTATCTTTTTGTATCTAATTTGTGTAGATTATGTATAAAAAGGTCTCCAAAGAAGGACGTTCGATAAAAAAATACTTACACAAGTACTCGTAACTGGCCAATCGTTGTGATACCTTCTCAATGGCCTAAGCTCTAATATAATCGTTTCACGAATTTTCTGTAAATATAATGTAACGATTTATTCGCTCGTTCATTACAAAATATTATAACCATTAGTTGCTAAGGCCTATCTGGCCTATCAAGACGCTAAGTGTTTAGGTTCAGTGTATATGATTCCTACCAAAAAACTACAATTTGAACGATAAAACAACACTTAAATATTGTTAGAATTTCTCAGAATATATCGACAGCTCATTTAATGGCAAGCCGTCAGAGCGGCCATAACTTCACAGCGATGTGACATTACTTCCACTAATTGTGTAATGGCCGCTGTGATTGAGTGTGACAGGCTTGAATCTGCCCGCCAAACAGGCTAGCATCCAGACGTTCCTACGTCCAGAACTTTTCTTTTTGCTCCTCCACATTCTGCACACCAATACTCCTTATTTTTGTTTCACGGAACGTTTAGTTTTTATTGTAGCCAACGCCAGGTATAAACGGCAATCTATCGACTAAAGTGTCGAACTAAAATCGCACTTATTATTTTACTTTATTGTACAGCTAGCTGTCGAGCAGCTTGTTCGAAAATTACAGACATTTAACCACCATCGAATTGGATAATTACAAGTAGTGTAATGATCCGCCTGTAGACATCGCGCAATTTGTGAATACTTTTTAGGTTATTTTCATAATTATCTACTAAATAATGCGGTCTTAATAGTACAAAGTTGTGAAATTCAAAGACTGGCTTCACCTGGAATCAATTATCAACAATGGTATTTACATAATTCAATTTTGTTTTTAAACAATAAAAGGCTGCAAGGGCGAATTATTTGTAACAGGCTACTATTATCTTACCTCTCGCTTAAACTTGATCCGTTGTGGTTGTTCATATAAATAAGAAAACTAAACGTAATCACCACGTTCTTGTGTTGACAGGATATCATTTCATTCAGTTCTACCCACTTGATATAAAATTTATTTTTACAGTTTTTATTGCAAATAAATTACTGGTAACTGTTGTATTGTTTTTTCCGTGAAATTCATGTTCATAATAAAATATTGATACGTAAAATTAATAGACTTGAACCGTAATTTTCTTTAATACTTTGATCCTAAACTTATACTTATTTATTTAACAAGTGGCATGCCAATTTCGTTCATTGTGGCGTTCTAAGGGGGAGGCCTTTGTTCAACAGTGGACGTCTTCCGGTTGATGATGATGCTAATGCCATTTCTACAAAATTTTACCATTTTCTATTACATATTTATTTATTTACATAATAAAATGTATTTAAGTATGTTATTAGATAAAATATGATATTTCATTTATCGCTACATCAAGTAATAACAATAGTAGCTAATATAAATCAATGACAACTACTTATATATCTAATAATTACACTGAAATGTAATACGATATCGCATGTGTTAACAGACAAACATAAATGTTTGTTTATTATTATTTATTAGATACTAAATAGTAGTAAATTATTAGTCCACTTAATTAGGAATTTGATAATTTATAGCAATCATTATATCTCAATTTCCTAACCGCTTAATATATTTACTTTACCGCTATAAAAATACGACCACATCTTATTTGAATTGTAAATGAAGCTATCTAATTCAAATTAGTTCACACCTTAACGATGTCGTCGGTGGCACGCATTATTCAGTCGGGCTGAAGCTCGTGACTGAATGCAGAGGCGACCGCGTCGCGGCACACCCTAATACATGTCATTCGCTGTACAACGGGGTGGCTCGCCGCGCGCTCATTACCCGTGCTCCGGAGTCATATGTGCCAGGCTGGGAGGGCCCCAGCCTGTCATTAAGCCACCCAGTCCATGATCGGTCAGATATAAATCATGGTAATGGTAGATTATTCTAGATACATCGGCGGAACACCCGGGAAATGCGCTCGGAGCACCGATTATATAGAACCCACTGACGTAATTGCACCGCTCATTGATACCTCACGAAATGTAATTAGGCTTTGTTCCAGCTAAGTGCTGCTCGAGAATTCGCCCTCATTGTGCAATTTTATTGTAGCATTAACTAAATGATGAGTACTGAACTATATATAAGTGGAACTTCAATAGTTATGCAGTTCGGCAGTGGGGTTTGGTTTTTAAAACAACTTACACTTTACACAGTTGTTGAAATATTTTTGCTTAAATCTACTATTTAAATGTGGACAGAAATATATCCATTAAGAAAAAATAATTTAATGCCTACGACTATATTCAATAAATTGATTAACCACAAATTATACTTTGCAATTCTATTTATTACTCATCTAATCAAAGACACGTCATAAAGGCTGTTAAAAACTACACAGCGATGACACTTCATTTGACATAAATGTCACGAGTCTTTGGTTAGAATCGATTAATTGACCGGTATGATACACCGTGAGCTTGCAATATAATGGGTCCAAAGAGGATTACTGTCAGAAATAATCAAATGCAACCATTAATACACATGTTCATTATTATTATTTCTTTGCAGTATGAGCATATCTTATATAGACACCCTGTATAATATCTATTTACACGAAGGCTAGCCATGGGCTTATCCATGTTCATGAACTAGGTTAATCTTAATGTAATGGATCCTTTAAAAGGGATTTATAGTCAAATATAGATGTAAATTTACTTAAAGACGCAATGGGATAAGATGTTTATTTATAAAATGTAAATTCCTACTGCCTTAGTATCCTATTTAACGTTATCGCTTTACCATTTTTTCATACGTTTAACATAGAGATTGGTGTTTCGTGTCATTTTGAATATTATTTACGGACTGTATTCTTGTTAGCTTTGTATATTTCAAAGTATACACGCTTACAATTTGCAAAACTTTGTGCTCATTTACATGTTTTTTTTCTACACCATATCGAGTCTGTATTTGATTAGTATTCATTTCAATGCAATAATTTTGAATTTAAAATAATGAAGACTTCTAAGAGTCTTTGATCATCACAAAATTTACGTACGTTTGAAAATTGATATCCTACATAGGCAAGTTATCAACACAAAACGTAGGTATCTAGGAGCACTTAGCTGTATAAGATAAACTTATTGCTATTGATACCGAATATGTTACTGTAAATCAGACTGTCGTGCGCGATTTTATGAGATGTGTATCGTTGAAAAATATGTCATTCCGTTAGACGATGTCCGTAGAAATAATACAGTTGTATGTTGTTCGTAGCCACGATAACCTATCGCCCCGCAACCTCATAGCGTTCAGTAGAGACGCGGCAGGCATTATCGTGTCTAATCAGGTTCGCACGCGGCGCGGTGGCTAAATCATCCGATTATTGATTTCCGATGTCGCGGTCGTGATCGGGCGCGGGATTCAACGTTCGGCGTGACAGTGCAGCCATTGTCGGAGCCGACGGCGGCTCGCGCTCCGCGACGCGCGCGCATTCTCCGTGATTAAACGCTTGTAATTCCAACAATATCATCCCGACTGTCGGATTCAATCTGCACACGCCGTGCGGCGCTCATCTCATGTCATCTCCCTCGCGAACCGACCTAACAGCGCACGGACCGCTTGTATGTAATAAGTCAGTTAACATTAAGACCCCGTGCCCTGGAAACGTCCAGACTCATGTTATAAAAGAGAATAGCGAATTGCTCCCCCTAAAGATACAAATCTACTACGGCAATAATGTCTAGATTTATTATTTCGCTCTTGTGATTTACGTTATAATTAATGAGATATCATCGCCTCGTTGATCTAGTCTAATACAGTTAGCGGTTGATTTGATGCAAATACCTTCAATGTAATCTTAACGAGATTAAGACACCATCTACCTAATCTATAGTAGGTATGGTACTTGCAGAACGCAAATTATACCGCAGAATAGGCTTGTAATTTATAAGAATTTTATCTGCCGTTGCTGAACACGTCAATCTCAATTCCTTATAGTGAAACACTCTTTTTTTTTAAGTATACGTATGTCAGATAAAGGAGGCTGTTCGCAAATTTTTGCTCTTATTGTATACTTCGCCGCACTGAACAATAATAGGGGAGGCAATTTCTCGCGACATGAGATCGGCGGATGGTAACGAGCGGTCCGTTGTCGTTATTAAACCCCATTGTTGTGATGCGCCGTATAAAGCCTAACGCAGCCTAGTCCCTTTCTAATGCTGCCAATAAAGCACTGAAAGTGCATTTGCAATACGATTAACTCTCTCGGTTGGTTACGCGAGTATGCACGATGCGAGTGCGACAGAATAGGGCTGACATCTCTCCGTGAGTAGGATAGCGACAGTGCGGCACACATTCATCACTATTGGCATGTCACACTCGCTTTCAGAACCGTAGCAACCTGACTCAAAAGGTTAACTTAGTTTCTCGCGGTCTGTTGTGCCACTCAGGCATATGTCTAGAAGATATTCTTCTATAAGCGCACTTGCCATGTGGTAACTATCTTAACAAGCTCTTTCTTAAAATTAGAATTTAAAAATCAAAAATTCTCAAGTATAAAAATTGACTAACTTATTGACTTGACAAATGAAACATGGCCATTTTGAAAACTAGTATAATTATTCATACAACTGTTTCTTGTTTACCTAACTTTTTTCTTATTATATTATATTACTTCTTCTAATTTTAATTAATGTCCTAGCCATTTATTTTGTCCCCCTAACTTTATTACTGAATATGACGTAGCGCAGTGGGCAAGAACTTCGTTTTTTAAAAAAAGGGCCGCAAGTTCGTCTCGCTTGTTATAAGATATTATATAATAATATTAGCGTTCTAGCATATAATTATAAAACCTATATCATAAAACCGATCCTTAAAAAGATATAAATCTATCTATTCAAAACTCTTATAAAACAAAAATCCTCTTGACGGCCGTTCCTGTGAAGATTATTCAAACAAGACAAAGCACAAGCGTATGCGAAAACACAACTTATATGCATTATATTAATTAGATGGCAATCCGTCGCAACTAAAGGCGCAGAACCCTAGGCTTTTGGTGTTCACCAAGGGACAATAGTGTATCACTCATACCAACTTTCTATTTCCTACCCTAAAAAACCCAATAAGTTTACTTATCCCTACCCGAAAACGAACCTGGGACCTCATAATCTGCAGCCATAAACGGTAGCCACTATCAACAAGTACTATAAATATCAAGACAACATAATTGTAACGAAACAATAATAAAAGCCTCTCATTGCCAACAATATCGTTGATCCTTTGACCTTTGCGACTGAGCAGCCCTAGCGATCTATGTCTGAACTCTATTATCGACTGCTAATAAAACTAGGTACCGCACGCGGCGGGTTGGCGACTGTTGTTACTAGATGGCGTCGGCGGCCTGTAGATGTGCCTGCACATTTGCATAAGGAATTGGGTGCGCACGCTTTGGTATCGTCTCGCGGCGTATTTCTCACGCTACCCCCGGCCATTGCACGCTCTCGCCATCACCGCCTCCTCTTGTCTAATGGCTGTGTCAGCACGTTGCCCCTGTTCAACGTTTTTTATTATGAACCCGTCATAGATGCTCGATAGGTGCACAACACTTCAATACAAACTTGTTTTTAACTGGTTTCCAGAAAACCGTTTTGTAACATCGCCATGGATTTACTATGTTAGTACAGTAATGATGCATACCGAAATAAACAAGCGATGTAAAGTTCATAATTACACGAATCTCAAGATCGTTAAGAACTCGAAGTCGGTCGATCATTTTCACTATTAAAATACATGTTCGACGAAACATTCGGCGTAAGTGTCGTTAATTGCATGGTGCATTGATAACGGGTGATTTGGTGCCAGCCGTGTTAATGGTGACCTCGATCCAAACTTATAGGCACACCTGAAAAGCCATATGGCCAAACCAATTGCTATGATTACAAACAAGAAATAGTAGGTAATAAAAACAATAATGGATGAATATTAAAGCAACTACCGTGGTATCAAGACTTAATAAACATTGTACAGTAAATACTTAAACAACTGCGAGACGTCATTTCAGACAGTAAATAAAATCGCTAGCCTTAAGGGATAAAAGACAATAGCCAAATGAATATTTCATAAGGCCATTATTTAATGATGATGCTTATAATGCAGTAGTGCTATCAATTAGAAGCGAAGCGGCAGTAATTTCTTTTAGTAGATTAAACACAAAGCGAGCTTTGTCCCATGACCTTTGAGGTCAGGGCTTAAGTTATGGGCGACTATTATGACTAAATTTAAATAAATGTTCAGTTTAAATTTCCACTAAGTATCAATTAATTTACAAGTTAAAATACAGTTATTGGAAGACTATTGATCCTCGATGACTAAGATACCAGTTATTAAATTCAAATCATTTTTAAATTAAATCATATTCATAACCAGACGCGTTCGTATGTTACCAATTAAATAATAGATTAGGAGTATAAATGTCTTTATCATCATCATTATATCAGTAGGAAGACGCAAGATAGATTAAGGCCGTCTAGAACTGGTTTGATATACAAAACTAGAAACGTGAAACCCAACTATCATAGCCAGCAATTATTAAAAATTGCAAATGTTTTTCATTAATCTTGCTTCTTTTAATTTCAACCCGACAGATTCTTAATATAAATTTACTCTAATTCGTACCATCATGCACGATATGCTTGCTAATGGTGACGTAAAGTTGTGCTGTTATGCTCCCGCAAATATGTTGGTGTAGACAGTATAGTCGACAATAGAGGTTCACACTAGTAACTTTTAAAAATTCATCACAATTTGAAAGAGGTTTACCCTAATGTTAATGTAGTTTTTAACGTGTAAAATTCCAAATTATTCTACGCATAATGTCATAACTAGTAGACCTGTTAAAAAGTTTAGCGTTCGCTCGTACCTTGCACCGTGACCGTAGCCGCGGCGGTCACTATTGTAAGTAGACAGCACGCAAGACATTCTCATGTAGCGTGTTCCATGAAGTCGTCTACGACTGCTTGCCCGTGCGCGTCCAACTCGCGGCCACGTTAGCCGCGCACCGCACAGCTTCACCCGAGTATGCGTAACTGACGCGACTGCCTACTCGTAATTCCCTATTGCAACGTTCCATGAAACTGCCTCCTATAGAACGTAAATATTGTCGACCAAATAAGCTTAGAACATTTTGTTGGCTTGCGTAATTTGTGTAGAGGAAGACTGAAATTATATTTTAGCTCTGTGCATTGATTAGTTTTACGATAGAAATATATTGGAAGTTATAAAAGTTGCATAAAAAGTTACCTCTTAAAATAATTTATACAAAATTATAAATGTTACCGTTTCATCAACCTTACAATAATATGACCATGATATTATGAGAAATAATAGACAATTGTTTATCGAGCAAGGAATTTCAGATAATTATGCTTAATGGGCGCATATCAAATTTGTAATAGTACGTAACGTCTATGATAGGTACTTGGTATTTTCTAATGTGCTCATTGTACGATGAGAACGTATTATTCTTAAGAGTATTAAATTTCATATCATAACTAAATGGACTAGATAGATAAATTTTAATAAAAAGTCTGCACAACTAGCGAACTTTTTTAATGTAATAAATTAATTAAGTAATTGAGATTTATGTTTATTTGATTGGCTTATGAATTACTAGTCGCGCGTCAAACTATTTCTTTTTAATCGCTTATAGCTCTCTCAAGCATTAAAGGGCTAATATATTCTTCATATCCCTTTGATTCTGACACGGCTATAAAAATGGCCAAGCAAGGATAGACTTTTTACATAATCCAGTACATTAAGTTATTCATGTAACAAGATTATTTATCTGCGTCTACTATAATTATCTTCTGTAAACTGGTTACTTAATGACGTTGTTCTCTGAGAACGTGGTACGAATCTATCATTGTAGAAATACATTTCCTTGCTCAAAATAACCTGGTTATCTTCAGCGTATCGGGGGACCGTTAATAGCTTATTAGTACGACTCGACATTTTCTAAGAGCCTGTCGAATAAAACAATAAATAAAGGAACTGAGGACTGAATAAGTGTGTGTGTTCAAGTTGATGAGCTATAAAGGACAGTATAAAGAATGGAGAATGAATGGCGGAATCTGCTGCCTGGGAACTGTAATTAGTGCCTACGTAACTTAGATCCATGTGATGTATAAATAGGCGTAGGACTTACGGGCAGCGACATCTATCTGAGGAATTAAGGAAAAAACTAGCAAAGTGCGAGTTGGCCTTGTTGCCGGGGGATCTTTGATAAAAAGTGTGGTGGGTAAATAACTTTACAGTATATAAAAATTTAGAGTATGTTTTTTTACTTTAATAGATTGATAGAATAATGCTAATATTACACATCTACGTTTCATTAACCCCTAAATATTAATTTTTAGTACAAAGAGATTGGAATTTATCTCAATAAAATAAATAGGATTAATATGTTGTTTTGATTTTTACTATACTTCATAATTATACATAGGTACCTACGCTAATTCGTGTAAATTAAAGAAAATACGAACCCCAAAATATAACAACGTATATACCTGATTGTGCGGAACCCTAAAAATAAGAGAAACAGAAATATGCAATTCTCTCGTTCCTGTCATATCCAATTAAAGCAAATGATATGTTAATTTTTAATTATCCGGACTGTGCGAACTGGCTAATGAGTGTGACGGTTGTAATCTGAATTTATTTTTACTCACACAATTGATTTATTAACGGTGCGTCCGTTATTAAATAAATTGTTGTATGCTGCATAAAAAACTAACTAGATGCTTTATGGCAAAAGGAATTTATTCAGTTTTCTCTGGTCACTCTACTAATAAGGAAAGTTTCTGCATTCGACGATCTATTTGCATGTTCCGAGAGGAAATTGTTTTAGTGCCATAGTAAAAAATATAAAGGCACGGTTATTGCGATCGTATCTGATGAATGCAAGCAGGATTGTGGTCGGCAGTGTGAGATCCATCACACACTTTACACATTAATGTTCCATTATCAGTCGTAGTTAATAGCTCCGTTTACCTACATACTGGGTCATGTGTTATTCAGTTTTGCTGTTTTTATACAAAAATTTCTTTCCTTCCCAGCTAATCGCAGTCTGGTGTTCATAAAATAAAAATAGCAACACGAATTTGTTGCTTGTAGAGTTAACACCGCTTCCTGGACTATTTGGCATCGAAAGACTTTAGTACCTATGCATAACTAATCTTACTCCATCGCTTGTATTCTCAATTATGTTAACCTTCTTTAAAATCAGTAACAGTTATATGGTGCTTTTAAGGCCACTTCACGTATGCAGACGTACTGCTGCCGGGGAAATTAAAAGAGCACTTCTAGGTTATTTTAATAGCCTCTATAACGAAACTAGTCAAGCTACCGAGATGAATTGATGATTTATTGATATTTTTCCATTTCGGTGCAGATTAATTAAGTATTAAACGAATTTAACAACTAAACGTGCGTTGCCGTAGGTATAGGTACCTACGAATAAAATAGACGAAAAGGAAAATTTTATCGAGGTTTTTTTGTTACAAAATAAGACATTAATACCTACGGTTTCAAGTACAAAAAACACATGCATTTATGTACGTAAATGAATACTATAGTTAACATCTCTGCTAGAGCTACTACATCAAATAAATCGTAAGGCATTAGATAGATAAATCTAAACGTTTGTATGTCAAAGACTTGATTTTAAACAAAAACGAAAATGCCTTGTGTCGGGTA
The DNA here is from genome assembly GCA_946251915.1 of Abrostola triplasia. Classification (NCBI taxonomy): domain Eukaryota; kingdom Metazoa; phylum Arthropoda; class Insecta; order Lepidoptera; family Noctuidae; genus Abrostola; species Abrostola triplasia. The sequence continues at coordinate 5,854,555 of OX276430.1, forward strand.
TCTACACCTGTTGCATATCCAAATCGAGTATCGTTCTTGCTCGTGCCATACCGGGATAAACTAAACCTAACACGACTCCCCGAGGTACACAGGTTGCGCTTCAAGACACGTACAAGAATCGCTTGTTGCTTTATAAAGGTATACTTAGTGTGCACATGCGCACTGCATATCCTTTTCCCTCAATTAAGTCTTACAATAACGCGGAGTGACGAGTATCCAATTATGTTTTTCTTGAATTCCCACATCAGCTTGGGAATGATTCGTAAATAATAATTTTCATGCTTTATTACTCAACATTATATATTTTTCCAACCTTTTTTTGATTACCTATAAACGGAGCCTTATCTAGAAAAGGCAGAAAAAATGTTACAGCTCTTAGCTTTAGGTTGTTGACCGGTAACTTCGCGTTTTTTGCTAGCTATTTTACGACTTATTTGGCATTTTTTGTGTATCAAATAATTAATATCGATCCATTTGCATATAAACGCCGTGTTAATAGATTAAAAAACAGCTTTGAGTGATAAGTCCACAGCCACTATATAGGTAGGTACAATGAGATGATTAATGACAAACTTCCTCTTCCATAATAACACATTGAATCTAGTAAAAACTTGCCGCTATGTGTCAGAAGCTTGAGTTCATTAGGCAATAATAACAATTTTCTATATAATATAGATTAATCTTTTGGTGCATCTTTTTTTTTGTAGGTTTTTCATTAAAATGCCTTAAATCATAATTATAATATTTTGTTCCTAATTCAAAGTGTAACAATGTTTACAATAGTGAATTAAAATTGTATGTGAAGTCACATATAATTTTGTTTCTATGACGGCATTATAGGCAATTTGCAAGCTTATATAATGATTTTAATTTTATTATTTTTTAATGTTTTATCTCATATTTTTTTAAATAATTATTATGAATAAAATGTTTGTTAAGTTCATTATATTATATTAATGATCAACATTAAAAACAATTTCATTTCTGATTCATAATTTAATCATTAATTAAGTAACCATTTCGCAAATTTTCATGCAATGTTAACTCCAAAGCCTTACTGTAATTACTTGTACTGAGTAACTTTGTTAATATGACGATTGTTGAAATGAGCACCACATGTGCGTATCGGAAGTGTGCGGAAGCGAGCGCGGTGGCGGGCGCACATAGCGCCTAGCGCCTAGCGGTGCTTGCAGACGCGATGGCATCGCGGTCGTGCGCCACCGCTCACGGCAGCCGCCGGCGCTCGCGTCGCCGTGACTTATGGCCCCCGCGCGAACCTCGATCGTACGATTGAATAATAATATCCGATTCCCGTGCACCGAATTTATGTTAGGAAGTAACCAGTGTCCCGTATCGACGAGCGCATCAGGCGCGCCTCGCCCGCCCGCAATTTCCAACCGCTTGTCCTTAGGCGCTGATGTACGAACCGATACTTGATAAATAAATTTTCGTGGAGGACTGTTCCCGCTGGACGTCGGCACTACGTACCCTGGAGTCCCGCCCCGCACCCACATCTAAACGCGCCTAACTGTCAGCCGACATCACGGCTCTTACTATTATGATTACAATAAATTTCAATTTTCACTTCCTTCTTGTTGCTACATTGTTATATGACCGTAAAATAGTTCTGATCCTACAATACAATATTGTAGCTGTATTATAAAAGTCGAAGCTAAGAAAATATATTTTATGTGCAGGCCACACGCACAGCATTCCAAGGAGCACCATAACTTTCTTCGGGTGTCATAAGTAGCGACTGAAGAATTAATCCTAGGACGGGGACGGGTAACAGCACCCTGTGTACTGTTAGCAACATACCGCGATCACTTCATAATACCAAACACGGTAATTATGATTTTACTTTCTAAAGCTCGTTCGCCTAGCGGTCTATACGGGACACTGAATAAGATTACGCTGCAGCGCTGATGTAAATTGTGAAACTTTAATTTGTAATAGGTACGTTTGTTTAGAGCAAAGATAAAAAGTTGTCGTATTTTGTAAACATAGAAATCGTGACTACAATACTGACAATGAGCTCGCCAGGCATGGTCGGTAATCAAAAAGCTGTCATTAGTAAACCGCAAGATGTTGTGTTCACACTTGATAATATTACCAAAATTAGTTACCTTAAGTGCTAAACTCGTCTTTTAGCCACTTACCAAATTACTCAAAGTTCAATGGTCTACGAAATTTGTTGTAAATTATGGGTTCACACATCTAATGTTTTCACTATGGCGAGTAATCGTGACCGCTGTAGCTAACTACCACTAGATCGATGCATGTAAGAATTTAGTTGATTTGTACCGTTACATATTACTTGCCATCTCTATCCCAGTCCTAACCTGTCATTATGACTAGTTGTTTTATAATTTAATATTTTCAAAAGTCACGCAGTTTGTCGGCCTCATTATGTAATTCTAAGGCATAACATTGCTCGCAATCATATCCACGTTCTGAACATAATTCCTAATGTAAGAGGGGATAAAAATGATTGCTTGACTATCATTGTAAGACCATATAGTCCTCGCGCAAACAAAAAACGTAAATAAGAGCCGTATTTCATGTAGTCATCGAACGTCCATATACCTAGAACAGATTGCCTAATTCGACGAAAAAAGTTTGGTTATTATGTGTAATGCGCCTTAGATTATAGAGCGGGATGCTAAATTATATTAGTAACATTGATGGCATTGTTCGCGAATGTGCATCATGAGTCAAATACCTCAAGCACTACTTTGACTGGATATACGTGTCTAACCTTTTTTTCTGCAAGCAACACACGCTATGCTTTAAATATTATCAAATTACCAGTACAATACATGGTCATTATGTGCTAACGGTTGTGTCAATTAATGTGATTAAATCGAGCAAGTGACCGCGGTCGATCACGTACCGCCGCCGTCGCTCCTGTATATTGTTCGTTTAGATGCAATGTTGTCATCGCCGCGTTCCGGATCTATTGCCGTCTTCTTTTCCAATCGTAATACTATTCCGAATAAATCAAACCTACATCATTGGAGAGTGCAAAAAACTTATTCTAACATAACGGAAGGAAAACGGTAGCTAACTGTTTTCTTAGCCATGTAGGATATACTACGATAAGCGATTATGGATTCAAACCCTCTTGTAATACTGATTTTTCGATTATAATTTTATCACGTCTATCTTGTTCGTCTGTCTCACTACCACGGAAAATAAGTTGATTTAAACTCAATAAGAATGTGATGAAAATACGCTGTGGTGAAGTATTTCAGTAAATTTTATCAATTATGCGTTGAAAATAATATATTTTGATTCAGACAACAGTCCGGACAAAAATATATTTGAGTCGCCAATCATAAGATGTCGTTCCTAAGTGCAAATTATCTGCAACTGAAGATGGATGATACTAATGCATGGTCCGTAATGCATAAACCATACACACATTATACACTATCTCCTGTATATAGTTTTAAAAAACAATACATATGATAACAATTTACTCAGGAATTTCTCTCGAGATTTCGAGAAAAGATATCTACGATTTCACGCTAAATGTTTTGGACATTGCTAACGAAAGCGATCTCAATCTTTATTTTTGGCATACCTACTGTTAAATATAACGGAAACATGTTATAAACCACTTTATCACAGATCTTATCTATAATCTACATTAAATTAATAATTATTCACTTCATTTAGTCATAATTTAATAGTTGGGAAAATAAAGACCAGAAACTAAACACAAACATATATGATAAATCCAACATTATATCTCTCATGTCCTTTTACTAAGGTAGCGTTTAGCACTGCAGTTAATTAAAGCTAGCACCAAACTTGCACCTTGCAGCACCAACAACGCCCAGGCTCTCAGCTAGCGTATAATTATTGACTTTCGGACCATTTCGCTAATACACAATCGTACAAATACTTGTTTACGACCCAACACGCCCACTTAAGATTCTTTGACTCCATACGCATACTGTGAAACGTTGAATTGTCACTTTACGACCGATTGTTCCACAACGTAGAGCCGCTGGCAACTCGAAATTATTGGGATGAATTCACCACTCAATCGTTTAACGATAAGTGGAAACTTATTATTTAAAGATTGAAAATTGATTTTTAGAATATATTACTCGCATGTCGTGTTTATCTCAAGGTTTAATTTATAACAGCAGATCCCGCATAAAGGATCGCGAGATCTTACCATAACTGTTAATCTTTTGCAATGAATATCTTTCTATCGACGGCAAATATTCAAGCGCGTCGGAATCCGCAGACTTCAGTTGATGCCCATTTAGCCGCTTCGGTCATTGTATGTGATTCTGGTATCATGAGGCTATCGTAGAAACATTAGCATTATCAAAAGGGCCGCGGGCGTCATGGTCATATCGGCGGCGACACGCGACGGTCGCGGAAGCGCCGCGTGAAGGCAAAGGCCCCGACGGACGAGTGGCGATAACTCAACTCAACATACCTGAAATACAATCGTGTGGGTACCATGCCGCGGAGGCGTGGGCCCGCCTTTACTATATGTTTCTTTGTTTCCTGTTCCCTTACAAATACTCCCTTGTATTAGTAAACATGTATAACTTAACAGGCAACATTGTTGAGTATTTCAGTTAGAAATGAAATAAGTTGCTAATTGTTGGACTTTTGCAGTCACAGAGACTTAAAAACGATGAAGTTCTTTTTCAAGTATACTCCACCTACACTAGTGCCACTAACCACTTTAATTACTTAAGGCTCTATTTATAAATGATTGAGATAGCGAAATTAAGCCGCTTTTACACAATCCAGATACAGTGATCTGTCCATTTTATATCGTTCCAGTCCAAGTTAAGTCATCGCCGGTTATTTAAGTTAGAAGCTTGAATTTGCATAACAACTGTGTTAGCCTATGATATCAGTGAACCAGTGAATGAATGGGGACAATTGAATAAATTGTAATGCATTATGACATGAGTTGACGACGCCGCGCGTCACTTGTCAGTGGGCGTAGCGCGGAAGCAGCGCGGACCGGCACACGCGCCGTTACCGTCAACGGCCATTAAACGACCACTCTTAATTATCAACAGTTACCGCACACCGCATTGATACCAGTCGGCCGCATCGCGAAACACCACACCGTAACTGACGAACCACCCTCGCGAGCCATGCAATATGCACCGGTTATCTATCGCGCTATAATTAGGCGCCTGCATACTTCTAATTGTTATGACCTCAATTATGATCCATAACCAGACTGACGTTCGGTATGTACGTAATGTCTGGTTGAAGCTTTACAGTAAACTTTGCGTAATATGTTATACATTTTCCTCTAGTTACCGATCTGTCTTCAGTTATGATAGATTAGCGTATCTAAATTTAAAAAATAGTACTTAGTTGCGTTTTTTTTTATTAATATTGCGTTAGTTGATACAAGCGGCGAAGAAGCATTGCGCTCCCCGCCGCTTGATCTCTCACATGATAGTAGGTGCGCAGGCGCCGGATGGTGCGATAGCGTCGCGTTAACCCTGCCGCCGCGCGCCAACACCCGCGCTCGACTGTTCTCTAATTACAAACACTATCTCAGCCGCACTGAGGATGTGCACGCTGTACAAATACCCGCGTATTGTCTTCACTCCGACCGAGTCCTTCCGGTGAACTTGTCCACGATCTTAATCTGTATCCCAGGCCCACACGTATACTTCACGAGAGAACTTCTTAGCTTTAAACATTATTCGTTAATTTTACAATTAAACTACGTGCTAGCTTGGAACTAGATTTAATTTAGTTTTGGTATTGTTTAGCAAAGCACTTGGTTTTATTTACTTTGTTACATTTCACTGTTGTTAAATAGTTACAAATTAATATGTATTATAGGACCTAATATCGACGTTGATTAGTAGTTGAGAGAGTTGGTATACTGGGTACAACGACGCTCGACGTAATTAGGTGAGTGCGTGTAGACTTAGTCTGTGAGAGGACTGGACCACCCAAGCACACGGCCTTTGGCGGCGACCGAGTCCGTTTGTGTCTCTGTTAGCCCTTTGACTTGATCAATGATGAAACAATATCTCATCTCAATAACATAAATCTATGAAGGCACAAACTAGGATACTAAATTGTTTATAAGATATACACGTGACCTATGAAATAACAATTTAATATTTTATGATGTTATCTTTTCTGCGCCTGTTTTTAAAGCTACCGAAATTATGTTAATTTTATAACTGTGATTTTATATAGAATACAGTTAGAATACTCTAAATACAACCTATTCCTTTTGCGTCACAAAAACTATGATAAATTACCGGCATGAGATTATATAGTTCCTTGACGTCCAAACTTAATAGACTAATCATGAAGCAAATAATATCGATTTTGTTTCTATACTATTATCGATCAAACTATTGTCTCGTGGTCGATATTAATCATTACAAGTACTATTTTTTGCACTTGATTATAGATTATTGAAATACAAACTATATTAACTAATATGCATAAACAAATAACGGTGGTTAATTCTTGTTGTGAAGATATTTACGGTCGTATCCATGCCACGGAATGTCATTAAATATATAGGTACAACATATCATAATATTATGTATTGATAAGACCATTATAGGTAATGTATTTTACCGACATCTTCAGTATTGCGGCTTCATCTTGGAGAGTAATAAACTTAAGGCCATGCTTAAAATATAAAATGATACAAGGTACAGCGCAGCGTAGTGGGCAATACTGCTGCTTAATATTCTAGAACATCTCACGGATGAAAGACTGACGCTCGTTCTTTGCAAGGACCCATTTCCGTATTTATATCAACATTAACCAAAACAATGCAATGTTCAACATAACATGTTTTTACAATAAACAGTTACAGAAGATGTTTAATACATATTTTGTATCATAAATAATCGAAGATAAAAATGGATGTCGGGAGTCTATTTACCATTTTTTGCTTAGTTTCGGCGCGTGACCGATTGGTCAAACATCATTGTGTCCAGTTTCACGCTCCTTGTCTCTTGACAAATGATGTTTTTACTCTAGCACTCTAGATAGATATTCTTTATTTTTTGTTAATCAAGTATATAAAAACTGTATTATAATGTCTGTTTTTTATTAGGAATATGATTGATTTCTTGTACATAGTAACATGACTAACCACCGGGTAGGTACTTGACTTTCACATAAGTACATGTGCATTGTTGACGCGTCCATTCACTGACTATTCATGTCTTCAAACAATTATATAGCACTTTAACGTCTTTCTTCCCACGATTGTATCGTCGCGTCGGAACGAACCAAGTTTGCAGATTTATGTTTACCTACACAAGCACACGCTGGAAAGGTGTCGCGCAACTTAACCCTATACACACTATTTATTGCCCGTGGTGGCACTCGCTTAACTGTAACGAGGTGAGGAAGCGACGCCCTTAACAACCTAAATATACTTTATGTAGGTAGCTACTCGTATAACCAACCTATCCTAATATACCATTTATTCATACAATGCAGCTCATTTTAAAATGCTTTTATTGCACTAAAATAGATCACTAAATATTTCTAGTCACGGACAAACGAGATATACTTATACGAAATATAACTTAGGCTTACTTCAAATAAATATTTAAACACACTAAACAAGTCATATGAAATGTAAACTTAAAAAGGATACTAGAAACGAAATGTGAATCGGACTCACTGGCTAAACCCGTTTCTACTGAAGGAGAAATATCAGCGAGTAATATTTTTTAAAGCAACCAACTGTCATATATACTAATGCCGACGTACTAATATAAATACCATCATAATATTTATCGTCAATATATAACAGACTTAAAAGCTTATTATTGTTAAAATTTAAACATCCTTCGTACAGCAACAGTCATAAAACCCACCCTGTACTGTATTCGTTGAATAATTTCTCAGGGATATAAAATCTTCAAGACACATTATATTAACGGCATTCTTTATACGGAGTTTGACTTTGACCAAAACAAAGATATTTAGTTACGGTCGGCAGATTTTTCGCATGTACCTCCATAATTATGTATACCTACATCCTCAGAACAAATACGTATGTGTGACACACACGTACAAGTGCGAATTTTGGTATGTCGCTCGCCCTGCCACAGTTCCCAGTTCCGCACCGTTAATTTGATATACGGAGGCAGATGGCCTCTCGGCGATAGCACACAGCTCATGCGCCTTCCGCGCTTTACCGCGAATCCCAAACTTCGGGTGGCACCTCAAGAAGCAGGCGATACGCTGGTCTCGAGCAACCACACCAACAACTACCACAACAAAAGTAAAGATCATACATGGAACATTTTAGAATAAATTAATAGTCGCTTTTACTAGCACAGCTCTTAATAAAGATGTCTAGTCGTAGAATATTGGATGTAAAAACTAATCGAAAAGAGTCGTTCGCTTCAATTCAATCATGCAGCAAAACCTAGAGATAATAGTTTTTTCCGTCATAAAGATACAATAGATAGAAGTTAACTACAAAAGAAATTGATCAATTTTTATATTAAATATAAAATATGTAGCCACAAAAAATCTGCCTCTGGTAATTATAACTTGGACCCCAAACAGTATGAAAGTCAGGTGCGGGGTTGTAAGTTAATTTGCATTTTGATCCAGTAACGGTTTTAAGATAACGTTTTAACACTCGAGATCTCTTCTCAGATCAACAGTCCCACATGCCTCAGTTTCGTCCATCAACAACTGCTTTTGAACTCTAAGTACGAAGTTACTAACCTTATATGGTCGTTAGATTACAATGTTGCATACGAATGTTGTCATACTAACCTAAAAGTTTTTAGATGTTTATCTGCATCACATTCTCACCAGGTCAACAATTCTTGAAAGAGTAATTAAGAACCGTAATAAAATTGTTACATTACAAATTGGTATGTATCATTCTGTATTTTAGTGAATTGGTAATTATACTTTAAGAACGTCAGGAAATAGTCGATCAGTGTTCTGTTATTCCGGGCACAAGAAGTCAAAGACCGTTCATATAAAGAAGTTATAAGATGCCAGCAACGTAAGGCACATTCGATACGGCGATGAATGCGATGATAGTTGTGGTATCGAAATTCGCTCCGGCTGTTCCCTTCGAGCAGCGTTCAGCCTTTCTGTATATTTCGTTCATATTTTCCTTGTCATATTTTAATGATGATCGTCTACTGTAACTATGATATTTCGCGAGCGAAATGTATGCGAGTGTTTAGCATTCACATGAGCATGAACTTATTTAGGTTTCATTCACCCCGCGTTACGCTAGCTGGGTGCCTGGACTGCGCATTGTCTCACACTGCGCGCGAAATGCGAATGATCCTTTGTTCGTTACACTTTACCTACACTGTAACCCAAACCAATAGCGGAACACTTAGCGCCCACCTCTAAACGTAACATTCACGCGTTTGAGCGCACGCTCGAGACCCATTCCTGACTTAACGATATTTACTCTGAAACAACAATACGTGTTCTGTTCTGACATTGATAGCTCTCCAACTGATATGTACTGTATTCTCCCGGTTTAATGCATTTAATGGCTCTGTGATACTGGGGAAAAATAATGATGCGCAATTTCCTGTTATTCACCATTAGATTAATAGATGTAAAAACAGTTCATACTTTCACTTGAAAGAAGAAATGTCAAACTTGCAGAACATATTTGTAACTCAATTGCTACTTTCTCGTAACTAACCTTCAATTTAGATGGATAAAGATTAATAATACTTATGCACGAAACTTTACCAAACAATCTTCGCTTCTCGTTTTTCTTTATGTACACTTTCAATTTACCAGTCTTTACCGATTATTGTAGGTAATTGTAATAATGCATAAACTTGCTCTTACTAGTGCGTGTTAGGAACGCACGCACTTGTTAAAGATTTCAGAGTAGAAAGCCATCTCTTCACTTACTCTTCACTTATTGTTTATTGTTTCGTTACAATAGATACCTCAAATGGTTTTAACGGCTATTTGGTCCGAGATAGTGTATCGTTCGCGAGCTTTTCATAGAGCTGTAGAGATATAGAAAGTAAGATGCTTTTGTGACTAAGGTGGTTCTACGTGGTTGGTCTAGGCGTAGAAACTAGATCAATCAATATACCGTATAAGGCTGCATGTAAAAGACCTACCGCAATGACAATTAGCCTCGCAGCTCGATGTACCAGTTTCAAGTTCAGCAGCCCAAAAGCCGCTAATTTTGTACACGATTTTAATTCACTCTTTTCGTAATGGGCTTTTAAAAAACCCGTTACACGAATTAATTACTTGGGAGGTTTGTGGGATGGAATCAAGTGATATAAATATTGGCTATTGGTTAAGTAAAACATAAAATAATTACCTTCATTTAAAGTGGATTATACTTTTATAATTGCAGTACGGTATTCTTATTGGCTGATGTGAACGTGTAGTGCCTAGTGGTAGTAAAATATAGAACCTATGTCTAACAAGACATAATAAATGTCAGTTAACAGATTTTAATGCGACGACAGCTATGTTAGCAACGCCTACATCGACATGATAATTTCTAGCACTTAAATAATACAGAAATAGCTCCACTTTATGTTTTGATAAATACTACAATTAATTGTGTTTGTTGGTTTTTCATTAGGTAATTCTCAGTCGCACCGCGTCTAGCTTTGTGCCCGGTTGAATAGGCTCGCCCCCTATTACATTAAGACCTATAAAGTGCTTAGCGAAATGTGGGTGTAACATAGGTAGGTACACCTTTACCGGTAGGCACCATAAGGGCAGCTTCGGGGAGTACAGGCGTGATGTTATGTCTTTTACAATCAATTAGCAACCTTGTTCTCACTGACAAAGTGATTTATGTATCACGCAAAAATGTGCCATATTTACTTTAAGTCAAAACAGTTGTGACATGGAAACTTAAGAAAGCGCTTTAAAAATTCAATTTAGTAATGATAATTAAACGTCATCAATCAAATACCACAGACATTAAACTGTCCTTGTAATTTATAAGCCTTTACCAGTGTTTAATACTTTTTCTTAAAAGCAATTACAGGTGATGTTCCACGTGCACCGTTAAGCTTAGTCTCGATGTAATCTGTTACAAACAACGTGCATTACATGTTAAGTTTTTAATACATATAATCATACTATTTAGAGCTATTACGTTAAGAAATTCATTTATAATGTTACGACTACTTACACACACGTAATAATTGAGATACGCGTCAATTATAACACAGTCGTTTTAACATCGTAGAGTTGGTAACATATTTTTATTTAAGATGCGTGTTCGTGTTCACACGTTTAGTTTTTGAGAAGTTTTTACCTCGATGTGAGATTATATGTAATATACCTAATCTCCAGGCATTTATTGCACTGAATTTCTAGTACTTAAATTAAATATATTGGCTAATCATTCAATGCTTTTATATTTTATAATTTTTCTAACTGCTACAATGTTATTGCATAACAAACATCTAAACAATGTGTCTTCCAATATAACAATATCAGGGATATAAAAAATAAAGAACACCGTCTAAATGGTGCAATAAAAAGAAGACTAACAAAAAACAGTTGGATTTATATCTTCCGCTCTACTCTTCACACCTCTAATATCGTTTATAAACAGTACAAGTTGGAAACCACTAAGTTCATAGCTCCAGTGATTTAACGTCTAACGTCGGATGTGTATCAATTACTTACAACTTATCGTGAAATATAATCAGATATAATGGCGGAACAAAATTGGCAGTTGAGTGGCTGGCTCACATATAAATAGAAATGCTTTAGTAAATTGTGTTGGGATGTTGAGTACTTTTCTTTCGCCCATTATACTGCTTTAATCTTACCATTAGAACGATGTACCGTGCACACGCGAGAGGAATGGCACATCTCAAAAAACGAGGCCTTAAATTGAAATAACGAAAAAGTGGCTTGCGTGTAGTCAAAGTCATTACAACTAACTCTAAATAAATTATCTTAAACAAATAATATCACGAAGCATTTTATTCCGTTTTTATTTCACCGTTTACTGTTAGAAGTAACACTATTGTGTCAAAACGTTCACATATTATAATGAGGTATAACAAAAACATCCCGACATTTGAACCTTAATAAGTGTATTAACACGGCTAATAGCAAAGACAATTGCAAGTTGCTCTATCAATTACTTACTCACACGATCCGCCCGATATTGCCATTATAACAACATTAGAGATGGCGCGAGCACGCCATACAGGCATTACTACCATCTGTAACACGGTCACATCGTTTCTTGACCGCCCAATTTTGGTTTTACCGCCTACTTTTATAGTTTGTGAGCAATTTTTACATGAGCGTGCGAAAACACCTTCGTACGATTCGGTTGTAGATTTCCGATTTATCGAGTTACGACATTCACTTCATCCATAATTGGATTTACCGTTTTCAATCAAAAAAATCTGGGTGCCTTATGAAATGCAAGACAAAGTGATTAGACACAATTTACGTCCCAATTCCTCTAACGTGAATCAACGTCATGCAAATAACACATACCTCTACACACGCTAGTGTATAACAGCATCTAATTTATGATATTATTCGGACGCAGCTGTTAGCCTAGGCCTCTTCCGGCTTTCTAATAGGGCTATTATTGTAATGACAAAATTAAGGTCTTATATTTGAATGTGGTTCGTTGCTAATGCTTGCAATATAAGACGAATTAACATTTTCATGTGGTAGGGTCACGACCCAGCGCTCCCACACATAAATCGGCAGTGGATGTCGCGTCGTGAGCGCACACCGCCGCCGTTACGAGCGCATAGCGCGGCGGCTACCGGACCTGTTGAACTGTTAGTGTTAGCTCTGTAATTAATATTTGCTACCTTTTTTGCTGTCGCTCCTCTACTCTCTTTAATATTGTTACTGGTGATATCATTTTACAAATTCATGTTGTTAAAAGAACATACGTCGTGACATGAGGAATGGTAACCTAATAACGAACTATCTCAAAATGACAACTTCACAAGTTCATAAATTGTAATTATGAAAATCACACCTTGCCAGCTAACATGACAATATACAAATGTAGTGTCGCGTTGTATTTGTAATAATTTGTATCCAATTCATTCAATTATTTATACGGTCATAAACCGTTACTCTCTTACAAATAGAAATATGGACAGGGTGTAGTAAGAAGCGATGTTTATATGCCGGTGCGCTCTTGGAACTAAGTTACATATCTTTTCAATTAGACTCGCGAAATGTTAACGACAAATGACAACTGGGAGTGTTGTTATGTACTTTCCACTGACATTAGTGCATGTTACAAACACTTCCTCGTTCAGCTTGTCATTAGTCACTAAGGCTTAACTAGCTTTTTCCTCGGCTTCCCTAGCTCTCAAGCCCGCAGAAGAAGCAATATAGCATTTGAATGTTTTGCGGTTACTCAAACTATCAATGCGTGTGTTCAAGAGAAACGTTGATGAAACAGCCTGTATTTAATTATAGATAGATACAAAATAATTTAAAAACAATGTGCCGTCGCAGATAGATCGTGCGTATCGAATATAAGACAAAAGGATTTTATTCTTTTAGGTAAAGATCATTTAGAAAAATTGATTAGTTGGACATATTTACATTACCATAGTAGTGTTGTAGAGTCAGTAGTTAATGAGTGTGTTACCATGGATACGTAAAGCAAAGAAGTCTTGATTACCTATTTGTCCTTGTTTTGGTAGCTAGTTTTGTACAAACACGTCGAATATCTTGTATTTTCGCTTGTCTTGTGGTGCCATTACAAATATAAATCTCTTTCGCATATACGCCTTTGACAATAAATTAATTTCTAAAACTTCACGATAGTTACTAGACTAACGGTTCGATAATACAACCGCTACATCTTAAAGCTTAAGCATTTGTTTAATAAGTTCTGCAAGACATTTAACAGAAGGTTACAAAATACTGTTCGATACCGTATGTACGGTGAGTGACCGTTCGCAACGGAGGAGTTAAGGAACATAAATCTATGATCATTATGTTCCGTAATATATTTTAAGTGTACCATTATACACAAATACTTTTCTATAATGTAAATAATTATAGCAGGCTATCTTTCTATGTCGTGTTTGAAACAAAGGTAATCTAATATCAGCTTATAAACACACAGACGGGAAATCCAATAAGCAGACAAGCGAACATCGCGATTCGCAACATGGAAGAGATGATAAATTAACTAATCAACTGGTTTTGCGTTGATAGTGAGCGGCGGCGGCGCGCGGCGCTTGTGACAAATAGGCGCGTACCTCATACGAACAGTTGGCAACGGTCACCACACGGTACACCACATATTTCGTTAATTGATTAACTGTACCCCGTTGTAGTCAACGGTATATTTAGGTACACATTTAATCATTTATAAATTGATTTATACGAATAATTTATAAATTGACACAACTCTCTATAGTATTTTTTCCCTGATTTGGCAATCTATAAAACACGCCGTTAAAATAGATATTGATTACAAGAATTAACATTTTCCATGCCAAAATACGGTTAATTATCGCTAGTAATTTATATCCTTCCATCCAATGAGTAAATGGTTCTATAGAATAGAACCCTATAAATAATAATCAGCATTTCAACTCGGTGACATTGATCTGAATTTTGATTACTTTTCTCAAGCATGCATATTTATGAACTTTAATCATTATTATAATGAAAAATTTAATTGTTAATTAGTAAGTAATTCGCATCAGTTCCCTACATGCCTAACGGGATAAGGTCCAAGTAAATCAGTTCAGATTGTAAATCACTTTCCCATTAAAATAAAGTTATGAGCATTAAGATTGCACGCTTTACTACAGACATGTAAAATCGGTTAATGTTCATATTAAAATCGTACCTGACGTTGTTTCGCACTACATGTCCACTAAATTTTATCTTGATTTATACTCATATGAATGTCAACAGCAATCGCTTTTAATTAGGTGTCTAGTACGGATTATTAATGGAAACTAATTTAAGTTAATTAGACCGAATTATTACACAACAGTTAACGCTCTAGGATAAGTAGCCGAGAGGTTGGATCTAAACATTATTTGGAGGCATGATAAAAAATCCCATGATTAATTGTACCCGAGTGGCCTAAAGCGCGAAATCATCTGTTATTAACCTCTAAACTGTTATTAATTTACTGAGCGTAGCAAATGACTCTTAAATTGCCTTAAGTTTGTATTATTTTATAGAAAGACAAATGAAACGTGTTATGGGAGTGTGTCAGCCAACAAAAAGGTACATGATACTCCTGCAAAAACTGTCTAAGATTTATTAGCTTGCTTCGTACAGACGATAACAATCGATCCTAACGCGAGACAATCACGCACTAATCAACAAACAGTGTGAGAATAAGTTAATGGGGATGAGATCAACAACATCTAATATCTAGCCAATCACTAAAATCACTTAACTTTAAAACATGTTAACAATCTTAACTCATGTTTTAAATCAGTAATAAATTAAATACGCCCAGAATCATTAATATAAGATTCTAGAGGTACTTACAAAATAGATTTTAATTGTCTTCTTTTAACCTGTAGTAAACTCCCACACGGGGTCCTAATTATCTCATGTCGAATTGGTGAAATACTTGTGGACGCTTATTGAACATCGTTATAAGTATAACAGGCAACACATTTTGTATTATATTTCCTTAGCTTTAAGGTTCAAAATGACATAATGATATCACAGCTAGTTATTAATTATTGCACATGTATTCATTGAAATACGAATGCTTTGCTAACGTTTAATAAAAAATATATCATTCTTTTAAATTGTTATAATTACATACCTTACCATTAATTGTTCGTACACGTTAAGACAGCGTTTCATTTTAAGAATCTATTTGAAGGAATTGAACCACGCCTTAATTATACTATAATCAAATTCTTAAAGATTTGCGGATGCGTGTTAAGGAGAAATAAAACTATTAAATTAGTTTTGTTTTCACGTTATAACATTACCACGCATCAGCTAGTTTGTAATTGTATTATTATTTGAGATAAGTTCGCTAAGGCTTCGAAACAAGAGTAGGTTGTCTTCGTAATACGCTTTATTGTATTAACTTAAATATAAGCAATTAAAATACTTTCTGGTAACACCGATAAATAATGTAGAGACATGACATGTAAAGCTGGTAGCTTAGCGCGCACGCACGCCTCAGGAAATGCTAATATATTATTCTCTAAGGCTCAAAATAAATACAAACAAAATTACAAATAATGTATGTATATTAAGCTATAATTTTCTATGAACTTTGTTGCATAACATTGCTTAATGGGCCATTTTCTAAGTAAATATACAATACGTTTCTTAATATACTTTTATACTTAGGACAATGATTATTTAATAAAAGAATTTTCTTTTTTTACTAAATAACTGTAATCTTTAACTAAACTAACTTCTTTCGACAATTCCAGTTATGAAAACTAATTTATAAAACAAACACTTCGAGTCTGAAACTGTAAATAGTTCCAAGACCTAAGCCAAATGATTCTCAGGAGCGCGTTAACCTCAAACAATCTGTTATATTTCATTAAAGGTAATTCATTTGTCTGCTGTATGCAAATTATTAGGTAATTACGCTGTTGGATAAGAATCAAACTTGTCTTACTCAAATAGGAAATGACTGTGTAATTACCTTACGAAATTAAATATTTAAATTTTTATACTTATTTATTGACTTCTGAAAACGTATCTTGGATTAATGAACCCATCTTAAATATACTATTTAACACAGTGCCTTGACTGTTAAATGAATGATCTAAAAATAATGCTTACAACCACTGTTCACATTTATGAATTAGATTTTGATACGTTAGATACTGTAGAAAATATAAATAAAAACGTAATTAAGTTAGGTGCGATAAAATATATTTGTCAATAAATATTCTACTAGATGTTATGACATTAAAAGCTTTTACTTTATCTGCAGAAAAACAACCAAATACTGACACCATAAACGTAGTCTCACAGTTACCCCTTATCACATAACTAAGGAAATAGATATAAGCTGCACACCTAGTTACCTGGCTCTGTAAATAAGTAATGGCAGCGCCTCTCGGCGACTACTACTTGATTGCATCTGTTGTCGCTCTTCATATCGCGTACACTGCTGTGATTTAACAGCCACCTGTCGTGGTTTATGTCCTCCGATAGCCGCACACGAGGAACTACATGGAACTAGAAACGAGGCGTGACATACACTATCTACTTATATTCGCAGTAGGTATCTCTGCAAATATTTCGTTTCATATTATTCTGCTCGCATTTTTCGCCGCTTGTCAAGAGATTCTAATAAGATGAGATAAGCCAGATTATCTCAAAACAGACGCTGCAAACCGGCGCCAGCATGCCTCTCATAATAATAAACAACTTGGACTTCTTTTTGTAACATGCATTACTGTTTCCGTGACGGTGGATGATGACATTGATAAATATTTTAATATCTTAACAAGCCTCTTTGTAAGCTTCAACGCTCTGCCTGCATTGCAAGAATTCAAATGTCAACTTGAATGAAACCGACCGCGCAGAATTTTTCTATGTTATCTCTTATTTGGAGAACTCGTTTAGGTAACAACAGGAGATAAGTTGCGTATTCAGTAGCTAAATGTGGATACTTTATAAATGGATTTAGCAATGTAGCCAAAGTAATAAGTTGTGTATTTCTGTGCAACGCACCGCAGCTGGAATCACTAATGAGAGCGCAATTCAAATCAACTGATTTATAAGGAGTAAGTTATTTCACCGGCTGCGCGTACAATATTTACTTATGTTCTAACGGCCACATAGATATTGTAGTCCATTATTGAGATAAGTATAATGTATACCAGATATGCCTTATAAGTTTATGCCGTAATAAATCAAAGTATTATTTTTGTCATTTATTTGCTCTCGAATATGTAATACGAGTGATCCAATTGTCTTTATAATTGCGCGCGCTGATGGAGTTCTGGAGTTCGACTCAAACTAATTACCAAAGAACATTGCTCTAAAATTACTTTTCTTTCGTCAGTCAGTCCATTAAATTTATATTGCTTATAACTTTTATTGTGAGTAATATCGAATTGTTAGCATTGGGAGGTCTACCGGTTAGGAATGTACTATGTCAGCTTATATTAGCTCGTTAAGAGTCGGCGAGGCTTGTCCGGATGATATCGCTTAACCCCCTCAATTAGTGTGCCCTGACTATCGCGTGGCAATAACCCGAAACAGCATATAAGCTCCCCGCACTCGTGACGCGACGAACGAACCAAATGAGTGTACTCTTAATTAGCCGTTATACTATAAATTTTAAAAGCGATGATAAGGTCCCGTTGCGCGCTCTCCGGGAACACTACCCGCCGGCTAATGGTGCCTTGAGAATTAAATTTAATTAATTCCTCCTCGCCAAACGTGCTTACTGTATCGAATTTGGCTAAGAAATGAATGCCTCGGAGAGAAGAAATGCTAATCGAGAAGTGCATCCACTTGGGAATAGGTTAGGGCTGTCCATTTATCAGAAGACCTTCTTGCAATATATTATGTCCAAATAATTTATAAATTATCGGTATATTAGAGCTATATCTGTGAAGCTTATCATCTTAAAAAACATTGCTGAACATTCATTTATATCAAATTTCAACTTATTCAATGCTTCTAGAGTTGTACCAAGATTCAAAATTTACAATTATTATGCGTTAGCCTTAAACCGTTACGGTTGTAGAGTGTGGTCGTTTTGTTAACGTTGCCAAATGAATTTATACGTAGGTAATTAGGTACCTATATATTTTTTTTATTTTTAAGATAAAATCATACTTATGCGAATTTAATATCGCACGCAGCTTTAAACACGTATGAAAGTACTTATCGATATGATTACTTTTAAATTTGTATTTATCGAGGTGCACCGGGGGTCAATTACACCTCGTTATTTCAGTTACGCCTTTTATTACTAACATTATATTTTTGAACGTATCATACCGTTTTAAATGTTTTATAATGATGTCTAAATTTGCAGAACGTGCTGCAATTTATGTCCTCAAAATGAGAGCCCCCGTAATAACAGCAACAACGCTAATGACTCAACATGTTATCGCTCTCTCGAGAAACGATGAGGATTCTTGAGGAGTGCGGCAAAACTATTTCAATTACCTACTAAGGTACTTCTTAGGCGGGCGGAAAAACGTGTGGACTACCGGCCGTTGTGTTCAATTTACATGAGCGTGTGGCGGACGAGTGCAGAGCGTTGTTAGCTGCGCTATGCGTCTCTCGCCTTTGTTTATGTTACTGTTTACTGTACATAAATGGAATGAAACTTGTTGACTGTGCCGTCCGATAACGGAGCGTTTTGTCTGTAATTAAGAACGGCGAGAGCAGGTCAGCCGTCCACTCGAGCATTACCACAAAGTTATGGAGACATTTTAAGCGTGTCTAGATTGTTTAACTACAAGCCTGTCATGTTTAGAATGAACTTGTGTTATAAATCTGCCATAACGTCATGATTTCAGTGGGATTGTTTGTTAATTGTAGATAATACATTACTCTCTAACGAACTAACTGCGCAGTTACAACGCTGAGCACCTACATTATGGAAGTTCATAACTTCATAGCTAATTGTCATAGTAAACCAGTATCAATATTATTGCACTCTCATGGTACTGTTCTTAACTAATTGTTTGTCTTTTACGACGTAATGGGAGATACAACAGCTATTTAAACCATTTTACAATGAGCATTCTTTTGCAACAAAGCGACACGATTAAAGATAGTGAAACTGCTTATTATGGACATATCCAGAGCAAGTTGAAATGCACACTTTAACTGTCTTTAAAATTAATCTATATACACACTGTATTATTGGACACGCATTACACGATTCAGAATTATCGTAAACTCGGGTAGTCGCTTACAAACTGTGACATTCAAGCAATTAATAGGCACTTTAGATGCAAATAAGCCTCAACGATTTCCTTCGTGAGACATCGATTTGGTGCAGTGCTAAGTGAAACTGTGTGAAGAGATCACGATGCCATAAACAGAAGACAATAATCGTTGTTCGTGGCGCGCCGGGAGCCATGGCCACGTGTAAACCTCTGTCGATGTCGGCCGGTAGCTTGACAGTAGCACCATTTGCATTTTATGACACTCGTCTCCTACATCAATGTTTTTCATGCAAACATTATTAAAGCACAATATTTATTACTAGGCTGACACTACATCATTTAAGTTTTATAATAACTGCCCCTGAAATCGGTATTAATAATAAAATCTTGGAATACTAAGCTGTATATCATGCTGCGGGTGTTTTATTAATTTTGCCGTATAAATAAAAGATTATGCTATGATTAATGGATCCTGTATATTATAATAATGTAATTAATTTGTTACAGCACACGTTGACGGGCCACAGTGGTAAAGTAATGGCCGCTAAATTCCTTGGGGAGCCGACCAAAGTCATCACGGGAAGCCACGACCGAACGCTCAAAATATGGGACCTTAGAAGTAAAATGTGTAAGTATGTACCAACTCAGTTGCTTTATACGATTGACTTGTTTATTGAAAACGATTTTAATAACTAAATAGTATCCTCTGTAACTGCAGACAGGAATCCAAATTTATATTGCGCTATAATTCATAAAATGCTATTGTATGTAAACTTCTCTTCTCGCAGAGGTATTTTATAACCGCGGCTTGTACCCACAGCTTTAAATATAAAACCATCTTAACATAATAAGCAAAAAGCAAAAAATATGATTTTTGAAAATGCAATCAAGACAGATCGACTTGGAAATCATGGGAACTGATGTTATGCTAAAATCAGTAAACGGAAAGTGCCTTGTTATCGTAGACGAGTAAATGGCAGGAATAAAATGGTTCTAGCCGATCTAAAGCAAGATAGGCGTGGCTTACAAATTAGGGTTGCCATTAGGCCACTGGTAGTAGGAGGAAATAATGTACGTTCTTTTAAAGTTATATATTGTGGCGATGAAATAGATGGTAAGCTGAAGGATAACAGTATTTAAACCTGTAGTAATTTTGACAATTTAGTATAATTATGGGAGTGTCTCAGAGATTGATTAATGTACAGTTTAAGCACTATAATTTTGTGCACTGTAGTATACCTACCTATTAATAAAATAATAAGGAGCCTGATACCGACCACTGTACCAATCTCGGTGATCAATAAAATTGATCATAGTTATTTTTGACAACTTTTAAAAACTATGTGCAGCTTGGAAAGATTAAGGGCTATTTAATAGAAATTCGAAGTAAATTGTTGGCAACCTTATAAGTGCTCGTAATACATAAAACTTCTCTAATCCTAAGGCTACAGCTTGGTAACGAGACAGAAACATAATAAAATTAGCGCGGCTGATATACGAATCATTAAATATACCGTCGTGGATTAATGTACTTTGACTGTTAGCTAGAGAACTTAGGTGAAGATGAAGGCTAGATTTAAAACTTGGCTCTTAACATTATTCAGTTTAATATAAGAGGAAATTTAACCTAAAACATGAGCTATGTTTACGCAGATGCATGTAGTAATACCTACGTATCCTTTCGCTTATTACGTTTTGTATAGAGTAGACAATAGTAAAACAATGGCCACATGCTTTTAGAAGGTGACTTGACAGATAAAGGAATAACAGAATAAGGGTTTGTAGAAGAATAATGGGTAAGCCTTTGCCCAGCTGTGGGACACAGAACAGGAAAACTAGTAAAACTAGAAATGATACCGGTAATATTATTAAGCGTATTAGGTCTCATCGGGCGCTATCTAAAATATGACAAAACGCATCAGCCTTATGAAAGAAGGAAGTCTCATTAAAAAAAGGCAGAATAGAAATATTCGGTGAGTTCATCTGCCTGCTTAAAATTTCCTGTATATTTACTAAGTTGTGTCCGTTCAGGTGTAACTGCGGCATATTTTAAGCATTTTAGAATGTAGCTAGCACGTTTATGCATTCCTACGTACTAGTAAATTGTTGCCCATTGAAACACATCATTGACGTCCATAGAACTCAAACTTAACGGTTCGAGTACGACACAAAACTTTTCAATCGTAAGGCCGACACTACTCGTTAAGCTAGTCATACTTAAAGAAGGATTATATTCATACTGAAGCATTTATCTCATCTCTGTGAATGTACTAAGAATTATCTAAAATTTCAATTCCACGTAACGACCCTCTTCCTATTTCACCGTCAGTTAAAAATTTGCATTTTATCTAAAGAGCGGCAATGCATTTATTTGATACGTTCGTGTAATTTATCTGCTAACCATTTGTTTTCTCCGAAGCTTACCGAAGAACACTAAGTGGTGTTTAGAGCTGCTTCACTTAACATTTGTGATTAGTTCATGTTAGCTTTAAGACCGTAGCGTATAGCCCTATAGCCGTTAAGCATATTTATGCGAAATTATATTTCTTATAATCTACTCCATATAATATTATAAAGCCGAAGTGTTTGTTTGCTTGTACGTGCTAATCTTAGGAACTACTGGTTCGAATTGCAAAAATATTTTTATGTTTGACATAGGTAGTCCATTTATCGAGGAAAGCTATAATCCATAAAACATTCGAAATACACGCGGACGAATTCGCTGGCGGAAGCTAGTTTAACATAAACTACGTAGGTATTAACGAATTATGTAATGCATACATTACAGTGCAATGCACTTGACGTTATGCATTCTTTTTGATACCTCTTACGCATTTTTTTCCTTTTTACGACAATTTACTTCTGAGACATTTTGGTTTGATATACTAAATATCTCGGTTAAAAAACGCAACTGCCAAGTTGCCAACGTAGTGCAAAAAGCCAAATAAGGTAGAACCAACAAAAAGGCTTTATGTGATATTTTAAGGGCTATCATCAAATGTTAACACCTTCACGTGAGACACAAGCGCGGGTGTTCTCAAGCTATAAACCGTCTGCAAACCCGTACTCATAAACATATTACAATTATTGGATCTTGATAGATAGCACCGTTTATAACGCAAATTGTATTATTACCAGTCGTGGAAGCTAGCATTTCTAAGAATTGATTAAAATCTAATCAGGACGCGTAACGTAATTACAAATTTTAGTGCATCCTTTTTCCCATACCTCGTCCATCAAGGAACTAATTAAAACTCCCTGTGTTTACTAGCTTCTCAATCAATTTATATAATGCAGTATATATTGCGCAACTAAAGTATTCCAATTTCCTTTACTTTCGCAGAAATACGTAGGGATCGCACTTGAACGAAGTAAAACACTTGTTCGTGAATAGTTGTCATAAATTGGTTTGTACATGGTGTTCTCAAAGTTTAGTAATTATTTTCTGAATGAGACTCTGTTCATACATATAGGTACACAAATCACCTATACCTGAAAAACTATTGCACTAATATCTTACATAAAATACATGTACAAATGACGTACGTATACGCTGTACGTATTTATTTGTAATAGCGTTTTGTTATTGCATTTTATTTTTATAGGTTTCTTTACTACAAAACTATATTTTAACAACATAATATTAATACAATTTAGCATAATTTACACAAATAAATGTCCATTACATTCGCAAGACGGTGCAAGTTGATAGGCCATCTTATTGTTACTGTTAACAAATCACTGGACACTTAAGAGTTAGTTCTCGATCAAGTGTGAATAACGCGCGGCGCCCTGTAGCGCCAGCGCAGCCATCCAATATATTGATACATTTCTTTTTTTTCAAACGCACTATGTTATATTCGAACGAGTATCCATTATAACCATGAGATAAATTTAAGTATTGACAGGTTAATACTTTTAGTTCTAACTCAACCTGTTATGAAACACATGCTAATTGTTTAAACGACTATTAACTATACAATCTTCGACTATAAAGCTATTAGCATTTTATTACTTTATTAGATGTTAATTATGCCCTGATATTGAATAGATTATAGCTAGGCAGCGCCGAAGTTCTAACTAATTGATTGATGTTTTGTAGTATTTAAAGTAGGTTTGCGCTTGGTTTTGAATATACGTATTTTAATGAGCACTATATATGTAGTATTTATGATAATTACATGTGTTTTAATACCTATATTTCAAAATTATTATATTTAAATATGAAAAATATTCTTTACTGGTATTTAAACTCTCTCGTTTTATGTGTTAAGTACTCGATTTCAATAGAAGTATTAATAGGAATCTTTAGATTTACATTTCCGCATGCCCAACATTGAAATGTGAAGTTCTTTTTACGACATATTCATACCGACTTGATACACCATAAGGTAAATTAAACTCTCTTTCATCTTGGTTTATGGTACAAATATGATTGTTCATAAATACATATTTTATGTGTATCGTCGCACGAACTGGTATGCAAATGAAAAATAAAACCAACGCTTGCACTATATTTCTAAAACCAATGAAAGATTTTAATACACGTTATAAAAATCCGAGATTATTTTAAAGACAATGCCCGTTTCTTATTCTGAATCATTAATTGCACAAATTATTAAAAAATCGCATTCAACATTTTTCACCCCTACACAAAAAGTTCTGTTTTCAAAGGATCTGACTTTCCAAGGTTATTGAGCTGTCTTTGTACCATTCATAAAACAATTATTAAACCAAAATCTAAATATTTAACTTAACTAATATTATATCTTAACACATCTAGCTCTTCATACAACCTAACATGTAATATAGCAGTAATTTATAAAAGATGAGTCGACAGGACGATCCTGGAATTAAATTGCCATAATTAACTCGACACAAAACGGAAAGCATTGGCAATTGCAATCTGTTATTCTTCACTAACAGTCTGAAATTATTGAGTCGTTGTAGCCGAGCTTTCTGGACAAAGAATTGCAGGTTTGACAACTCGCCGTATGTAGCTCGTTAGAACCACAGTGAGAATGATGTTTAACTAGATAGTGAGCAATTCCTTATTTATACGCTGAATATATTATCATTAGTTTACTATCCCCTTGATTTAACACTATAATAAACAGTTGCAAATATTGGCACAATCACTGTGCGGAGCACTCAAATTTACAATCGCCGTCTCGCAGTATATTGGTGTATAAGATAGGCATTAAGTTCTAGTTTACAACGCTCGCTTCTCGATAAACATTCATGTGCGTATTATAAATTACTTATCAGTTGCTAAAAACGGTGAAAGAAAACATCATGAAACCCGCGGAGAATACCTAAGACTTTTTTCAACGGTATGTCAAGCCATATCAGACCCCTACATGCGGTTTAAACTTTCACACAGTTGTTCATCAACCGTACGATAAGATACTTCACAACATTTTCCTGTATTGAAAACCTCCACTTTGACATAGCCGTTGTCTGCTGATGCCGTTATTATCTGGTTATGACAAGCTATTAAAATCTATCGCTTAATAAAATTACATGGTTCAATACTAGTAATAAGTCGACAAAAGCTGTAAGACGTATTGTGTAGAAGTACAATATATTGATATCTTTAAATAACCCTTGATAGCTACGAAACGGCTAATGCATCTGGGCCTTTATAATTGTATATTCCTTTACGTAATTCATTGGTGAGTGTTTAGGTTTTAGTAATGCGGTGGAAGTGGTCCTTTTGTGTTCGACCACACGACAGATAGGCTAGTACATAAGATATATCATAGGCATTGTTGTGCAGCAATCCGTAAATCTCTTCGCAGGAGAGACGCGACGCGGTGCGGTTAGCCGCAATCAACTGAAGACTTACGTGTTCTTTTTCTGCACTGTGGATACATCCAAATAATTTAACATCAAACTTTTTTCAATAAGGGTTAATATATAATCCAGTTTAATGCGACTCGTATTTCTAGTTCCACTTTATGCCTTAACATTTTAGCGTTAATTATATTTTTAATGCGTCCTTTGTGTGCTATGATAACTCGTTATGGTGTATCAACAATATCTAGAGCAAAGTGTATTGACGTCCATTTTATTGGGCCTGTTTAGTAGCGTACTTGTTTACTTACCAAAAGCCCAGCTGCTGTGACTGGCCGACAATAATCTATTGCTTGTAGTCAATAGCCACGACAAACTGCCCTACCTTTTACCCGAGATAATCTATAATTCTTATCGTAAGGAAATGTCAATAGCATAGTTCGACGTTTCCAGTTCATGTGAATGGTCAGTAGCTTATGACTGTCCCATATATTTATCAGATGCTTATTTAAATTGTTAATATTTATAAACCGTCGAGTCTTTGTCGAATTGGTTTGTATTTTATTTTAAAATGGTAACTAAAACATTACGTTATTGTGTGGAAAATAATTCTGCATTTAATTGCTACTTCCAACATGCAGATAGCAGTGTAGTCATTATAATATACGTTATTATAGTTAAATACTTCCCATACCCCAGGCATAATACCTCAGTCACCTTATAACCCAGAGGTAGTCATAAAGTTAGCCCAGCCCACACAGTGAGAATTCCTAATTAATGCATGCAATTACACACATACAGTTTTCCGCGCTCATTTATAAACGTTAGTAAATTTTATTGTTAGCTCTAACCGTTGTGCGACACAGATATCATAATGTATGCTCCAACAGGTACAGAGACAAAGTTCGCGGGATCATCGTGTAACGACCTGGTGACGTCAGACGGGGCGGGCTCTACGATCATCTCGGGACACTTCGACAAGAGGATCAGATTCTGGGACATCCGCACGGAAATGTCCGCGAATGACATCATGCTACAGGGCAAGGTTACATCGCTGGATCTCAGTAGAGGTATGCATTTTATTCACAATTATCTTGATCCACTTTAAGCACACACAAGTCAGATTGTCCAGAATGTCCAGTAACAATAAACTGTAATTTTATGGACGGCAACAAATTTAACGCGTGCATTTATCTTACGCATCCAAACTTAATGTTCTAATGCAAGTAACTGCTGGTGACTTGTTAAAGCAACAGCAGTTAAGATTGAGATCTCAACTACTGTTATACTATAAGACAAGTACATTACAAAAGTGAACTAGCTGTTTATTCGATAAACGGCTCGTAAATTTCCGTAATTGAATGCATCGCATATTAGTATCGGTATTCGTGTCAGCACTACAACGTGACGGGTGCGCAATGCCCATTTCCGTTACGCGTGTCTCGATCGATCCCTTTTTTGTCAGTAACGGTCTGTGCATCGCACGAAACGCTCAGATTGATACCTTCAATCAATTGCAGTGTCGGGACGTCACTGCCTCGGAAACTGATTAAATCACGTCGATTTCATCGGACAAATGAATAGAAGAGACAGTTCACAGTTAGCCATCACGCTTGATCCAGATCCATCAGCGCTATCGACAATCTATCATGCGCGCGGATACTGCGCAGAATCACTAATACGTCAGTCAGTGTTGGAAAGTTTGTGAAGCGGTCATCTTTATGTTTCAGTTTCACTTATGTTACTGGTACCGATATAATAGTTTTGTCATACTCAATTATGAATGCACGAATTTCAGATAAAGCGCGCATGAAATGAAAGTAGAATTAATTCTGTGAAAATGGTTTCGTTATGTTATGGTATGTGCGGAGTAAGGCGTAACCTGCTGTAATAGATTGGGAGCAGTTTGATGAGAGATCTTTGTTGGTCCACGAAAGGGTGTCATGTTCTGAGAACATCATTTAAATCGTTTACTTACGGCTGTCTATGGTGAATGGAGAACCCTTAAAAAACAACCGACACGCCTTTAAAAAGGCATTGAAACGATAAGCGATGGAAAAATTTAAGAATTGTAGCACGTAGCGCCCTCATTTTTTAACTCTAACATCTTTAAATAATAGAAATCTATTTAAGGACCAGTAATAGATGCATGAATATGAATAAAGCGTTTATCATGAATGTGTGCGTGTATCATAGCGTTTGCTTTATTCAGTCTACCCTCAGGGTAAAGGTCGCGTATGAGGTATAAATATTAGATTGTCGGTCAAATTGCACACAACGTGAGCAAAGCGCTTTCTTAATATCAATAACAGATGTTTGCACCTGATGCCGATCTCACGTTTGAACTAGTAATAGCTAATGGTTTAAAACCACATGAGAACAAAACTCAGTGACCTACAAACTCGATCGTTCTTCATACCGACTGAAAGTAATGAAAGGATGATGTTATCGGACACTTAAATCATAATTTAATGAAGCGGTGTGCCCGATCGATTTACCTCTTTACCTTACATTAAAACTATTAAGCGCCAATCGGAAGGTTTAAGGTTAAACACTACCTCCGTAACGATTATTGGAACAGCAATAAAGAACATAGCGGGACACGAGAACAAATCATCTAAATTAGGCACAGGCTGTTATGTCTTCACATTATTTAATAATTATTGAGCTAATATTTCCACAGTTAATATGATGATCGCTGTAACTGTTAGCCCTTAGTGTTAAGTGCTGTTTGTTTATCTGTATTTGTAAAGTTAACTGTCGTTTCAGATAACAATTATTTGCTGGCCTGCGTCCGCGACGACACAATACAGCTAATAGATCTGAGGATGAACACCATCGTACGTTCTTTCAGGTACGCTACACTGCTGTTTATTATTATTACTTGTGACTTGCGATGCTAGTGTAAAGTTTTATGCGTTTCCCTGCAAATTAATGTCAAGCAATGTTTACAGTTAGATATTCTGGATTTTACGACTAGTATAAAACAATGGTGTTAATGAAAATCATAATTAATATTTAAAATTGGAACAGACGTACCGACATAATAGATAAAGTTTTCGTTTTATCGCACCGCAGTGAATGGGAAATTATTACGGACGTTATTATAATAGAATACCAGTAAACCTTGGATGAAACAACAGAAAATAGATTGAATGGTATGTTGTACCGAAGAACTTATGGTTCAGGAAGATATAAAATATTTAGTGGGCCTGCCAGATTTATAGCGTTTTATTCAGAAAACTATAAATGTACAATTAAAACCGTCGATCTAGCAATGTTTTGTTGCATTACTAGGATTTAATTTCCTCATTCTTAATATTATAATAGGTATTATATTATACATCAATGATACCTACTACATATTAGTAAAGTTACTATGTTTTATGATTACTGCGATAATCAAATGATTTCTTACAATTAAAAAAAAAATACGCGAATATTAGACATAGAAATAATACCTACTAATCATAAATACATATGAATATATCAGTTTTTCTATATTGTGTGCCAGTTATTTAAAACTATTTTCATATTTAAAAAATACAAATTCAAAATACCTTTATTTAGAGTATGTTATGCCAACATGTAAAACAAGTATAAACTGCGAACGGTATCCTTAGAAACGCATCAATGTCGCGCTCGTTGATGTCTTTTGTTCAGCAAAAACGTTGGCTGTCGCCATGTACCAACACTACTCATACAACCCGATAATATTGGTTTCATTTCATGTTCTGATTCTTAGACAATTAGAATGCTTAGAACCTGTAATTTGTGTTTTAACGATAATTGAGATTTTCTTCATTTCCGCGAGCCATATTAACGCTCAGTAAAATGGAAAGGTTTGTAGTCCAATTAGCTTTCCCATTGTCATTGTATAATCTTTATTAGTATTTCCACGTCTTAAACGATTCATTAACCTAATTAAAGAGCTTTGTATCTTAATAAGGCTGTAAAATCCTAAATTCTCATAAACTGAAAATCGAATTTTCCGTCTAAGGTTTTACGTTTGTTCATAACAAGGAAATATAATTGCTGACACTTTAAAGTAATGTTCTTCTGTATGATATCGAGTACATCATTTAAAGTTTTGAGAACGTTTACCATAAAAACCTAATAAAGGTAATAAAAATAGATCGTTTCGAAATTGACCATCAGTTTTATTTCACATGAAATGTATTAACAATTATTATCATTTGCCGTAAAACTTATACTCAACTACCGCTCCAATTTTTGGTCGGTACAACATAAAAAGTGGGATATTCTTAGGTATAGCTTTAAATTGCCAAGAGCTTTTAAAAATAATATGAAAACGTTTAACATACGCGAAATGTCCATAGATGTATAGTAAACTCGGATACGCACACCTGTACATTAAGTTGGTACAAGAATAGACTTATTAGTGTGGACGTGACAGTTGACAGCGATGGTACAAACTGTACAAGGGTAACTAATTGTATTTCAGTCACGAGTCGTTCAAGGTGGGGTGCGACTGGTCGCGCGCGGCGTTCGGGCCCGGCGGCCGGCTGCTGTCCGTCGGCGCGGCGGACGGCGCGGCCTACGTCTGGAACACGCACTCGGGCCGCCTGGAGACAATACTCAAGGACCACACGTAAGTACCCAATTATATCCCTTTTATATAGTAAATTGACATTACCATACATAGAAGGGACGAGCGATGATTACCACGTTAGCTTACAGCAGGTAATGATTCTAGACCATTTTATTTATGAAATCATTTCTCCTTTATAGTGGTTGCGTTTCAAAGACATGAAATGCCTTACACACACATCCAGACAGACACTTGCGAATCACACAATTTTTTATCCCGTGCGGGAATCGAACCTGCAACCCTTAACCTTAACGCAGCAGTCCAATCGCTTAGCCACTGCGCCAATTAAGCCATCGAATTTACAAAATCATATGTTTGATATCGAGTCTTCATCCTGTTGTAGTCATTAAGTCCTACAACAGGTACTTCAAGAAAATCGAATCTTGAATATTTTACCTCTAAATAAAAGACAGCTTTTTCAAGCATTTTATTTATACGTAACATAATACATCTTGATTCCAACCTAGGTGTAGAACCATCCTCTATATATGGCAAGTAATTCTACACCAAAAGCGACCTGTAATGATACTGCTTTTGGTCAAAAATACTTAGGTATCTTTATAGTGCAATAACAATCAAATAAACCGTCGAATCCCTACTGTATACTATGGCGGTATTGTTAGTACCCAACTCAATTACGTTGTTGTCGTAAAACTTGACTTCTGGACATTTTAAGGCAAGCCAGGGCCGTCTTAACCAACTCTGAAGTGCCGACCACTGATGGCATTCCGGCCATACTTTAGGTACGTTATACGTTTCTACGAATTATTGCGGTCTGACCGCTGCTCTGTCCGTTTTGGACAGATATCGAATTACACATTGATATCTGATCTCCCTTCTTGAAAATCTCTTATAATACGCATTCGTCTATTAAAATTTGTCATTATATCCACTTTTGACGTGTGTTTGGAGGTAGAACCTATTGCCATTTCTCCACAATTATCACCAAGTTACTGTTGTCTAAGGATAGATAAAAAACGTACATAATATGACATTAATATTAAATTAGAATTGAAGATTCTTGTGCATGTGAAATAGGCCTGTAATGCTCTAGACCACCGCGACACCAATAGATATGTATATAAAGAAATATTCACAGAACGTTACAGAAAAAATAATCTAATATTTCCTCCATTAACGAGCATGCCACATTTTTTTAACCTAAATCTTTTATTTTTAATTTGATAAGTATACCCGCGGCTCCGTACTTATATTACAGCGCACCATAAGTATAGGTTTTAGTGTTAAAGACTTCACAATATTAAATAGAAAATGAAAGATTGCAATGCCTTAAGAGGCGGATCTCTAACTAATTTACGAGCAGCAGTACAACCAGTTTATCTCCTGCCACTTTTACAACTTACCTCACTCTTAATAGATCAGGATGTCTAGTAGTTGAGTCCACTAGACGTATATAAGCAGCAGCTAGAGTGTTAGACAGTCGTTACCCCGTCAGTAGTAGTCACAAGCCCGAATGTCCGACAACCTGTCTTACTAAAGAGTTAAAAACATAAACAACATCATCATCCATTATTAAGTTGAATATAGATTGTGTAAACGTTATTTCGGTAAAATCTACAACAGTCTAAATATTAGTGTCATCTTTTCTGGCAATACGGGCTGTTGGGTCTCAACACATCCACTACCTACGTAGTTAGTTTACCTAGCTAGGACGTCTGATTACATTTTATGTCACTTATTTGACTTGCTACTACAAATTTTTTAGTCTAACCTGTAACAGACTGTACTTTTTTTAATATAAATAATTTATTAATATAATAACATGGCATCACACCTATATTTTCCCGAAGGGATGCACAGAGCTGTATAGTCCACCCACCATTCTAGTTATAGTCCCAAAGTAGTAGGGGGCGAGTATATTGCCATCAACCGAGCACAAATTCTGACTCCGTGCTACTGAGAATTACTTAATGAAAAAACATAATGACACTTTACCTGACCCGCGATTCAAACCTAAAACCTTATGCTTAGCAGTCGCTCTAGTCTTCCACTAGACCAGCGTTATAAACCTTTAGACTACTTAGTCTATTTCTAGTTATTTTTTTACCTAGTAACTGGGTTGTGGATGTCAGATCGGCAGTCGAATATTAAATATAGCACCAACCCCAACGTAGTTTGAAAAGGCTACGCAGATAATGCCTTGTCGTAGATACGTTAACAGGCGAGAAGGTCGTTTTCTAACGTCAAACCAATGAATCACGGTGTTTGGATCAGTGCCACCAGATAAAAAGTACAGATAGTGTAGACTTGTTAGAGTAATGTATTTGTTTTCACTTTATTTAGAGAGTGCTACTTTTCTTTTATCTCCGCAGGATCTAGCGTTTCAAACAAAGTCTTACTGAATTAATAAGCTGTTTGTTTTTCATTGTACAAAATCGTTATTTTTCTTAAATAAAGATATACCTTAGCAATCTTATATACGGGTTAAGGTAATAAAAATGTTTTCAAAACATACATATTAATTTTATTGTTCTACTAGGTGCGCCCCGCAGTGTTACTCGCATTTTTTCGGGATAAAAAGTAGCCTATGTGTTAATCCAGGGTGTCAGCTACCTCCGTATGAAATTTTGTCAAAATCGCTCCAGCCGTTTGAGCGTGAAGAGGTAACTAACATACAAACACACTCACAAACTTTCGCCTTTATAATATTAGTCTGATGTGTACAGAACAGTGACGAGCAATATTGTGCTAATCTAGACACCTATTAAACTACGTAAACCCAAATTACAATCTATAGATAGATGTATTATAGTCTACGATCCTTGAACTAATCCAAACCAAGATCATCGTAAACAATAGCTCACCCACAACGTCTGCAAAGCAATTTGTTTTCAATTCGTTCGTTTCTTTCTAACTGTAACTATTGTTCACGGAAGATGTGACCTTTGAGATTTGTAATAAATTTTCAGCAGACACATTTCTGACCTTGAATTTTAAACTGGAATTGTTTTAGTCGCGACATCGTTCGGTATCCCCGTAACATTTCGCATGGACAATTGAAATCGTGAGGTCAACATTGGCTCGACTGTCTCACCATTGCAAATTTCTCTTTCCCATACCGTACACTGCATATTTATTTGGCATTAAGCTATCGTCACACCTGCTCGATGCGATTAAGCTAAAGAATGACATTTGAATTCATTTGAATAACAAATGCCAAAACATTGTTCGTAATGCGATTTTCTGGAATCCAACAAGCAAGTCTTACATGCATTTCCTTAGAATTATATTGAAGGAGACTTGCGTTTTTTTTAAATTTAATTACTTGAATATGTTCGACATGTCGTACATTTAAATAGCACATTATTTACGATACCATTTCCTGGTCGTAGACAAGCGCGGCAGTCAAAGGAGTGTTCAACCCTTAGGTCTTGTCGAGCGTCGCGTCGTCTTATCGCCGAGCGCTCGTTGTAATAGGGCTTGATCGAATCTTTGTCAAGACACCCGCGCATGCGCAACCCGTCCGTGGGGCCCATTCTCCCGCAAATCGCCGCAAATGGGACATATTGTTCCCTCTCCGTGTCCACTGCAAGTGCATGGATGCGATGCAATCGCACTTAATTCGCGCCGACACACCATACACAATAGTGTAAACAGTTTTACCGTAACAAGGACAAAAGTAAGGCGGAAACATTCCTCTGCATCTCGACATGCATATTTTTGCTTAGTAATACGTTCCATATTGATGTTAGTTTGTACAGTATTCGATGTAAGTTTGAACAGTTAAGTTGCTCGCCCACTTTATTACTGTATTGTCGAGTCTGATTCAATATTGAAACTAACATTACTACGGTTTCCTACAATATACCGTTGCGACATAAAACTCTTATCATCTCCGGCTGAAATCAATTTGAGCACAACAATATCGAAATAAAGAGAGATGAGCAATAAAGATTGCTTTCCTTCAGGCCCAGCCATTGTTTCCTATTTCATACTTATACGCTTTTAACCACGAACAGGATCGTAACTATTCTGTGTCATTGCTAACACTTATTTGTTTCATAATATTGCATTCATAATAGTTTCTCGTTTTATTACTTTATCTTTGAATGAAAGCATGTAAGTTTTCTAATAAAATATTTGAGAAATACTTACTATAGCTCTATAGGTACACGTGTAGAATTGTAATTTATATCTTACTTTTAAGCTACACCTTTGAGTGTATACATTGTAAGATGGCACGTGAAAACTTGCTTCCATAAACATTAATCCTGTGGTATAAATAACATTTGACATGTTTTAACGTCGCATATTACAAATGTGAACCGCAGGGCTGTAATATTAGTATAGTTGGTACATACCGAACATCAGGTCGGACGATTCCGGAAACGTATGTACAATAGGACCGCGATGTTCGCTTTGTACGTTATCTGTGTGTGCGGTGCGTACGTTGGGCCTGCGCTGTCCGCCGCTTCACGCGCAGCATGCGGCCATTGCACAAAATTAACCGGAACATGTGCGACACACGTTATTGTTGTCGCCGACGATCACCATGATTTATCTCCGACAACCTTATCGTTGAATGTTATCATTTAGACTACGAACAAAATACATTAAAGGCAATTAATTTTATTCATATGGCTATCGATTACGGCCGATACAGATTGCACGCGATACAGATCGCTAGATTATCTAAATTAAGTACGCATGGAATGTGCATAGGAATAAAACAGTTAAGTCGGTCTATAGGTATTTTTACTCTTTGCTTTAATAACTTATTTAACCAGGGAAGTTGTAAATATGACTGTTGCTGATAACCAGTACTTCGCGTGCATGAACTTAATAATTTCCGCGCCGTATAGTTTATTCGTTCGGTAAAGAAGTTATTGCCTAATAAACGTTGAAGATTATTAGCAGACACTCAATTTCTTATAATATGTAAAGAAAATATGAAGCGTGCTATTCTAACAGCGACGGATAGGAAGCGGAGCACATTAAATGTTCATGCAAAGTACATCAGTCTCGCGGTTAAGGTTTCAAATGAAGTTTCTTTCCATCATGCTTAAGCGAATTATCTTTTGTTGCAATTCATCAGTATTTAACTACCCTCTAGATCACCACTGTAAGTGTGCACAAGTATGTACGGACATTGGTCCCGGCTAATCGCGGTGCATGCTTTTTGTAGCGGAAAGGCTAACGACCGACGGAGATAGGTTCTTGAAATTACTTTATTGGGTAACCTGTTTCCGAACACAGTAGGCGTGTTACGTGGTTATGAATCAAGCCGACACGGGAGTAAGATGTACGGTATCTATATGTTGATACACCTCCATTTGTAGCAATAATACCATCATGTAAATATCGGCCACGTACTAATTACAATTTCATGTACAAAATAAATCGATCAATAAATCCGGTTCACAAGTTTTTATGACTTTCATTCAGCGGTAATTATTATTAACTACATTTTCTAAACGTAGCCCTGTAGGCGGAACCATTAAACGCCATCACTTAATTAACTGCCCATGGAATCCAATATATGAAATTGAATAAATTAACGGTTATTAAGTGTCCAAGTTTGATGTGAGCTAGAGAGATCGAAATAACATGTATGCGCACGCATCAAGTGATTCAATAAAAATAATAATAATATCAGAGGCAGAATGCAATAAGGAAACAATCGCAGGTTCTGGTTACCAGATTTGTTCGTGTTACGGCGCTTCCTAGTCCCCGTATTGGATATCCCTGGCCAGGCTCGTTATACGCGACCGGGAGCGGTATGTGTAAACGAGCCGAACAAACCCGACGCTAATTCTTGTTTATGAGAAGCCTCGCCTCGCATAGATACGATGTAAAGCCTTTAAGCGGCCTCCGACAATCAAAGCTACGTACAACAGTTTCTATACTCGAAATTGTACGACTATGGACTAGTTCGGTCACAATCCTTCCTTATACATTAAATGGACTCTGAGAACTGAAAATATATTTCAACCGTCGTGACCGCCCTCCATTCTTACGATCACCGCCGATAAATGGACAGGAAACTCGAATACTTTACTCTGTAATATTTTTTGTCAGTTATTAAGAGATCGAATTGAAACCGATAAGTATCTTTAAGTGCCAGTGACACAGATTCGGAGGTCCACATAATATTCGTAATGTATGGTCATATAACGCGGGATACCGTTCATAGTCCCCTCACATAGTATTCTAAGAAGCGTAACGGTTCACGCCACTTAAACACAAAAACGCTCCAGTTTGTAATAAACCTTAGTCTTGTCTGCGCTTGTTTTATTTTATGACCCGAACTTAGATTTTGTCAAAATTCCTAGCCAGGAACTTTAAACTTTCAATTACTATGATAAGGGAGCTTTGCGCTTTAATGTAGATAGCCTGAATGATGACCAGTATAAACCTTTTTTTCTGGCTACATCTTTATTTATTTCAATCTACTGTAGACATCTTTTTGGTTTTTTATTTCGTCTATCTTTTAAGTGTGGTGTGATTTGAGGTGATATTATTACATGCATTATATGTACCTATATATATTTTATCAGATAACTAAAAAAGGATTTTGTTTACAGGTCAGCGGTGACGGCAGTGTCATGGCACCCTCAGTCGGGCCTTCTGGCGTCAGTAGACCGCGGAAAGCGTGCAATAATATGGGGAGATTTGTGACAAGCCTGGGAGGCGCCCCCGCCTTCGCCTTCCGCTGTACAGGTAATGTTCACATTATCAAAACATTCGTGATAAGCCCATGTATCGAATAACCATCAAAACATGGTAAAAACGTACTTGATGAGAACGTAATTTTAGCTTAAGCCTCTAGGAAAACATTAGCGGTATTCCAAACGCTCTCGACCCCGGCTCTCGGCAACTCAAAGTGCTGAGTATACTCGTAAATACCGCAGTAGCGCACAATTAGTAACAGGTTGTCTGCCCGTCACCGACGAGCAACATAACAACTTGTTTCCCTACATTCACTCTTAATACTTACTTCAGTGGAGATAAACAGCTAATAGCCTGCATTTATGATTATCATACAGATCATTTGCATTTTACTGTAATTTCAATAGTTCTAGGTGAATACTAGCGACCAATGCCCCTAACTTGCCTATAATTACGCCTGTGACACTGAACTAACTCTCAGCGCAGACATTCTGACACCAACGTGGGGGGTTAAAAGGTTTATAACACTGAGTTCTTAACATCAATGTCTGGTTCTGTTTCCAAGTGAGCTAGTGATAAGTCAGCCCCTATAACTTCACACGTCGCCGACATTAAATATTCACATTATAAGTGGTTAACGACACTGTCTACATGTTATTTGACATTTTTATTTCACATGAGAATATAAATTTAAATGAAGTTTCACATTCTCAGCTATATTTTCGACACATTTCTCATTCATTTTAATCACGTAGAGTCCGCTTTAATGCGTTGTCTCCTTATAACGCTGTCAGATGAATGACTAATGACTTCGAATATTCATATTTTGTGCGCATATTATTGTCATACTTTTCGTATCCTAATCAAGTTACAAGTTCATCGTTACCGACGCTTTTGAAAGCTTTCTTTTTACGTTGATTTACTATAGAGCTCTTAATTATGTTGATAAAATATGACCAGGCAAATCGTGGATTCCATGACATTTTTTGCGAAATATGAGAGTTTTTTAAATAACGAGACTAACCGTTTTTATGAATAATGTGAAATAAAAACCGGCGTCCATTTTTGTGGTTCTAGCTAATACCATGACAAATCATTTTATCCGCTATCATATTTTATTTTATTCAGGACGGTTATAGTAATTGCATTGTATTGTGGTAGTATCATACATACAGTAATAGGTACTGTTTTCAAATTACTGGGTACCTTGAATATAACTACTGTTCTATAATATTCATTGAGACATTAGCCGAACTCTATGCCAGTATGTAAATAAATTATAAACTAACGATACAACTCTCAACCGAAATCTCAATTTATCTACAACGGTAGTGCATACAAATTAGACATTAACCAGACTGCATTGTGATATGTACATATAAATCTCTTAAGCTTATAAATTGTTAGCAGTACTCCTGTTATTTCAGTAAAGTATTTATGTTAATTACCATACCACTTCCATCAGTGACGGGTTATTCATGCACTAAACCACAATTACTTTTAATTTACTCATCATGTTTATAGGCAATCCAATAAGCAATGTGCATAACATGAAAACATTGCCACAGTTAACATAATAGTTCGTGCCCGCCAACATAAAATACTAATAGTTATAAAGTAGAACATACCATAATACATAACAGACACTGTATTGTAATAT
The DNA here is from genome assembly GCA_946251915.1 of Abrostola triplasia. NCBI lineage: Eukaryota > Metazoa > Arthropoda > Insecta > Lepidoptera > Noctuidae > Abrostola > Abrostola triplasia. Next base: position 5,893,115 of record OX276430.1, read on the forward strand.
TTACAGCGCTACAGCGGTACTATGTACCCTTTATACATGATAACCGTGCGATGATGTCGGTTTATTATGCGGGTATTAACTGCCTCAGAACTCATTAAAATGTCGCTGCGGTGTATTTCTTCAGGGGTATTTATGTAACAACCCTAACACCGGTACCGCTAGTCCGTAGACGTATCGATATATCGCTTCATTTTAAGACTTATATGAAAAAGGAATAAATACTTTTTAGTTTTATGAATCTACTAGCTGCGCCTCGTTGTGTTTCCCGCTGCATTTTATCGGGTATAAAAAGTAGCCTATGCGCTAATCCAGGGTGTCACCTCCATATGAAATTTCATCAAAATCGGTCTAGCCGTTTGAGTGTGTAGGTAGAGGTAACAAACATAAAAACACACTCACAAACTTTCGCCTTTATAATATTAGTGTGATTAACATTTACTTGTTCTCAACAAAGGGAATAGTCAGGCGTTGTTTGCTTCTACAGTAAAATTTTACCGGGAACGGTCTTAGAGGGCATTTATCAGGGGAACAATATAATGTCGTTTCCAAAACATTATTTCACCTCAAACTATTACTTGTTTCTTCCTTTTTATTGGAAGAATCTAGTTTACTTTGACCTCAAAGTCAAATCCCAGACTTTGTTCTCAACATCACACGTATGCTCACTAAACCGGAGACAACATACAAAAGCTTAATAATTATGATTTTATTAATCCTATCTGATCTTCTTAAACTTTAATAAAAGGTTCGAATACGACTTGAGTTAATTTACGATGACGTTAAACATAATTATATTCTAGTATTATGGCACTTGTGTTGGAGTACATTTAAATATAGCATATGTTCTCTTATTACACAAGCCAAATATATATTTAAACCCCGCTTACTGGTACATAAGCTTAGAGATTTACAAATGGTTCATTTAAAATTTAGATATTTGAAAGCAATAAAATCCGGGTAAAATTAAACATGGTAAATAATGTTATTAATATACTGTACTTAAAAAAGGGATAAAGGTCAAATTAATACGATATGATGGATGATATATTTATAAAGTAGATCTAAAAGTTAAATGTTCTATATGAAAGGTCAAGCAATAATGAAGAAAATTACATTGAGACCCAATTCTACACAATCGACATAATATTGTCCACGCTTAGCCTACTAAGCATGCACAAGTGTAAAGTTTATTTAATTTATTGTCGGTCATCGCAGTGAATGCTTGTCACTCGTCATGTTCACGACGTGCCAGTAGCTCATGTTCAACACAGGTGCTGCCCACCGCCATTCTCACACCATTACAAGCGATTATTATTACTAGTGCACACATTTTATTGTCATGTAATATTTCACGCCTCAAAAATAAACTCGCCCGGCCGATCCTACAAAAGCTGATCTCCGAGCCGTTCGTTATCCCTACACAAAGAGTGATCCTCATCCGCTGAATAAATCTCCCGCGGATTTTATTCAAATCTGTAAAGGCATTCTATTCAAAACTGGCCCAACAACCATGACTTCACTCAAAAATGATAATAATGCTATCTAGAACATGGCGCATTGTGTGCAATACCTAGTTAAAATTTATGCTGTAGCTAATTCTTAGCCGATGACCGGCTAGAATGCTAATAGCAGGTCTGGGAGTACGCCACCCTTGTTTTAAAAAACTTTAAGAAATACAATTGAAATTGTGTTGTATACAATTGACGCACAATACAATACCGCCGACAAGTGAAAGCGTACTTTCGACTTTCATTAGGTTTTTGTGTAAATGTATGTATGTATGGGTCTCGAACGGCCGTACCATATTGTCTCGCGACATAAATCTGCTGAACTATACTGAAAAAAGAGGTCTACGTAAGTACTTACTATTTGCTCGATTTTTACTTTCAAATGTACTGGTGTCGAACGTGATGAAAGCTTTATAATTATAAAATAAATAACTAGCTTTTTTATTCTGTTGAATATAAATTGAATAAGCACAAATTAAGTCAAGAATCTTGAAATAACTTTGCACCGCATGTACAACAATACAGGTACCTATTATTATAACAAAACAAGTAACGAAAGAACTAATTAAAATACGATAAAAAGTGAATTCCAACCCCGAGAGCCTAACGAGCAATAATACTATTTATATTTAGTATTGCTTCGACGGCTTACAAGAGTTCGATATTTAAATAGGCGCAAAAACAATTGCAGGTAAAATAAAAGCAGGATGGTTAAATAAGTGGGTGTCGGCGTAGATCCTTACCGTATCGTGTATTGGGAGATGTCGCTGCAGGCGATCGACACGAATCATGATTGGCGTGTGTGTGGAGCGGACACTCATCCATCAATTGTGTACAGCTTGTCGATCGGTGCAACACTAGTGGTGTTTACCGTATAAATCTACTAACGCGATCAGATAGAGCCTTAATAATCTGTTACCCAACAAAAATTAAAATCTATTTGCGGAGGTTTATGAACATAAGGTTAATCATATTATAAAGTATTCAAAAATAAATGAATAGCGTTCCTCGCTGTCTGCTCAGTTGGCATTACTCACCAAATTCAGGTGGTCGCGATGGCAACACGCGCGGTGGACCGTTCACTAACCGTTTGTCGCCAAAACGAAGCGGAAAATTTAATACTCCAGCTCTGTACGTGATCAGTATCATTCTTTTTGTATTCCAACTGTGATGGCACACTTTCGTTTCCCATCGGGAGAGCGTTTATCTTCGTTAACCAAACGCTTTTTTGTATGCATCAATATTGTAGTGATTTTAATTGACTGATGTACACAGAATTAAATTATAAACTTTCTAGATCTTCCGTATTGAGCTCAGGTATTATAGTTTCCGAAGTCTGACACAGATCTATTCATAAGAACTTCAATCGTCAATCAAAATTAATGTTTGATTATCGGGTTATCAAAAAGAAAAATAAAATCACTATAGCGGCTATAGATTACCGATAGACGTCCATTAGTACTTTCATCTACTTACAAATTGCTTTAAAATGTTAAATCAAGTTCTCAAAATGTCCATCAAACATCAAGAAATTTACGCACCGTCACTCTTATTCTCAATATAGGTAGAAACTTTTTTAGGTAATTACAAAACTCAGCAAGCTGTATTATTATATTCGCGTTGTGTTGTAAAATTTGTCCCAAACGTCTCGCTCGGCTCGATACCGTTGCGCTCAAGATCGAAGTTTCGGCGTAATGACCTGCGCAGGCGCCCGCCGCAGGAACGTCGCAGAACTCAATCATCCACGGTTACTAACTGCAGCCTTACACTTCCTCGTCACCAGCACCCAAATATTCATTATTGTGAATTGATTACAAACTATAATAAAGTAACAAAATCTTAAATGGATTTAGATATCCATGTTATTACGAGTACATCAACTATGACTCTATGACCTGAATTTACAAAGACTCGCTACGGCTTAGTTTATTTGACTTGTGAAGTTGTGAGTCATCTATCAAATTGGTAAAATTGAAACAATTAGGTGAATGGAAATAAATCTACATTCCCACTGATGTATCTAGGTAATGTTGTTTTGTTGGTGCGGACTATTGTGGTAACCGTAGCATAGTTTTAACATTCACATTAGATGGGAACTTAAGCGATTGTGCCGTAATTTTCCGGTCTGTAAATTTTGTTAGATACGAACCACCAGCGACGAATAAAAACATGAAAAGTATGGTATTACGAAATGATTGAATTGTAATAACATACCTACTAACATTTTATGATTATTTCAATTTTGTACAAACACTGCGTTGGTAATCTGATAACAACTAATGATAGTGCGCAACACATTCAGTAAACACGAATAAATCAAGTTCCAACTCGCTAACCGTAAAGTACATTATGTTCATTGGTAATTACGCCTCCGCATATTGAATCAAAGTTAATAACGTATCGATAAATTCGCTACTTTGGTTGGACAGTCAGCCAACGGCTCAATGTTGGCTTAAAAAAACGTGACACCAATTTTACCGTAAGACTATCTGCACATGGAGGATCAATTAAGTGTTACCGTTTTAGGAATAATTATATTTTTTGTGTACGTCAGTAAGGCCGGTAGTCGACACGCAACATCACGAGAGTTGACCGGAGGCGGGCTAATAGCCGCTATTATCAAATCGCTCTGAGAAATCGGCAACAATGAACACGAAATATGCTCATTGGCCGGGTCCCATTCATTAAACTTTTTGCGATACTATCTTCTCTGTTTTAAATGTATGTCACACTCTTTTTTCTTTTTCATCTCTAAATAAACGGAGTAATTTGCCCTCGAGCGTGGCTAATATCATGATTAAATTATTATCTCGGCGCGTTTATGTGCTATCATTGTATCATTTGCTTGTGAACCTCCAGTGATTTGCAACTATTACCTTTGTTAATTTCATAGTGTAACAAAAACTGGACATGATTTTCACTCAAGTTTTGCAAAGTTGCAATTATTCACACTCTCATTCCTAACCTCGAATAAGTTGATTACTATGTTGTTGCATTAATGTGTAGATACGAGGGTCAAACTGAAAGTTCTTAGAAAATCAAAAACTGATTACATTAGCCAGTTATTAGTTTTATTATATCTTTTCAAAATATTGTCCATTCACGTCAATACACCGCTGCATGCGATGGAACCACTGGGAAAAGCACTTTGCCCACTCGTCTTTAGGGTTCTCTTCAATGGCATCGCGATACGCAGCCACCGCTTCTTCAGCATTCATAAACCGCTTTCCTTTAAGTTTTTCTTTAATTTTTGGAAATAAATAAAAATCACAAGGGGCGAGGTCGGGGCTATACGGCGGGTGACCCAGTAATTCAACGTTTGATGTCGCCAAATAGTCGATCGTTCGCTTAGCGGTGTGCGACGAGGCGTTGTCGTGGTGAAGGAGGATCCTACTGCGAGGTCGTTTCTCTCGAACTTTTTCCAAGACAAGTGGCAAACAATTGGTAGTGTACCATTCTGCAGAAACTGTTTTTTGATCCTCTAACACAATTGTTGCGAAATGACCTATCCTTCCAAAGAACGAGGCCACCATTTTTTTTCCCGCACTTCGATCTCTCTTCACTTTAGTTGGCAACCTCTCGAAACGAAACACCCACTGAGCAGATTGTCTTTTGGTTTCAGGATCATAACAGTAAATCCAGCTTTCGTCACCTGTTAGTATGTCGAACACAGCATTTGAGTCACCTCCGTTAAATCTTTCAATCATTTTACGGCACCAATCCACACGATGGAGTTTTTGAGCCTCAGTCAAATTATGAGGTATCCACCGGGCGCAAAGCTTCCTGACTGCTAAATGTTCGTGGAGGATTTTGTGCACTTGACTCATACCGATGCCTAAGCTTGTCCGAATCTGCTGATAGGTCACTCTTTTGTCAGTCTCTATCATACGCCGCACAACACAGATGTTATCTTCAGTCGTCGCCGTAGAAAGCCGTCCTTCACGTAAATCATCAGTGAGATTAGTGCGACCACGTTTAAACTCATTAAACCAGTTGTAAACTGTCGCACGAGATGGGGCTTCATCGTGAAAGGCCAATCGTAGTCTATCATAACTTTCTTGTTGACTTAAATGACATCGAAAGTCATAAAAAATCATTGCACGAAAATTTTCTCGTGTTAAATTCATGTTGACGTGACACAGACAATTTTCAATTTGCCGCCAAATCGTAAAACAAATGACAAATTAATGAAATATATACTCAGTAATATTGGCAAAGAGTTCTATTTTCAAATTTTAGAATTATTTTTTTATTATATTGTTTATAAGTGGCCAGTTCTAAGAACTTTCAGTTTGACCCTCGTATAATTTGATATCTTATTTGACAAGAAATAGTTCTGTATTTATGCTGCTTGTCACGCAGATTCTACGAATGAGCCAAGAAAAATAGAGCACTGTGTTTGTAGGCGATTCGTTGGCAATCTATCATTACTTTAAGCTGGGTGAAACTTGAACATTTACTGATACCGTGCATATTTAGAACTTAGCCTGCGGCAATGATATAAACAAGTATAAATAAACACCCAATAACCGATACAAGTACACGGGCCGTTATTGTGTCTAATTTCATTAATCCTGATACTTACGCATATCAACAATCGGATAACGACCTGCATAAATCGCGATTACCGATTCAATTTAAAACACAACTGTGAAATACAAATTTACGAGAACTACAGAATAACGGTCGCTCCACACTTAACCTGTTAATCTCAACATATTTCACTGTAACTAAAACCTTAATTGATGTTATCAGATAGTCTGATATTAAAGTGTACGGCGCTGTGCAAGGCAATAGTGGTATTTACTTACACGCATAATTGCATTCCTTACTTGCTAAAAATAAGAGCAAACTTAATCAAGTTATTGCTGTCATAAAATGTTATACGACCTGGATGTCGTGCGGGTATTATATGATTATTACGATACGGTGTTTGCGAGGCAACTAATTATTTGGTATAGTCAGCAAGCTAACTTATGAAAATCTTTGTTCACAGGTTGTCAAAGACGACGATAATATGAGATCCGAAACCGACTCCGGAGAAATGTTCGACTTCTTGCTGGGTATCACTACAGACATATTCCATCGATTCACGTAACAGGAACATCAATAATGTGCACTTGAAAATTGAATGCGTCGATCACGCTCCATATTTCATATCGGACGAGTACGGTCTCCTCCGTACAAAGATTATGAGAAAAACATCACATCGATTACAGCAAATAAATGGCGAAATGTCTTCATATATTTTGTGAATATTTTATAATTATGAAGAGGTGCTACTTACAATACCTACGTGTTTCTAATCTAATTAATACAGAGTATTATTGTCGACGTGTCACAACTCCAAACCTAAAAACAAATTACCTCAAAGACCGGTCGAAATTAATCCTGTGGGCTTTTCCAGGCAAGTGTATGCAATGTGCTTCCACATGCATTGGAGAGAGGAGTGAATTGAAAGCAGTATCGTGCTGTCTGGTGTCGAACCTTCACCAACTTAGAATGTAAGCCGTCTTCCGTCAATTGTACCTATAGTTTGATTTTCCATTCCTATATAAAATGGATTGCATTGTTCTGTGCATTTTTAAAGCTAGGAACCGTGCACCGAACAAAGCAATAATTTATATTTTATAGTGCAAGCTCTGAATGTTAGTGTTGTGATGCTTTCACCGCGATGCGAGATTTTTCTGCGTTTATGTTGTTTAAGTAGGTAACTATGTGAACTTACAAGTGTTAAATAAGTTAGAATTAGAGCTGTTACGTCTCTAACAGTAACAATATGAATTTCAAAGAGAACAATAGCAGTGTTACTCGCTAGTTGTTTTAAAATAGAGTATAATGTTACTCTAGGTACTACATCGTTTTATACTACACTCCTATGTTTAGGATAAATTAATAGGGGTCATTTATTATTGTCAACATGACATCATATTTGTTTTAGTTAACTGAGTTAGATCGCGGTGGACCACCTGTGCTCCCCGAAGTCTCATTAGCAAACAATGATCGGGCGTCGGCGACTACCGAAGCCTCTCGCGATCAATAAACTGTTGAGCCGATAAGAGCGCGTCGACTTGCTGATTTAGGGCTGTCATTATTTAAAGTTACTATAAAATCGCATTGAATTAGGCGACTTTCTAAAACTGTGAAGGGAATTATCAGTAGCAGAGTAAGTTTTACGTGTGTCAGTCGAGTTTCTTACATATCGTGGATTCTTCTCACGGTATTTTCTTGTCTGTCGTCTTTTTAATTTTTGCATGCTAATTCCGTACATTCTTATCGCACAAATGTTCTCGTCTTCGAATAAAAATAATTAGCTCTTCGAGTTTTATGTTGATCGGTTTTAGTCGACTTAGCGAAGTTTTCTTATTTCATACATATTTTTAACAGATCAAGATTTTGATCTACATTATTAGGCAGCCTTCGTTTTTGATACAGCATATAATCAAACCGTCCACGAAACCACTAACATGTCTATATGTTTTATCAAAGATATTTAATTTGTGATAAAAAAGGACTGAGCGACAACCTACTTTATGCGATTCAAACATTTCAATGATCAATAATAGATAGTACGACAGCCCTACATCGGAAGCGCGCGCACGCCGCAGGCGACACATCCATATTCCTGTGACGTGTTTTGACAAGCTGGCTGGGCAACTTTTTTAACGTATTTTTTACTACAGTTTTTGCCGGACAGTTCACCGACCCCGTTCCACTCATAAGTGTTATTTTCTCATGTAATTACATACATAACTGACCGCTTAATTACTCGAAACTGCTGCGACGTCCGGACCTGGAATCCGATCAGAAAAAACCTAATCCGGCGCCGGTCTTAAATTACGCTTCGTTAACCTTCGGCTCGGCTAATAATAGCCTACAACACCTATTTTGCATAGGACTTTCGAAGGCACCTTGTCTCTCTACATGTACACTTTTTCTTGCCAAAAAACATGTCATTGTGTGTCGTTTTTAAACTCATTAATTATATTTGCCAGTGTCCTATTGAAGTAACTTTTTGTTCTTACCGAGGCGGCGTTAATTTACAAATATTTCGCCGGCCATTTTTATAACTAGTCACTTATCTTCGACGTTTAAGATTTTTCATTTTTATTTGATATATATTTTTATGTGATAAATTATTTTTGATGAAATATTGTCTGCATTTAGCTGTATATCTGACTGTGTATTTAAAAGGATTATATTGGAAAATATAAAAATTCTGTTGAATTGTCAAATGTAGATAAGATTTAGACTGTCGAATACATTATGCGCATGTAGGAAGACGTTTTAAGAATGTAAATTATACCAAAAAGTTTGTTATTCTTTGAATTCATTAGATGAGTTGAAGAGGTTGTTTTTGGTTCGCAGTTACTAAAAAAATGAGCATAACCAATTGTAATGTATTTTTAAAAGAATATTGATTTGTCTTATCTTCATTTGGAAATTTATATTAATATATTTGACGTAGCGTATTATTAAACTGATGCTATAATATCTATCAAAACCTGAGATGACATGACATCGCCAGTTATTTTTACTTGAATTTCACTTAACTGTAACCAGTATGCACAAATATCGAAAACCGCTACAGCCAATCTAAGGATACGATTTGGTAGCTATATCATCAAACAGTAATGTGACACTACAACTGTGTACGTTGTATGAGAATATTCCCAGTCAATTTGAATAGCTCTCGTACGCACTACGACTTCTAGTTTTATGTGGCCGAATTTCAGATAGCTAGCTTGTATTTATGAAAAATATGTGCCTTTTATTAGCTAGTAAGCGAGTACTATATGTAAATGGTATAATTATTTATATTAAAAGAGATGTCATAGAATAACAAATAATATAATGCGGACGGACAGCATTGTTCCACGGTTTTACAAGCTTTTATTTTTGAACAGCCTCACATCAGTTTAATGTAAATATTAGGTAAGTATAGGTTATTATTATACAGCTTTACAAGACTGTTGTTCTTATTTTAGAGAAACGTTACATCACAAGGATGTGTTCGTGTCCTTTGAATAATTTTAGCTTCGGAAGCTTTTTTAATTACATTTTCTACGCGGTGTTTTAAAGTTAAGGTCTGTAATTATCGACTTTTGTACATAAGGGTGTATGTGAACGCATAATAATGTTTTGTAAATGTAGGACATACTGGCTTGAGATATGTTGTCATCGATATTTTTATATGGAACGTTGTACAGTATAAACGTTTGTGAGATATGTACCTAACGACAATTTGGTCAACCGCATTAAACAAAATGTATCTACTTCGTCACTTTTATTCTTCGAATTGTACCTACATATTATATTCAATATAAAAAATAAATGTGTTATTATTACAGACTTAATTTTTTGCCTTCTAATCTAATTAATTCTTTTTGTGCTTACGTTCGTGAGCACTTCATTGTTCGACATTACTATATTATTAGTTCGCACATTCATTCTGGGCTTGTCAAATTAACATTCATTTGGCTTAGAAATAATAACCGTTACGCGTGATTTATTCAGGTGAAGTTATTAAGTCTGCTATTACCTGCGAACTGCGGTCATCACCCATTGACCTAGCCGTTTCTCCAATTAACCACCACCCGAGGGGAGACGCCGACACTCAAACAATAACTCACAGTCATTTGCTATCCATGTGTCTACGAGTAATGCGGGTTAAGTGGAAATAGCTAGCTTTTTGGAGCCGGCTCCGTTACTTTCCACGTGTTATACGATAGCGCCATTTAAATGAAAGGCGCTTTGTGAAAAAACATTACTGAACTTGCACCTAACATCGTGTATCACGTCCAAACACAAAAGTTTACCATTTGTCATATTATGCAAATGTGTGTGCCGTATGGATCCACGGGTCGTTGGCTGTGCTCGTGGTATCGTCACCGCGACTCGTGCTCGCCTAATGGCCTCTCCACCATTACGTCGGTAATAGCACAATATGGCCAATTAGTACAAGCAGCCAAGATTTACCATCACCAGAACCAACCACATTGCGTCAACCGCATTACTCGTACAATTACCTTTGCTTTACATAGCTTTATTATCAATTACGTAATCCTAAGAATTATATTGAGCCGTCGTTGTAGTCAACTTTTTCATTATAATATGAAATCATTGCTGGTGTTACTTGTTAGCTAAACATTATTTTCCATCCAAATTATAATACTGGTATAACGTTAGGCTACTTAATCTTGACAAAAATGCTATACCCTCAGCTAAAGGCATGCATTGTGTATGAGATGTAATTGACTTTACATTACGAGTTGCGAACATTGATAAAGTTTATGGCGTCACGTCATAGAAGATGAAACATGATTGATAAATAAATATTTATTGCCAACGCAAAAATAGATTTAGAATGGATGCGATACGCTGTGGGTCCATTGTGCTAATACCAAACTGCTGGGAGCTATCTTCATCGTCATTACAAATCCCTCCTACGTGAACAACAGGTGTGTTTTAGTCATTAGTTTAGTTTATCGAGATAGGATCTTGACGGATGTAAGCACCGAACATCATTACAATAGGCGGGATGTTTTCTGTAATGGACAAGCCAATGTATACCCACCAGAACGAACTGTATGTGGCATCTCTTTTCGACGCCTATCGATGCTCTAACGAAGCCGATATGCAAAACCAAAATAACAGTATTGGCACTTCGTTTGTATTAAGTTTTTGTCCGAACGAAAAGCTCTCGGCGCGAACTTATTATGAAGAACAAATTAGACGTCGAGTCGTAGGTAGGTAATTACAGCAAATATGGTGTGCAGTATTTAGGCAGTGATTGTTTGAGAAGTATATCTACCTATTATAATTGAAGCTCGCATGACAAAGCGATCGTTGACCGTGACCCAGAGATATTTGCAAACACTTGCGTCGACAGGCCGTCGAGAGACTCTTCGCTTCACGGTCAATAACCACACAACAACCAAAGACCACAACCTACATCAACTAAGGTAGACACCTCGATACGCTCGTAAATGGAAAAATATATTTGTAACCGAAAGGAAACAATTTCATCTCTACGCGCAAAATCGATTGTAAATTAATGTATTATCCGTTATCCGCCATACATCTTCCAATCTCTCTTGTCGATATCGGAATAATCGAATAAAACATGTTTCCTCACAAATGCTGTTTTGTATTAAGGTAAGGAATTTTGTGTTCTGATCATTTTGTTCTCTCGTAAATCATTTCTTCTTTAGTTTAATGCAACGGAACAAGTAAATAGGTAAGAATTGGGTAGTTAACACCATTAACCAATAATTCCAAGACACGACTTCTCTATAAACAATGCTTTAATTTAGCCCTAAAAACCCTGTATGAACATTTATAATTGACTGTAAAATTCGATTTTTATGTGCTTTGTAATCAATAAATAGTATCTAAGTCAATGAGGCTATTGATATGAAATCGCCGCAAGAGGCGCTAATGTAGCGTGAGGTCTGCGATATGTCAAATGTCACTGTTTGTGGGTGAGATACGAGAGTTTTTTTTATATAAAATAAAATTGTGAAGTAGTTTACTAAGACAATGTGGAAATGACGGAGTATGCGGCAGTACATTGAAAGGGCTATTCTATGATGAATGAATGAATATTTAGTAGCTCTAGTGACATATACTTATAAACTAATTTGCTTTTTAAGAGGGACAAGTCGACTTTGAAAACATGAAAGCATTGTCTTACCCCAAGGTAAATATATATTATATCAGCTATACTTCAGGACCTTACTCGACTGTGGCGCCAACTGGTGAGCACCAAACCGGTAGGCCACATTGAATTTGCGAGCAAGTAACATCGCAGCATCGCAGGTTCCTCTTGCCATATAAAATCTATGGATGAATAGTGTTTTGACAGTTCATAAAAAGTATGTCAAATGATTAGTGGTGTCAACCTGTAACTACTTGGTACTCTATTTAAATATATGGTGACTATCGGAGATCTTTTATAAGCATTTACCAACCTATTAAGACTTCTAAAACTTTGGATATTTTGTAAATCTAGTGATATTATTTTTAAAGGCCGTTTTTAATTAAGCAAGGGATCACTATTTGAATAAAAATAAGAATAATTAGGTAATATGGAAGCTGTATCATTGTCTTTGTGCCTGTAAAGCTTACTTGAAAAATAAAACTCAGATAAAGAATATTTAAGTTAGTTAAAAATAAAGGTGTTTTATTATTTCAAATAGAAAACGATAGCATTCAAGTATTTTAAAACTTATTTAGGTAATAGGGTTAAATCTATCAGCGATCAATAGGTGTAGTTTCTTTTCATATCCTTTCTCTTTCGGAAAAACTATTTTATAGCGACGTTTTACCGACTACTACGGTTAAACTGGAAGCCTACTTTCTTGAAAAGTATTTACGCGTAAGTATATATTGCTACCAGTTGCCGTCATGCAATTTATTCGAGTGGACATGAAGCTCACTCGAAGAAACTCTATTACGGAAAAAAACTGCACTAGGTTGTTCTCAAAAGTTATTACCAAAGTATTTTTGTTGTTCATCTTGAGGCCGCTTGTCTAATTAGAATGCTTGTGTACCAGGCGTGGGCTCGGGATAACGGTCTACTTATTAGACACAGTTGCTTTCCGAACGGCTGATTTATCATGTAGGTACAAAACAAAAAACCCAAATGAATTCGAGACGACCTGTCAGTTATATTTTTTTACCTTTGCAATAACATCCTTTTTATATGGCTTGTCACTTGTAAGTGTCGAAATTAGTTTGGCTCATGCTCATAATTATCTGTAATTTAAAATAATTAATTCTGTTAAATCTGTCCTTCAAGTTCAGAGGTACTTGCTAACTAACTGACAGGAAGCTCTTGTGTGTAATATAACGGTTAGCAATTCGACGAACCGATTGGCTCAGCGGTTAAGTGTTTGCGGCGTCTGCGCAGAGGATAAAGGTTACATTCCCGCTCGGTATGGTGTCCATGTCATGCATTATGAAACGCATCTACAGTACAGGAGTAAGGCCCAGTGTGTCATTTTTTATAGTGTGTATTTTCAGTATTTTCGCGATACTTTGTAATGTCTTCGCGAATACTTGTTGTTTGCCTTTGTTTGGGAGTATTTCTTCCGCAGTGACCCTAAGTAAAACATATAAGTATTCGAAATTACTTTGAGAATAAGAATAAAGTAGGTAGTCATGATATACCTACATACATACCTATTAGTTACTTTTCAATATGAACCGTAGATGGCAATTTAATGGTAATTAGTAATTACCTTATTAAACATTTATGATGGTGCACCACTCCGAAGACTACTTGTTTATATCCCATACCTTTAGAGCTAAATAATGCAAGCAATAGGTATTTTTTGTGCTAGGAACTAATCGCGTCAGAACATTATGATAGGATGTAACGGTTTGATTTCTAGATGTCAATGACGGATGCGGTCAAGACAGCTGACGATCGCCGCTGAGCTGTGTATCATGTTACAAGAGCGCTCACTAATATTCGGTTCAACTTGTAAGCTAGACATTAAGAAATACAGTAGTCAATTTGAACTTAGAGGTACTCTTAAATCTAGATCGGAATAATAAGTAAATTATAGCTCGGCCTATACCCAGCATTAGGTGAAGTCTCTATCTACTCAAATAAATAAATGTTATTTAAGGTTAAAATCTCAATAAGGTTTCTAATATTGGTTCTCAATCAGATATGCCGTAAACAAATGTCTCGTTAAGGGTTCAACTACCACCGTATCTACCAACGAACGCTATAATGTGCTGTCGTGACACCCAAACATCTATAACCGTCTTTACGGACGTCGAAAACGGGCTTGTGACTCGCATACTACATCATGCGCATACACAATAATGAATGAGTGGCCAGCCCCAACAATTGCACCTGCTTAACAACATACAACAATGTTACTTATATCCCCACACTAAGCCCTGAAGCCCCCTGAGTAGTGAGGCCATTACGTCAGCTGATCAGACTTAAAGTATCTCCTAACTCCTGCCTGCAGACAACAAGATAAACACCATACCTCAGTAGTCAAATTAACACAGATTTAGTTCCCCGTTCGATGAGTAAAAAATTGTTTCACAGAGCATTGCTTCCAGCTAGTGTCCGACTTGACGGATGGGCCGACCTCGCAAGACAAAAGCGCGACGGATTTGAGGTAAATCGACGAGTCGTGACCGAGTCGTTTAATCATAAGTATCTAAGCTAATTAGAGTAGGTCGCGAACTCTTGGGACCGGTAATGAAAATCACAATTGAACCTGGTTGCGGTGGAAAATTGCACTTGGCGTGGAATTCCTGTCGACATTGCCAGAGGCTCTCGAGTCACTGGTTGTCAACCCGCCACGATACTGCAATTATTCTCTATAAATATATTATTATGTTTCTAACAAAAAGAAATACTGACATTCTTGGGACTTGTGAGAAGTCTGTCTTTCTTGGTTATCCATTTGTAGAGTTATAACTTTGAAAAGTTACTCAAAGTAGATTTTAAACATTAAATAAATAAGTAGGTAGTTATTTTTGTAGTCGTCGATCACTATAAGTCTTCAATTCCACTATTTTTTTACCTAAATTTCTTTTGAGAAGACCATGTTACAGGTAGAATTCAGCTTAGTACACACTTAGTTCACAATATCCTCTGTGGTAGAGTATGATCAAAATCACTGATATTATTACAATATTTTGCAGTTAATATCTACCTATTTATATTTAGGTTAGGTTAGGCAACCAGGTGTATAATATGGGATATTCTACCTATCTATATTTAAAATAAGCCAGTCCACGTTACACCAAGCTTTACATCTCAGACCATAGTAGGAACTACTCGGATCCAATACCTATGCTTTACACTTAGAGCATTTAACCTTTACATCAAGTGAGTGACATTTTGCAGATAAACTGCATGTCAAATATCTGCGGCACCATAATCTATAAGATTCAGAATCGATAAATTCCTAGTTTCCATTTATTATGAATTCTGCAATCTTGGTTAATTAGCGGCATTACACTTACCCACCTCACATGTTATGTAGGCTAAACGCGAAGGCACTGTAATGAATCTTAAAACAGCTAAAATGTTATAAACTTAGGTATTCGTGCATATCTATAAAGCATAAATAGATTCATGGTTCTATAATAAAAAGCTTAACATAATCCTCTTAACCTCAATCTGAAATAATATGATATTTCTTAATAAAAATGACCCTCAAGGAGTAAAACCGTTTAATATTCGTGTAGTAACGGAAATGCAATCATTCATTGAGCAAAGTTGCTACTGTCAGTTTTAAGTCGTACGGTCTACCTACTAAAAACGTTGTAAGGCGCACAATAAATAGAAAATAAAAAAAGTTTCCCACAAGCATTAAAAACGTATAAAATATCTCAGTATCGTGTTGCAATTTTTATTGGAACTAGCGAACGGATGCGACAACAGTACCTAACTGTAACATGATATCAAGTTTGAAGATGTACGGACCAATACAAAGTTGAATTCACTCAAGACGCCATACATGTACGTATCTGTGTATGGCCACGGGATAGAACTGGTAAAGCACTGATAATTTATTGCTACCGTTATAATTACTTTCATATACAGACGATATTGTTAAATCATTAAAGGTCAGGGAGATCGGTCGCTGTATTAATTCGCCCCGGGAACTGTTTACGATACATATTATTCAATAAAACTGTCCGTAAAGGGTATTAATATGTTTATGTTCATAATCGGCAACGAGCGAGCGAGCATAGATTGCGAGCACATACGTATTATTAACATTCTAAAAACATAAGCGATATACAACTTAGAAACTTATGATTGCTTTATCAAGATAAGTAGGTAAGCTAAGTAAGCGTATTAAACGACAACACGTACAAAGAAAGTAAAAAACGTTTGCATGAAATGATTCTATCACAGATATTACACGGTATGAGTTGTTCCTTCGCGCGAGATAGGCATGCAAATTATGGTAGATCTAACTTATCTAAATTAGCTGCTTTTATGGGTAGTTATATTACCCCCATAAGTTCTTACTTTATTCCCGATTGTAATTTGATCGTAGTGGTGAATTCCGTGCGCTATTTTATTTCCTAATGTCATCGTATGTAAGTAGTGTAAGGGAATAAGTTGTTGGGCAGTTCATAATCACACGCAATGCTTTACTCCAACTAGATTCCTCTCCGTATTTTGTGCTCGCAGGATTACAATCTCACGATGAGATTACATCCTGCTTTAGTGACCCTCATTCGTAATAGATTTATGTATTTTATACTTGGCTAGATTGATTTAGCGTTTAGTTTTATTGGTCTATACAAAATAAATCTAATAATTATTATTCTTCTCAATTTTTACATTATAGTACCCTATAACTATTCCATAGCTGGTAAAAGGCCTTAGAGCAAAAAGCATTAGAATAAGCAATGTTCACTGCAATTTGGTGATTTCACAGACTATAATATTCTGAATCCCTATGAATCCTCCAAAACTAGACCATTGAGCAAGGCCTGACGAAGAAGTATACCCGCTGTTACCGGTAAAGCCTACAACCCACCACAAGGAGGCGCACCACTAGATATCGCAGGCTCTGTTCAAGTTGTTCAACCCAAACCTACCTTTACTAAACCAGAATTACAAAACTCCAATTGTGTTTATTCATGTCTTTAAACACACTGAAGGAAAAATTCATAGCACAGTTATAAATAAATGATGTCGATCTCAAAATCAAAGATAAACAAGGATATTACCTATCCGCGTATCTCGCTACGCAATTTGCAAAAGTCAACAGGAAAAACGACGGGATTTATAATGCTTGTATGTAAGCAATGAGGTATCAGCCTGTCACCGACCGAGCAATATTGCAGTTTTAAATCAGACATGTTATTAGTTAGCCTGTCAGTGCCAAACACACCTCGGCGCCGCCGCTAGCTTTCTAGCTCCGCGATAAAATAACGTCACGTCTTATCACGTATCATATTATATTTATACTTCAAGATTTTATATTAGATAACATAACAATCTTATAAATAAAAATATCTGACGACCCTGACGTAAGCATCGCTTAAACAAAGCGACTCTCTCGCGGTTCAAAGCCTGCGGTTGCGAATTGCTGTATTTGCATATGCTATCGTTTTTAAATTAACTTGCTTCAGGATGGAGTGTTTTTACTTGAATGTGACGCCTACCTGTGAACAGCACTTTAGATAAAGGATTCCGGGCAATTAAAATCAAGAAGGGAATCTAAGTGCTGTATACGTGACTTTCACTGCCTCTACGACATGTACCCCGTTGAAAGTTTCATACTCACACCCACGTTTGTATCTGCTAACCTTATGCTCACTATGTGCTAAGGGGTTAACGAGGTATCAATTTTATGTAAGTACTTATTTACTTAAAATTACGTACCTACATGGGTAAAGGGGGCGTGAAACTGAATATTTATAATACCAATTGACTAGTGGTCTCCACGTTTATTATACCTGGAACTTGGAAGTTTTGACAAATGCCTTTATTGTCCAACACTACATCAAAGATACCTTTGAGGCTATTATTAATAACTGTTAGTAAATTACAGATAACAAGCTTATGCGCACGGGCCACCCCGCCAATCAGGACATACTTCCTAGCCGTACGCGCAGGAAGTCGAATCACTCGATGAAGGCAGACAAACCGGCCTGTTGAGTTATTTTTACTTTTTCCTACCATCTTGTTTACATAATGAGTCTTCCTGTTGACTTATACAGAGATAAGGGAGTTCTATGCTAATCTAACGCATAACGTTATTTGATGCTATAAATAATATGATTGCAAAATTATTGTTATGAGCGCCTATTTCAGTGTAGCGGCCCGGCAATGGGCCCTTGTCCCTTTGTCTCTATTACGGGTTGTCGACCATCGTCCTTATCTACACGTGTATCTAGTGTTAGTATCACTCTATATGGAGACCGTTGGGTATTATCACATCAGCTTGTTCTCGGCGCGGTCGCACGGTAAGGGCCTCCATTTGCATACAAGCAAATATCTCGATCTACGGGCGCTGTGCGGGCAGATTACCGTCGCAATGCTTCCGCACGCTGTATTGAATTCGGTACCAACGGTCCCGACTCCTATTACCAGTTCACGTTTACTTGTTAGTGTGATTCTCAAATGATAACAATCGCCCCGGTTGCGGACGGAGCATAATAATAACCAGGAATAGGTTCAGCTATCCTTGCAAATAATGATCTATGAAAATAATGGCCAGACAAGGGAAATTTAACTATGTTGATGGTATTTGCGTAGTCAGTCTAACAAATGAAATGTAATTTGGCTGTTTTCTTAAGTCCCAAGTTCGACTCCCTTCCTTTTTTCTCGGAAGGAGAGGTTAATTTCTGATAATGTATGACAGGCATCTCTTACAACCAAGGTGATGTCCGAGTTAGCGATAAATATAGAATAATGTATTTTAAATAAACTACGCTTCAAGTCGTTATGTCAAAAGGCAACATTAAACTCGGATAACAAATTGCCTAATATAGTTCCAAGGAATACAACAAGAATAACGACTCTTTGGGTATCTAGGACAGTAACAATATACACAAACATACGAAATTGGTCCCTTGTGTAATTAATGTCAAAGCTTTATCTGCATTTCTACGCCATAACAAAGCTCACTAACGCCTACGAGAGAAGCACTAGCAACAAGATTAAACTAAAATAATACAAAACATCACAACTCAGGCACTCTAAAACGAACACTACCAAAATATCACTCTTACAAAAACAAAAGGCGCTTTAAATTCCTTTACATTGTAAAATAAAACAGATTGTTAGATTAAATTTAGTAGAAGTCAGTGATTTTAAGATTCCAGCGGTAACCTAAGATCGATTTATGGGTAAGTCGAAACAGTTTGGGCTACAACACGGCACGAAGGGAGGCGGGAGCAGCGAGATAACGGGGACATTAGCTAGACGTGTACTCACCCGAAGTACACAGGATTCGCCGTGTACCTGTATGTAGGGGAAGCAAGGTACGCAGCAGGGTCAACTGCAAACGCGTGGGAAGCGGGCGCCAGCCACCACACACCCAATACATTGCATCTCTCTATATAATTAACTGAATAATAATACGCATCCGCTCTTGTCATGCCCGTCGTGCATCGTTCAGATAGTGGCATCAATTGCTCAGAATTCGACGAGCTTCCTGCAACTACAACACGCATTTTGCTACCTTGTAAGTGGCAACTTGAAAGCTAGACGAGGTAACGGACTCCTCATAAACTAACATGCACTTACACTTTGATTGCTAGTTAGCATAATGTGTTCTTCGACTTTAATGTACAATTAGTATTCAAAATCATTTTTCGTTTAATTGTAAAGGAAACGAAATACCGGACCGGCCATATAAGGCATGGGTAATATTATACGTTTAACAGTACTTACTCAACATAACGAAAGTAGGTAATTGATCGTCGGCTTGCACTTATGAAAAGCTATGTCGGAGGTTAAAGACCAAGAATGAGTATTAGGTTAAATATAGAGGGTGGGTGCGGCTATTGTGAGTAAATAAAGCGTAAGGGAAGGTAGATAGTAGTTGACAGAGGTCAAGTTAGTCCGCGCGCGGCTCCAGGGCTCACCCATGGCCTGTTGACCCACAGCCTCAAGGCGCAACCAGCTCCATAAATTGTTGGAGATGACAACTAACTAGCGTCCGCCCATACTTATAAGTAGGATCTAATGCTCCTATATGCACTCAACTACAGTCAACGTGTAGCCGTACCGTTTGGAGCTTCGAGTAAATCATTTATACGACTGTTCATTGTTGTGTCGTGCACATCTAAAGTCAATAAATTAATATTGTAAACATAAGGGATATGGCGCTCACAAGTGTAGTAAATAATGATTTGATATAAAAACATTTATTTGCATTTTCTTAGGACGTAAGTATCAATACAAGCGATCGGTTGAGATTTAAATCGTTTATTTCTGTGTAATAACAAAGTGGCATTTCTTATTTTAGCTCATGGCCCATGAAAAGGAAATTTATTATAACGGTCGTATTTCCCACGCATAACAATACGTATAACGTTTTAAAAAGGTATCACATACGTACTTTTCTGCCTTTTAAACCCATTACGGATATGGTTACCGTCCTCCAGTTGGCCAGTCATACAGTACTTTCTCTCACATTTCAGCTGTAGGTACATATTACTTTTCGGGTCACTTTCTTTTCGCACAGAACTAACCATATCAATAAACTTTATCAAATGAGTACCCGCCATGTGCATTGTACATTTGCATTCCCCGAAGAGGAAGGCATAACGCATGTTATTATTGCATAACCACGTTTTGATAAACAGTAGCATTAAGTTTCATGGGGGAAGTAGTGCGACGTTTCCACGCACCAATTTATCTTGTAAAACGGAACTCGGCGGGTGGTGTAGCTGGAAGCGTCCAATTCTACCCATTCACTTCCCAAGGTGAAAAGGTGAGGATTACCCCACCCAAAAAAAGGTTTTAAGTTTCATGAAAAGAGGACACAATTACTATGAGGCTTTGGTTTGGCTTGGGCATAATTATTATGTTTAGGTCTATTGAAAACCATAACTCTTTCTATGAACAGCAGCATACTCCGTCATTCCCACATTGCCTTTATAAGCCCCTAAAAATAAGTGTTATGATTATATGTATTGTATTTACTATATCTTTCAAAATAATTTCATAACTTTATTCTATTTAGGGTACAGGAGGTCGTTTGTGTAAACCCGCGCAGCCCACCCACAAATAGTGACATTGGACATTTCGAACTTCGAACACCTCACGCTACACTAACGCCTCTAGCGGCGAACTTAGATGCGATGGCATGGCTACAAGGTTAAAAAATGGTAATTTAAATTTATAGAAATTAAAATTCAACTTAGTGTTTAAAGTTCTAATAAAATTTACGGATGTGTGTAACTAGGTACGAATTGGAATTATTTCTCTATGGTACTGGTAATTAAATTTTATTGGAAAATGGAATGTGTCTGGTAGCACCTAATCACATGCGGTAAAACCATATTATGTAATAATCAAATTAAATTAATTGTAATATTAAGAAGTATGCCAGGATCATAGCAAATTGAAATTCGCGGTTTCTGCCGGCCCTCTGGGAAACAGGCATGATTTTATGTATGTATGTAAATTAATTATAGACTACATTCTTAGTTTTACTGGTTCTACCTAACCATTTAATAGGTATTTACGGTAGTCAGAAGCAGACAATATTTTATTAATAGGAACTTTTATAATGGAAGCAACTACCACATTAAAAACCAAATGACAACCTGATTTTCACAGTAGCTAATTATATGGACTGCTGCGCGAGGGGCTGCTGGTTCGATTCCCACACGGGACTAAAATTTGTGTGATCCGCAGATGTTTGTTCCGAGTCTAGGTGTTTGTGTTCATTCATATTTGTGAAGCACACCCACGGTACAGGAGAAATTGTGCTGTGGGGCAATGTTTTTTTTTAAGAGAGAAGTCATTAACTACCTACCTATAACACTATTTTTGTACTATGTACACACTGACTATTCATCGATAGAGGTATGTAGCCTACGTAGGTTGACCTAGCCTTCTGCGTTAAAAGTCAATAAGTAGTTTAATTTTTATGAGACACATCAAACATAATAGTGTACGACATTATTGTTTCAAGTGTTAGTAAGTCGAACATCTTAAAAATATGTAATTATTTACTTAAGTGTATCATATAAAATATCTATATCCTTAAGTAAGTCAATTTCAGTGGACAGTCTTATAAAAAATAAGTACTTCAATTATTTGTATTAACAGTATAAAACTGGACAATAAATAAAAATGTGGTTTGTGTAATTGGGACCAATGTGATGCTTATGCTACCACAGACAATAATATAGACAGACCATAATAACTGCTAACTATCACATCACTACGGTCTATACTTATATTTTTAATGGTCTAGTCTAGAATGTCATCTTTGCTGCGTGTATCCGAGAATAAACACACAGTAGATACGAAGTGAAGTTATGAACGTCATTGACGTATTAATAATATGTGTATGATAAAAATGGTGCCCGTTTACCAGCTGGCATCCAGTTTTTATTGTTAAAGAATTGACATTGTAATGTTAAAAATCAAGTAGCATGGCGTCAGTTCTTGATTTAGTAAAACATTACCAGCATACAATAGAAAAATATCCTAACGACGAGCAAAAAGTGAGTTCGCTTTGTACTCATCTTCCATTTGGTGTAATTCCCACATAATTTAGATAATATTCCTGAATAATTTTACTTAATGACATAGTGTTAATGATGCGATCCAATTTACTTCAACGACTTTTCATAACATTATGATGAAAATAACAAACGTTATAAAATTGGGAACTAGTATGAATAATGTCTGAACATATGTATGAGAATATTTTTTACATTTCTTTCAGGATAAGTTGTGCCAGCTATAATGTGGATTAAGCACATGTTTTGTTACTCTAGAACGCCAGTGAATAACTTATTGTACTGTAAATAACAATATATATTGCTTTCAGGTTTTAAAATGCATAGACAAGTTATTCAACTTAGGAGTTACAGTCCAGCATCTTCAGGAGACTGGGGTGGGTCGCACTGTGAATGCACTGCGAAAGGAACCGGGAGATGTAGGGCAGGCTGCCCGCGCCCTGGTATACAAGTGGAAGTTGATGGTGGCTGCTGAGGAGAGCGACCAGGAAACAGATCAAAATAATGACAGTGAGCCAAAAACATTTTAAACATTATGTATTTAGTGAGAATGTACTGTGCTTCATCTATGTTAGAATAACCCATGTTTTACTTATGTGTACCTTTAAAATGTAATATATAGAAATTGGTTAATAATAATAAGTAATGCAAATATTTTGTTCTTATTGAAACAATTTATATTTACTTAATGTGAACCATACTAAATTACTGACAATTTTACAATCCCATTACTTCAACGCTTGTTGGTTTGCATGTTACTAATAACAATTTCAGACAAACTAAGGAAAAATGCTATGATGTGTTTTGTGTGACAGTGCAATGCATGATCTACATATTAAGCTTTATCATATTTCTTAAGTACTTATTTACATTGCCAATTTGTTTGTTGTTTATGTAGACAACATAAATTACTTTTTGTTATGATTGAAGTTCATTGCATTTCTTTTTATTATAACCTATTTTATTAATTTTACTGCACAATGAAATATATTTTTTGATTTAAAGCTTTATTTCATTATTCAACATAACCTTTGTATTAGTAGTAGTATTTCTATTGGACTATTTTCTCTAATAGTTTGTTTATTTAGAAGTTGTGATTCATAATTATGAAGAATACCAAAGTCCTTTAATAGGTGATATCTAGCAATAATAAGTGCACAACCTTAAATTGCTCAAACCTAATAATGATTAGATAAATTAAACTAGTTCATTCTATTTTGGAAATTTTAAACTTGCAAGTTTTACTCTTTTAAGGTGCAACACAATAAGAACTGGTTCATAGTCGAAGTAGTAGATATAAAAGGATTAAGGTAGATATCACAGACCTCTGGGATTAGTTGTTGTTAGAGTGGTCTACAGAATATTAGTACAAGTTGGAACATTGTTCTGACATAAGCCATAGAGTGGCTTGGTTAACTATTTTCCTGTCCATTGAGTCATGTGGTGCAGGGCAAATCTTTAGATATTGTGTCTATGTCATGGACAGATAGATAATTACCATAAAATAAGTTTAAATAGCATACAAAAGGTTTCATTTTTGTTTTTAATTAGGCCATATATCAGGTAGCATGTCTACACTGGATATAAGATGGATCAGAAGAAATAAAACGGACCAACTTAAGACTATACCTATATAAAATAGATAATATTTTATCGGCAGCTATTGTCGCAAATATAAACTTATATTTTATAAACTGTAGAACTTATGGGTGTGCAAAACCTGTCCCTAAGATGACTTATTGACCAAACTGCTGCAGATCATAATTCTTAGTGCAATCATCAATAGATAATCACTAATATAAATAAGCCAGTCACATAGTTCAGTTCTGTTAGCTTCTGACTTCACAATCCAATTACTTTGAATGTATATATAAAACCATTGCCATGTTTTACAGGTCAAATAATAAAACAAATTGCTAACTTTTGGCCTACTTTTGTTTTACTTTATTCTATGTTCTACTATTATAAAGGGAGAGTTCTATTGTCACCGACACTAAACTGCTAGAGCTATAACATTGAAATTCCAGCAGTATTTATATTAATACATTAAAAGTAACCGGGTTTCGAGGCATAGGCTTTAAAGGAGCTTAATGTAAAGATAAATAAGATGAAGGACTTCAGGCAGCCTTTTATTTATATACACATTACATTTTAGATCTTATTTCCATAAAAAAAATTATAATATTAAAAACTTTCTTAATTATAAAATTATCTCTATCATTTAGAACGGCAGGATTCAGTTTATGTTTACTAGTAGACTACCATTTAGTACAGCTATCTGAATGATTTGAAATGGTTAAACATGTTTATTATTACATCAAGAAAGGTAGTCCTGTATTTTTAGTTTCTCTTATTTCATTTCAGCAGCAACACATAATGGCCATGGCAGTGGAAAGGATTCCGATGATAACGCTCAATCTAGGAGTAAGACAGACAGATATGAGGTAAACTCAACACCGAAGACAAAAGATTATAGGGAAATAAATGGGAACTACAGTGGAAGCAAGAGGAAATACCACAGCAGTGAGGTTAGCAGTTTTCATACACATCAACATACCAACAATGTATTAAATATAATTATAGGCAATTTAAAATGTCGTGGTGGCCTAGTGGTTAACATACCATTTGTATGCACAAGGTTGCAGGTTCAAACCCGGGCTATTATCAATGTGACTTTCAATGTTATAAATACTTTCTTAGTTATTCTAAGACACCACTGACAAAGAAAAGAAAGAAAAAAAGAAGTATGCCAGGATTGTAGCAAATGGAAATCCGTGGTCTCTGCCTAC
Organism: Abrostola triplasia; assembly: GCA_946251915.1. NCBI lineage: Eukaryota > Metazoa > Arthropoda > Insecta > Lepidoptera > Noctuidae > Abrostola > Abrostola triplasia. The sequence goes on from OX276430.1 coordinate 5,918,628, forward strand.
CCCTCAGGGAAACAGGCGTGACTTTACGTATGTATGTATGTACCACTGACAAATCAAAAGATGCATTCAGACCATAAATAAAATTATTATTAATACCACTATATTTTATGGTTATTTTGTTGAAGCTTGTTAGTTTTTGTAACCAACTACTCATTGAATTTGATCAGAAAACTTTTTTTACAAGTATCATTATTTATTCATAAACATAATTGCAATGGAATTCCAAAAATCTACCAGTTATTATAAAAGATAAAAATCCTTTAATAATATATTGCAGTATATATTATTAAGCATTTGCCAAACCTATTTCAGGAAGAAGAACCTAACACAAAACGATCCAAACACTCTAGTTCTAGTGAAGATGATTATAAACGTAAGAAATCTCATGGTAGAGGGAAGCAGTCAGAATCCGAAAGTGACAGTAATGATGACAGTGACAACTCACAAAGTGACGAAAGTGACTCCGATGCATCTGAATCCTCACAGGAAGAGGTTAAAATAAAACAAGAGAAAGATGGCAAAAGAGAACATTCTAGTAGCCATAAGTCAACTTCATCTAAGCATCAGTCTTCTCATAATGAGCATGCAAATCATAAATCAAGTAATTCAAACAAGCCTCATGAAGTAGAAAAGCAATCAAGGCATCATTTACAATCAAAGGAGAGGATTACTTCAGAAAAGTTAAAAGAAAAGAGTCACAGTACTGACAAATACAAAAGTTCAAAAGAAAAAGAATCCAGTTCCGACAAGAAACATAAAACTGAACACAAACCAATAGATGCAGAAAAACAAATAAAAGAATCCAAATCTTCTGCTAGACTATGTTCTTCTGACCGGCAAAATAGTTCAGAGAAACACAGTAGCTCTGACAAACACAAAAGTTCAGAAAAACACAGTAGCTCTGACAAGCACAGCAGTTCTGATAAACAAAGCACCTCTGACAAACACAGGTCAAGTAGCTCACACAAAGCTGACACTGGGTCAGACAGGAACAAAGCAAGTTCTGACAAACATAGCAAATCAGACAAACATAAGTCCTCCAGTCATTCACATGCTCCTGAAAAAGAAAAACACAAGAGTTCATCAGAAAAGGAAATCTCTAAACATAGTACTAAAGAAAGCTTTAGTAATAGTAGTAGTTCTAAGGAAAAACATAGTTCCTCTCACAAGGAAAAGTCAAAAGATAGAAGTAGCTCTTCAAAAGAAAAGTCAGGTAGTCATAGTAGTGAGAAAAAACATACGTCTTCAACTGAAAGTAAGTCGAGTAGTAACAGTAAGAGTCATTCAGATAAAAGTGATGATAAGCATAGTGACAAAAAGTCAAAGCATAAATCTAGTTCCTCTTCACACAAAAGCAGTAAGTCCAGCAGCAGTAAGAAGGAAGAAGTACCAAAGAAAAAAGTTCAAATTCAAAACAGTGAGGATAGTGATGACGGGATTGATTGCGGTTCAGGTAAAAAACAAAACCTAATACATAATGCCTCAGCTAATGAAGATTTCCATTAATAAGATCAATTTTGTATTTCAGGAGCCAGTTTTGCTGAAGCGCTGGGCATGATCAGCCCTGTCAAAGCTAAAAAGAAACAATTAAAAGACTCAACTTCACCCACAATTAATGATGTAAGCATAAACCAAATTGTTCTCATAAATCTTTAGGAATACCTCAGGGAACTTTTTCGGCCCTATTTATTTTATGTCATTTTCATCTCAGTACTTTGGCCACTAGCCTTTATCCAGGAATATGTAGATACTAATATTATATCAATGTGTTTGCCAGTTGAGTCCCGCTACCATGTTAGCGCCCTCGGCGAAGCTTGCACCTTTACCCACACTCGAGATCTCGGCGTTACCAGAAATATCACCCAACTACAAACCTCGGCCGCCACCCCGACCATTGCCGCATTTCAGTGATGAGGACGCTATGAGTGCCGTCATATCGTCTAAAAACCAAAGGTATGGTGTTCTGCAGGTTATTAAATACAACCTTTAGGGTCTACCCTCTCTAGGTCTAGTTATTGTGTGAGGTTAGGCTGTGCTTGTTGCGGTCAATATTTTGATGGGCGACCGTTTCAACACATCGAGACCCTTTTATATTGCTTTATGACTTTAATCCTGCCCCTTCTGTCTCTACGGTCGTGTCAACGCAATGTTGCACTGGAAAACTGTGTCTATATAATATTGTATTTGTGATCGCTTTGATTCGAGCATTATTGGTGTATTTTACTAATCTGTCATGTGCTTTATTTTTCAGAACCAAAGTATATTCTGGCAACAAGGTTATAGGCAAAATACCTTCGCTATACGAAATGTGTGTGCATGTCTTACAAGAACACATTGATGGTAAGTTTTATGAAATTCTCTATTAAGACAATATATAATTGCTATTCAATAATCCTTATTCGCAATAGGGTACCATAATTTAAAAGATGTTACATTCAATAAAACAATTTTCTTTGCATAATATTTTGACATATTAGAGAGTATTTAACAGTAAAGCATTAAGCTTTTTTTTTAATCTGGTTTTTGACAGCACTTTTAATTTTTATAACAGTTCTTACCGGGTAATACTAGTCGTAGTCGTAGTCTCTATGATTTTTGAAGATTTGTGGTAGAGATCACAAATCCACAATTAATGTGTAAATCAAATATTTGAATTCCTATATCTTGTTTCTTTTTTAGCACTTGAATATACCGGTGGTGTGCCATACGAAATTCTGAAGCCCGTGGTAGACAGGGCGACCCCGCAACAACTATTCATTCTGGAACATTACAACCCGTACCTGATGGAAGACACCGACCATCTATGGCAAAAGTTCTGCGTGAAAAACTTCCGCAATAAACAACGTCAAGAAATGGAGGCCTGGAGGGAGATGTATACTGTAAGATAATCATTATGATATCAATCTTATACATAATATAAATATTCATAATGTAAATCACTTAATTGGGTTTTTCCATTAGGTAATTCTCAGTGGCAGCACGGAGTCTGGATTTGTGCCCGGTTGATGGCAATAGGCTCGCCCCCCTATTACATTGGGACCTAAAAAAAAAAAAAAAAAACATAACTGGCGAAATGTGGGTGTACTATATGTGCACCTCTGCCTACCCTTTCGGGGAATACAGGCGTGATGTTATGTTATGTTTTAAATCACTTAATTTTCATAACATGGGACAAAATGCTCGTAATTTGAAATTATTTAAACTGCGAAATGATATGATCGTAGGTGATAATATTAACACGCTTTTATTTATTAATAATTAAATTGATTCAATAAGTGCCTTGATAATGTCATAATTTGACAATTACTTCATAAAAAATGATGTCAATTTTGACGTTTTACGTCAATATATAGTTACAAAATTATTATTTTAAGAATTACTAGAATAATCTTTCTAGTATTTAAGTAATATGTATTAAATTAATATTATATGTATCAACTTTTCATTTCAGAGGTGCCAAGAGGAACAAGAAATTAGATTAAAATCGCTTACCGCTAATATAAGAATAGCACAAGAAGCCAAAAAAGCGCCTATAAAACAAACCAAGATGGCGTATGTTGACTCTATAGCGAAACCACCTCGGAACGTCGCTAAGAAACAGGTAAACATTATTTTTTGATCTATTTTAATTTATTTAACCAAATATAGATCTAATGATTATTATCCAGAAACGACGTTCGAGAAAACGTAAAAAAAAATGACTTGGATACTTTATTCAAATCGACGAATGTAAAGAATAAGTTCTTTTTGTTTTTAATTTTAAACAATACTTATTATATTTTTTTAATTAGTGGAACCATAACATTATTCGTATTATTCAGGAAACTATGAAATAAAAGTCGTTTCATACCAGTAGTCGTTGTGTTCAGAGGCAGGTTCAGGAAAGAGAAGAGTATAAAGTATATTAGTTCTATGACATTATACCATACACAAAACATCTTCAACAAGTTGAAAATGTCTGCAATACTATGTACTTCTTTGTTTTTTAAAAGGATAATTAAAATGACTGTATCTCATTTTACGTGATATAGTGAAAATGGGAAATGCGGGGAATAAAAATTCAACTCTTTTGGTTTATAAATTGAACCTATTGATTTTGGGGAACATTTAGTATTATGGCACTAACAGCCCCGGCGTTGCAGGCGCAGCACGGCACGGCGCGGCTGGCCACGGGCAGCCCGGCGGCGCGCGTGGCCTCGCTGTCCAGCGCGCCCAACGTGCTGCGGGGCGGCGCGCGCAGCCTGGCCGCGCCCGCCGGGCCCGCCTCCGCCGCGTCCTTCAAGCCCAAGAAGGCCCCGCTCATGGCCAAGGCGCTGCAGATCATGCGCGGACGCAAGCGATGATGAGTGCCGCACTGTTCGCGCAGGTCCTCCCCTCGGACCGAAGTACCGGTGTGTGTTTTTTGTTGAGACCGTACCGAGTTTGTTCCCCTCGGTAGCCGCGTTCGAAAGCGTTGTGCCACCTTTCGTTTTAGTTGCCCCACCACTCTGCCCGCACCCTTGTATAAATGTACGGTGGGATGCCGCGACTAAGACCGATAATTTATGTCTGTAAATATTTAGGTAGCCGACTGAGGGGAAGATTTTTGCAGAATGTTTTTAGTTACTTGGGAAACATTGAGTTTTCCGTAACATTTTACTTTTTGACATTTCGTGCATGCATTGTGATTTTATTGACGCTTCTTTTTATTAAATTCGTATAGATGTCGAGTAAAGTTTAGCGTGTGAATTTAATTATTATTTATATTTTTTTCATTTTGATGATAGCTCCACTATAACGTTGTCTACGTTTTAAGCTATAGAACAAGTTTTCAATCACTGTAACAAAAATTACCGTAATTTAACTTTTAATTTCAATGCAACATCACATCATAATACTACCTCGTAGCCAAATATCACCAATTTTTCGTAATACTTTATACACACAATGTGCTTTCATCATTATTTATTTCGTATTTTCCCACATTTGAACATATTCTAACTCCATGAAAACACTGTCGAATTAACATAACAAATTTCATAAATACTTGTTCCTGTATGAAACCAAAAATAGACAGTGTACAAAGGAAAATCTTGTAAAATACCTAGAACAAATAAATTTTGAGCTTATCAAAATGTAGTTGTTAAGTTAGTGTATGTAGCGTAGACATCGGCACCTTTACTCTGTGGTACGATTTGTAGGATAAATGAAATAGGTTATTCATTTGTTGACATCATTAAAAGTTTTAACCAGAATCTTAACGTAGTCAGTTCAAGGGATGACAGAAATGTACCAAATTATTCAGGTTGCTGTGATATGTTTGAAATAAAACATAGGTAATTGTGATGTAGTGTTTTGTAAGACGCCAGGGATGATTAAAGATATGTATTTTAAAAATTGTTAGAATGTTATAACAATGTTTTAGAAACAATACTTTATCGTGCACTCATACTAGTGCCCTAATAACATGTTAAAGGAAAATAGTAAAACAAAGGTTGTTTATTTGATCATGTATTGTTATATTACATTAACATCATAAATTACTTAAAATTACGTAATGAAGTACAACAATATGTGGGAGCAATATCAACCTCCCGTATTGTTAACTACAGATTAAATCGATGTTGTAATCATGTTAATTTAAATAGTAGAATGAAAAATGTCTGTATATGAGCACGTTAAGTCACTTTAATTGTATTTTGTTCTATTTGTTGACAAAATAAGCACGTTTTCCATCAGGAAATCAATTTTCTTTACGAAAGATTAGTTGGTATTTTATCGAATAAGTTTTGTCTTATTTTAAGTCTGGTTTCAGTGAGAAATTGTAATTATTTGACTCATGCCATTATTTATACAGTGAAATAAACTTATGTGGATTATATTATTATTTTTATTAATTTCGCTATTATTATTTATACGTACGTGGAGATTTTTGACTTATAAAACAATTTCAATATTCTGAAACTTGGTCTTCAGTTGTTTTTCATAATCAGTGTCGGTAATTCTTGGGCATTTATAAAGAGCAAGAAATTTGAGTTTTTTATAATATCCAGAGATCAAATCAACGATCCTGGGAGTCATGTTTGTTACCCTCGATAAACTCAGACTTTGCAGATTTATTAAATTCGTACTAGCCAAAGTTCTGTGCAAGATACTCTCTGTAAACTGGAAGTTATTCCATAGTTGTAAACGTCGTAAAGTTTTTAAATTCGTAAGCCTCCACAATCCCTCATCTGTGATATTTTCACACCGTATTATAGCCAGATCTCTTAAGGAACAACACTGTGACAATGTGAACATACAGTCGTCATTAATAGCTTCACCCCCATGAATGTGCAAAGAATAAAGAGTATGCAATTTTGAATAAATTAAACATTGCAGATATCTTATGTCAAGAGTTCTTATTTGTTCGATAAATATGTGTCTCAAATTCTTACTGCGAATTAGGCCGTCGCGCATCTGGATCGGAAGACCGAAATAAGACAAGGTTAAGGATTTAAGATATTCTAAATCATCGTAATTTATCGGGACTTCAACGTCACCCATCACGAGCAGGGAGTTTTTCAGATTAAGTTTCCTCAGTTTGGGCAATTTCTTCACGTCGTCTTCAAATTGCTTAGATATGCGGCACATCACAAGTTCTAGTGAGTCCAGATCAGGACACTGATTAATCAATTGTGAGATAAGAGGGTAAGAGGAAATATATTGTAACTTCAGAAGACGAATACATTCACCATGCGTTTTTATGACTTCGATGAGTCTCTCTTGGTTTGGTTTATTATCTGATTTTCCTGACAAAATTACAGTAATTCCCCTCCATAGCGCTAAATCTCGAACTAATGACTTCCATTTGATGCATACCTTCTCACATTCTAACAGAGAATCGAATGTTAGATGTTTAAAGATTTGTATCATTATTTCATCTGGTAGAATATTAATTTTATTTTCAGTTTCTTCATCTCCGGGAGTCGTCATTACCAAAACTAAAAAAAAAATTAATAGGTAGTAAGTTGGTAAAACTCTTAAGTAAGTAGGTATAATGGCTACTTGTAAATAAAAATAATGGCACCGAATAACTTATTAACTGTAAATATTTTATGTAGGCTATCAACAAGCCAAGCCCGTCTTTTTTACTGGGCATTTACCCAAGGACCTCTAGTTCCCAGATCACCAACGGATATTCGATACTACCTTTTGAATAAATTTTTGATTAACTTATGCAGTTATACGCTGAAAGTGGAGAGGCTTGTAGCAACCTGAAAAGGCTGCTTGCTTTCTGGGATGGTTGGAATAAAAGAAATAAACTTTTGTCACGCACAATGGCCCACTCAAGCGGCTAAGTGCGGAAAATGCCAAGGAAAATTAATTAAGCGGAAAGAGGAGAATACCCGTTATGTATAACAAACAGGAAATATATGTCTGTTACAGCAGCTTTCCTGAAGCTTGAAATGCTACTTTTTTTATCTTTCCAGCAGCGATCTTCTCAGGCACTAAGCAAAAAAAAATAGCATAGAGTCAATCTATTGTTGCTGGTTGCGGACTTTTGTTAAGGTAGGTACTCTATCGGAAAAAATCACGACATATTATCACAAGGATGTCGTGAGATATCACGTGTATTTTTAGAAGCTTTTATTTATCTACTATATAAATACCAGTTATACTCACTTCGATATTCGGGAATGTCCGACTAGTTTCGGACCGACAAGCTTTTATTTAACTTTCAATGTTTGTATGTATGTGAGTTTGTTTAGGTAAAAAATTGCAATCTATATAAGAACCACTTTTTGACATCCGATTGAAATGATATTTAGCACACTTAAATAGATTTGGTGACACTACAATATTATGGTACTTTTGATTTAGAAGCTTGTGTTAAAAATATATTTTTAATATTAACTTATTTAAGATTATTAGTACCACAAAATACACGTGATTTCTCACCAAGTATTACCAGAGGGGAGAGGGTTTAAAAGTTGCTAAAAACGTCACGTGATTAATGGAAGACCCCTAATGTACAAATCATAATAAACCGAATCCTATGCATTGCTACTAAGTATACCAGAGTCCCGGACCTGCCCCGTTACCATGAACTCTTAAAGCATGGTAATTAACGTTGTGGGAGTGAGACGCCGCATAACACTGCCCGGAGTGGCACCACTTCTTCACATCCACATTTTAAACTGTCCGGCTTTAATAGTTCATGTTAAAGGAGCTGATCTTCAGTAACACTGCCGGTCACTTGGAAGAGATTCGAAACATTTATTATAAAGCAGCTCTTCAATAAAACAAAACTAAACTTTTGTGCCCTTAGTTTGCAGAAGATAAATGTTTCCATAATTATAGGTAGGTAGGTATTTCGTCGCAATTTCTTTATTAACTTTTTAGTGAGTGAATATTTCGATTATAATTTTCAGAACAAAAAAGTCTTAAAGAAAAATTGGGGCATAAGTACCTAAAGAAATATATTACTCCTTTTTAAAATTAATGTATGTCTGTGTATTTACTGTATATTCCGGTTATACTCACGGGTGTATTCGGGAATGCCCGACTAGTTTCGAACTCGACCGGAGCCCTTATTCATGAGCTGGTTACGCGGCAGAGTCGCGAGCCGAACCGGCCGTAAATAATGTGGATAACACTCACGAAAGTTATTATAGTAAAATATTTTAAATAGTAAAATATTAATTTTGACGACCTGATTAGCGCAGTGGCTAAGCGATTAGACTGCTGCGCTAAGGGTTGCGGGTTGAATTCCCGCACGGGGCAAAACTTTGTGCGAACCACAGATGTTTGTCCCGAGTCTGGGTGTTTGTGTATGTGAATATTTCATGTCTGTGAAACGCACCTGCGATACAGGAGAAATTCCTAGTGTGGGGCGACGTATTTTATAAAAAAAAAAAATTTGTTTACCAGTGGCCAGGTAGTCTATCTAGACTTATGCACAATAGGTACCTACCTACCTAAAACATAATTATGGGAACCATGAAATTCTACATAATTAAAAATTATACTGAAATTTAATAAGAATCCGTATTTTGTATCGAGTAGCATAGAATACAATATACGGGTAGAACTATAATTATATAAGTACCTATACCTAATGCACTTCATGCAAGAAGGTTCTTTGAACTTACCTTTAAGCTCAGCTGTACTCGTATTCAGCTTGCGGGCAATTCGACTACTTAAAGACTGACAGTCTTTAAACTGCGTCACCTAATAAAACGCAAATCATTTCAAGTCATTATTACAGTTTCTAAATTTGGCTTCTATGGTAACTAATTATTTGTTGCATTTTTTGCTCTCTCGACACGTGAAATTAAATTGAGAGAGGACGAATCAGCTGACACTAAATACCACGCAAATAACGTCATTATTTTTTTAATAATAGGTACTAATCTACGCCAAGCGCTTTAAAAATAATAAGGCAAATAAAGCTGCAGAAGCAAAAACTTCTATATTTGACTTCGGTCAGTTTTATTTCTCTACCTATATATCAGTCAGTAGATATCACTATCAGGCGGTATTTTTTAGGTTGATAAACCTAATCACAGTCAGCTTCCATCTTCGCAACTTTTGAAGCAGTCAGATTTGGAGTAACAAATCTGTGATGTCTTCTGTGGTGATGTCCGATACTCAGAGGAAGGAGTGTCCGATATTATTGATTGACATTGTTACTTTTCTGTTGGTATTGCTGTTATCACAGAGGCTGTTATGAATACCACAGACAAAGCACATCATACTGCTTCCGAACACGACGCAAAAATGGTAAAATTATAAGTAATTATTAAAGATATAATGTTAAAATAATGAAAAAGAAAAAAAGTCGTTTGTTCAATAATTACGATAATAAATTAAAAATAACAGTCAGGCATTAGTCTTTTAGTTTAGTCGTAGGTTAGCCTTATCTTCCTACATAGAACTTTGCATAGGCTCAATCTTCTATTAATTAACTCTTCCATTTTTTATAATTTATTTAAGGCCCAAAATAACTAAACGAATACCTATTAAAACTGCTTCGATTTATTTACCTGTTCCTGAACCTTTATTTCTTCAAACTTACGAAGTCTACGATTACGATTCGATTTTGCTTTGCTACCAACTTCGCGATGATGTGATGTGTGCGATAACTGTATTGAAATGTGTAAGTGTGAGCGAGACCAAATATCCGCATCGCGACTCGGGGCCTTTTTATTTTTTGCCGTACCCCGCTTTGCTCAGTGAGTCGGATTCCGTCGGGGCGGGTCGTCACTACAGTCTATTATAGCACTTTATACAATTGTGTATAACACATTTAGTGTAGAGTAGGGCGACCCGATTATTAACCCGACCAACGTACTTAATTAAAACATTCACAATGCTTCATCTAAAGAACATCGCCAAGTCGGTTGTTCCGCCTTTAAAAAATAGTATTCAGAATGAGGCGGCCAATAATATGCTTAAACTGGCTCCTGCTGCTGTGAACGTATGCTGCCGAACCTATGCAAGCCATGATATTCCAGACAGGCTTAAGGACGTCCCGACCAGCGCAAACCCAAGATTCTTCGACATGGTGGAATACTTCTTCCACAGGGCTTGTCAAGTGATCGAAGATAAACTGGTTGAAGACATGAAATCAAGAGTTACCATTGAAGAGAAGAAAAAGAAGGTAGCCGGCATCCTGAAGCTTATGCAGCCATGTGATCACATTCTTGAAATTCAATTTCCTTTGAGGCGTGACTCCGGCGATTACGAAATGATCAAAGGCTACAGAGCCCAACATTCCACACACAGGACCCCAACCAAAGGAGGTAGGTGCCAACTTTCTTGATTTCGTTCAGCTTTGCTTACATCATCCATGTGATAGTTATTGTTAATAGGAAGTGTTATTTATAGCTCAAGAGACACGTGATTTAACTGTACGTTATGATATAATAAGGTAAATAAGAAAATTTGATATTTTGTATGCGTAAAATATAGGGTGTTCCTAACAACGATAAAAAAAATACAATCTATAAAACAGGCAGTGGCCATTTTATTTTGCAAATATTTTATACCTACCTAGAAAAGTATTTAAAAAACCGTGTAGGTAACCATAGAATAGAAGATATTATAACTTTTTTAGCTCGTCACATGGCCAATTAACCTAGCTGAATTAAATGCCATTCACCTTGATTTCGTGATTTGATTTAGTCTATCGAGCGGCATTTAACCTAAAAATAAGTTGGTACTTTCCTATTATTACTTCTGAGCTAACGACGAATACAACGCTGTAGAATCAATGTGAATCTATTCAAAAATATTCTACATTCAATTGAATCACTAAAACCATCATGATCTCAAAAACGAGACAGACAAATATATTTTGTTAGCTATTAAAACTAAACTTGCGTTACTGTGAAACGTTCATTATGCGGAAGGCTCGGTCTATTTGTTGTCAATCTTGATTCTAGTTACACTGACAATGACATATCCTAGGTACATTTAACATTTAGAATGCAGATCCGTACCTAGGTAATGCGAAATACTTATTTTCGTTACATAATCTACCACAAGAATGGCTAGAACCGTCTAGAAAATAGTTTTTATGACAATACAGGTATGAAAAATATCTAAAATTGAAATCCTTAAATAATAATAACGATCTATTAGGCAGTTGTGTCGGTTCTTTATTCATACGTCGATTAATAATACATTCAACTTATGTAACCAATTTTAGCGCTCGTAAGTTTCAATAGACGTAAAAAATGCAATGTAAGCGGTTTGGGCATTATTTCTGCGGTCGAACTATGGAGCGAAATACCATAAGGTAATGACTCCAACTCTCATGAACTTGACAAACAGGTTCCTTCATCTAATCCAAACGATCTATAATGATCCTCTGTAATGGAAGCAGGGACTTTACTCTATCTAGAAAGGAATTTTCAGGTTCCAACCTTTGTGCCCTAAATTGGTTTAAGGGATTCTAAAGTTTTCTAAGCCAATTCTATGGCAAAAGCCTAAGAAAAAATATTGAATAGACAAAATATAAATAAACTCGGAAAAAGTCCCTCAATTTGCACCACCAAAACAGCCCTTTTTATGGCACGTGTCTTGAATAATCTCTCCTTTGTTTAATAAATTCCAACTATAAAAAATCTGGTAGATAATATTAATTACTGTTTGGCCAGGCTTTGTTTATTTTCTTTGGTTTGTTCGAAGCCCATTAATTCTACATCGCAAAAATTTATAATTATATAAGTATATATTATTAAAGAGCTATTTGTTTTGGGTCATCCATGATGTGTAAAGACATCGGAAATCCACTTTAAAAAACCTCAAGTCACCTAACGCACACTTAGAATTGAAGTTCGTTTTTTGTTGACCAAAATTCCTGTAACTTCTGACTTTGCTATAAACTAACTACTCTAAACCCCCATGGAGAAAGTCCCTAAATAGGACTTAATGTAGCAAAATCAGCATTTTTAAATACTGAAGGTGACTTTAATTGTAACGATGCGCTACAGCTATACTCGTAGTTATTCAACACTGGAGATCTACTCCCAAATGCAGTCTTTCTGCATGACGGATCCTGTTTTAATGTTAATAACAAAGGATCCACTTCCTAGAACTTTGTTTTATTTTTGACAGAGACCATGGTACTTAAGGTCTTCGATAGTTTAGCGATGTAGAAAAGGAACTAGCAATAATGTCTGGTAAAAATAACCACCTAAGAATAATTGAATCACTAAGTACCTACGTGAAAAAATAGACAAATTCTCTCTTACTCAATTAAATAATATATTTTACATGTATCTATGAGTAAGTCCATAATATTTGCGCGCTTTCTAACCCAACGAAAAACCAAAACAATGGGAATGAAACGTAATTTCTGTAAATAATAGAATTACACAAACACTATATTTCTGAAACAATCGATATTCAATACGGGTAGAAAACAGAATTAATTACCGAAACGTAAACTCGATAAAAATAATGCATACTTAAGAACAAAAGGAAACTAATCCGGCAAAACTGTTGAAAAATAAATAACAAACATGTTACGCGATTGAGGAAATATCAAAGATAATCATAAAATCTGCAAATATTTATCTTGATCCTCATAATACATAACCCCTCCCTCTTCGTGACGCTTGGTAACAAAATAATGCTGTAAAAATACAACTGAAATCAAGCACGTCATTTATTATCACAGTCGCCTCGTGTCACAGGCGAATAAGTGTTCTAGTGAGATTAGGAAGTTGACTGAAGATAAAACTTGAGGTTTTTAGCAGGTTGGCAACGGGGGGCGTGGTCGTGACGTCGTATGTCACGTCAGACCATATTGCATAACGTCTAAAATTAAATGAGTAACAAGTGTTATTTTCATTTCATAGCCGACACCTACCTATACCCAGGGGCGTATACGCATTAGCGAAAATTTGAATGGCAAACTAGTCACAATGTTGTCTGCTTTAGGAGATAGTCACGTGTTATGTATTCAATATATTATCATCATTAAGTATTCAAGTTTTGTGACATCGATAGGATTTCTTTAGAACCATATCTCTAAAGTGAGCTTATTAACTGCTATGTCAAACTTTAAAAAAAATTGTTGTCGTTTCCCGATCTTTACTTGCGATGCAGCCTTTGGTTCATGGTTTAGACAAAACCGTGCAAGCGTTCATGGTTCTAATCTAGTTAAAAGACTCGCACACGATGGATGACCTTTATAATGAAATCAAAAGATCTCACAACCGCATTTGTACTTATATCTGTGATAAATTTGTTAATTTAATATATTCTTAATATTATCAGAGTTTTTCCCAATTACATTTCATTGACAGTGTTTCCGTCCAAATACATCCTCCGTTAAGTTTGTACTACCACTATTTTCTGTAACTGCTCCCGACCTTCAGTAACTGCCGCATTGTCAAGAGTCTTAAAACCTGGACTTTTTATTGCGGCCCCCTTACCATGAACCCTTCAATCAGGACAGTTTACGTTGTGGCGTCTCTAAGGGGGCTGTTCATCCTCCTACCATTAAATCCTTTAAAGTTTAAACCTTTAAACTACGAGAAAAAGGTTTCTAGGACATTATGACGTAAAGCGTGTGAATAAAGCAAAAGAAGTATGCCAGGATCGTAGCAAATGAAAATCCGTAGTCTGTGCCTACCTTTGGGAAACAGGCGTGACTTTATGTATGTATGACGTAAAGAGTTCTAACTACTAAAGGAGAAACAAATATTTTGTCGTCTCGTTACATGAACACAACTTCTTTACCTTAATTGTATAATACGCATAAAGGTTTATATCTAAACAATACGATGACAGTAATGGTACCCACTAGCTATTATCGATAGCGTCTGTATCAGTGCCAGTGAATGACATTTATTTAGCACGCATCTGTGCAGCTGAAAAATAGAGACGTCTACTTTGTCAGCAACTGAAAGCAAATTAAGATATTCCTTCGTAATGTTACGATACATCAGGGTCCCCATTAGTGTTACAGACTTGCAGGTATTAATAGGTGATTAGGACGCGTGTTTCCGATAATGAAGACTACCTAAAAATTAAAATTAAACAACTGGCGAAATGTGGGTGTACTATATGTGCACCGCTGCCAACCCCTTCGGGAAATACAGGCGTGATGTTATGTTGTAAGACCACTTCATTTTTTAGGTCTTATATGATCACCTCATCTTTGGCCTTTGCGTCTATACTAGACGATTTAAACAATGTCATGGGAGATTAGGCACTTTTTTTGGTGACTAAATAACTCTATGACGCTATAGGATACTGGGCTACAGATATTACTGTTCGCTGAGACCTTGCGTGTAATTTGCTGTGATTATTGTTGATATCGATCATGAATTTGAACTATTTAGATACATAATCGGTAGTTAAGCAATATGGTTATCAGGTTGATTCGCAGATAGAAATAATGTAATCTATCAACAAATTTTTAATAGACCCAAATTCTGCTTTATTCACGATGTAAATTATTTTTTTTTATTAAAATTACTACACAATTATTACACTTCACGCTTTAGACTCGACTAGAGACTGCGAGAAAATAGAAAATAATCTTTCAAACAAATGGGTACATTTTATTTCAGCCGCGTACCGCTCTATTTATAAAACGGATGAAAATATGCCGAACAAAACAACTAACGATAGATGAAGATAAATTTTGCTGATTACATAATACCTATCCCTTTAGTATCTTTTAATTTATTGGTTTTGAAATGGTGTCTAGGGACTATAAGGCGATATAAAGGACACCCTGTTTAAACATTACTCGAGAGCCAGTTACATAGTAGCGAATTAACAGTGTGACCCAATTGAATAATGAATCAGTGGGTACATTATACATAGTGTATTTTTATTACCATTTTTGTTTAATTATTACGAATCATAATGAGTTTCTTGCCCCAACTTCGTCCGCGTATAAATTTTTACTAAGTTTACCAGAATTAATTAAGTGAGCAAGATCTATTTTCATTTTTTTCAGAACTGGTAGTAGGTACAGCGGTTTTGTCGTTATTTTCGCATTATAGCGTTAGCTACTATTAGTAGGGAACGAAATAGCTAGACATATATCCCCATACAGCGTTGACAGGCCTCCCACCAGGTAGACCGACGATATCGTCAGAATTGCGGGCGACCGGTGAATACAATTGGCAAGCTGTGGTTCATTGTGGCGTTCTAAGGGGGAGGCCTTTGTTCAACAGTGGACGTCTGCCGGCTGGTGATGATATCCCCATACCTAAAAAATTGTCAGTGCTGAACAATTGCTTAAATTATACCTGCCGCGGTCGGTTGCAAATCAAAAGAAAAGATGTCAAAAAACTTAAGAAGTAGTTATCATCACATGTTAGCATCCTACTTCCTACTAATATTATAAATGTGAAAGTTTGTGAGTATGGATGTATGGATGTGTGGATGTTTGTTACTCTTTCACGCATAAACGGCTGGACCGATTTGGTTGAAATTTGGTATGTAGATAGGTTATACCCTGGATTAACATATAGGCTACTTTTTATCCCGAAAAAATGTAGCGGGTAACACCGCGGGGCGCAGCTAGTCATCTATAAATAAGGAGGAGTATCCAGTTAGTCCAGTTTCAAGACTAAATCCTCTCGTACTTTTTGGACGTTTAGGTATAGGTTACAGTCCCATACTCAATAAGTAATATATGTTTTGAACACGTTAGGTACGTACAACGTAGGTATCATAAAACAGACCATAAATTTCGTGGTGTCCATATTTTCATATAAGTTTACATTCAAGTATTAGGAATTGAGGAAAATAACAAATTAATTACAAATATTCGTCTTCTATTAAACCACTTTGCTCTACAATAGTGCTAAAAGTCAGAAATATCTCATTTACCTATTTAAAAATGTATTCACTTAATCAAATTTACTGTATTTTAAATATTCTTTTAAATTAGTATTTTACCTATAAAGGCTAGAGATTGGTGCATTTACCGTAAATGCACCAATCTCTAGCCTCTCTCAATCTCGAGCTATTATTGGATAAGGTAAATGATTTACCTTATCCAATAATAGCCTCCTGGTAACAACGAAAATAGATTCAATATTTCATCATGCAAATGTCGAGATAGTATTTATCACTTACTTTAGGATAACCCCTTATAAAGTACAGAAAAACTGATTTCATAGCTAGATTGTGTATGAAACCATCACATGACATGATACACAATATATTTTGATGGATATTACTCAGATATTGTTTTTATTTTAAACATAAACCTCTTATTCATAAACTTGTATCGACTTAAGCCCGTCCTAAGTCTAGATATCTCTATTCTCAAACGACACAGACAGATGTAATTTGATCCATGGTTTAAAATTGTCATTTGTTTTACAATGTCTGTATGTATGTACCTATGTCTGTTAGTTCGTGAACAACTTCTTGACATCGCTACGAAAATAAAATTATGTATACTTATGCAGATTAACAGACAATACAATATTATGGTACTTTTGAGCTGGTGTGATGATGGAATGGACTGGAATTCCGCAATCCCATCCCGTGTTTGGGTTTATTTAATTCGTCATCGCGTTAGCTTTGAGCTTAGTTGATATGATCTTATGTTTTAAATCTATTTTTAAGATGAAGGGGTCCAAATTTTGTTGTTAATAGGTAGGCTCCTATAGGTACCTATCTTGTTCTTATTAAACCTTATCTATCCATGAACTTTAACCAAAAAATCTAACTTTAGATTTATTTATTTTCACTAACGATAGCGATGTTTATAAATAAAGTAGAGTTCAAACGGACATAGGTAGGTACATACCTAATCGAATTATTTAATAATTATTTGTGGCTCTGAATTGATTGGACAGTTTACAACAATTAACACATTCCGCAATAACCAATAAATAGAGTTGACGAAATGTGCCAAGTTTCTACTCTTTGTCTCCTTGACAGCTAAAGTAGCTTCATACTTATAACTTTATTGTACCTGGAATATAAGATATGTTTATTAGTGACTAACTTATAAAAGATTCCCGGGTAACATTCGGCTTAAATAAGTCTACTTCATAGGCATGAAATCGTCCATTTCAATCCAGCATTTTCCGGCAACCTATCCCTTTCGCCAAGCCAACAGTATAACTAACATTCATTCATTATTCTTCCACAGGTATCAGATTCTCAACAGATGTGTCCAGAGACGAGGTCAAGGCTCTTTCCGCCTTGATGACATTCAAGTGCGCGTGCGTCGATGTGCCATTCGGTGGTGCTAAGGCCGGAATCAAAATCAACCCCAAGGAATACTCCGAACATGAGCTGGAAAAGATCACCCGCCGATTCACTCTTGAGCTCGCCAAGAAGGGCTTTATTGGTAAGTTATTAATATAATTATATTCACAAGGTAATGATAATTGTGGTAATGCATAGAGATAGTTACTGGAGAAAAGAGGAAAGACCTCCTGCACTTTGCCCTGCAACGGGACAATACAGACTAAAAATAATGAAACATTTGCCGCACTTGATTTAGAAAGGATGTATGAAAGAAGAGTGACAAACCAAGTATATGAGGCGAGTGTTAATGAGTAGGAAGGGCAAGACCCCGGCGATCATTTTCTGGTCTGATGGGAGGATCGAATGATCTAAGGTACGATAGGAGTACCCAAACAGACGAGCGTCCTACACCATGAGAGCGAATGAGGCTAAAGAGTAAAGATATGCTAATAGAAATTCGTGATATGTGACTAACCCTTTTGGAATACAAGCGTGATTTCATGTAATGTATTTATCAGTTGCGTATCATAGAAAATTATTTAAGCAATATCAAGTATTATTACCGTTTTCAGAAGTTGGTAATCTATGTTCCGCTGAAAGGTTAATTACATAGATAACGTTGACAGTTACTTATCTATATAAATAGCTAATAGATTTGTCTGATAACGTGCCGTCTGACAGTCAATGTCCTGATTGCATTGCCTATTGTAGGTTACTCGTTAAAGTCGCCAACACGAGTATCGACAACATATAGTTGATAGTATGAGGAATTAACATTTTTTTGTCCTGCGGTTGCTGCTGCAGGCTAAGAGAGAAACGATATTATATTTTTGTTTAGAACATAAATATATTTATCATAATGTTTCAAAACACTTTAATGTAATTATAATACAATTGACGTGTACATCATAATATTTACTTGTTTTCCTCGATATGTTTATTGAGTAGTTAGTGACAAGTATTATACAATGTGTCAATTGCAACTTCTCGTTTTGACCTTGCATGGTTCAGTTCATCGACAGCCAACCCACCACTTACCTAGGTCGATAACCGACGCAAGTAAATTATGATTGCGTGACTAACGTCCAACGACAAGGACAGCGCTGAAATCCGACGATTTTAGTGGCCCCATGACGTCATAATTATGGCAAGAGAGCCCAGTTAACACATGTCATGTAACACATGTTAACCCTACGTTGCCACAGTCGGTTATAGTAATTGGGTAATTGGTAATATAGGCTTACTTTGGGTTCTTACGCTAAAGATAAAGTAAACTTCTTTTAGCACACAATAAATACTTGGCTGTTGGTAGATACGAGTATCTTTATGATATGAATCATAGGTTATTGGGTAGGTAATTTAATTAAACCATCAACGTAATGTTTATTTCCAGATTTTCCTTAGGTACCATAATGTCATTACTGGTTATCAGATGGATTGAATTGAAAGTTAGTACGAGTGTGATAAGTATGTAATCCAATTCCTTCGTGCAAAATTTCATAGCAACCGATAAGAAGCGACTGGCGATAAAACCTGTGTTTAATAAAAATTTAATCTAATTACGGATAATGAATTCGAAAATATAAGTCAAGAGCGTGAACTAAGCACTTACCTACGTGTTACCTAAATTAAAGCTTACTACGTAGGTAGGTACATGTCTAGTATTAATAATAACGTAGTGCTTTGAGTTCGTACTGCCCCCTACCATGAAGGCCTTAAGGCTGGACATTTTCCGTCGTGGAAGCGAGACGTATAGCTGTAGGTCTGTAGTCACTTCTATATCGGCTAATAACATTGGTTCATCAGTGAACTGACGGACGTACAACTCGTTTATGTTTTTTCTCTACTTCAAACATACCTGAAGAAATTAAGCGCTGCTGAAGTGACTAAGGGAACAACAGACCATACCATTCGCACATTATTTACCTACGTAGAATCAAGGCGTATCAACTGGCCATACAAATATTTGTTTAGTGTGGAATTCGACCTACTCCTAACGCTGTCAATCGAGTCGTTGTTTAATAAACAAATAACAATACTACCACTTGACCTTTTTCCTAATATACAAAATGGAATATCCGTAGTTACTTCAGACCTGTTAAACTTGTGACTTGTTTAGGGCCCGGTGTGGACGTGCCAGCCCCTGACATGGGTACCGGTGAGCGCGAGATGTCATGGATCGCTGACACCTACGCCAAGACTGTCGGCTACCAGGACATCAACGCACACGCTTGCGTCACTGGAAAGCCTATTAACCAGGTAAGAGAACATCTTTTATACTCTCCCAACAGGAGAAGAGAGATTCAAAATATTTCAAACAGAATAAATCAATCATTCAATAGATCATTTGGAGATATCCTCACTGCTGCATTTAGCATTTTTTAAATGACAGATATACAAAAAGATATATGAGTTTATTAAGATATCTTATGAGTTTACTGCGATCGCTAACCATCAAGCAAGCGATCAATTAACTTACAAAAGAGCCAGGTTATTTATCTAAAAAAACGTAGCAAGGGATTCTTTCCAGCCAGCGTTTTCGTATATTATTCTTATACTTCTTATATCGTGTGGAAACTGACGATGTGGTGTTAACAGGGAGGTATTCACGGAAGAGTCTCGGCCACTGGTCGCGGTGTGTTCCACGGACTGGAGAACTTCATCAACGAGGCCAACTACATGAGCATGATCGGTAAGCCAGACACATAATACTCATATAGGTACTTTATTTTATAGATACCCATATAAATATGCATGAGGTTGAGGACGTAATCTACCGTTAAGTATTGCAACATAAATTAGCAGTAGGGAGTGGAGGCCAGTTACGTCACTTGGAGAATCATGTGACTGTAGCATAATAACTTGGGTACCAGTGAATACATGTTACACTCCTACCCCTCTACACAAGTGGCTGGCTTGACGAATAGAAATCGTAAAGAATGAAAATACATAAAATAACAACAGCCTATAACTGTCCCACTGCAGGGCAAAGGCCTCTTCGGTATAGAGAAGGATTGAGCATTGATCACCACCGCGCTAGCTCACTGCGGGTTGGCGCTTTCAGATAATTAAATCCAGGTTTCTTCGCGATGTATTCCGTCACCGTTAGTCAGTGGTGTCTTGGAATAACTAAGAAAGTATTTATAACATTGAAAAAGTCACATAGAGACTTGCCTGGGCTTGAACCTGCTACCAGTATGTTAACCACTAGGCCACCACGACTGTTTAATTTAAAAAAATACATATAATTGGGTTTATTTATAGCAACATTGGGACCAGACCGTAACAATCTTTTGAAATAAGAATTGGTTTTCTGAATAGAAACAGTTTCTTTTTAAACCATTGTAATTTTATTACAGAATAGAGTAATTAACCAACCTCATTTGTTGTTTACTGTTTGTATTGTATGATTATTTAAAGTTAGATAATAACAACACAACAGACGAAAATGACACCACTAATACCCACTGTACATACTGATAAAACTTAGTGGAACTACGCGCACACTGGAATTCCTCTAAAATAATTATTACTCAGTACTATAATAATACCGACTAGTAACGTTATTATTTGATCCCCAATCATTTAATAATAGTATTGTTGAGTAATAATATGTGTTCTAGAGTTCATGGTCATATGCGGTAGTTTTATAGCTACAAATAGGCAGTTTCATTACAAATAGGAAGCTAGAGCGCGACTAAATGACTCCTGCGATCTTACGATCTGGCTATCTGACGATAAGCCGTCAGCCACAGTTGTTTACTGAATGGGTGGACGTTATTGGGCACAAGATATCTATCTCCCTTGTTGTTTTGTGCACTGCTCCTGATTAAAACTCTTCTTCGTCTATTACAAGTGTACCTTGCTTGACCACTTTTAATATAATCTTCTTTTCAATCGTAACTAGTCGCAGCGTTATCCAAACTGTAGCCTTCACTCTATGTGAATCTGGTATGAAAGACAGGGTATACAGAAATCTGAAGATAAAGTTGCAGAATCTGAAATCAAACCTTGATCTGATCCTGAAAAGAAATAAGAAAAAAAGAAAAGAAAAAAGATAGTTTTACAGTGTTGTTTTGGAATCACAAGAAAAATAGGGCGGGGCTATTTCACTCGCAAGTTTGCGTCATGTTATTCATTTAAACTATGACCGATCATTTGTTTTTCAATTTACAACACCACTCGTGATATGACATTTCACCGCTTGTCACCAATATCGCTAGATAAGCCGTATCGTCTGGCAATCTTATTTATCAGTATTATACAAGTACTATGATTATTAGATATAAATTGAATGATTTGCAGTAAGTAAATAGTTTTGTATGGATTTATATGTGCAATAAATGACATTTCGACGATTTTAAATTTAGAACCATCAATCAATCAACTTTATGGTTTTTTAATCCTATCGGATATTTGGGGGCTTACATAATTATTATAACTTACATTATTTATAATTATCTGAGATTATGTTGACAGTATCTACGTATTGTTGTTGTTCAAGCAAAATATAGGTTGCTATACAAAAAGCAAGTTAGCAGTCATTTAATGAAGGTTACAGGTGTACACTGACTAACACTCTGAACGTAATTCAGGCAATCAAAACTAAGTCTAATGGGCTTTAACATATCGTATGCTAAGCTTAAATCTAAATTGATATCGTATATTTCTTATTTCGGTTAAATGTTGTTGCTAAGGGCTGAAAATTCGCTCGACGTGACTGAACCTACATAATAGAGGAACTAGTGGGGTGTTAAGTATCGACCACTCGTCCGCCTGACCGGCGCGTTAGTCCCCA
Organism: Abrostola triplasia; assembly: GCA_946251915.1. Taxonomy (NCBI): domain Eukaryota; kingdom Metazoa; phylum Arthropoda; class Insecta; order Lepidoptera; family Noctuidae; genus Abrostola; species Abrostola triplasia. The sequence continues at coordinate 5,941,135 of OX276430.1, forward strand.
GTTATTTCTGCATGATTTATACTTTGCATTTGCTATCTGCTTTAAAAATATGGGGCATTGAAATACATCGTCCCGTGACACGTTTACAGATAAACACTTTTGTATAATCGTTCACAATCAAAGAATAGCCGGCCACACAAATATTTGTCGTGATCGGGAACGCAACGCGCGACCTTGAGTACAAAAGGCGAGCAAAAACAACTGCGCTAATTAGTTCGTGGTTATGTAAATAATATGACTGTGTACACAATTGTTGACCGGATATTTTTAATGAGGAGCTTGGTACAATACAATGTGGATGCTGGTATTTGAAAACTGCTGTGGTGACGCACGCCGTTTTTAATATAATAGATATCTGTGTGCTCCGTTATTAATAATTCGATAGCCTTTAGAATACAGAACAAACGCCTTTACCTACCTGTATTGATATACGAATCAAGTAAAAAAACATTAGATCTACAGTACTCCGAATATTCTAAAGTAATTTAAAGAGCACTTACACTGAGTACTTGTTCATTACAAAAGTCTCCGTGAGTGCGTGCCACCCTAGTACAGAATCGATAAACACATTACCCTCCTTTGCGTGGCGCTGTCCGGTAATAATAGGAACCCTCCCTGGGGAATCAGCCCCGCTGCTATGCGGACTGACTCATCTGCTTCCTCGACATATTTTATTAATATTGCAGACTGCCTCGTTGGTTTAGTGTTTGGTAAACGCGACTGCTAAGCACGAGGTCCTGGGTTCGAACCCCGGGTCGGGCAGTGATACTGCAGAACATCACAGAGTCTGGATTTTTGCCCAGTTGATGGCAAAAGGCTCGCCCCGTATTACATTGCACCTAAAAACATAACTGGCGAAATGTGGGTACTGTACTATATTATGTGCACCTCTGCATACCCCTTCGGGGAAAACAGGCGTGATGTTTGGTTTTATTGCACCTGCCCACAGCATATCGTCAAGGAGGCACGTCAAACATAACCTTACCTTTTCTAAGTTACCTACTTAATGAACTGATTTTAGTAAAGACCTATTTTAGTTTGTAGGTATTTTAACATTTACAAATCCTAATTGTATTGTTTATCCAATAGGTACGACTCCCGGCTGGGGTGGCAAGACTTTCATCGTCCAGGGCTTCGGTAACGTCGGCCTGCACACCTGCCGCTACCTCGTCCGCGCCGGCGCCACTTGCATAGGCATCATCGAGCACGACGGATCCATCTACAACCCCGACGGTATCGACCCCAAGGTAAGAACAGAATGAATACTAAGCCTATACGTTTTAGACCCTGATTAGTCGATTTGCAAGGTTGCACAGCTCGTACCAGTCAATCTATGGATGGGTGACATTCTTCACACATTTCGATGTGAGTCCTATCCATGCTTCTGGAAGCACGTTAGGCTGTGAGTCCTGCACCTAATCTCTCTCCAGTCGTGTCAGTCAATCATCCCCTCAGACTGAAGTAGAGGAAGAAGAAGAAGAAGAAATAGGAAGTCAACCGCTCATAATTGTGCACTGTAATATCTCTTGCGTGGGCCAGTCTCCGTGCCTTAGTTAGCGTTGGCCACTGTACTCGAAATGCAGGGAGGTGGACGTTCTAGTCTCTTGAAGTCACTGGAGGTCACTGTAACCTGTGAAGTGAAAGTCATAAATCTTCAGTGCCATCTGCCCAACACGAGGCCACAGTGTCGCCGAACCTAGTTGCTATGTTTGCAGTTGCCAAGAAATCAAGTAGTCAGCCGGAGATTGTATTACAGTGTACAACCCGATCAATCTATCTGTCATGATGGAACGTCATTTGACAGGACCGGTGACGTACGTAGTACCTACGTCTTTTAGTGATTGCGAGCGTAGACTGATGAAAGACGAAGCAATGAGGGAGTGTAATTAGATGATTTGGTTAGATTGTCCTCCTCCAAATAGTTTTCTATTTAGCCGCTTAGCAAAAAATCTAAATTCTGTTCCAGTATTCTGTGAGTAATGAGACCGATGAACGAGAGAAGACAAATGAGACTAGAAGGGAATAACACCGATTTTTAAAAAATATGTTTAAAAAAACAGCAATTATTGAAATATAAAACCTACAGCATATTATTATGATATTAATTTGAAACCGTCACCGATTACTAAGCAATCAATTGAACGCGAAACAATATGTAATCACGTGAATCATCCATGACGTGTTTCAATTTTCATTTCTCCAAGTCATAATAACGGAGCAAAACAATCACCATAATCATCTTTAGTTAAACCACGTGATAGTGATGTGCAAACAATTATACACTAACATAATGATGGACATACCGAGATAATTATCATTATTATTACGACACAGTGTAGCAGGTGCACAGTACGATTATAAGTATATGCCCCCTTACCATGAACTCTTAAGGCAGGGCAGTTTACGTTGTGGAAGCGAGACGCCACATTACACTAGAGGCACTGGAGGTAGCGGCGCTGGCTTCTTACAAGTTACACTGTCCTGCTTTAAGAGTTCATAGTAAAGGATTGGTTGTAATTTATGTAACTCGACTACTAACTCTGTTGTAGGGTAATTGTCTTATTTCCGATCAAAAAATGGTTTCGTTTTCATTGACTTAGGTACTGTCAAAAATGACATTATGACGTCAAAATGTGACAGACGCAACTTTACGACAATTGGCCTACTCTAGCACATAAAAATGCCCCTTCTGACGCGGCCCCAGCCGATCTTACTTATCTCTTAAATATCGTAAGCGCTGAATGTTATAAATTTATTATCTAGCATACCTACTCAACACCTAAAATTTGTTATAAAAATAGTGGTTATTATCAGCAAGGTTATAGGTGTTTCTCTAGGTAGGCACGTACCGCTCTTGTCAACAACTTAGGTAGGTATTTCTACACAAAACACTATCAAATTCATATCACACCGAGAATATCAAATTTAATGTTTGTTAAACAAATATCAGATAATGTTGGTACCAAAAAGTACCGATGTACATTATCATTATTAAATCGTGCTATTTTAGATGTGATGATACCGTGTCACCAAGAGTGAAGATACCTGGTCACCTTGTTAGAACCTTATTAATAACAAGGTATCATCACGTTTCAAATAGCACGATTTAATATAGGTAAATAACATTGTTTTTGCTTTTGTAACTATGCACCAAATGAGAATGACCTAACAGTCTGATCACACTCACACCATTTAGAAATGTGCACAGTAAAAATCAGGTCATAAATAAAAAAATAATCTCTTCGGTATCACTAAATGACTACTCAAATATGACGAAATTAATCATTCGTTAAATAAACAAGATACGATGACGATGCGTAATAAATGAATCGTCATAACGTATATCGACAGACTATCGGAGGCTATAACAGGCATTCACACAAATACCAGCAGGTACCTATTGGTAATACATAATAGGTACTCGTGAGGATTACTTTTTATTACCGTCGGTGATAAAGACGTTGATTACATAGCTGTACCTACTACAAGAAGAGGTATCGGTGATATCGTTGTTTTTCAATAACTAACATTCTTATCTCGCTCTGTTTCTAGGCTCTCGAAGACTACAGAATCGACAACGGTACAATTGTTGGCTTCCCCGGAGCCCGCGCCTACGATGGTGAGAACATGCTGTACGAGAAGTGCGACATTCTTGTCCCCGCTGCCATCGAACAGGTCATCCACAAGGAAAACGCTCACAAGATCAACGCTAAGGTACACAACTGTGTTATCTAATTAAAAATACCATCTTATTATTACATAACATGGGAAATTACTCCGTTACGTTACTCTCATATTTGTTGATAAGATAACATACTTAGGAGATTGTAATTTCGCTTTTTTATATACCTACACAAGAGCTTTACAATAGACTCTTAAAATCTAGAGAAATATAATTCATATGGATAAATGATATTTGCGCAAACAATGTGATTACTTTATTAAATTTAAATTGTTTACGATTTATTTCAAGGTTTATTATGAAAGAAGCTACATTAATGATAGTTATATGTGATAACTGATAGGTAGTGACTGGGTACTATTATTTAACAACATTGCACACTAGTACTTCTTTTTGTTAAATAATTTTTGGTCTCCTATGCAAAGGTGTTAATTGCTACACAGAAAACATTAAGCACATAAAAGTTCTAAGATAAAAAAATATTTTATTTTTGCAAAACACACCCATAGGCACAGAAGAGACTGAATAACAAGAGCAGGTTAAAGAAAAAATAAAGAGAAATCCACACATACTTTGAATACTTTAGGTTTCTTTTGAATACTTAATTGTGATTTGTGCATTGAATAACAATGGTTATTTTTGTGTAGATCATCGCTGAAGCCGCCAACGGCCCCACGACGCCCGCGGCCGACAAGATCCTCATCGACCGCAACATCCTGGTCATCCCCGACTTGTACATCAACGCTGGTGGTGTCACCGTCTCCTTCTTCGAGTGGCTCAAGAACCTCAACCACGTCTCCTACGGACGTCTGACCTTCAAATATGAGCGCGAGTCCAACCACCACCTCCTAGGTAACTAAGTTCTTTGAACTTTAAATTACATCGCCATAATAAGCCTTGACGTCGTCTAGTGATCGCAAGGCTTACTGTTGAACGAGAAGTCCTAGTTTGGATTTGTAATAGTGTTAGGAAATCCATTGTAGCAGCACTGAGTCTGGATTTGCGCCCGTTCAGCAATAAACTCATCCCCTATTTTATGACCTATTACATAACTAGTAAAATGTGAGTGTTCTATAACTCCTCCGAAATAAATTAGCATCTTGTTATAAAACTAGACCTATTTGTACGAGAATTAACCTTCAGTAAACAACTTTGTTTGCCCCTCATTCCTGTGCAAACGAACTACTGCATTTACATAATGTTTGCTTTATGATAATAGAAGGCCATGGTAATTATGAACTATTTTCTATTCCCGTCCACTTATCGACTATTCGAGATGGTTGTTTCCCATAAACATATAAGTAAAAATACTCGATAATTATTATTACACATACTAGACATCTCATTGGATGATACTAATGAAAATTTATTTTTGTTTAGAATCCGTACAAGAGTCTCTGGAGAGGCGTTTCGGCCGCGTTGGCGGTCGCATTCCTGTCACACCCTCTGAATCCTTCCAGAAGAGGATCTCTGGTGCCTCCGAGAAAGACATCGTACACTCTGGTCTCGACTACACCATGGAGAGGTCGGCTAGGGTAAGCAGACACATTTTTCTTTAAAGTCAAACTACGAATTATGATAGTAAGATTGCAAAGGTAACTTGGACTAGAATGATAATTTTATATAAACCAAAGAGAAGAAAAGAAGGACCAAATAAAAAGCGTGTAAAAAATTAACACTGCGTACTAGTTGTAGCGTAGTAGAAACTACGTACCTACCGAACATAAATAAAAATTCCATTAAAATGGTAAATGCCTACCAGTGGCGTTAGGTCTTAAACGTCGCTGTTAAAAGTAATTACTCTGTGCATGCACTTGCACTCGGTAATGAGTTTTCGATATCACTTGATTGTATAGTGTAATTCATCAACAAACAATGTAATAGAGAAGTAGATAAATTGTGTATATCTGTACTTAATAATGTTTTCCGTCTACAGGCCATCATGAAGACAGCCTTGAAGTTCAACTTGGGCCTAGATCTGAGAACAGCGGCGTACGCCAACTCCATCGAGAAGATATTCACCACATACGCCGACGCCGGTCTTGCATTCTAAACACTCATTAGATAATTCGAAGTATTGTCTGCATTTTATCGACTTCATTTTAGTCCCTATGCACTTAAGTGTAACTTTTAAGACATAATTATTCACAGTATTTTTTGTTTCTTGGAATCATGGCTTTTTTACTTGTAATGTTAAGCGAATCAATGTTAAACGTATAAAGTGAAAATGTGACTTTCCAATTGTATCGTCTTGAATTTTTAATTAAAATTGTTTTACCGTTATTCCTAAGTTGTATTTTTATTTGTATGTAAAACCTAAGTAATTGGCCCTGTTAGAGCTAACATATGTACCTACCTAATTTCAGGAAATTTCAATTTAGCAACCGAGACTTTTGAGTTAATTTTAATTAGAATATACATCGATAATTTCCACCTTACTTATTACCTAACTCATGATATGAATCATACATTTTATACGGTTAAATGAGGAAACCCGTTACGGGTCTATATAAAGCTACATAGGGTTGCACCATTTGACATTCCGAACTGCTCACACCGGTTTTTGGTATAAAGTATATTAACAGGGGCTCAAAGTAAGCGGAAAGGCGAGTCCATCATTATTCCCCGATACTATGCAGGGTACTATAACAACATCGTAACGAACTAATTTATTACTCTTATTCATGGCTGGAATTTAGTATCGTCGTCAAATTACAAATATTACGTAGAAGTATGGTATAGTATGGCTTGATTAACGGCTCGCTTGCCGAGTCAGGCTTATTAAACAAACAGCTCAAACAACTTTATGCTCGTTATTGATGGGACTAGAATTTGGTAGTCTTTGACAACAATCTCCCTCAGCGTACAACTTTGCAAGTAAGTATGTGCGGCATCACAGCAGAACTCCAGAATTCTTTACATTTATTGTCCGATGAGACAGCAAGCCACAACCTGAGAGAGATCTTATCCGGTTATGTAGCAATAACTAAATCGTCATCATCATCAGCTGGAACACATTTACTATTGAATAAAGCCCCCTTTAGAGCCCAAGTAATGTGTAAATCGGTCCCTAAACTAACCGCGTTCAAAACTAACCTTACTAAACTAATTAATCTAAAACCTTGCTGACAGTTTATTTCTGTTAAATTAAAATAAATTACACGACAGCTGATGATGTACATTATACATGTTTGTTTTTCAGAATCTATCAAAACAAATAGGTATATAATTTAAAAAGTAATAATTAGTAATAAACTTATTAATAATTATAACTTTTGGTGATGCATACTTTTTTTCACAACGGTAATAGATACATTTTCATAATTTTTCACCGTCCTTTTAGTTTTTACTAAAAACAAAAACGATTGTCGATAAGGGCAGCGCGAATACCAGTATGTTAAATTTAACAGTGACGAAGTTCTACGAACGCAGCCAATTACGTGGTGAACTGTCAGTCCGTCAGATGTCAATCGATGCGAATTGTTAATTTTACTTACGTTACCAATTATTTTTGTACTTACGCTATTTGAGAAATTATTGATAGTAAAATGCTTATCACACCATTATTAGTTACAATATTATTGACATTAGTCAACGGTGTACTCTCGAAAAGCGTTGAACTTACCTTTGAACTACCGGATAGTGCAGTAGAATGTTTTTTTCAAGAAATAGAGAAGAATACTTCTGCAGCTCTAGAATACCAGGTAATATAAACTTTCCGAAAAGAAATGGTAATAATATATTTTCGGAATAACGCTCTAAGTTCTAAATTAAATGGAGAAAATACCTAATTTCTAACCTCCTTACAGAATTTCCATTAGCTAAAATATATTATTATCCTTCTATCCTTCAATACAATAAGTACATTGTTTCAGGTAATCACTGGAGGTCAATATGACGTAGATGTAAAAATTGAAGGACCGAATAAGCAAATTATTTACCAGCAACAGAAAATGCAATATGATTCACATCAATTTACTGCACAAACAACAGGTACAATAATCCAATCATATCGTATGAAAGCATTTTTATTTTCTACTTTCACATAGTAATTATTCAATGTCTCATGAGAAGTCTAAAAACATTTATCTGTTTACTTAAACATCTTTCTAGTGCACTGTTCTACAGTCTTTTGTTTTATTTATGTGTGTGTACACACCTACATTGCTTATATGTATTTAGTTTGCATGTAGTTGTTAACAGTTCATTAGTTATGGATTGTACCTATAGGTAGATTACTTGAACAATATATTACAGTTGAGAATCATATAGAAATGTAAATGACTTTTGTCATTAAAGTAACACTTGTAACTTTGATACCTACTGTACACTTATTTTACAGTAATAATGTATAAAGGCATGTTGTTATTGAATATTATTTGTTTTCAGGTATATATAAAGTTTGCTTCAGCAATGAATTCAGCACATTCTCCCACAAACTTGTGTACATGGAATTAAATGTGGGTCCAGAGAAACCATTGCCTGGCATTGGGGATCATGCAACTGTTCTTACACAGGTATTATTTACTGATTAATAATTATGTACCACCACATAGAAAATATTTTTTATTAATTTATAAAATTGTTACAATTTTTTTACAGGTTTTATGACAGCGGAATTAAATATATGTAATGTTAATTATTAAAACAATTTATTTTCCAGCTGGAAACTTCTGCAGAAGAAATTCACTCAGCGCTCAACAGAATCATTGACCACCAAACCCACCACCGGTTAAGGGAAGCTCAGGGCCGCAAGAGGGCAGAAGACCTTAACGAGAGAGTATTCTGGTGGTCCATGGGCGAGTCGCTTGCTATTGTCTGTGTGGCATTCGCGCAAGTCATGGTTCTTAAGAACTTCTTCAGCGACCGACCTACATTATACAATCGAATGTAATGAATAGTGAATTATAGTTTATTTATTAAAAACATTTCTGGGTTTATTTTAAGTTAGTTTTATTTGCAATAATGTACAAGATATAGACTAATTTTATAAAATCTATAGTAATCCTTAGAACTGAAAAGAACATGATAGTTTGATAAACTGTAAAATGAAGCATGATACAATAATATTATGATAAAACATTTTTTAACAACAAAGTGTACCGAAAACTATTTTAAAAATTGAACATAGATTGTCTTTTTGCCAATAACTAATATTATAATTATTATACAAAAGAAATATAAAGAAAATTAAATGATCATTGATCCATAATGTATTTTATTTGAAAATGTTAATAACAATTCAATAGTGTTTAGAATCTTGCTACTATGTCATTAATTGAACAGTTATTAGTCTTGATTATCAGAATTAAAAGAGAACTAATAGAGCAAACACACCATTTACTAAGGCACAGGGATAGGCAATCAGTGGTCTTTGTTCAGAGTCACCAGACATTGTAACAAAAAGTCTACTGGCAGAAAGAGCTGACCAGATAACAGCTACAGCTGATAAGCTCAACCCAATAGATCCTTCCAGAGAAATGAAAATACCAAGCCCGGCTAATACAACCATAGGTAACATACAGTAGCCTAATACACTGGCCACACTTAAAATAGTAAAAACTCCTTCAGACCGACTCATTAGTGATAGTAAACAATACATCAATATTACTGACATTACAGATAAGCCATAAACATATCCAAAGTGAGCTTTATTGCCTGCAAGGAACAGACATACTGCCAGTGCTAAACAGAATGCTATTGGCCCAGCTATATCTGTATCTCTCAAAAGAAAGTTGGCATCATCAGCTTTTGATTGACCATGGAATGGATTAAGTACAGCTAATGTTTTTTCTAATATTCTGTCTGGATATATCTCAAGTTCATCTAATAATGGAGGTTCGTCAAAATCCGTTGGTTCTGTGATTGGTTCTCCTGCCACTGGTGCTGGTGTAAATATGTTTGCGTTATAGTACTGGTTATTGTTGGCAGTCATATTTCCCTGAGTCTGGTCGAACGAATAGTTTTGTTGATCTGTTGGAAATGTCTGAAAATCTGAAACAGATGATAGAATAATTAGCATAATTATATGCTACAGAGAAGGGTAAAATCTGGTCATATCAATACACACCCAACGTCTGCGCTGGATCGGCAAAGGTGTTGGAGGTGTTAAATGAGTAACTTTGGCTGTTATTTTGTGGCTGCCACCCAAACTCATTCTGGTTGTTGAAGTTAGCCATGTTTGAAATCTTAACTGAGTGAGATTTTAAAATAATCACTTATATTTTTATTGTAAATAATTAAAATTAGTTTTTAGATTTTAACTTCCATGTCACTACATGTCAGAGCTGTCAATGTCAAATTTTGACAATTAATATCACAGATAGTTAAAAGTAATACTAACAACTTATAAGAATCTTGTTTTTGTCTACTCTTCCGATATATTTTATCCATAAAATGTATTGGATTGTAATGAACAAGTTTACAACCCTTTAAAATTATTATTCTCTATATTATATATACTTACCACTTAACTTACACGGGTTTATTCGGGTCTTCTCTTGTCAGCTTTTAAATAATCCAAAATCCAGCCCAAGATCAACGACACGACACACATGAATATCATAACATGACGGCTATATTCCCTAAAGGGGAAGACAGAGGTCATCGTTACAGTACGTACACTCACATTTCACTATTTATTTTGTAGAACCCAATCTATAGAGTAATACGATGATAAATGTATAGGGGGTAATAACCGGACACAATCTGGAATGAAGAAGATTGTGTTATCCATTAAGTAATTATTGCTTAATGGATAACACTTTGCCCGACATAGGAATCCAATTTAGGCCTTCGCAACCATTATATAAATGAAGCAGTGACAACACACTGCATTGATAAATGGTTATCTCACTTACTACCCAATTTAACATACCGTGCCCAGACTGGATTCTGAATTTACTTACCCAGACTTAGTACAGTAACTGAGGGCAAATTTTCCAAGAGAAGAAAAACAAACGAGTCTTACAAAGCATCTAATCGTTATACAAAACACAATGAAACAGTACAGGTGGGAACGCATCCTTAGCTTCAGGAGGCATTGAGGCATAAAATAAAACTTAGCAGTATTATATGGCATACTTTATTTCATTATACATGGTTTTAGTCACTGAAGGTATTTAGTACGATGGAATGTTTCTGAGTTTGTTTCAATATTACACATACATAATTATCATAATAAATACATGTTTATTGAGTAAGTAGGTATAGGTACTATATTATTATAGCCAATGGATACATTGTAAATATGTTGCATTTATACCACTTAAGTTAAATAGTTTATTAAAGCAGGATTAAAATGTGAAATTATATAATAAAATAAAATGTAATATAAAAATGTTATATATTTACAGTGATGAAGGATATTGATAGTATAAAAATTAATAATAATTTCGTTTCAAATGTCAGTTCACTATCTCATCATGAGCAGGGTTGTGCTATAAAATGTTGCATATTTAGCTTGTAGTAAAGTTTACAGTAACTTAAAATTATATAATAGTGCACCAACATGCACCAATCGAGAACATATTGTAATCTAACTAACGGATTGTGCAGCAATTAGGAGGTCCAAACGAATGAACACATAAGTACCAGCCATACTATGTATTATGTGAACCTCATCTTTGATGCATTTAAATGAAACTATCGAGTAGCGCATGACAGAAGTCAGAACACTAAATAATATTCTCAGGTACTTATTACTCTTATAAATCAGCGAACTACTCAAAATAACTATGAAACTCATCTTGGCAGTAATATAAACCTTCGGACATGTTCACATATAAAATCATTCTTAAAAAGTGTGTTCAGTATTTAACTAGCATGAAAACATACATTCATTATATTTAATACATTTCAAAGTACAACAGTAAGTTAATAACAAAAGTAACAACAAAATATAAAACAACGTTTTAAACTAATGTTACAATTTAAAACATTTGCTGACATTATGAATATTATTAATAATCCAAATTCATGAAGTATTTTAAAGTTATAAAATTGTATAATTTTAATATAAGCTGGGTGCATTCCATAAGCGCGTCACGTATAACTCACAAAGACAGCTCAATCTAAAGTTTTTAATACATATAGGATTTTAATGAAATAATTATCCTAAGAAACCAGTCGTGATGAAATACACCACTCAAAATTAGTTTAATAATAATTGTGCCCGAGAACTGGCTATAGGCCACCCCTATCGCATAGTACTATACTATCCTGTCTTTCGAAATGTGGATGTGCAATAGCACGACTCTGCCTATACCTTCGGGATTTCATACATACAATTTCATCTATACTATAATATAAAAAAGCTGAAGTTTGTTTGTTTAGTTGAACGCGCTGAGCGCATACAAAATATTTTTCTATTGGAGAGTCCATATATCGAAGAAACATTCGAAATCCACGGAAAGGAAACCGCGGGCGGAAGCTAGTAATAACTGTAATAGCTATAGATTTCAAAGTGTTCTGGTATTGGAAAATACCTTTTTTTTTGTTATTTAACAAACTATTCAGATAATTTAAATCTCTTCGTGTCGGGTATTACATATACAAAGCAAGCGCAGTAATCATATTTCCCTTCTCTGCAATCTACACCCAGCAAATAATGAAACACATAAGGCAGTCTTAAGCTAAAATGCAGGCTTCAAAAACATGACTCTTTTCCATCAGACGTAAAAATAAAGGTGTCAGCTTTATATTTTATGTACAATTTATGCTTTTACTTCTTATATCGTTTTCTAGAAAAGTAAAGGAAATAATATTATGAATATTTACTAAGTTAGTGTATATAAAAGCACCCCTTTGCTGAATGTAGCACTTGGCTTGCCAAAATATTTAAGGCAAACAAATAAATAGGGCTAAAACCAACAACAGTTGATTCTCAGTTAATCCCATTTTAAATATATTTTGGACAACCCGACACCTTTATAATACCCTGATCATGTAATGCAAGATCACTCTCACAACATCCATGACTAATATTTTATTTTTCAATAAAAAGTTCATAATAAATTTAGTCATAAATTACCTAAAATTAAAAAAATATGTACAATCTACATTTTGTACATGCAATATACAATACACGCATACAATTTCATCAGCATAATATCAAAGTGTAGAAAATAATCACACCTTTGAACACACTAATAATGGAGATTTCTTAACAAATTATTCGTGTTTTCAGAATAATATAATGTCTATCAATGCTCATATAAAAATCTTATGGAAATAAAAACAAAAATCAAAATTTTTATAACATACATATATCACAGATACCTAAGGAAGATATTACTTATTATATCTAACGTTGAGGTGCTGTATACAGTCCCTAAAATATTTTAATAAATAAATAAAGAGCACTCAATCTTAAAATCCTATGTGAATACTGTTCATAAAATATTCATGTTATTAGCTCAATTTCCTGTTTTCATTGTTCACAAACAAAGTCACATAATCCTTCAGTTGTACATTTACACTTGAAAGTAATCACTGACGGTGGCGTCGCCGCCGTTATTAATACTGCTTTTCGGCTCGCTTCTGTTTGGTACACTAATCTTCTCGTATCCCGCGGCCGAGTCTGACCTCTCCACACTGGAGCTCGGTCCTACATCGTTGTTGACCTTCTCATAAGGTGGTTCTTTCTTCGATAGCTCAAAATATTTGACGCTTTCATAGTTTGGATCCTTTTTGGAGCGTACCGAATCATACTTTGAATCTTTTGATCGAACTGACTCATATTTAGGGTCTTTACATCTTAATGACTCGTAGTTGGGGTCTTGCGTATTCACACTTTCATAATTGGGATCCTTTGGGCGGACTGATTCATAATTCGGATCCGATTCACTTCCTGTATTGTAAAGTGGGTCATGTGGCATAGATTCGTAATTTGGTTCTAAGGTGGGTTCATCATTATTGTTAGCCGGCCAGTTGTTATATTTTCCAGGTTTTTTATTTACTGTTGAGTATGTAGGTTGTACTTTGTAATTTGGCGCAATCGTAGCGTATGGTGGAGTAGGCGGTTGATTCCGCAACACTTCATAATTCGGATCTGAATCAGAGGCGTTGTTATCAGTCTTGGAAATGTGCTCATAACCAGCGTCACTGCTTACTATGCTGTTAGGGCCGCTGTCGACGACTAGATGATTTAGTTTCAATAAGTTATTGTTTGAGAAATTTGTGTTCGGTCCTATATTGTTTCTATCCTTAACTGTTTCGTAGCCCGGATCTTGGTTTTGTGACGTTTTCCGCTCTTTATGAGCAATGGTTTCATACCCGTGATTCATAGATTTTTTGCGATCAATAGTTTCATAACCTGGATCATCACCACGATATTTCGATGTGTGGGGTTCACCGTCACCTCCAGTAAACTCTTTGGACCGTCTTGTGGAATCTTCAGTTCTACCTTTTGGTTTCTTCGTGACCTTTGCATACATTTCTTCGACATTTTGCGAAGGACTCTCAGTCACACGGTGATCTGAATTCAAGCTAGTGTTAGCATCAGCCGACGAATAGTCGCTGTACCCGGGCCCGTCGATTGAATTATATAGATTGTCAGTTGGGCCATCACGCTGGTCGATATTAAAATTAAGTTCTCTAGCGACGAGCGGCCGCGTAAGGTCGCCAGAACTAAACCTAGGCTTCTCGACGGGATAGTTGCAACCGTAAAAATCTGAGGAGTTTACACAGCTATTGTTTCGTTGATGTTTCTCGTTTAGACTGCGTCGGAGCTTGTCGTGATTAAAGTGCAGATCGCCTGAAAACAAAAAGCAATGTAAGATTATATTAACATTTTAACTAAACGTGTTTTACAAATAAACTTTGGTAAAGTTCGTATTCCGATATAAACAAATGCAATTCAATACCTGTACTAGACATCCGCTGGTGTCGTTGTGAGAGCGCTTGCTCGATGGCCGGCTGTCGCGGCGCGGCGTGGGTCGACGTGTGGGACGAGGCGTGTGACGTCACGTGCGACGAGTGCGCAGGCGCGTGGACCGTCACGTGGGAGGTGACGTGCGAGCTCGCGTGCGTCGCCTGCGCAGTGGAGTGCGGCGGCGGCGGCAGCGGGGAGTTGGCTTGACGCTTCTCTGGCTTCGGGGAGCCTAGCGCGCCCGTCGAATTCGAGCAGGACGATGATGACGCTAGTGGAAAGTATAAATAGCTTCTACAAGTTTTTCTTTCATCGAATTTCAACTTTGAACACCAGTTCATGTGTTTTTATCACTCTTTTATTTATTTATGTTTTGTCAATGTTAACGAAAAGCAACTTTGATTGTTAGTGATGTCATTCATTTGAACACATGCAGGAAGCTGTCAACTATTGCAGAAATTTGTATTAAATGAAGCTTATGTGAAAAAAAATAGTACCTTGTCTAGAGTGTGTAGCATTAGACGTTGATGCGCCTACTTCTGGTGGAGCACTTCTTCTATAAATAATTGCATGAAATTTATTAATATAAATAGATAGCTATTTATTAATGAAAAATACCACAATAAAACCAAATACCACAATATTATCTTATAAAGAATCTTCGATGTAAGAATGCATAATTATGAAGTTATATAAATACTGGACAGCTATGATGAATATAAAAGTGAACTTTTGGAATAAGCGTATTTTTTTCTTAATCGACACATTTTAATTTACACATGAACGCAATAAAGACTTTGACTTTGACACTAAAACATTTTCATTTATTCTTTATCACTTGATATTAGACTGGTCAACCCTTTTTGCAGAAATGTTTTAATTACTAAGTTTCTACATTTGTATAGTAGTTATTTTTCAGTACTGGCACTGGCACATAACAAACCATATGATTATAATAATATAGTAACCTAGCAACGTGCGCGGGGTCCGAGTGCAGCAGGTCGGGCGTGGGGTCCCGGCGGCGCGGCTCGGCCCCGATCTGCGCGTACGTGTCCGAGCCTTCTCCCACACTCGCCTCCTCGATCGCTGCATACATCTCATCTGCAAACACGTGAGAATATATACTTTTATAATTCTACCTCTAATCTTACTAATCTAGGAGAACAAGATTTTACTAATCCTCTTCTTAGGTCAAGATAGTGATGGGCGCGTTTGCATTTTTTTATAACAGCGATTATTTATTCATCATCAGCCGGAAGACTGTTGAACAAAGGCCTTCCCCTTAGGTAAGCCATAATTCCCACACTTGACAAGCGGCTTGGGACTCAGCGGGTATTACAATAACTTTCTATTAATAATCAGCCTCTCTTAATAAGCAAACCTCACCATGAACTTAAATTACTGGAATAGGTACATAGTATTCTTAGTTGCACTGACCCACTACAGGGCAAAGGACATCCTATCCTCCTTACACTTAAATATCTTATATAATTATAAAATACATAAAGACAAGACACTATTAGTGCAAATCTGTAGTCAGTAACACAAAAAGTGTAGATACTTTTGTTTCTGTCGGTACATGTACTAACCGGAGTCGTCTGATACTGTAGCATAGTCTGGTTGTGTGGGCGGCTTGCTGCTTTGAGCTCGGATGTTACTGAGCGGTTCGCGCACTGAAATGCTTGTGTAGCCCTCTGAAATTAAACAAAAGATACCAATTACCAAGTTTAGTGGTCCTTTTAGCAGTCAAGCCTTTAAAGTCATGCTTGATCTCTATAAATATTAAAAGCACTTTTTTAACTAAGAAAGTAAACCAGTTTTGTGTAAAATTTGTAATGAATATAGCCGACTATTACGAGCCTAGTCAGTAAAAACTAGCCTGAACTGAGGATATAAATTACCTTAGATAATTATTTTCTCATCGTATCGCAACTAACCTTTTTAATAAATAAAAATATATTATCTTTGAAAAAGAATATATATTGTTTCGTGGACCTTACCCCCTTACGCGCGACGTGCAGTGTAATGCAGCAGCTTTAATAGTTCCTGGTAAGGGGGCTGTACATACAGTAAATCGACATGAGCGAACAGCAGCCGTAGAATAGAGATTGAGAAGTCAAAGAATGGTAGCAGACTTACTGCCTAGAATGCGCCAGGAGTACCTTTCTTAGGGTTTGAATGACCAAATCAATGAAATTTAATGTTTAATTGTACCAAGCTGCTGCATAATTTGTAAAAAAATGCAAATTCTGTGTGATGTGGAAATGGACATGACGCATTCATGTATAATTATTATGTTCCTGCTGAATAAGTGAAATTCCCAACATTACATTACGCATGTTATGTAATGTTTAATTAATGAAATAATGCCGTTTTGAGAATATCCTGTCATTATTTATTACAGTTGTGTTTATAATAACATAAATATAATAGATTAATGTGGAGTTTTTTCAGTAACGGAACCGTTGTTAGTACCTATTTGTGCATTAGTTGCGTCGAAATAATGGGTTAATAATATTTACTTTATTATTATAATTTTAAATACCAATTTTTCTCATTTCTTCGTGATTAGAAGTGAGCCTAATTGTATGCCACTGGCCAGAAAGATAATTATACTAAATACCCATGTAGTTAGAAAAGCAATACAATGATAACAGAAAATATTGTATCAGTTATTAAGGGCCAATACCTGATATGAATTAGCATGTTCACTGATATGGATTTTAAACTGCTGTAGGTATATTAAAAAGAATATTGTTTTATCTTTTCGAATAGGTTTAGGCTCTTAACGTCGTTATTAAAACATATATATTTATTTATAGTACTAACGATATTCGTTTAATAAAATGGTATCGATCGATCCTTAAAACTGAATCAAAGAATATTTAATAAGATAGGCTCGTGGATACAAGTAAATGTTGAACAGTATTATATTGGTAAATTTGAATCATGTTTGACCCGAAAACTTCGCAGAATCTTCAGAAAAATAACCCTGGTAGTATGTACAAATTTGTAATCCTTAGCGACTTATACAAAAACTGCTAGTAATGCATCTTTTCCAGGATGCAATTGGCCTTTAATTTCTTAAGGTTACACTATCTCCTTATTAATTATATGCGTTCGGTTCATTGACTTAGTCGTGAAGTAAATAAACAGATAAGTACTTGAGTTAGGCGAGAGTTACTTTCGCAAATATGATAAGTAAGAATAAATAAGCTAACATGCAATATAATTGTTTCTTTACCGCTGTTTGCTATCCGGAAATCAAACCTCATTTTACATAATAATTAGGTTTTTATCGATTTCAGAGATACGACAGGTACGAAAGGAATGCTAATGGATCTACTCGTATGTGCATAATAAATCTAATGAGATTAGGTTAAATTACCTACAATCATTAATTATACTTATGATTTGTGATGATATTTGTATTTACGTCCGCATCGTCATTTTGGACGGTGTTATGCATTATAATTATTATTATAGTTAATGGAAAAATGCAATATTGGTACTCATATTGAAAATAAAGTTTTTTTTTTAAATTAGTATTCATTTTTCGGATTAGTTAGTATATTAAAGAGATGAATCCCTGATTTTTTATGTAATAATATATAGAGGCTATGCACCTGAAAACGTATTTGAGTGCAACATGTTACTTTTGTTTTTAAGCATTTATAAGCAACTGTTACTTCTATAGTTTATTTCAGATCCAAATGTTATCGTATTTATAGTACAATAATCTTATAGATAAAGATCGCATATGTCATTGATAGACTGAACTGGTCAACAACTTTTACTTTATGCAAACAGAAATACACGTACAAACGAAATTGCTCACACCTTTGGAGATAATATGTAAAATGTAATAGTATTAAAGTGACCAGTTTATAAAAATCTATTTATTCAAGATTAATGCATCTTGTAAAATAATTGTAAGTAAAAGTAGAAATCAGTATTCGAATCTGTGTTGCAACTGAAGTACTTATGCATCACACCGTCCGTAATAATTATTATCTTCACAGATGCAATTTTACGATTTCGCGGAATGGTTGTAAATAATTATTCAGTAATTTAAGTGGCATTTTTTTATAAAAAATGTGGAAATGTACTTTATTACTTGGAGTTAAGGTTCATCTTTCATAAAGATTTACAACTTACAAGAATCCACTTCGCTTATCCGCATGAGGATCTTATCTGCTTTTAATGACTTTTTGTTGTAATTTCTAATCAGTTTAGACATCTACAGGCTATTTAGGGAAATGTAGTTTTTATTCATTTCAGCTTATATTTTTCAGAGGTTGCAGTGCAAAAACTAGCATCATCTGAGCCCCTTTTGGTATTTTCTACACAAAATTTTCTTAAGGGGAGGTGTATCTCTTGACTGTCGACTGTTTCCATGCGGATATACTGTATGTACCTACATACAATTGTGTACATGATAAACAATGATGTTATCATTTGGTTGCTGTCCATCTATCTTATTTATGTGATCTTAGTCACTTAATACTCACAAATAAGTTTGTAGCATCCGTCAGTTTAAAAAAAAATCAATTTAGAACATAATTTTGATGCGTGACCGTTCACTAACTTTTGTGTTCTGAAATCTAGATATTTTGGGATTTAAAATATTTTAGACGGGAGTATCTAACGTTTTTTGGATCTATAAATTTAACCCAAATATACTCATCTTTTTAAACGTGATTGTGATTGGCTCTCGTACTAGAAACGATCTATCATTAATGACGTGACTATTGATGTCAATAAGCCTGATATAATGGTGATAAATAGATTAAAGTGGCGCACAGTGATTATCGATATCACTGCCCGCATAACAGGAATCTTGTGGAAGGAAATCTTCACTTGCTTGGCGCCATTTAAATGTTATTCATATATTCATTAGACATAGGATTACGAATCCGTTGATTATAATCATTGAATTACAATCAACTCTTTATATAACTGCCCTATCGAGAAGCGTAGCACGTTTTTTAAAAGTAGCAAGGAATAGAGGAAGTAGTTATGAAATCTCACCCTTGTCTGGTATACAATAATGAATATACGGCTTGTTTTATGTGAACCATAGTGTGTTTATTCCATACATGAGAACATTGAGTCCGACTTCAAAGTCCGAGCGTGAGAGTGCATCTGTGCACACTTGGGACACTCTTGTACTTCGTGTGCAGTTGACTAGTCTCTTTTGAAATTGCCTACTGTGACCGGAATTCGATAAAGTTTATATTCTGTATAACGTGAATGCTCACAAGAAAAGGTTGCGTACGTGCACGATTTTTCTCAAGGATCTTTAAAACTCTGAAACTGACTGCCTCGTTGGTCTAGTGGTTGCTAAATGCGATTGCTGAATACGAGGTCCTCGTTTCGAATCACGGGTCGGGCTAAGTGTTACTAGGTTTTTCCATTAGGTAATTCTTAGTACCAGCACGGAGTCTGGATTTGTGCCCGGTTGATGGCAATAGTCAATTATATTGGGACCTCAGTCCTCAGTCTCGCCCCCTATTACATTGGGTCCTAAAAACATAACTGGCGAAATGTGGGTGTACTTTATGTGCACCTCTGCCTACCCCTTCGGGGAATACAGGCGTGATGTTGTTATGTTTATCTTTAAAACTTGACACATGAACATACTTGCGGAGTCAGTAGAATCCCCACTGAAGTGTGTGGTGTTGTCCGTGTTGGGCCGTGGGGAGGGCGGGGTAATGTACGGCAGCTCCTGACTCGATGGTAGCTGCCCGCTTATCGCCACCGACGCCGATATTACTACCGATTCTGAAAACATTCCTTACTATCACGATTATAGAACATTTTTTAGCACAGCTATTCATTCCGTTAACGATTAAAATCAAGATCAAATCAGTTAGTGATTTGATTTTAATTGCTATTGTTTAAATAGTAGACTTATTATTAGATTCAGAAAGTAAACACGGGCAATAACAGGTTAGTATAAATAAAAGAGTTTTTATGTTTTGGCGGTAAATAATAAAAAGTAAGATTTTTCATACTCGCAAGTTCTATAGAATCTACTGCAAATTGCTGATACCTTAGTATGGTTGAGCCTTAAATCTGTTATATCCCGAAAGCGTAAAAATTATTCTAATTCGTTTCTGGGTTCGTCGATATGGCTCAAAGTTAACTTGATCGTGTAGTATGGATAAATAATAATATTTTTAAATACATTGAATATATGAAACCTTGACAGGTGTCATGAAATGTATGATGCAAGGCGATAGAAACGCGCGGGTGCTAATAGAGTTTCTAAGTCTTGTTAGAACTGTTCACATAAGTTAATGTACATACAAACCTGCAGCATTTTGTCCCACTTCCCTCTCGTCGATTGGTATTTCCCGTTCAGACGAT
The DNA here is from genome assembly GCA_946251915.1 of Abrostola triplasia. Lineage (NCBI taxonomy): Eukaryota > Metazoa > Arthropoda > Insecta > Lepidoptera > Noctuidae > Abrostola > Abrostola triplasia. The sequence goes on from OX276430.1 coordinate 5,962,059, forward strand.
TGATCAGTTGTTACTTCGACAAGACTGCAACGAGAAAATAGCATATTAGAATAGAAAACACTATTGCTAAATTCCATTAGGTGAATAGGACAGTACTTATTGGAGCTAAGTTGATAGATTTATTGTACAGGCCGTGAATAGCAGATTCAAAGGGACATAATTATATGATTAGATGAAAGAAGCGAAAATAAATATAATTTAAATTCCTATAATTTAATATCTACTTAAGATGGATTAACGTATTTTTATAAATGTACTTAGCCTCTTTAACTCTTAAGCAATATATCCTCAGCAGTCAATACACTACGTAAAGGTATTGTATTTGTTGGTTGTTTTTTAGAAAGTAAAACTGTCTAACTAGAAATTAGAGCGTATATAATGGTCGTTTTACGCTCAAAACCTTTTTACCGGCTCTTGTAATAATATTGGATTGACATTCACTGAATTTGCTTTTTCCTTATTTTAAGGGAAAATGGCGCGATGGGAAAGATAATTGGCTGTTGCAAAATTCACTTGCAATTTTGATCGTACCCGTATCGTATCGTAAAAAGGCAAAATAATAATTTCATTATAATTAGAATTCCGTATAGTAATTAACTTTATTAGTCTTTAGTGTCTTGTTAGAAATGGTCTCGCTTTCCTCATTTCACTTATCCTTATTCTCAGATTTCAGTAAAAATACTCAAAGAAGAATTCGTGGTCAAGAAGTAAGTTAAAAAAATATAAGATCATGTGTTCCATACTAACATGTGACTCTCATTCTGAAGCTTGGCGTAGGTGGGTTCGTAAGGATGGTCTCGGCTCGTGGATGCGGTCGCTACTGTCTTGCTTCCTGCAGATAAACATCGCTGATTAGTGACACACTGATTACCACTTAATTAAAATCGGTTCTGCGTAGCGGCGCGTTTGTTTATTACTACCAGATCCTGGCGCTGATAATGTAGGTGATTGTATCGCTAATCTGATGAATGAACCAGCGATGTACAGTAGCAATGTGTATTAACTGTTAAGACTAAAATATTTCCATGTGCTTGATAAATGTGCAATTAAATTACGGATATATTCTCATTATAATCTAACAATAGCCTTGAATAAACATATTTGTCAAAATGATATAATTACTACTTTAATGCGTAATTACGTGATACATTGTCATTTTCCTTTGACAATGCATAGGTACATGTGTCGGTACTTTGTAGGGAAATACTAAGTGCCAGTGCAATACGCCCAATTGATTTCTTTATAAATTTTGGCTGTTGGGCCAGTTATTTATCAGGTTTAAGTACCGGAAATCGGATTTTATTAAAATCATTAATTGATCAAAATACGAGATAAATTATGTCGGTCGGAAATAGGATTATTTTTTTAAATGATTAACAATGTAATAAAATAGATTGTTTTCCGTAATCGACAATGTAAGTGAGATTATTAGTTAAGGATATCATACAACGTATAGTTTCTCCTAAATTACAATAATCCTGCTGGAATAATACGTCATCGTAAATACATCGTAAAGAATTACCAAGCCATAGACATAGTATAGAATAAGCTAAATAAGCTTATTCCTAAATTGATAAAGGAAACTTGAAAAATGATGGACACGAGCGGGACTCGAACCCGCGACTTTCGGCATACCATGGTTAGCATGGGCAACATGCAAAAATGACACCAAAAGTCATATAAGCTTATTCCTGTTGTATATTTATAGCTAGCCTGAATAGTCCATAAATTCGGCCAACAGAGTTAGGGCCGTAAATATTACAGACTGGAAGAAATGTCGGCCGACCGGCAGCGAGATGGGCAGATGTCTTCGTAGCACGTGAAACATGGATGGCACTAAAGGGGACCGGTCTATACGCAGCAGTAGATGAGGCCGGACTGCGAATGATCGACGGATGACAGAATAAAAAAAACTGTAGAAGTTATTTCAAGTGCAACACAAACAACACTGCTATCACCGATCCTTTGTTTAGAAAGGTGTTTTTAGAACTATTTCATTTGAGTGCAAGCTCCGTTATCTCTAGACAGGCTGATAAAAATTATGATGTTTTATTAGAATTATCACTCAGTCCGTTTTGACGCAAATAATACGATTACTTTACAGGTATTATTCCACTGACGCCAAAGTAACTGTTATTATTTCTACAGTTATTGTTGCCTTGCTATTAAATAATATTAACAATGGTAATAATTATGCATGGTTATTATATAGGTATTAATAAATAGCTTGGCTGGCTTGTATTGTTTGATGCGCCTAGAAGCCTCCTAGGTTTTATTTACGATTCTCAGACAAGTTAAACCTAATTATAGTTTACCATTCCCAAGTAAGGGTATGTGTATTTGACATTAACAAAATACTGAGTTGGTAACCGTTCAACGGATTAGGAACTGTACCCAACGAATGGTAATAAGTTCGGCCTAACTACGGACTAGACTAAATTGCCGTGGCATGCCGTGACGTCCCGCCGCTGAAGCCTGTGGCGGGATGCCACAGCATGCCACGGCAATTTATGTCGTATTACTATAACAATACGTTTGAATGTCCATTGGTAAAAAAATATATCCCTTGCCATGCCGTCCCGGTCTTTATTTTAATATTGTAAATTAAGACGCGGATGTGTACAAGTTTCTATTAAGTAGCTAACCACAAAAATGAATTATTTACAATAAGCGTTAGCCGTAATTCATAAACAATAAGACCTTATTACGCAATTTATCGTATGGGTACTTAGTATTTGCATATTTATTAAGAGTATAACTAATACATTTTATGGGTGATTATCGTGTGTGCGCAACAGATTAACACACATATTTATGTTAAACAATAATATCAAGTTAATTGCGACCTTACACAAATCAACACATTCTGAGGAAAATTGCCATAATTGCCACGATAAACAAACGGACGGAAATTTGCATTTACGGTTATTGGTACAGAAACATATACATATAGCACACCTCTGTTCCCCGTAGGAATGGGCAGAAGTGTAGGTATCTATATATATTGTGGTTATAACACTTTTACTTTGATCTCTTACTTTGATGAGAGTTTTCTCCCGGTGAAAATTCTCATTCAAATGATTTGTTTTTGCCCGAAATAGCCCCGTAAGTATGGGATCTCATAAATTACAATAAGAATACATAGGGATTTGATTTTAAAAGTAACTTTTTTAACCTATCGTAGTTATTATCACGTTCACGGTGGAATAAAACTATTCAGATAGTTAGCAGACGCCGGGTACATAACAATAACAAACAAACCTCATCTTCATAAAAGATTGAAATTTGAACCTTTTACTATTGATTTAAAGATCAGATTCCAATAACAATTTAATCTCGTCGTGCATACTTTCGCCCACGACCTTTACAGAACTAGATATTGTTCGAGGTTTCGTAGGTCACACCGCAAAATGTTTATCTAACAACTTATGACAGTTGATACAAACTGCATAGGTGTTGCTTGCTAGGCTTTTTACTGGATAAGAAATCTCGATTTCTAATACACCTTAATTCTGACTCACTGAAGCAGCATTAATTAATTCATCAATGTCGATCAAATCAAACGCAATGTTAGGCAATGTAGGTAGACATGTATTGCTCGCATTCTAGAATGTTTTACCTTCATCCAAATTCACGGTGGCATATATTTCTGAGGCTGTATCTCCGCTGTCGTTCCGCCCAACTGGCTGCGGTATCTCTGGTAAACTTCGTTGACTGTTTTGCGTAGACGCCCTGTCAAATGAACGCGAATAATAAGTGAGAAAATTGTCATTCACACAATATTAGGGGTTGGTACAAGGAGGTTAAGGGCATTCGGGTTTCGTTCAACATAACCCTATTCCTCCGTCTTGTTTGGTTTCTATACCGCAGTACCTTAATTTAATAGATGTTCATAAATTTTTGTTCGGAAGTTAATTTCAGACGATAAAAGATAATAGGTAATTTCGAACTAACACCGGAACTAACTTCTTTTTACTGCATGAGGCAGTAAAATTTTCGTTGAGGCTTTCATAATAAGCCAGTACCGTACCGACCCAAAACAAAGCAGAACATTTTGCGTGTATCACGCAATGATATAAAGGTCATAAAGCCGCTACAACACTAGCTCCGTTACTACACTACTAAACTAGGTACTATACATTCGAAACATTGTGAAGTTCTAGGTCAATGTTGAGTACAATATAAAAAAGTTGTTATTACGTTAAGCTTATCGAGCTATCTGCGTATATAACATTAATAAACAGAACGTGTACCTACATCCCATAAATTAATTACAGTATAGGTACCATGTATAATTAGAAATCGACACGAGTACCTGTCATCAGTAGGTAGTAGGTATTTAAGTGTGGTGTAAGCAGCAAGTGCATTCAGGAAAATGCAGAAATAGGTACTTATATCGGATAGTGTAACTTTGAGGAATTTAAAGAATGCGAACATCTCTAGCTTTTAGGGCTCTACGACGAACATAACCTATTAGTACCTAACTTTACATGGCCAGATCACCTAGAAATTACAAAACTAGTTTCTACCTATTTACCATAATCGCGTGTCCTTATTCAATATACTTCCACGGCAAAATAATTGAATGTAACCTACCGGTACTGCAGCGTAAGTATAAATATACCGGAGATTTTATAGTTGCAGTTTGAAGTCTTTGGTCGACTAATTAATTTAGGATTTTCACTAAGAAATTCGTGTAACAACTTAACAAGTAGTTGGAAGTATCAAGTTGGGCCTAGTAAATGGTAATTTAGCCTCTTTGGCCTTTAGCTTTACCTATCGTATCAGTTGTATGATATGGTATTCGAGTATGTTTGCAAATTAATAAATGATTTATGATTTATAAGTGTAACAAAGAGGTACCTAAGTACAGAACGCCAGACCTCGCAATTTCGGATTCCGATCATACAGATCTGCGATGAAAGAATGCCTTTGCTTTTAGGCAATAGTCGAGGTCGCATAGTGCCATTTGTATCGTCACCTCTACTTAGAGAATGCAGGCGTGACGGTGTTACTTTTTATAGGTACCTACCTAAATGTAATATAGATTTTCGTACCTTTACATATTTTTGACGATACCGATTATGTTTTTTTTAGCAAATTGTATGATGTAAATAGGAGTTTTTATCGAAATAATGATCAAATAATAGACTTTCCGGGTGCGCTATATTTCGTATCTCATGAAATCTTTAAATTCACCCTACACGTTCTACAGAACTAAGATAGTGAGTCAACAATACATCGTCCGAATGACTCATTTCCGTAACATTTTAATAAATGTCTGACAAAACAATGAATGGAGACTAACTTTTAATTGCCTCTATAGCATAAACCTATTAATAGTTATACAAATGGGTGAAACAATTAAAACTGCATCTATTCTATAACTATCAATCTATTCAATTAAGGTACTGCTGATTCAGAAATGACTAACAACTTCTAACAGGAAACATAACCAGTTAATAAAAATGAACATGCGATTAACCTATTTTATCCTTTCATGCACAGGGACTTTTGGTAAAGAAAATCCTTTGATTTTGATCTTACTCAACTCAAACAAAATAATATTTTTAGGCATGTTTTGTACTGATTAGTGTTAAATGCAAAACCACACTTTTTATTAGTATTTGAAAAAATAATTCATTATAAATATGTAACTGTTATAAGCATTAGAAACAATGAAAAATTCATTAAAAGAAGTACATAGAGATACAAATATTATCTATACAGAAAGGATAAAAATGTAACAACAAAAATAAATGGAAGAGTAAATTATCTAGAGGAAAATATGTTATGCTAACCCAGCAACAGTTAGAAAAGTAATAACATCCCCATTAAATATTTAATAATATATATATAACACAGGTGCTAAAATACAACAATCAAATTGGTTAAAATTATAGTTAAATCTATTAATTTGTTAAAATCTAGACCATCATGTTATCCCTTGAGTTAGGTATGTCTAGTCTAGGTCATGCTAGATCTATAACAAACCGCTTGATAGAGGCCGGAGTGGTAGGTGTTGGAGACGGTGCCTCCTCATCAAACCGAATTTTGACCACACCGGCCGTACCAACCAACTCACTTCTGTTAAATATAAAAATATATTTTGTATAGTGCATCAATTGTATGTTTTTTCTCCACAATACATTATTGCAGGGAGAATATTTATTGACTTTAATTATTTGTATAATATAGTCTTCAGTTTCAAATGTGTGTAGATCAAATAAATATAATCTTGACCAAGAATCAAACCTACTTTGATCCAACAATGATATACTACAATAATTTGCTAAATGGATTTTTTGAAGAACAACTATATAACAATTGATTTTGATTCCAACTATAGTACAATTTAATATAAGAGTTACAATTGCCGTCTTGATTTATGTAAAACATATTATAATATATAGTATTTAAATAACAATACACTATTAGGTAAATTAGATCCAATAAGAAAGTCTATTGAATTAAAGTTACAATATTAAAAACCTAATATGAAAAGCTACTAGCCACCCTAATATTAAAAAAACTCAAGCACATAACTTGCAATTGAAATGCAGTATTTAAAACAAAATTTTATATTATTCAACTCATCTACATATTAATAACAATTTACCTGATCTACAACACCAATGATTAACACACTTTATAAAGGTTAGTTACTTACTAATTTTATTTGGTGAAAGTTCATTTGAATTCTCAAAAGAAAAGTAACTTTGTTTTAAGTTTATTGGTTTAATTATGGAAAAATGATGCAAAACTATAATATAGGTGTACTTCAATGTTGTTATAATGTAAATAAACAAATACTTACTTCTGGTTGGAGTTCTTGCAGCCACAGACACATACCGAAAGTGCTGTAACGAGAGTGACCAGCACCCCCAAACTTAAAGCTATCTCTATTAAAGTATACATAACAAGAGTTTCTCAATTAATGCCAATCCGATCGAACGATATTTCAAATAAATATTCCATCACAAATGTAACATTAAGTCACTCCCTTAAACAGAAACATTACATGTACACAACTCTCTTCCATTTGAATAAAAAGTGTTGAAATGTAGGGCACTTGGCTACGCGACCACATATACTGAGATAAATCCCCGACGAAAAGCACTCGGTTGTAACTACGTTATCAAATTAAATGTTGATATCTTGTTGGCCAACAATCTACAACTCGAATATTTTGCTTTAATTTAACGTAGAAGCGAAAGCAGTGCATAGCACATCTATCGACACAGATACTAAGTGATATTACGTTAATAGTGTTGTACGCTGCAACCGTAATTCTCAATATCGATTAAATAAAATGGAAAAAATATTTTTGAATATAATAAGATAATTTTGCAAAAACATTTCGATAGAATTCTAGTATATTATCCATAGAAATACAAAATATCCGCATTTCCATTAGTGTGCTTTTGAAGTTTTCCGAGCCAAACAGTTACCGAACGAACTAATTATCACCATATTGTATTCGGTATGTATCTGTGGATTCAAAAAATATATTATATTTTTACCTGGATTAAATTTAGGTTTAATAGTATTAATAACCTTACTAATATTGTTGATGCATGGATTTAGTGGAAGTATTTCTCTGGATTGTATTGTTTGTTATAGATAGTTGTCTTGCAAACCTAAATGAAAAGCATTTAATCATTTTATTACTTTGTTCACAATTTTGGATTTTAGACTTTCAACAAACTTTCATTTATCTCCCTATTCAATCCCTCAAGAATAAAATTTCAAAAGATTCTTGGCACCTCTAGATTATCCTAAAATTTCTTCTTTAGATTTAATTTTTTATGGCGTGGCTGAGCGTTGTTTGCCAGGCAGTTAGTAACGTTACTGTTAGTTAAACTTATATACATAAATATTAGGTAGCTTTTTTGTTGGGTCGGCGAAACACTCGCTAAATGTTCTAATGTCTCAAGACTCAAGAGATCATGGTAATGTCGATATGTCACCGGTGCATCATTGTGTTAAATGTGTTGTTCATAGACAGAAGAGAAATAATCAATCTTCAATGACAGTTCAATGTTGCCAGCAACATAATTTTTTTCTAATTTTACTACTATTCTGAATGTGGCTTTAGACGACCGAGCGTGGTCTCAAGCCACATTACCAATTAGATTAGGTGGTTTGGGTGTCCGTAAAGTTAGCAGTTTAAGTTTACCAGCTTTCCTGTCATCGGTCCACAGTACTGAAAAATTAACTAGAAATATTCTAGCCACTTCGCTAGTTGATTTTGAGGTACTGTGCATGACTGAGGCAGTGAATGCTTGGAAAATAGCTTGCCCGAATGCGGATTTACCCGACAAACTTTTTTCCCAACGCCAGTGGGATGAGCCGCTCTGTAGGTTGATACGGAAACAATTAATTAATACGTCAATCAACACTGCAGAGCGTGCCCGTTTGCTGGCTGTGGGTGAATGGGAGTCGGGTCTCTGGTTACAAGCACTTCCGTCGTCCAGCATAGGAACGATGTTGGACGACAATACGTTTCGAATTGCCACCAGCTTACGCTTAGGTGCACCCTGTGTTGCTCCTCACCGGTGTCACTGTGGTGAAGCTGTTGACAGCCTCGGGCACCATGGCCTATCCTGCGCCAGGAGCGCTGGTCGCATACCGCGGCACGCGAATTTAAACGACATTATTCGTCGTGCTCTCGTCACCGCCGGCGTCCCAGCTATATTAGAACCCAATGGCTTGGTACGGGACGATGGAAAGAGACCAGACGGTATGTCTTTGATGCCATGGAAATTGGGTAGGCCTTTGGTGTGGGATGCAACATGTGTCGACACCCTTGCGCCATCTCATGTTTCCAGCACAGCGGTTTGCTCTGGCGCTGCTGCTGCAGCTACGGAGACCCTCAAGCGGCGAAAATATAATAACCTTATAGGTAATTATATTTTTGAGCCGTTTGGGGTCGAAACACTCGGGTCATGGGGTCCGAGTGCGCGTCTTCTTTTTAGTGACCTTGCTAAACGGTTAGTTGACGCTTCACGCTTCATAGAAATAACAAGATAACTATGTTCTCTTAATTGAATTAGCTTAAGTGAGTTACAACTCTTTCATATTTAATTTTTTTTGGGACACCCATTATATATTCTTATTGGGATTTGTGAATTTTACAACTTCTATAATGTACTTCACCGTCGAAGCGCAAAGCAAACTAATGGATGGGAGAATGGGCAGGCCAGGCAATGGGCTATACGTGTGCGGGCGCGTGTAATAATCCTTCTAAAGCATTTTTTTCTTGCTGGTTGTGAAAGTGAAAGTAAAGTAAGTAAACATCAAATGTCAACGTCAGTTTTGAGTTTGGCATTGGCTTGCTGAAATACTGTTGACAATCATATTTTTGAATTCATTGAACTTTGTAGGTTATTAAAAAGCGGAATCGGATAAAAGTTACTTAAAACAATAAATAGTTAAATACCTGCTTAATCATTGCTGACTGATAGTGTATACCACTACACGACTAACCATAGTTATGTTAGATCGTATTTTCGCTTAGTTTTTAAATAGTAATAGTGAAAAGTGAACTGTTAACTGCCGGTATGGAAACAAAATGTGAAATATTTTCCCAAAGATTAATTATAGCAGTGTTGTGGAATATTGGACTACAGACATTTCTTGCCGTCTTGCTAGTTTTTCTTATACAAATCGACCTTCTACATCCTGTGTCATGGGTTACTTCAACATTGCACGATATATTTGGTTGGAAGATGGGCCTCAACATCGTGCTTCTTGGACTGGTATCATTCTTTCAAGCATATGTCTATGGCAGTTATTATATGACACCACTGCCTAAATATTTTACAAGATTCTCCATGTTTTTGAATATGTTTTCAGTTCAAAACACTATGTTCAGTATTTTGTATGCTTTAAGTGGCTATTTTACCATGGGATTATATTCATCATTGGCAAAAAGTAATTATAATATTCTTAAAAAGAAATGCGAATTTTATGATGGTCAATGCCTTGTTGAGCAGAGCCTATTTCTTCAGTTTGGTGGAATGTGGATGGGATTATATTATTTTTTGAACACTCACATCTTTGGAACAACAATGCTTGTGTTTCCACATATTTATCAAGATAAGTTCCAGCAAATAAAACTGGCCATTAACAATATACTGTCAATGGGATTCAAGAATTCAATTATGCCAGTGGCTTATTACTGCACTTTTTATTACTTGTGGGGCAACAAACCTAGAAATGTTGTTTCTGATGTTTATAGTTTATATTTGGAAGATCCGGCATTAGATAATATCTTAAATTTAACCAGTTCTGGAATTTGGATTGGGCTTTGGTTTTATACTAGTTTGTTCTTTGTATCAGTCTACACTATGAGAACTATTTTTAATATAATACTTACTGAGCCGATGCAGTTCCCTATAGAGTCTAATAATGGTTTAATGCTTCACAATGCATTAGCTCTGCGGTCTCAATTTAATGGATACTTAGGAGCACAGGATTTAAGGATAATGTCAATGAACCATCCTGCAAGGAGACAAGCTATTTATACTCTATCACAACCTGGAGGCCACCCAAGGAACTGGAACAACTTGTTAGAGCAATGTTTAACGATTATAAATGACTTCAGCAGTGAATTAGATGCTATGAATGGAGATGGAAAAGCTGTTGAAACTGAGAATTCTGCACTCAGAAATATGGGGAACATGACACAAAGTACTGCATTTACTTATTCTGGTAAATTAAGGAACATGGGTCAGTCGCCTAAACTGCAAGAACTTAAGGATCACAATAAGAATAAAGTAGAAGAGACATTTTCTAATCTTGTTAAAAACGAATTTAATACCTTTCTTCAGAAGCTCTGTCAGAAACCAGGCATAAGTTATTTATTTGGAGAATTAACAGATACTAAATTAAAGTATTTGTTGATGCAAGCTCAGCCTGTGATGTGGACTTGTGAAGGTCTAGCATGCATAGCTGCTGCATCATTGGGTGAAGATAAATATGGAGTTGTGCAGAATGATTTGCCTATTGTGATATCAACATTGATTAATCTTAAACAAAACTTAGATAAGTTGACAAAACCTGGCCTCGTGCCCAGGAAGCACATATTAAATGATAATTTTGCCATTAAAATGAAGACTGCCCTTATCTCATCTGTCAAAAGGAGTATTTATAAGATTGCCATTACATTCTCAAAATATATACATGAAATTCCTTTGGATCCCGATATTCAAGTTGCATTACAGCCATTCTTGATGTGTAAAGAAGCATGATTTTGTGATAATTTAATAAACTTTTTAAATATTATGTGTTTTTTTTTGGGGAAAATTAAACAAACAAAGATGTCTATTAAAATTCTCTAAAAATGTAACCAAGGAATACATTTATTTATAACGTAAATTCTATATCACATTATTAGTACTAGTTTTGAATTTAATACATTGCTAATAAATTAGAATTTTAGATTTAATAACAATGATTTATTTTGACATTCTTCATAAGATTGGTATGGTGTATTATGGTTTTTTTTATATCTATTCACTAAAATACATTGAAGACGAATTGGACAAAATAGTTTACTTTAGACTTGATTTCTTGCCTTGTAGCTATTTCTATTTCAATGATATAATATTATACTATATAATTATGTATATAAATTCTAACATCCATCTCTACTAATATAATAACAACATAATAATTGTAAATAGTAATGGAAAATGGTGAGTTACAGTTAGTAATATTTTTGCGCTTATTTCTACTGTGTTTTCATACTATATTCAGACGAATTTACTCCGTTTGATACATAAGGACCATTATGAAATAGGAAAAATTCAAAGAAGAGTATCTTCATCCCGCATGTCGCTACTTAACAACAGAGAGCGCTGGCTTGCTGCGCCGAGTAACGCGGTGCGCTCTGCCGACGATGTCCCAGACTCACAGCTCAAAGAAGCTAAATATAACAAAATATATGTTGCATATAAATAATAATATAATTATAATAACTTTACATTGATAAATACACAAAAGCAGCAACAGATATATAGAAGGGTCATTTAACAATGATTTCCAATAACCTTATTCTGAGTTAGTGTTATGAGTTATGAATGTATTATATCTTTGAATCTATCATGTATCATGTATGTTGAAATTATTACTAAACAAATCTACCTGTCACATTAATTATGAATGAAGATTATTGTTTCATCGTCAATTTACCCAGAAATAGTAGCAGAGATAGAACGATAACTCACGACAGAGGAGGTGGCTCGGCAAGACAACAGATGGAAAGAGAGAGACGTATTGCGGGGGTTGCGTATAAGTTGAGCGGTACATACGAAGGGTTGTTTACCGTCGGGGCTAGCGTGCGGCGTGGCGCTGGCCGAGCGCCCCTCGCCTGCCTCGGGGGATGCCAGCGCCGCGCGTGCGCTGCCGCCCGGGGATTCGGTCATGGAAGCCTGCAGGCTGTAGCTCTCCCTGCACATGCAACATAAGCCTCGCTGGACAATGGACATCGCGCACCTAGTGCACCCTCTGTTATACTGTTATTTTAAAGTTTAAGACATTTACCACACTTTCACATAATGATTATGTAGGTATTTAGTGATCTTTAATTTATTATATTTTGGAAATCTAAAAATTGTGCTTAGGTTTAGAATTTTAGTAGGTACATAGTGATGAAGAACTTTATAATATGTAGTTTGTTATTTATGATTATGAAGGTGATATACCACAAGCAGTCACATCTAGATGCATTTATGACTGGCTGACAAACAATGCACAGCATATTAATATATGTTATAAATTACATAAATAAATATTGCGATGAAATATTTTGATACGATTCATCGTGCACACAACAAGTTGACTGACGATCATGCCGAACATACAGCCGGTTATAAAAGGCTTTCAAAACATCGAGACGGCATGCTGACCACACTTAGTATTGGTCGTCTATTTACTGATGGTTGGGTAATGCTAGCCTGTATCCCGACGTGGAGGAGGTTTGAGAGATCTCGCTGTCGTAAGAGGTGTCGGTGTTGATGTAAGCGGGCTGCAGGAAGGGAGGCTGCGACCACGCGCGTCGTAGCGGCGTGGACTCCGGCCCGGGCGACGAGCCGTCGTCTGACTCCAGCCGCGCGTGGCAAGCCTGTGCCGTACAAAACGTCATGTTAGTTCCTAGGTACCTATTTCATATTTTCTTCTTACGTAATCATCGGGTCATGAGGTAAAAGATTGACAGTAGGTTTCTAATTCGACAAATTTTACAAAGGCAATCAGAATAACATAAGGTTTAGATTGCATAAAGCAGTCCAAAATATATAAATAAACTTTGTTATGGTCAGATCCAGATCAGTTGAGTGCCATATAAGTAGGAATTTGTACACAAAAAATTCGACACTAATAATTTGTAATTGACTAGAATATTTCCTTACTTTTGTAATGTTCGGTGAAAAAGTAATAGGTAGATAATTATTATCAATTTATGACAAAAGGTGCCTACCTACTTATAATTTACCTCCCTATGAAAAGATCATAGAACTTGAACGCTAAGATAAAATAAATATATACCTAAGTCACACTAAAAGTGGTTAGTCCCTCAGAAATGTGTCAATTACCTCAGGCTTGGTATGCCTGCTGCGGCGGAACTTGAAGGTTTTCTTGGAGGGCCCGTGCGCCCTCTGCAGGCGCGGCCGCTCGTGCGCGTCGGCCGCGTCCGGCGAGCCCGCGCGCGCCGCCGCCTCGCCGCACGACGCCGAGCCCGGGGACAGCGGGGACAGCGGGCTCATGGACGTCTCTCCTGGGGGAAGAAGGGATACGTGCTTTATCATACTAATACAACATATAAGTCAATGAAACCCAGTATAAAGAAAGGATTGGGTCCAAAAAATATTGTTTGATGTTTGGTCTATAAAATAACAACTAAAGAAATCTCGGCTAACGTAAACTCAAGAGCAATACATAGGTACATAGTTTGTATAGAAATCGTATCTACTTACCAGAAGTAAACTTCAGTTCAACGGACGGTACAAATCTCAGTTTAGTTTGATTGCTTGTGTATGATGGTGTACTGACGGTTGGCTTCGTATCACTCCCGTAGTTGTTCAGTGAGCCTGTTCAATAAGATATAGAAATTACTTAAATAGGCATCTTTATTTATCACAGTAGGGTTGCATCACTTTTAATTTACCATTTTTTTTAATAGCCTGTAATGTAACCCACTGCTGGGCAAAGGCCTCCCTTTTATATCTCCACAATTCTCTGTTCAGTGCCATTTCCGGCCATGTCTTTCCCGCAAAGGTGTCCAGATTGTCCCTCCATCGCCTTCTAATTTTTACTTAAATTCATACCTAATAATTTAAACACGATACATACCTATATGAGAGTTGCCACTACTGACGTTATTATTGCTGTTGTCACTGAGACGGCCGCTTATCAAGGGAGCTTCAAATGTTGGCATATGCTGGCTTGTGGTTGAACTACTGGACAACGATTCTGAAATAAATACAATTTGCCAATGTAACGGAAATGTAGATTTAATTGTAACTCATAACGCTTAATAATAAATAAAAATAAAAACAAAATTCTTCTTAATATAGAATAAGTAATTTATTTACTTCATTGATAAATAGTAGCTATAGTAGGCGGCACGAGTCCTGAGCACAGATGGGTAGTGGGGGCAACCTCGCGCATGTACACTTTCGGCCAAATGGCTGGTTATTATACCTAGGTAAATTTACAATGACAAATTTGCTTCCTAGTCTACTAAGTAGAATAAGCTGCGCCAATAACTTCTATAGAACTTAGTCGCGGTATATAGGTAGGACCGAGCGACTTGAACCATACAGTGAGGCGGGTACCTCTCTGCGCGGACAGCGGCGCGGACGGGTGGTCGGGGGTGCGCGGCAGGGCGCCGGCGCCGGCGCGGCCCACCAGCATGGAGATGAGCGAGGGCCGGTGCTGCTGGTGCTGCGGGTGCTTGTCGGGGCCCGCGCCGCCCCGCGGGAACACCTCCGACGCGCGCTTGCCGGCAGCCTGGCCTAGGTTCTCGGCTATTTGCTCTGTGTGAGGAAACATTTGGTTAAATGCTGTGAAATAGGTTACGTAAGTCGCATTGTCAACTCTAGTACAACCCAAAAAGATAATTCTACTATTAACTAAATATTAACTAGGTACAAAACAAATACATTACCAAACTTAAACTGGTCGTGTGTATCGCGCATGTGCCGCAGTTCTCTAGCAAGCTCAGCTAGTAACGCGCCCCTGGCCCGTGCAGCCGGCAGCTTCAGTCCGCGCACACGCTCGCGAACCACGAACTGCATGTGACGCTCATTGTCGCCAATAGGTGGTTGTGACAGCTGTAAGTTATAATTTAAAATTAAATGAAATTTGAACGGAATCAGATAGAACAACTTTTGTATACCTCTTCCTTTTTGGATGGATCTTATTCATAAAAAAATCGCCGATATAAAAGGCATATCTATCCCAGACCTTATGCACGATGAACGGCTGCAAGAGAATGTAAAGCGGCGAGCGATACGTGACGACGTGTTCCAGGAAGTCCCACAGATGGTGCGCGGCCTCGTTGCGGCGGCCCAGGTCCCGCATGGCCCGCGCGATGCGCCCCCACTCCGAGCACAGCTCGCTCGTGAAGCACGCGCACAGCACCTTCAGAGCTGCCGACAATTATATCGTATCATAGTTGGCACAGAGGCCCAGCAATGGGTAAAGTCGAGCCATCATATTGTAGAACTTAATCTTGTTTGTATTAGCTAGTGTGTGTTTAGAATGTTACTGAATGGTTTATTTTATTATGTGCTAACATAATTTTTTAATAGGCTACAGTAAAGTAAGTAGTTCTCGATAGTAATATCGATATCAATATGATGTGTTACTTGTGTTAGCAACATTAAAAAAGGTTAATATGACCTAATCGGGACCGGTTGAGTTGCTATTCAAAAAGTACTTTGCTATCTTTAAATACTCTGAAAAACATAAAAAGAGTCGAGCAGAAAAACTAGTAGGTATAAAACATACCTAAGAAGGCAATTCTATACAATTGGTTGGAGAGTCTGGTAGTGTTCCTAGTGTCCCTGCTGCCAGTGAAGGTGAGGGAGTTGGCGCGGTTGTCGGAGGCGTTGAGCTTCGCGTTGACCGCGGCCAGCTGGCCGGGCGGCGCGGGCGGACACAACGCGTTCAGCACCACCGACACCAAGTAACTCACGTCGGACTGACGAAGCGGTGGCACATCTGATGATTGTAAGAATGTGTGAAAGCCAAGCTGTTTCAAATTATAACATGTCCAAGTAACAAAAAAAATTGTAGACAGTCGCTCACGAATAATCTTTAGGTGCTCAATACAAAAAGTTTTCCAATAGGAAAACAAACGCAAGAAACTCCATGATTATTTGTAAAAATGTTTTGTTGCGCTTTGGTTATCACCAGAGTTCAGCAAATAAAGATTTTAATAATTATTATTATTAGATTTAGTAATCCTACATACCTTTTCGACCGCTACCGACACGTAAACAAAGTGGCATGAACAAATTCATTAGCATGTTTTCAGTCTTCTCAGCAGAGGGGAAGCTGGCGCTGCCTCCACACATCTGTTCTAATGAATAACTGTCCTGGAACATGTCAATATAATAAAAAATGAGACTGTTTAATATTTTTTTCTTAGGGTGAACACACAGAACAACAGATCGATAAATACTACTTAAATCTTAAATCGATATAAACACAAAAAACCGTAACTATTTTTTTGTTGCATTGAGTGTTTCTATAGTATGAAGAAGATTGAAAATCATAAATAGGTACATAGATTGTTTGCGAATAATTGAATGCAGAGCCAGAACCAGGGATATATTATGGCCCCTGTATAATATATATTTACCCCTGTGTTAATGATCTGTAGTGCTATAAGTCGAACGACGGTACTGCAGAAGTGTGGCGGGGGAGGTTGCGACATGAGAGCTGCTGTCGCTGAAGACAAGTTCTCGCCGCAGTTGTTGTCCGATACTATCAATGCCTGAAATAAGTAGAATAACTTTAGTTTGGACATAACTTCTAAATGCTAAAAACAACATAATTATTAGAAGACTGCGAAGTAAAATTTCATTTACCTATATACTTATTTATAATATAGAACTATTACATTAAGAAACAAAATTGTTTCAATTTCAATTGATTTGGATTTTTCCATACAACACACATTAGAATTAGATGTTTAATAATACATAAGTAGGACATTGAATTGGCTACTTAAATAAATGAAAAACTATATAATAAATGTATTATGATTAATGTACTTTTGATGTTGACTGTACACTGTACATTCATGTATAGCCCACCTGAACAGTATTAAGTAGTGTCTTCACTTGCTGCCAGTGCATGATATATGGACAACGTATCATTGTCTCATATACGCCTTTCAAAAGTACCGCAGCCGAATCCCAGTCTGTGTTTCTCTGAAACAAGAAATACTGTAAGTCGTCGCTGTTTGGTTTTTATATATCTTGAAAGTGGGACATTTTTTAGCTATGATTAATCAATTGTGATACACGATTTTAATGATAAGGAATCGGTAGCAAAAGACATCATTGTTCATAACATAATGACTAAACTAAACATGACTAGAGTCGTTTCGATAATCTTTACTAGTTTAAAATTACGATAAAAAGTGGAATTTGAAAGAAAATGTTATGTATAATGATTTCAAGTCATATAATAGTACTTACCCTGATGCTAGGTTTCTTAGCAATCTTCAGGAATACCTTATCCAACCTTCTCAAGATCATGATAAGAGCTGGTCTGAGCGCGTCATCGGCCCAGTCGGCAGCTGGCAGGACTTGAGTCATGTAACGTTGTAAGCCGCGGCAACCCATCGACTCAGGGTCGTAGGGAGACACCTTTAGTAAGGAGTGCGCTATTTCTGCGAGACGCTGAAACAAGCAGGCCATATGAGTATTTATTTCCCTCAAACCTGAATACTAGAAGAAAAGTATCGAAATTGTTAGAGACATTTAAAGTGACATCAGTCTCGCACTACCAGGTACTAGGTTACATTTTTAAAATACGAATTTGTATTTACTAAAACTACAACGAGACGGATATTTCCATCTGGCTTCCAATTCTCTGAGATTGTAACTGGTCAGCTAGAATGTTCAAAATATTAAGCATTTTAAAACTCACAGCGTGTGATTTAGAATCCAGCAACTCGACAGGTTTACCATCAGTTCCGCCGCTTCGGTTAGACCCATTGATTTCTAGTAAACGTGTCGTAGCTCTGCCAATAAATTCTCCTACTAGCGATAGTAACACATCGCGGGGTCTGCGGTATTCTGCTCGCACCAACTGTGAAGTTTAGAGTAATTTTCGTGTGCTTTATGTATATGGCACTGCAAGTACCGTTTACTCTCCAAGTCTGACCACAATCAGGCACTAGCCACTTTGGCCAGAATAGAAGTTCGGCCACCTTGACCATTATCTTCAACGATTTGCGTGATAATAAAACCATGAAGACAAAATGGATAAAATAAGAGAATTTTGGACTCACCTCCGAATCTTCAGCACCGGTATACTCTGGCACTGGTATCTTGGAGTTGTCGTATTTCGAGTGGGACTCCTCGAAGGCAATAATAGTGGCCGCGGCGGTACGGGGGCCCGTCCGTTGTGACGAGCCTTTGTGCTCAGGCGACGTTCTGTACGGGCCGTTGTAAGATCTATAATATCGCACGAAATGGGACAACATAAAAATACTATTTGTTAGGGAAAAATAAAGCAGTTCTATTTAAAAACAATGCAAATATTTGATCGAAGTTTGGTAAGGTCGTGTTTGGCTCGAATTTAGTTGAATTTGGATTATTTGAAATAAATCATTGTACTGGCAAAAGCAAAGTAAAGGCGTTGAATTCGAATGAGGCGCAAAAACAGGTTAACGATACAGGACAAAAAAATGTTTACCAACTTATAGTTAAAACTCACTTAGATAGTCCCTCACAGTTATTGACAAGCGTCTTTATAGCGATAGCCAGCTGCTGTATGATTTCTTTCTCTGTTTTCCCCTCTCGGTTGTAGCTCGGTAGTTGAATTTGTTTTACGTAACACGGGAGTATAGCTTCTAATATGATCTGTATTACACAATAAGGATTATTGGGAATGAGGATCAGTTGACAGCAGAAATTTAAAGAAAGTTTTAGCATATTTTAACCCTAAACTCATAAACGAATTCACATAAAGTAATAGAACAAATGGTACTTACCAACATCTGATATCCCCGCATACTCTCAGCAGAGTAGGACACGACCATAACACAAAGACTGATGCAGTCTAAGACATTGACCATCTCTTCTTCGTCGCGATAGCAGAAATCTATTGGCTTCAATGGCTTCTCTTCTTTGATAAGTTCAGCGATGTGCAAAGGATCAGGGGACGGAGTCTCGAGGCTAAGTAGAAGGTTGAATAGGCAGCTGGACTGTACCTAAGTAAAAAGAAAAGAATGAAAAATCGGAAAAAAATACGATGACGGTAAGTTCATTATGTTTTAAATTCATTTGCGTTAAGATCTAGGACATACGTCCTCTGGTGTCTGGTGCAAGACAATCAGAGAACTTTCATTAGAGCTTAGTTAGGTAGGTAATAAACTCATAATATATTATTAATATCACCACAACATTAAAAAGCCTGAACCCCGATAGTTAAATTTAATGGATAGTTTTATAGCTAAGCACTTTTAGGATTGTTCTTTAACAGCTAGTTCTTCTGCATTGTAATCTGTGGATAACGTTCTGTGTAGTATATTTGATAATTTTACTGTTAAGATGCTAACTATGTTACAATATTTAATATGCTGCTGTTTGTTATCCCTATCTATATAAAAAAATTAATTAATACTTACTTTACTAGCATCTCCGTACGTTGACTCTTCATCGGTATCCAAAATAGCAGATACCGAGCCAAACATTTGCAGAATAAATGGTTTTCGATTTAATAAATAAAACTGTTTCACTGCATATTCTATTGTAGTGGTCACAAGTTTATTAGTCTGGAAGTTGGAGTATATTTGCAATAATGTTGGCATTATAAGGAGATATCTGAAAAAAAATGAATGATACATTAGTATGACATTGATTATTAGTTAAATATATAAGTACGATAACTTATATATTTACGATACATAGATAAGTAAGATAGATATATAAGTACGAGTACTTATATATATTTACGAATTGTGTTTTGTTTGATCACACGTACCCGTTAGTAGAGAATATGCTCTTGAAATTGAAAGCAGCATTGACGTACGTGGCTATGACATATCTTAAAATCAAAGAGTCTTCGCTATGCAACATCAAGGCTCCATTAAGAACATTGAGGAACAAATGAATGTCCCTCGATGACGTGAAGTTGCCGGCCATTGCTTCAAACATACGAGCTATAAGGCGCACCCACCTGAAATATTAAAAATAGCAGTTTAAACAAAAGCCTACAAATAGGCGTATCATATAAATATCCTTAAAGCAAAGCATAAGGCTTGTATATTAGTAAGCATCCTTGTCCATATTGAAGAGATCGTAGTATTTATCATAATATACAGTAGTGACTTAAAGCTTGAAGCATGTCTTACATGAACTTATGTAACACATCTAATCCCAGCAACGTAGAGCCGAGAGCGCCGCGGCTGTAGAGCACTAGGTCCGCTTCAAGCGCCTTGCGGGGGAATGATGGCAGCTTCATCAGTTCGTCGTGTAGGAAGACGACGCGTTGAACAACCTACAGAAATAAAACAAGGTTATGATCGAGAACGACAAGTGTATTTTTATTTATATGAATTCTATCTTTTGAAATGGAACTTTTTTGGAACGTCTACACAACAATAAGTTATAAGGCTCATGTAATAGGGTCTGATATTCCAAAAATAAAAAGTAAGAGAAATATAGTTTTCTTTGTAATGAAAAACATCTGTAAGATTAAATACATACCATATCAACATTTTTTAGTATAGCCCAAGTCAGTAAAACTTTTCCAATCTCAACGAATTTCTGTAACAGTTCTTGCTCTTGTAGTTTTTGGAAGGCCTCATCAGGTTCCATATGAATTAGTACTAACTGCGGATACTGGGAGCGTTTAAAGAAGTAGTGGTCGCGGACATAGCCCTGCGGATTGTGTATTTGGCCTGCAAGATTAAGAACTTATTAGGTTAAAACTTTTTTGGCAAAATATTATTATTTACACTTAAAGATCGCATTGAAAGCGATCTGATGCTAGCCATCAGATGACTAGAGGGCTTTTATAGTGTAAATAATGTGTCGTATTGCTCTTTCACTCAATGAATATGGTAACAATGTGAAGCTACTCGCAAATAACACATGTAAAGACGTATATAAGATATCATGTTAATAGAACTTACGTGTTTTGAAGTCAACAAGAAAGTGTTCGCGATGTAACTTTTCAGGAATACCGAAGAAATCTAGGGACTCTTTTAAAATCTGTGCGAACACCGTGTCTTCCTGGACAGGGAATTGAGATGGTATACAGCCTTCATTGTCCGCTTAAACATAATACAATTGGTTAGAAGGTTGTGTGTCATTTTTGAAGCTATGGTATAGGACTAGGGTGCCTGCTACTGGTTACACTGTTTGTGAAGTTTTAGAAATATAATGTAGATTCCTAGTACTTACCTAATTATCCAGCGTATGCATCAAATACTCCGGAAGGGATCACATTGAATGTTACGGTAATCGACATAAGAAAACGAAAAATCTCATATTTTGTCGAAACGATATTTGTGTCTTAATAAGATATGCGATCTCAGAGCAGCTCTTGTTTGCCTTTAAGTTTTACATAAAATGTAAATGTGTATTTATCTATTAGGTACGCGGATTAACAACATTGACACTTACGTGGTCCATGAACAATAATCTTTTTAGCTGCAGGAACATTCGCTGTAAGAAGTATAGACGCATCACACTGCTCTTTACGCAATATCTGCTTTAGATCTTTGAACATTATTCCGTGGACACTGTGAACCACCTGGAAAACAGTTGTTATAATTAATAATAATTATTATAATAACTGCTTTATTACTTAAATCGTTACACGCGTATTGTTGATATAAATATATAGGTAAACTTGTCTCACCATCCAAAGTATAGACAAGGCTGCGCCAACAAGCCTCTGTCCCTCTTCGTGTGGGCTCCTCACATAGAACATCACATATCCTATAATATAATTGTACAGAGCAAACGCTGCTTGCTGCGGAAGTCGTGGTATGAATCTTATCAAATGTCGGAGTAGCTTGAACATTTCATCTTGATGGTCACGCGTCAAACGTTCTAGAACGTGACGGAGGAAAAGCGCTGAGTCTTCCACGAGGCAGCACCATATGACCTGTGAAGAAACACATTAAAAATAAAGTCTTTGAAACCTAATATGTTAAAAAAAGCAAATTCTTATCAAAATCTTATTCATACTTTTTGAAACCCCGCTTAAATATACCTGATAAGCAACTTCATATACGGAGCAGCCGTCTTCCGACACAGCAGCATCATCCAATAGTGACACAATCTCGGCCACCGCAGAACACAACGTCGAAGGGAACAGAGCTGACGCCACTTGTGTATGATGAGATCCTCGCACACCTTCTACTAGTTCTTCATCGGCTGGTGCTTTAAGAAAAAATAAGTATTCTTCTTTATAGGTATCTAGTTGTGGTACGTAGCAGTTTCCATCTACTGACTGCGAAAATAGGAAATTTTAATTATAGAAGACTACGTTTTAGAGACTTGATCTGATCGAAACTGTACAAGAAAGGAACATACTTAATTGCAAGTTAGCAATAATAAGTTCTTACCACAATTATAAGCAGAATGTTAATAAAATATATTGTTTTGCACTTACGTTCAACATGATCATCAGCCGCATGGTCTAGCGCGGGCTCGCGGGCTGCCTGCCTTGTAATCGGTATCGTAGTGATAAGAAAACTCTCCCGTTCCGCGCGCTTCTTGTCGTTGCGCTGTTGAAGCGCCTGCTTTATTGCCTCTGTCTGCTGTTTCTTACGAGTCTTTGTAGCTGTGACTAGAGAACGCTGTGTAGTAAAAAAATGTTTTAGTTAGTCCAGTAGTTCCGTCTTTATATTACAAGAATCTTAGACTAGATTGAGACATTTTAGAGGTTGGTATTATTCTAATTAAGTGCAAAAAATGCCAAAGTTCGTCTGTAGCTTCTATGTCACTTTCATAAATATAGACAGTTTTATGAATATAACAGACATTGATTTATTTTTATATAGATAAATATTCAAATATCATTGTTAAAATAATGTTCTCACATGTCTTTCTTGATTCAAAGTCATCTCCATGTCTTTGTCCTTGACTTGCGGAGTCCAAGGCGGGTCCACCACAGCGAGCGACTCGATACCGATCTTGGGCGACGGTAACGTGAATTCAATGCCTGGAGGTGGCACTTTGAAGGTAACAGAAGCACCTTCTTCCATCCGCGGCCATACTTGGTATCTTAGCTTCCACATTACTTGGAATCTTAGGATAGCGTTGATTCTGGAATAATTTCAAGCGCATTTCTAAGTACAGCCGTTCTACAGCACTTAAATTTGAGAATAAATCAATGGTTTTTGCCATTTATGTTTCTTTGAATTATTCCAGAACTTTGCGGGATTTGTATGCGGTTCCGAACTTAAACATAACATAACATCCCGCCTGTATTCCCCGAAGGCAGAGGTGCACATATAGTACACCCACATTTCGCCAGTTATGTTTTAGGTCCCAATGTAATACGGGGCGAGCCTATTGCCATCAACCGGGCACAAATCCAGACTCCGTGCTGCTACTGATAATTGAAATCAAAAATTAAGTTAATACAAACCTGGTAGCAGGTTCAGCGTGCTTCAAGTCATTATGCATGATCTCAGTGGCTGTGTGAGGGGCCTTAACCGCGACGAGTATAAATAACGCGGCGGCACATGAGCTAAGCTCGCGATCAGACTCTAACAGAAGTTGCCATGCGACCGGAGCGCATTCAGCGAACATATCTTCACCCATTGTAGTTGCACCCTTGATAAGAGTTGCTAGGGGCGTATGGTAGGCGTCCCGAACCTGAAAGAAATAAATAGTGTCATAAGTAAGGTAAATACGATTATATATCGATATTCTCCGCCGACTTCTGTAGGTTTTTCGAATATTTGCGTGTCTGCCAGTTAGTCAAGCATTTTTTAGTCTACCCACATTGGTATCATGAATATTAGTGTACCTAATGTTTTTCACGTAGTATGCTATTGCCTTAAAAAACCAATTAGTCACCTGACCCTTGAGGTACTTGAGTATTGGTGGCGGGTCTACAGGTGGGTAGGGCACCGCAGTGGGCCTGGTCGGAAGGCCCTCCGCGGGCACGCTGCTCTGCTCGCCTCCCGCCGCTCGGTACGCTAGTCCCGCACTCTCGATTACTGAGCGCTCGATTCTGGTCATGAAAAGCGTTGAGGATTTAAAAACGATTTTAGTAATAATATGACATGATATGAATATGATCAATAAAACATAAGTTTGCGTTTAATTTTAAGTGAATATGTATCAGGTTATATTAACGTAGTATAATAACAAAAAGCAATATTCAGTATGTATAAATTTCTTAACATAATTATTTGTCATGTATTTAAATCCTATTCCACATTATATTTATAAATGAGGTAAAAATGGATGTCATACTGAGAATACCTATCTGTAGAATGCTCGGAAGACTTTCGAGAGCGTCTTCCTCGACGGGCTCCACCATTACCCTCTTCAGAACTTGCAGTGTTAATTTCAGGACCGAATTTCTCACCATAAATCTACAAAAAGGAGTAATATAGTACATAAATATAAAATATATTATAAACAATTTAACCTAAACTTTTTAGATCTGCTTTCAAATGGGCCAAACTTTGTTAGTATTTCATGAAAATACAGGAACCAGTACAGCTTGTTAGAAATATAGTCTCGGGTAGTATTGTCTTACCATCGCTGCGTCTCAAACATATACAGATTATGAAAGGGACAGAAAATAATAATGTGTTGCTAGGAAACGAGCGTGAGTTACCTTCTGGACCGATTTCATGAGCCTCACACTGGCCCTCATGTTTCGGCGGAAGCAGTAAGGATGGCAGAAGTTTTGATGACAGCATACGTAGTTGAACGAGTTCAGGAACTTCACCATCACCTAAGAGATAATGAACATGATGACATGACATAATACAACTGTCAGCGAGTCTTATTGAACACGTGCATGTATAAACTGATGAAAAATAGCCAAAGTTTGTCTGGAAGAAATCGTTGTTTTTTTCTTTTTTCCTTATAAATTGGTATACAATAAAGTATATATTAATAAAAATAATATTGCTCGAATAACAGTTCTCTAACCTTAAGCCACGGGAATCCTTTATTAGTGTCTGGTGGGTCAGTAGAGTTGCTATCGGGGCTATCCGGCGGGTGGTCGTGATCATCTGACAACACTCCAGGGCTCTCCTCTCCACCGCTGTCGACTTCATTTGACATTATTACTGTACCACCTACACGTGTAATTTAAAGTAGGTGTTTTGATCTATTTTAAGTCTGCGTAATAAATTATTTAAGTAAGAATAACCTTACCTGTACCAGGATATACCTCCGAAGTGTCACTTCTGTCTGAGAGCGAAGACACTTTCCTTCTGCTTTGTATGGAATCTGATCTCCTTGTTACGACTGCAAAAGAATATATATGCACCCAGGCTAGGCTGAAAGTTCCTTTAAGCAGAAATTGTCGTTCACCTATTGTGTGACTCATAAAATGAACCACTTCACGATTGTGAAATTCAATTGGTTTATAGAATGTACCTTTAATGTACTTACATTCATCAACAACATCTCTGGTGTCTTTCTGTCTAAGCTTGATAGAGCGCCGCTTGAAGGAACCGTAAGCTGAGTGAGTCTGCTGTGTATTACGACGATGCATGCCCCCTTTACCACGTGACCCAAGACGACCCTTTTTGTCGTCAACCGCTGGGGGTATGGCATCTGCTAACTGAAATATTTTTACACCTTTAAGTCTGGACATCTAAAAGTGGATAATTGCTCAAAACTACGCCATAATTACATTGGCGATGACTTATGACATAAGGTAAAACTTAAAGTTTAATCAATTTATATAATGTAGTAGTAAATACTTACAGTAACATTACTTCCACCCGAAACGTTTTCTGGTTCGTGGAGAACAAATGATATCTTTCGTTCAGTTTCAGCTCCAGCGATTGATTGCAAGCTTTGGGCAGACGCTTGTGAATGGCCCATGCTCGAAAGAGCCATACTCCATCGACGGTTAGCCTCCCTGTGATTCAAGTTATTTACATTTCAACGCGTCAATGGACTATCAAATCCACGAACGTGTCGGGTTGCAGTTGCAGCTATGTTACTCAATTAGCTTCTATGTTGTTTTCTATATAATTTTCTTTCATTTTTTACAATTTGAGTTCGCATGCCAATGTAGCAAAAGCGTTATTACTTTGTTTCTAATTTCATCTAAGCTATATTATCATTTATTAAAACTATTGGATAAAATTTCGAAAGGGTGTATTTCACAAAACAATTTTAATATTCGTGTAGATTTTAAGAATAATTTTATTCGATAGCATATTAGGTGTATTATCTTACAACATTCCATGCATATTAATTGTGCGTCTGCACATTATATCGTTGATTTGAATTTCATTGTTACATTTAAGAACGTGGAGATGAGAGCGACACAAAAGTAGCCACATGTATATTTCTTGGCAATTAAGTTGCCTATATTCCATAAGATTATGACATTAATGTATCCTGACATGTGGCAACGATTGTGAGTCTCGAGTGCCAAAATTGCCAATAAGTGAACAATATTCGCTATTAGTCACATCTTTCAAACTGAAATTTGCACATAATACTTCCATTTTAAAAGTGTACGTTATTTAATATTATGTACATACTACATACGCATGCACGCTTAGTGCCGTATGCAAGGAAACATGCATTATTTCTTTTGAAAACATACTCGACTGGCATTAATGTGTGTTGACTGCTAAGAGCCCTGTTAAAATAAAAGTATTGTCAAATATATGCACTCTTCTTAATACATTTCAAACGAACGGAACATAATGAACTCACTTAGTCTTACACAAAATACGTCGTTTTTCCATCCATCTTCGCATAACATAATGACAAAAAAATAAAACGTTTTACACCAAAGAATTAATAAGCTACTTACCAAAAATAATCTTCTAATAATAGAAACAAGGGAAATTGGTACCTGTAAACTCTGTCCCAAGGTCCTCTTTCCTTTAATGAGGAGCGGCAAGTTTTTGGTAGGTTCTGATATGTTTCCCGAAGGAATGTCGTTATTTCAAAAAGCAGTACACAGGCGATTATCCTTAAAGCTCGGGGACATTCTGCACCTACAGGTTTTCCGGGTAGGCGTATGCTAGCTGCAAAATTGCAAAGGGAACATAATGCAAATACTGAATGAAGTAAATAAGCAAATTAATAAATATATATGTTACCTTCGTCAAGAAAATCTTCCTCTTCATCTTGCTGCAGGAGTTCTCGCTGGCCATCAGGATCATTGACTAAGTTTACTACTGTATCGATGTGCTTTTTGTCTTCAATCAACATTTCTTCCAATCTATTACCTATGGCCTAAGGTAAACAAAGGAAGCTTTGATTCAAAAGTTTGTAAGTTACAAATATTTTGTTCTCAAATACTAAACAAGATGTATATAAAGTTTTCATACCAGCACGACAAAAATAGATCGTTAATCGAAGTTTTTAATTGATTATTATTTAAATCATTTATGCAACTTACTTCAGCCCACTGGTAGAAAAGTTTTCCAGCTAAACGTTGCCTTTTAAGTTGTGGATTCAACGATACTGTAAACAAAAATTTAGTTTAACACTAGCCAAAACTTTAAACATTTTAGTATTAGTATGTCTGTATCCAATCTTTACCTGCAGCTTTTGACGTATTCGATTTGAGCCAGTACGGCCATTGTCCCTTGTTGCAGTTATGTACTAAATGTGCGCATTCTAGAAGTATTGCTGCTCTTCCAACGACGACTGTATGAGGCTGGAAATACAATTATTTTGGATACAATATAAATATATATTAACCGATGGGAATGTTTAGTTTGTATCTTTATATAATTATGGTGTGCAAGAAAAGAGCCGGCACGATTCTTAAGTACGTCCGGTGCACCCTGAGCGGTCAACCCCACTACTGTCCAAGTTGAGTGACCAAAACTTACATTACGGCATGGCCTGTTTTCCTAATGCCTATGCAATCAACTTACCAAATCTAAGAGAGCAGCCATGAATAGTGCGTCGGGCGTGCCTCCCGGCTGCGTGGCATCCAACAAGAAGTTGAAGCGAGCCAGGCCGGCGTACAGCGGCGCTGCCGCGACTAGTCGCCGCCTCTTCAGTACTACGACCTCTGACTCGCCGCCACCTGACCCTCCCTCGGCTGAACCACGCCGGGACATGTCTGTAGAAATTGTTGGCAGATAAGAGTAGGTACAGGAAAATGTATTTTAGCATATATTATTACTTCAAATCTTCAAAGTAATATCATCATCATCGGCCACAAGACACTGTTAAACAAAACTCTTCCTCTAAGAAGGGACGAGGGTTTGCAATTATCCCCACGTATTTCCTTAGTCGCCTCTTACGACACCCAACGGGATGAGATGGGGAGGTTCTCTTCTGACCCGGCACTTCACGGGACGCGGGAGATGTAATACAATTATATTATATTGAAAATAACTAAATATAATAATACTTACAACCACCGCTGGTATCTTCTATGCTACCGTCTCTCTTTTTCCCCATCTTTCTTAGCCCAAATCTGTTCAGTCTGTCTTCTACTCGCTTTCTTGCTCTGAAACCATACGATATACGATTCGATCAGCGATTTCAATCTTTCTAGTTAACTAAATAGCTCGAAAATTCACTACTTCATTCCTGAACATAAACTTGGGAGAATAGGATAACTTTTTAGGATACTTGAACGCATTACATGGCTTGTATCATTAATACTTATCATGTTAAATCAACCCTCAATATATCTTACCTTTTCCACCATATATGAAAAGTTGCACGCTAAATAAATTAATGAAGTATAATTATATAAAGATGGCTAAAGTTCCAGTGTATATTTATTTTATAGTTAATTAAAATGGCGTACACCAATTACAAAAGTAAGTACCTAAAAATAGGCATGATGATTGAGACAATCTTACCTATTAAGTGTGTAACCAACTCTCCGTTTGACGTGCACGGGTCGTGACGTATGCGCCGGCGGCATGTGTGGGGGGCGGGCTAGGGATATCATGCTGCCGGAGATCGGTAGAGACTCGCCTGAACCGCCGCCATTGCGAATCAACGACTGAGAATGATGAGGTTTTTGGCGGAACCAGTTCACTGTTAAAGAAGCAAGTTATGTACTAAAATAGGTTGTTATGAAATTGATTTTTAATATTAAAATGCTTAAAGCTTAAAGCCGCGCCATTTTAAGGCTCCCTCTGATACAAAGAAGAAACGCACACTTTCATTCGATGCGAGTTGGCAATTTCAGGTGTGTTCTAGGTTTCTCATATTTCCTTACCACTCAGTTATTCAGAGGTGACTTAGACCTGATGGCATGTCAAAAGGTACATTTATACTTGCCTAGGTTTGAACCTTCTGCGTAATATATGTACCTAAATCTAGTCCTTTATCTACTAAATTATCACTAATGTCTTCTATTTTAAAGAAGGTTTATTTACCAATGCCGCTAATATGAAACTTGGAGGGTATAGACTTGGAGTGCGAGATCTTGTGATGCGGCGTGATGTCTGCGGATGACGCGGACGGTATGGTCCGCTCTGACTGGCGCGGAGTGAGCTGGTAGCGGCGCGTGCGCACCGACAGCGGGGACTGGCTCACTGACTCATCGCCCCCCTCAGTTTCTAAGAGACTCTGAAAAATGGGCAAGTTTGATTTTATTTACATTTTGGAAATTAGGTTTCAGAGACTGCTTGAGTTGTATTTTATGTTAACATATATTTTTAGGTCTTATATACATAGATACCTATAGAGGTTGGTATGCAGATGCAGGTAAGCTCAATATAAACTTACAAAATTAAATGTTGTTACTCGTTGTGGAGTATTAGCTTGACAAAATATAACAAATGAAGAGGTATCTTTAAAAAGCAAGCTACTTGCTTTTGTTATTGTTAACTTACATGTGCCCCAGTAGACGATGTGCTTCGTTTCTTGAACGTAAATTTCTTGTGAGATCGTTCGTCAGGCGCACATCCAGAGTCAGCGCCAGTGTCCGAACCGCGTTCTTCTTCACTTTGACGAGGAATATGTCTAAAAAAATAACATTATGCAGTCAGGATTGGTAGAAAGGAAGTGGGCTGTCATTATTGTTTATTCAAATAAGGTGTAAAGAATAAGCTATTGAGTGAGAACCAATCCACTGTTGATGTTTGTTTCAATAATACCTGTAGGCATTTTCTCTAATTCCGACCAAATTACATTGGGATTCTAAAATTTCGTACTCTGAAACTTAACACTGGCGCTAAATTATTTCAATTATGGAAAGGGAGGAACTAACTGAGATCAAAAGATTGATAGCATTACTTTCAATAAAACTGAATCATGTTTCCGTTAAAGGAATATTAATTTAGTGTTGACCTTGTAATTGAAATTAAATTGGAGAGTATGCCGCCTGGTCGGAATAAAAATGGCATTGATTATTTTATTACTAACCTAATAACTCTAGTGGTCTGCATATTGGACTCTTTCTGTTGGCTGTCAGGCCGTTCAGCGGTGTCCAGCAGTGCGCTAAACGCCACCACTCGGAACTCCCCGCCGTGCGCTTCACGAACATAGCTCAGGAGTAGACGCACTTCCATGTACAGTGTCTACAAACAAAAGTACATGAAGATTATATATTTACAAATGGTACATTCACCTCACGAATTTGTGCCAAAATCAGCATAATACTGCTACTGGAAATCTGCAGCGCTGTTATAGGAGGAGAATTTAACAATACCATTAAGTTAATTACCATTACGTACGTACCTTTCACAAATTATTTCTTAAGAAATGTGCTAGAAGCTATTTTTTTAATAATAATATTAAAATTACGATATACTCACAGAATTATCAAGCATCTTTAGCTCCTTGTGCATTAACGCGAATCGCGTGACCAGTACTCTGAAGGTTGACTCAACAATGAACGTCTCTATAGCTCGGTTCGCGTTCGGGCCCTGACCGCCGCCGAAATTTGTAGCGTACCCACTTTGTAAATTACTTATATCGGGAGACTTTGTGAAATTACGTTTTTGTTGATCTAGAAAATGCATCTTAATGTTACTCATAAGGTATCAAAGTACAGAAGCATGTAATATAAAGCAGCAATACTATTTGCCGCGTTACATTGCTATAAAAAAATATGTTTATTAATGGCTGCTAATAATATCGAAGTAACACTTACTCATAGGAGAGACTAAAGTAGCAGGTTCAGCACAAAAACCAACAGCTGCATGCAAGTTGTCTAGCACCTCTCTTATTGGAGAGTATTTTGTCATTTCCTTCAAACGTATAGTGAATTTAGGTATACAGGCTGACCGTAGTTGTCGAAGCGAGTTCCGGGCCTGGACTCGAAGGCATTCTGCCTGCGGACCGCGGAGAGCTGAAGTGCAACCATGGGAACAGCCTAGTTGACGAAGCAATCTGTAAATAAATAAAAACTTAGTACGAAAAAATTTAAAGTAGGTACATCTGAATTCTGAAGAAGTCTGATTTTTGTTACACCCTCTAGAATTCTGAGCCATGTTGTCGTCGAATACCCCAATATTTTTTTGGGTTCATTATATTTTAATGTCCTAAACATTCGTCGTCGTATATGTAATTAAATGTTCGTATAGCTTATAAAATATTGTGGAAACTCACCTTAGTATAATATGCATAATCATGTAATATGGGCAATCTAAGTTGTCTTCCTCCCGTGTTTTATCTTTGGTACTATCACCACCTTCAATATTAGTTGATTCTTGACTTTGAGCGCATGGTATACCCGAATCTCTTTCCTGTAAATATGCGAATTAATCAATTGTATTATTTCTTAGTAGAAAAGAGCACATTTTGTCTTAATTGAACTTACTTTGCTTTCCTTATCTTTATTGAAATCGGCCATTGGATCCACATTGCCCGGTTGAATTTCATCGTTCTTGCAACTTTGCCAGTTCTTGTGGACGCCTATTTCCATGAGTGTATCAACTAAGTTCAACATCACTTCCATAACACGAAGGGTTATGTAGAAACTGTCCATTGTTGACACTGAGTACACCGCCTATTAATGTAACCAATCATGTAATAGATATATTTTATGAAGTAGTGAAGTACCAGACTTTGTTGGGTTACAAGAATGTGAATATTCTAACTAAAGAGTCAAGTCAAGAGGAACTAACTATAAGTGATGATACCTTTAAGACTACTTGAAAATCTATATCACCATCCTTGGTGATGTAGTGAATAGAACCGGGAGCTTCCTGAATTTCTTCTACGACGTACGTTATATTGGAATCAGTCTGAGATCGGGTCAGACTCGGCTTGCGTTCTGGTGTCGGTATATGTTGAGACCCTTGCATGCTCACCGAGTCTATTTGAGACTCCAAAGAACCCTGAAAATGAAGTTCAAGCTAAAATTTCATAAACAAATTCCTTTGTATCCTCTAAGGCCGGACGGCACACATTAGGAATTCTGTTTCAGGAAATCGAAATTCCGAACGCATTAAATCTATACAAGTCTATGAAACTATCACATTCTGTACAGAAGTTTTCCGTTCGAAATTTTCTATAATTCGAAATTCCGAAACGGAAATACCGAAAGGAGTTCCGAATATATGTGGCCGGCCTAAGAAACAGGCGTTGCTTTATCTTAAGTAAATCAATTTTTGAATAATGAATATTATTTATACTCTCGTATTGAAATGCCTAGCGCTTAATTTTAGAATAGACTCATCTCATTCTAAGATTTTAAGGTGTTGTAGTCTTTTAGAGATTTTTACCTGTCTTGTTTTCGATAGATAATCTGGTGATGGTGTGGGTGTATGTTCAGTGACGGTGATGATAGGGTTTTTCTTCTTTTGCATATTGCTAGGCATGGTGTTCGAAGGGCCCTGTGTTCGCTCCGTCTTCACCTCTCCGATGTACCTGGAAATATAATCGTTAAGCTTAGATGCTAAGACTTGATATTCTTAATACTTACCTCAGCATACAAGAATTGTTTCGTGGTTATGTTTGTATCACATTGTGAATTTAAGTGTGTTCATTATTTGCAGACATACTCTTTACAATGTTTAATTCTGTTTTTATAACGATTCACATTATAGGTGTGTTTTGTCGTATATTTTAGTTCATGCTAAATATTTGGTGTTTATTTATAATTATACATGCTTGGTTATGACTTTACGTTATTGAAATGGTTGAAGTAACATTTTAACAATCTGCATTTATTCATTAACATGAAGCATGATCAAAATTGTATGGGGTTATTATTAGTTATTTGATATACAAAATTGATGATTGCATTACACAATTTATTAACGATTTTCACACATCACGACTCGACACTCAATACTTTGTTAACTAACTACGTAAGATTGCTATTATATTCTACTGCGTTAAATTGTTTTATGGATGGTGTATCCGATTACTAATGAGCTTTGTGCGTGCATACAACTACTTTGATGTTCTGTTTCATCTGGAATGTGTGTTGTGTTCCTTCATATTTATCAAAGTAATTGCTTGATGTGCTAAGAAAGCTTACGTTTTGTAGCAGTTATAGGCCTCATGACGTCATTACTTGTAAAAATGTGAAGCTAAAATCTACTCCTAGTATGTATCGTAATACTAGTAGGTGTATCAATCTAAAGTCTAAGTAACGAAGCCTCTAGTTTTTTGTTAGTTAGCTCACTTACCCATTAGATGCTAGCTCATCAATCAAACAGCTAGCGACCATATCGTTTGTCCATTACAATAGTGTAGGGTACAAGCGTTAACAAGATGGGAGAAAGAGAATAAATATAATTTAAAAATTGAATATTCACCCTGAGTTTGTGTCGTTAAAATAAACATGCTGTGCTTTGGTATTGGAAGAATATGGAAATATTGTGATTGTGACAGAACGAGGTAAGTTCAATATTGTGGATATTTGCAGCTTTATTATTTGCTTAGCGATTTACTCCAGCTTAAGACATGTTTAAAACAGATGTAAGAGAGGGAGAACAAAACTGTGTGCTTTTTTTACAGAGCGATGCCATTGAGTTAAGTATTTGTTAAATATGTTTAGTCATATTTCTCCCCCTCCATTTCAATCTAGTAAATAATATGTTTGTTCTACATACTTCTATTATAGTTGGAAACCTAAAATATCTAATATTTACTTAATACAATTTGTAAAAAATGGTATTAAATACTGCATTTTGTTAGAAGATACAAAAAACTACGCCTTTCGATGTAACATAAATAAGATCTTATTTATAGTTACCATAGCTATAAGAAGTTCAAATGGAAAATGCCATGAGAAAGAAAAAAATATGAATAATGAAATAAGTGATCAATAGTATTCACCTTAGACTCGGCATACTTTTTCCCTTGATAAGATTGCAGTGGAATAAATCCCCAGTTAGTCTCGGAGCTATGGGTGGGAAGTTGTTTGCTAGCGCCGAATTGGGTCTATCGTCCGTGTTGTCTAGGCTCCTGTGGTATTCCTGCAACAGTGTTTGATTTAATGTTTATGTCCTAAAGGAGGAAATCAATAAGCGAAAAAAATAGCTACAGATATCATCCTAACTGCAGTGTGAAAGGAGAACTTCTGATCATCGTGTCCTATCTTCTCTAGTGCTTTCTCGGACTTCGATAGCAGCTTTGTTTCAACAAAAGCCTTTAGATCGGCCATTTTCATTTTACGCTTTATCTTCTCACTCGCCCGCCGCGTCATAAGATTATCTTCTTCTACTTTAGTTGGCGATGTGAACGGCATTTCTGTGATTGGCGACATGTCTTTAACTTCGGGCACCTCTATGAAGTTTTTCAGTGAATCACGGTCTTTCATGTCTGGACTCTGGTATACAGACACTTCTATTTTGGGTATAGGCAAGGAGTTGCTTCTTTTTCTTGGCTGTGTTTGTTTGGACATATCATCGCATATGTCGCGCAGTCTAAAATTTGGTATAAAGTATTAGAGAAAATTATACTTAATAATTAAATATTAAGAATGTAATTATTATACCTGTTATATAAGTAGTGAAGTGCCCAATACACTCCCTCTTCTTGCCATTGTGATGTAAATAAGCACCGTAAGGTTGCAACATCCAAAAACGTGGCTGCCGACACCTGGAAAATAGTTAAGCAGTCAATAATTAATCAGAATAGGCACTGTGGACTGATGTAGATATTATATGAGGTATAAAATACGCTAAATATATGTATGCACTGATCTGAATACTAACGTTTCCTTGTTTGGCTGTCGGTGGTTTTTCTGTAGACGTGGGAGTACCTTTGGGCCCTCCGCCTCCACCGCCACTATCTGATAGAGATTCTTTATCTGATGAACTGCAAAATTTAAGTTAGTATACTTAGGTATTTTAAAAAAAATGTCTCCCCTCCACTAGGAATTTCTCCTGTGTTGCGGGTGCGTTAACACAAACATGAAATACCACATACACAATCACCCAGACTCGGGACAAACATCTGCGGATGGCACTATTTTTTTGCCCCGTGCGGGAATCGAACCCGTAACCTTCAGCAGTCTAATAGCTTAGCCACTGCGCCAATCAGGTCGTCATAATCAAATATAGTATATAATGATATATTATATGTTTGTGTATAAAATGAAATGTGATAGGAACCTAAAAAAGTAGGTTTCCTGACTTACTTTGACACATTAAGTAAGTACTCTAAGAGCTAGATATACATATATCTGCTTTTTTTAAATTCTGTCTTGTAATTACCTCATCTTGGTGATTTGTGGCAACGGCTTGATCCCGGGCAAAGCCTGCTTCGTTGCATCGGTTTTACGAAGTTGAAATATACTGGGGTCAGCTGCATACACCGTGTAGGCTTCTTTGACAGCACCTCCAAAATTTTGTTCCGATGGCAAGCGATAAATAAACTAAACAAAGAAATTTCCAACTTAGTTTTTCTTAGGATATTGACTGTGACAACTAACTATTGGCGTTCATATCCAAAGTTGTAATATTACGTAGATACTTGAGAATAAACAAATTAATAGACTCAGTTTTTCTTTCCACAATAATAGAATACTGAACTTTATTTAAATTTACCCTATGTAATCAGAAATGTCTTTAGGCATTTTTCATATTTGTGACCGGTTTGGGTTTTTATCTGATTTAAACCTTATTACTTTGTTTACCTCTATAGTTAGATAGGCTAAGACAGCGCCCTCTAGGCTTTAAAATGCGTGTTTCTACAGGTATATTTACCACATGTTCTTCTTCAGTACTTGAACTCTCTTCAGGAATAGTTTCAGGGAATATAGTGTCTTTAGGTGACGAGAGCCATGGCTCCTCTTCAGTGCTCGCTTGTTTAGATGTCACTTCAGACTGGGTCATTGACATATTTTGACTTGGTGGACTACCGGTTACATTACCTTCCTCTTTAGATAATTTCCCTGCAATAGGTGACAATATGTTGTAAAGTTATGAATATGTATCAAATATAATATATTATAATTACCATACTTATAAAAAACCAAGCCATGAGTATAAAAAGTTCATATGCATATGCCCAAGGATGCTAAATACCTAATAAACCAGAAACAGGCGTAAGTAATAAATATAATAAAAATCCAGCGGGGTCAGTCCAGGGGTAGCAAGAAATGATGTTAAGGAAAAGTACCATAAATTATAGTCATTAGTAATAAAATTACTAAAGAGTAAAAATATGATATGTTTCTCTACATACGTCCCATAAACACGTCGCCTGGTTGATGTCTCTTGGAATACTTGCCACCTAGAGGCTTGGGCTTTGGCTTGACGAGGGTTGTGAAACAGGGCGCTTCTGGATGCCTGAACTCCCACATAGCTTGCCACATCTTTAGGCCATTCTCTAACCGATAGTTGTTAGTGAAGTCAGATTCTTTCAGGTGGTGAGATAGTGGTGCGAACAGGAACACAAAAAGCTGTAATTGTAAAAAATAACAATAAGTTTCAGAACGTTTTTGCCATTCAAACTGGCAATGCCGTCAGCCTTTTGGGCACCCTACCAGTCGACATCAATGAGGAGGAATACTTTGATGCATAATTTTTAGTTTTAATTTTTTCTTTTGTATATATTTATTTTTTAATGTAGGTGTGTAAATAAGTTAAGCTTAAGTATGTTGTATAATTGAGAAACTTAAATAAATGGGAAGTACTAAAAAAAAAGTTACAGAACATAATTATATTTCAGTACTAAAAAAAGATAGTGACATAAACTTACCGTCAAAGCAGGAATAGAGAACAGATAGTGGAACGGATTTGAATAGAAAATACTATTCTCATAGTCACTTTCAATACATTCATCAGATGCGTCAAGTAGGATCCAGTGTAGAGTATATAGCAGCTTTGTTTCTACATTTCCCAAAGACTGCATGTTGTCTTTTACTCTGAAAATAAGGCCATATGATTAAGAGTACAATTTTCATTCCACTTAACTTAAACAGCTTATCCATAATTATGTTCTGTAAGTATTTTTAAAATTTCTTAAGTGTTCCAAAGTGCTATACTCAAGAATACACATTACATGTTATTTGTGAGTTTGTTCTCACATCAGCTACCAAAAAGTCATTATGTTTATCATTTTCAGAAGATGTCTACTGTTGAATAAAGGCCTCACTCTTACGTAAGGGGATAGTTTTTGCTTGATCTGTGTTATTTAGGTCTTATATATTTACCTGTTGTGTAACAAAGCTGCCAATGCATGCATCACATGAGGCAAGGATGCTTGAATAAGCCGCCATCGTGGAATGGATTCTATAGCCTCTGCTAGGCTAATAGATAGACCAAACCGGAGATTTTGTACCAACACTTTTTCAAACGACTGTAATTAATCATTTAAATCATACAACTTAATAGGCACATACACAAGAAATTTAATGAATTGTTATATTTAAAAACAACCAAAGGAGAAATTTTTAACATACTAATGTATTTATTAGAGTTAAGACAAGGTGAGAAACTTACTTCAGAGAAAAGTTCTTCAGTTTCATTTATAAATACAATATTCATCCCTTCAACTAGAAGCTAACTTTTAAGATTATCACTAACTTCTTAAAATACTAATATTAAAAAATATATATTGAGAGGCGTACCTTACAAGCTTCTTTTACTTCCTGAGAGGTCAATGAAACATATTCAATAATGTTAGTTTAAGTCATAATTTAATAATAAAAGAACTTGGATAATATTTAGTTTCACATTTTTCTATTTCACTTCAAACAAAACATAATAAAACTTTTGGGCACCCTACCAGTCGACAGCGATGAGGACGAATACTTTGATACATAATTTTTAGTTTAAATTTTTTATTTTTGTATATATTTATTTTTAAGAATTGTAAATAACCTTGTAAATAAAAAATTATATTGCTAAAATACAATTTACATCGACATGTAAGGAAAATTAAGTTTATAATGTAAACATGTCAAAGTCAAACTGACATTCAAAGTGTTGTTTGGATTTTTGTCAGATCTTGTGACTAACAGAAATGTAGAACATGATGTATAAAATAATGTTTTTATCAAGATTTGTTTATCGTCATACAGTTTCTTTTGCTTTAAATCTATTTATACCAATAATTATTATACTATTATATGGTTATAAATGAAACCTTAAGTGATAATCTAAATTATTTTTTATAAAGTGTTGAATGACTTCAAAAAAATCACTACTAGGAATCTAAGACTGGTATCTAATCCTGTAAGCAAGCCATTTTAAATTATGACATCAATAAATATGTTGTTTATACGATATTCATCTTATGCTAAAACGTTATAAAAGTAATAAGGTAACATATTTATTACAAAAGCTATGTCTTTGTACAAGTACAGACAAGAGTACACAATACATAACAAGAAGCACAATTATGTGAATACTTACATGGTGTCCAGGGGCACGTTGACAGAACTGCGTGTTACAAATAAGTGACACTTTACAAAACACATATTTACCAACAAAACTACAAACACGTAAAATGCAAGACACTGCAAAAAGTATTTCCCGTACCGGGAATCGAACCCGAGCCTCCTGGGTGAAAGCCAGGTATCCTAGCCACTAGACCATACGGGAGATACTGAACTGTCGATATAGTCAATGTACAATGTAAATTCTGCAAAATGTATGACCTCATAGGTGTAGATAATAAAGATTCTACCTATTAAATATAATATTATCGGCAGTACACGTTTGAGCTAAGTCCGTGATGACCACATACAGTAAATTAGTTCGTTATTATTTACTGCAAATTAAATAAAACCACATCATTAAAGACTCTTTTAGTCGCGAATAAGTGTGGTCGACTTAATCTTTATTTATATTTTGAGAAATACATTCATAGGTACACGTAGAATGGGTACTTATATCATTTTGCGTAAGAACTTAACACATAAATCAGCCAGTGTTAAGCGTATGTACACATTTTGCAAACATTTAGATTAAGGCGTCTTAAATATATTACAGAAACGTGATTATTTTGAAGGTTTACTTACCATGCACGCGGCATCGTGAACTTTTCCAAGACGCGGTCTCACAAATGGTGTAGTTTGTCTCCAAAGGAATATCTGGACGGGGATCGGCACCACCTCCTCGGTATTAGGGTCTTCTTCCGACATGTCTTTTAATAGCATCGTGAGGAAAACTTCCTGATAAAATACATTGATTGACAGATTGACTTAATCCAAAACCAGGTTTAAGTCGTACGTATGTATATTATGATAAAACAATACTAATATATTACTAATTGAAATGAAACAAAAGAAAATCCAAATAATAATATATCCTCAGAGAATAATTTTGCTGTCCTCTGGAAACTAATACACCTAAAAGGTTACGTAATTAAAGTAAGTGAAACTCATGTCATTATAGGTTGCAAACATACCTCACTTGCAGTAATTAACACATCGTACGTTAGTTATGGAAGAAACACTGTTTACATTATATGGTGACACTATGGGAAAGTGAGGGACGAAGCGAGGACCTCATCGAAGGGACGCGAGGCAGGGAATGAGGTTCCGCGCATTTGTGACGAGACTGACGCGTAGGGTTGGCGTACTCAAGTTTTTCTTGTTATGTGATACTTATTTTATTGGTGTACAAGGAATTCTATTTACTAAGTGCCTCTACGTCATGTTTGAACTGATTTTACCAGCAATACTTATGTAAATCCAAGGTAAAAACATATAGTTAAAGAATTCAGATCACATTGGCGCGCATATATTTCACATTTTTCTCTTAAAAGTTTCTCTTGTACACATTTGTAATACAATATCCTTTCACTCTTGAACTTAAGAAGTGTTTGATTGTATATTGTCTGCAGAATTTCACTCAAATATATACGATTGTAACAACCCTATAATTTTCAGCATTGATCTGTGCGCGCGGGTCGAGTGGCGGAGAGGCAGCCTCCGGTTGCTATGGAAACGGCAACATGGCTGCTTTCCGAGCAGCTGAAAATATAGGCCATACGTTCATTCAGTTATAAGTATTGATGGCACCGATTGAAAGATTAATTTAGGTTTAACACAGATTTTTCTATGGACTGCCTCGTTGGTCTAGTGGCTGCTAAGCGCGACTGCTGAGCACGAGGTCCTGGGTTCGAATCCCGGGTCGGGCAAAGTGTTACTGGGTTTTTCCATTAGGTAATTCTCAGTAACAGCACGGAGTCTGGATTTGTGCCCGGTTGATGGCAATAGGCTCGCCCCCTATTACATTGGGACCTAAAACATAACTGGCGAAATGTGGGTGTACTATATGTGCACCTCTGCTACCCCTTCGGGGAATACAGGCGTGATGTTATGTTTTCTATGGACTCTTGCTAGATTCCTTTAATACCAAACAGTGAATACCAAGTATTCTTATTTTTCTGTCTGTACGGAAACTTTGATTGTTAGATAAAAAATCTAAATTATAAGTAAAAACCAATGTTTCTTTTGCAATCACTCAGCTGTATAATATGAATAGAGTATATAATAGATTATTAGAGTTGGTACGAATTTTATTAGCATCTCAATTAACCAGTATTACTTACACTGCAGTTAACTAAGATCTTTCCGCATTGCAAGTGATTCTCCTATTAGGGGTAACCACCCCTATTATTAGCAAATATTCTACTATTAGCTTGGTTCGTTTACAACTGTGTTTTAAACGAACCAAGCTAATAGTAGAATATTATGTTCTGTGTTTATCAACCCTTACTTAAGTAATTTATTTGATACGGCCCCACATAAAATGGTAAACATATAAAGACATAGAATTAACAAGATTGGCGCAGATATCAATGTTCACTTTGTGGCAGGCAATTTACTTTATAAATAGAGACGGTCAGGGAGCGCCGGCACTAAACAGTACTCATTTTGTAGATTGTTTCCGTTAGTTGTGTCCACATACATTGTCATTTGTTTTGTTTTTTTTTATATACGTTTTTCTGAGGTATGACATTTGGTATGGCAGGACATTTGGTAATACATCATGCCGTGGTGTAAAGATTAACATAGTAAACGAGGTTGGTAGCAAGGAAGGTAGTCCAGGGTGAGCCGGACATACTGTGTCATCAGTAGTGTAGGATTTTTATTTACGAACCAATATAATAGGTACCTATCATGATCGCAGTTAGACTTTTAACCACGAAGCTAGAGTTGACTCATCATTACCAAGTCTAATGTCTATTTGAAATAAAAAGATTCGTGATGGTGATCGATTACAGAAATTACAATGTAGAGTCGTGTAGAATTTGGATATTTCCGTATAATGTAACGTAGGTAATGCATTTTACGAAGGGCTATATTTAAGTATGGTTTAGTACGAGTAGGTTATTGCGACGGTATTTAAAATCGAAGTGGGTCATACACAGAAAAGCGAGATGTGGAATATTACAAATGATAGAACGCAGATATTTAAGTTGGCATTATCTAGGACGGAAAACATACGTCATTAGGTTTTTTTCGAGAAATT
Organism: Abrostola triplasia; assembly: GCA_946251915.1. Taxonomy (NCBI): domain Eukaryota; kingdom Metazoa; phylum Arthropoda; class Insecta; order Lepidoptera; family Noctuidae; genus Abrostola; species Abrostola triplasia. The sequence goes on from OX276430.1 coordinate 6,004,303, forward strand.
CTAAGAAGCAGTCCACTGTCCGGACTTTGAAGTCCGATGGCACGTGGCGATAGGCTCTCTCAAGTCGCTCCCTATAACATGGGACAAGTGCACCTACCTTTGACAAAATGAGGGTGAGCATTGTGCAATAGTCAATGGATATGCCTAAGCATTGTTCCTTGACTGTAACCTAGGCTACAAGACTAGATGATAGATATATTGTTAATTAAATGTATCTCGTACCAAGCCGCTTGCCAAGCGTGGGGATTATGGCAACCCCTCCCTTTACTTAAGGGGGAGGCCTTTGTCAAAACTGTTTGGTCAGGTTCAAGATGACTGTAAGCTGATATTAGTAAGGAGAAGCAAACAGTTTATCAGATGTAAGAGATGATAAGATGGATAGGGATAGAGGTAGAGGACTCAGTAGTAGGTACTGCCGAGTCTACTAATAATATGGGTTAACCTGTTAACAAAAACTAAGTACCTACCCACCTATGTATATTAATAACAGTCGTGCGATAAGTGCGTGAAACTATCTTGAAACAACCTATATTGTCATAACCCTATAGAATTTCAATGTTTACGTTCACGTGTGACACACCTTTTCTACTGACTTTGTGTTTCATATACCTACCTATTATTATAGATATACCAACTCGTTAGTAAGTCACTAAGACAAAGTCGACAATTAGACTGAACAAGATCGCGTTAGATAAATCTTGTGGTTAGATTTATATCCTACTCCTGGTTCATAACAGATTATTCTGTGATACAATCACGAAACTTCAACAAAAATAGAACGAGGTTGAAGTTTTAGAATATATGCAACATACTATAGCTATTGGCTGGGCGTTACCGAAATAGCGACGTGGTGTTTTGAATGGAAAATGCTTTTTACGTATTCGAGAAACTTTATGATACAATCAGGAAACTTATTTCTAGAAATCCTATTAGAAAAATGTTCATACATAATGCCATAAAGTAAGTGAATTAGAAAGGTATACTTTCAAACTTTATTCAATCATGGATAAATAGTTCAATAAATAAGCTCCCTATTTTCTACTAACGACACTAGTCCATACTGAGCTGTAGTAACTTGCTTATACTTATATTTAATAAAATCAACTTCCAACAAAACTATCTAATAATATATTGAAACGTATTCGAGAAACCTTCATTAAATCTGAAGTAACAAATTCAAGTAAAAGTAGGTATAATGATTACAAATAAACTACGAATTCTACATACTCCTTAAATACTGGCTGAAGAAATGTAAATTATAAAAATAATTATAATAAATGTTAATGTCATGAAAAATAAAGTTAAAACTGTCAAGATGACAAACAGAGAAGGTGTGTTCTTGGATTTAGATTTATTATTCATGTTATTTGATCTATATTTTTAGGTACGTATTGTTACAAATTGTAAAGAATTATTAGTTAAACCATTACTGCATTTTTCTATGTGCAGTTGACGGTGAGCCGGCCTGCGACCCGCGTCTTGCTGCTTTGTTGGCAGTTCATCTTGTCAGTCAAATTTTAGATGAAGCATACGTCATAGCAAATTCTGGTCGTGAACCAGGTAATACCGCTATAATGTATTCTATATGTAACGACAATGAAATAAGTGTTAGGAATACTTAACACGCCCATTGTTATTAAGTAGGGACTTTCATATCTATATGTATTTCACCGAAGGGCCACAAGTTGAACTGAACTCTGAACAAGTTGTGGTAGACCGAAAAGCCGAATGACCTTTGTAGAGCGACTTGAAATAGGTTAGACCGTTAGAGTATAGGAAGCCGAAATTGCTAGGGCTCGATTAACGCTTCCGCAAAAACTGCAGCGGCTCTTACTGCAGCGCTTTCTACTTTTGCCAGTTTTGGTCTTATTGTATTATGCGATGTCGTGCGATTGTGTTGTCACACTTCAGTTCTCTATTTCATTGATGAACATAAATTTGCCGTAGAGTTATTTAATAGAATTTTAGTAATGAAAAGCATCTTACGCTTAATTAACGAAACATATATACAATTTTTATAGATTCGTTTTAATCGTAGAGTTATAATTATATACAACTAATTTAACAGAAGGTGAACCGTGGAGTTATCAGTCAATGTTAACAAAATTTGAGAGTGATAAACAGTGCGATGCTGATGATGAAGATACATCGTTTGAGGCGTCAAAGGGCGACAGCGACATAGTGAATGAAAATAAGATGGAACATGTTGCCAATGTAGTTGCTACATCGACGCCGCAAAAAGTTTCAGGTAATTCTCACTCAGGTAATATTTTAGTCGCATGCCAATTTATTTAAACCCAACCTAAACCTAGTTCAGTCTACTTAATAGCCAAATTTTGCTTAACCGCTTAGTAAGTATAGTTCATAAAATGTTTTAAGCGTATTATGTAGGTTTAATTGCAGATGATTGTCAAAAAAATAAGCCTGAATCTAGTTATATAGGACAAGGCGATGAAGAATTTGAAACGGTAAGCTTTTGGGTCAATTGATTTTGTGAACATGCAAAATTTTGTAATTTCAAAATAATAATGGTAGATAATCCATTTTTTTAGCATCAAGACGACATAACAAAGTCAACAACAATGTTTAATAATCATCTTTTCGATATGAGCGAGGTTGAAAAAGTTATAATTTGTGATGACACTGATATCATACCGAGTGATCCTGAACTAAATGAGGTGGTTATTCAAGCTCTGAACAGATTAATGGAATCTATTGGTATGACATTTGATCAACCAACTCAGTCAGTGACTAGTGCCGTGCCAATGGAGAGGTCATCTAGTACCGACCATTCCGATTATTCGTTTTTGACTGATGCGTTCGCTGAAGACATTGGTAGAGATATGGCATTTTACATACGCGATGATGGGGCTGGGGATGTCGATGTAAACCACGCGCCTTCGCATTTGGTTCCTTCTGTTCAAATTAGAGAGGTAATATTATCTAGTTCGGTAAATACTGAATTTATAAGTATTACTCCAACGCTTTATTATTTAATTGCTATTTCTGTTCCTTTTAATTAATTAAACTTGAAAACTTTTTGACTTTCCTAGTTCTGAAGTTATAAATTATAACATTCTAAATAATTTAATTTAGTTTCTTATCCTGTATCTATTTATCTTATTAGTTATGCGACGAAATTCCTGAAAAGTTAATTGAGAACAATGACGTCGCTCGGTATGAAAATGCATATCTTACTTTAAATCGTGAGTAAAATGTATTTTTTCTATCCTTACTTAATTTCTATTTCGATAATATTTTATTAGATTATTCATCAGGTGATTACGAGCAATGCTCAGAAGATGAGGTCGATCCTATTTTAGAAGATCCGAAAGGTATGACCCTTCAAGAAGTGGAATTGATGACTGCAAACACGTCCGATGAAAACTTATCTATACGTCATGAACATGAACCACATTGCTGCGTGAGTATGAGACCCTTTATTCAATACTAATGATATAATTAATGGCAAAAGTATAAAATATTATACTTGTTATTTTCTCGAATATCTCACCTTTTGTTACGTATAACGTAATATCAAAGTTATAGGAAATGTAGCAAACTATAGGATTATAATTTTTTTGTCCTTTAGCCAAAAATGAAGGAGCTAGCGGCAACTTCCGCTGTCTCTGCAGCAGCGAGTGGATCAAGGAAAAGCTCATTGGTGAGCCGGTGTCGTTCTACAGGCGCTAGGCTTTTAGCTTGCCTCAGAGGATGGTGGAGACGTAGGACACCTGGGAGGCGCAAGGTCCGTGTTTTGTAGTAAAAAAAATTATCAATATATTTTTCTTCCATCGACTTTTTCTTTAGGATAGACCGTTAGAGTATCTTAACTTCGATGATCGGATATCTGAGATATTTTTCTCCGGATTATTTTTAAAAATCTCAAAACAGAAACAATCTCTTTAGTTTACCTAGAAGTGGGCTGAGGAAGCGACCGCCAAAAAATGTGTATGTTGACGATAAATATAAATAAAACAGTACAATATTTACGCTTGACATTATAAACTATAAATTATATTACTCATCACTGCCATATGTCCGCCCTCAATGTATGTATGAGCCTAAATAGCAAACTTGGGCTCAATGTGAAAACTGAACATGAGATCAAGTAACTAGTATAGTTCCTGCAGTCACTTTAAAATTCTTCATACCGTATCCTATTTACATGCCATTTTTACGTTTGGAAGATTTTTTATTGAAAGGAGGAACACAATATTAATATTATACTTAGATACCTACTCGGTTTTGGTTTAGCCTTTGAATGTACATATATTATGTCTATACAGAGCTTATCACAGCTCCAAGCTACAAGAAGATCTCGCATGAGATCAACTCAAAATACCAGCCGTTACCGTGTAACCTAATTATGTCAATTTTATTTTTTCTTTTTAGGAAAATCGAGTTCCCTGCCCACCTCGTGGATTATGTCCTTTATCCCCGGATGCCCGACGACGTGCTGCCAGCCTGCTAGATCAACGTATGCTACGGTCACCTTCACCTAACCGTGCTCATGTATGGAAGTTTAATACGGTCAATGAAGCCTTGGTACATTCCTCACATTGGAAGGACTACACTTTCGACATCAAACCAGACGAATGCGGCGAATACTAACTTATCAACAGCGCAAATTCGACCTTTTTTCTTAATAATATAATTTTGATTATCTCATGGGAATAAAGGTTAAGTGACCACATTTTGTTTGAATTTTGAAAACGAATTACATCATTTATCTTAGGAATACATAGATCGTATTACGCAGCTGATGACAAATAGGTAGGTACACTTGATAATTGCCAAACTGCAAATTTCGAACATATTTAAGACACCTTCATTCCACAGAGCATGTACCGCAAAGATACGATCGAAATAGTTTAGCATAAATGTACATTTACCATTACAATTGGCGTTAGCACGATATCCACATTCAGGGCAGGTGAAAAATCATTTTGTCTCTTTCACACTTGTTAGAGTGGTGTGTGTCCGAAGACGCTATGGAAACGGACCGACTCCGCCGAAAATAGAACGGTCGCGGATTCCTGGGCTAAATCTCAAATATCCAGACGGGTGCGCCATCTAAGCCAGTTAAAACAGTCCCGCGAAAAGTTACCGAGCCCCACTTCTTGTCTGAACGTCTGCCAGTGAAGACCGGGAGGGAACCAACTAACACCACACAAAATGGTGAGTCACTGACGTCAGTGAAAATGTGGAAAGGTGTTCAGTGAGAAAAATGGACTGTTAGCTTAGCAAGTGATTTGATACGAAGCAATACGTAAAAGTACACGCGTTTGTTCCTCGTGCAAGTTATTCCGCAGACCGGATGCTCGCGAGCGATTTGGATATGTTCACTGCACCATCCGTAAAATAAATCAGTGTTGTGCTTACAAACCAGTGAAAGAAGATAGTATCGTATAACCCGACACAGACCTGCTTATACACAAATTGAGCAGCCAAGCTGTGAATGCACACCAACTAATACCCACACTATGCATGGCAACAGTTACATACAAGGAAATAACGAAATGTTTTTGGTAATTTTCAGAGCGACCTCAGCAAGAACGACGTTGAAAGTGAGTATGAAGAACTTTTTGTTTACTCCTAACAATTAAATTATTATTAATGATTATTTATTAACAGAGGATGCATACTTGACTGAAGTTCACCTGGATGTGATAATACAAAACTTTTATCCACTAACATTACTAGAATTCTAAAACATCGTTATTTCATGATTTTTTTAGGTGGATTTGTTTGCATTCGTATAATTATTTCTGTAATCGATAAATAACGAAACATTACATAAATGAAACGAGAGTGAGGAACATAACATCTAAGTTTAGCTTCGTTTCTCATAAAAGGTGCGCGTTACTAAGAGACGGCAGCAGCGCCAGTGGCACGGCCATGCTGCGCGCGCGCTGCGTTCCAAAATTAAACTCATGCGTCACGTGATCCCGAATCGCCGCCCGCCCAAACAGAGAAACTCCACTCAGATTTCACTGCAAGCGTGCTTCGTATGTTTTTGCGTGGGAATCGAAAGTCTATCAACATGGACCATGTTTAATATATGCAACGAATATCTAGTTCTAGGATTGCAAGCACTGATAAATCAGCTGTCATTATCAAGGTCGGTAAATGATCTTGAGTCAGCTGATGCTTATGACACTTTACGCAAGTGTCAAGTTATGTTCAGCGGTCTAATTAATATTCTAAATAATCATAAAATATTGACAAATAAAATCGTTATTAGGTAAAAAATAATGATCTTCCATAAACTTATGAAACAAATACAAGTTAATATAAATTATATCAGTGGAAATGGAATTCGGTATTATAAACAAAAATATTTAATTAGGAGATTTTAAAAAGACTTCGTCGTTGGACTTAGTTAAATTTAGGATACAGCTTCAATCGGGCTATTATTAGAATGTGACTCAGGAGTTCACGCGGAATATATTGAAACATAACGTGGAAAAGTATTATTCTGGGCGAAGAATGTCCGCCCACGCACCGCCCCGCGCTCTACCTGAACTAAACAAATCGTATTTTCCAGAACGATCTAGTTTAATTTTATATCCAGCATACATAATCTATGATACTATGGAATAAACAGTGGGTTTTCAAATTAACGATATTCAATTTAAAATTTCTGTCAAAAGAAAACATAATATAGAATTAATTAAATTTAATCCTCGTAGGCATAAGAAAAGTCAGGCAATAAGATTTTTAATCAATACATACTTGTCGTTGTCAACATAATATGTAGTTTCTTACTGGCCGTATTGATTAAAGTTACCTTTCAATTTAATAAATTACAATATACGGTCTTAAACAACCCTTAGGAGTGGTAGTTAGGCGTAACATACACAGATAAGTTATTTCTTTTAATTCAAACGGAAAGAATAAACAATACCTTTTCTATTACTCAGGGGCATCCTTCGCCTTCTCAATCTACGACTTCGAGGGTGCCGGCAAGATCGACGCCTTCAACCTCGGCGATGTCTTGAGGGCGCTCAACTCCAACCCCACAATGGCCACCATCGAGAAACTCGGTGGTACCAAGAAGAAGGGCGAGAAGCAGCTTACTGTAAGTACCATCTTTGACTTGTTACTAACTTTGACTTGATAATTCACTATAATCATCAAGATGAAGATGATTACACTTAAATATGTGTAGCAAAATTAAAAATCTCTTGTTATGTTTCAGCTTGACGAGTTCCTTCCCATCTACAGCCAAGCAAAGAAAGACAAAGACCAGGGACAGTACGAGGACTTCCTGGAATGTCTGAAACTGTACGACAAGAACGAGAACGGTCTTATGCTTGGCGCCGAGCTTACCCACACTCTCCTTGCGTTAGGTAAGGAGATAGGCAGATACAACAGCTATTTATTCACACGCCCAACAATTTAAGACTTCTCCGAGATTTATACAGATAACAGGCAAAACTGACAATGCCAGCCGGGTCGAAAATTTGATTTGCAAATCTTACCTGTGCTAGATATACTTGACCGATATTTTTCTCTCGATCGGTAAAGCTATTTTTACATTGAAAAGCTTTAACATGTCAATAAGATAAATTGGCATCGACTTCATTTCCAGTTGGACGTGAACTAAAATTACTTGGCTAGAAGCCATTATGAACGACGTTTAAAAATAATGATTTGTGTGTCAATAGAGATTACTTTGATTCGGGTTTCTATGTGATAAAATAAGTTTAACAATGTGTTATTGTTAATTGTTTTTAACTGAAAAGTAGCTACGTAATTAGTTTTTATAGTATATCAAAAATCTACTCCAAGTGACGTTAATGTGCTAAGATTTAACTAGTGGTCGGAAAGACCACAATGCGACTGTCACCGTGGCATAAAAAAAATGAGAGAATGCGGACAGTTTTCATTGCCTGCATATTCCTAAAATCTTCATTTTTATTCGTCAGGTGAGAAACTGGAAGATGCTGAGGTCTCAGAAGTCACAAAGGACTGCATGGATGCTGAAGATGACGACGGCATGATCCCCTATGCACGTAAGTATATTTTTGTTTTGTTATCAGCCTGTGATGTCCCACTGCAGGGCAGAGGTCTCCCTTTTTGCGTTGAACGATATATTATTTTATGTTTACATTACTACACAGTTTGAGTATAGTATTGATTTGATTTCTTACATTATGAATTCGTACACTGTTTGTTTTCCCCCAATGTACATAAAGAGCACCATGTAGTACCTACTAAAAACATATTATTATTGTTTCACATATCCAATATTTCGCACGCACTGAACAAATACACATTCAAAGATATTTTCCATAATTTGTTGACCCTATTTCCAAATCATTACTTCTTAAAGTAAGTATTTAGTACGACCCTATTCGTTCCCCCAACCTAAATGTTAGCATGAGGGTTAGACCATTGTGTTGTGTGTGACCCCTTGTCTTACCGACTTTCCATTTACAGCATTCCTGAAGAAGGTGATGGCGTAGAAGGCAACACATCTCGTCATATCTTTAGTTATAAGATCGTAAGTGAAACTCTGTAGAGACTAGCTGTCTTCAATTATCTTCGTTTCTGCTTATTGTTGTCTTAAGCTTTATAATATTGTTCTGCTGTTCTGTGACTCTATTGTTATTACTATCTGTTTTACTGCTTTACATTCTACTTATCTTATACTTATCTGTTTCTACTATTACCTAACCAATATTTACAGAATACTATCTATTCTTGTCATCATTTTCAGCCTGGCCTTAAGTTTATAACGCATTATCTGCAAATAATACGTTACCTAATTGTGTTTTATGTGGTGCTAATTCGTGTGCATTATGTTTCCAGCGTTCCTCCGAAAAATGTGCGATGGGTGGCAGGGGCCTAAGGGTAAGGCGCCAGCGGCAGAGGCGGCGGCGGAAGAAGCACCTGCGGAGGGCTAAGTGAAAATCGGCTGCGCCGGCGCCCGCACGGCGGGTGTCGTGCCGCGCGTGCTCAAGCCTGCGTCGTCGGCGCCCGCCGTGCGCAGCCTACGCCCCACCCTCGGTTACATCAATACCCCGTATACGCCATCTTAGATACGGACTACCCCCTTTTTTATACGAATATAACATCTATGCACAACCATTTTGTACAACTTTCTACCTATGACTGTACATACTAAAGTAAGATTAAATTAAACATACTGTTAAAACACGTTGTACGTGTCTTTTAAATTATTATTATTTACTAAGTACGTTTATAATGACAAAAATACAAAAAACCGTAAATTATTTTATAATAAACTATTAAAAGTTCAGTCTGGTGTTATCTTCAATGAGTTTATTGTATGTTTTGTTTTCTGGCAAAAATACAAATTAGATAGATTAAAAATGCACAGTGTTCCGGAAAATTAAATGCTATCTTATCACTTAATTATTAAAGTTTAAATGGGGCTTTAGATTCTGACATCAGATATTATTGGATACCTAATTTAGCCCATGAATTTATTAGTTGCTACTTCAAATATCAAGCTCTATCAACTGTAGGTCCGTTCTGACAATGGTTACAGAGGTTAAGTACGCTAGTGCACCTCATTACTTTTTTCTGGCTTGGGTTATGACGAAAATTATTCATGCAGATAATACAAGATTTAATCTACTTATTTATGTTGATTTGCGTACTAGTAAAAATTGGTCATCAGTTATTTAACGTTACCTAAATTGATTAGTTAAAAAAAAATTAGGTAGTCCGCCATTTATTTTCAGAAAGTTTGGTAAGTAAAAGGCCAACCTAGCAGTACCAGAATGAAGAAAGAATGAAACAATATGCCTAGGAATAACACTTCACAATGTGAGAATAATAGAAGGAAAATTTAATTGACTATTGGTAGATATTGTAAGTATTTGGCTCTATTGGAATAACAAGTTTACAATGAAAGATGATAGGTTGAATAGTTCAGCACCGCAAGGAACGTTATTGGCGGAATCTACTCTTGTTAGGCTTTTCACATCGAGGACTACAAGTATGATCTTAGTATTTGGCTGTATTTGTTTGACAGAAAGTACTTTAAAATAACTGTCAATAATAGAGACTTCTGCAGACATTACACTTAAAAAATTCTTGCATGGCTCTGCATAAATTACCCAGTTACAGTTTTTAGATTGAGGAACAATGGTATACATCTTTTAACTGTCCGATTATCTTTTATCCTAGAAATGGAACATAACATCACGCCTGTATTTCCCGAAGGGGTAGGCAAAGGTACAGTAAGATACAGTACCCCACATTTTGCCAGTTATGTTTTTAGGTCCCAATGTAATAGGGGGCGAGCCTTCAACCGTCATCAACCGGGCACAAATAAATAATAATTATATTCTTAAGAAAGTATAATTATACCATTAATACTTGCACTGAGCCTTGATAAACCCTCTGGCCAATATACTCCTAATACTGTTGCTGATATAAATTGATGTTGGATGCACAACATTCAAAAGTTTACAATAAACAGGCTTTTGATCTCGTAACAACATATGTGGCAAGCAGTTGAAACCTCTGGAAATAAAGGAAATACGCATTTTTTATTCAGTATATTAAGGACACAAACTGACCCTTAAACGAATCATAAAATATTAAAACAACATAATACGAGTACCTACTAGTTAAAATTTAGTAATTAAGTATTACATTATTACTGTTGTAGGTTATTTAAACAGACTAATATGATGATATGGAGCATCCAGGCACAATATACATAGATCTCTCTCACTAACACTATCAGGTTTCGATGGAATACTGTCCGCCTCCATTGCTGCTTCCTGAACATTTGCAAAGTACTTGGAGAGAATATGTTGTATGCAACTATGAGGATTAACCTTTTGTACTGCGACAATAAGGCCTCTTAGTTAAAACATTATGAAATGCTTTGCTTATTAAAGTTGGCATCGCACTATCCTCCTTACTAGTAAACTTAATAGTTTTACAGAACTAAATTACATGGGTTTTATTCACTGAGAACAATAATTCTTATAAAGAGGTAAGTAAGTATTGTAACATTGAAAACACAGGAATACCTTTGAGAATAACTTAACAGATTTTGAAATTATGCTAATACAGTAGCTGAAAATTATTCAACTGAATAATAAATAAAGCAAAAGGAAGGACTTCCATTAATATTTTACTAGGTTACGCGACAGCACTGTAAAAGTGTTGTTTTAAATTAAAATATTTATAATGCTAGAACTTTGAACATTACATAAACTTATAAATTAAACCAATATCTATTACCGCTATTGATTTATATACCTTTGTTCCTCGAGAACCCATTTAAAATCAGGGGCACCTTTTGGCTTTGTTTGCCAAAATATTCCCTAACATCTACGCCAGAGAAAATGGCGCGGAAAATGTTTTCCCGGCATCAATAAAGGCGTTCGGCTATTATCGTTGAACGTTCGGATACACTCGGCCTTTGCAAAGTGCGAAGCTGTTAAATTGTGTGGCCAGCCTTCAAATTTGACCGATTACGGTGGTAAAAAGGAGAGTTTGGAGAAGACATTATGGGAGTGCTGTCCTTCATTGTGGCGTTCTAAGAGGGAGGCCTTTGTTCAACAGTGGACGTCTTCCGGCTGATGATGATGATGATTATGGGAGAGAAAACTGCCTTTTATGCTTGGTATGCTTAATATGGATAAGATTACGAATCCTCTATGTCTAGCAAACTCTGTTTTGATTTGATATATATTCTTATAAAAAAATGATTTTTATGTGTCGACTGTAGTGTAGTTTGCAGTAGATTTATAAAACAAAAAAAAAACAAAAATTAGTTACAACATTTCCCGAATCATTTCAGAAAGGCCAACATAAAACCGTACTAAGTCATAACATTGTTTGAATTTTAGTATAAAAATCTATAGAAATTTAGAGTAACATATTATATACAAGTAAGTGGCAAATATATTTCTAATGATTCCACAAATATTGCTTTAAAATATAAGCAAAAAATGTTTCAATAAAGAAATTAAGAAACAAAAGAATTATAATGGGGAGTTTCGTAACTCGAGTGTGGTAGCCTCGCTCCGGACTCGCTCCTTGGCAGAGCGCTACAGAGTAAGGCAGTGTTCAGTATTTATCTCGTAGGCGAGCGTGCATCGCGCTCCGTGCCTCTTGTGTTTACGTTTCGTGTGTGACCGATTGCTCAGTGATAACGTGAGTGTGCCGGTAAACACAGCGTCCTTACTCCTATCAAGTAAGAAACTACACATTTTATTACTAAAACTGTATTTTTTAAATTGAATATGAAAATAAATAACGTAGTATCTCTGCCAAAACAGTTTTGAACTTGACGAAAAATATAAAGACGTTGTTCTATTTAACAGATTATGTAAATGTAATTGTGTGGTAAAGCGGTATTTACGTGTGATGATCGTCTTTTATTTAATAATGCCGGTGGGAATGTTGACACTTATCCCCTCGTCGCACATCCATTTATCAATTTGTACATAATTTACGAGGTAGACATGTAGGTAATATGTTTGTATGTGTAGATTATACTAAAGTATTTTACAGCGTTTATCGCGCACACAATTAACAATGATATCTAAACCAGTTGCTGATTGTTGTTACAATATACTAAAAATAATGTGCTGTATTCTTAATACAAGTTTTCTTTACATTATTTTGTTATTGATTGCCATTTATATTAGTAATAGTTATCTCGGGTTTGATTCATTCGTTTTTAATAGAGATAACTTTAAAGAAAATTTAAATCTAGAGAAAATTAATCAACTCGATGTGATAATGCTTTATTTTTGAAGCATGCATATATACATAGAGTATATACTTTTAATTATGTATTCTTAACTAGGTTGGATACTAGAGTTTAGGCAAATGCAAACGGATGTAATAATTAAAACAGCGCAGTTTATTAACGCATCCTAAATAAATTGCATTTCTAATGGACCAACATTTTAAATACACCTAACACGCTTATCTATAACATTTCAGGTTCGGTGCCTATATCAGTACTTTCGCAATGGCGGATGTCAAAGAGAACCTAGACGCAGCGAGCAAACTTGTGGACAAACACAACACAGGTAAACAAACCCTAGAAAATAAATGAAACTGTTCTTTTCTACCACTGTACCAAAAGTCTAGAGACAGACACACTCAGACAAGTTGAACAACTTCATACTTTACGTTGGTCTTTTGACTAGAATCTACACGTAGAGTTCGGTAGAGTCTTTATTAGACTTCAGTAGAATATAACATACTGTAGTAATTATTATTATCATCATTTAATTCAAGTAACAGGACTCATAAAGTAACATTTTTTTAGAAATATGTTAGCACAAATACCTAATACTATTATAAACGCTTAAGTTTGTAAGTATGGATTGATGTTCGTTACTCTTTCACCTAAAAACTATTGAATGGATTTTGATGAAATTTAATGGAGGTAGGTGACACCCTTGATTAACATATAGGCCACTTTTATCCAGAAAAAATGTAGAGTAACACCGCGGGGCGCAGCAAGTTAAATATAAATTAAATTAATTGAATTTTTACTATTACTTACTCTAGGGCTACTACTAGCGCAGCAGAGAGTTTATAACGTAGTTCTACAAACATCTGACTGGAGTTGTTTGACTGGTCGGCCCCCTATTTTATTATTGGGGTCGCAATTGTAACAAATATGGCGAGGGCCAGGTCGGTAAGCCAGTAGCAATTTTTTTACATTGCAGTTATCAACGAGTCTTTCTTATCCATTACGGAATATAGCACATTTTGCGTTGGTTTGTTTTATAACAATTTGGTTTATCATTTGGCGTCTAATAATATAAACTTTCCCTTACATAATTTACATTAGGAATATCTCTTATAATGTATTTATACCGCTTTAGGAAATAAGTCTATCTCCTTTTGAATACTGCAAGTCCTTTTTTCTCGCACTAAATAAAAAAAAAAAAAAAATAAAAAAAAAAAAAAACATTTTCACAAAACTGTTTAATTTATTGCTAATATGACAAGTCTGACCTTTTGCAGTCTTTTACTATTTAATATCCATCCTGGTGCAATCAATTATTTAGCTTAAAATAAACTTAGACAGTCGAGATGCATATTGGTACATGTTGTCTCAATATGTCATGTGATGCTTATGCTTATAATCAAAGATTTCCATGAATTTCGAAACGTAAGTTTAATTTGCTGCTTTAAAAACAAACCTAGGATAATAAAACTTAATATATAATAATATCTACTAGGTATTTATAACACTTATGGTTTATTCAGAGTTTAGACGATTGATTGAATCAATCATTTATTCGTCAAACAATCTGTTTAAACAGATTACAACTATAAAAAAATTGGTTGTTGGTACAATACTTATATTTAAAATTAAATTAATGACAAACGTTCATATGTTTTTACTGCTTTTGGTGTTAAGTCGTAAAGTAGTTTTTTTGATATGATGAGCTTAGTTTAATTCAAAGTTTGGTGTGAAAAAAAACTTAAGAAGTTTTTTAATACGTCAAAGTTATTTTCGTTAAGACCTAAGACGAACTACTTGGATCCTATATCTATGGTTAAGACTAACCATAGACGAGGAACGAAGAACTTTAAAAAAATAAACTACAATCAGTATAAACCATCTTGTCTAGAAAAGATGAAATGAGCTCAAATCACTAGGTTACATTAAGGACACATCGATCATAATAAAAATCTACGAACGTGCATTGCAATGCAGGTGGCAGATAACGTCACTGCCATATCATCATGATTCATTTGCAGGACACTCAAAGAACCGGTAGAGGCGAGTTATCGCTACAATTAATTTATATGAGGTCAAATTAATGTCTTAGGTAATATCAATGTAATCGCTGGACATAGTATTTACGATACGCATATATAAACTAGATGCATAAAGCAGTAGACCGGGCTTTGTGGCGTACATTAAGAGAGGTCTATGTCCAGCAGTGGACTGCAAAGGGCTGCATGAAGATAATATATAAACATTTATTACTTATAATTGATACGAAAGCATCTATTAGCTATTCAAGTATTCCGTAGAGTATACACAACAATAATAAAATTGAGGAATAAAAAATTGCAAAGTGGTATTTTATTTATCATAAATACAGTGAGCATGTTCTATAGTGTTAATTAAAAAGAGCTTACCCTAATGATGACACCTACAAAGGTACATAACATTATGGCGTATGAAGTCGTATCTAGGGGCCCAGCATTGGACAGCCCCACTTCATACAATGCGCTCAGGATTCTTTATGGGCCGCTATGCACCCTGCTCAAGATAGAGGCACATCTTTTAAGGATAGGAAACGTAAAACGATCAAGCCTGGCCTTCGCAAATATTCCTGGTATATTACAAAATCGTGGCAGCCCTAACAACATCCTAAACGCTAATTTTAATGCCTACCAATATAAGGCCCTAAGATAGTCCCCTGAGGAAAAAAAGAGATCGAATGTTGTTGAAGTAGCGACAAGCCAATCCAAACTTTCCATTGTAAAGTTTAAGTTCTACATGCTGCTGTTAAGTGCTGAGCGTTGCTTTTAGTCGATGCACTTAATGTATTGTATCCCGAAGGAAAACATACAGTTAAAGATTTACGATCAATTTGGGCATGTTAAAATTCTTTCTCTTGATCTATAACGACAATACATCTGTTTATACCCTTGGTCCTTGACTAAATGAATAAATAAATATTACAAAAATTAATAAGGTAGAAGATTAATCACTCATTAGACGTCTGAATGACATACAGATCCATTTAATGATCCTGTAATTGTAACAGATAATTGCACCGGAACTTCCTGTGTCTTTGAACAATATACACAATGTGTTGTATCTACTTGGCTGTCTTATTTTAATAATCGATAACTGAACATGGTTTAAATTATGACAAAAACTTAGGTATTTTTATCTTTTAAAACATACTGTTTCAATATTTACTTATTAGCTAAAGGTGTAACGCGAAATACAAACGATTTATGAAATAAATAATTATATTTGACGAAGTCTTTAAATTATGTTCGTTGTAAAATATTGTCACTTGTGTCAATGTCTATGTGTGTTTTGACCACTTTAACCATCTCCCGTATGGTCTAGTGGCTAGGATACCTGGCTTTCACCCAGGAGGCTCGGGTTCGATTCCCGGTACGGGAAATTATTTTTGCATTTCTTAGCGTTATACTGAACGATTGTTTGTATCGTTTATATTGTTTTTATCGTTATTATGTCATCTATACAAATATACATTCAAATATTGGTGGCGAGCTCGTCACGATTAGGTGTAATCTATTATAATCATTTTATTGTTAGCGATGACAGCGGTTATAGACGTTTAAAAGAGTAAAATAAAAAACGTACTTGATGTTGTTTTAAAAGGGACTTATTCATACGGATTTTTTAAATTCAATTATGATGAGTTCGTGGTAGGTCGTTATTATCATTAGGATTAAGCAAATTACTTTTCACCTACTGTTAAATACCTACTTAGAATTTTTTCGTACGTAGTGTTCACAAGTAGTGTTCCAGAAGGACACCTACTTGCATTTGGAGATAGGAAGTCACAAATTGATGGTCATAAACCTGTAAATTAGTCGGCTCATCCCGTTGGGAATAATCGCACATTACGTAGGCGACAGCATATCAACGTCAATCCACTTTCTTGGAGCCTATCGTTCACATTCCTCCATTATTGCTCTGAATGAGCAACTATTGTAGGTAATAGAATCGTCCTAGTTTACGTCAGCATTAAGATTTATTGATACTTCACTCGGCATAACGTTATTATAGAAGATTGGTGCGCTGCCCTTGTACACAATCGGGCTTTGACTTGCATCTGTTATCATACCACCGAGTTCATCCATACATCCTAATTTATAAACAATTGGCGTGACATATTTCATACAGATTTATTAGTGTCACACAAAAATTAAAGCCATGACTGATTTATTACATTACGCAGGGCAAACAATGCAATGATCCAAATAAATTATTTATTTTAGGTACATTATCAACTCTTATATCAAAACTTTATCATTCACTTTGTTGATATCGTATCATAATACGATGAAGATGTATAAATGTGTATATGTTTCTTAATCCGTCTCTTCAAAATTGTAATTAGTTCTCAGAATTCTTTTTACGTAGATCGAGCAAATTTTGCAAAAGGGATAATGATATGATAAACGAAGTCACATAAAAAAGGCTAGTGACAAAGTACCTAGTATATCAGCGATAAGCAGAATAAGGTTTGGCCTCGTCGGGTTTGAATTCCAGCAATATATAAAGCTCGCTGAACAAAAGGCGGTGAAAAGGGTCGCTGATATATTTTGTGTACCTACATTTAGGTTCGGCCAACGGATTCGGCACGCTGACCGCCGATCAGTTACTACAAATAGATCAGGTGTAGGTGGCATTTCTAAGAATACTTACATTAAATTGACACATCTCGTATCCCCTTGCTGCTGCACTGCTCGGAGCCTTGACTCCATTTATCTAGTGCTCCCATTATTTCATTTAGCTATTTCCTACTAGACCTCTGTTTTGCAGCACGGAAGGTTAAAAATCAAAACATTTATTCGCTGAAGACTATTTACCGCTTAGAACTCTAGTCTACATTAATGTTACGTAAAGTAATTGCCTGTTCTACGAATTTAAAAACCTAATTGGTTCCACGATTCA
Organism: Abrostola triplasia; assembly: GCA_946251915.1. Classification (NCBI taxonomy): domain Eukaryota; kingdom Metazoa; phylum Arthropoda; class Insecta; order Lepidoptera; family Noctuidae; genus Abrostola; species Abrostola triplasia. The sequence continues at coordinate 6,021,956 of OX276430.1, forward strand.
ATAAAGAAGTTCAAAGGCTGAACTATTGATTAGAATAGTTGACAGTCACGATAATTGTGTATGGGGTTTGCAAGGGGTGTGAAGGGCGAAATGACGCTTCCTAGAAGAATTCGCCGTCGTGCCTGACACCAGCCGCGCCTAGGTCTTATGTCGTGCCACACTGGTAATCACTGAATTTTAATTAGCTGGCTTTACGATCCGTTTTAATATTACTAATTTCTTTATTATATGCAAGCATCGCGAGGCAAAGTTCTCAAACTGTTGAAAACATGGCATTGTTTTGAATAATTATAGTGTTTAGAAACTATATTAAGCATTCAGAAACGTGATTTATCAAAATAATAGTACCGAAGGCAAGTATTTTAAATGTTAGAATAAAAATATAACCAATTTATTGAAAGGAAGAGAAATAGCTTCCAATTTTTTTGCATAGAAAAAAGCGTATTCTGTTGTTGAGCTGTTCCTAAGTGATGAACAATGATTTGCGGTTTTGTATATGGGCCAATTTGATTAATGGCCGGGTCTAGTGATCTGTTAAAACGTTTATACACATATTTTGATGTTAACGCTGTCATGTATTAAATGAATAGGATGAGTGACTGTTTCGTTTTCTTAGAAAAGCACCTTGGTCTGACTTTCTTACGACAGAATTGTTAATTCTATAGGATTTTAAATCAAGACATGTACAGATAATGACTCGTGTATTCAACTTTCTTGTTTTTACGTGAAAGAAATGTATAATTAAGTAGAGCTGTTCTTATAAAGGTTACCCATCGTTAGTAGAAGCAATAAAATTCTAATGAACGTCTGTCCATGCCCACGCAGTTTCCCATACCTCATGATGAAGAAATTCTTGTGCATAATTAAATTGTCATATATCATTGTTATCAGCACATAATATTTACCTTTGCCATTGTTTTCGGATTGGATAGAGCATTAAGTTGTGTTAGTTTTACCTACTTTGGTCTCATTGCATGTTCAAATATTTAGTTGATAGGTACTTGTACATCTCTAGTATATTAAGAGGGTTTATTAGTATAAAGATTGATGTTTACATGATGAAGTGTTTACAGCATTAACGTACCGCTTGCGTGGATATTCTTTACTCGTAGAAGGATGAATGTTATACTGCGCACAAAGACAATTGTTACGGATAACAGAGGCCTTTTAATTTGACATATTCTCATGACAGGTATGACGGCTCGAAAGTTAGACTGGAGTAGCTACAAAAAAAAGTATTTTAACGCCTCTTCTTTAAACATCAGAATAGATTTCATCCATCTTTAGAGCTACAACAGCTCTAAAGTGTACATGTGAATATTGAATTGTTAGAATTATACAACAAATTTATTATAATTTAGCCCAATCTCACACTACTGATTAAATCAGTGTGGGCCCGGACAGGGCGACAGCGGCTGTGTTAAGTAATGCCATAAATACAATTAAACTCACTTACTCTCGTTAGTGTTATAATGCGCAGTGTCTTTGCCCTCAAGCGTCAGCACGGCCGCAAGACTTATTGTGCTGAGTTCACAGCCTATTGTCTTTTGGATCCAGCTGCCGAGTTCAACAGGGCATTGCAACTCATTCATAAATGATAAATTATAACAATGGATTGCGCAAACACCTAATATACTTTCTTTAGTGAGCCCGTTTTGAAGTGCTTTCTAAACAATTCTTCGAATTAAATTTGTAATTCTTAAAGGGTATTTGAGGCCTGAATCAGTGACGCAAATTATCCGCATTTGGGCGGTCAAAAATAAATTAAAATTTGAAGGGCTTGGATTTCTTTTCAATATCTACGTGGTGGTCTCATATATTTTAACCTTTTCGATTTAACATCTACTAAGAAAATTATAGCAATTAAAAGCTACGTAATTTATCTTATTAAAATATAAATACTTTGTTTTATCTCTTTATCACTTTTGTGGGCGTTTATAAGCACGAAATGTGCATCGTACTGAGAAACGATGACTTACGTAAATATAATAAGTTACTAATTTATCTAAATGAAATAATACTTTCGTATTATCCATATCATTGGTTTTACGTTTATCAATTTAATGCAGCGAAGCATGCTCAAGACTGGTGATGTGATAAATGTAGAGTACCTTCGAATATGACGCTGGAGCTTGGAATATAAACTAACGATTGCGAATATTTTCATTGAATTATTCATCAACCTTGTTTGTCACTCCAGAAATATTGCATCCCATTTACCTGTAATATCTTTTAGCTAGTTTTACAAATACGGGAAGATAATCCTCGTTCTATTTACTCCGTAAACTAAAACTCTTCATAAGTACACTAATAAAAGTTTTGCAATGTTCAACAATGTTTTGAATATTTCAAAGTAGTACTCTGTTCGTGACTAACCACGCTGTGGTAGTTAAGTGAACAATTAGGTCAAATGTAGGCAAATGTCTATCGCCTAATAAACAACTAGGAATTTAGTATAATGTCAATGTATAAAACGCAGATGCGTCGGACATAATGAATGCACGCGGAATGAATGATGAATGCGGAATTGATCATTTATTGTTACCACTTTAAATATTTTAGTTACTTCTTATTAGCCATCTTTGTTTTATATCGCCAGTTTATTGCTCTCTAGAATGACGGAAAGAAGCCGATCACTAAGATTTATTTCCCTCAACTAATGCACCATATCCGTAACATCAAAGGATCTCTTGGAATGGGGAATTAGGTATTATTAATTTTGAGGCTACCCAACTTTTGTTTACAGCTGGGTTATTTTGCTTTAGGTTTTGGTTTCTGTGTGGTGACAATGTCTATCAAGAATCGAAATAAATAGATTTAGCTGTGGTAGTTCACAACTCACTACAATCAGTTGTAACTCTATCGTCACAAAATAAAAACATCTGTTGGGACTTCTTTATCCCGGATATTAGAACGACAGACATATTTTTCTACTCACAAATAATTTATCTTTGTATTCATTTTGGTATACATATTGTTATTAAATATGACGCTTCTTTTGTACCCTGACTTTACAAATACATTTCACTTAAAATTAATAAGTTCGAAAATTATTTGTGGAACTAATTGGGCGGGGCACGGCGCGCGGCGGGAGCGGCATCAAGCTCATCCTGAAACTTATCACAATGCCGCTGATTAATGAACTGTGAACCGAACAATAGCATCTTGTGAGATACACTTGGTACACCACTAACTTTCTGAATGGCTATAATATCTCAAGTTTTGTAAAGCTTTTTCGGTACACATTTAAGAATTGACTAACGTATTTCACATTTTCAGCTTTGTATTTTTGGTACGCGGTAAGCGAAGATATAAATTTGAAATAGGGTATTTTACGATGACGTATTTATAACGCTTTTTTAAAAGGACAATCGGGGGCAGTGAACTCGTTACTTATACCTTTAATGTTTTTCTTAAATAAATTTTGGGCAGCTGTGACATATGTCAGGACTACATTTCTAATTTTTGTAACAGGAAATCCGTAATAACCACAACTATGGTTATTTTACACGTAAATATATGGATTATTCATAAAGGTATTAAATTATATACTGAACCATCAAACTTAAATTGTTGAACATTTTTTACTGTCATATTCTTTATAGTGCAGTGATTGAGCTATTAAATGTGAATCGTCGTGCATAATCCGGTCCAATCATTAATAAAGATTATTCTAAAGCATTAGCTACAGTAAAACTTGAGTAAAAAGCTGACATCCGTGAAGGATTAACTAATGTCTGTTACAACATCAGGGGACAATTACATTAAGTAGCATTATTGCTTCGTGATTGGTAAATTGCCGGACGAGTTCGGCGCAAACCCATCGCCTCATTTTCCACCTACTGTCTGTATTTTACACAATTTGATAAACTTTGTGTGCTTATGTCCAGCAGTAAACTAAGATAGACTGATGATGACGATAAAATGTATTTCGTGGGGCATACAAAAAATATTATCTATCAATGAAAAGTTTAGCTTTTTAAAGGATAAGGAAATAAGTTTAGTAGTACCTACATTTTAGTTTAATTTCATTCAATGGTTCATTTTATGAGTCTACTAAACGCTTAAAGTCGCTTGAAATAGTGCCTGTAGTGTCTTAAAATTCTTTATTTGGATAAACTCCATTTGTTTCAGCCTGAATCGGTTTTAAATGAAGGCAGTAAATATCGCCCACGGAGCGAATTTTAACCATTACGTCAATATAATTGTAACGATTAGGACAATTCGCGACATTGCGTGCGACTCACCAATTAGATGGAACCACCAATTAAAGCTGGATCCACAAAAATAAATGACTAAATGTTTGTAGGTATGGGACGTCCTTTTGTCGATTGCATTAGTTTCTGTTCCCCACATTTTTATTGCTTCAAAATGTTTGATAGCTAGCGTTTTCGTAACCAATAGGAGCATGAATGTCATTATTAGGGGAATCTTGGTTGGAATCACAAAAATAAATATACAATTTTCTATGTTAAAATTTGTCGATCACTATCGATGTACTAGTTTTACAATGATACAGAAGCGAAACGAAGATTTGGCCCCGGAGGTGTCGAGCGCGGCGCGTGATGTCGCATACAAATTAGCATAGCGGTGCGCACGCGCTGGGCTCATACATAACACTACGAGTATTCAATTACGTTTAGAATATTTAGGTACTCTGAATATCTGAGCATATCAGCAAGGACGCTATGAAATTTCCAGGCATATTGAGCAAACGAAAACATACAAAATACCTTGCAACTGGTTTTATGATTTCTTTCGTTTATAAGGAATTGGCGTAATGGCAATTATAAATCACCTTGGCCTATAGTACAATAACATACAACACGTCTTGATTTTATATTAACAACATGACAATCTTTTCCTTAACGCGACGAACAGTTTTTAAGAATGCGTTGTGATTTTAGCTCTACGCCTCTACGTAGCCGTAAAAGGGCGGGTTTTAAAACATATAAATCCCGGCTATAAATATCCCTCATTAAAAACTAACGGGAGTTACACCACAGTCTTAAGATTAAGAAGATTTACAGCAAACATCTTACAAAAGAGAGTACAATAGACCTAAATCCCAGATAGATAAGATTATCGGAGGTGAGCCAACAAAACAACATATAGCGAAGGTGTGTCAACTGTGACCCATAACTTGACGTGGCTAGTAAATATTTAAAGTGATGATGTAAGAAACGGCACTGGCTAGACTCTAATCATTACAACATGAAGGTCAGTGCGGCTGACACATCTGTGATTGTTTTTGCATAGTGACTTTCAATTTTAGAATAGGATTAAGAGGTTACGCGTATTGCTAACTATTTATTGATGCCAGGAGTTGTCTTGAAACTTAATTGATATTGTAAGTTTGTTGTGTTCCTTGTATGTCGTCATACTCTGGACGTGGTCATGTGACGATATGGCAATGAGCGGTGAATTATTGATGATGACACAATTTGATTTATGCAAGTGTTAGATCTACAAGTATATTGGTCAGTGGCTGCAATCGCGTAAACAATGGTGCAAAAATATAATAATTAATAGGGTATGGGAAAAGAATATTAAAATCAATTTTTAAAACAATGTGAGCTACGAGAAAATATTAAAACAATAATTTAAATAACATAAGTACTGCGTAGGTCTATGGAAATCTTCGTCTCGCAGACAACTTAAAAGAATTGAAAGAATTGTTAGGAAATTTACTCATTTATTAAGTAATATGAATATATATAAAAGTATTGATCAATCGGACATTCCTTTGATACAAGCAAACTTCATTTTCGAAACAAAATCAAAAGTTCAAACAAATTGATAATAATATAATCAATTGACTTCCTATTCTACCAAGAAAAACATTTAGTAAATATGACACCTTTTTTTTCATATAAAAAAAAAAAAAAAAAAATGACACCTTTATCAAGTTTTCAAATATAAACATAACATCACGCCTGTAGGTATTCCCCGAAGGGGTGGGCAGAGGTGCACATTCGTATTGTACACCCACATTTCGCCAGTAATGTTTTTTAGGTCCCATGTAATAGGGGGCGAGCCTATTGCCATTAACCAGGCACAAATTGCTGAGAATTACCTAATGGAAAAACCCAGTAACACTGCCCGACCCGGGATGCGAACCTAGGACCTCGTGCTCAGCTGTCACGCTTAGCAACCACTATAACAATGAGGCAGCCAACGAGGTTTCAAATATGTATAATTTTATTGATTCAAATAGTCTGGTCTAGTGAAATATTAAAGTGCACGCCAAAAATACTATACTCATAACTTTCAATGTACTTTTCCGAGTTTCTTTTACAGATGCCTTGAGTCACGCTATTTCAGCGGTTACCTGAAATATCTTGTCTGCGGTCTGGGCAAAGATAAACCTAAAATGACTTTATTTCTGTGGAATGGTACGAGGTACCTGTACTATTGTATAATTGTATTAAACGTCGCGTCTGATACTGAATAGGAAATAATTGCCTCACGGTAATTCATTGATTGCTTGAAGTAAGGTTACGAGGATTAGCCATAACCAGCGTGGGTTGCGTAAAAAGGGATTAATAGGTATCATCAGGTGGGCAGGCAGTGGCTGGCGGAAGCATCTAAATTACAAAATTGCTTATCGTGTATTGATATAATTTTAAAAGAACATACCTCCTTATCACACGAAGCAACCTTAGAGGAAAACGAATAGTACTAGCAAAATGTTAACAATTAATGTTTTAGTGGCTTATTTTGGTTTTCACTTCTGGGCTAAGACCATCCCTTTCTCTTTCCAAAAAAACTCTATCCTTCTATGTCTCTGATCACGTGCGTTGTTAGATGTTGATAGGTCAGAAAATAATAAACATTTGATGAAGGTCAAACCTTGTGTACTAAATAGCAACCGCTAATAGATACCTAAGTTTTAATTAAAAAATAGAAATGATAAAACTTTAATGGGCAAAACAGAAATAACGTAAAATGGTGAAACATAATAGCAATGATATTAATTTGGTTGTGTTTTGTTTTGCCTTTTGGGTTAGATACGGAGCAGCATTGGATATTTTCGATTCCTTTTACGAATATCTGATGGAAATAGTTGAAAGTTTAACACTAAATTCAAATACGTAGTACCATTTTGTACGTTCCTAGTAAACTTTGTTTATATAGAAGTGCCTTCAGTCACGTAATTTTAGTAGTTATCTGAATTATGACGTCTATGTCTGTGAGCAAAAAGTAATAAAGTATTTTGAACCCTGATGAAGTGCTATAGGGATCCGATTAAATGGAATTCGTGTTCTAAATAGTCAAAATCATAGTTTCGGATGCACAGTCACGCTAGACTATAATTATGTTAGGTACATTTCAAGTCGTATAATACAGAATTGTAGCATGAGAATTTGTGCAAAAAGGTCATCCAAGTTATCCATCTCACTGTGTCTAGCTAAATACTGTTTCGATAGGTATATTATACTTTGGTTTAGTGTTATTCAGATGCGACACATGTAACTATAATATTAATAAAGCTAAACTAAATGGCTTGGTCTTTAAAACAGAAAGTACTACAAAAAGCTTAGTATAGTCGTCAGTACTTACAGAAGGCAGCTTCTAATTAAAGTTGGGAGGAAAAACAGCGTTATATTACAATGTAAGAATACTGATTGCTTTTCTTGTGTCCCGCCGTGGGAATATGTACACACAAGTCAGATAAGAAACATACACTGACAATAACATGAATGCGAAAGATTAGCTAAGGTACTTAAGGTAAACTCTTTGATTAGGTTTTTCTGATTAGTATGAATTGCGTGAACGTGACCGGGTTTCGGTGACCTATGCTCTTTGAAGCCCATCATTGGCAAATCAATAAGAATCTCCTACGTATAGATGCAATTATTTTGTCCTTTTTATACAGTTTTCTTCGATCGACTTTTGCAGTGTTAGACCAACGTCAACTAATAACCAAAGAGATGTTTTACGTCTAAGGTTTACAAGCATTGTAGAACTGATTTATTAATTGTGAGAAATATCTTCATTATTATAATGTACTCTTAGTATATATGTGCCCTTTGTTTCATGTAATCTCATGATGTGTTTTAATGTCGATACGCAAACTTGCTACATGTTTTACTACGCACATTTACCCGATAGGTAATACATACCTACTTATAAAAGTATAGTAGTAGGTAGTAAGTAGTTTTTATATTACCTGGAAATATGAAAAAATACAATAGCACGTTTGCTGTTAAAGTTGTTGGAGGCAAACAAGTAAAATTAGTCATTTATCAGTGCCCCTGAGAAATAGCAAATTAATCTTTGAACTCTTTATACTGCGCATGGCATAGTCATACAGAAAACCTATTAAGACATGTAGATATAGGTACCTACTTGGTCGTCAGACAGGTAGATACTCATCGCACCTCCTGCCGAGGGGTGAAACACAACACTTCAGTCACACTCCTCAAGCCTCAAGGCCATGTTAATTACCCGACTGTGTTTGGTGTACTCATTAGTATCTAACACTCTTAACATTAGTAACACTCTCCAGTCTCTATCTTCTGTGTCTGGTACATACAGTTGGCTTGAGAAGTGTAGTCAAGTCTTGTTTGAGGCAGTCTAGATGGTGGCTGCACTGATTTTCTTCTTCTTGCTCGTTGCTTTGTTGACGTTGACTTTTTTTCAAAGTATCTTGAATGTAGAGTGAAAAGCGTTTTAAATCGTGATAAAACTTGTGTTCAATAGATTAAAAGTATCATCTATGGGATTAGTTGAAATGTACCTAATTAGATATTTTTATATGACAAGAAAACCGAGTGGTTTTTGCTAGTTGGTATATATTGAAATAGCATCTGCTTATTGTGATTAGAACTTCTTCGTTTTCTTATAATATTATAAAACTAGTTTAGGATTCTTGTAAGTAATTTAAAACAGGTGATTGTGTGTAGCCACAAAGAAACTGATACTTTTTGCTCCCTACGTGTATCTAGTTGACATGTCGACGACTCGACGTGTTAGATACCCACATAGCTATTAGCATTTTTATAGTTTTAACTAAGTAATTATCGATGTTTTTAAGCAAGCATTGAATTACCATTTATAATGAAGCAATTGTTTAAAAAGTAATGCATAATAACTTACAAAATTACGCATAGGTTTAAAAATGAAGTAACAACATTTATTTAATTTTATCTGTCCCTTTACTACAAAGAACTAAGAAAAGTCATAACCCTCCTTCTGGAGCAGTCGGGTAAAACGTGCGTGGTAATGTAATCATGACTATGTCTGTACTTCTTTAGTCTGGTTTCACATTTCAAAACACGAAAATAATGATGGCGAAAGCTTAAATCCGAAATACTTAACCGTTCCAATGCGCCCCGGGGTGAAACTGGGAATGTACCCTTCCCGGGCTATTAGCGATGGGAAGGGTTTCAAACCACTCATCCACGAACTCCATTGTTTGAGAGCCGCCGCGCCACGCTCGCGGGTCATTACGCCTTGACTCCGTAACTTTGTCGTGTGTGCGTAGAGTAAACCAATCATTGTTATGTTTGATCACTTTTTTGCGAGTGATTAAATTATATTGTGTTCTGTCCCACCGAGCTGGCACCTAATTAACTACACCAATAAAGTTTAATAGCATGAGAAATTCTATAGTTCTAAACTGATTCGGTGGATAACATATTAAATTAGTCGCCATTTAATAATTGGTAATTTAGTTTTAGTTAACAATGTGGGTTACTCAATTAGGCTGATTTGATAAGCTAGTGCATCGAACTTTCAAGGATTTGATTTGATTTTGAAGTAATAAAATCTGCATCTATCAATACCACCTACACTTATCAAGTATAAGCTTATTCAAGCGATTTTAGTCCCAAAAATAATAATGCTTTTTTATGGTGTATAAAAATAAATATTAGTAAACTGATTGACCACAGCGCCATCTATTGAAACTGAGTTTTAATACTTGGTCGTTCCGAATCGCTATCAGACGATTCGGAACTAGGTCGACTACATTCTGCTACTACAGCGCCACCGCTGCAACAAGTTGAAAGTTACAACATAGTTGGACAGAATTGTAGAGAGGTTAGTTAGCACAACTGTACATAGATGGCGCTGATACACAATATAATTTTTGGGTTTGTATATTATAGTGATGACTGCAATGTTTCATTTTACATTGTATGCTTATTGTTATTAAGGTACATCGTTTTAAGTTGAATACTATGTAACTCAAAGTCAGAATTATTTTTTCTATATACATAATCACTCACTCACACTCGCATTGAACCGAAACGGTTCAATGCGAGTCAAACAAAAAGTATTTATAATTGGGGTCGCATTCTTGGGTAAACATACCAACCTCATTGACGTAGCAACTGACCAATTGCTTTATAAATTAATCATGAACATTGATACAGAATAAATTAATTTCGAATCAGTGTTTGCAGATCGATAGATTAGATCCGTGCTGCATCTATGCGAAACGTGTCGCGTACAATATTGCGAACCCTCGTGAATCGGACGATTATTGCGATAATTATCAATATTGTTTTTTTTTGTCAGATCGCCACGAGCGATCTGGAGATAGGTTTGGTTATCACAGCTTTTATAACAAAACATACTTATCTAATATTTAGGACATCGTGATAACTTAGGTTCATTCCGTACATTTTATTCTTAATCCCGCTAATCACTGCCAAAACTTCTGCAATAATCAATGTATGGGTCTCTATAAATTCCGAATGTTTCACAAAGCGATTTGAAGAGTCTCACCTAAGTATAGTCGGTAACAACTCATCAAAGGTGACCTAGGTTAACATTTAAAAAAGTCAAAAGAATGAAGGTTGTTTTTGTAATTAATCAAGTAGAATTTTTAATGTACTTGCATGTCCAAATGTAGCTTATACTTAGATACTGTAAACACACGTAACTGCATACTTAGTATGCATGGTATGGTTCCTACATAATGGGTATTTAATTATTAACTGCAGTGTAGCTTAGTAATACTTTTGTAGGTCCTTCGATGTCTCATGCAGTTAGATATGCATAATGGAACCAGCAAAAGACGAGTTAGGTTTGCTGCGCCATAATCGAAACGTGTCCCAAGATCTGAGGCTTCTTGAGTAAGGTGAGGAATGACCTACCTTCCACCATAAAATAATGTAGTACGAAAGGGTTATCGATTAACCGATAAAACGCACTGCACAAATGACTACAGACGCACACATTTTAGTCGAACGCCTGTCAGCGGGACACGCACCAATTGTTGGGTAATGTTCAAAGACACGCAATCGCGACCTAACTTCCTGGTTGGGACGAAGCTCGTATTGTTCAAGGACTCCCACACTAGCTATAACTTGAAAGTTTTACGGGATTTGGGTTGGCGACAAATAAACGCATAAATGTGGCTGTAGGTGCTGACGGTAACAGCTGATATACATACACTGTTATGACCTTCTCAATAGAACGAAACCATATACCTAGAACATGGTTTCGTTCGCAAAAAATATTTATGATATCGGTCATGAATTGTGTCATTCTGTTTTGAGGGCACTGTACTGATTGCATCACCAATTAGAAATTGTACGTGACGATAGAAACGTAATTCTTTGAATAATTTGGTAATCTTTATTATCTATGGTACATTCCGTCACGGTTACATATTAAAGCATTGTTAGTAACTTTAGTAACACAGAAATGAAAGAGAAAAGCTATTAAATTACAAACTAGCTCGTCAGTCCTAACGATCCAAGGCGGGTGATGCTTCATCGCCAATCCAATCAAATCAATCAATCAAAGGCAATCATCACACTTGGCAGGCGGATTTATGATTGCAAATCGGTAGATGCTTTACATTGTTGGTATCTGTGGTGCCATTTTCAGCATCTTTAAAGTCGAGTTTGTAATGTATCTCTTTTTTCTTCATTTATTTATGTAAAAGCTATGGATTTATGTACCTCTTAAGACGTTGAAGTAGGTTTAAACATTAGGTACAATTGGCAAAACCCACGGGGAAATGACTATTCTTTTCCATGGTTGGGAAACCACAACATAAAAAATATGGACATGCACCTACTGAATGCTTGTTTTATTCTTTGACCTCTCTTTATTAGGTCACTGACTTGTTTGGGAAAACTTGACTGTTTTCTTACCCACCTACGTTCCACCCACGTCTCAGTTTTTGTGGTTAATAAGCTACTAAATTCTAAAGTAGGTAAATGCTAATATTGCTAATGCTCCAAACCCTATTTAGAAGTATTTGCCAGTCTTATAATAAGTGGCTGCCTCGTTGGTCTAGTGGTTGCTAAGCGCGACTGCTGAGCACGAGGTCCTGGGTTCGATTCCCGGGTTGGGCAAAGTGTTACTGGGTTTTTCCATTAGGTAATTTTCAGTAGCAGCATGGAGTCTGGATTTGTGCCCAGTTGATAGCAATAGGCGCGCCCCCTATTACATTGGGACCTAAAAACATAACTGGCGAAATGTGGGTGTACTATATGTGCACCTCTGCCTACTCCTTCGGAGAATACAGGCGTGATGTTATGTTATGTTTATAATAAGTGGTAGTCAAATACAGCGTAAAAGATAAACAACTTTAGTTAGTAAATATTGGTCTGGGTTATTTTTTATTAATATGTTTTTCTTTGTTACAGGTAATTAACTTGGGGACTCCTGAATCCTAATATCATTCCGTATTCACATGTCTACAAACGTCTGGCTCATTTTAAACAAATAGGTATTGTACCTTTGTACTTTGTGTTAATTATCACGTTTTTTAGAACCTATAATATCATTGATCAAAACGGGGGCTTTCCTGGATTTTTGTTATTGTTACTGTTTGTTCCATTCAATATTCTCATATTTTGAATTGCTATCATCAGATTCGTATCGCTAATTGATTATAGAACTTATCGTTATCTCTTACGTGTTTAACACGGTAACCAATATAATTAGCTTACAATTATATAAATAATTCATCTATTGGCTTTGCCCAGGTAGCTTTGTGATTAAATTCTGCTTTTTCCATACGATTCGTCCAGATTCGAACAGAAAAAAACAAACATGTTGTCTAGCGCCACAAACCGGGGTATTACCTCCTGTCGAAACTCTACGAAACTGACCGTTGTCTTTTTCACTCAGTACGAATATGAAAGAGATGCGTATGTTTCGTTCTCAATGGAGGTTGAGTGATCTTTAATAGTGTTCCTCTGTAGGGAATTGGCCGGTGGTGGTTGCGCGCGCACCATTTTCAGGGCGCAGGACGCCTTTTCTCTAGAACTACGAATGTTTAGACCGGAACACGGGCCTTTATTTAGTTTATAAAAAAATAAAATAAATACGTGTGTTTAAGGCAAGAAGTTTTTACAAATGCCAATTTTGACTATTCACACTAACAGAGCATTCAAAAAAATATTACTGAGTTATAAGAATAATAGTAAGGTAAAATGTAATACATTTGAAACGAAATCGAGACAAAATCTATACTTGATTTATTTTTTTCAATACGAATATCGTTGGGTGCCCTCTCTGTACCTTTAGGCAGTCTTTACGTACTTCGGTTGCCGATAGAGGCCGCACGTATCACGACACTTCAGGTTTTGCCGGCGTCCATTGCGGAACGCACCCCTTGCTTGAAGACTTCAATGAAATTGCAAAGTATCTCAGTCATATTCCAGACTAAATAAGTGTTTCCCTGTCGACAGCGGCGAGGTGAGTCTTATATTGAATATGAAAAACGAGTGAGCACTGCCACGGCTTCCCGCGATTGCACTTCGACCGTTCTAGTATTCCTGTTCAATAATATCACTTAACGTTGTCGACTGTACACGAAGTAGTTATTCAATAATCTAGTGTTCTGTATATTGATCGTGGACACACTAATCATTTATTAATGTAGTTTTGATAGGGAAACGCCGCTTATTTGTACCTCCACTGTGTTTCAAGTATTCGAAGCGTTGAAATAAAATTCTGGAACGAATTATGTGATTACGTTCGCGACGAAGTGTTCTTGTACTTTAGATACGAGGACTTATGCTATGACGTGAGTGAAATACCACTTAATGCGTGATTTAAAGGCTTTGTGACACATTTATTTAAATATTGCTTTACAAGGAACTGTTTGAGTCGTCGGTCTACGTCACAGATATAAAAGCAATTAAAGTTTTCCCTCGACAATTGTACTAAATTATCAGATAAGATATTAACTCCAATTAAGATGATTGATTCCGAAGGCTGGCTTGTTGATTTGCTTGATAGATATTTCATTCGTTGGGTTCTTGTTTGATCTTTAATATCGCAATAAGGTTACAGGAAATTGCATCTATATTTATACTGTCGAGCCAATTACGTATATGTCTACTGTATATTAACTGGTTGTGTAAATATAATCATAAACATACATGGCGTTTGTTTACATGCGGTGTATTTTTCTATATTATCGCGTTCAAGCTATCAAATATTACATTGTTATTGTTCTGACCAAAAAGTGCGCGCATGAGAAGATAAAATGTTAATTTGGTGAGCAAATGAGTCAATTAAGCTCAGTCGGGTAGAGCACCATTTTAACAATTGGACCGTGTGACAGATCCGCCGACACACTGACGCCTACATCAAATTAACTACTTGTTTTTGTCCAAAAGTAACAAAAACCGGTTGTGGCTGATTGTAGTTCATAATTACTTGTATTTGTTATTGGTACGTGTTTTGTCCATCGAGAATGTCATGAACAATACTGATGCCTATAACTCATATTCAAACAAAAGCAGGCCTAATTACAAACGATTTATTTTATAAACGTTAAGTGCCTGATTCGTTTTATTTTGGAAATGTACCTACTCACTGTAGCTTGACTCATCCATGTCTGTGACTCAGCAAATATTCTATTTAGACAGTTTAAACGTAGGTTTAGAAAGAAGTACGGGACAGTCATCGTTTAACTGTAAAGAAATTCAATTTCCTGGTTGATATCTAGAATCAACAATGGTAATGATACTAAATGTTATCATTGACGTAATCATTTCTACTAACATCTAGATATTTTCAAGATAGTCGATTGGTTTTATAATAATTTGATATGTGGTTCAAAGTACACTTATTTAACGTCAT
Organism: Abrostola triplasia; assembly: GCA_946251915.1. Lineage (NCBI taxonomy): Eukaryota > Metazoa > Arthropoda > Insecta > Lepidoptera > Noctuidae > Abrostola > Abrostola triplasia. The sequence goes on from OX276430.1 coordinate 6,037,022, forward strand.
TATTAGATTAACGGGCAAGATGTTAGATTTCATTAGAATCATGAGTACCCAATGATAAATGTTGTCTTAAAGAGGTTATTATCACAGGTCAAAGGTTGATAAACTGGTTTTTCTAATTCAACCTGTTTGCGGTGTATAGAGGTATCTTTTCTCAAATGTATTCATTGTAACACGTGTAACGCTTATCTTGAATAGTTCATATAATCATGCCGGTTTTTTAAAAGGCTAGGCAGAGTCTACGGTTTTCCAATGATATGAGAAATGCAAGTCTAAGTGATTATACAAAACATATTTATATAAGAAAAACATTTTGAAAGAAAACCTTTTCACATTATTTCATTGACGTCAGTAAATACAGTAAAAATATTATGTTTGAAATAAAAATAACACACATTACTCTATGGAAGTTAATGTATTTCATATATTTATAGCACATAAAATACTTTCTGTCAATATATTCTTATAAATATAAACACTTTTGGAAATATACCGTACTTAATCATTTTCACTTTGTTTCTACAACCATCTGCATAGTTTTGTTTATTATAATTCACACTGCTATTCAATCACAAAACATTTAAATAGTTCACTCAAAGCATTGTATTATCGGTACTTATTATGGAAATATAGTTAATGTGTATCTTGCGGTTTCCTTACAATTATCACGCTCAATAGTTAGTAAAACTTGTCGCCACATCGGAGGTTAACCGCACATGGCTCTGACGCACTTCACTGAAGCCTGAGCTGCCATTTCCCTCGATTTGTCTCCGACATTTACGTATATTCTGCTTAACGTAGCAAGGCGTATTTTTATACGACTTTCTTGAAAAGCCGAACTGACAAAATGGCAGGGTGCCATTTATATTTCAATATTTGTTTTCGAGAGTCCAGAATGCGAAGCTACCCTATTCTTTGTGGGAAGTAATCAAGGGGCTGCGGGTTGGCTTGCGGTGGCGGGGTGGATGGGATGTCGTGCTGAGGCTTCAGTAGCCACGGGTTATTCGCACCTTGCTGCGAGCCATCGACCCTCTTCTGCCCACCACCTGATGGAGTCAGATGTAGTTGAGGTAGCTGACTTTTGGGACACACGGGAGGTCTATCGGCTTTCGGCTGCATGTTTACTGTAACAAACACAAATATTTATTAGTCACTGTTATCAAAATACAACTTTAATGACAATGTTTTGACGATACAAATGAGTACCTACGTAATAAAAACGTAAACGTATGATAATGTTTTGGAAAATTTTGAAAAAAATATAAAATTTTCATAATGAAGATAAGTTAAAATACTTACTATTTGCGCTCAAACTGATCCTTTCCAATTTAGAGGTGAGGAGATGTTCACCGTTTACAAACATTAATATTTAAAAATATATTTATTTACGAGCACACAGCGTGGGTTGGCTGTTTAATGCTAAATGTGCGACGCTTAGATTGGCCGCTCGGTTTTATATCGCGGCTGACTCACATTTGGCAAGAGAGCTCTCTATCTGAGATCGCGTCACTTGGTCGCTGACGCCCGCTGTTATGACGGCAACGCGTTTTCCTGACTTCAGTAGACGCGTTCATATAACCAATACGTCTGCACTCTGTACATTCATTAAAGGATGATACATTTATATTTAAAAGTAAGTTACATTCCACTGTGTCATATAAGGAAGTTTTATACTTTGCCGAGCCCTCATGTTTCTTGAACCTGATTGGTAATTTTGACTGGGAGACAATGGAATGAAATATTTTTGTCTTACCCACTGTACCTACGTACTGAATTTAAAGGTCGGATGGTCATGTTAATGGCCTAACTGATTCGAAACCAAATATGTTACTTATAGTTAAGTTTTTCTTAGCTTAGTTATTTAGGACTGACAAAAGATCGACAACAACGAGGCCGGTATATTTCCTGGAACCCGGAACATAACAAATTGCAAATGATGATACTGTTTTTCCGTGGTTTCCTTTTTATTTTATCATTAGCCATTCCATTCTTTTACGTCGACGTTGGTTCTATAACTGCTTCTATAAATCTGGCTTAATCGACTTCATCAGTCTCGTTATTATTTACAATAATAAGTTATGAACAATATGATGGAAGTGTGTCAGGGTCGTGTTTATCGATTTATTCAATTTCAAACGATTTGCGATTTTACAACTGGCTCGGTACATGTATCTATTTATACATGTTCTTTGATAAGTAATAATAAAATTGTTATCTGATGCAAAAACTAGATGTATACTTACCTACGTATATGTAAAGATATTATAGTTTACAGAAACAAAAAACGGAACGGACGGGTTTTCGTTTGTCGAACTAATTAAAAAACTAAGCAAGTTGTTCAACACTTGTTTTAATAGCACTTCAGACAATTATTGGGTTTTCCTTTTAGGATTTTCTCAGTAGCATCCTACAGTCTAGGTATTTAAACAGTAGCGAATTCAAGCTTGATTAAATTTAAATGTACCTACTTACTATGTAGGTGTTACAATGATTTCTCTTTGTGATTTAATATTTTTTTAGAATAGAAAGACGCCAATATATGGTAAGAATACTTAATTTTTGGAAACATAAAAGGTTTATTAGGTTATAAGTATTTTAACTTTGACATCACCTTTCCTGATAACCTATTGTAGGTGGTAATAGCATTACTATTGTTTTGCGATAAAAATCGTTATTACAATCAAATTACTGCTTTGTTATCAGATTGAACAAATACCTGCTCCCTATAGGTACTAGAACTAACTTTCAAAGAAAATAATAAGTTTCCTCGTGTTATTTAATAGTTTTTTGTGTAGGTTTGTTGTAGGTAGTGTAGCTACATATTTGAGCACGTGTAGATTTCTTATTATTATTGACGAATGTTTATTCACATTTACGTGGGTTTAGGGACAATATCAACAAAGGAATTAAGCCTTTTTAAGAACTACTAACTACACAATCTATATTCTAATTCAACGACAATACATACAAAACATTGTTTAGGGTACATAGAGGATTAAAACTTCCAAAAGAGAATAGAAAAAGTTGGCCCAGAATTAAAATAAGTAGAGCACATCAATTTTAAATACACTGTGAGAACTGGGTCCTAACGGCACTGTGATGGGGCTGACTAACTGTATTAACATGTAATAGTCAGTGTCATAAGTACTGCAACAAAAAGTATGTTACGTGGCTCTACATGTTTCTCTTCAAGGTCAAGGAAAACATTAAGAAAACCAAGTCGCAATTGTTTTAACACGTGGAGATCAATGTTCGTTTCTTCTTAAAACGATATCAGTTAATAGATGCAAAGATGACTCCTTACCATACACTCTTAATACAGAACAGTTTACGATGTGGAAGCGAGACGTCGCTACGTGCAGTGTAATGCGTCTCGCTTCCACAACGTAAACTGTCCTGCTTTAAGAGTTCATGGTAAGGAGGCTGTAATCACCAACTTTACTTAGAAGTTATTTAAAAATGACAAACTATCGCCTATGTCCGAAGGGGTAGGCCACCGTCCCAATTATGATAGGTTCCAATATAGTAGACCACTAGACTAGATCAACGAGGCAGTTGATTTAAATTTGTCATTCTGTTATAAAATCTCTCTTTTTGACTATGTTAGTAAACACGTGCTGGTAATACTTCTCTAAAATACCCATATCATAATTGAGTAGTAAAACCCGAAGGCCGTAAAAACCCGTTGTAAAAATCCGCTAACTAAATCCGCCGGTTTTAACAGCAGATAGATACAGGAAGTAAAAAACATTCACCTATTTATTAAATACTATGAATAATACTTTTTCTACGTCTTATATTAGAGTCTTAAAATTACCTTTAGTTAATACAGTCTCACTGCTCATTGAAACTCCTTTGTTTTCGATTTGTTATTGATCGACGAGTTTTCTGCTCTATCGATTCTTCTTTGCTGATTTTATTATTCTCGCATTGCCTTTGTTTCATCCTGTATATGCAATATTTGTATGACATAATTATTAATGTATATTGGCGGCTGGGTGCTTGCTTTCGTGTCCTACGAATTCAAAATACAGGATAATTCGATTATCCTGTATTTTGAAGGTAAGACTAGCATGTAGAACTTTTTACTAAAAACCTCAATCCTTGCGGTTTGAGAGTCAAAAGTTATGACTATGATTTCTCTTGAATTTATTCAGAACCTAAAACTATGTGAACTGATAAACCTATTACTTATTTAGTTTGTTTATTGTTACTCGGTTGGCTGTAACGTATAACCGCTACGCAGATTTGGATGAAATATTATGAAATATGATGAAATATGCAACAAAGATAAAAAGTATCTTAAAAAATTTGCACGTACGTTTTGATCTGGGAAATTTCTAAGAAGTGCGTATAACGCAAGCGCGCAGCCGCAAGCCCTCCAAGTTTTATATAAATTAGGTCAGTAAGATTTGCATACACTCACCTTACAATAACGTATGAATAGATTAAACATACGACAAGGTAGAATGTTTATAGAAATATTTAGTTAATAACTCGCGTGTAAAAGTAACATACAAGAACATTACTTAGTTACATTAAAATAATATTCTGGATTAGGCACGCATAACAAACACGAGTTACCAGGTACTTAGAACACAACGTTATTTTAAAGTCACCTTCAAGTTAATAAACAAAGGGTATGGTAGGTGAGAAAGCGTAATCGTATTCGAAGGTCGGGTCCTCCCGTGGCGGGCTGCTCCCATGGGAGTGGCGGAGTGACGGAGTGCGCTAGTACCCGACGTCATGGCCAATCACTTCCCATCCACTGACATACCACGTGTGTACTGCGTGCATAACCTGATGCCATTCCATACCGCACATACGTTACTAGTATTTGGCTCGACGTTTATATTGCGTAGACACGATAATATTTGAACAACTCAGCATTTATTTTTAAAGCACAATGGATAAATATCTTGAATTCTGCGTAGTCTGGTGAAAAAACCGTTTCAGGTTGATTTGTTTATTTTTAGAAACGGTTATATACAAGACTTCGGAGTATTCATCGTCACTCTATTCGTGTTTGTTTAGGGAGTATGTTCATGTCTCTCAAAAATAAATCGTCGATCCAATAAACTTTTTCTTCTTCTTATCGAATGGTTGATGAACAACTTGAGTTTAAACCGCGTTAAGGCCTGTGAAATGGCTTTACACACCGTTGAAAAATCTCTCAGATGTCCTGGTTTCCTCACGATGTTTTAACGATTTCAGCACTGATAGCTAATTTACAATACGCACATGAATTTAAAAAGACATTGGTGCGTTTGGGTTTGAACTTGCGACCTTTGACTTGGCAGTCCAACGATCATACCACTCGACTATCGCAATACTTGATCTGTAACCAGTAACTATTTTAACACAAATATATTATCAGCTGTGTAGATAGGTATACCTCAGCACTTTTGAAAATGTAATTCCCTAATGAAATAACGCTTTTGTATTGAGACCCCTTTTTATTCAGGCAAACAAAGGCCAAGCGAAAAATATTATGTAACCAATCAAACAATATCACTTTCTTAAACAATTTTTCCAGCAAGTAACGTAATAAGTAAATTAGTTTACGTAATTGCTAAAAGAGTATATATATAAAGGTTTTGTTAACTGAAACGAAATTACTTCATTTCGTAGCCTTTATAATAAAAGTATGCTCGAAAACCTATAATACTAATGTTGGTATTTTGTAAGTTTACTACGCGCTTACGATGAATACTATTATGGTACTTATTTAGGTTCCAAATAATAAAAACACTTTGTAAGTTACTTTTGCAGTTACATTTCGTTTGGACATTCAGTTAGGGAACTAAAAGATTATTTTATTCATAAAGCTAGACTTCTGAAATGTAGGGAGGTAGAGACTCAAGATTACAAATATCATAACTATTGTTCCTGAATCATACTATGTATACCAATGGAGTAATTTTATTATTTCTATCTGCTACGTAGGAGGCATCGTAACTTCGGAAAAATTTGAATATTTTTATAAGACTCTTCGGTGTATTATACAGGGAAAGGTCTCAATTTGAACCATCTCTCTTGATGTGACCTTTGCGTTAGTAGACCACTCTCTCAAATTGGCATTTTATATGTTTAAAAAAGGACAGAAGAGAAAAATATACCAACTAGCTGTATAATGAATTCGTATCAATAGTGATCAACGAATGACATCACAGCGTTGATGGAATTGTCCGAAATAACTGGATTTTCAACATAATAACACCGAGTATTTACGAATTTACGATGTAAAATTAGATTTCCCACGTTTGTGCTCTATAACGGCGGACCCGGTTATGAAAATGGTACATTTAATGGTTTATTTTTGTCGCACCCGTCATTATTTACAAAGTAGAATTTCATAGAAATTTCCAAGAACCTAAACATGAGTGTGTATCGTGAAACAGAGCTGTAGCTTACCTACCTCATAGTAATAAAGGAACCATAAACAATTAAATGAGTTTAAAATTATACATTGTTGACGTCAAACTAACAATGGTATTATATTAATATTGACTCTATTTTTAAAAAGGAACATTTTACTCTATAATCACGTTTTTTTAATGATTAATAGTATTGAAACAACAGACGAAATAAAGATATTTTACGTAGATCATTTACATAATTTATGATACCTGTTCCAGTCGTTTTTGAATAAATAACACACATATGTACAATTACCAAAATACAAACACTATATACTTACCTACTATAGTAAACTTGGTTAATATTATACGGTCTGAGAAGATTTCAGGGATACGAATCTTGTGACTATTATGCCTTGTTTTTAAAGCAGGTAAAGTAGGTAGGAACATTTTTGGTAAAAGTACCTATCTACCTACGTGAATGATGGAAAAGGATTTCCCTTTGTCCAACGTTTTATGAACAACCGCGTTACTATGACTCATAAGTTAGCTACGGAGTGTCGTGTACCTACAATCTACATGCATGACGTGGGTACGTAATTCGTATACCGTACATAGGTACTCAAAAAGAAATCGTCGATCCAATAAACTTCTTCTTCTTCTTATCGAATGGTTGATGAACAATTTAAGTTTAAAACGCGTTCAGGCCTGTGAAATGGCTTTTCACACCGTTGAAAAATCTCTCAGATGTGCTGGTTTCCTCACGATGTTTTCTTCAACGTTTTCAGCACTGATAGCTAATTTATAATACGCACATAAATTTGAAAAGATATTGGTGCGTTTGGGTTCGAACTTGCGACCTTTGACTTGGCAGTCCAACGGTCATGCCACTCGGCTATCGGAATACTTGATCTATAGTAACAAGTAACTATTTTAACACAAATATATTACCAGCTGTGTATATAGGTATACTATACCTCAGTAGTTTTAACACTTTCATTCCTTAATGAAATAACGCCTTTGTATTGAAACCCATTTTTACTCAGCAAACAAAGGCCAAGCGAAAAATATTATGTAACCAATCAAACAATACCACTTTCTTAAACAATTTTTCCAGCAAGTAACGTAATAAGTAAATTAGTTTACGTAATTGCTAAAAGAGTATATATATAATGGTTTTGTTAACTGAAACAAAATTACTTCATTTCGTAGCCTTTATAATAAAAGTGTGCTCAAAAACCTATAATACCTACTAATGTTGGTATTTTGTAAGTTTACTACGCGCTTACGATTAATACTATTATACTTGTACTTATTTAGGTTTCTAAATAATAAAAACACTTTGTAAGTTACTTTTGCAGTTACATTTCGTTGGAAACTGAAAGTTTATTTTATTCAGAAAGCTAGCCTTCAGAAATGTAGGAAGGTAGAGACTCAAGATTACAAAAGTCATATTAACTATTGTTCCTGAATCATATACCAATGGAGTAATTTTATTATTTCTATCTGCTACGTAGGAGGCATCGTAACTTCGAAAAAAATTGAATATTTTTATAAGACTTCGGGGTATTATACAGGGAAAGGTCTCAAATTGAACCATCTCTCTTGATGTGACCTTTGCGTTAGTAGACCACCCTCACAAATTGGCATTTTATATGTTTAAAAAAGGACAGAATAGACAAAAATATACCAACTAGCTGTATAATGAATTCGTATCAATAGTGATCAACGAATGACATCACAGCGTTGATGGAATTGTCCGAAATAACTGGATTTTCAACATAATAACACCGAGTATTTACGAATTTACGATGTAAAATTAGATTTCCCACGTTTGTGCTCTATAACGGCGGACCCGGTTATGAAAATGGTACATTTAATGGTTTATTTGTGTCGCACCCGTCATTATTTACAAAGTAGAATTTCATAGAAATTTCCAAGAACCTAAACATGAGTGTGTATCGTGAAACCGAGCTGTAGCTTAACTACCTCATAGTAATAAAAAGAACCATAAACAATTAAATGAGTTTAAAATTATACATTGTTGACGTCAGACTAACAATGGTATTAATATTGACTCTATTTTTAAAAAGGACCATTTTACTCTATAATCACGTTTTTTTAATGATTAATAGTATTGAAACAACAGACGAATTAAAGATATTTTACGTAGATCATTTACATAATATATTATGATACCTGTTCCAGTCGTTTTTGAATAAATAACACACATATACAGATACCAAGATACAAACACTATATACTTACCTACTATAGTAAACTTGGTTAATATTATGCGGTCTGAGAAGATTTTAGGGATACGAACCTTGTGACTATTATGCCTTGTTTTTAAAGCAGGTAAAGTAGGTAGAAACATTTTTGGTAAAAGTACCTACCTACGTGAATGATGAAAAAGGATTTCCCTTTGTCCAACGTTTTATGAACAACCGCGTTACTATGACTCATAAGTTAGCTACGGAGTGTCGTGTACCTACATGCATGACGTGGGTACGTAATTCGTATTCCGTACATACACGCAGTAAATGCATGTAAGGGTAATTAAATGTCAAGATGAGTGGAGTTCGTTGTCTTATATCAAATCATCCATACGGTGACTAAAGTGGTACACTAAACTGGAATTGTAATTGCTATTCCATAGCTAAATAAACAATAAATTATGTTAGTATTGGCACGTACATTATATTTTTGGCAACCGTCTTGGCACGTGTCATTTTACCATACAAGTAATAAGATTGTAGTGAATACGAAGACTTGATCTCTTCAGCTTCTGCACTGGCACGCATACAGACGTATTAACGCAAGGCTGAATGTCTACTTATCGATTGTACATAAACGTCGTAACATCTCATCGATCTGGCTGACATATATGTATGTATCTAAGCAATATTTTGAACTTTACGCCATGGTCATAAGGCGTATTACCCTCTAACAACGAACGTCGATAGGACATCTTACATAAGTCACTGGCATATTAGATATTCTTTCACTATAACACTTCAACATAATTGTGTAGTTTCCACAGTAAATGCGTCAGCAAAGCACCGCGGCACCTTTATAGCATCAGGTAGTTTTGCGTGAAGGCTTCATGCCTAATAAAATGTTTATTGTCTTTTATAGTTTCAAGGAGACATCGCAAATACGCGATCGCCTCGTCGAGCGAAGAAATATGACATAGAGACCACTGTTTAAGTTTGAAGATAGTAAAACTTGAGACTTAGTAGTAAGCAGCATGGAAACTAACGGCGCCAACCGGGTAAGCCTCGTGAGTACACGAGAGCACCGATTTACATGCGGCACAAAAGCACATCATTACTTACACAGAAAATGCAGAATTTTGCATATTTCTAAGTTAATTGTACGGTTTTATAACGTTCTAACTTCGGTCAATGTTAGTGTTTACTAATTTCGTTCCACGATAAGGGTGCAAAAACGACCGTGAAACGCTCAAACTTTCAATAAAAGTACAGGGGTCGTTTAAGCTTATTAGGTAATAAATCGAATCGCGTATTTTCGTGATTTCTTTAACGATACCGTAGCCAAAAATGACTAGCTCATGAAAACTTCGACAACGAACATCGCGGCACTAAAACGTAATGAACAGATTGAATTAGTTTCGAATTCGCAAACTTTTGTCATTTTTCTGTTGCGTTCGTATTTCCAAAGTTTGTTGTCTCGTTCTGCGTGAATATCATTGTGTTTTGCAAGAAAAATATATAAGTGTTTATGAATATAAATCAGCAAAGGTACTGCCATGCAATGTTATGCCAAAGTTAACCATAGTATTGGCGAAATTTTACAGTCTTTTCATGTAAATTTGAGAGAATCCGTTGACGAGCGCTATAAAGTATTATAGCAAAATCACGCGATTCGGAACGTCTACCTTTCTGTTGTAGACAATCGTAGACATGTTTATAATGCATTTTAAATTGTAGCATTCGTAGTTACACGTTTTAGCTATCTATTGTCTTTCTCAAAGTCGAATAGGCAAGGAGAACAATATAGATGTAAACATATTAGATATGGCTCATGTAATGTTTAATTTTTGTCATTCATATTTCATCATAACTACTTGAACTTGAATCCTTTTTTGTTCATATAATTATGCACAATGTAATGAAGCATTATGCAAAAAAGTAACGTTGCGTGACATAGTTCTATTCAAGTTGGAATAGGCCTTAAGCAGGCACCTTTTTACGATTGATCAACGTCAGTCAATTTAGTATTCATGCTTTTTTATTAGAAACGTTTTTTTATCGTCCCGGTTTGTCAATTTCCGTACATTTGCAAAATTTACCGTAACTTACGTAGCAGTTAAAAATTTATAATTGTGTATGTATATTTAGAATCCAATAACTTATTACTTTTATATCTTTCACGTAAAATAAACAAATATTTCAAAAATAATCAGAAACTTGATACAATTGGCAACTATTCTCATTGTTTAAAAAAACGTAATCTAATGAGATGGCTGTGCGTAGTTTCTAGAGCGTTTGACGTTAATTTTGACGTCACTTCAACGTCTGTCAATATAATTAAGCAAGTTTTCTGATACGGTCAGTGTAGACAGGACGTCGCCCAGCGATATAGAATAACCCGTTTATTGTTTAATGTTCTGGTGGTTTGGTGGCTTCTTATTATTAGTTTTAGCTAAAGTCCACTGATATAAAATTGAAAAATTTTAGTATATTTCTATATGCTAGATCGTTTACTAAAATAATTAGCCTGTTCACGAACTCATTCCAAGTATTCTTAATTATTCGTCACTCCTCCCTTGGCTTGGTATTTCAACAGGTCGTTAACATTAGAATTCCTTATTGAAAACTTGAAAGAATTTGGCAAAGCTATATGGATTTTTTCAACAAAACTATTCAGTAGTGAGGACGTGCAGTATATTTTTTACCCGGCAATAGCTCGTTGACCCAGTAGCCGAGTTCGTGACAACTCGTATCTATCGGGCGCTGCTCGTTCCGCTCATGCGGTTCAACTGGAACCACGGAATGGGGGACGGGAACACGGAAATAAGTAATTTGGTACATTTCTCAATTCCACATCGACCATACATAATGTATGCAATCATAGCTTATCTTTAGTGCATGCACGCGAGGTATACGGCCCTGTGACAAAAGACGATGAATAATTGCAATAATTCTAGAATCGATTCAATATCAATCTGCGTTATCAGCATACTATCAAGTGTGAGTTTTAACATTTGGTAGGTGGTTAATATAGGTATTACTTTATGCAAGCCTTAATATATATAAGTCTATACTTCTGCAAGAAGTGCACTTAAATTTATCAACGAGTTTTACTTAATTAATGAAGTCTGAATTTATCGAATAAAAGTTTTTAGCTTTATAGTCTGTTGTAATTGTTTTCTATCGTTTATCAAGACAACAAAGATAGACCTTTCTAGCTTTCTACATCTTAATTCAAACTTATGTTATACCTATATATTAGTCTAAGTTTTTTTTGTCACTAAGAGCTCTTTACTAAGTACTTTGTAAGTTTTGCTTATTTCAACAGTCGTCTGGTTTCCCCCCCTAACACGTGGTTTTATATTCATCCATTGTATAGATGAAAGTAATTATAAAGATGAAGAATATCTTAGCTATTCATCGTAGTAATAGATTTTTTGTTTGCCGAAGGTCCATAGTTCGTTTGTTATGATTCGAGTGGGGTTTAGCTGGTGACAGGACGGCCGTCGCCGCCCCGCACCCGTCAGATATCGTGTTCAATCACTCTACGTTTTGTAAATTATTGTCCAAATTTGCGAAATATTGAGTGTTCGCTTAGAATTCATGATGATATCGTGTACTAATGAAATACAGAATATTCCAATTATGATTAGGTATCTATGTATATGCTACTATCAAGTCTGAAGGTTAGAGTATAAGGTTGGGCAAGACGATGTTTCTGTACATACTTTGATAATATGTTTTTAATTATTAGGGCCATAATTGCACTATAATATACCGGGCTTAGTATGGTGTTAAATGACATTATCTTACAATAAATTACTCATATTTGACCAATGTTCTACATTAGTATTAATAAATTTAAATAATGTTACATAGACGATACGTAAAAAAAATAAGAGCTGGTTAACAACCCCCGTTGGCATTTACCTGGGAACAAGGTACGCTTGTTGGTGAAGCATTACCAGATTGATCCCGGGAATAGATTGACAAAGGCATGTAGATGTGTTTGTTACCCCACTATACTAAAGAGTACTGAAACATGTAGTTGCTGTTCTTCAATTTTCAGTACGTGCAATCTATATTTTTCGATCTAATCTAACTCGAAAGTGAGTTTTGCAGGTTATGCTTGCCACGATTAGGAACTCAATTATCTAAATTAAAATCTTATGTATTAAAACTTTCTTGTTGTAACACTAACTTACATTAAGTAGGTAGAAGGCCGAAGCACGGAAATCTCATTATGTTTAGCTATAATACATATTTGTTTTTAAAAGGCCCCGACGGAGACCCGTCCTCTGAGTTCTGGGTTGGCTGGACAGGATCTACCAGTCTCGCCCCAGCCACCGCTTCGTCCACTTACTAGAGTTGATTCACGGTCCGCCTTTCCACCACAGTCACCGAGACCGGTAGCACCACAATTGCAAGCTAGACCACAGTTCCAGCCAGGAGGACCTGTTACCACACCTCCGCAATTTGCGCCTAGAGTAGGTACCCCAGCACCAAGAGGTCCAGCTCCACCTGGTCCACCGGGCGCTCAGCAAGTTCGACCGGTCCCTCCTCCGTTGAGACCTTTTGGGCCGCAATCTATAGCACCTCAGCAAGGTCCCAGACCGTTGCAATCGCCGACAGCCCAACCCACACAACGCGCTCCTCCACCGAACAATCTTCAGTTCGGTCCGAGGCAGCCACCTATTGCAAGTGTTATCACACCGGACGGAGGTCGACCACAGATTTCTCCGCTACAACCCAACGGAGCTGCTAAAAACGGAGCGTCTCCTGGTCCCGGACTCCCAAGACAACCTTCGCAAGGCTCTATAAGGGGTCTTGATACATCAAATTCTTATCCAACGAAACCAGTCAACCTGGATAACCAAAGTATTGTCAATGATAACCAAAATGTCAACAAAACAGAGAACGGTATTGAGGGACCTGGGGCGGTTAAAGGCAGGAGCTACAGTATTGCAGCAGCCCCCGGGGCTCCAAGTCCATTGAAATTGGAAGATGATCGACGAAAATCTGTCAGTGCTATAGGAGGCAGGATTGATGACTTTACTAGCCGTAGCCCCGGACTTGGATTAATACAAGAAGGCAAACTTGAAAGCAAAGAAAATGTACGCGAATCCAAAGAAAGTATTAAGTCCGATACCATGGAAGGAGGCAAAGACATTTCCGACCGCCCCGAATCACGCTTGTCTGGATCCAAAATTACGGAATCTTTTATCGGCGTATTACCAAACTCTACATTAAAAAAGAAAGTAGACGATGATGACGACGTTGTATTAAACAGTTCATCAACAGCTGTGAAAGCAAACGAATCTTCGAAACCAAAGGAAGATTTATCTGATCGCTCTCCATCTTTGACCCGAAGTGATGATTCACCGGAGCCTAAACATAAATCTTCGCCAAGTCCAGGCTTACCAATTAAATCTCAGAGTGCTACTCCAGAGCCTGCACGACCAAAGTTACCTAAAAATGATCCAAAAATTGAGACAAGGTTTGATGCTAATAAAGATACCCAGCCGGCTGTGACACCTAATAAAACACCTTCGAAATCCCCTATACTGGACTCCAAGCCGCCTATGCAAGTTCAAAAGAAACCAAGTGATTTGAGCACTACTGCTTCCTCGGATGCAAAGAAATCAACACCTCGTAAAACAGCTTCTGCACCCAAGTCTCGTCCTAAAGGTAATATTATAAGATACTCGTTAGATAGAATACCATGCGGTTTAAAATGAGCCAAACGTTTTTCTTATTTTATTTTCCATTGAAATAATGTGGTATCAAAAATGTTTTAAGACTTTTTTTTCTTAGATGGTGACAACGACAGCGGCGTCGACGAATCCACACAAGGAAATGTAAGATTTTTATATATATTTTATAGTGATTCCCAAATTAAATAACTCTAAGTAAACATTGACCTTTCCTTAAAGGATGTAAATGGCTCACCTGGTTCACCAAATAAAAAGATTCCGAGCAAGTTACCCATGAAGGAGAAATCAAGTAACAGTCTGAAAACAAGTCTCTCACGATCATCCAGCAAAAGTGCTACTGCTAAAACACCTGAAAACCCACTGCCAAGTGAGAAAAAAAGTAAGCAAGACATTATTTTACACAATCTTTCTAGTCGTCTGTACATTTATTTCATTCAGTACACTTTACAACTCATCAACCATTACCATATTGTGCCATTGTACCTATAACTTAAAATTAAAGGTCTATATTGTAACATCACTAATATAATATTTTGAATAAATCATGAATGCATGTGTTAATGTTTTTACAACACTTAGAAGCAATATCGTTTTAAAACATACTGTTTTCAATATGTTTATTTATATATTTATACTATGATATAATGGACTTGCAGAAGTACCGATGAACAAAGTTCAAGTTGGCAATGCTCCGTCGCCTAACATTAAAGCGGTAAAATCGAAAATTGGCTCATTGGATAATGCGACGTACAAGCCGGGCGGTGGAAAAGTTAGGATTGAAAACAGGAAATTAGAATTTGGTAATGCAGCGCCTAAAATTGCTGCTAAAAATGATGCCTACACTCCAAGCGGTGGTGTTAAAAAGGTAACTTTATTTGAAGGAGATAAGTAAGCTTATGATAAGAACGGGGACTTACCTTTTTATTCTTTTAGATTGTATCCACGAAATTAGAATGGAACGCTAAGTCAAAGGTAGGGTCTCTTCAGAATACTGCATACAAGCCCGGAGGTGGCGACAAGAAGATCGAAACAGTAAAATTGGATTTTAAGGAGAAGGCCAAACCTAAGGTTGCTTCGACGGTTAACATCACCCATAAGCCTGGAGGGGGTACTGTCAAGGTAATTTCATAATCCAGTGTAATATAAAAACATTATAATAATAAAATAGGTCTTAGGAATGCGGTAATGTACTACGTTCAGTGAGTAAACTTTTTACTAGTTCGTCAGCACAGCTGGTAAAAGTAATATACGAGTAGAGCTTCAATATTTGGTATAAGCACTAAGCGTAAAACATGGCGACACAATCGATTTATCATTATCAAGCAAATATGTTAGATCACGAGATAAAATTAGGTAGACGCACTTAATGTAAAAAATAGAAATGAAAAAGTAAGCTGAAGTCATTAGGCCTGTAATTTTGAGAGCATCAAAAATAATATTATAATTCTTCTTCAGTCTACAGTTGCAAAGAACGGAACGAGAGCAGTGAGTAATATAAATGTTTAACTTTGTATGAACACAGTCACTCAATTGCACAATTTTTACGTACATGTGTTTTAGGTTTAAGTTTTATGCAGTGACGTCAAAGCACCTACGCAATACATAATATTATACGGTTCAAATATTGAGTATACAAATAAGCTACGTCCACGTAATAGTAAGATTGTATCATTGTTGTTTTTAGTCGGTTAAATGGGCGTTACCGAGATGGAGGGCATCACATAAACATTTTGCTTACCACTCTCTGTGGAGTAAGGTTGGTTGGTCGGTACATTGTGTACCAAGTAAGAGAGTACTCGATAGCAACCGTCTAGTGTCTACTCGAGGTACTTTTAGGTCGGGCTGCGGCTGTATTCACCACGCTCTGGTTGTTTCGGTTTAAACATGAACGATATGTTCGGTGACCTATCAGAAGACCGAAAATTAAAAAAAAAATATTATGTAATTTTGTTTTCGAAGAAACTTCGAACAAATTAAATTAACTATCTTTAATTTGACAGAAACAATCTTTAAACAAAATTAATTGTGACACTTTGTCAAGTTATTTGGTTTTTGAATTTCACTTCTTAATTTAAATTTCGTCTGACTAATACCAACTTTAACATGATTGGCTAAGTTGTTAATGTTTTATTAAGCAATTGACTTTAAAGATTTACTGGCCAGCTGCATCTTTGCCAAAGGGTTAGCGTACATTAAACATTGTTAAAAAAATGGAATCAAGGTTTTGTGATAGGTTACCAACTTGATATAAATAAGGAAAAATAATTAAAATATAACCAAATACTTCTAATATATGCGAATGATAGAAAAATAAGTCTCGTCTCACCTTACACGTTTTTTTACACTAAGAATGCTAAAATAATAATTGTCTACATAAAATAATATGATGTTATATAACTCAGTATGAACGAGCATGGTCTACGTTCCCTTTACACACACGAACCATACGAATATCATCGACAAGCACGCCATGGAAATCAATAACGATTAGGTACTGTTCTGTTCTTACCATGAAACAAACACAAACATATGTCTGTCTACACGTACACACGTTGGATCATCTGTTTATGAAGTTATTACTTAGCAACCGCACTGATATGACAATATATGGATATTTATTTTATATTATTTATGGTTTCGGGTTCCGTAGACTAATTACCAATTAGATTTTGAAACACTGAGAGAGCTTCGTTTACTTCTCACCGGAAAATATACATCCATACGTAACAATTAGAATGAAATTGTAACCATGTTAAAAAAGTAGGGTTATAGGGGCAATGATTATATTGTATTTGACTAGCTTTTGCCCGCGGCTCCGCGCGTTAAATAGCCTATGTCCTTTCTCGGGTCTTAAACTTTTTACAAGCCAATTTTCATCAAAATCCGTCCAGCGGGTTAGTTGTGAAGGCGTAACAGACAGACAGAGTTACTGTCACATTTATAATATAAGTATGGAGAGCATGAGCATTATGGATATATCAAGACAAACATGAACACCTATTGCTCTCTGCGCTCTAAAGTAAAATCAATAGTAGCTATTGTTTAGCACTACCCTTTAAAACAATAATTATAGTATTGGTAATCAAATTATCTTACCGTAGCGAATTGAACTATAAGAATAGATATAGCTGTATTTTTCTTGTTAGATTTGACATTGAACTTCGTATCAATCGTAATGAATATGACATTGAAACTAGTAAATATTTTCTAATAAGTTTGAATGGTATTCACGCATGTAAAAACCGAAGGGGTAGGGTTCTCCTGTATCAGGAATACTTATCCACTATTCGTTGATCATCAAAAATCCCAATTATGATTTTTAACAAATTATGTATTTTTTAATATACTCATCTATTTAATGCTTTCGTTTGGGCATTTAACCCATCTACGTATCAGTAGTCAAATTTAAGAGGTTACAATTTCCTTCTAAATTGATGTCTTAAAAAATTTACGATTAGATGGAGAGTGAATATTTTTACGATTGATTGTCTAGCACGTTTTATTTATTAAACCAAGAATGAGGATAAATCTACTCGAAATCTGCGGAACCTTCAAATTATTTATATTGTATGTATTTTTATTTTATATGCACACTCACTTTTTGGAACAGATCGAAAATCAAAAATTGGAATTCAAAGCACAAAGTAAAGTGGGCTCCATGGATAACGTAAAGCATAAACCAGGAGGTGGTGACATCAAAATTTTCGATGACAAAGACTACATCAAGCAGATGACGGGCCACTCCCCGGTGCCGGACAGTCACGGCCACTCGCGGCAGGAGGTGAGGCCCTTTCTAGCCGTCCGACGGGCCCTTTGCTTTGTTATTCTATGTCGTTTTCGCTTCTCATTTTTGTTTTTGGTGAAGGTCTTTAATTCGCACTCATTCGTTTTGTTTCAGCCAGAGTATTTGTACACATATTACTGAGTAGGTAACTCATTACGTTTGAGTGTGAGGGGTTGACAATCATGGCTAACAATATCTAATGTGTTTGGTTTTCTGTTTGGTTTTTCTTTTGTGTTTTAACCATTTTAATTTGTGTTTTCTTCTTATTTGCGTGTTATATTGAAATATGTTTTTGGATTAGTCATTAACGTATTGTTTTTGACCGTAGAGCCCGGTACCAGCGGCATCGGAACCTCCGAAGTCCGACGAAAATTTAAATCAGCAGCAGTGTTAAGATGTTTCTGAGAGACGTCGACATCTCAGCAAATAACACTAATTTTTATAATCAAGAGTCCAAACTTATTGTATAACATTTTTTTTATATTTGTTAAATTTATTCGTTATCAATACCCAGTTTGAGTGATTTTGTTAAGGTACGTTTGTTTTGACGAATTGGATTTTTAAATTTGTCCTAATCAATGTCAATGATTTGAAGCATATCTTTTTGGACAATATTCTGAGTGCGTTATATGTGTATCATTAAATTTTTAAATTGTATTGTTGTATTTATGATGTAATTATAAATTTGAATGTTGTATTTGTAGCGTTATAGTTGATGAATATTTTTACAAGTAAAGTTCTTTTTTTATCATCATTGTGACCCGAGTGATGTAGTATCATGAGTGCCAATTCATAATAGAACCGTAGAATAATCTATTTCGATCATACAATAATATTGTGGAATGTAGCCATTACCTTAAACGCCACCATTATTGAGCAAGCATGATTTACTAGAGTCTACCATAAATAGTGCTTGTAAGATACCGTTTCCAAAACTGCACTTTTGATAATTCATTTCATTAGCAGCACTAGCGTACACTTTTACTTATGGCGCTGTGTTAGTATATTGTACTGGTAATCAAATGATCTTCATGTATTATGCATTACTATAACTAAATGTGTATAATTTTTACTACTCCTAGTTATAGGCTTTGTTATCACTGTTTTGTTGTTTCACTACGTATTCATAGATATATGCACTGACTATTTCAATGTACCGTTTATTATTTGGGTTGTAAAGATACCGGTAGGAGTTCTTGGCACAGCATTCATAATGATTATGTGATACACTGACGTAGACATTTTTAGCTATTTATCGCATTCGCGTAACGTTTATACTGCTATTTGATAACTCAAATATATTAATGGTTTTATGAATATACAAGATTCTGCTGTGGCGAGAACGGGTAGCTTGAGATGGACTGACCAGATATATAAATGTTTTATATTTAACTACGAGTATAAGAGACGTTTAGGTTTAAATAGCGTGTATTAATGTTTGAAGCTTAAGTCACAAAACTCCCTATAATTGACATTTTTATTTCATGATCTATTCCACCCTGCCTTTTCCTCATTTTATTATATTTTTTATATCATAATATTTAGGCGTGTATTTTATACTTAAATTAATTCTTGGTAAATTAACTATTGGTTATTTTCACGCAAGCTTTTAATGGTAAAATATCTAAATAAGTTTTAAGTAAACTAATAGATACTTACTATACCTGTAGACAGCAACTTAACTCCACGTTTTGAGACCTAGGATGTTTTATGGGAGCAGAGGACGTATTGTATACCTATTAGGTAATCGTTTAATACAGTTTAACACTATATAAGAGTTTGTTTTATTTGTACACTACTTCACAGAATCACAAGTCATTCTGTAGTATCAACTATACCTATGTAGTCAGCTACGTACTTCTCACTTGCACCTATCTGTCTATAGTGAACTGCAGATTCATGTACCGGATACTTGGTAAGTTATCACACTTGTTTCTAGACCCTGAGACTCCAGGTGTAGTGATTGTATCTGTTATCTTTTTAAATGATTTGTATGTAATCCCTGGTATTTCGTTATCAAGGATAGTTGTATTGCGTATGTAGCAGTTTAACGTCTTGATAATACAAATTGACGTCATGGAAGGAGTTATAAGCACATTTATGTAGCTACGATTACATTGTGATAATTTTATAACTTCAATTCGTAGTCGTGTATGTTTGTTTATTATGGATTTGTGTTTGCATTGAATATAATCTAATAGTTATTTGTATTATACATTTAAAGGTAGAAGCTAGAAGTCAGGATGGGCTTTATTAGACTTGCGAAAATAGATCTTCTAGCATTACATTAATGATAGATAGCTTGTTGTCTCTTCCCCTTAAATACTGTTTTGTAATAGTACGAAGGTGTAGGTTTAACCGACTGCCTACGAGCTACGCTGTAGCTGGGATTTTATGAATGATGCGTAGACGCATATGCAATGAATAGGCGACGTTTGTTGTCGGTGATGTAAATAATTCTTTGACAACAATACACCATTCACTATTGACCATTCAGAGTAGATGTCGTAAATACCCTAGGGGATTATTATTACCTATTTAAATGATAGCATTGCATCATCATTCTTCTAATTTATTTTCCTATCTAAGTCATCCCACTTTAATACAATTCTAATACGTATTGTTGACGCAGGAACACTATTACATGGCCGTCCACGAATGGTCTGAGGAGGATCGTCCTAAGTCCCGCTGCCTGTCGGCCCGGGCCCCGCGCACGCCCCGCACCCCGCGGGCGCTGTCTCCTCGCCGCAGGGTACCGACTATGGATGAGGAAGACATGGTGCAGCGGAACAATGAGAGGAACCGACGTACTTCGGTGGCTAGGCCGATGAGCGCCCGCGAACCGCAGCGCTCGGCTTGCTCCCGGCGAACCTCACTCACACAACGTCCAGCTTTCTCTATATATTGAAGCAGTAGACACACAACGACATTACACTCTAGGTTTTGTGCCGTCAGTAGAATATCAGACATGTAATTAACTTGATGTTAGATTAGTTTGACAAACATGGAGCACAATGTATTTGTACCGCACATGAGTGCACAAATTTATTATATTTACGAAAAGATTGTATAGTGTAGACTTATGACTACAGCTATTGCATTATGTAGGTTATTATTTCTGTGTGTAATTTAAGAAAATTCTATAAATGTATGCATCTTAGCTACTGGTAGAATGGGGCTTAAGAATGTGCTTTGAAAAATTAATATAGTATTGGAATTTTTAGTGTTACTTATAATTGGAACAATCTCCAAAGTTAGTGATCAAAGTTTATTTTATCTATTTAGGTACATACTTATTTACTTCTTCTTAACAACCGTTATTTACCCCATGTTGATATACCCCATTTTCCGGTTTGTAGTTTCACGATGACACTCGTAGGTGATTCGACACAATCGCTCTTAAATATGTAGTATTGCAGCTTCTTATTGTGAATGTTTAAATTGATTTTGTTGATTAAACTATACACCTGACATTGACTTGTTATTTGAAACCCATCAAATGCAAAAGGTCCAAAACAGGAAGCAGTGGCGTTTAGGGGAGGAGGCTTATGCCCAGCAGTGGGTCACTTAAAAGCTGATGATGACGATAATGAAGTTAAACCGAAAGAAAAGTGCATCACACTAATATAAAGTTTGTGAGTGTGCTTGTTACTTCTTTACGCTCAAGCCATATTTGATAACATTTAGTATGGAAGTAGCTGACACCCTTCATTAACACATAGGCAATATAGCGGATAGCACCGCGGGGCGCAGTCAGCTTTTGATATATCTCATTTCCTCGCAGGAGAAGAGAAATAGTACCTAATTCATAATACATTCACAACTAATTAAACAAGTGCCTTTCTATAAACAAGAAACAGGAGAATGGGCAAATTGGCATAAGCGCTGTCCACAGGCTGTATCAAGTTGTGACATATATACGTCATTTTAAAGGTCTTAATAATAAACTGATAAAGGAAGTTTGAAAGACGATGCACACGAGCGGGTCTCGAGCCGCTAAAGTCATACAGTCTATAATAGTTTTATTTTATTGTATGACATCAAAATTGACACTTGTGCAGGGAAAGAAAACCTTTAAAATGACATTATTATGACATAACTTAGTCCAACAGTGTGGCCAGAATGCCCGTTCTCCTTTTACTCTTTCTACAATGAACAATGGTATTCTCCGTAGCGATAGAAACCATCACAAACGGATAGACGTCGGCTTCAAGGTAACGTAAATTAGTAACGAGTCATTACTGATAGCAATTCATACAAAACCAATAAAAATGGTCAATTGAAATTAAAGTTGTCGTGTTTCTTAAATCACATTTCTTCGTAGCAGCGAGTCGTAGAGTTTCGTAGCGTTTAATACTTACTATGTGTTAGAGGCGATTCCTACCGGTTTCCCATTGTTAAATGGAATGTCGGTAATAAGTACCTAATTCATATTTGTTTAAACTCAAATGAATAATGAACCGGATTCACCAGTTTCAACGTCGCTCCTTACCACTGCTACGAGTATGGAGTATGTTCAATAAAACAACAATTTCTTTTATATATTGTTTAATTGGTGTACATGGTTATGCATTATAATAATATTTATCAATTGTTAATTCATTAAATTATGGCACTTAACACAAATAAAATATAATCAAACAATAGATACATACACTGAATTAGATAATGTCTCGCCGGAAAACAATTGATAATACATAATTTAATTATTTTAAATTTTCGATATAAACTTAATAATAATATTCGGAATAATTTCTCAGTCGTTCGTTGACGTTTCGTAAGATAACGAAAGCCTATTTTTGTTTTTACTTTTTTTTTTAAGAAAATAAAGTTTTCAACACAAAATTCAACTTATTGATCCCAATCGTAAAAATTATAAATAAAAACTTACTCACAAAATAGTACAATAACTTAACCTTTTGTACCCATAAGGACAACTGACTCACCACATATTGTATCCAACAATACCTTAAAACGAACGCGCAGGATGTCATTTTATAAAAATCCAGTTCAACATCATTCAATAATACAAACTGTTGATAAAAACTTACGCCTAAAAACTCCTCTATGGTACTGCCAATGGATACTAACTGCGAAGCGATTACTGTTAAAGCGGTCGCGAAGCGAACAGCTACGTTCAGCTCCTTAATGTTTTACACAACTATTATTTGATGACTTTAAGGCATGTTTGTTCGACTAATACTTTAACGGCTAGTTAGGAGTTTTGATTACTATAATAAATAATTTGTGGAAGCATTCTCCATGCTATTTAATGTTAAGTAGACGATACAATGAATACTTCGACTGATGCAACAAGCGCACACACACGACACAGTAACACTATATAACTTTAATTACATACAAAGGCCACAACACATCATTCAGTCACAAAGCGCGAATTAATCCTAACACTGTAATGAAACGTATTTTACAAACGGTCGCCGTTCCCACGGCATGGAGGTTACGATCATCTAAATAATATTTCAACTATAATTTAGATAACATTATTAACCTAATTATTGTTTAGATTATTCCTATTGTACAGTACTAATTTGTGTCAACTTACGTCCACTTGGTAATGAGATTATCGTGTCGACGAGCCTCTTACACTTGACGAACGCGGTCGGCGAGAGTCGATACATCACTGCTTTGAGAGAGACGCCGCGCTAATACGCATCGTTATAATAATTTAGCTCACTACGAGTATGTCAACTACGATATCGCCAATGTTGTGACTCGATAGCACGACGGACTACTAGAGGAACTGTATCGTGCATTCAAAAGGTTTGTTACAAATTTTGACCTCTAAAATCACTACTAATAATAACTTGATTATTATGTACAATCACTTTACACCGATTAACGAATACTGAGATTTATAATAGGTATAATTACATTAGAGCAATACGTCTCGAATATTAATATCAATCATATCATCCGATAATGTTGCGATCCCAACTTGAGCAATAAAATACAATACATACCAAAAATATCGTTTCTTTCCGCATCATATAATAGCAGTGATATGACCATTATATCACAATAATATTCGTGACTGTTAAGCAGACGTTTGTTTTAGATGACGACCTCATCTTTAATATCAATATCGATATCATAATTGATTTAATACCGCTAATAATGTACAAAGAGGGAAGCGGGCACGGCTGACAAACTGTTTTCATTGATTGGAGAAAATTGTGTGCGATACCTGGTAGTAAGGTACCAGCACCCTATGGACAGTCAGGTGGAAGTGTAGGCCAGTTCAAGGAAGGATTGTGTCGGTAGAGGCCATGCAGTTAGTAATATATACGTGTTAATACACCTACACCGCCCGAATTATAGAAACCCTTCACCACAGACCAGAGGAAGGTGCCCAGGATAGGATGCATGCTATTAGTAGCCAGATATGTTATCACAATCTGTGGGTGCCTATGTATCCAAGAATTGCAGTGTTATTATCATGATTAGTCGTACCCAACTTCATAAGTGATTAATTCACAAGTAATACATAGTTCTTAGTTACCAAAGTATTATAAAATTTTGTTTTAATTTTACCTACGATGTTACACCACTAATACCAATAGGCAGTAATAAGTATCATACATAATTATATCGATAATATCATGGGTATATTTTAGACATCAAATTCACATTCACGTAATTATACTAACACCAAAGTACATTGGGCGTCTTTCTCTCTGCAGTGATGAACTTTGATTACTTTAAGTTACGATGGAGTTTGCCCTTAAGGTATGAGATTTTGTTCCTACCATAAAAGTAAATAGTATTCTATATATCACATATTATTGAGATAAATATTTACTGTTAATGCGTTATAATTGATTGTTTATTACGCCTTGTCATTCGCAGTAAATATTCCCACAATTTGTGTTACTTAAAATAAATGTATATACAGTCCAAGACCTTGTCGTGCCTTATAACGTAAGACTAGATTTTACTACCATAATTAGAAATGTGAGAGATAATTAATGATGTTAAGATTCTGCGAAGAAGTAATGGATATTGCTGAGTAAGGCAACATCATAATTAAATAATTTTAAATAATGTTAAGACATAAAAATAGCCTCTCCAAACGAGTGGAGTAGAGTATGAAACATATAGTTACATTAAAGTTATATTGACATAGTCTTTGAACAGCATAATAGTTCACGATCACATACTGTACATACCGAATCGAACTAGACAACACAACGGTTCAAACACATTCCCAAACGATACGAAATAGTTCCACAATGAATTCTCACACCGAAACCTATTGCACATTTTTACTACACATTTCATATTTACAGTTTTCGTTAGACGAGAATTTGGATAATGTATTAAGCTAGATTAGGTAATGAATTACGAAAATTCTAAGTCACGCGAAAAATGTAAAACAAAATGCGTTGCAACCCTGAACTTAACGTCTTCCCAAATTGCCGTTCATGCGCAACGCGCGCCAGCATGGCTGCCAGTCATGCTAGGGCTGCCAATATCAGAAGTCTTCCAACAAGACGGCGTCCCGCGGTACGAGCCCTTTCTGTTCGCCGCGGCAGCACAACAAGTACTGATCGTCTACCTCCAGTACTAGCCTCAGACGCTCACCCTCATTAAACGCTAGGTGCCCCGAGTCTGAAGGCAACCGATGCCACAGCGTTCTTACGTACCTGAAAATGTTTTTCGAGTATGCTTAAAATGACATCAAGAGTGAATGTATTATAGAATTTCGAGGTGAAAGAAAATGTTACGTTATAAAAGTACTTAATTACCAAGCAAGAGGCATTAAGTTTTTGCCATTAGTTTCTGAAATAACCAAACCCTAATATTTTGTGTTTGTGTAAGTAAATCTGTAGAAATTCAAGGTTGAAGTGCAAAACAAAGGCAATTAATTGGTTTTTCTTCTCCAACATGTTAAAAATAGGAAAACGTTACTAAACAGTATACATACTTGTGCTTGTGTGTGGTGGTGTGGTGGTTGCGTGCGGCGGACGAAGAGGCGGCGCGACGCGGCGCAGCGGGAGGCGGCGTGCGCCCGTACGGCAGCGACGCGGGCCGAGGTGCACCACCCGCGCATGCGCCGTCCACGCGGGACGCTCTACACAATCATACGACCATCAGCGTTCATAATAATAACAACAGCTTTTCTCACATTGAAAAGAAATTCATTGATCACAACGCGGTTTTTTACAACAATAATTTTAAGGCTTCACCGTATCATGAAATTAATCCTTGAGTTTGACACAAAACACAATTTTTGGATATGTCACATGTGTATGCTGTTAGTAAGGTTAATTAACTCTTTGTCTCGGATGCAGTAGAAATCGAAATGAAACTTTATAAAAACCAAACTTAACGAAATAATTTAAATCAGGTGTTAGATAAAATAGATGTTATTCAACAAAATAGATTTCAAACTTGAGTAATTTTTTTAGTAGATTAGTACATAATAATGGTCCTACAACAGTCGATTCCCAATCAAATAAACCCCTTTAGTACCAATTATTTTCATTAACACCCCATGCACATGCTATTAATATTACTCTCATAGCAGTGACAGTGTTAAACGTAGTTATTTCCCATCCAGTACATACGGTGTTTTCTTATCAGAAGAGTATTTAGAAACAGGATCATTTTGCACTCGCGGTTTCACGTTGGGTCTCTTCGGAGCCGTCTCTGGTAGAGTTCTGGAGATATTGTGCATTATAAGCATATAGTATATAGCAGTGCGAAACACATTAAAGCATACAAAAATAAACACATACGAAGACATAAATAAATGCCGCCACCTGTGATATCCCGTTTCATCTTGAAGTGTGAATATATGTCTCATAAATATATTGTAATGGTGCGTGAATAAAAGCGTCGACTCTAAATTTTTTTGGGTTATAAATATTTGGGACTACGAAATGAGCTCTGAAATTAAAGTAGGTGAAGAAAAATCGTGTCGCTTAATATAGGCCAAGTCCTCTACTAGGGAGTAGGTTTGCTTTGTAACTTTGCTAGGAGGAAATCAATATAATTTTTCCTCATATTTATTATATTACATTTTTTTTTAAAAACCTACTTAAAGTCAAATTAATCGTTATTTGACGTTTCTAAATACTAATGTTTTTCATGGCGGCGTTCTAAGGGCCTTTGTTCAACAGTGGACGTCTTCCGGCTGATGATGATGATGAAACACTAATGTTACCTGTTAGCAGCTTGCGGCGGCTTTTTGGTGGCAGTGCCTCGCGTCGTGGCCGTGGCAGGTCTGGGGGTCGAAGTAGTCGGAGAGGTGCCTTTGCGCACCGGGACTGGAATACCCCTGTTCATAAAAGTTTGTCAATCAATCTCTTGTTCCTAGCTCCTTGATACGCTTGTTGCGTTGCGATCAGACGTACGACCAATGGCTAATATGGTTTTTCTTTCTCCGTTCTAGTAGGTCATCAGACTTGAAAAGTGAGGAATAGAGTCGACTTGTATTTACGCAAAACGAATGCATTATAATTTCCCTTCAACGCAGTTGAGTCTCTGTTATCTGGCCGTAGAGACCAAAGTCCAAAGTGCAAAATTATGGTAGATATAGCAAGGTAAGTTTACTGCGCTCTATCTTATTACCTACTAAATAATAAGGGAATTTCAAACAATTTTTTTGGTGTCTTACTCATTATTTTTCAAGTAAATGGTGACATTTAACCTACCAGTAATAAAATATGTTCACATTTATTATAATATTATTATGACCTAATAGTGTGCGCATTGTTACACTGTGTTATTGCATCATGGGAAAATGTTAATGTAATGACTATTGTGTTAATTGGTTTATCATTGTGAACGTGACTGGAAGAAATATTTAGTCTTTTTTTGCTCCTATTGATATGCCAACGCGACGTTCGTAAGCTATGATGACAGCCAACTGTGATGTGATGTTATTATAATAACCAACCCAATGGTCGCCTAGTGATCGAAATTCTAACGTAGGTTAAATATTTTTCTGTACGAGGGTCAAACTGAAAGTTCTTAGAAAATCAAAAACTGATTACATTAGCCAGTTATTAGTTTTATTATATCTTTTCAAAATATTGTCCATTCACGTCAATACACCGCTGCATGCGATGGAACCACTGGGAAAAGCACTTTGCCCACTCGTCTTTAGGGTTCTCTTCAATGGCATCGCGATACGCAGCCACCGCTTCTTCAGCATTCATAAACCGCTTTCCTTTAAGTTTTTCTTTAATTTTTGGAAATAAATAAAAATCACAAGGGGCGAGGTCGGGGCTATACGGCGGGTGACCCAGTAATTCAACGTTTGATGTCGCCAAATAGTCGATCGTTCGCTTAGCGGTGTGCGACGAGGCGTTGTCGTGGTGAAGGAGTATCCTACTGCGAGGTCGTTTCTCTCGAACTTTTTCCAAGACAAGTGGCAAACAATTGGTAGTGTACCATTCTGCAGAAACTGTTTTTTGATCCTCTAACACAATTGTTGCGAAATGACCTATCCTTTCAAAGAACGAGGCCACCATTTTTTTTCCCGCACTTCGATCTCTCTTCACTTTAGTTGGCAACCTCTCGAAAGGAAACACCCACTGAGCAGATTGTCTTTTGGTTTCAGGATCATAACAGTAAATCCAGCTTTCGTCACCTGTTAGTATGTCGAACACAGCATTTGAGTCACCTCCGTTAAATCTTTCAATCATTTTACGGCACCAATCCACACGATGGAGTTTTTGAGCCTCAGTAAATTATGAGGTATCCACCGGGCGCAAAGCTTCCTGACTGCTAAATGTTCGTGGAGGATTTTGTGCACTTGACTCATACCGATGCCTAAGCTTGTCCGAATCTGCTGATAGGTCACTCTTTTGTCAGTCTCTATCATACGCCGCACAACACAGATGTTATCTTCAGTCGTCGCCGTAGAAGGCCGTCCCTCACGTAAATCATCAGTGAGATTAGTGCGACCACGTTTAAACTCATTAAACCAGTTGTAAACTGTCGCACGAGATGGGGCTTCATCGTGAAAGGCCA
Source organism: Abrostola triplasia (assembly GCA_946251915.1). Taxonomy (NCBI): domain Eukaryota; kingdom Metazoa; phylum Arthropoda; class Insecta; order Lepidoptera; family Noctuidae; genus Abrostola; species Abrostola triplasia. Next base: position 6,066,096 of record OX276430.1, read on the forward strand.
ATCGTAGTCTATCATAACTTTCTTGTTGACTTAAATGACATCGAAAGTCATAAAAAATCATTGCACGAAAATTTTCTCGTGTTAAATTCACGTTGACGTGACACAGACCATTTTCAATTTGCCGCCAAATCGTAAAACAAATGACAAATTAATGAAATATATACTCAGTAATATTGGCAAAGAGTTCTATTTTCAAATTTTAGAATTATTTTTTTATTATATTGTTTATAAGTGGCCAGTTCTAAGAACTTTCAGTTTGACCCTCGTACTCCGTAAACTTTATCTGTACCGGATTTCAAACTAATTCATGTGCTAGTATACTTATGAAAAGGGGTATATAATATCTACATTAAAAACACAATTTATAATTATGATTCTTTAGACATTGACTAAATGTGGGTGTACTATATGTGCACCTCTGCCTGCCTTTTAGGGTAATACAGGCGTGATTATGATATGTTTGTTAGACATTACCGGTGTGCATTCTTAGCCGGGGATTGCAACGCGGGTGCGACTGGCCGCACGGGCGATGACACCGGCCGGGGGATCTTGGAGCCGCGCGCCGCCGCCGGGGAAGTCTCTCCTGGATATACAAAATACAAATATACAAGTTATATACATGTACATACTTATTGATATAAGTTACGATGACGTCAATTCAATTCCAAACAAAGTTTACACAGCTGATACTTGAGTTCGCGAAAATATATTGTGTAAACAGATACTGTGTTTCCCACGGATGTACACAATGTTTAACAAAAAAATTGAATACCGATACTTTAAATTGAAATTGAGAACCGTCAACGAAACTGTCGCGTATAATGACGATCAAAATAAAGTTTTGCAGATAGCGTCTTGACTTTAGGTAATCTAAGCATTGATTGGTTATGGCATTTAACGTGACTTGAAAATAAAGACGAAGGCTAAGGTTTAGCTCAACAGCCAGTTAGCCTTGCCAATAGGACTAGGTATACTGTTGAACGAACCTGATGGGGTGACCGGGCTTTCAGCATTGCTCAGCATTTCCCACTTGAGCTGCAGGCGTCTGAACTTGCCACCTGAGTTGCCGCTCCCATTGCCAGTGTTGCCACTAGCTCCGCTGCTGGCCGACCCTGGACGCCATTGTTCCTCCCCACTGCACTCCAGCTGAAGAAAGAACGATCATATTATACATACTTGCAGTCATCACTACGGCCTTTCGTTAAAGGTCGGTCTAAAAATTTAATTACAAATAATAGATATAAAAAAACTGTTCGTAAATTATCTAATTAAGTATTATATATTTTTTACAATACATAAAGAGAGTAAAACATTTATTTAGAGGGTACTTTAAACAAACCGAAAAACACATTATAATAAATTGCAAAAACATCTAAAAGGCGACGTGTGAAACCAAATACAAAATAAATGTTAGAAGCTGTAAGCAAGGAACTAAAACAACCTGCAAATTAATGACAACGGAGACCGCAACAAAACCTTGGTAAAGCATAAAACATTCATGTAATGTCCACACAAAGCACCGCCGAGTTACCTTCACTTCATTGCTGGAGAGCTTAGCGGGAGGTTTATTGTTTTCTAGGCTATCAGTGTAATCGTCACTGTCATCGAACACGAGTCTATCGAACGCCTGCATTAATTTAGAGCCTAAGTGCACCCCGGACCATCTGCGGTTGGTTTCCATCTCTATTCTGCTGTTGTTCGGACAAATGTCGTAACCAATCGCTGAGGGATTGACACACGAGCGTGGTCTATTCTTTTCAACAGTGGTCTTTACGTTTGCCGAGTCGTTCAGTAGGTCGGGTGTCGATGGTTCTTTGTTTTTGGGCTCTTTGTGTCTCATAATGACACTGGTCTGACAGTCGTCGCTCGAGAGGCCGCTCGACTGCATCGAACGCACCAGCTTCAGCAAATTCCGCTGGTTCAGTGTTAGTGGTGGAGTGTTAATCGAAGTGGGCTGTTAAATACACCAAATGTTTTTAGCATCATGCATCATGCCATCTAACGTTAGTTTATTAAGTTCAAGTCCTTGACAAGGTCATCGATCGACTTGGATCGCTCGGCCATTCCTTTATTTGCATTTTATGTAAGCTGTGCACGAAAGTAAATGCTAAAATATCGCGTTTGTACGCCGTGAACTGTGAGTTAAGCACATGCAGTAAACAATAAAATGCAAATAAAGCGATGTTGCTTCGGCAGGCGGCTGTTTGATAGTATGCGATAGTGGTTTCGGAACACGAAAGACACGGAATATTGATTACGTATATTTCATGGGAAAGTAGCATTCAGTGTCATTTTATATATATTTTAGGTATCAGTTAGTGAATATGATTGAAACTTACCCGACTGGCGGCACGCATGTCGCTTTCAATCTTCTTGAAACTTCTGTGCAGCTCACGCATTTCGAACATGAGATCAAGTGAGAAAGGTAGGAGCTTCAGGGGTTCTAGGCTGGCCAGTAAAGTATCTAAAAGGGCCCGACATCGAGTTTCTCCCACACAACCAGCGAGAATTAGAGAGTCTGGGCTGTAGTGCTTTGCTAGAACAGACTCTCGTGTGCGCACATACGACACCCAGGCATCTACGGACTGCGCACTATAAGTAAAAAAGATAACATTTGGTCAGTTTTTATAAATAGGAGACAAATAATCATAAATCAAAAAAATATTTATTAGTGCAATTCTTACTTGAGCAAACCAAGGATGAACGCGTTAAACTTGACAAGTCCCTCAGTGACTGCGTCTTCGCTGTTAATTCTTAATACCAATTCGTTGAGAGATTTCGTGATTGGACCTGTGCACATATTAAAACATTTATAATATCAATTGTATTTTAGAATTAAAAGAGTAAGTTGCACTGTTTATAATATTTACCTTGTCTTGCAGTAGCTTCAACCATTTGCCATACGGAATTATTTACAGCTCCGAAGGAAGTTTCAATATTTTCCTTAAGACCGTCCCTGAATATCGCGTAAAGAGCTGGACATAGTGCATTGAGCGCTATTTTGGCGCAAGCCGGGGAATCTTTGGAGTCTCCTAAGAATGCTAACTCGGCTTGATCCGTAGCAGAAGAGAAATGTTGGATCAACATCTCTACAGCATCGGTCACGTTTGAGACTAGAGCTAAAAATGTAATAATAAGGTTATATTATCATGGTTTTATTTTCAATTAAAGTGTTTTGTGACAATATATCTATGTAATAACTGATACATTCACGTTTGTGTGTTAAAAATCAAATATTACCTCTCTTCTGTGACACATCAATAACATCGTATTTCGCTCTGGCATCATGGCGGATTGGACTTCCAAATTCATCAGGACTTACTTCAGCTTCTTCACAAATCGGTATTTCTGCCAGGTTCTTGCCCTAGAATGATACTTGATTACTAATTCTCGTTACGCTAAAATAATCTCATTATAATGTCACATTATGGTTAATGAGTGACAAGCACAGGTAACGTGTTCAACTTGCTAAAAGAAACTTGTGTGCAACGTAAAAAGAAAAAGGTTTAGCATAACATAATATTGTATCATAACTATATCTATAAAAACTAAAAATGTTCATACACTTACTTGAATAATAATAATTGTAACTAAATAACATAACATAAAAAGATAACATAATAGCAAATAAAGAGCCGAAGGTACTTACAGAAATAAACGGGCAATGACGTGTGTGAGCAGAAGTAGCTTTAGCAAATGAAACGTTACCTGGTATAGCCTCTGTGTTATCACAGCGGAAATGTTGGGTGAGTTAGGCGGCGTTGTTATACTGACAGTCTTTATGTCTTCCATTGGTTTTAATTGAGACTGTTGACTATCAGCCCTTGTGGCATCAGATTTCTGCGCAAAACTGACTGATTTCTTACTATTACAACTACTGCCACTGGATTCTGTTGACCTTTGATTCTCCTCCTGAGACCGCTTCATCTGGAGAAATTTGGTCACTTGATTTCTTACCTTTTGAACTTGATTTTGGTCCCACTCATCCATGTTCAGACAATTGAATCCACTGTGTTTAAGGAACTCCTCTAGTTGTTGTAAATCTGCACTACTAATGAGTGCACCAGGAGGTGGGAACTCAGTATATTCTATTTTCTTAGTTCTTGGTTTAGGTAACGGTGGAGTGTGTGGCCTGTGGAACTTTAATTCATTCGATTTTCCTGATTCTAGACTACTTTCCGTTCCTACTCCTTCGTCTACGTAATACTCGTTATAATCAGCATCCTTCTCAGCTGCATCCAGAAATTGTTGTGATAATCTTTTAGCAGCAATATCATTGTTCTTTCTGTAGTCCGTTTGGTTTTGGAGGTAGTAAGGTTCTTGTAACGACCTCCTCTTAGTCTTAAGTTCCGTTGCTGCTGTCATGCAGACTACTGGATCTTGTAGAAGATCATCCATTTCAAACATGCTGTATCGTTTAGTATGCGTGCTAGATTTGCGTGTTTTATCCATTGACTTACGCAATATGCTCTTTGGTAATGGCGGCCTTGGAGGTGCTAATTCTCCCTGTTTAGCTAAGCGATTTTGATCCGCTAATGAGAGTGATCGTTTCGGAATACTTGGATTGATTCTCTGCCCGTCAGTATTGACACCACTTGCCTCTGAACTCGTGGCGCTATCGTAGCGATATACAAACAAGGGGTTGAAGTTTCCAGCCGGGGCAGGGCTGTTTTGGGCTGATGAATCAGTTAGCATAGTAGACGAACCGCGATAGCCTGAAGAAGGCTGAGTAGCAGTGCTTGAACTTGAAGATACGGCGGTAGTATTTCCAGCTAGATTGTTACAGTCACAGCTCATCGGTCGATTTTTAGACCTTGAAGATGGCGAAGCGTTGCAGTACTTATCCCCACATTTGGGCATAACTTCTTTTTCTTTTACATGGTGCATAAGTTCAGGCACCTCAGACAATAACTGCTTGCATTCCATTGGTAGTAAGAAGTTAAGTGAATCCCAGTCTTTTATATGCCCTAGTCCTTTTTTCTTCAAAGTTTCAAGATCATTGCACGAAAATGGCCTTTTACCCTTAACCTGCAATCTGTTTCTTTTGTTATCACCCGATCTTGTAGAAACGTTTACTTTTAAAGGATTCAAATATATATTTGGCCTTCCATTCAAAAAACTTATATCTGGCAGTGTATAACTAGGATATAAGACAAAAACAGGCTTTTCACAATCCCCTTCTTTTAGTTTCTCTAAGAATGAAGGCTCGACGATCTTAAATAACTCTCTCTGCGACACGCTGGATACCTGCATGCTAGATGTCTGTATACTTTTATCTATAGTATCGGCTCCAAGATGGGTTGATGTTGATTTATTGTCACATTGCTCACGCTGTAAGAGTCTGTTCATTCTAGTGATTTGTGTACCATCAGATTCGGAGCAGCTGGAAATACTGACGCTAGTCGCTGAAGACTGGGAAGAACACGATTTTCTATTACTTCTCATTCTAGATGGACTATTCACAAGATTCAAATTAGTTCTTTTGATGTGTGGTTTGTTAACGGTCGCATAAAGGTTACTACATTCACTATCACTCATTTTAGCTCCATCCGCTGTTTCTTCTTCTTCAATTAGAACTTCATCGTATACTCGATTACTATACTGATTTGAACTTGGGATCTCTTCGTATACGACAGATGAGACTTCTTCTACTGCAGTAGCCGGTAAATCTATTTGGGGACGCTCAGAGATTGCTGTTTTTGAATCAGTTAGTTTTTGCTCTCCCATAGATTCACCACTTTCCCCTCCAGAGCTTGATGGCCAGCACTCTGACCTATCTAACTGGTCCATGCTAACGATACCATCGTTGCTCATGCTTTTTTGTTTCATGAATAACTTTACCAAGCTGAATGTTTGTTTGGGTTGACTTTTATCAGAAGAGGTTTGGTTCTCAGTTGAAGATGTGCTCATTGGTTCCGAGTGCTGACTTCCTTGTGTCGATCTGTGTTGTGATACATCATAAACTTTCATGCACATTGGAGTGCCAGTAAGTCTTTGATTTACTGTGAATGAATCGACCTGTAATAAAAGGACATATTTAATTAGTTAACATATAATTTGTAGCAAGACAGTTTCTTGGCATTTACTTGCATCTAGTAGGTGGTACGTACCGTTGAGTTACTCAGAGCTGCCGAATTAATGGAACTATTCATAAGTTTCCTTCTGTACAAATTTGGCAAACTTTGGCTTTTGATGACTGAATTGCTCATGCTGTCGTCTGTTGCATCAGTCGTTTCACGTGAACCTTCATTATTATTTCCCGATGGGTGTCTAAAAATTAATCGTTTGTATTAATATACATGTATAACAAAGCTAATTAATATATAAATAATATTAAAAGTCATTTTTATATTTACCTCCTTAAGGGTGACTGACTGGTTTGTTTCTTAAGCTTACTCCAAGTAGTTAATCCTAAATCGCTCCTAGCCATTGACGTTGTTAGCTTATTAGTTAATTTCTTACATCTCTCTAATAATTCTAAATTCCTGCGCGTTCTTTCATCGTTATCTAAAACTAAGGTTTCTTCCTCGCCCAATTTGTCTGAAAAAGATTAGGTTTATGAGTTGGCAGTTATCATGAGTAATTACAAACCAGTGATTCAGTACCGGTGAGTACATTAGCGGCATGACAAACAAAGTAAACATTATACCATTATCGACTCGTTCTAGAAAATGAATGTTTCGTACCATGTTTTTGATTGACGGCCGATTCAACGCACTCACTGTCCTCAGAGTATGTGGTGAGGCTGCCCTCGAAGGCGATGGTGTAGTTGTCCTTGTTGGCCTGGCAGGTAAGGATGAGGTCCTGCTCAGAGGGCAGCTCGCAGTCTAGGCTGTCCACGCTGAAGTGTACGCCGTGACCGCCCTCTTTTACGGGGGAGAACAGAAGTTCCGACTTGCATATCGACATTGTGTTGATCGAACCGACGGATTCTTCACCCTAGTGTGACAAATAGTTCATTTAATTGAAGGAAGTTAGTCGTAGCCAGTCCGATTAACTTATCACAATATTTTAAGCAGTGCCTAAATACATTATAACACTAATCTCATAACAAGAGTATTTTATTATCTTTCTTTTTAACACGACTAATTACTCCAATTTCGTGTTTACAATTTACATTACTAAGCTAGGTTAAATCTAGTCCTTGTTTAAGACTGAATCATTATTTGTAGAAGGAACTAAAGCTATAATCGTAATATGAAAGCCAATATGCATATAGAACGTTCAAAAGGAACATGCTGCAGACTAACATGTGAATGTTCTCGGAAGATTTCGAAACTGTACCGCGTGTTGGAACATAAACATTTACGTGTAGTTATAACCGACGCGGATGCAAGTCGCGGCTAAAAATAATGGCCAGCAACTACTTACAGGTGCAATGTCCATTATCAAAGGTTTTATATGTTGGCTCGTATCTATGTAGATTATCTAGCTCGGGCTTATCTTAGTGATGAATTCGATAGATATAATAGTAACATTTGCAAGTTATACGTTTACAAGAAACCGGCCGGTATTTATGATGCAGTGTTTTCTAGTTTGTAAGCTTTAATTAGGTACCTAAGTATTTAATATCAGTCTGACTTCCTATGGTGATTTCACTGTTTTGGTATCATTTGGTGGTGATTACACTTATATATATTTCTAGGTATGTACCTACTTATGTGCACGGGATGGGATAGAATCTGTCTGCATTGGGTAAACTAGATATTACTAGTAGCCAGTATATCTGTCTAGGCTGTCTCACGTAGGTACCTACTTACAGTATTTTCATAGGTACTTAAGAAATGACATTACCTATCACCTATCACGTCTAGTTATCATTGAGTATTAGGTATATACCTGTTACCAGTATGCTAGTATCCTTAGAAGCCCATAAGATTTATCTAATATTGTACTAATTGTGTATGAAATCCGCCCATTTCCATGACACGCCCTATACATCTGCGGTTGGTATAGTTAGTGGCAGCGGGACGTTTAAAGTGACAAACAACATGGCTGCCGTTGCGAGCGTTATCATCAATTTAATTCCTTTTCCTGCTACAAATGAGGTCACAAATCAAACAACCACTCATAACAATGATATTGTTTTACATATTTTATTGCAAACGTGAATGCAATATGATTGTTCGCCAAACTCATTGAGGGTAGTTCGATAAGAATAATATAAAGTAAAGAAATACATAATTAAAATAATGTTACAGTATAAGTAAATATAAAACGTCGTGGCAGATAAGACATTAATGAAACTTTGTAAGTGTTTATTGATAATGAGTAATAAAGAAAGCGTTAATGTTATTCTTATTTATGAAACAATTGTAACAGTGTTATTGCAGAGTACCTACATTGCATTTTGTTACTACGTCAACATAATAAGATGACTAACATCAATATAAGAGATAATTAAGACTATGAGGATTGGTTGAAATAAACATAATATAGGTACATGTATATACTTATATAAATATTGTTGTAAGGCCAATCAACTTACTGAATAGTATCCATTGTAAGAATCCCAATCATACTCCGTCACACCCATTTTTAACAACACTCACACTGTTCTATTCTCACTGTCCCTAATAGAACGAGATACACTATACCACTAAATCATTCAACTACTTGTGGCCAAATGTCCCTGCCATCATGCTCCACAAACACTATCGAATTCTATAAGTCCACAATGTCCGCTGTAATGTGTTATCTAACGCAAACACAATTATCTATTAGGTTCTCTGAACGTCCACATTTATTGGTAATGCAACATGTGATTAAATTCATTTCAAGAAAGTGCACAGTCCAGCACTCCCGAGAGCCCAGGCGCGACTGGGGCAGCGGGAATATTAATTTTAATATTAGACACTACATGCGGTACTCAAAGTTTGCGTCACACTAATTAAATAAGCGTGCAGTCCGCCCGGAGCTTTGGCCGGTACTGTTATCAAAGCGCAGCACACGCTAAAAATTATAATAATGGGGGCAACAGATGCTTATTAGCTGAGCCATAATTATTGGTTAGCGGGTTTCAATTAGTAACACTTCAAGGTTGGATGACTACGGAAGAGAATTGGTACTACGTTTAAATTTTGTTATCAGCCCTTGTGATTTTTTTTACACTCGATGTTTAAATTGTAAAAAGTTTGAGATCAACTGGCCTAGAGGATAGACTTCATTGGCAACGCACACACATGGTGCCCGTATGAACAGGGCCACACATAAGGATGATTAAATATAGCGCACGCACACAAACGTATTCAAAGAGGGAAAGACTCGGTGACTGGGGGAATTACGAGCGTGGTTAAACTGATTGACGCAATTCTGTGTGTACTAGTATAAAAATATCAGTGTGTGCGTGTAGTAACTCACACATTGGTTTCGATCTTATTTTGTCTTTACTACTCGCACATCCCGTGGGACCAACGCACTTCACACTATAAGGAACTCTAGTTGTGAATGCTAGCCAAGCGTCTGGACTTTCCAAGTATTGTATTCATGTGTGAGTACTCTTGGGAATCAAACACCGTTAATTGGACGAGCGTGAATTGTTATTTTTGCGGTTGATGGAAACATTTAGGTATACAATAATTAAGATCGGTCGCGCTAATAAAAGAACTAAGAAGCTTCATGTGTTACGAGCATCTGTTTATCAAAGGGGCTCGATTCCATTAAACATTATCATTAGATAATGTTTTATCTTGATTAAATAAGGCCTTCCTAATTAAAGTTCTTTAACTATTTAATTGCTAGGCAAATAACCCCTAATTAGCTTTAAAATGGACAGTGAAAACTAAAATTATGAATCCTATTATCAAAAAGTAAATATAGAAATTTTCAAAAATCTAAACTGCGTTTGAAATTATAAATACTATATCTAACTGTAGAACAGTAGCGACATCTATGAAAACAGAACTAACTTTACCATTTTATTTTAGTAACGCTAGGTGGCGTTGTAGCCATGCAGCTAGTTTATACGTCGACATCAGTATTGGGTATAGCAGTGAAACTTGTGTTATTAAAAGTAATAAAAAAGTGCTTAGCAAAAGTGATATGAGATGAGAAATCCCTAAATCTTTCGTAACTTTATGAATGAAATGAAACATTGAACAGCGTGGCGAGGCGAACCTGGAAGCTACTGTCGGCACTGACACTGCTGTCGAATCGAAACCTTTCCATGAGAGAACTAGAGATGCTCGCGAACATCTCGCCCCGGGGGTTACTCTGCAATACACCATAACACGTCATCCACAAAAAATAAAGGGCTAAGGAACTGAAAAATAAACATACATAAAATATATAAAAGATACATATATAAATAAAGATAAAAGAAAAATATATATCGTGGGTACAGATACATATATTATAATAAACAAAATGAATGATCAACACCGATGAAGTATAAGAAATGACATAATACAAAATAATGTATCATTCAAAGATTTGTCAGAGAAACATTTGATAAGACGAATGAAAAGAAGTTGATGTTTTTTTATTGCCGATGCTGTAAAACAGAATTATTTTTGATAATAATATACCCAATTACACAATATAATATTTGTCTTATAATACCCGTTTTGGATGTCTTACATCAGCCGACGTAATGTATAAGCATTACATTTCATAGTCATAACTTCCGTGAATACGAGCTAGACGGTTTCAACTTCACAATATTGTCTGGGATTTTGTTATTGCTTGAGAATAGTTTAACACTACCCAGTAACCATAACTCTTTATGGATAGGTATGTCGATAAGGAATATGCTGAGAACTTTTAGAATGTCTATAAATGTGAACCATTTCGTTAAACTCTTGCCAACTTCCAATCTGCGAGTTGCTGTATCTCGCAGTCAGTTTATACTAAAATTGATTAAATAGGATAGGACAAAAAGGATTATTTTATTTCTCACTACCAAATTTAATAAGTCAGTCAATTTTGTAATCGGTCATTTGTAGAATCAATTATAGACTCTAGTCATTCTGCGAATTAGTCATTCCGAGACTTAACCTTTAGGACGACCTCAACACGTCAGTAAAGATCTTGATCCTTCTGATCCTCGAAGATATTGTCATTGGAACAGTCCCGATGGTGCATCAAATGTTCACCCACTTGATCTCCAAGCATCTTACGAAGAAGGATTTTAGTGCCTACAAGTAGATTTCTGTCTTAGTCGTAGTTGATTATTATTTTAAATTTAGCGAATTAGTCATCATTTTATGCGTCAGGTATTTACGGACAAATGTCAGCAATGCACCTGTGATTGCAAAACTGAAGTAAATGATAACATCATACCTAATATTTAATTAATAAAGTAAATACGTTCATGATATGATAATAAAAATACATTTTATTCGTTATGTTCACCTCTCGAAACTTGTCCTTTTATGACTTTATCATTGCAACACGGCCTTTTAATGAATTCGCAGCTGCTTTCAAAACTGCTGTGCGTGCATTTTCGAGACGATTTTCGTTTAATGTTTGTGGCTTAAGATTATGTTAACTGCTTACTAAAATCCTTGATCTGTATAATTACGCAACGTGCCTTGATCTTTGTGTGGGCATAGCACTATATAAAATTAATTAATGAAAGTTTTTAGGAACTGCTTAAACTTTTTGGTTTTTTCTGCGACTCTGATTTTAAATTTATTGAGATGGCCTCTATAAATCAAGTATGGACCGCATGTTATAGTCAAACAGTGGGTGGATAGCAGAGCTTCTAGCTAAACGTGTAAGAATTATGTGATTGCCCATATAGATTTTTTATTAGTATTTTATGTTCTTGCAACTTATGGTATGGCAAATTTAGTAACCAAAGCCCTAACGAAAACCTCTTGGCTGTTTTAGTAGGTTGTATAAGTACTATCAGTAGATGTATTGAAAAAATCGCGATCGAAACAATAACATTGTTAAACAGTACTCTTGAAAAAAGTCTAAATAAAGATTATGGCAGCTTCCTAACGTAACCCAACAAGTTGACGCGTAACAATTTGACACATGTAATATCCACAAGTGGTATATACTAACTATAGTAGCTTTCTTATTCAAAACAGTACCGACAGACCTGCTGTAAAACACTCATGTATTTACTACAAAACATTATTTAAATATAATTGGTTTAAAAAAAATTATAAATGCTTCTGAAAAAACAACCGAAACGTAAATATATGTCTTAATTTTGGTTAAAAATTAATTGGCGATAATATTTTATTACTATGAACTTTAATGTCGCTGACAGGAAATTGAATCAATACTTTAATTAAATTATTATTTAAAATCTTAAAACTTTTTTATAAATAACATATCATATCACATTTTAATAACATTTCCTCAAAGTCTTTTTTTTTGGTAAATCGTAAAACAAAGGACAAGCCAAATATAATGACTACCATATTATGATACTACCAGTGATTAACGAGCGAAGGAACGAGCCAAGCCGTGAAGTTGCAAGGTCGTCATGGATACAATATAACAAGTTAATAATATCGATTAATTCAGTTTCATGCCTCATTATATCAAATCCATGTAGGTAATTACAATTTGTAAGAAAAGCCAATTAAAAACCTTGCATCAGCTTCGCCCGGCTAATCAGTTCATCTACTTATCTAGCGTGTCATAATGGTTAAACAGAGATATGGGAGGAATATTAATTAGGTACATCGTAGCATCAATGTTAAAAGTTGCCTCACATTATATTAATGAGGACATGGCAAATATTCTTATAATCTTGTTTTAGTAGAGCATTTGAGACAAGTAATTATTTTACTTTTATAACTTTCGTGAGCTTTATCCATATTATTTACTTTTATATTTTTGGCATCAGAATCGTTTGGACATCTCATAGCACTAATTTATTCAAATATCTTCGATCTACATTTCTGACTTCGTTACGATTTTATTATATGTATAGATTTACTAAGGGGGAGGCCTTTGTTCAACAGTGGACGTTTTCCGGCTGATGATGATGATGATAGATTTACTTCGGTTGCACTAGCGTGTATTTTTGATAAGGCCAGTCTAGTTTCGAACTAAAAAGAGCCCTTATTTATGAGCTGGTGACGTGGCGGGGTTTGAAACTACTCGGGTATTGCACGTGAATGCAAAGGAATAAATAGTCAATAATATGGATTACACTCACGAAAGTATCAAATAATAGAGACAAAATTATGTCTAATTTGGATCCTTATCTCTCTTTCTATCTTAAAGTAATCTTTGGCTCTCCTTACTCATTAACTTAAGGTCTTTTAAGGACAAACTAGATATTGTAACTCACATCATGCGTCCTGTCGTCAATGATGGTGTCGTGTGGCAAGTTGGCGGTCATCAACAGTGCGTGAATGTCTTCAGTCCTAAAACTCTCCATGTCGGCCTCGGCGAGGTTCGCGTCGAGGTCTCGCGCGATGTCGTTGTACCGAGATGTAAATTCGAATCGTGATGTTAGGTCGCTTATGCCTTTGTAAGAGGCGGACACGGAGGACAGCACTGAGGTGTGGTGGCAGGAACCGTCTCGAAAAATTGGGCTGGAAACAGAAAACAAATTATGTTATAACTGCTTATATTAAAGGGAGTTATGACTTCTAAAATAGAGCAAGTTCTTCACAAATATATTTAAGATTCAATTATTAGTCCTATTTAGGTTAAGAGTGTTTGTCTGTGATGGAATTAAATTTAACGATTGGCTACCTCCATTTATTAATTCAGCTGTCTGTCAGCGCTTATTAAGCATGAAGAATGCATTTATTTTTAGATAGAGGCGCCTCGGTTTTGTGTTGAATTATGCGGTTCATTGTTATTAGACATGGCTTCTATAATATTATAATCAGATGCCATTGAACAATTGTCATTATATACTTCGCAACCTTGTTTAGTACCAACTTGGTGTTAGGAGAATAATTGATCTCGAATTTCGAGGCGTAAGGAATGGCTACGTATCATTTCTACTTCGTAAAATAACCAGTTTGTGATTACAAACCAATGTTAACCAATGTTTCCGAATGTATGTCAGGCTTGTGGTTAACTGGCAACCGCATAGATTGTTTGATTCACTTTTAGATGGTTGATTGTACCTACATGATAAAACATCTCTTTGCTTCGTCGAGCACGTTTGACTGTCTGACCCTAACCTAGGACACTGCATACTGAATGAAGTAGTAGGTACACTGAGCTCTAATCCTTTAATACCTCGTGTTCAATGTGAAAAAGGTATCCCTTCCTATTTATAAATAGGTGGACCTTTTCCACATTTAACACCGAAGTGAATAACTTATGTATCAAGTGCCCAAAATGTATTTTGTTAGTCACTGATTTGTGCCCGCAATTTAGTATGCAAAGTGCAATTAAACTTCACACGACCGTGTCTAAATCTTTAGTATTGTTTTAAGATTGTAATACTCACTTGTAGTCGAGGAACCAGAGGTACCCGGAGTTGTCGCAGTGCGCATCGATGTCATCGTGCGCCGAGTGCTGGCTCCCGGTGAGGCTGGTGTTGCTGTTGCAGTCCTCGTCGGCGCCTGCCACCCCGGGGCTCGCCGCCTTCAGCCCCAGCCGTGGCGGTGGCCCTGGAATTACAAAAAAGATCTTATAGTATGGAAGACTTTAGATAAGCCGAAGACCCAATAAATAATGCAACACAATTCATAATACAACGCATTCCCCAAAGGGAAGACACAGGTACCTCTATTACACCCACATTTTGCTGGTTATGTTATACGTATGTATTAGGAAGCGAACCTATTACCAGCAACCGGGCACAATTCTAGACTCCGTGCTGTTACTTAGAATTACCTAATGGATATACACAGTAACATTTTGTTCCGACATGGGATTTTAACCCAGGACCCAATGCTCAGCAGAGCACGCAATCACTAAATCAACAAACCAGTCAACGAATTTAATTAACACGATGTACAAATTGATAGTTTTAGTATTCCGCATTTCCGCACCAAATTGTTAATTTCATCACTCCAGACGAATATGCAATTTTCATCTAGATATGGGCCTTGGAACCGTTTCAATCTATCGTTTTTAGTGTCTGCAAAAGCCATTATTAAAGCCAACAATCATGTTTTTTTTACATCAAACTTTGTTACTAAGTAGTACCTGTGTCTAGATTTTATAGAAAACCGTAATTACGAAATTAAGTTGGTTTGAGTAAAGGTCAGACTAAAATATGTTTGACCTTTACTACATCGATCGGCTAAGCGTATACCAGATCGAAAAGGTAAAATTCTGATATGATGGAGATAAAGAACGACTGGTAGGAATTCGAGTAGGTGGTACGAATATTTTTTTTGCTTATAATTAAGCCAAGATTTTCAGACTGTATAGGAAGGTTCCGACAAGAGCAAACCCCTAAATATAAGAGAGAGATAGGTAGATAGGTTCGAAACGTTCAAAGGTATAACATATTATTGTATTCCTATCGTTATGTGAATGGGTGGCCCACGTTGTACCACTTTCGACTGTGTTGCGAAATTAAACTACTGTAAGAATGTGTAGGGCAATCTAATAATCATACTACCACATAGTCTAGAGCATCATCATGATGTAAACATCATGCTACAAGATTCTGTGTTTACTCAAAACATAAATCAAAGATAAAGGTGTATGTCAAATGAAACCGTCCAAAAATTACATGTTACTGTAGGATGGTGTCCTAATAAGTATAAAACAATTCACCCCATGGCGCCACATTAGGCCGTCAAGAGCAAAGTATTAGAATACTAAAATGTAGTGGTAAAGGTTGTTTATCGAGTGGAGAGGGGCGTGGGTGGGCGAGCTGGCTGGTCAACATGCCTTCTAGGGAATGTTGATGTGCATCCAAGCTATAAGGAAAACTGCGTAATACGCCGCTTTACTTTGTAATCTCCATCATATATCATATTAGTTTAATGAAAATATAATCGTTGATTTGTTTGGTTTAGTAATCAATCCGAAGTGATCAAGTAACGGGGTCAATAATCGTCACGCATTATAATGTAAGCAAGGCTTTGAACTCCCGTGTGAGGCCGCCTGAGAGACTGACGCAAGTACCCACTGACTCATCAGTGATACATCGCTGAGAAGCGATTCTGGACAGTCAATTGTTTTTGTAACTATACCCTGTCAATTCAAATTGCGTATTGATTCACAAGTTTCTACGTAGGCAATAAACATAAGTTGAGTCAGTCATAAGGCTTAAAACTAGTTATGGAAACATAACTTATATGTTATACAATAAATTTAATTTAAATCCATTGCCTATGGCAATGTTTCATTCTTCAACATACAGCTTCGTGGGTGTCGTATTGGTAGTCGTAGAGCGGCCATTTAAATTACCCAGTCACGTGGGTACAATAACGTCTCGCCTTTACGACATAGACAAATTGATGTAATGGTCCAACGTTGATCACATGGACGAGTCTCCAAAGATAGAAGTGAAAAGAATTCGAAAACGTAAGGCATCTTCATTGCATTTGTCTGGGGCCAGACGCCGGCAGTGGGCGGACACAATGCATTACTTCATTCTAGCAATTTATAGTCTGAAATGAAAAGAATCTTGGTTATGTTTGTAGAATTCTAAAATGGATTTTTGTGTACACTTCCTATTTATCCCACAAACTAAAACTTTCGTAGAAACGAAGAGTTATTTGATTACAGACGACAATGCAACATTCTTCACAGTCACATTAATTCGTTAGGAATGCTTGAAATAAACCAGAAGCTAAATCTCACGTTTAAAAGTTAACACGTATTAACGGTTTACAGAGTAATTAATAGGAATGTGTTAGAGGTTTCCTAATTTCTCGGAACGCGTGCCGGAGAAAGCATTTTAACCTGGGCGTTGTTTTGATTCAACTCCCAAATAGCGGCGCAGTGCCAAAAAGACTTTCCCGGTTCTCGATTATCGAAACCGTGCTTGTTATATTTAGCATTGAGGCGTATCACCGCGAAAAAACGCGTAATGTTGTATTAACCGTGTTTACTATGTATTTTATGTGTTAGCTGCTATTCGTGTCGCGGACGTCGTGTTTGCTCGTCTGCAACGCTGCATTACCCTCGCTCTGGAGTTGTCATTTTTCAAAAAGGATTATACCACTACCAAGTGTCTACGCATTTAATCCGTTTATTTTTAATGTAGCGGAAATAACGAAGCTTGTTATTAATATTAATTTAGGTATTTAAAAACTCGAATACTTCCAGAACAGTCGTTGACATAATACATTTGAATAACATCGTAACCTGCAGCACTTAAGTTAAAACATAAGAACGTAAGTAATAATTTCAATAATCCAACAAGCGTGAGAAATCTTGCACATTGCTGGAGTAATAATAAAATAGTCAATTAACTTCACTTGTATCGGCGAATTAAGTCCTAATAGCATTTTCACAATTGACAATTGAGATTTTGCAGTCACTTTTTGCAACATCCGAGAGACAATGAAAAATGCCCGTGAGATCGCCGGCTAAATTGGCCATGAGCGGCAGATAGAGGTCGACTGGCATCTACCACGATACTGTAATGCTACTTCAATGTTTCAGAAAGTATTATGCACTTTCAGGCGAATTAAACGTTAGTGTTGATCGAATCGAATGTTTTGAGTTTGTGGTAGGGGCCGTTGGTGGTTCTTATTGCCTGACGGACGGACGAACGCCAATTGCAGACATTCAGTAATTAAGTTATTGCGATACGGCTGATACGAGTATGTAGTCGTACTAGAAATCTTTTTACAAGTTCCTATGGATATAACGATTAATATGCGGTAAGTATATAAAAGATAAATTAATACGCTTAAAAGGTTCAACAACACTACTTTGAAAATTTTGGTATGCTAAAACATAATTGAATATTGTGAGGGTAATAAATATACAAGCAGATTGATTTACTTTCTCAACGAATATTTTGTTTTATAGCTTACATTAATGACAGAAGAAATCAGGCTTAATTAATCAGCTTAAACTGCTTAAGTCGACGTATAAGTAGATAAGCGAAGATCAGGAGTGACTTTTATTGATTGACTTATGCAGATTGCTATATACGTTTAATTTATGTATACCACCTTGTTTATCAAAGGAAAAGTGAAATTTGTGTACATTTTCCATGTATTAAACCGTAAGCGTGAGAATGGTAACACAGTGCCTGGTAACCTTTCACCTCCCGCAGGCCTGACGATCCTTATACGGAGACCGACGATACGCCGGCGCTTGAGGACCACACAGAAACATTCGCTCTACAAACCGGGGCCATGTTCCAAGAAAACACATCGTGGGCGAACGCTATAAACAATAAGGGTATGGCGATTGTAAAAGTGCCATTACTATTGTATCTAGGACGGGCTTCTATATAATAAGAAAAGTTATCGTGCCTACAGCTGAAAATTCCGAATTGTGTACAGTCGAATGGTTTTACTGCTATTCAAATTGTTTATTTTCCGGATAGTCTTTTATTCTGTGCAGTATTTTGTACGCATGCAGTTTGAGTTTTATGGTTTTAACCACGTGAGGTCCGTCTAATGTACAAATAGCTGGACCTCCCCTGCTGGCAATAGATGGACAATTTGTTAACATTTTTGCTAATATTATAATATTTTTTCATATTAACATTGACTTTTCGACTTTTATGCAGATAAATATATAGGTAGGTATTTCTATTGAATTTAATTTCTAAACCGTCTGTTTGTGCCGAGTTGCGTTAATTGTTTGTAAAGTTAGTGACCCTTATCTTTCATATCGACCCTTTGAAAGGACCAGTCGTTAAACAAGGCACCCTTATTACATCGTTATGTTGCTTTGTCACGGAAATGTCTTCTTGCCGCTGGAATTAGTCGAATCACTTTTAATTCTTTATCAAATAGTTATAAAGTAATTTCATAAAATACTTGTAACAGAATTTATTCGTAATTCAGTGTCAAGGTTAACCAAAGCCCAGCTTACCGCTTGCTTAGGCTACACCAGATTCCTAACGGATTCTCTAAGTAAATTTAGATGGCAGTTATTCCGGCTGAATAGCCAAATTTTTTGCTACTTTACTTACTTTTAGATTTAGAAGAAGAAATAAGTTACTTGAAATAGAAACACATAACTTATTTTATTTGTTGATATAACGTTATCACGTCAGATACTGTAGATACAACTGACGCCAGTCAATTTCACACACGTAAAC
The DNA here is from genome assembly GCA_946251915.1 of Abrostola triplasia. Classification (NCBI taxonomy): domain Eukaryota; kingdom Metazoa; phylum Arthropoda; class Insecta; order Lepidoptera; family Noctuidae; genus Abrostola; species Abrostola triplasia. The sequence goes on from OX276430.1 coordinate 6,085,222, forward strand.
TCGTATTGAGAAATTTTGTTTCCAAAATACAAGAAATCTGAGATTGTTCTAAATAAATGAACAAAGTTGATGTTAGTAGGATACGGCACTGCACGATCAGTCACGCACTCAACTTCAAACAAGAAGCAATAATAAAAGGATCCAAAAATATCTTTATCTTCGCTTATAACAGTTACCTGATTCAGTTTTTATGTAAACAATTCGATAATATATCAGTACGTTTGTCACTAAGCCGATTAATAACTCGGAGACCTACAACAACCATTATCCGTATTTTCGAGATTGTGTGGTACAAAAAATAAGACCGTTGAAATCCGATTATAGGATGAAAAAAGTAATCCTGGCTGTCATTATTCTGAAGCTATACCTATTGATTTTAATTAATTTTTTCTCTTTGAGGGATGTTATGTACCCTTATCCTCAAAATATTTCATACCATTAAAAGAGTACTACTACCTGATCCAATTAAAACCAAATGGTAGCTGGTGGCGTGGCGGACTCATTTTGTTAAAAAAGGAATATGACTGTGTGACAGATGATTTCGGTAAAACGACTTAACCGATGTTTAAAGTTTTTCTGAATTTATCCAAGGGTTAAGTTTTTATGAAGAAGCTCCCTACCCTTTTTCCATTTGATTGGATGTCGAATTAATCGGATCACGTGGTATAAATCTCGGTAGTTTTGTTAAAAGGAATGTATTTAGATGATTCACTATTTTTACTACCTACATAGTTCCGTGTACAAGAATGTTAAGCTCGATGTGTGGTCAATACTCTACAGCGTATTCAATTTAATCCCCGCGCGCTGCACCACCAATAATGAACTGCGTTAAACTGTGAAACCATACCATTTAGTTGAATAAACATATTGGATTTCGTAATTTAACCCATTACTAGCAGGCAAACGTAGTCAGTAATGGCTCTAAAGTTTATTGGCAATAATAAAGTAATAAACAAGACCATAAGTAACCCGCTCCCGATATTTTAAGCATGGTAAGTGAGTCACAAGAAAAACAAATAACGAAAGCCAAAGAGACGACAATAAAAGAAAACAGGCCAGGCGCCGGATAATTTCACAGCGACTCCGCGACATGAGTTCAGCTCAAAATGGAAGAAAACCAACCCTTATAAATAGAATTACTCCTCAGCACAGTGCATGACCAATTCTCTAATTTTGTTACCAGTTACTGGCCAATAAAGTGTATCTTATAAATAGATCTCATCTTTAATGGCAGTGCTAGTTTATAGTACGGTGTTCTAACTTATGTACCTAAAGACAGTTTTACACGACACCTAAGATGCATTAAACAACCCGTGCAACAAGTTTAGAACAGGTGATTAGTCATTTAATGAGTCAGTGTAATCGATTTCGTTCGCTGCATTAGAAATTGTTATTTTATAAATGTCAGCGCCCACACGCGTTACATCACAAACGGAGATCGCTCTTAATAATTATTTTTGCGTGCAGGTATTATACCTACGGGGAGACGCCTTTACAGTCTTTCCGGGGATGTGCCACATAGACGTTGCATGGGGAGGTTCCGGAGTTGGATTTTTTAGAGATCCCGGGACTTGTCCCTTGTCTGTGCAGATGGTGACCACCGGGGTGGTTTTAGTGAGGTAGAAATCCCACACTCCCCGGTCCTTACCCCATAGGGACCGGTGCCTTTTGAAGGTTAGGCAGAAAACAAAAAAAAAACAGGTTTTATACCTACTGTTGACATGTTTATTACATCTGTTATCCTACGCAAAATCAGTAAAACAACCTGTGTAAGGTCGTAGAATCCTTGAGAGCGACTGTTGTTCAGACTGGTGAGCCAGTGATACTCGCATGTTTGATTGACACGAAATATAGAGTGGCTTAAAGAATATTAATTACATACACCTTGTTTTTATATTGATTGTAAGTATTGATGTACTGATAAAAAACAGGCAACCTCCGTATTCCCATGGATATTATAAGTATGTACGAAACCGCGAAAGAAGAGCAGCACCATTTCTCAAAGCACAAAAAGCAATGTTACATCTAATCCGACAGTGAATAGTAGTTAAAGTATTGGCGAATAACGTTAAGGAGTTAAATTGTAATGAGATATGCTTCTACCATGGTATCGGACATCGATCTTTCCGTGTCCAAGATCATCATAATGCGATGGGCGTCAACAATACCCCAGTGAATGACACACTGATAGACAAAACATGTATGACTAATCGAGTCGGTACCAATTTGTGCGTTATACCGAGTCAGGGCCGCATCAACGATGTGACGAGACCGTTTCAAGCGGCAATTTAGATTCTGTGCAAATGACAACTTCCTTTTGAAATTGCGAATTGAAAACGCTTTTAGAGTTCTTCCTTTGTGTGTGGAGTGAAATATACTGGATAAATGTCTATTAACAAAACTAACAGTGTCAAAAGTAATCTTTTCAGGTCTCTGCAAAACTAGCTTTTTTGCTTTGACATAATATCTTACGTAGCTTATATGAATTGTTTTATTGTCTAGAATCTAGGCTACAGTTCTACACGTATATTATGTATACTGTTTGGTAAGCAGTTACAACACAATATAGCCTCGAATAATCCAGCTGTGCGTTGCTGCACCGCCCACACAATCGTGAATTGGAAGAACACATGACATTTTGTTTATGATAACATGTATTAAGTCTGGATGTGTACACCATAGTACTAGCAGATTAGATTACTTTAATTATTCTTGCAAATTGATCGAAAGGCGAGACGGATAGTCATTAAGGGTATCAGAGCCACACTTACTGGATGTGATGCATCAATTACACGCGCTAATGCATGCCCTACCTTCGTTAGAATACAAAGAGCCCTATCGGATTGGTTTCATTGTGCGTACCAACACTCGAATAACATTAAGCGCGATATTCTCCTGCATAATGACAAAGCGTATTCTATTGTTTAGTGTCCAGGGTGCTGGTTCATTAGAGAATTTCCATATGAAATGACTTTTATTCGTTCATTTCGAATGCATCATGCCTGTGATTATAAGAAAATAAGTAGGTACTATATCATGTTATTTTACGTTTTCTTTGTTGTGTTTGCTACACTACAATAGGTTATTAATATTATAAACTACTTATTTGAACTTTTGTTTTTAACAAATGAGTAAGTGGGTAATTAATATGCTTTAGTAATTATATTTGCATACAATAGTACTTATCATTATAATAAGTATATGTCTCGTTCTCAAGAAAAAAAGTTATTTACGAGTGTAATAATTTCATTCAAGATGCATAATAGCTAATTATTTGAGATATAATTACAAAACATCAACTGTGTCTATTGTTTACAGTCTCCCTAATAAGTTGCTGTCTCATTAGCACTTTAACTTTGACGCCTACTTAAGTAGTTCTTAGAACGTAAACCATGACACCATTTTTAATAATATTTATCTGAGCTGTAAACAACGAACGAAAGCAGACAACGAAACCGAGCGCCAGTGTTTGCACATTGAGAATAGCTAAGAATAAAACTATAAATATTACTCCAAAATCATATAAACACCTAACAAAGTGTTCATAATAATATACGCACGTGATCGTGATTCAGAATCGGAAAATCAAACGTTTACTACCGCGATTGTTATCTGCATGACTCATAGACACAGATGATTGTCCAAATCTTTATTCTGGGCGTGTACAATATTGGCGTAGGCGCTTCACATACACGTAAGCATACAGTTAGTATTGATGTTTTGTCAACAAATACATTACGATGAACAAACAAGCCATCTGTGTGAATGGGCCTTAAGTTTAATCGCAGTGAAATCGCTGAACAATACGACATGAACGCGGCTGTTGTCGTCCTTGACTCGCGAGCGCTGGCGCCACCAAGCGCCGACACTTTCTGAGCCTGTACCACAAATTCTTAAACCTATTGCCTATTTTGTACCGAAAGAGAAAGGCCGCTAAGTAAGTATACCGCCAGCCTTCTCGCTCGCGAAAACCGCATACATTCTGATTCTAACAACTGTGGTACTAGCGCGCTGGTTCCCCACCTCTCGGCGAACACTTATATTTAGAGTTGTTTTCAAGTCCTAACGCCAACTGTACCTAATATATTAAACCTTTAGTTAACTAATCAACGTGTTAGTAATCATGGTTAGTTGGTTTGTTTACATTAAACGTGTCATGTTGATTGATGTATGCAATTTCTTAGTTCCTTATAGATTTTGAATGAAGATATCTTGAAAATAGGGAGGTCCACATCATTTTAATGATTTAATTGGTAACTTCTGCTTCTTCTTCTTGCCAAAAAAAGTTTGGTATAGCCCCATCGTGGATATACGGTAAACACCATTGTACAAGTCATTGACCACAAGTGCAACATGTCACGAACTACGAATACCGTAATGACTGTCTTAATAGAGTCACGTTAGCAACGCCGAATTTAGGACAAACTTGTCAGCATATAAAGTAGACATGCGCTTCAGTGATTAATGGTTATTTTCGAATAAAACAAGTTTTAAGTCCACTGCTTAAAGTCAATTAAAAAATCTTACTTACAATATTGTTGCCAAAATATAAAACAACAGCCTTAAACTTAATCGAAGCGGATTCGATCTCCAATATCATTTCCTGAGTGTCAAGGATCATTCCTTATTTTATGTAATCACTTGTTCGCATATATTATTTGGTATAAAATATGGATCACGATTATAGCGTGCACCATGCGCTCGGTTGCGCGATGCCGAAATGTTTCTCGTGACAACCCGCAATTAATCTCAATGTTCTTAAACTTAGAACGTTATTTCATACTCTTGTCAACTGAGACACCGATATCGAGTTTCTGGGGGATATTTCACAAAAAGTTTTTGAGTAATGGGTGCAATTGACACGCACGGATCACGGTTAGAAATCACTTGATAGGTATTTAGGTTGGGGATGAAACTGATTGGCTAAGGAGTTTGTATTGCCTATTACATAAACTGATCGAAGCAAAATTTATAGAGGTAAATTTCCCGATGTGGGAGATGATTGGGGAGTATAAATAGCCCGACGGCATCCGAGCCGAAGCCGGGACCGGCCGGCGTGGACAATGGATTCCGTAGACGAGACGCGTTCCATATGGATGAACTGCTAAAGGGCACACATGATCGCATTCTAAATGCTGGCGCACTCATTCGAATTCCATTATAAGTATATAATATTTTTATTATGTATGGATTTATAACAGAAAGTGGTATTGTTAGCTGTAACTCAAATTATGATTTTCTTAAACATAAAACGTATCGATCTTTAAAAAGATCAGAATCACAAAGGTTTAACGAACAAAACTCAAAAGAGCGATATCAAATTTGATTAACGCTCTAAATTAATCGCTTCATAATTCTAACAGAGTTAGTTTATAAATAAAAGTCACTGTAGATCATTTTATCCATAAATAAAAAGCGAGCTGCGTGTGATTTGTAAAAAGGTTTATAGGCACTGACTTGGAAGAGTCAATCATTATTTTAGTATTTATTTTATCCGTCCAGAGAGGAAGATAAAACATGCATGTGCGAGAAATATAAAACGCATTGCCATTAAGATTAAGAATGATGACCTATAAAATATAAATAGACGTATCATTTATCAAAATATCAGCTATAAAAACGACATGTATAAAAAGCGGCCCTTATTTAAAGTGTTTCGTCAAAACTTTGGGTCGCACAAAAAACGGAACAAACTGCCAAGAGATAACTGGGAGTGTTGAAGCTGTGAAGATATGCTAATAACCGGCTTGTGGGAGATATCGCGCCCAGACATGTTATCTAGGCAGCGGCGTCGCCGGAGCTTCGCAATGGCGTCGTTACGTGTTGGTAGTTGGACCACGTCGTGCACACGCTGGTTATGTAGCTAAGCCAACACATTTAATATGCACGTAACTATGCCCCGCATGCTAAGTTTGCAAGTAAAAATAAATATCCAGCCACGAAATGACGACAAATTGTCGTGCCAAACACAAAGAAAGTTTGCAGGAAACGGACTAGAATGCGTTAATTTAGAAGAATTCCACAAATTAATACTTAGATTTGATTAGACAACTTGTAATACTACGTTACCGGATTTTCCAACGCGAATAATTTGTTAAACAGAGTGTTATAGGTATGTATTCGGGTATTAATGAACTATTCTACAACAACATTTCATGAATTTCGCTAGTGTTTTGCGTACCTGCGTTACGACTAACAAGAATACGTAAACGTCAGTGGCGCTAAAATAAGAACGTGGAATTCCGAGATGCTCTCAACCTTGAAATGAAAGAGCGAACAGATTTTATGGCACCGTGTGGTCACGGGCGCCCATTTATCACTAGTTGTCTAAGAATATAACACCTAATTTGTGATGGAAGGGTATTCTTAATTAGGAATGAAGGATTTATAATGCAAGGCGCTTTTTATTTAGAACTATTTGTAAAACTATCTTTGGCAAAAGAAATAAACTACGAGTTTATTGTATATTGATAGATGGCATCACTTTCTTTTTGATGAAATGTATATAATATATCATCATAAATTATTATAAAACTAGCTGCGCCACGCGGTGTTACTCGCTACATTTTCGGGATAAAAATTAGCCTATGTGTTAATCCAGGGTGTCAACTATCTCCATATTAAATTTTATTAAAATCCATTCAGTAGTTTTTATGGAAAGAGTAACAAACATCCATCCATACTTACAAAATATGTGTATTCGGTATAGCCTAGGATTTTTGGCAGTCGATTAAAATTACATTGTATACAATACCAGCCAGTGCAGTGTTTGTTATACTAACTATATGTTCTGCATTTAATTCCAAATCCGCTTTAAATTCATAATCAGACGCATAGTCGTCACGATTTAATGTTTTAAACCGAAGCACATGACTATCGACTTAACTTTTACTTTGACAAAATTAGGACAAAGAGCCAATTTATCGTAGTTAACGTGTACCAAACATTGGGTTATACAAGCCAATGTTAGTAGATAACCAGGAAATAGTTAAGTTGAACTAATCTGTAGGCGTTCAATAAATGATTTTTCATCACGCGTACTCGTATGTGGAAGAAAATCATGTTTGGAGTATCTAGTCCACGTTTCATAACGTTTTATTTAAAGCTGAGTGGTACAGCCTTTTAAATTACGAGGTATAATAATACGCCTACTTAATTTAATGCGTTCCAAAGAAATGAGTTTATGGTATCTTGAATGTTAGCCGATAAATCAGTCACCACCCTTTGAAAACATTATAAATCGATACGATTTATGTTAACAAAACCAAAGAATAAAACAACAAGTTGGAATATCGTTACACGTTTCTAAATAGGGTTTTATTGAAGTTTCTAATAAGTAGTTAGCATGTAGGAGTACGTTTCAAGGCGTTACTGTAAATCTTTTAATCATTGGCTCTATTATCGAGTCGGATCAATTAACATCGAGGCGACGAGACGAGCGGCAACGCCTACGAGCTGCGAACGCATTGCGTGTTTAACAGGCATTGGAGACAGTAACGGCTTAAAAAGAAAACCAGGTTCTATAGAAACTAGATTTGTATCTTGGCTAGGATTTTGAATGTTCGTTGATTTGAATACCCTTATTGATAGTTGGTTACACGAAGTCGACGCATGCGCTGACTTATACCGTATTGTTTGTTGAGGTGACCGAGCATTACATCGGGTAGAATGTTATTTAATGAATGGTTATTTTATAAATGTCAGTTCTTAGTAAGTACATCAATGTTTTAGTAACTGATGTTTAAGAGATGAAGAGTCAAGAGAAAATATTAGGCGAAATTTTTGATAATGATGAAAGTTAATCTGTTCTAGTTTAAAAATAAGTTACTGCTCCTACGCTTTTTGATGTGAAGAGAAAACTTAAATAATATGTTGCCAGAAATGTTCATTGTCCATAACTACACCTAACAAACAGAGTCAACCTACTCTAGCTAGTTGGCGAGTTGGCGACGCCATTGTGAGTTCCCAGTTTGTTTGAGTCAAAGTCAAACTATAAGTTGGTAAATTAAAAAATACTATACATACAACGCTTCGCCTACTGTTACGTTTTATGGAAATTCCTTGACGTTAAAGTTAGATGGTGCAAATAAACTTTGGAATTTAATATTTTTAATGAGGGCGCATTTGTTCTTTACTCTCTTCAAATAAACTCATTTTATTGGTAGGTACATATATATGTATGTAGGTATTTCATACTACTCGTCTGGCATGCGTATGAGGCGGCTTGATTTATGTTAGATAGCTATCTAAATGACAGTCCAAAATTGATCACGATGGAGTCGCTATTTTTTGCGTCCTTAAAAAACTGGACGCAATTTAAAAAGCAGTCATAGTAGATATGTAGACCTACAAGTTTTGATTTTAATTACAGAGTGTAAAAGGATGCTGCGTTTGCTGTCCATGTTCGGGTAGCTTAAAACGTATCTATGCCAAATTCAGTCCTCGACTAGCCGCGTGGAAAAGCTTGTGGTTTTGGGATTCAAGTAGCCTTTAATGAAGGTTCATTCTAAATATTGGTGAATAAATTATTGCAATCGGATGAATAGTTTTAAGATTACTTCCATCCAAACTTCAGCTCTTTATAATACAAGTATAGACAGTAAAGGATGTCGTATTCCTGGGGACATGGTTGTATAAGGAACACAACTGGTTCCGCGGGTGGTTCAAGGAATGCAGAATCAGGATTTCACAGCGAATGTATAAGATCCCTGTTTTTGCATGGCGAACACGTGGGCGGACCAGCCTCGACTTTTACTATTTGTTTATCAAGCGGGAGCAATAAATTAAATTGATTCCAATTATGTGTATAATTGGCGAAAGCACCGCCGTTTGATATAACTCTTACATTATGTAACATGTTACAACATATCCTTTGCTAACTTTCAATCCTTTTATCATCGTAATTAAAATTCACGTATGGCGTGTTTTAATTATCACTATAGTCAGCTTTATATTGCTCTGCGCGGCTGAAAGACTTTATTGTCGACAGATGTCAAAGACAAAGGGTATAAAACAATTTATTTTATAGTAAAGACTACATTTTCTAACGTATCAATCCTAATTTATTCATATCTAGCTGATGCCCGCTTCGTCCGCGTTTATTTTAGATCAAGTATATAGATTTTGCGCCAGAAAAATTCTCGGGCGTCCTTAAAAGACCCCACTAAAGTTTTATCACAATCTGATCAATGGTTCCGGAGCGCATAGAGGACAAACATACAAACATTCATGTTTATTTATTTTAAAGAAGGCTATTGTAGAAGGTAACACCTTAGAAGTTAACCATCCCGACAAACAAAAACTCAGTCGACCAATAATGTCACAACAACTCAAGCCATACTATAAAAATAATTGGTGAAATTACATTCAATATCGTTGTGCTAGTTTCAACAAATCATTTAATATGCCGCCAACGGCAGCAGTGGTCACACAATGATTACCTCCTTCAATACTCGTGGGTGATATGTTCTTACACCATCTTTGATACGCCCACTGCGCTATAATTCTAATAACAAGTCGTATAAGTGAAACCCTTGTGTGCATTCCGTATATATTTATCGGACGCTAGATATTGCTAATAGAAACGTCGGCTCAGAGTATTGCGATCTTTAATATACTAGGATGTTGAGATTAAACGTCGCATCGCTGTCGTGGGCGTGAAGTTAAGAGTTGAAGATAAGAAAATATTCAGAATTACTGGTTTGAGTGTGCAATAAAATATAAGTACTAATATAAAAAATATACTAATATTAATGCTACAGATAGGCAGTCATCATCAGCTGGAAGACGTCCACTGTTGAACAAAGGCCTCCCCCTTAGAACGTCACAATGAACAACAGCTTGCCAATTCTATCCACCGGTTGCCCGCTATTCTGACGATAGACAGTATCAACCCACTATCGAAACTGATCTAGTTCATCATCTTACAAGCGTAGCGTTTTTTTAAAGTAACTGTATTTAAGTTGATTTATTTACAGAAAATTACTTATTAATTTAATGTGACACCAGTCTAAGTGACAATAAGAGACAGTCAGTGTTATCTGATTTCATGTTCGTCTTAAACATTAAATACAAAAATTATAAGCAGTCTTGCAAAAGCATGTTGTGCAAAAAGTATTTATGCCTCCAATGAGGATTAATATTATATCAGAAAACAATAGACCTAACTTAGATATAACAGGACAACGTTCCATACATTTTAACTTAACCATAATAATACGTCTATTAATTAATTTCAGACAGCAAAATATTTACTCGGATAATATTATGTAAGATTCGTAAGAAGCTCTGAATAATTTTAGAATAATATTCGCTTAGTATTTAAATATGTTGAATAAATAAATAGATATTGAATAATGGACTCAAATGCTTCCCAAAGAAATTGTATGTTAAAATGAAAACATTTTGATGTTAGCGTTATCAACTCATGGGCATCAATTCGTGACTAATTAATGTGTCCAGTATAACTACAATTAATGTTGTAGATAAAAATATGGCTGAATAACCGTGTTTAATAATATGCTGCAATATAGGTATGTAGGTTTATAAATAATTTAACCTATTTAATTTAGTCACACAAACAATTTACATATTGTTTCAACTATAATAAGTTCGGTGTAGAGTTTCCCTAACTGTTATTTTAGTTACATTTTGACAAATTGTCGTCACGGAGTACTATTTTAATAAGAGATTGCCTTTAGTGAAAAGAAAACCTGATACCTTTTGTTGGAGGTCAAGCTTATTAGGAATTTGCAACCAAAATAACATATATGTTAGTTGTATTTTTACCCAACTACGCCCCGAATGAGGGTTATATTTTTACTTTTAATTTACTTACATGATACCTCTAATAGTTCAGGTTATGGCAAAGGTATGAAACTTACCTGAAAAAAAGAAGACAAATTATTAATTTTGTTGCATGAATTTTTTATTGGCATTATAAAGCTAATGAAATAAAACGACAACAGCTTAATAAGGCGAGACATCATTTATCATAATTTAATTACGTAATCGCGAAAGCGCAAGCAATAACGGTTCTAAAGATATAACATAGATACATTATATAATTAACATCAAATATGTTAATCAAACGGTTGTCGAATTGATAATGTCGTTAATATTCACTATCAACGCTCGCACATGAGTAGGCTTCCGATTCTTATGTAATTTCACGTTTAAAGTTACCTAATAGCGGCTGACAGCCAAATTAGCACTCACAGAAGCTGTGAAAGAAATGCTTTTAGAACATTAGTAAAATTATATCATGAAAGGTTAAAGGCTAGACTATATAAGTACACTTTTCTTTTGTTTTAAAGTGCTTTTTTATATCTTACAGTTGCAACAGTGCCTTTTTAAGATTACTCTGATGGATTACCTAGACTTTCATAGCGACCTAGGAGGATAAAAATATGTTGAATCACTGCCGTTCCCAGTTAAAATATAATATGGCCGCCTACCCAGGACTTACGTAACAGCTTTATATTTAGAGGTTTTTAAATTATTATTTTATTTTATGAATCCAGTAATATTTAGATAACAGGTTTTTATACTAATCGTATTAACAAAACACAAACAATCTGTGGGACAGTTACGTAAAGCTTAATCAGTGTAAAAATCTAAATTAGGAAAACCAACTGTCTAAAACTGGTTTGTTTTCATGCGAATATTAATGTTAGAACAATTGGTAATTTGTTACGAGAATTTAATTAATATTTTTTTGTTTTTGTCTAACAGATACTTACGTGCGTACAGACGTTCCTTCTCTTTCTTATTATGCGAATAGATATAAAAAGAACACACAACTGTTTTAAAAGAAAACTTAAAATTTAATTTAGTTTAAATGGTAGAATATTTAACACAAAAACAAGGAAAACTGAGTAATTAACATACAATCGCGTTGACAGTCAGGATGTCGACTGAAATGAAAATTTACCAAGCATATCCTTCCTCTGGAAACTACTAGTGGTGAAGGACACTCTCCTTTATGTTCTAGTTGCTCACCTCGTTCGTATGCAAAAGAGAACTTCATGTTATGCAATTTTGAACTTAATGTCTATTAATCTAAAGGTTCAAATCGCAGTTAGGGTTTTGTGACGCAAGAAGACTCACTGAATGTGACCTGCAGCGGAGCATGAACCATGTTAAAGGAGTACTTAACTCGACACTCAAGACTGAGGAAGTTTTTGTACTAGTTTCTGTAACATACCTCAGACTTTAGACTAAATCCTTTGTCCCTTATTTATAGTATAGGTATTAACGTACTCTTTGTTTACTTTTTAATTGTAATTTTACGATAAGATCGTGATAAAGCTGGTGATAGCTTGTAATGTAATTAAGAAAAGATAAGTTCAGTGGCGACTGCCTCGTTGGTCTAGTGGTTGCTAAGCGCGACTGCTGAGCACGAGGTCCTGGGTTCGAATCCCGGGTCGGGCAAAGTGTTACTGAGTTTTTTCATTAGCTAATTCTCAGTAGTAGCACGGAGTCTGGATTTGTGCCCGGTTGATGGCAATAGGCTCGCCCCCTATTACATTTGGACCTAAAACATAACTGACGAAATGTGGGTATACTATATGTGCACCTCTGCCTACCCCTTCGGGGAATACAGGTGTGATGTTATGTTATGTTAAAGTTCAGTGGCCTGCCATAGGAGATGCCTATGTCAAGTAGTGGACTGAGATAGGCTGTTGATGATGATGAAGTTTACTTGTTTCAGTGATCATGTCCCAGTTAACATTAACGTAGACGCCCAAAAAATTGTAAAAGATCTTTCAGTTTTATTAAATGGGGAATCCAAATCGATCTTTTCTTGACAGCGTGGATATTCTTATATTTCTTAGACTACCTATAGGTAGGTAGGTATTTCCTATAGGAAATGTTAAGCAAAATATGACACGACCATTGTGTCCCATTCCATTACGCACTCCGGAAGGAAAACCCAAAACATTCTGCTGACGAAGAAAGCGTTTGTTGCTTAAAATCTCTGACATGGCGTCACGTAATAACTTTTAACATACATGACTAACAAGTAAATTTAAATTGGCATTGACATTATAATGACGTATTGTATTTTTCTTTTAGATAGGTGCTACTAAATTTATCACGCATCAGTCTGCACTCTCCCCAAATTATCCGGGTTTAATAAAAACTTACTTTGTCCTACAATAAGCAGCTGCTGACTAAAAAATACAAACCGTATCAATGGCAGTATTGACATAAGTAATTTAAGAGCCATCAGCAATTAAAAGGGCAGCGCATGCGGGCTGCAGATGAATGGGGAGTATTGACGCATGCGCCGGCGCCGGTTGCTTCGCCTTGCCATCCGGACAGACACAATTTTATGTATTCATTGATACAGTCGTGCATATAAAGTCAGCATACTTATTATCTCGTGATAGGAATTGATTCGACTTTATCGTACATCGTGAGAAATGTAAATGAATGATAACAATAGATATTGCCAATGCTACGATGACTTGTTTGGTGCAGTAGCTAAACGATTGGGATTCTGAGCTAAGGGTTGCGGGATGGGAGCTAGGGACAAAAAAGTTGTGTGACCAGCACATGTTCATCCCGAGAGTATGTGATATTTCATGTTTGTGAAACTGACCCATAATATAGGAGAGAATCCTAATGTGGGGCATAGTTCTTATTTTAAATCAAAGTCCTAATTAAGTCTCGATACATCCTATACCTATTTGTTGCATAACTCGCTTACAAACTAAGTTGAGTATACCCATTATAATCACTTCGTTTGATCTACAAACTGTGAACTGCACAAAGATAAGATTCGTTAAGATACAAATCATTTAATAGAAGCTCACGAAACCAATTGCCACCATATTTAAAACGTGCACGTTTGGTTAAAGCGAGCCGAAAGTTCTTTGTGATGTAATTAACAAATGGTTTTAAATAATAACTCGTGAGACTCGTGGTGTTGGCAAAATACCTCTAACCACCTTGGCGAACAGCAATCATACAACTATAAGTAATGTTTGTAATTGCAAAACTAATCATAGTACCCAGATATTGTTCCAACAATCCTCACAAAACTTGAATAAGTGTTTAATCCCTATTAATTTTATAAACGCGAAAGTTTATGAGTATGGATGGATGTTTGTTACTCATTCTCGTAAAAACTACTGAATGGATTTTAATGAAATTTCATATGGAGGTAGCTGACACCCTGGATCGAAAAAAAATGTAGCGGGAAACAGCGCGGTGCGCAGCTAGCATGATACAACTTTAGTTGTCATGTTCAGTTGCATATTTTATAAATTTCTATCCTTCGACTGTGTATCAATGGCCGGCAAAGTGCGAGTCTATGCCTATCGGCGCGATCTACACAATACTTGTCAATTCTAATGATCTGCAATAACCATTGTTCAACCCACAACGAGTAGATTTGACAGACAATAGGCCGTTTTTCTACGATTGAGCAATGTCATGAGCAAAATATGATTGCAATACTCAACACCTCATTGGCAATGCAATTAATTTGACATTCATATCATATCACATTATGTTTTCTAGATTGAATTTCACTATTGATTGTTGCATAAAAATGGCCGTATATACCAGCTGCATATTTACTGAAGGTCAAAACCAGTCGAAACTAAACAAGTCCAAATAGCAGTACTTTAACAATATAAGTAACATGACATGTAATATGAGGCTGTCAGCCGTGTTGCAAATTCAGTGATGCGGGATGTCAAAGCAACGCGACCCACATAAACTAGCAGATAAAAATCACAACCTTTCTTGTGTTCGGGTCGAGTCCTATGTAAATATCGACCCAGAGGCCTTTTGAAGAAAACTGCAAACAAAAAGTTGACTTTCGCCTTGTTATAAGCTAGAATAACGTAACTGTGACAGTAGGCACTTTCCACTGTGGGTGTCACTGGTCGCCTATTGTGTGCAGCGAAAGCCGAATAAAGACAAAAGATTATTTCGTATGTAAGCACGTGTCAGTCCAAATCTCTATTGAAAATATAGAAGGTTAAAGAGGAAGTTTTTACTCGTTTATTTCCTCTCACATGTGACCTGTTATGACTCACACATGCTTGTTGACAAGTAGTTCAGCTCGGATAAGAATAGATGACCTAGACTTCAAAATTATCTATATTAATTGGCAGCTTATATTGCCGGAAATAAAACCTATACATACAAGTACTTATATCCTAAAAAAACCAAAACGAATGGTATTACTTTATGAATCGAAACCGCTTTCCCTGATGATTGAGGACATTGTTCAAGGTACAGTTAGTTACGTCAGCGTCCGGATGATTTCTCGATGGTTTTTGCAAATAGTAAAACTTGTTTTTATGCGCCTACAAACCACTCGGAAACCCATGTTTAGACAGCGTTGAAATGCCCAAACGATTGGTTACTTTTTACTCGAGTTACAAAGTAAATGGCGAAAATATTTCGAAATCGTGATTGCTAAGCCGCTGCTTCAGTGGTTATGATCAACTGCATTAATAAACAATATATAATGTCGACGTGCGACTGCTAATATTGCATCAATGTCACTAGAAAGTCGTGCGGATAACTTTTTATCTACACATCATGTCGATGGCTTGCCGTAGTTGGTTCGAACCAGACTTACGTTATCACCTGTCTCCCCTTAAAGTATACTCTTTGACGTATCGCCTAGCTCTCTCCCTTTAATGACTTTCCAAGAAAGACAGGTGACTAGACTATAGCTTTATTGATATTTTACTTTATGACATAGTATGTAAAACCCCACTGGGTACCTTAAACACAAGACTACTCGGCATAAGATGTATTTATGTCGTCGAAATATGTATGTAGGCACTTATTAATAACTGAGTCTTAGCCTTGGCACTTGATTTAATACTATTTGCTACATAAAACCTGTGGCACACCGCCAAGCGGTAATTCTAAGATTCTCTTTGTAAATTTGTTCTGCAAGTGAAACTGTAATTACCGTCCTTATGAAGATCTGCACTATCATTAGAAAAGCTATGTTAAATTATTCATTAAAAACCGGTATCTCATCACAAACTGAATATAAATAGAGTAAGGGTAAGTAAGTTCATAACTAAACATGAAAATTTGCGAGGCCTGCATTCAAATCGATACGCCCCTCGGTCGGAGTGACCGCGGCTCGGCCGGCTGGCTCGACCTGCACAAAAACACTCGGAAACAAACGCTTCATGGCCGCTCAGTTTTTGCTCACGGCTCCGAGCTGAATGTGATTCAAAAACTGCTCAATTGTTAGGTCACGGTAATATTCATTTCCACACAAGCAACAATTTATTGTTTGTTTTAAGATATCATTGCTCTGTGCTCTGTGAGAACTGTCGTTTTTCTCAGGAGAATGGTGTAAGCGACGATAAGACTAACTAAAAAACCAATTTAATAGTTTATAGATAGTAAAGACGATCTGAGAGCGAAGTTCTGACGAAGGTCCTATTGAATTAAGAGAATGTACGTTGTTGTTAATGGCCATAGCAAACAATATTGAACACAAACATACCATTTCAATCATGAAAAATATTCCCCGAAAATGCTAAAAGAAGTCTAGATAGATAGTTATACATACTTTAATATCTCAGTACAGTAGGGATATTAAAGACCTACCTAATAATAACGCCACAATCAGGAATAAAAAAAGCAATTTCGTCTACATAGAAAACAAAAATATGATTACGACTAAAGTAAATAATAATCGAATAAATCTTATAATATCCGTTCACTTTCCAGCGGATATCAAATGAAATATTCGAATTATATTCATTTAATTTACTATTCTTAGACAGTAAACTAAGATTATACAGCAAAAGCAAACTGTCCTGCTAAAGAGTTCATGGTAAGAGGACCATGAACTCTTAAGCAGGACAGTTTACATTGTGGAAGCAAGATGCCGCATTATACTGCACGTAGCGGCGTCTCGCTTCCACATCGTAAAATGTCCTGTTAAAAAGTTCATGTTAAGGGGGCAGTAGGAAATATGTACGAAATATATTTTAAGGTCCTATTTTAAATATCTTCTACTACATAACACAAACACATTACAGTTAATCGCTTCATTTTCTTCTTTCATTATTATTATGAGTTGGTGTGTGCGGCCTTCTCATAATGTCATTTTTATTTCCTTCATCAAAAACCGGTAAACATCAGACACGCCCCGAAAAGCTTTAGCGGTGGCATTTAAAACGTTCAAAAGATAAGAACAATTTATATACATCGTTCAACGACCTAAATCGTTTTGACACATGAAAAAATATATAAAAATGTCATTTTTGTATTAACTCATCTTAAACAACAGATTTTCTCAGAATACATTTCCGGTGTTTGTTAAAGTGCTCTCTAAATTGTTCACTAGAACCATCATATTTGCTATTTCACTTGATATTGTAACAACATACAATAGCAGTGCCAAACATATTTATATCCGGGAAAACGAAAACAGTTTTGCACACAGTCATAAAATTAATCTTTCTATTTTCACCCTTTTCAACAAAACATGATTTTTACGTTCAGGCAGCCTGTTGACAATTTGATTGGCGCTGACTATGCAGTATACTTTTTATGATCGCGGTGTTGAATATGTATGTATATTCCTGAAGCGTTGACTTTTGTTATAAGATTATAATTAATGATAGATTAATGTTGTAAACGCATTCACGATACGGAAAGGAAATCCATCAAAAGGAACGTTTTGTAAAAGATAAAATAAAAGAAAAAAAAATGAAATATTGTTTGCATTCATATTCGTGTATTTTTAGTATTCATTAATATTTACATTCATGATTGACACTAACTTTCTAGAAAGATAAATCATAATTATTTGATTCGTCTGGAATGGCCGTTCTGTACAGGTGTGCAATCGATCGAATGAAGTGGATATTACGTGTAGGAAAGGCAAACATCCGATACGCGTTCTATAAAACTTTCTTTTGTTTGCCATTTGCTTCGCAGATAGAAAGAGACAAAGAATAAAACCAATATCCAATCAGTTACGACTTATAAGTAAGTTTAGATACGTGAGGAGACCGACGAGCGTGTATGAGGAATGTGATGCTTGTGAATGAAGCAAAAGGAGTGTGCCAGGATCGTAGCAAATGGAAATCCGTGGTCTCTGCTTACCCTTCAGGGAAACAGGTGTGACTTTATGTATGTATGTATTTAGATACGTGTGGACTGCGAGTATCAGGACTATCAGGGTAGAGTACAAACTAAAGTGATATTCAGACTTTAGTTTTCTACGACACATTCGTCACCTCGAGCTTCAAGCAATTGGTAGCAAACACATATAAGTACCTACATCAGTCTTTCAACAGACTTGAATACTGATATTATAACACCTTCATAAGAGGAGTATTTTGTTTCTGCCCCGCGAATAAAATGCATACATCATGATTTTTTATCAATGTAAGATGTAAGTGTCAACGCAGAAAAATGGCAACCGTCAGTCGAAACGAAAATAAATTTACATCGTTCTGGTTTGATACGGAGCCAATTTGTCTTTTTTATTTCCCTTGCTCTCACATATTTACATGGATATTATAATTAACTTATTCTTTAATGAGATATTATTACCTAACTACTATTTAATACCATGCTAGAACTGCACTACTATAGGACAAAGTGGGAGTTCAGGATTAGGTTGTTGCTATATACAATCAGAATACTTTCTTTGATTCCTTACCATCATCAGCCGGACGTCCTGTTGAACAAATGCAAAACTAAAATTACTCATATCTACTACACTCTCTACCTTTTTCTGTAGACAAAGAAAGAACAAAAGAAAAACAGAATAAAAAGTGTTAATACATTCGACATTACTTCCTGGTACAAATTTGGCGTAAGCTTAATCGATTTCCGATGTACCTAAAGTCACCATATTTATGGCAACGATGATACTATTATGGTGTCAATTAAAGTACGTTGTGCTGATACTGCTGATGTCATCATTAATAGTGATTACATTGACACGGTTTGCGACGCGACACCACAGACCGGGATAGTGTCGAAACACATCCATTAACGATAATTAAGCTCGTTTTTTTTACAGCAAACGTTCAAAATGTCATCCGCTCTCACGTTACCATTATAGACAACCTATGAAGTGCAATTAGCTGAAGATAGAAACGCTGAAGTGGTTTTTTACGTACATAAGATATTATGGATAAGTATATAGAAAGTATGTATAAATTCCACATAATGTAGCTATGATTTTTGACACATCTATGCTATAATGTTATAAAGCTGAAAGTTTGGTTGAATACGCTAATCTCAGGAACAACTGGTTCGAATAGTTTTTTTTTGTGTTAGATAGTTTGTATAATATATCGAGAAATAAAACACTTGAAATCCACGCGGACGAAGTCGCCGCCAGAAACTAGTTTGTACCTAATATAATTATGCTTCTCCTAAATGAAAGTTCAAAACCCATAAATGTCACCGATTGTCTGAAAAGTATTTATTGCAAAAAAAAAGTTTCATGTTCTAAAATCAAACACACTGGTGAACGTTCCAGCTACTTCATAATTGGACATGTGTCGTTATGTTCAATATTTCACTCAACACTGAGTCATCTCGACCGAGTTGACAACTCATTTGTTGTTATTGGACCAGCTGTTGAAGCAGAGTAAAAATATAACCAAATATTTATAAAAGTATTACCATTATATATTATATTCAACATTTTAGACGCCTGTCAGCCATTGTGAGTGTCAATTAAGTTGTTTTGTGGTAAAATGCACGATTCGCGCAACATCAGCAATGTTTTCGAGCATGAAATACGCTTTCAGCAGATTCCTCGTGAATTACAAGTCAGAACCAACTTAGCATTATATCAGTCAGCGTTTGGCAATTCAGTGGATGTACTAAGATCGAACAAATGTGATCTAAAATTATCTAAAACAGTAGCAGGCTTGCTCTCGTTAATTCCGATTTAACTGGCGGCAAATTATTTAAATATTATGTGTCCACTGGGAGGAAATAACTGATATCAAACGATTGACAGTATTTTTTTCAATAAGCCTGAATTATTTTCCGTTAAATCAATATAAATTTTTCATTGGCCTTGTATTAGAATTGGGATTAAATTGAAGAGTAGTTTACCTGACCCCGAGACTGAATAAGACTTACCATGTAAACTAGCATTATTACCTACGGCTCACAAGTTTCGGCTCAGAAATTGAATTGTATTACCTACTCCTTGCAATTAGTCAAAGTACATAATTAAAAGAAGAGCTTCCTAATTCCCAAGACCTAACAGTACCAACGTTGAGAACAACGTACGTATAGCTAATCTAATTAATTAAGCATAATTCCTACTTACAACGCTCAATTACTCATCTTGTAGGAATTTCTATGAACAATAAGCTTTTATCTCGAACGTTCAGTACCAGGTGGCTAGTAATACCTAGTCCGCGCTATGAGTACTTATAATCCTACTACTAGCTGAACTCTAAAGCTAGATGACGTAAATGAGGTGATAAATTGAATTTCCCTTCAGTTTCGAGATTCTTAAGTAATTATGGTGAACAGTATTAAACTAGTGATAACTTTCTCGATACTATAAAAGTCTGCACATTGAATATTTAGAAACATATGAATAAATGCAGTCTTTATGCGCAGAGAAATAGAGAAACAACTGGTTACGCATTATTGAGTTGTCTAAACGCAGCGTGGTATTGGAATTTTTGTCCATTAAAATTAAGATTTAATTGCTCTAGTATTTTTTGCACATACATGGATAATATAGATACCAGCTTTATATATCACGTATTTTTGGTACAATCTAAGTTTTAACGCCTTGATTAAGCGCATAAATTTAACTTAAACATTTGTTACGCACAATACGCGGTGGATTAGGTAATTTAAATTAGTTTTAAAAATGCTTGGTTTAGAAAAGTTTATGAATAAAAATCGTAATAAATAATCTAAAAACAACAAGTCCTAATCCTATAAGGCCAAAGGAGTACTGAAGCATAGACAATTTTCACTTGTCCAACAAGTTAACTTACAAATGTAACTCATATAACTACATACAGACTGATTAAGTTATCCAGCTGGTTTCGAAAGCAATTTGTATTTCCGCTGCCACCATGTAAAGATTATATATCATATAAATTGATAAATTCTTCATCGCTAATTATAATTTACTAGATACGTTGATCATCGATTATAATTTGGTAATGAATTGTGTAATTAATTGTGAGAACACGATTTCTTCAAGTTTTTTTCTTAGGTAAGCTTTTATTTGAAGGACAACAAACAAAGCAAATTTAATAAGCCATAGTGTCTTTACATTTCAGTTAATGAATGTCCGTACAAAAAATTTTTGCTATCATAATAAAAACTCATCTACATATTTCTAGTCTGTCGTGCCTGGTACGGATGCTTAGAGGTTTTTCCCTTGAAGTAATTAGTGCTAAGAGTATGTATTCAAGCCATTTTATAGCACTTACTGCAGCAATCTACTAGTTCAAGTAGCTGCAATATGTACTGCATAAGTGAGATTAATAGCTGTCTGCACCTAAACTCTATTATAAACACTAGCGGCCGTCAGCGAGTTCGCACTTAAGGGTATATATAGGTATTATAATATACAGGAACCTTCTTAGTACTCAAGCTAAGTAGAATTTGAGAGATGCATTAGAATGTTCCCAACGTTCTGGACGTGCGCCGCACAGAGCATAAGATTTTCACATGGTATTCATTTAGGTTACAAGTCACATCTGTATTTTAGACAAATGCGTCCGGAATCTGAATGATGTCCATACTCAAGGAAAACATTAATATAACAGTGAACGTATTGCTCTTTTATAGCTGTTGTATGCATGTAACTTGAGGTATGCAATAGTGCCTGGTAGCAGTTCCACTTTAAACCAAAACAGAAATGAATGCAGTATGTGGGAAGAATATTATTCAATATCTAGACAGTACCAGTCCTGAAGATCAAACAAAAACTTCAGTTCGACCGTCACGTTTCCTACCACGAAACTAAGGCCCTATTCATTATTTGATTATATCATATTTACAGTTATGGCATTTACCCTAAAAGTCTTAATTTATGATACTATTAGACACTTTGCATTCCGCTTTCCGTTTATAGCAGGTAAATAACGTCCCCATCATAAATGGAATGTCCAAAGTATTTATAGTGTGCCATATGTTATATGTATGATATACTTGTCACTATAAAAGTGATATCTTGGATACAAATTCTTGTGTCGGTCTGGAGTGCCAAATTTCTGCAAATTTTATTTATAAAAATAGATTGAACAGACTTGGTACACACGTGAATATTTTGGGAATATTATTACAATGTTGTTTGGACTAAAAACCTCAATACGTTGGTACAACGCATTATAAAGAATTACAGACTAGCAGACTATATAATATTTACATGCAGCTGAAAATACAGATACCAATACAATACTCATTTATTATTATCCTCATTACCATATATTTAGTTATTATATTAAAATTAAAGAAAATTACAGCGTGTTATTCCATATTGTTTTTCCAATATTTTCCTATAAATAACAAACAATGCAGTTGTCACAATAATACTCATACATTGGATAGCTACTAGTATTGTGAGCTATTATAAGCGAGGCTCATTGGCGCCCCGCGGCGTCTACCGTTGGCAAAGCATAGTACTTGGCATCTGCATCTGCGGTACAAGGACCAGGTGTATTACAATACTCTTTACTAGTAAATAAGCGTAGTGCCAATTCGAGGAAGTACTAGTAGTCAGATTTAAATTGATAGCGCTTCTAGATAAAATGTTACAACAAGGTTAACTCGCTTGGAATTGTGCCCGCGATGCAATAGACCATTCTGTAGAACTCGCCTTCTATTACATGACTTCTTAGACTGTCTGGCGAAATTGAGGTGTAGGTAACGTACTGTCACATAACAATTCTAGATATCCCTTCGGAGAATACAGGCGGAATGATTCATACGGCTGTTATGAGCTCTACCTACTAGACTTTGAATTTCATGTGGTAGGTACATTCTTGTCTACTCAGAAGCTAACACATTCAAAGGAAAATTGCCTTAAAGTAGACTTAGGTACATTTCAAATAAACGAAAATGAATTCTATTATAAATAAGTAATTCGTTTTGTTCATCCATTAACATCCGTTTCCGCAGCTGGCATACATTTTAATGTCCGCATTGATGCTATCTAATCCAATATGGATCAACCCTGAAAACTGTATTGTTCCTTTTATAATCTGCAGTCAGGAAAATAAGTTAGTCTCCATTCACAAGCGGCCGGCCGTGGCAGAGAAATCGCTTCGATACCGGAACACGATAGCTGCGACGGATACTTTATTATTGAAGCGGCCTGTCATAGCGGCCCTACTTCCCAGGGTTTATCGACGATATGCCTCTGAACTCACTACGGGTGACTTGCGGTGAAAATGAAGCCAAAATCTTCATTTTTGTCGTGTCATTCCTTCTGATTGATTCCTTTCGTTGATTATACTTTAAGATGTTTGTGTAGCCTTCATTTATTTCCGCGTCTAGAGTGTTTTATTTTGCGAGATATGATGTTGCTGCTACGTATTTGGGGTCACTTAGTAAAAAAACCGTTGAACCTAAATGCTGCTTCGGAGCGTCAATTACAAAAACCAATTAAAATGAAATAAAACTGAGTTATAAAAATTTTCAGCCGCAACTCTAGCTCAATGATTCCACTTAACTATTGGAACAATGTTTTTTTCGCTAAAGCAACTAGTATTCACTCTACTTGTTGCTTATTAACTTAGCAGGTTATACCCGACTTGCTAATGTCAGTTGATGTATGAATCGATCTGTGAGTGCGTTTGTCCGTCCCTGACACTATATTAACGAATGTAGCCGTGACGTACCTACAGTAGCCGTGTACAGCATGAGGAAAATTGTGTCGACTGAGGCAGGACACATTAAGAACGTATGCGATGAAACTGAGATTACTCCGTCCGCACTGCATTGTATATTAAGTGGGGAAACTAAAGGTGTGTGAACTTTATGGTTAGATGAAAGAATATTTAAAACAAAGCCTCATACGATGTTTAAGGAATGTTTAAACTTAGGTACACAATCGAAGCACTGAATCATAATTGCAGCGTACTTCTAATTTATATAAGTCTTAATCGGCAACGTAGACAGACGTTTTTATAGACGGTATTAAAACTGCATTGCGCTAAAGTCAAATTAAAACTTGCCTTGTGGATTGCACAGTTCGCACAGTATCATTACTGGGTGGTTACACAACTCTACCCGGTGGGCCTCTAGGCAGCGTAGCCATGTATTTTTTGCTACTCGTATTACGGTTTCTGAACCCACCATCGAGATGTTTACACCTAATAATAAGAGCCGTCTGATACTTAACACCGCGACGATCTGTTTTCCATCATTTCTTGACGAACACTGGTGTTGAATTCCATCGCACTATTATTAGATACAAATTCTTGAAATACTTTAAAATGTTATTTATGACATACTAGCTTTGCCCTGCGGTTTCACCCGCGTTTGCATTAATGCAGGTAAAATATATGTTCTATTCTAATATACTTACAAGCTATATTAGGTTCTCTAGATTTCCATAGAAATCTGGTTAGTTTGCATAAAGGAGTGACAAACATCCATCTATCCATCGATTCTCATAAACTTAAGTGTTTATATTCAGTAGGAAGATAGGATTTCGTTATCTACTTACATTTTTCTTCACTTAGTAATCCATAAAACAAACTTAACCCGTGACAAGAACATAACAGCATTATAGATAATCCGATTAACCTAAAACATAATCCTTATTCTAAATCGCTGTAACTTTACTCTATTAACTTTTAAATCTATAAGTATTGACCTTTAAATATATCTTTATTATTATAACTTACTTCCTACTCTTAACAAGTAGAACAGTTACCATAACAAAAATAATTCTTTTCCAGCCAGTTTAAACCATAAAATGGAGAATAATAGTAAGTACGGTTAGAAATTAAGTAATTTCCATGGAACTGTGTTCATGCTCCGGCGCGCATTACTATGCATGACGTTGACAATACAATGCCTCGGTTTTTACGAAGCAACTTATCAGTCATCTGCACGATCACTTTCCATATAGGTAAGTGCGTTCCACGTAAGCATTAAAATTCAGCACTAATTGCCGCTGTCACTTGTCTTCGCATAATAGTTCTAAATGCATTACGCTCTTATTGGTTCGTATAATATAGAGCCTTGCTCTACATTACAACACATTTTAAAGCTTTGTAGAGCCAAATGTGGGTCGTGGATTAAACGCGTGTTCTGTGAAATAATTAAAGTATGCTGGTCCCAATAATTTCATCTCGTTATAATTATGACGCTATAAACATTCAATCAAGAAGTGTTAAAACATAAGAAGGAAGTCTGGCTATAATATTTATACGCCATGTACTCGCACGGATGTTGCAAAGAAGTCATCCGTCACACGGCATTTGAATAGCTAATAGAAATGTTTTTTTATTCAAATGTCAACTTCAAAGGATCAGCTGAGGATGAACTAACGACTTGAATAAAGGACGAGTAAATCTCAGTTAGTGGTAGAAGCAATAAAGCTGATAGGTTATTGCCATCTTCGTCTAGAATGTCGACTGCAAAATGTCCGTGTATCGAACCGGGCGAGCAGTAAAATTGCAAGGAAAAGTTGGCGCAGTGCCAGCGTGCGTACTGCGCGACGGCCAGTGCGATTTATTGTTTGCAGAAAGGAAACTCTTATTTCTTATTCATGTGGACACAACACTTCGATTGAAAGCGATATCGGTCCCGCGCCGCGCTACGGCCATGTCCGTATGTTACTGTCAATATTTGCTTAACATTGTGGTGTTTCAATCTGTAAAGATAATATTGATAGCATCTTGACAGACAGAAAGGAAAGTGGAAAATTATGCCTTCCGAAAGCGTTACAATGAGCGGTTTTGTGGAATTACTGATTGTAGTGAAAAGAAAGAAAGAAAGAAAGAAAGAAAGAAAATATTTTTAATCACGTGAGTAAAACGCATATAACAAAAAGAAAAAAAAAAATAAAAACGTAAAAAAAAATTAACATGAAGGGGGTATATGCGTCCCACGCACGTAATACGGCCCTCGCTCAGCATTAATG
The DNA here is from genome assembly GCA_946251915.1 of Abrostola triplasia. NCBI lineage: Eukaryota > Metazoa > Arthropoda > Insecta > Lepidoptera > Noctuidae > Abrostola > Abrostola triplasia. The sequence continues at coordinate 6,111,335 of OX276430.1, forward strand.
CTGCGACCCCGTGCAAGACAAAGTCTCAGCGCTGATTTTCAGCGATAGCCGATCCTAACAATATGACGTCAAACCGGTGCAAATAGATAAAACATAAATATATATATAAAATCTGTACAGAGAGAATAAATAAATAATGTATATATATATGGCAACATTCCGTTGAAATGGAGGTCGTACAAAGTATTGCAGATTAATTTATTTATCTGTGCCATTTGGCTGTCAGAAATATTATAAAACAGGCATTAAATCGAGTTATTAACAATTACGCAGATTATGATGTAATAGATAATGGCGACCGACGCTTCCAGAGCAGAACTTTATTGTGGTGATTTGTGACTGTGTAAGTGTGTAGTGTGAGAGTAGTAAATTGCGAATTGTGAGTGTATAAGTTTTGTAAGTAATAATATGTGATCAAACCAGAAGTTATAAAATGTGTTGGTATCAAGACAGTGAGTAAAGATTGCAATGGATTTAAAACCAGATAACCCAGGAAAATGCGTATTCATATATACCAACGGGTTTAAAAGAGCCTAAACTAGGCATAAAGCAAATGCAAATCATACACAATAAATGCAAAATTTGAAATTATAATAATATGAAAATTAATTGTTGGCGAATTAAAAGGATTGACATTGTCTTAAAATAGGATTCAATTATTATATTACGGAGGAAATTATTATGAAAATTGGGACATAAAAAAATTGGTAACATTAGAAATTGATCTTTCAGATAAAAGAATATAGAATAAAAAAATAGAGGAAGGAGGAAACAATGAGACCTGAAGTGCGTATTTTGTTTTAAACATATTATTGGTACATGGGGTTTACTACACTGTGGTTTTACAGGCTAATAATTATCCTCATGACATAATTAATTATAATTAAATAATGACATTAATCAATTGTAATCATAATAAGGCGTGTTTATCTAAATAATTAACAGCTATTATTAGTGATTCTTTGTTTAATTGAGGAAACAAATCTGATTTCCATTTTTCCATACAAATAGGAAAGAACGTAATATATAAGAAGTATGAAAATATTATACAGTTATTTTAATTGTACTATATTTCATGTATACTATTCCGAGATTAAGCTAAACATGATAATAAAAACGCTAAGCATCGTTGCACAAAATGTTCTAAAACGTCGGAGTTTTAATACCAAAAAGTACATTACTTCAACTTAATGCGTCATTACTTAGACATTTTAATGGGTGTAGTAGGGAAGGGAATGAAATTAATTTGACTGGCGCAGGCACGCACAACGTCCCCTTCGCCCCGCGCTCTGACGTGACTGGTGCCTGCCCATCTCATCAGTAAAGGGGCCTCCAATATTCCCGACAGCCAGTTTCTAATTTAATATATCGCTCACTAAGCTTTCGAACGATATTTCAGTCTCAACTTTGAGATTTGTTTTGGGTACTTATTGCTTATTTGAGTATGAAACCTTTATTTTTATTCAAGTAAAGTCCAGACTCCAGAGTACGTTATATTTTCGCTGGCAATATTCTATGAAACTGTAATGGACTATCGCAATAAAATCGAGTTTGTGTATGTACCCTATACCCCCAAGTTTTATTTCAGCTATCCATACATCTACATGTAGATCGGTATCACCGTCGTCGCAGACAGCGAGGGTAAGGGGTCGCCGCACTGAACTACCCTAACCCCGACGAATTCCTGGAAAATCGTCGGCGAAACTCACATTTGGAAAATTCATGCCTTGCCTCTGCCCAGACAATAAACTCAAGATAATAAATCAAATTACTAGACCTTGGGTGCTTGATGCCAAATATTTACTTAGCGATAATTCCAGGCCACTTGGCTTAATAAGCTAACCTTGAACTGTCGCTGTAATGTTGAAAACAAGACCTAATCGGCACGCAACCTTTTTGTGCTCAAGAAATAAGGTAAGGTGGACAACTTCAAGTAATGTTAGAAAAGATTAATGAACTTACTTTTTGCACTAGATAAATCACATGTGACGGCAAAGGTCGTGTCTGCATATGGGTCTATAAATAAGAGAAATAAAAGCAGCCCATTGGTAGTTTCCCAGCACAATGTTATATAGCGTGCCCCTGTGTCCCTTAGGCTGTTAATCCTTCGCCCGTTGCTAAGTTTTTCCGGTTAGGCATGCACTCGGTGATTCATCGGGTGATTTAAAGTCGGGTGGCTCTATTCTCGTGCGAAAGAGACCATATTTGTAAAATGTTAATATTTTCCTTGTACCTTATTTTCTTGTAAAATCGTCTCTTTGACCTTGTTGTAATATCCTTTGGATCTCGATCCTTTTTGAAAGCCCCACTCATTTTCATGTCCAATTTTGAGTATCAAGGATTTTTAAATAACAGTATTTTTAAAGACATCAAAGCTATTTTCGTATTTATAACTAACGAATTTGTATCAAACAAATCATTCCAATATAATGTTGGATGTTTGCCACATTTAATAAATTAATCGCATACGCGCCATCTTGTGACTTAAACCATGTGAGAGGGTGCTAGACACTTTAAAGTATGAACCTGACAAGAGTTGTTAGGGAGAAACTGAATGGGGGACTTGAATTACGCTGACTTAACGTAAGTAGATTTTTAAAAGAGTAAAGAATAGCCTGAATATTCAAATAAGATACATCGCTAACAAAATTAAGAGACATAAGCCTAGATGATTTAACATAGTAGGTACTTAGTTTTAACAAAGTATCTACGCTTAATCACAGAACGTTATTATATGCAGTAACACAGACAATTTCTTAGACTAGCGCCTTACCATGAACTCTTAAAGCAAGAAAGTTTTCGTTGTGGAAGCGAGACCGCGCATTACACTGCAGGTAGCGTCGTCTCGCTTCCACATCAGAAAATGTCCTGCCTGAAGAGTTCATGGTAAGTGGGCAGCTCTTTTTAGTCAATTAGTGTGAACTCTTTAAGAAGCCTAGACTGCCTCGTTGGTCTAGCGGTCGCTAAGCGCGACTGCTGAGCACGAGGTCCTGGGTTCGAATCCCGGGTCGGGCAAAGTGTTATTGGGTTTTTCCATTAGGTAATTCTCAGTAGCAGCACGGAGTCTGGATTTGTGCCCGGTTGATGGCAATAGGCTCGCCCCCTATTACATTGGGACCTAAAACATAACTGGCGAAATGTGGGTGTACTATATGTGCACCTCTGCCTACCCCTTCGGGGAATACAGGCGTGAAGTTATGTTTATGTTTTATGTGATGTGTCTTTAAGAAGCTACAGAATTACCGTTTGAATTAACATTTTGTTTTGTTTCCACACGGAGAAACATTGTTGTTAGTGTTTTACTAAATGAAATCAGTTAACGTTATCTAAATGTCGCAAATTCGCATGAACAGTTTTTATTTTAACAGACCACAGGTTAACAGAAATGTTAACAATTATAATGGGATTCATAAAATTGGCTATGTTGGCACTTTGGCAGGACATTTCGTGCACAACTTTGGATGCCAGAACAACCCATAGGTAGGTACTCTTCTATTGAAAAGTTCATAAATCTTTTTGTTTTGATTTCAGTTACCAGAACGCTCCCAGAATACTTAAAAGAAATCGAACAAACGTAAAGTTTAGTATAGAACCGAAAGCCATTAAAATAAAGTCATATTTTGCCAACTTTGTTAATTAACAACTGAGAATATTAATGAGTTATACGTGTATTGTGATATAGTTATGGTGTAGTGAAATGTCACGAAATAATCTCTTAATACACGTCAGCGTATAATTTATTTGAATATTCAATTAAGACTAAATCAGTCACATGTATCCGTCCAATGATTCACATTTTAACCGTATTACACCGCATGAATGCCTATCTAAGCATAAAGTGAAAATCAATTTAAAAGTAATTATCAAACAGATTAAACACATTTGGAATCTTAATTCGATTTGCCTTAGATATTGAATATACTTCGCGTCATTACAATTGAAAATAATAATAATATGAATAACTTAGTATATAATGTGGTTTGTCGCTCGAGTATTAGGTTATTGAGGTACTAGAAAACGTTCTGCTTCCACATAACACTGAATAAATCGTCTAAATAGACGCAGAGTAAATGCTAGGAAAATGCAAAAGTACAACTAACAACACGGGAAACCTTTTTGTTTAACTTGTAGTGTACGTTACACTGTGTGGAAATATTGTAGCAGAAATTCAGAGGCGTTGCCAAACGGTTTACGGAGTGAAGTATCGCCGTGATTTCCATGAAACCAAATAATCGCTTGTATTGAATTTAAACGACTCAATAAATTAAGCAAACACGGCAGATGCGATAATCGGCTCACTTTCCACCTGGTACCACTGCACACCTTGTGTAAGATAAATGCATCTCTTACGAAACCATTTTTGGTACTGGACACATTTCATGTTAGCCTTATCTTGATCCCTGACATTTCATTTGGTCAAGAATGCATGTGATAATTTAATTAAATTCGAGTTATTTTTAACTAGGCTTTTTGTTTGTTTGAATTGCTTCGAGAACTTTGAACAAATGTTTATATTTTACTTAGTAGTTTATTCAGTTTAAAGCAATAAAAAACACATGAGATGACTTGATTTAAATACTAACACGTGGTGCAACCACATGTTGGTTCAAACTGTCAGACAAGCGTATGTGTCACTAAAATGCATAGATTTAATTGTGAGATTTTAGTAAAGGTTAAAGTTGTTTCGTATTGAGACGGAAAGTATTTTAGCTGTTTTAAAATAAATTAGTAGACCTGAATTCATTACACATACCTACACTCACTCTCACAAATATACTTTCACACACACACACACACACACACACACACACACACACACACACACACACACACACACACACACACACACACACACACACACACACACACACACACACACACAACACATACACCATACATTACTCACTCACAGACGTACCATTCTCTACACACTCGCAGTTGCTCTAATTTTGTATGGTTTAGTTTTAGAGTTTACCTGTTTTAGTTTTTAAATATTCCTCTCTGTACGTGAAAGCCTTAAATGTGTTCAAATTAGTACTTAATAGTATTGTATAAGAGGGTGAGAGCCTGGAGATCTGTCATACAGGTCCTGAACCCACTATAGACTCCAGCTCTCACAAAGGTTACTAATCTGATTTGACTTAATGTGACATGAACCAAAGTCTGTACCCTTTTTGAGAGAAATAAAATCATTATTATTCATGGATCATTTAGCATAATCCTGACGAACAATTAAACCTACCTGCCCAGCCATATAATACAGCACTTTATTATGAACGTGAACTTTTCGAATGAACTTCACCTTTAAAAAGCGGTAAAGTTCATAGTTATAGAGATTCAACTATAGCGAGATCAGTGCGTCACGAGCAACATAATATTTACCTAGTAATATTGCTGTGTGCCTTATAAGTGAAATAATATAAGAAGTTCCAAACAAAACTCGATAACTTACAGCATTTCCGACATGTCGTCAGGAAGTCTTAGTACATACAATCGACTGTATCAAGCAAGGTAACGTGCATTGAAATTGAACTGTAATGACATTGCAATAAACCACTTGTATGCTGTAATTAATTGCAATAAAATAGATAATAAATATAGTGAAATGCAATAGTAATAGTGTTACAACACTGAGGTGATAATTCTGGCTAACGCAGCTTCGTTTTAACTACGGCACGTCTAGCTAACGTCTGCAAATGTAACTGAGAATAGAATAAGTTCACGTTATGTTACAACATACGCTAGGTAGACATAATAAGGAAACTCGAATTAATATTATATCCACTAGACCGTAAACACGTTTCAAAGGACTTGGTGTACGGAAAGCTAGAAATTATAAAACTCTAGCTGGGGTTATTATGCGTAAAATAAACTTGCTTATAATTGGCAGATATATAGTATATATGATTAATATACAGTACAAAGTTTTATACGTAAATACAATTTAATTAACTTCCACAGATCGTGCTTTATCAATAAGACATCAATCATTCCAAAGAAATCGAGGTATTATTCCAATATAGTACGTATTCCAATTTAGTTAATGTAATAATTTCATAGTTGTTTGTATTTGTGGTTAATAAAATCTGAAGCAAATCTAACATAAACAAACAACACCTAACTATAATTATGAAAAATTCCAAAGAGGAAAATTCGGATGAATTGCCGAACGATATTTTTGAATTAGACCTTTTTCCTCATTCTACCACAACGTTCAACTGATGAACTATTCAATATTTTACTAACACTTACATAAGAGTAAATCACCAACGAAAAGTTAAAAGCACGTAGTAAATAGCACCTATAAGAAATAATACCAATTATGATGTAACAGAATTATGTGAGTGTACTGTGTAGATAGATAAAGTGATCACTTTCGCCGACTGAAGTACCTTCATAATGCACATCGCTCCAACACCGCTCGCCTCTTCACCAACTCGCTGCTATTTAGATGACTATCTTCTCTCGAATGATGCGAAAATATACGCACACACAGTATCATATCAACCCTACATGCGTCATTAGCGAGGCTAAACGAGTTCAGTATCCAGATTCTTTTGTTAAAGCATAAAGAATACGCCCACTCCTATACATAATACATCCAAGATACGCAAACTGTCTGAAAGGCTGTCCAATATAAGTATCGTAGAGCTATTTATGGAGAAATAACCTACATATTATTCATTGTATTTTGCAGTACGTCGTCCTATTTTCAAGACAATACTAAAAGCTACGACTGAATGGCAACTTGAAGCTAAACGTGTCTGACAATATAAACCTATGTCGTTTGAGATATTGGATGGCATTTCCAAACAACAGAAAGAAAAAGGAACTAGAGACGAACGTTTAAGCGGATAAAAACACAGATGTCTTATAATTCCGTCGATAGAGGTGTGCTACGTTCGCGATGGGGAGTCACCTGAGTCAATAGTTATTTGTGTCGCAGTCGACAGCTAGGGTAGATTGTGGAATCGATTGAGTAAGGAAGCCTCTCCCCTATGAGGGTGTCAAGGGTAGCTCGGCAGACAACTTCGAGTACGTGACGTTTTTTTATCTCAAACATCTTCACGAAGAGTAAGTCTTATCGTTGTTCAAATAGTTGTCATGGCCAGTTGTTATATGACACTTAATTTTCTTTGTCAAATCTCACGGTCGTGCAGAAGACAAGGTTAATACTGCAAGAGAAAACCTTATGAAAATCTTTATTTTATAATGTCACTAGGACAAGTTTAAAATTTTTGCTTTATGAAAGAAAAACATAAAACACGCCTAGTATAGCTTAATGAAAGTAAATTATAATGAGACGATTTCTGTTATTCATTTATATTCATATACTAATAACTAATGGTCTGCGAACATTTTTCAACACTTTGTGAAAAAGTTGAATCAATTTACAAGAAAGTAGGAAACATTATTTCGCGTGTTACTGATTTACAGCGTGTGATAGACTTAAGTAGCCAGTACTCAATTAAGTATATAAAAGAGAATTATACCTAGTTATAAACATATTAACCATAACAATATAGCGCTATAATAAAACAAAATCGTGGTAACTGGCTGTTTAAAATAACAATGGAAGGTTTGTGAACAAAGTATAAAAAACCTTCACCATACACACATTATCAATATTGTTTATTTTCATGTTCACATTTCCGATGCTTTACATGTACAGTCTAAGTAATGAATACCTACATCATGAGTGATCATAATGTACTACGGAATATTAGTATTAATTTCGTTATATTTCCATACTAATGTAGTTGTGTAGACCGATCTGTACACAAAACTCGTAAGAGCTATGACTAAGAATCATTCTTTGCATCTAACCGTTTGATCGGTGATTCTAGTGACGTGTCTCAGACGCCCCTAATTTGCCAGAGGCGGTTCGTTAGAATATAGGGGATGAGCCTAATCAATGTATATTAAATTGGAAAACAGTGTTCAGCCAGACCTACAAGATTTATTTTTATCAGCCTGTATTGTCCTACTGCAGGGCAAAGGTCTGCCTTTCATTCTTCCACTTTATTCGGTCGTGTGCTATAGTGGACCAATCTTTCCTGTAGGCAAGCATCATGCCACCGTCGTCTGGGTCTGCCGTGATGACGCCGTATATTTTGTGAACCCAGTCGGTGCAAATTTTAGCCCATAAGTTATTGAACATGCGGCAGACATTTACAATTCGTTAGTAAGAAGTTATTTCCTATTGTCAGTTGACAAAATATAGCATCACTTATAATCCCAACCCAACAATAAAACATTCAGTTGCAGTTTTTCAGAAGCATTAACTAAATAATTTACTAACAAGTCGTTTGTTCGTACAATGGCAACAAACTGGTGGACAAGAATAATCTGTATACATAATATCACTGAAATATATTTATTATTTCCTAATGAATGTCGTTCGGACACTGCTCATCTTGTCAACAGGGATTAAAGTCAAAATACATACAAAAGGCGTTGCATTCAAATCATCACATGGCTCGTATTATGTTCGTCTCCCATACCGCCATATGGAAGATGTTTTATAGTATGTATTTATGTTCGTGATGAAACCGCGCCCGACCTCGGCCGGCTCAATTGCGCCAACGAGAGGACAGGACAAGTCACCGTAATTTAAATCATTAGAACGCCTGGACTTGAATACATTCGACGATTCAATGATTGGGCTAATCATAACAACGAGCCGGCTTTTGACGTATCGAAGTATAGCATACAATTTTTCTTTGTCATAGAGCCAAGAATATAAACTAAAGGCCAATAAAACGATATCTAGCGTTGCGTCAATTATTTTGTCATCAATGTACGTACATTAACACCAGCTTGAATACCTTAAAGATTTGAATATTTATACGTTATTGGTCGTTAGAATCACAGTTTTAATTTAACTTCCAATGCTGGTTGAATTCTCAGTTGCAGCCCGGATTTGAAATTGCATCTAATTAAGGGTGTTGCTTAACACATGAGACGATAAATCGGCTGAATATGCACTGCTAATTTTAGTTTTATTTCGTTTCCTGACATCCTTCTGTTAATGCAAATTATACGTGAGTGTAGGCATTTTATGTAGGTAGAGATTTTTTTGGATTAATAAAGTTGTCAGCCACGTACAGCGATAACGCACTGGTTGAAAGATCGCCACGGTGATAGCCTATCGCTTGCTGAAACTCGTGTAGAATGATAAGCGAGACTTTCTACCGCTCTCATACTTTTCTGCACTAAATGAGCGAATAAAATGTCTTAAGAAACCTTTATTTGTCTCAGTAAATATGTGTGTTTGGGTCGTATTTATATTTGTTAAGCTTAAGTGCATATTGCATCCTTCGCGTACCTTGAGCGCCGGGGATTTTCAAGTTTCAAATTTTATGAAGATTATATTCTTGAGGCGAGATTGTAAAGGATAAGTATGTTGGTTGAAGATGGGTAGCTTATTTTGTTTAATGTAATAGAAGCCGGGATTGACCTAAACAATAGTGAGTTCTGCAATGTTAATATTTTTACTGCATCTGCCTTTTTCACCCGTAGATAACATTAAATAAGGGCAATAGGCTCGCCCCCTATTACATTAGGAGTTAAAAACATAACTGGCGAAATGTGGGTACACAGTATGTGCACCTCTGCCTACCCCTTCGGGAAATACAGGAGTGATGTTATGTTAGATGACAATAAGTCCCAATTAGCATTTATGTTCATAAATCTAAGATTATTTTGCAAATGTAGCTAATTTTCCGAGCAATTTCTTGCACGGTAGCTACTTTCTGACCACAAGACGAACGAGGAAGTTTGAAATGACCAAGTTACGCTAACGACTAATTACCAAATCGCAGACAAATCCGCTAAAGTTGACACTCATGTATAACAATTCTTATGAAAGTCACAGTTTTACATAAGAACAGGCCATAAGCTGGTGAAATTTGACTTTCTCAGCTAATAACAATAGCGTGTTAGAACATTTTCATTACAATTATTAGCCGTGCCGAATGTGACTAGACTGCTATAAGCGCTGTGAATATCATTGTCTTACGACATGTACCCGCATGCATTGATGCACAAATGTTCATTTTAATCCACAGCACAATTATAAAGTAATTTCGTTGATCAAAATGTTATTCAGGTGGGTAACAACTTAAGTTTTTTAAACTGTGTGGGTAGGCTTAGATGTTATATTGACTACGCCAAGTGTAGGCAAACAATAATAATTAAATAGTAGTTATATCAATCTGAGAATTAATTGAATCATATGTTTCGCTTACAAAATTAGTCATAAGTTAGTCAATTACATTGGAAACTTAGGCGATTTGTGTAATAATAATATTTACCATTCGGGCGAAAATCTGAGTGTGTCTTGATCCGCATTTTCGTTTCTCAATGTATCCTTTACGTAGTGTTCGATTTTACACTATGGCAATTTAGGCACCTTCATCACTATTCACTTTGACACATCGAGGGTAAAAACACCTCATATTTCGCGTCTACGATCGATTATTTATTGTAAGTCAGAAAGGATACAAGTTACTTAGAAAATTTCATTAACAACCACTTTCCACATTGTTTTTGCACGTGACAAACACAAGTAAAGACACTGCAACGTGAAATAAAAACAAGATTACAATACTGGTGGTTACTACTAATGTGTCGCGTATCGCTTGATTTGACAGCTGCGAGCGCGCTATCCCGAATTCCCGGTCGGAATATTGGATGAATCGCGTGAATGAGCGCGAACGCGGGAGTGAGACAGCGAACGTAGTGAACACAGCCACAAGTTACTGGGTGCGTGTCGGGAACGGGACGGGATACAAATAGAACGGGATTAATTGGAGTATACTACGACCAACACGTTTTAACACTTGCAGCATTTTAAACCAAACGCAAACAGGATTAAGATAGGAAAACCAATTGGAAAATGAATGAAAGCACAAATATAATATTTTGAAACTCGCTATGAGTTATTGTAACTGTGGCCGATTACGCTTCATTAAATTTTGATAAGATATACAAAAATACTAGTGATAATCGTTTCGTATGTATCAGATCAAGCGGTACGCTGCACAACTTAATGTAATAATCATTGTATTGTATGTTAGAATAAAAATAAAACTGACGTTGTTAATCGGATCACGACTACAGCACCGCCGTGTAAAGCGTCAAACGCGCAGGCGCAGCGCCCGTAACTGACGTACGCATGCGCGCCAACTTCAGTTCTAAAGATACGTCACTATTTCACGAACAGTCTCTCGATAGGTAGGAGGGTGCATAACAAATAGAAATAAGGGTCAAACTAACTTTGTTATTGTGTTCTGTATAAATAATTGTAAAGCAGATGTTACTTTGTAGCTACAGAAATAGAAAACTGAGATATAGGAAGACCTAATAATTATTATTAATTAACCGATGTGGATGCAAAAGGCCCAAAACAGGAATCTGTGGCGTTTGGGTTTAGCCTCCTCGGCTTATGCCCAACAGTGGGTCATTTAAAAGCTGATGATGATGATGAACCGAGAGGGTAATGATTAACTTATTATGATTACCTATCGAATGACAAAGTGAAAATAATATTACGACCCGTTACTAGTGTAACTAATCAATATTATATACAAACAAATATACCAGTTTATGATGTTTACAAACAAATAAGTAGTTAATTATGCTTACATAGGTAAGTAGGTAGGTACCTATACCCTACTTACCCAAGTAATGTATGAAATACACCTACCTAATGATGTTTTTTCATCTTCTGAGGAACTACTTTTTTAATTTACTTAATTTCGAAAAACAATGCTCTATATGTGTTATCCTTGTTATCGCTACAAACGTTTTAAAGTTACTGCGACTCTTCACGAAACATATAATCTTAAATCAACAATACACATCCTTGACAATTTCTACAAATAAAACATAAAATAATGTACATAGGCTTCTGTTTGTCTCAGATACAGTAACACTGGACGGCTAAAAATGTAACGGTATGTTTGCCAAATCACTCATAACACAAAACTAAGTGAATGACCCCACAAATCGAGAGACTAATGCGGATTGCGGTTCCTCATTCCCATACAACGTCTACGACATTCATTATACAGTTAATAGTAAGTAAAGCTATGTTGGACACTCACTCCGCGATTTATAATATCATAAATGAACTACAAAAAGATCGCTAAGACGGCTACGCTATGCCATGGAATGGGGATCAAGTTATTGTATTGATTAAGCAAGAATTTCTGTTAACAAAATAAAGTCACGTACTTAGAAGGTATACTAAAATATTGAACAACAAATAAACTGATAATACCGCCGTTAACATAGAAAGGATTTCCTTGGCAGTCGTTGATAGGTAATAAAAATGCAAATGCTATCAAGCCTATAAATATACTAACTGAGAATGTCATTTTAATGGCACTGGCAAATGTTTCACCCACACATTCGGTCATGTATTCGTCATACTTATTGTATGCCCTTTTTTGTTTGGACGATGACATGTAAGCCAGAGATGGCAAGTGTATTGTGAAAGAGATTAGCACAAAATCAAAGTACTAAGTGTTTAAGAAGAAGAACATCTAAAATTGTCGTTGTGAAGTTGAGAAGAATTTAAGTCTAACTAACAACATGTTCAGTTCTTAACACAGCAAAAGCAATATATATTATATATGTATATATCTGAGACTGCCTCGTTGGTCTAGTGGTTGCTAAGCGCGACTGCTGAGCACGAGGTCCTGGGTTCGAATCCCAGGTCGGGCAAAGTGTTACTGGGTTTTTCCATTAGGTAATTCTCAGTAGCAGCACGGAGTCTGGATTTGTGCCCGGTTGATGGCAATAGGCTCGCCCCCTATTACATTGGGACCTAAAACATAACTGGCGAAATGTGGGTGTACCGTATGTGCACCTCTGCCTACCCCTTCGGGGAATACAGGCGTGATGTTATGTTTATATCTTCAATGAAAGCTTGATACTAGCGCCACCTATCGGCAACAACGATACCAACCAATACATTAACAATTTGCATTCGACCGATCCAAATGCTGTTCAAACTCGAACCGTGGTACTTAGTTTCCACACGATAGCACAGATGTCGTTAAAAAGACTTGATTTGTTTTGAAACTTGACACTATCGTACCACTTGGCATCCCACATGTGGTTACATCATGTATAAACGTATGACCTTGGCTGCTAAGAAATGTAAATAGTTCTAATGCACAGGGTATAGAGTACATTGGGAACAAACAATAAGCTAATGACAACATTATTAGCAACAATTATGGTACTATGACGCGTATAGACATACTTATGATATTAAAGAAATTGGTTTAAACCCTAAAGTAAATCACAATACGAACGATCTTAAGGATGAAAATAAATGGTCAAGTGCAGAAGATTCGATTCCTGCCAAACAACAAAACTTTACCTTTCCGTATTCTCTTTTTACGAGGCCTTTTTCTGCGTTTTCGGGGTTTCCTCGTCCTCGGTTCAAATTGTTCCGATTCACTATTACTGTAAGCACTTTTTGCCACATCAAGTATTTTACCAACCAAGCACAACACCAAGGCGATCATTTTACACAGCAACTAAAACTTTTCACTTAATCTTTATCTATTCCGTCTAGCGTTATCTAAGAGGCACTGGTTTTTTCTTTCTCCTATTGATCTTTAGTTCATGAACAAGCTGTTTATTACTTTGGCGAATAATATTCTCAGTTCTTAAAACAAGTTTTGATTTGTTTTTTATTTTCACAGTGTTTGTTAAATAACACATCACCTATTCTTTTCAGCACTGCACTGATGTTGATAGTTCTTGAACACTTTCCAGGTTTATCGTTAGTGTGGGAGTAAAAATATATTATCAAGAGGTTATCAGCGTTCTACAATGACAAAACACAAACATATGAGTGTTTGGTCGCATCTCGCGGCACTCTGGGAGCCTTGGCGTGATTTCTATATAAGGCTAAAAATACACGCCACACACGTTATATCATTTTTAATTCGTTGTTGCCGAGTGCACTTCATGTTTACTATTCTTACAAAATTAAATATAAGTATAGAAAGTTTCTAAATCTCTGTTATAGAAGTAACGAACTGTCTAAAACTTGTATTATATATAGAACCGTAGATATTAGAGGGACTAGTTCCTTCGAAAGGTGATTGTCAAATGTTTCTATGCACCAGAGCACCGTTGACTAGCGGTAATCAATGCAAGTGTTAGAGCTACGTGTGTACCATTCTGATGCGACATGCGTATTCAATTACAAAAACAAAGATACAATGGCATCAGCATTTATTCAAACAAGTATTGTATTTGATGACATCTCTGACACGGTCATCGTAGAGATTCAAATCTATTTTATGTAGTTTACGATTTTTAAGTTTCGAACTCATTTTTCGTTTGGTGTCACTTCAACTCCAAAGTTTCGTTTGTGGTTGAAAGTGCTTGGCCATTTAGCATTTAAGAAAAAGAAACTTACAGTCTCTACTTTTGTCACTTGGAAACTGGAGCGGTGCGGTAAAACCTACTTGAGAGAGATAGCCAGTGATCTAAGGCTTAAATTGCTACCAGTGTCCCAACATCGTTATTGGTATGGTGACCACCATTATACGTTTCAAACTTGCTGGCTTTGTACAAATCCTATTCAGTCAATTCTATTAAGTTGTACACCCTGGTCCCTGGGTGGTCAACCTAACATTCTTGCTCACTGGCCAATCACTACATCACGGCATGACCTAAATACATAGAAAACTGACTGGTAATCAAGATCTATCACATAAATTACAGCTAGACAGGAAAAATTAGACGATCGGGAAATTTGGATTTTCCTGATAATATTAACTTTGCTACTTTATTTCTATAAAGAGGTATAATTCACGGTATAATTTTTATTACAGATTAGAATAAGCATTCTTAAACTAGTCGATTACGTATTTTAGTTTAAGATACTTCGAAAGCTAATTACATGTTGCATAGCGTGTTGCTATTGGCGAACCTACTGCAATAGTTTTAAGGCCGAATGAATTGGAATAATTTTAATAACTTAGATTTAGTTAACCTTAATGCAAAATATAAAAATTTGGCGCGGTTTCATACATTTTTTTATTCTTAAATAAAACGTCCACAGTAGTAATTTCTCCTGTATCGTGAATATGTGATATTTCATGTTTGTGAAACGCATCCACATGCGTTTTACGTTTTATGAAATATCACATGCACAAACACCTAGATTCGGGACAAACATCTGTGAATCACTCAAATATTTGTCCCGTGTGGGAATCGTACATATAACAAAAAAGTTCATAAGTAAATTTATTTTTCGTACTAATAAAATTAATTTAAAGACATGATTAATCCGGTTGATTGTAATGTAGTTTAGAAGTACCAAAAAATCTACTGAAACCACGATATTCTGTTCACGTATACGTTTAGCGTCGCGGAAACGGCAGTCGTGACATCCGCAATGGATGAACCTACGTAATTTTAAACAGATATTATATATGATTAAAATTAAAACTAAACAAAAGAGAATTTTAATCTCTCGCAATCCAAAAAGTCGTGGCTGCATTGCGTGACTACGAAACAATAGCGGAACGAACTGCATGTATATTATGTAGAAATTGTAAGACGTTAGTTTTTGTATCACTAAGAGCATTGATCGACATAACCTAAAAAATCTATACTTCTAAGGCCTTGTATACCTAATAGGTACCTCTGAAAATCGTAATAAGAATTCCAAAAAAATCACATTAAAAAGTGAAGTTACCTATAATATTTATTTTGTACCAGTATTAAATATTGTGTTAACGATAAAATTGGACTTACCCAGCATCCTATTGACGTCCCCTTTTTCAGTCATAGTCGTCGTCGACGTCTTTCATGGCTTCAAATCTGTAAGTAAAATTATTATGTTACTTAAAAATAATATGTTTGACCAAATCTGTCCAAATTATAAAAAAGTGTAAGAACTAAAAATCTACCTTAATAAATAAACATGATTATGTAAACTGTTATACGGATAATATATTTAAAAGGAGCATTAATGTAGACGATTATAGTCATGGTAAGGCGTTTGAAATCTCTACTATCTTTACCTTTAGTATCGAACTGCGTTCACCCCCTACAGCACAATGTGTAAGCACAACAATTAAAAACCACTGACACCAAACAAAACAATATAAATTCACATTTAACAATATTCTACATAAACTGCATTTAAACTTGGTAAAATTAACCACATTTTTCACTTAGAACTTAGTATTTTCGGGAAAACTGTAGGAAATATTGTAAAGATTTTTCCGATTGCGGTGGAGGCATGTCGACGAGGGTTGGTAGGCGAATCTCACGGAAATGCACGAAAGGCTCCGATGGTGCCCGAATACAAATATTGTACAGAGATGAATCTGAGCTACGTTGACCCCTTTAAAATTATTTGTTTGAACGAAAACCGATACAAATGTAAAATTTACTCGACACTGAACAAATTGTATGCAATTCTACGTCATTAACGTTACAATTGCTCTAAAAAAATATCGGAACAAAAAATATTTTAGCACTGGGGTAGCTCAGTTCGTGCCTGCATGAACGGCAACTACCGCCCTGCAGAGAGGTCGACGTCGCCTCGCCATTTTCCCTACGCATGCGCTAAAGCCACCCCAAGGGGTAATCACTAAATACGATATTACGTACTTTTGGAGTTGCCACCTATAATATTATTTTTGTAAATATTTCGAAACCTTTAACAAATAAAAGATAGACTACTAATTAAAAAAATTGCCATGCATACCTTTTTTTTAAACTACGATTTTGTTATTAGGCGTGTAGGGCGCTAGGCTGGTATGACACACACACATGACGTATGCTCATGGCGCATTGACAGAAGAAGGCACTTGCAGGCCGAGAGATCAATAAGATGACGTCACACCATTCAGAAATAGACTATAATATTTTAGTTGTATTTAGTATACTTGACTAGGCATGTCGCTTCCAGAAACGGAATAGGCTTGTAATGGCTAAAAATACGTGTATAACCTTTAACGGGTACTATTTACATTTAACTACAGAATTATTCGTGCTTATTTTCAATGTTTTACTAGGTAGCTACCTTTTGCGCATCATTTTCGGCAGCTTTTGGAGTTATAGCTAAATAACGTATGTACAGCGATGACTCAAATCATCACAAGAGGGTTTAGGTACTTGAATAATAAACACTAATTCAAGACTAATCTTATAATTTTAACGAAAAGTCTAGAACATAACTTAATTTATACAATCTGAGTATAAAATGTATTGTGTAGGAGGCAAACAATAGTGTTGCTTATTTCTCAAGTTAAGACGTCTAATAGATGCACGTTACACTCGCTGAGCGTCGAAGGCTCCTTCAAGGCCGGCCACACTCCGCATAAGGAATACATCGGCATTCAATCAACTACAATAAACGTCGGTCTGGATCGGGATTCCAAACAATAATTGACTCAGGAGGATTGAACCTTGGTGGACATATTCGACGTACGACGACAGAAACGAGTAATAAATCATGAAGCAACATTCGTTACAGCTATACCATAATTTTGTTGTAGATTCGTAGGAACTGGTGATGCAATAATGAATTAGTTAATATACCTATAATCAACGTATGAGAAAATTGTTTACTTCTCAATTCGTAATAATTAGTTATCATAATCCAATTTTAAGTAATTTTGTAACTCAAATTGCAAGTGACTTGACAAAGTAAAGGCGTTTTTTCATGATGGAAAGTGACATACTCTTTTACTTATTAGGTCATATGTTTTTCCTGCTATCGGTGTCATACGTCATTTTGACGACGGTATGACATCGCTTTACAATTCCGCCCAAATCATGTACCATATTCTGGTAACTTGGTGTCAATCGACTTGAGATTGACAGCAAATCTATCCCTATCCACATGTATTTTATGTACCAAAATTTATATAAACGTTAACGATTTGTTAACTTGATACAGGGATAAGATTTAGGTAGGTAGGCAATAGGCTCGCCCCCTATTATATTGGGACCTGAAAACAACTCGCGAAATGTGGGTGTACTATATGTGCACCTCTGCCTACCCCTTCGGGGAATAATTGCGTGAGGTTATGTTATGTTAGGTAGGAATTAGTATTAAAAAGTCAAATACAAGTAGGTTGCACATTATGTATGCGCCTACCTTATTATACAATAGCTTACTTCTTGTAAATTTTATCATGAATTTAAGAAGACAGGGGCTTTCCTTATGAAGTAGTAAAACCTATAGAAACACTAATTCCAAAGATAATGACGCAAAAAGTACCTATCTATTACTAGTTCTCTGTCAAATTCATTGCTTATTAGATAAGATTACGCGAATTGGAGCAAACCTTATTAAAACAACACTTTTGTAGCACCTCGATGAGTGAACTATTACGGCATCGAGAGAAATAATTATCACCTGGTTTTAATTAACCATTTCTTTATAAATTTAGTGAAAAAACGTAGTTTAGGGTTTATGTAGTAATTAACATGCATACGGTCGCTTGCAAACAAAATTTTAAAAACAAATCTGAACCAGTAGACTATTCATTGAAACTGTAATTTTGCTAAGTATTATCATGCTTTCAGCACTACATATACTTCTCTCCAAAAATCTTAAACAAAGTTATTCGGACACCTCCTAAAAATGATTGGTAACAGATTATTTTATTGGAATTTTATCAGCAAAATTTCAGTCTTTGTTCTAATGACATAAGTAAAAAGAAGCGCATACAAAACTTGCCTTTCATGAAATACAATAGGAGGTGAATGCACTGTTTAATTGATTTGTTATTATCACAATCTAGGTCTGGGCACAAACTTAGTCACCTCACAGAATATCCACATTGATATAATAGTCTTTATGTAGAGTTATCCAAACTTAACTGGTATCGTGTGTAACGAACAATTCTAACCAACTGAATGATTAAGGACGTTTTGTAAGACTTTGAAATTATTTCACTTTCAAAGTAAAATGTTTCGTAATATCATCCAGTTAAAAGTGTTTTTGCTGCGTACACTCGCTTCCGCCTGAAACGTAGGTGATTCCAAACTTGTTTGGCCGAAACAGATAGCATTTAATTAACACTAACAACATTTTTGTTAATTTACCAGTCTTCGTTGGCGAATACTTTTTATTTTTATAGCCCTCACTATTAAATTGTTCTAATTCATTCTAAACGCAGTCTTAATCATTGGCACTAGTTTTAAATTTACTACATAAAATAATTAAGTAAATAAATTTGTATTTGGTTTGATGAATAGGTACTTACAATAGGTGACTAGATATATGATTCAGAAATATACAGTAGATACCTTATAAGTTAGCATTCATATCCCACACATTTAGCCCTACATCGATTTTCCGTTTCTTGTTGATAAGTCATCATGACAGTGTAGATTTTAATGATAAGTTATTAAAATTATCACAGTTCTTATTTTGATATGAATTTAGATTTTTACTTTTACTCTATAAATCATTTTGCGTAGCTTTACAATAAGGTTCAAAGTTTAATACACTGATATTATTGTTATTAGTATAAATTATAAACGTTCAATAAGCGATCAAAGAACACACAATAAATTGGGAGCACTTGGATCCATGCCACTTATAACGTAATACACAAATCGTGAAAGCAGTATATTGTGGTTTATCCATCAGTTTGCTTACGTTTTAGAGCACCTAGCGGAATTGACCTCCGCTCTATAATCAGTGATAATTGTGCACGTAATGATCGCGTAACTGGCGTATGAACGCGTGCCGACAACCGAGCGAGATTCTCAACTGTTTTATTTTGAAGCTGGCTCGCCACTTTGGCCGTGAAAATTATTGCAAAGGTGTAACAGCTCTGTTCAAGACTGATGAGCAATATACAATGTCGTTCATTGACTGAGACATAAGTGCTGTCTCGTGTATTATTAATTGCCAAAACTACTTTTTAAAACAATCGAGGCGTGAAATCTGCTTACACGGTCTTTATTTGAAGCTATTGGAAAATGCACTAAAATTGTTTCCTAAGATGTTTTTGCATAAGCGAGCAAATTGGATCCTTCGATTATTTATCGTATCATGAACCCATGACATAATTAACTAAGCACATTAATAAACACCTTTACACCGTTATCTAAGGCTCCGATAGACAAAGGAAATGGTGTCTACAACTAATTATGCATGTTGGTTTGTAAATAAAGCGGCACTGTACGTTTCATTAACAAAATTGCGTATGTGGGCTCTATCACGTAGATCACGAATTAAATGACATAAGGAAAGATACGAAAGATTATTTATACTGGCAAATCATTTAGGCGTGAATAGATATGCAATGACTTTATTAAAGCATGCACGCGGCCGGCGACACCTCTGATTTTTCCGCACAACCTTGTCCCCATTTTATTAATAAACGAAATACATAATCGGAATGAAAGATTATATGAAATTACTTTTTAGTTGGCGAAACATTGTTGGTTTTCATTTTTATATGGATAAAATATAGTTATCTAACAAATTAAAAAAAACACTTGCCTAATAAAATATAGATCCCAAATGGTATTTTTTGTATCTATTAAGATAGAGACATTTATATAATCTCTAGTTTATAATATTTTAAGCTATAGGATAGCTTATTTAATTCCGCGTACAATGAACTTTAAAATGCACTTTGCGATAAATATTTTAATTTTACAAAAAAGTTTTAATACGCTCTTCAAAATATAACGGGCTTTAATTTCAGAAGATACAAACAGAATCAATTATCGAATAGTGAAATAAACAAAAGATTAATTAAGTTTACTAATTAGTTTTAGCACGTCAATAGATACGCACTACCTGTGCGAGTTACAACATAGTTTTAGCGTTATCGTAACCCTATTGGTATCAGTGGGTGCGTCGGAGCCAATTGCTGTAATCGAACCAATTTGGTCTGAAACGGACCACACTGGCTACCCGCGCCGGTCGGTAGCCTCATCCAGTTAAACGATCATTGTGTATTAACAATAATGCACTGCATCCAGTTCAGAAAGTTATCTTTCTATTTGACTAAGCACTTTGTTTCGAATTTGCAAACAGAGTGTTATCTTATCGGGTCATATTAGAAGTTGTTCATCACGGAGCACACGCGTTGACTGTACTCTGAAACTGTGATGTGAGCTCTCATTTGTGTTTGTGATATATTCTGTGATTTTTATTTTATTTAAGACTGTATTGGAGGACGGTTTATTAGTGAAAATGAATGAAGGCACAGTCGATGTTCATGGAGAGTTGGAAAGATTAAGGTTTTGTTTGATTTTCATTTATTAATTGTATTCTGACATCGTAAATCGGCATGCATTTGTGTTCAAAACATAACAAAAAATATATATACTTGAGACACACCATGACTGGTCTTATTACTGTTAAATTTGGTTCTGTATTCAAAATTATACCGTTGTTTTTATTATTGTTTTGATATAAAAATCAAAAGTATTCGCCATTCGAGGATTAATTGAAATTAAGTACAACTTATTTTTGCTAGTTACTCTGTATTGAACAAATTATGAGTTTTTTAACAATCAATACCAGAAATAGCTTATCAAATTACAAAAAAGCGCAGCCTAGCGAATCAAATATTTATAATAAAAATTGGATACATTTTAAAGCAAAGTTTTGTATAAAATTATTAATCTTTATATAGAGGGCCTGAAGCAAAAGAAGAAACAAAGTCGACATGTGTGGGAGACAGCCAACCTCAGAAATATCGTATCCTCCTCGAGCCGGCTCTAGTGGGTGCCATGATAGCCATCAATCTAGGTCAAACTTCTCTTCAAAACTTCTATCTACAGACAGCATGCACAATTGATTTAGGGGTGGATTTAGAAGTTTGTGAAAAAGGACACATGGAGGTAAGGGATAGACGTATAAACTCTGCTTTTGTTTCCTATTGCATTATCAACTCGTATATTAACGGTAACGAGGTCGTTACCGCTTAATTAATGCTGTCTAAATTAGTCAGTACATAGATAGTGTGAAGCACTTCATAATAATGAAGTAACTAAAGTGTTGGCCAAATTATATGGAAATAAGTAAGAAATCACAGAAAATCTACCCGTGAATAGGTACAGCTTATTTTAACATCTACTGTTATTATTATATTGGTTATCGTAGATACATTTGTGTCTCCAATAATAATCAGACTTATACCCTGATAAATAAACTTTAATTGAAACCTTTTTCAGCATCATCATGTATAATATGTTAAAGTAACACTCGGTGTAAATAACCCCGGCGTTTGTCAAAACTCACTACACGCGAGTCTTTATTGATATTATGACCGTGAATCTTATCAGTTTGGTTAGATTACCAAATCCTAGCGCACATTTTTATCATTTGTAAAAAAACATCATTGAGTAAATAATACGACTGCATTGGTATAGAAATCTTTCTTCTATCCTGTTGAACATGCTAGGGTCCGAAACCTTCTGACCGACTTCCCTTTTTTTACTTTTTGCAAATAAACAAGTAGAAATTATACCTTTTAACCATAAATAAATCGTCGTTATTGTACCAAAGCGATCGTTCGTATCACACAAGCTGCCAGCATAGCAACAGTAACAACAAGCAAATTAATTTTTTGCATCTACGTACCTTATAATGAATTTATTAAATTACTGCTTAATGCTTTTGAAACTACATTTTATAAAATCAAGCATTACAATATAATAGACTATATTTTTACTATTATCTTTACACTTTTGGCGCATGATGCCAAAAGATTTACGAGTATGAAATTGAAATGAGAGTAAGCTCGAAAATGTGCTGGGAAGCGCTTGAATGAACTCCATCGTAAGTTTCTGCAAACCAAATATTTATACTCCGTGCAGACACGATGGAAGAGAGCAGACTGCTTGCTTTAAACTAGTTTCTAGTTTGCCTATGTTCGCTTTAGAGATATAAAGAAATTGCAAAAGGCTGCGTATACTCGTGTGTAAAGTACGTAAAATCAAAGTCAAATCATGTCTTTTGGATGAGTGGATTCTGAGTTAAAATCACACAGACAGACTTTATTTGAGAGAGTTTATTTATTTATTACTTCAACGACTTATCCACCTAGCTGTTGAGTTACTGTTTATGTAGGGATAGGACGAGTGAAGTAAAGATTATAAGTCAGACCAATGTCGTCATTTCTTTTTGTTTACTGGTTTTTATTTACAGTAGTAACATTGGTATCTGTGTCTGTGTAGTTAAACTAATAATAGGATCATACAGATCCAGACATCGCTGTTCTGTTTACATATTCATTTCACATTCTTTATATTGACTTTGTTAATCATGTATTACAAAGTTGCAGTTCCTAAGTAGCCAGTTACTTAGTATCGGATGTTCAGAAGATAATAAATGTGTTCCTACTCTTATAATGAGTCTTTGAACCTCGTCTATCTTGATAATAAACACGCTTTCTTTGAAATAAGTTTAGGTACTCAATAATAGCGTAGGGTTTGGTATTGCCAAGTTAGTTTCGCTTGTAAATTTCCCCCATTCATCATCATCATCATCAGCCTATCTCAGTCCACTGCTGGACATAGGCCTCTCCCATGGCACGCCACTGAGCTCGATCTTCGGCCCTTCGCCTCCAACCACTGCCAGCCATTTTGCGTATATCGTCGCCCCACCTAGCTGGAGGACGTCCTACACTACGTTTACCGAGTCGTGGTCTCCACTCCAGAACACGTTTTCCCCAACGGTTATCGGTTCTGCGACAGATGTGACCTGCCCACTGCCACTTCAGCTTGCTAATCCTGTGGGCTATGTCGATAACCTTGGTTCTCTGTCGGATAACTTCATTTCTGATCTTATCCTTCAGAGAAACTCCCAACATAGCCCTTTCCATAGCTCGCTGAGCGACCTTAAATTGGTGGACAAGTCGCACAGTCAGTGTCCACGTCTCGGCTCCGTATGTCATGACGGGTAGGACGCACTCGTTAAAGACTTTCGTCTTTAGACTTTGTGGTATGGGCGACGAAAAGACTCGACGAAGTTTCCTAAATGCTGCCCAACCTAGCTGTATTCTTTTTCGTGCTTCTTTCTCGAAGTTGTTCTTACCCACTTGGACTATTTGTCCGAGGTAAACATACTCGTGAACAACTTCGAGAGCTACAGAGTCAAATACAATCGGTTCCGGAATGATGTGTTGGTTGAACATAACCTTAGTTTTGTCCAAGTTCATCCGGAGACCGATGCGCGCTGAAGATTCAGCCAGATCAAGCAGCATGTGTTGTAGGTCTTGCACGGTTTCGGCCACGATGACGATATCGTCTGCAAATCTCAGGTGTGAGATGTACTCGCCGTTTATATTTATACCCCGTCCTTTCCAGTCCAGAGTCTTAAACATATCTTCCAATGCATTTGTGAACAATTTGGGGGAAATAATAATTTCCCCCATTCCCAGGGTCCATCTCCAGGGTGTAATTTAAGCTGTTTTACATGAATGCACATCGACCTCTCAAAACACATATAGTCGTCAAGACCATATAGTTATATTCATCTACATACTTCATATTAGGCTATTCTAACCCGTTCTTGTTTATAATTTCAGGCAGAGAGTCAAATAGTGGTGTCAGGTGTAAACGTCAGTAGAAGTTTCATAGGATCTCTAATATCTACAATAGTCCTGCTGTTTGTGGGGCCATGGAGCGACTGCAGTGGTCGTCGGAAACCACTGCTCATACTGCCATTAATCGGCATGAGTGTGATGACGACGGGAGTGCTACTTATGCTGGTCTTTCCTGGAGCTTCGACTGTGCAAGTGTTGTACGCTGTCCAGCTGCCCATGTCTCTCGGTGGCAACTTCGGCCTGCTACTAGCTGCCGCGTTTAGTCATATAGGAGATGTAAGTAGACGGTTACCTATTTTAGAATTAAATTAGAGTGATGTTTAGACTGCATGATCGAGCTAGTGGTTTAGCACGACTGCTGAGCATAAGGTCTGGGGATCGAATTTCGGGACCGGCAAAGCGTTGCATTATTGGGGTTTCTTTCTTCCTTATTGTGATTCTTAGCAGCACTGAGTTTTGTGCCCGGCTAATGGTAATAGACTCGATCCCTTTTGCATTAGGTCTTATAACTAGCAAAACGTTGGTGTACAATACACCTATGCCTACAGTTGGACCTTCAGTACGTGATGTTATATTTATATTATAAAGTTGCCTTCTCGCTACTACTTTAAAATTGAAATAAGGTATCAAAGACATTTCTTAATAAGACTTCAAGCGTTCACAGTTTCAGTTGCTTAGCTGTTGTTTTCAGTAATTGCACTCTGCTGCAAAGAGGGTAATTGATTTGATCGTTGAGCGTTGGTATCATGTCTAAAACAATGTTAATATTAATAGATTCTTTGGATAAGGTAATAAATTAATCGCGACAAAGTATTTCAATATTCTCTGTCTACCTAACGGTATAAAGTATCAAAATTGCTAAATCTCTATCTACCTAAGGAAGGAAAAAGTATCAATATTTTTAAACCTGCTTCCTAAATACGTTTTGAAAACTCCTAATCATATGGATAGATTTGCGGAGATACCCGTTCGCGTATCTAATAAAAACATAAGCGCAACCGTGCGTAGAATCAAACTGTGACGCTACACGATATTATCTTCATCAGTCCGTGAGACCACAATTTCATTATCAGGAAGTCAGTTTTTAGCGGCGGTAATTCAGCTACTAAAGTCATGAGCATAGCTACTGTTTAAAACATTGCTCTTTGTTATATGCACCTAACGATGAGGAACTATGACGTATCACATCACATATTATAAAGACGATAGTTTGCGAGTGTGTTTGTATGTTTGTTACCTGTTTACGCTCAAACGGCTGGTCCGATTTTTAAGTAATTTCATATGAAGGTAGCTGGATTATCACAGGCTTTTTATCACGAAAAAATGAAGCGGGTAAAACCGCGTGGCGCAGCTAGTAACTAATACTCGGGAAATCTTCTCTGATTCCAACTAGCCCACTACACTATGCACTAGACATTTTTCACCACTGTTTGCACAGAAACATTTAGTTTCATCGCGATGACCTGACATCTTTATATAGGTCTAGGCTCATTATAAAATTACTGCCAGGTCCAAAAGTTCCCGAAGAAGGCGCAAATAAATTGAGTCCTACACTTAGCTACGGTTCCTAATGACATGTCAACAAACTATATACAAATAAATTTCAGTTCGATAGTCCCGCTAAAACTCGAGAACGGCTTGACCGATTTGGGTAATTATGATCTTAAAACACACGTGGAAGTTCAGGGATGGTTTGAATCGTGGTAAGAATTTCGCCAGGCCAGCTAGTCGGTAATATTTAATACCTAACAAACAGTATTTAATTTTCAATAGTTCTTGTTTAGTTATTACCACGATATCGATTTGAACTCTGAAAGAAATTAGGTCAAGAAACTACATAAATGCAGTAATGCACTGCAATGTTGAAGAATTTGTAGCTACACATTTTAGTTTGGTTACGTAACGTGAAGTCTGATGTTACGTTCACTATATTTTGTAAATAGAGATAAAGCTGATAGCCAAAATAATAAGAAAGGTATCTGGGAGGATTTTAAACGAAAAAGATAGGTACCTATGATTAATTACTTCTATAATATTACTAAGGGGTAGGCCTTTATTCAACGGTTGACGTCTTCCGATAATAATGATGATACTAATGTTTGAACATGTGGTAAGTTAATCCCAGTTTTAAGAAATCTGTATTTATGAACTCAATTCCCCTTCTGAGAGTATTACAATATTTACCACAAACTCCATACTGGAAATGAAACTGGGTCAAATTATACTAGTCTTTAAACATCGGTCGGTTGGCCTCATTGTTAGCCCGACATAGCACCCACAGCTAAGCATAACACTGAGTACGGTATACATACATGTTATAATGACCTTGTCCCGATAAACTAAGGAAATGGCAAACAACAACATCTTCACAATGGTATCTTGCGAAACAGGTGCCAACAGGATGATGATGTTCGAATATGCTGTTAATGAGCTCTTTAAATAACAATATATTGAACTGCAGATTAGATGCTTAATACAGCATAACGGTAACCCACGTGATTGAAACAAATCTACTGAATTATTAGACAATTACACCGATAATGTTTAATGATCTAACAGACTACCTAAGTCCTGCTAACCAGAGCCCATCATATAAAACATGAAATAAAAGGCTAGACCGTACTCGGTAACTCATTAAAAGCACAAAGCTACTGCAAAATGTACTTATTAATTTAGAAAGGCAATAGCTTTGTATACTACATACTAGTACTTCCCTTCTAAGTCCTAGTCGATCCAGACGGGACAATGAATCATGAATCCTTATAAATTCCGGTTTCGAAATGTTTGCAGGTGTGCTTTGCGACGGGGCGTGACGTCACCCGCACCATGGGCACCCACCGAGCCGCCATACAAATAGCCCACGTGGTGGGAGCAGTGGGCGGCCCCCTACTATACCGCTACCTCGGATTCTTCGGTGTGTTTCCACTTGTTTTATTTCTACAGGTATTTAAATCCATCTATACGTTTACACTTATAAGTATGGTTGTATTCGAAGTACCAACCAGGTAATGATTCGAACTCCCATAAAGATATCTTACCAATGGACATTGTTTCGTTTAGCTCCAAGTTGTGTGATTCAGTAGTTAAAAAAATATTCCTTTTGTCACATTTCAAATTGCAGTGAGTACCTTTTAGCATAACACATGCCCCATAAAAAAAACACAAATTTAAACCATGGATAAAATTATACTTGTCACTGTCGTTTGCATGTCAGAGAATAAAGATGTCAATAGACATAGGACGGTTTTGATACAGGTATTATCCTCGTTTATGAATAAGGAAGATAAGTTTATGTAACATCTAAACTTATCTCTCTTATTATTAAGGAAGAAATTTTGAACCTAGAAAAAGCAGGCTTCCATTACTTAGGCAGAGCATAAAGTGGCTAATACTAAAACTCTGAAAGCGGTCTACCGGATCGATATGGACGAAAACATTTTCTTTGCCTTTCAATAGGCACATATTTGATATTATAGAAGGATAATTAGTACAGTAATGTACCTAAACCAAAAGCATCATTACTATTTTAAAAAAACATATCTTACATTAGGGACTAACAGTAAGTAGGTACCATTACTAATGTAGATCTCACTCTTCAAAAATTCCTTGGGTACCACCCCATTATCAAGGGTTTAACTACGTTCGATGTCTACAGACATAAAACTGCTCTATTAACTTACTTCTTAAAAAAAACTGTTCGTATATCTATGCTAAATTTAAAAAATTTCAGCGATTACCAGAGCTAGTAGTGAGTTAGTAAACAATAAACATACAAAAAAAATTGTTTTGAGGATCTAAAAGTTTTATAAAGTAAACTATTTTCATTCAACTTTCTGGCATTACTTACGATAGTTCTTAGTAAAAAAAAATTTAATATCAGTAGGTATGACTGTGTTTAGGGAATATAGAAGTGATTTCTTACACTTATTGCCTTTACTTTAGGGGCGAGAAACTCCAAAACTTTTAAACCAATATTCGTTACCGCTTTATTACTAACAATTATGTCATTATAACATTTCAGCTATCATCCTTGATCTACGTAATAATCGCTGTTAAGGATGTAAACGTGAATATAGAGAACAAAGTGTCTGTGTGCAACTGGAAACTGCCGTTCAACGCCGTGCACTGTCTGATAAAACCCCGGGAAGGTCGCAAAAGGATGATCATATTTCTTATGTTAGTCGTCACACTGGGAGACAGGATGCTATTGTCTGGTTTGTACAACAATACTCTTTCATTATTACATAGGTATACTTTCTTTACACCACTCTCATAATACCGGTATACGAACCTACCTATTACAACCCTCTTTGTACATAGTGTTCCATTCATTCACTAGATGGCGTTGCAATACTCGTGGTAAGATGTTAGTTAGTTCTGAATAAACTCGCTAGGTGGCGTTGTAATTACAGAAAAGTATTTTTATCAGATAGGACTCTGGTGACGAGCTGACGTCAAATTGATAATTTATTATCTGATGGAAAATTGTTATCTTGAGATAGGCAACAATATATTTTCCATTAGCATTTTGGCTTACTTATGATCGTATCGATCGTTATCGTATCAATGTTAAACTATGGAGAACACTTGATTTTCCCAAATAATTATACGATCATTGAATGTTCAAAATTCATTTACATAGATAAATTATAATCATTGCACTTTTTTGCTTACTTAGACGTAACTACAAAATATTCTTAGGTATCCCTACTAATATTATAAACGCGAAAGTTTGGGAGTATGGATGGATGTACGTTACTCTTTTACATAAAAACTGAATGGGTTTCGTTGAAATTTCATATGGAGGTAGCTTACACCCTGGATTAACACAGGCTACTTTTTATCACGAAAACATGTAGCGGGTAACATCGCGGGGCGCAGCTTGTATTATTATATTAGTCGTTCATGGCGCTCTAAGGGGATGGCCTTTGTTTAATAGTGGACGTCTGCCGGCCGATGATGATATTATAATATTTCTTGAATATAACTAATTCTTCAAGCTTTCATTTATTGTAAGAACTCCACCTAGTTAACAAAATACAGGGAGCCTAGAACGAACTTTCAGAGTTTCGAAGTCGATCGCTTAACCATTCCATAAGAATTCTCTTATTTTGGCACACCTTTTAGGCTAATCTAGCGATGTCTCTTACTGTACCTGACTATCTGGGTCTTATAAAAAATCTGACTGCCTCGTTGGTCTAGTGGTTGCTAAGCGCGACTGCTGAGCAAGAGGTCCTGGGTTCGAATCCCGGGTCGGCCAAAGTGTTACTGGGTTTTTCCATTAGGTAATTCTCAGTAACTGCACGGAGTCTAGATCTGTGCCCGTTTGATGGCAATAGGCTCGCCCCCTATTACATTGGGACCTAAAACATAACTTGCGAAATGTGGGTGTACTATATGTGCACCTCTGCCTACCCCTTCGGGGAATACAGGCGTGATGTTATGTTTTTATAAAAAATCTGTTTGTTGCAGCGGAGGTGTTGATTGCTTACATGTACTACAGATACAAGTTCCACTGGAATGACATCATGTTCGGCTCCTTCCTCGCCTATCGAAATATTGTCAGTTTTATTGGTAAGTCGTATAAACTGAAATTCGTTATGTATAAAAGACGTTGGGACGTCAGTATTCTAAAGGAAAACCTCTTTCAATAATGTTAGACTAGCCAAGAGTTATGAGCCATAAGAAAAACCACCTAAATTATTAGGCACAATAGGGAAAGCAATTGAGTAACTAGTGAAATGAATATTGTATCTATTGTTTGGATGCTATCTGTAAATTCTTCAAGTTTGATGTCGGACTTTGGTATCTTTACAAAGGAAAGTAATCTAGAACTACACATTCACTCTGTTGAGCATAGATAAAAGTCTGTCATGACATTATTTATTTTTTCTATATTCCTCACTAAAATAGACACAGGCAAGGTTGCTCTATCCCTGATGTGTCACAAATACAGACATGAACACTTCTTCAATATTTAAAAGGATTATAACTACAGCGTCAGTAAAAACAACACTGGCGGTTAACTTATATATTTTTCGAATTCCCAAGAAAAAGAAAAAAAGTATTCCTAAGAATTTCGATACTAGTAAAGTAGGTACCTATAAAGATTTTACAATAAAACAATTACTACGCTTAATCATAAACCTTACTTGCCTAGGACCATAGGAAGCGACTATATCCCATTCCAAACACAATCGCTGACAGTAGCTCAGCGTTCTTTTTACGTGACGGGAACTATAGCTGAACTATAATTGAACCGGTGGATGCAATTGGCAAGCTGTCGTTTATTTTGGCGTCCTAAGGGGAGGCCTTTGTTCAACAGTGGACGTCTTCCGGCTAATGATGATGGTGAATTATAGCTACATTTATAAAGTTGAAGGAGGGTTGTTCCATGTTTTATTGTGTTTCAGGTACTTTACTGATCCTGTCTGTACTGAAGCGCCGATTACGTTTAGCTGATGAGACCGTCGGCATGCTGAGTTGTGTATCCTACATCCTTGCTACCACTGGCCTTATTACCTCCACTACGACTTGGTGTGTCTTCATGTGTGAGTATCATTTACGAGTTTCTTTCCATCTGGTCTTCTGACCAAACTGAAATCCGACACTGGATCTCAAAAAGATCTTATAAACCGATAAGTATTACAGAGATTCAAGAAAATATTGAACATCAATTTACCCAAATCCACATATATTTAAGTTGGGATCTACTTAGGGAATAGTAAGAAATCCAATGCAGTTGAGCTGTTTTCGTTTCCAACGAACAAACAGGAAATACTTAATTTTATCTACATGCTAGGATTATAGGTCAGAGCGGCAGACAATGGTATTCTTAATGTAGTTCACATTAAAGTAAAACTAGGTAGAAATAACACTTTTAATATGTAGATAAAAGCAATAAATCAAAGTGAGACTTGTTTATTGATTTTTGGTCGTGATTGTGTCGCTTATCTTTCTTGACCAAAACAGAAAGTAGATAACCAAATTGTGTTTTTCATGTAGCCTATAGTGATACCAATGGATCACTAAACGTTGAATGCTACGCCATACAATTTGCTGAGAAATCTATTCATCTACAAGCTTTAGCACAATTTACAAGCGTAGCAGACACACACTTCCCTAGTCTATCCCAGACTTTAATTATGTGTCCAATAAAGAATTTGAAACGTTGGATAATGATATCGTATACTAATTACACAGTGATAAAATCAGTAAATATGTTTAGTTTTCAATTCTATATAATGCAAGTCATGCGACGATCAGCATAGGCTGCTTTCGACCGGATTGCTGCGTACCGTTTACGTGTGTCTAATATGGACGATGTCTATAGATAGAAATCAGGCTAAGTCCAATGTAACACTGTGAAAAGCTAATACCTTTTTTAGGTAAATTACAAAATATTATTATCCATCGTGCTAATCTATCTAACCTTCCATCCATCTAACCTGGAAATCGGTCTTCTTGCCTCCCGCGCAACCGTCAGTAAGGCAAGAACAAAAGAAATAGCATTTCTCTTTAAATACTTTAAAAAGATGCAGATGACTGACAGGTGGCTAACTTCGCTTAACAAATTCGATTAGAATTCCTATGAGCTCCATCTTCACGCTACGAGTTATTGTTATTACGTCGGCGTTCGCACCGGTGCATCGTTGCGTTTTTAATTAATCAATGCTGCAGATTAAGTTCGAGACAATCAATGGTGTGAATGACCTTTATTTAGGCTAAGCTTACAATCTACTAAATGATTGGTATTGCATAATAATTTCCCAAATTAAATAAGCTTGCAACTGCCAAGCTTGTAGACACTTATGTCCAGAAATATTTTGTATTTTCTTGGCATTTGGGTAACGCCATCTTTCTGCAGATGACACTACTGTTTTATATTGTTATGTTGTATATTGATATTGTTTTGTTACAGTACCATTGGTCGGAATAATCTCACAAGGCTCGCAAGTGGTTCAAAGACCTATTCTAAATAAACAGATACTACCTACAGAACAAGGTAAGCCATTATTATCTTTTTGTATATCAAGGTGGAAACCGTGCAACTTCTTGACTGTGAAGTTTTACGGTTTCCTCCTCGAAATACACACCATAGTACAAAATCACACAATAGCTACAGTCATTACCTAATTTCATTAAATACCTACGACAGACATTCTATCTGAAACTCCTAGTAAAGCCGCAATACAAATTGCATTAAGCAAGTGAGAAATACCTGTCAAGTGTCAATACGTTCTTGTCTTAGATATCTTATTCTGGAAAACTGTTTTACTGAGACAGATTGCGAAGCTATTTTTTTTTTAATAATTTTCATTTTCCAGGTAAAATCTACAGTGTTATGGGTTCTTTAGAATCGGCAATGCAAACAATGTCGTCGCCACTTTACTCGTTGCTTTACACAAAGACTGTATCGAATATGCCTGATGCTTGGTTGCTGCCGGGTATCTCTTTAGCTTTCTTGCAACTTATCTCTTACTTGCTAGCAAGAAAATTAGGTAAAACGTCAGCTTTAAATAGAAATCCACAAGAATCTGGTGACGCAGAAAAGTCATCTGAAATGAAAACAACAGTGCAATCTAAGGACTCCAGCAAATAAATAATGTATTAGATTTAATAAAAATATTAGCATGAGAAAACCTTACAAGGTATAATTAAAAATATTTTGTATAAAACTATGTGTTTGGTTTTATTTAAAACAACGTAATCATTCTAAACATAATTATATCGCAAAAAAAATGTGCTCGGTTTACAGTTGGGCTATTAACTTTCTAAGGTTTTTTAACAATCTGAATAAGCTAATTTTAAAGGATAATTAAATAGTTGCCTTACGCCAATAATATTTAATAATATAGGCTGGTGAAGCCAGTTTGATAATAGACGTATGTATGTAACCAAATGATGCAAATTTGTTTCTTTGATGGTCCATAGTACATTGGCCAGGAAAGACAAATATATCAAAGGTATCATGAACTGAGAGAATTAGAACCCTTACTATACTTCTCCCATTCGTCAACATTCGGATGAAGCAGTATATTTATTTGCAGTTCTTTAATTCGCTAATATGCAATTCCCATTGGCACACAAATTCTCTCGACTGCTAAATTCGTAGTTGTATTAACCTCCAAAAAGCATATCGACAATCAACAATCAAATAGAACACAATGTTTTACTTAATACAGAGATAAGCAGTCACACAATTATACATATGTATATATGCGTATTAACCATCGCCAAATAAGTAGCAATTGATTGGGCACAATCATTATAATATGTATGCGTGCTATTGACGGATTAAAGATTATGATTTTGCATCATATTGTTAAACAATCGTGTGCAAAATAATCTGATAACATTATCAGGTCATATGTTCGACGCCAGATTCTAAATTGTCTTCAATGCGGCATTTCATAACTTTGCTGTCCTGCACCATTCGTACACGGTGTCAACACTTGTTATTGTAGATGTGGATGTACACACGTTTCAGTCTTCAATACACGTATCAAATGAATCACTTTTATCGTTGCCGCGAAATCTTAATATGAACACATTATCGCATCGGTAATCTGAATTCAGTAAGGTGCCTATTAGGTTACATAATATTGGCTAACATGGTCCGTATTTTATGCGCCTGTATTCTAAGAGGGAGGCCTTTGTTCAACAGTGGACATTTTTCGGCTGATGATGGTAATGATGAATCCCTGAACGGGTGGTCAGAGGTGAATACCTAATACACCCACATTTCGCCAGTCATGTCCCTATATAATGGGGAGCGCGAGTATTGCCGTTAACCGGCCACAAATTTGGACTACTGAGTCGAAATTGCTGATACTGTGTATTATCTAATGGAAAAACTCAATAACCCTATGCTTAACTTGAGGTTTAGGATCTCATGGTTTGAAGTCGCGCTTGACGAGATTCAGAGCCATTTCGATTTATAGGTCTCCATAAACGGAAATAACTATTTAACTAAGGAGGAGTAAGCCTAATATGAGGAGTTGGAAAAGCACGTTAGAAAAAAAATACAGTTCCCACTAATTCATTACAAAAGCTTTTATACGATATAGTAGTTATAATAAGGTGGCTTGTGTGCTATGGTGCTCCTCATCCGTTCTTTTTAATCCGAAATCTGAAATGAACGTTTAAAAAGGGTAACTTGCCATGAATGATTCAAATTTTACATGACGCTTAGCACTTTAAGCACACACGTACTCGCCAAAAATGCATGTGTTGTACTTACATAGTTTTCAATATTCGTAACTATCATGGATTATATTTCCATGATATATTCAAACTGAAACTAGCCAAGCTCTATGAGTAGGTAGAAAATCTTTTCAAAATAACCTTGAAACGTTTCTTCTGACAATATCCATACAGGTAGGCAAAAATATTATGCGCCTATATGGCCTGCATGACTACGGAGAATAAATTGATCAACTATACATTCTCTTTCCGTAAAGACTTTTGTTGTGCAGTTTTAAACTTTTAACCCAATATAAAGCCTTGCTTTTTAACACCAAGGCACAAATGAACAAGCACTTGAGACACATAAGCAAGTGGGATATTGTCTGAGCAGGAACCGCACTCGCACAGCTGTCGGAAGTATCGATCATTCTATACTTTGCTAGATTTTGTTTGCACCGGCAAAAGTTTCTGACAAAACTGAAAACATATTTATGTTGATATTTATTATTTTACTAAGCTTCATTCTTGACACGTTTAAGTGTTTCTTCTAGACTTCTACCAGGATATAACCGTTCGCTAGAACACAATAGTATGATCTAGTGATCACTCATTTTACAAACAAGTAACAAGATTGAGGAAAACAAGTGAATGGGCTGTCATCCGATATATTTATAACAAAGAAACGATTGTCGCTATTGTAGATGATAGCACAACGTTTTGCGAATAATCCGATAAAAGGGCGTATAAATGATTGCCGCCGCCGTATCCCAACAACAGATTTACAAAATCATTCAACTGTATAACAAGTGTTTGTCAAATCGTTTAAAAAAATAATATTACGTAAGTATTTTTTTATTAAGTGTATTAGTGAAAACATTTTTGAAAATTAGTGTACTTCTTAGTGTGGCAAAAATTTTCTACGATAGAAGTATGTAACGTTTGGTTTCAAAGGAATCTTGGATTTTAATGTTAACTTTGTTTCCAGAATGCAACGTCCAGGATTCAATCAAGGTTACCCCCCCATGAACAACGGTATGCCGATGCAGCCCGGCGCACCCGGAGGTCCAGCAAGGTTCAACAACCCCGGGGGTCCCGTCTACGCGCCGGGTTACGGCCAGCCGATGGGGGGTCCGCAACGCCCGCCACAAAACTTCCAACCCAACGCTGGCTGCTTCATGCCCGCCGCCACCATCCGCAAGATCAGCAACACCACGCCGCCCCAAAGATTTGACCCCTCCTTCAACTAATCTTCACTCGTGTGAATCTCTGCCAGTTAATTATTACGTTACTTCTAAGTTACATTATAAGCTGTAAGATAAATATTTTAATCTATATCTGTCTTTGAATTTGGTGTTATATTTCCTGTTTTGACGTAATCTCAGATCTTTTAGATCATAAGAGCCAATATGCTAACACATCTCACACATTGAAAATTATAACTATTACCCGTTTCCTTGTCCAGTGGGTTGCAAGTGATACATGGTCAATTGGTCATTGTTTAACTAATGTGTCGGCTTCGTGGACATTAATTACTTAAGGGCTATTGAACTTTCATTCATTGTATGGTATCTAGCAAAAATGTTGCTAAAATATCTGCCTAAAAGTCGCATCAACCAATTTGGTGAAGAATACTTACTTACTTATTGTTTTTTATATATTTTATCACACCCATATACATACCACAAATTTATCTTAGATCTGAAAGATAAATTATAACAAGTCAGCTTCTAGATAACAGATATCGTAAATTAATTATCTATTGTCACATGATACCTGCATTAAACTCGGGCGAAACGACATCCTGTCTCTACTGTACCATTGAAGTATTATTTACTACCTACATCATGTCTTGTATTGAAAGAAAGATAGAATCTTAACTAGGAGTATTAACCCTTGCATGATAGTAGGCTTCAGATACCAGTAAGTAGTTTTCCATTAGTTACGTGGTCACGTTTCTACTTCATAGGTACCATTAAGGGAAATGTAAAAAGCCCGAATGAGCACAATTATTTCCTTTACCGTACGAAAGTCAGTAATCCTCATACAATCAGTTGTTAACTTTAAAGATGAGTAATGAAACAGACTACTAATTATGGATCGAAACATAGCTCTTACTTGTTGGCCCAACTGCCTAATCATAAACTTTTAAAGCAGGACAGTTTACGATGAGGAAGCGGGACGCCGCTATAAACAGTGTAATGAAGCGTCTCGCTTCCACAACTGCTTTAAGACTTCATGGTAAGGTGGCTGAAGTAAATATAATCTTCCGTTTCAATCATACAGCAAAAAATGCTAATATAACTGCAGCATAACGAAATTTTATAATAATACATACAGCCCAACTAAACAAAAACATACCAATAAAAGCAATATAACTGTCAGCAATAAAACAGACGTAATGATATATTTTTTATCGGAACATACAATGTCAATGATAAAATATAAGAAAATGACGGCTGCCATTGTCGAAGCGGTACTTTACATTCAGCTTCCGCAACAAGAATTTTGGTCGTAACTTGTCTGTTGAGATATATACTTAACATTCTTAAGCCCAGTACTTCACACTAACAAAGTATTCGCTTGTACCTTATATACATGGAAGAAGGGACGAATTAGTTATCCTTATCTCGTATTGATGTGATATTGATGACATCGGTATTATTAGAGTATTTATTCCGACTATTATCTAACGTGCCGTTATCTGAGACAAGAAATAGCACCGAACTGGTTTACGACATCACGTAGACAAAATCATGTATTTTATATGTTTCTTCATGGAGTTTTAAATAATTAACTTTCTCTACGAAAATTTCGGAATCCTCTTCTAGAGCCATTAGACTTAATAAGCAAGACCTTGTGAAGAAAAATGGGATGGTGATGTTGAAATAAAAGCTTGTCTAGTTCTTTTGGTAAATTAAAACTTTGATGCTAAGTTGAAGTTTATAACAAAATCTTTACAAGAGAGTCTTCTAAGTCTCTGCCTCGTTGGTCTAGTGGTCGCTAAGCGCGACTGCTGAGCACGAGGTCCTGGGTTCGAATCCCGGGTCGGGCAAAGTGTTATTGGGTTTTTCCATTAGGTAATTCTCAGTAGCAGCACGGAGTCTGGATTTGTGCCCGATTGATGGCAATAGGCTCGCCCCCTATTACATTGGGACCTATAAACATAACTGGCGAAATGTGGGTGTACTATATGTGCACCTCTGCCTACCCCTTCGGGGAATACAGGCGTGATGTTATGTTATGATGTTATGTTACAAGAGAGTAAAATTAAACACAAAATAAGTAATTGTATTCCCATGGAGAAGAACCGCCAAAGAACTTTAAAGGTTACTTAACTAATTTACCAAAATAGTCGATTATAAAACTTTTAGAACACAACTGATGACGACTGCTGGTTGTGGCGACTGTAGTTGCGACGGTTCCGAAGGCATTTTCTTACACTTTGACTAAAAAATCTGGGCACTTTTTCTTCATCTTATTGTATAGTTGATAAACAACCTGGTATCAGAGTTTATTTGGCGCTTTCTTGTATAAGTATAAGAAAATGTATAGGTAGAGAATCACTCACGCCGTATTTTTAACGTCGCATACGGACACTGCAACACGGTTGTCAAACCATGATGTCATCATCAGTTATGTTCTGAAAGTTTTTTAAACAACTGTATCGGTAACTTAATTAAGTAACGTTCAGAGTTTCTTACCGGAAGACTTCATGGGAATGACATTTTTGGAACCATGAAATTAGCATCTTGACGTTTAATACGCGCATCTACATGAAATAAACATAAATATGGAATATACGGCATTTTTTGTGCAAACTTTTTTTTTTTTTAATTCTCGACTCCCTACCTACCTGAATACCACATATTGCTTATATTTCAAAATATGCCCTACATTTTTGTTGTTGTTTTCTGAATTGCTTATCAACATATTTG
Source organism: Abrostola triplasia (assembly GCA_946251915.1). Taxonomy (NCBI): domain Eukaryota; kingdom Metazoa; phylum Arthropoda; class Insecta; order Lepidoptera; family Noctuidae; genus Abrostola; species Abrostola triplasia. The sequence goes on from OX276430.1 coordinate 6,150,039, forward strand.
TTATCTACCTACGGTCACTACGGCTAGTGATCGTGATTGTTTTTCTTAAGAACTAGATTTTGGGTTTTTTGCTCCATACAAAGTAGGTACTATTTTAAGCCCCCCCCCCCCCTACTCATTAGAGAAAACGCTACATCAATGGAATTAGAATAAATAGGGTTGACGTAACCTTGCGACTGTCACATATATGTCAAGCCCAGGCATTCACTGCTTTATTCTATTCTATTCGTATAGCGTTCGTGCCTTTTTGAGCTCATACTACCGGTTCTTTGTAAACAGAGTTTTTACTTTTCTACACTGCATATTAAATATTTGCCCTGAACACATTATTTGTGACATTAAAATGTCTACTGTGATTTGAGATTAAACAAAGCTTCCTTATTAAAACACATTAATCGTTTTATCACAGTTGATACCTACACATTAATCTGTGTAATTAAAATATTCAACAAATAGAGCAGTAGGTGGATTCAATCTGTAAGTTGTAAGCATAAGGTGACATAATCATGTTGATTAAACCCTCTATAATTTAATAAAGAGTAAAAAAAAAAAAAAAAAGTTGTAAGCATAAGTGTTGAAATTCATATTTCAGATCATGCTGAATCATTTACCTATATTTACTAAAAAAAATCCTTAATCAGTTATTTTATCACGGACACAGTATACTTGTCTAAAAATAGCTCTATTCTTGGAACTAAGAACATAATCTAATATATTGAGCATATAAAAATTAATTGGATTATAGCATCAATATATCACCAGATTTACCATTTGTTACCGTCACATGTTCACGTTGTATAAAGGTTATTGCTTTGAGTGAGAATCACCCACAGTATACGTGAAAAGTCTGTTATCGTACGATAATAGTATTGAAATTAATAACCATAGCTATTACTATGGGCATTATCTTATTATAACACTAGGCTTAATGCCGTGGGGGACGGATTTATGTGGTGGGGGAACAGATTAGACGTACCTGTTGCCTACCGCGACAGAAAATGGATTCGTGAGAAGCAACAAACCGAATGCTAGTCTAATAAATAGGAATAAAGTAACCACCTCTTAAATATATAAGACTCTTGGGGGATGCGGTGCAGTGTAGGCAGATATCGCGTCCTCAAATCTAAGTTCCGAGGATGCCCTGGGGTTTTAGACGGTAGGAATCCAGCGCAACCCTCCATCCGCCCGAGAATGGACGAAGATTTCCCAAGCAAAAAAAGGGGAAAAAAAACTTTTGAGAAGCGGGGAAATATTAGTAATTTAGTACATCCTAATAGAGAAGTATTAAATAATCCATTGGATTTTGATCGTAAAACACTTGTGAAAGTTTGTAACAATCTTAGACAAACATGTCACCGATATCTGATCGATGAGATTATACAAATAAGATTTATGTAAATATTTTGACTCGGTGATTAATCATAAGGTACAGTAGGTCACCAGACACGAAGCACAATGAGCTCTGGAGATGAAGTAGGTAGCATTAAAGCATGTACAGTGGGCAGCGAAAGTCGCTTATCTGTCGCTTTCGCAATGTTACTCGTTGATGATACAAGTTTGAACCAACTTTCGTTGCCTACAGTACCTCGCATCGTAATTGTTAAGAGCAATGTATTATTAAACTATTGTATTAAATTCGTATGTTTTATTTAACATAAGTTACTCCACTAGTAAAACCTCAAAATAACGACATGAGTCATGTTTGTTGTAGATTTTCCTTAATTCTTTAATATAAATATAGGTATAATATGTCTTTATTATAATGTGTACAGCTATATAAATTATTTCTTTCGATGAAAACACAAAAGTATTGTATCATTATTATCAAATTACTCAACTTAATACTAAGCGGGAAAGCACCCAAACACGTAACGATACAGTTATTGGAAAATAAAAAGATTTACCTAGCTGGGAAATACGCTCTGCAAAATTTACTTACGATTGTTTAGATAGAATGTTAAGTACAACACACTTATTCGTATATGACTAAACGGATTTGTTAGCCGAATTATGGATGTTCTGAGTCACCAGCCCCTTACCATGAACTAGGGTTGCCAACTTTTTTTAGAAGAAATAAAGTATATCTTACTTTAAAGGAGGTAAATAAAGAGTACGGACTTACAAATAAGAGTATCATTCATTTTGTACTTTTTGCAGCACATAACAATTTTTCATTGCTTTTAAAGGAATTGTATGAGTCCAAACATTCCAATTCTAAATTTATATATATCAAGAGCTCATTCTGATTATGGATTTTTGCATATTATTACAGACGTTCACTAGTTTAGTAAACATTTTGTAAATAAGAGTATTTTAGCGTACTCTATTAGTGTTATAGATTATAGAGTACGCCTACATAATTGATGATATAGAGGACAATACTCTATTTTAGAGTACGGTTGGCAACCCTACCATGAACTGTTAAAACAGGAGAGTTTACGATGTGTAAACGAGACGCTACGTGCAGTGCAATGTGGAGTCTGGATTCCATAACATAAACTGTCCTGCTGTAAGAATTCATGGTATGAGGGCAGATTAGTCTAAGAAAGAGCCACAATGTTGACAAAGGACAACAATATGAGAATAATTCAGAAAACCAATATTTACTGCAAACAAGGTCTATCTAAGATCTAACAGCATATTTATATTGTTTACAAACAACTCTTAGCAGTAGCAAAGAAATCAATTTAAGATTTAGGCTATGTTATAAACTACAAAGGCAAAACAAACTCTTATTCACACAAAGCAATGCTTCGAAGCTTTCTTCTCATGTTAAAGTTGAAATGATACAATATGTCTACAAACACACAAAGGTGTTTTCCTTTACCAAGAGTCTACACCTACACTGCTCTTTGAAAGCCCATGAAAGCAGAAATAATAGTATTGAGACTATTACCATCTTTTTTGTCAGAAGGAAACCTTTCTCCTTTCTTTGTTTCTGTGATCATTAATATTTTATCCAGGACTTCATGATTATTGAAGGAATTCGATTCCAAAACCAAGCACCTGATTAGACACATGATAAATCTCGTACCAGGCTTTTAATTAGATTTATAACTCGATAATGCGTGCAAATGCGTCAATATGGGATATTTTTAGAATCAACTATGATTAAGACGTAATACCTATCTCGATATTAATGCCTTATCAGATATTTGGTCTAAAAATAATACCACAGGAAGTAATATATACCTAAGTTCACGTGATATTTTCTATATACTTAGCAATAATAGGTAATTGTTAATGATTGTTTTATTCTGTCGCGCCTTTTACTACCTTTTTGGTTAGAAGGAAACTCATATCGTTATTCTGTCTCTAGGACCTTTAATACTTTATACATAAATTCATGATTATTGAAGGAATTCGATTTCAAGATCAAGAAGCTGATTAGACACACGATTAGTATCGTACAGGACTTTAAAATTAGATTTATAACTAGATAATGCGTGCAAATGCGTCAATAAAGGATATTTTTAGAATGAACTATGATTATGACGCAATACCTATCTTAATATAATTGCCTTATCAGATATTTTGGTCTAAAAATAATTAGATTAAAATACCACAGGAAGTAATAGATACTTAATTCACGTGATGTTTTCTATAATTTTAACATAGCAATAATAGGTATGTTAAGGGTGGGAAGGATAGTACGAATGATATGATATCTTTTTTGTATTTTTGCCGTCACGAATGCGAGTGTCCGCTCGGATGGCCGTTAGCTCTCGCACTGACTGTGGCGGTTGGCCCCCTCCGCCTCTTCACTTTCCCTTCGGACATCCAGTCGCACACTCGCTTCCAACGTACCATTTATTTGTATACCCACATTTTTTTCTTAATTTTACTTAAAACTACCTACTTATATATATGAACCTGCTACCTACTTATATACCTACATTATCAACAATAAGTGTCGCCAACAATCCCCACCCTAGTGCTGATTCAGCACTCCTAACCTACAGGAATCTGTGCGACACGTGCCGCGGATCGCCTAATGACGCCTGCCCGGGTACGAACGTCGACCACCCTTACACGCTTGTCTTTGCCAGGGTATACTCCCTCGATAGTACCTCGCATCCACATGTTCCTTGGAGCGTTTGGATCCACTATTACCACCAGATCACCTACTTTCAAAGGCTGCTCTTCTTCTGTCCACTTTCTTCGTGGAATTAGTAGAGGTAGCACCTCCTTTACCCATCGGCACCAATACTGGTCTGCTAGACGTTGCGCTATACGCCACTGTTTTCGCAAGAAGAAGTCAGTGTCATTAAATTCTCCAAGTATTGGCTGGTTTGATGACGATCCCAAAAGAAAATGGTTAGGAGTTAGGGCCTCCTCTGTTCCCGGTTCCACACTGACATGCGTCAGGGGACGCCCGTTCACAATTTGTTCAACTTCGGCTAACAGTGTTAGCAGTACCTCCTCTCGGGGCACGCGTTCCTTTAAGACAACCTTTAATGAGGATTTTACTGTTCGTATGAGGCGTTCCCACGCCCCACCCCAGTGTGGACTAGACGGCGGGATGAAAGTCCAGGTTGTTCCATAGTTGATTGCTCCTGCCTTCAAAACATCTTGATCTAAACTTTGAATTGATTTTCTAAGTTCACTGTCAGCGCCTCTTAGATTGGTCCCGTTATCCGAATATAAATGTTGAGGCCATCCCCGTCTCGAAGCCATCCTACGCAGGGCCATTATCAGTGAATCCGAGGTTAAACTAGGAACAAGCTCGATATGTATTGCCCTTACAGTAAGACATGTGAAAAGAACGGCATATCTTTTCTCCCTTCTTCTACCAATAGCCACGTCCATAGGCCCGAAAAGGTCTAGACCGCAGAAAGTAAATGCACGTTGATGATGGGCCAACCTTGCCTCTGGTAGGTCACCCATTCTGGGCGGTCTAGGTTGAGCTTTTCTTATTCTGCAGACCATACACTCCATGGCAACTCGCTTCACTGTTGGTCGAATGCGCAATATCCAATATCTTTGCTTTAACTCGTTTACTACTGATTCGTGATTACCATGAGCAGCACGAATGTGAAAATGCGTAACAATTAAGCGGGCTATATGATTTCGTCCATCAAGAATGACAGGATGCTTCATGTCTACTGGAATGTCACGAACTGCTTCGATGCGACCGCCCACACGCAGGATTCCGTGTTCATCGAGGACAGGAGATAAGGTAAGTAGTTTACTTCTTTTATGCATGCTTTTCTTTTTTTCCAGGATTTTTATTTCTTCGGTGAAACTCTGTGCCTGCGCATACCGGATTAATAATCTTTCAGCTCGCAGCATCATATCACCATTAATGTTACCGGTAAGTTTTTTGCATTTTTTATCAATAAATGATAACATAACACACGTAGACTTAAGTAGGCGTAACCATGATGAAAACCTTAGCGGGTCAGGAACAGCAGGTAAGTTTTCTTTAGTTGACTGTACCAACAAAGTACATTCTAAGTCCTCTTTGTTTACTTTAGGTGCCTGACAATTCTTGGGCCACGATGAATCATCGCTAAGTAGGAACGTCGGCCCATGAAACCATTCGTTTTCGAATACTGAAAAATCACAAGTTTCTCTTGTTGCTATGTCAGCGACGTTTATTTTCGTTGGTACGTATCGCCATTCAGATATACTCGTAAGTTCGTCTATTTCACCTAATCGATGAGCAATAAATACTTTATAATTACGCGCATCGTTTCCAATCCAATTTAAAACAGTACTAGAATCGCACCAAAAGTATCTTGTTACAGGCTTCATATTGTGTTCCTTTTGAATTGTGTCAGCGAGCCGGGCAGCGAGGAGCGCGGCCTGTAATTCCAATCGCGGCACTGACATATGTTTCAAAGGCGCAACTCTGCACTTACTCGATATAAATGCCGTACGTATACCGTTATTCTCCCAACGCCAGTAAGCGACGGCGCACATAGCCTGTGTCGACGCATCACAAAATATATGTAGTTGTAAGTTTGTATAACCGGTGGCGGCGACAGTCGTACGCTCATCAGCTGTTAAATCATTAGACGGTGGGGATAGCTCCGATAGCGAGGCGCGCGGCGCAGGCGGCGCGACAGGCGGCGGCGGCGGGCGCGCGGGGCTGCTGAACTCGTTGCTATTAAGTGCATTCGGTGCATGTTGTTCCGTATTACGTTCCGTAGATGACTGATAATAGCGAGGCAGCCGTAATGAACCAATGCGCTTTAATATTTGTAACCATTCAGTCCATTTGTTGAATATATTGTCCGGTATGACGTCGTCCCATTGTACATCGCATCGCCAAGTATCTTGAAGCATTATTTTGCCTTTAATTGTAAATGGTGAGACAAGGCCGTAAACATCAAATATGGACATAATAACTCGGAGCATTTCTCTCTTAGTAGGTCGTTTTGAACCGTTGATTATGTCTTCAGGAATTCGCTTAAACGACACATCAAATCCCAGACAGTCTTCCTTCGGGAACCAGATAAGCCCAAGGGTACGCTCGCCTTCTTCCTGCTGATCCAATTTGAACCTTACGCACGAAGTGCTAATAGTCTCTTTCGGTAAACAATCTAATACTGCTGTACAATTACTAGTCCAGTTTCTTATTTCGAAGCCGCCAAGACTATGAATGTAAACAATGTCCTTTACAAGTTGAATCGCGGTGCTTTCATCTTCCAAACTATCGATGTAGTCGTCTGCGTAATGTTGTTTACATATCGCGTGGACAGCGGCCGGCTTGTCAGACTTAAATCTGAGCGAATTCTTGTTCTTTATGTATTGAGCGATGAACGGGGAACAATTAGCACCGAAAATGAGTGACGTCATCGCATATGTTTTTATCGGTTTATCTGGTTTGTCTCGCCATATGAATCTCAGTGCGTCCTGATCTTCCGGGATAACTTTAATCCTTAGAAATTGATCCTTAATGTCTGCTGTTACTGCAATTTTATTTTCCCTGAAGCGCAACATTATACCATAGAGTGACATCAATAGATCCGGTCCCTTCAGGAGGTAATCGTTGAGACAAACTCCGTGACTTCTAGCAGCGGCGTCAAAAACTAAGCGCAGCTTCCTTTTGTTTGGGTTATCCACGCCAAAATGAGGTAAATACCATGTCCGCGGGGATGATCCTGGCGTGCATATTTCCTCGGCAAAATCATTTTCAAATAAGTGATTTACCCTTTCAGCGTACCTGATAGCATATTCTTCGTTAATCTTCATTTTCTTTTCGACGTTCATCAAACGTTTCATAGCATTAGGCAAAGAGTTTGGCATTTTACTATTAACATCCTTCCAAGGAAGTCCAACAAACCATCTTCCATTAACCAACTTAGACGTCCGCTCCAGACATGAAATAGCTTGAACGTCTTCAGAATTTTCACGAGGCCTTGTTGTGATTCCCATAGATTCCAATGTGAACGAACGACGAACTTCTTCCTGTATTTCACGTAGGATCCGCTCACTATTTGAGGTACTAACTGATTCATCACAGACAAGCAGTGAAGAGTGGTAGACGTCAACATGTGTAGACACACAACCATGAACGCACCAACCTAGCGGCGTCTGTGTAAGATAAGGCTCATTTGGTTTACCCCTAACGATACGGATAGGCAACAACAAATCATAATTATCTTGACCTAATAAAATATCTGGCTTACAAATACCGTTAATTAGGTGACATTTAATTTCAGATATATAATTGTATTTATTCGCATCTATAGCTGACATATTCTGTACTGGTAAGTTTAATTCATTAACACTACGAGCATTTATTTTAAACATATCGCCATCTACATTTGACACACATAACTGTACTACCTCACAATCACAAGCAAGCTCCGTATTATTCCACGCGCCGCGCACACGCATTGTTTGTTTACTTCCGCGAATCCCTAATCGTTTTGTAAGTTCCGAGCTAATCAAAGAAACAGATGATCCGTCGTCTAATAAAGCAATAACTTTTATTATACCCTTTGGACTGTGAATATTAATTGGAACTACTTTTAACAATACCTTTGACATACAATTAACATTTGTAACACTTTCTATATGAGACTCAGGATCCGGTAACTGCGTAACTTTTACACTATTTTGCGGACTCGCCGCGTTTTTATAATGCAACAACTTATGATGCGCCTGCGCGCAATTATCTATATCGCAAGCAGGTGCGGGGCATGTTTCTTTGTTATGACGCGACACTAGACACTTATAACACAAACCGCACCGCTTTACGTAATTCCATCGATCGCGGCGCAGCGCTTTTTTAAACTTTTTACACTCGGACAAATTATGTTTAGATATGCGACAAAACCTACACTTTGTTTCACTATTTCCGACGCCGGCGTCGCCTTGTACTAATACAGCATGACTATTATCACTATTTCTACGCTTAGAGTCACTATGCACTAAACTTAATGTCACTGAGGTTTTTGTTATTTTCAATGCTTCTTCGCTGAGAAAGTCCGATAATATTTCAAGCCGTGATTTTGTTCCTTGATTGATCCGCGTATATCCGTAATCAGTCCACTTTGAAATCAACACTGGAGGCAATTTTGATAACACTAACGACGTGATACTCATTCCTTGCAGGTACTCGTGTTGACCCAGGGCCAGGACTGCTGCTACGTAATTCTTGATTTTTATGGAGAACGAAACAATGTCTTTATAGTAATCCGGATTCATAGAATGTAGTTTTTTGATGTCTTGTATAATCCTAGGTAATATCACATCCGGTTGGCCAAATTGAAGATGTAACGTGGACATCACTGTGTCGGGAGAAGATGCACTGACTAATAATGCTGTGACTGAGTCTCGCGCTGCTCCTTTTAGACATTTCCTTAACCGCCACATATTTTCTTGGGGTGTAAAGTGACATACTTCACTCGATTCGTCATACGCCTGTTTGAAGCTCAGCCATTCTATTGGATCGCCACAGAAGGTTGGAAGGTCCTTTGGTGTACATAATCGGCTTAACATTTTGGTATTCGGCGTGTTTGAAGTAGCGGCTATAGCGATATCTTTGAGAACCTGTGCTAACTGTTGAAAATCCGTAGGCGGCGTAACCACGGGTGAAGATGTGGGTGGCACTACAGCGGTGACTGCGTTTAGTTGCTCGTTGTTAGGTTGACGTGATGATCCCCTAGCGTAAAGATGCTCTTTGGTGTCCACGTGACTGTGTTCTAGCCATTGTTCTACCTTTTGTGACACATTCACTGATTCATCACAACTATCTCGCGATTTTTGAGAACAATTTTCTTCCAGTGCTGCTATGTCGGCCGCGAGTTTTTTCTCTATAATATTTTTCTGTATTTTCGCGATGGCCTCTGCTGCTTCCAATTCTAATTGTTTTTTGCGAGCTTCTAATGATTTTCGGCTCGACACCATAGACGTTTTCTTGGATGTAACGGTAGATTTATGGCAGCCGGCTTCCGTTTTGAGACTACCAACCACTCTTTCAGATATCACATCATTTGGTTGTCCAGAAGGTCCTTCCTTGACAGATAGTTCTTGTAACTGCTTCTCCTTTTCCTTTGCGCCACGTGTTTGTACCATCTTGTGTGACGGTGGAGTGCTGAACATTACAAGTTGCAGTGGTTGCTGGTTACTGATCCGGCTCGAAGGACCACTTGTTAAGGGTGGGAAGGATAGTACGAATGATATGATATCTTTTTTGTATTTTTGCCGTCACGAATGCGAGTGTCCGCTCGGATGGCCGTTAGCTCTCGCACTGACTGTGGCGGTTGGCCCCCTCCGCCTCTTCACTTTCCCTTCGGACATCCAGTCGCACACTCGCTTCCAACGTACCATTTATTTGTATACCCACATTTTTTTCTTAATTTTACTTAAAACTACCTACTTATATATATGAACCTGCTACCTACTTATATACCTACATTATCAACAATAAGTGTCGCCAACAAGGTAGATATGAATGATTAATTTTTAAATTTGTATTGAGGAAAATATGTAATAATTATATTCTAACGAGATAGCAGTCGTAGGTGTGTAAAATTTAGACTTTAGCTAAGATAATAAAAATTGCCTTTGACATTAAGTCCGCCTTTGTACAGTTGTTTTGCATATAAAGCATTAAATAAATAAATAAAAATTGTTAGGCTAATTACTGAGCTTAACTTTTAAACAAGGTTAATACAGGGGAATCCCCCTGTATCCTGCATCTAGATAAACCAATTATGTATTTTTTAATAAACGTATCCTAGTAGGTGCGTACTTTAACCTTTGATAGGTAAACACTTATATAGTAAGGTACATAAACTGCTCCTAAAGTAATTATTGTAATACATTATTCAAGCTAGTTAGGGTCTTTTCTTGGGTCTTTCAGGGGTAATTCTCAGTAGCAGCACGGAGTCTGTACTTGTACCCGGTTGATGGAAATAGGCTCGCACCCTTTGGCGGTAGAGTGCTAATAGCAATCCAGCCGCCCCGCCGGCATAGGCCCCAGCAGGCATGTGTGGTTTTTAGTGGGTACACTCCTGTGGATCAGGCTTTTCGGTTCAACAGGGGGAGTCCCACATAACCCCGTCGTCTTCCAACGGCGAGGTATACGTAATGCATTTCCCACACGTTTAAAAAAAAAATAATCTCGCGCCCTATTACATTGGGACCTTTAACATAACTGGCGAAACATGGGTGTACTGCGCACCTCTGCCTACCCCTTCGGGTATTACAGGCGTGATATTCTGTTATGTAATAAGGGTGGACTAGGTAGGGTAAAATGTGTATTCTGACATTGAACAAAATCATTAAAAAATTCATAGTACATAAAGTCTTATTATCTTGCAGATTGTACGATCTAAGGTTATAGCATATCCATGCGAGGTGCTACAATCCTGGCATACCACTTCCACCTCAATTACAGGAAACTTATACAATTCTGGTACAGAATTTAACCAAAAGAGAATTAGACTTGCAATTAGTACCTATTGTAGTTAATGTCAGATACATTTTATTGTAGCAATCAGCAGACAAGTAAAATGGTTATCAGGTAATAATAATAATAATTGATTATAATTTATAATTTTGCGATTCTCTTACTCATTATAAGGAAAACAACCTTGGTAGGTATTGTTAATTATCTCAAGATAAAACTGTTTTTAACAAGGTTCTATGCCTAACCTTTGTACAGTTTGTCAATAGGAATAGATTAATAAAATTTGTCATATTGAATTATTAGAGTCGATTACTTGTTGTGATTATTATATAAATGATATGAGTGTTTTAGACCAGATTTACAATATCCTCCCCATGATCCAAATTAAATACACATTAGATTAAGTACTTTGAGTGTATTTCCATATTTATTCATATTTGAACAACTTGAGGAACAATAGGTAGGTAGCTGATAGGTGGACAGGTTCTTCAAATTCATCAACATCATCATTAACCGAAAGACGTCCACTTTTGAACAAAGGCCCCCCAGAGTGGGGGGTGCCATTATCCCCATGCTCAGCAAGCGGCTTGGGGATCGCAGTATTGGTAATTAATTTAAAGAAGACGCTGCTGCCCATGTTCTAGATTTTCCCATAGTCGCCTCTTACGTCAGCCACGGGAGGAAAGGGGGTGATCAATTCTAGGCCGGATACCACTCGGCAATTAGACTGGTTATTGTTAATTAAAAGGCCTAACTATTTTGGACCTACAATGATTGTACTAAGACCAACGCGGTGGTGCTCGCAAGGTTCTGCTAAGCATGAGATCCTGCATGAGTTCCACACCCTGATCGGGAATTAGTGTTGCTGAGTTTTTGCATTAGGTCATTCTCAGTAGCAGCACGGAGATTGGATATGTGCCTGATTGGTGGTAAAGACTGGCGAAATGTGGGTAAATTACTTACCTCACCCTTCAGAAAATACATTGAAGTTCTGTACAACACTGCTGATTAAGATATAAAACATAAACAGTTACATGTATGTATATAAACTCTGGTCAAAACTAATGTCTTAGGAAATGAAGGGCAAGGAAAAGGAGAACGGTGAATATTATTTATATAAAATACGGAACCATAATTGCACCCGCCATAAGCATTTTCCTTTGACCGAGTTTCCAATGGCATCGATACAAAAACAAAAGAGGTCAGTGTATGATTCAATCTGATAAATGCGTAGTGACACTATTTTGATAAAACATTTAGCTTCCTTATAAATACTCGGAGTGATAGGCGTACGGCAATAACACATTCGAGTGATACAAACTGGTTGACTTGAGGAGCTCAAGTACTTCACATTGTAACAGAAAATAATAATATATTTTACTAATCAAGTAAGTATTCTGTGTAATAATAATATAGAGTGTATGTAAAATTTTTTTACATTTTATTTGTTAGTTCATTTTTAGCCGATATTAATTAGCATCCCTTACATATCTTTTGATTAAACATTGACAACAGTCCTGCTTCATGCATTCATGTATCTATTGCCAGATCTACGATGTTGACGTTTTCATGATGTTGTTGATCCTATGTTAACAATAGGTATTCTAGTGATGACTGCTATTCATAAAATTCCAGGCATCCATAGTGAAACAAAAAGACTTAGAATATTCCCTGATTGTTTAACAAACTTAGTGTTTAGGTCAATTTATTAGTGCAATTATCAAGACCAAATGCATTTGTAATTTTTTTTAAAGTGCAGTAAAGCTTTACAGTCTAAATTTACCAAACGTGTTCTAATTTCCAGAATGCAGCGCAACTCACCTTTCTCTGCCACCAACAACGGCTACAAGAACTATTGCATATCGCCGAGGCCCTGCGTGGGGCCACCGAGGAACCATTATCACCCCAATGGAACCTTTGTACCCCCGTCAGCATTTCAGCCCAATACATGCTTCATGCCTGCTTCAGTTATCCGGAAAATGAGTAATACTTCGGCGCCCAAAGGCTTCGGCCGTCAGTTCTGAAACTTCTGAATGTCAGACTTTAGTAATGCGTTGGAATCTCGAGTAGTAATTCGTTTTGGTTACCGTTTACTGCTGGTTTAGGTTTAATAATCTCATGATATTATAATTTTAATGTTATTATAGTAGTGATAAGAACGTTAGATATTAAATGTATGATATTTCTAATTAAGCTCAGTTTTGAAATGAATAAAAAGTTATACTTAACTAAAAATATTTCTTTTTTTTATATCCATTTACGAAAAATTATTTTCCTACCCTCCTACTTGCAAACGATGAAAAAACATATGAATCCGCCTATAGACACGCACATTGTTATAAGGGAGAAAGTGCATTCTTTCCACAACTTATATACTTACAACATAAATATTGGTAACTAGCTTTCGCCCGCGTTAAATGATACGCAGCTATGTCCTTTCTCGGGTCTTAAACTTTCTATATGCCAAATTTCATCAAAATCTGTCCAGCGGTTTAGTCGTGAAGGCGTTACAGACAAATACACAGAGTTACTTTCACATTTATAATATTAGTATGGATATGGATAATGAAATGATTCCAGTTGGCGACTAGTTTTTATATTTTTATTTTGTTTTTGTGCTTAATAATGTATATTTATCAATATAATTTATAAGTTATATTTTAAATAAAGTAAATAAATAAGATATAGTTTAAATCCACTGTATGTATCCTTGAAGGACACCATTATAATGCGATTTATTCTGAAACCGGAAATGTTTCTTAATCTACATTATTGGCCATCACCTAGTTTATTAATCGGTAAATAATCTTTAGTAAACCTTGCTTTTTTAAGTTGCAACCGGTAAATATCATGTCCAGTGAGGCAAAAGGCTTGCTAAATTAAATGCTCTCAAAATACACACATACATTATGTGTGTACATACATCTTTAACAATATAAATGAGTGGCACTTCAATTTATAACGAAAAAATAAATGATTAGTACGAGTAGTATTGCGCATGGTCACAAATCTTCAGACTTTTGACAAATAGGTACCTGCAGCGTGATGGAAAAGAGCTAGCAATTGTCTACACTTCTACAGCTACAGACAATCGAATGTGAAGACATAAGTATATCTAAGTATGTGGTATGAACTACTTGGTAAATTAAATCTATGGTAGTATGTATGTATAAAAATCACATGCAAAACTTACAATTATCTTAATGGTGAGAAATGACTTGTGATGTATGAGATTGTGAGCTGCAAGACTGACAATTGAAAAGGTAATTTGTAATTCATACTTCGAAAAATATATTGGACCGTTGTTCTTGGCGCCTACTCTGTTTATATCAGCAGTACTATCGTACGTGATATGCTTTCGTTGCATTTACGTAAGGATATACATACCTATGTATTGCATTAGTAGATTTATTAAATTTTTAAACTACAACATACTCAATAGTATATGAAAAAATAAATACATACTATTGCGTAGCGTATGTTCATTGTGCAGGTGTAATCCTCGAAGGGGAAATGCAAGCAGGATATTACTATTCTATACATATATATTTATATATTGACTAATTGACTATTGTTATGGATTATATTATTAATTGTTTACGGGATTATATTGGTCACGGACAGAGTGAAGTATATTTTGAGTTACACTCAAATTCAAAGCTGTTGTTTGGCCCCAACGCCTGATAAATTTGTAAAGCAAATATAAGTAAAGTTACAACAAACCAAAAGTCAAGTGATTATTATGAATAGAACAGAGTTTTTGAGTTTTTTTAGAAGGAAAACTTGCTCGAACGAGGCAAAGAAGAAGAAAACTGAGAAGAAACCGCAGGCGAAGGAGAAAGCTGGAATAGTATCACATCAAGAGGTTTAAAATGCAGGCTGGGGATAGAGAACTAAGTCAATTACTTCTCCGACAAGAGTTAGGCTCTTAATTTAAAATAGATGGCGGAACGGTTACCATTATTCGACTTGATACCAATTTTTAATGTACACTGACTTGATACAAATGTTGAATTATTTTAGCACAAGCGCATCTTTGTAGAGATATTCCAACAAATTTAAATTTGCATGGATTCTCGATAGTACCATTCTACTATCAGATAAGACGAGATGGTAACACACTTGTATTTTCTGAAAGGAGTAGGCAGAGGAGTAGATATTGGAACCATTTTCCCCCAAGTAGGAACAACCAATGTTTTCACCAGCAAAAAATAATGTTCGGTTCTACACCTAAATAGCAAATAATTAAATAATCATTGTTGAGCATGAGTTCCTGGGTTCGAATCCTGGGTCGGGCAGTGTTTCTTATTTTTTCATTAGGTAGTTCTCAGCAGGGCGTATTCTCATTTGTATCCAATTGATGGCAATAGGCTCGCCCCCTATTACAATGTGACCTATAACATAATTGACGCGGGAGTACTTTATGTGCACTTCTGCTTACCCTTTAAGGAAATAGAGGTGTGATGTTATCTTATGTAAAAACTATGCATGATGACAGAAGCACCATACATAGATATTTCTAGAGGCGGGGCGGTGACGTAGCCGCTACTCGAGTTACTTATCATGCGATACCCGTCATGACGTCACGATTTTTAAAACGATAGCTTTTTTTAAAGAATCTTAATATTTCCCACAGCTCTGCCATCAAATTTGACGACCTGATTGGCGAAGTGTCTAAGCGATTGGACTGCTGCGTTAAGGATTGAATTCCTGCACGGGACAAAAAATTGTGCGATTCGTCCCGCAGGTTCGACCCTTGTATGTGATATTTTATATAATGATTTCAATCACTTACGCGAATATTAGACATTGAAATAAAACTAGGTTTACGGATTTATCGCGGTTTTTTAATTGATTTTTACGCAAATCGTATTGTTAATTTTGAAATAGTTCGGCGTTTAAAACCAAACTAAAGCTATTTTTAATTGAACACCAAAAGAATACTGAGAGCATACGAGCTGCTTTACCCGCTATCTAACGAAATTGAAATTTTGTAATCAAACATTCTATGAAAAGTCCAACAACAATAAAAGTATATGTATTTTATATATAAAAATAATTCTAAAGTCTATTTTCGAATCAATTTCAAATCAATTTTAGTTGTAAGATTGTATTGTACGTATGTAACCCTACATGTATTAAATATAAATTGTTAGTGTTTTCTCCGGGCCCTCTTGGGCTGGCAGCTGAAAATCAGCGTTGGAGGAGCAGTCTCACTGCCATCCAGCATTATGCTGAGCTGCAGGCCTTTTTGGCATAAAATTTTGTTTTTTGTTTTATGTAATTATATTTGTGTTTTTCTTGTTATGCCAATAAATGTTCTTTTCTTTCTTTCTTTCTTATTTGCATTTTGCGTAAATCGGATTGTTAATAATAATTAAAATGTAAGGTAGTTGATAGTAATTGTTCAAATTAGACGTTTAACACCTCAGTCTGCCCGTGACCATGAATGCTGTAAAGGATTCGAAACGTCGGGACCAAAAATCAATTAAAAAACCGCGATAAAATCCGTAAACCTAGTTTTATTCTAATGTGATATTTTATGTTTGTGTAACGCACCCACGATACAGGAGAAATTCAGAGCGTTGGGCGACGTTTTTAAAAAAAATTTAGGTACCATAATAAATGTATTATTCTATACAGATGGACTTGCCAGTTGAAACATAAGATGCAAGCCAAAAAAAGGATAATATACTAATTTATTTTGAGCATTATTTCTTCCCTGTTGCTTCGTCAAAAATGTACCACACTAAACCTTAGTCTCAAAGTAAATCTGTATCAATTGTGCATTAGAACGCGACTTAACAGAATCAATAATATACCCACCGATTGTCCAGGGAAATCCCAAACCACAATACCTAGTGTATAATATTTCTCGGCATAGTTGCATTGTAATCATTCAACCCAACTTTACGGAATTTCTACATGTAAGAGATAACTAGACCTTCAAACATACGACAGATTGTGTATCTCAATCTAAATTCTTACTTGTCTATATTTATTGGTTTTCCCAATGTTCTTGACAGCACAACATATTGTGGAAAGCCACTGTATGTATTATTCGACATATTTTAACATGCCTTTCTTATGATTAACAGTATGACATACCTATTCAAGAGATTAGGCATTTCTTCTGTTCAACCGACTTCAAAATAAGTTTATATGTATTAAAAATATATTTTTAACACAAGCTTTTAAATCAAAAGTCCCAAAATATTGTATTGTCACCAAACCTATTTAAGTATGCAAAATTTCATTTCAATCGGATGTCAAAAAGTGGGTCTAATTTAGGTTGCAAGATTTGGCCTAAACAAACTCACATACATATGTACATCCATACATACAAACATTGCAAGTTGAATAAAAGCTTGTAAAATTCAGGAGATCCTATGTTTGACTGCATTTATGTTTGGTGGTCATCTCGAAGTTATGCACTTTATATGCTTGTTTCCTTGTAACGATTCCAGAAGTAGAAATATTCATAGTCTTTTGCACATAACAAAATTACAATGTTTAAAATGCTTGTATACGAAGCCGAGCTTAACTCTAATGTTGAGTTTTCTACCAGCAAACCTTTGAGTGATAGAGGACAGAAAAGTAGAGGGCAATTTACAGACGTGTGCGATTAAAGAAAACTAACACATATTATGATCTCTTAGTTATGATTCTGCTATTCGGGACCGACACAAACCTAACAAATCAAAAACAATAAAAATCGTCCAGCAATTCTTGAGTTATAAGTGTTCTAACAAACTCAACTTTGTTTTATGTAGATTAAGGTATAATATTCGAAGTAGACGTTGCAGACAAGCTCAAACTTTTTAGCAATCAAAAGATCATAAACTGAAATAGTCGTAGTTTCATGTCATACAACTGAACTCATACCTATGATCAATGGTATTGTTGCTAACTAGTAAGGGACCCTAAAATTAATTGCATCAGCAAAGAACCTCTAATAAAATTGTGCTAGTCCACAGGTTGTTTTTAAATAACAATAACAATGGCCAAGTTTCAGCATTTTTAATTTTATAGATGCCATTTATTTAATTTTGCAAAAAAGAACGATATAAAAAACAATAGAATTATGAGTAATCATTCACCTGAGACATTTGAAGATCAGGGAATTCCAAATACATGATGCTTGACTCCACAGATAATTCCTTCAAGATAAAGCGCGGACGCATGTTATCTAACCATGCTGTATTTATAAACTACAAAATTCATCTTTGACTTAGTTAACCAATAACTGTACAACGTATACCTACTAGTGTTTATTCCGGAGACCTGAAACATAACCAGGTAAGTCGATATTTTATAATCTTATACAGAATTGTTAAAGGATGTAAAAGTTCTCCTACCTTAATATTTTTTTCAAGCATTGTGGTTAAATAACTAGATAATAAACAACATGGCTAATGTCTACCTGCATTATGTTATAGACTAAAATATTAATATCATTTTTATCAATACGTATCATCTTACCTATTTGTGGTTATAAAACGATTAATTACTTTGACTTTATTTACAAAGTAATATTTTCTAGCATAGTACAACATCTGAATATAGTTTAATTCAAAAGTGTCATAAAATAATAGCATTGTCAACAATTCCTTCCAAAATACATACACAATATCCAGGCCTAGGAATCAAATTCTTAGTTTGTAGGTTATTAGTTGTGTAGTTTCCCTTAAACAAAAAGTTCCTGTAAAGCTATATCCTATATCCTTCATTGCTTCAGATATGTCTGGCTCAGGAGATAAGAAAGAACAGAAGCCTTATCTTCCACCTCCATACGAGAGGCCTTATGCACCACCAGAAACCCCCAAAGATCGGCCTAGAGCTTAAAATATTAATATATCTAATATAAGTAACCAATGTTCAATGACGAAGAAAACCATGTCATGCAAGGCTCTTCAACTACTGGATAAATCCATGAAATACACCATTAAAATAATTAATAATGCTGCATCTGTAATGATACGGATTACTGAAGAGGACGATAGGTGAGAAGAATAGTAATGTATCAAGAAGAAAGAAAAAAACATCTTTAAATAAACCTTTTATTAAAACAGTTAGATGATGCACAACAATTGACGAAAATACAAAACGTCATGTTCACGTTGTGGGAAATACCACACGAGATTATGTTCGAAGTGACTTTGTCATGACATGATTTTTATTGATCAATCAAGAGTTTTACTGTCTTTGTTGAACAATGTTAGGATATCTTTAAGTAAAATGTAGATAGCAAATAGTCTAAATGTATGGTTTTATTTAATCTTTAAATATGTTATGTGTTAATTTAATGTGGAATCTCTAATAAATGATATTATTTCTTAAATACATTATGGTTTCATTAAGTATATCTTGAACCTAGACACTAACAGTTTTTAAGTATGAATATAAAAATAAAAAGATGCAATGCATACATAAAAGGTCCAGTCTCTCTTCTGCTGTAGTTTTCGTACATACCGTAAAAAGAAACTCACGGACATTCCTTTTCACGACGCGTAAATTATACTTCTTTATCAAGTGCAGGTTGTGGCAGTGACTGAACTATTAGATGTATGTCTACTTAATTAACGTGGTTACATTATGGATATTCAAACTAAACTTTAAGGCTAAGAATGTAATCATCCAAAATATTCTCTTTCCTACCTGATGAATCTTCAAAATCTTAAATAGTTGAAAACAATTGAATTAGAATAATACTGTATGTGATCACGTTGAGTAATGTACCAAGTAACATGGCATAGCTTAAGTTGAATAGACTGCATGCGGTGAACTGAAGACGATCGTTACTCACTAGGTCCTTAAAGGTTTCTAGTATGGGCTTCCTCGACGGAACTGAAATATCAAAATCAGTAAACAATAATGAATGAAGGTCAAGAGCCTGCAATAATATGAAATTAAAGTGGTATGTGCGTATGATGTTACATGTATAACGATGAAGTTAAACTTTTTAAATTAATAAACCAATCTCGTAAAAAAAACATCTTAATTACGAAGTTAAAGATTCTAGAAATAGTGATGTTAAAAATGACAGAGGTTAGAAATGACACTACAAAGATTCCATCAAATGGTAATAGAAGGAGAATATAGACTCACCGCATCTAAAGTCTATTAAAATCTTGATTATTAGAGTAATTGTATGGTCCACCTCCTTACTTAGTTGGTCGTTGATGTAACATCCAATGTAACACCAGAAGAGCGGCAAAATACTTTTAGCTATTACCAACCATTGATAGATTGCCTGAAATTATTTAAGAAATGTTATAGGTTCCTTGCAAAATGTTATGCCATCCTGTTGGCCAAAACCTGGCAATAGGATGTAGAAATACGCAAGTTTTTTTGTATTAGTTAGCTCATAGCCACAATGAACTTGGACCTGGAAAAAAAAGTGTTTCTTTTTATTTTTATAGGAGGAGGAAGCGGCCGAAGCATCGCTAAGAATTAATCGCATTTGATAGAGATACATTTATCATTATAAGGATTGCTAGCTCCTAAGGCCTGAGTTATGGATTTCAGTATTTTCTAAAAAATCAAGAAAACCTTTCTGAATACTCATCAATGCAACATGTTTGTTTAGTATCCTAACCTTACGGAATATTCCGACATTTTGACATGTTCCAACTTGATGATCCTACATCAACACTTAAACAAATCGTACCTGATTGCAGGCGATCACTGTCACTCCTACTACTGCACTTGTGAACATTAGCCAAATGGATAAGAAGATCTGCAACAACAGAGAAGCGATAAATATTTGGAAGCCTTACAACTTGTCGCTAACGATAATGGTAGAGCCGATTGCATTAAAGGCTGAAATGTATAGATAAAATTATTGATGATTGTCAAGGTTTTTATAGAATACAGAAACATTATATTGTTATAATTATATAGTGCAGACACTTCGAGTTTCTCAAAAAAATCGAATGACAATTTTTGGCAATCATAATTAAAGGAGATAGTAAACATACCTGTAGTCCATAGCACTTTTCCAGGAGGTGAACGCTAGTGCTCAAATTATCGTAGATTTTACAAAGGATTTTCAGATCATAATGACCAAGTTCGTCCACTGAAATAAATTCTATACAAGGACTAAATACGTACTTAACAATGCACTTAAAATGTATAGTATCGGAAAGGGTTTTTATTTTCTCGTTGCAAACTAAAGTTTTCTTTAATTGATCATTAACAACTTTCATGATTGCTAAAATCAGGTACAATTGCATAAATAAATGTAAAGAGGTCAAGTAAATTGGAACTCTTATCATTAGAATATACGGTGGATATTTATGCATGAACTCCAAAATCATCAAAATTACATATAAAGCGGTCGTTACAAACAACCAAAAGTACATTTTTAATGCAAATAGTTTTAAAGTAATTTTATTCAAATTCAATTCCACAAAAATTTCATCAAATATTTCGTGTAAGCTTATTGATATTTTTTCACTGTTTAGATTATTTATCACTATAATTAGAACATTGGCAACTAAATCGTTTAGATCTGGTATAATTTGCAAGTTGTGTTTAATGTCAAAATCAGTTTGTCCATTTATGAAAATAAAATAGCTGCCAATTAGAGTAGCAGTCACCAATACGGACCAGAGCTTAAGAAACAAATTTATTTTCACTGATTTTCCTTTTACTGTTATAATAGGTTTTAATAAACCAAACAAGTTGCAGATGAGGTGAAAAGGTCGAAAGTATGCGTAAAACATTTTTCAAAGACTTGTTCACGAGCTACTAACAGAGAAGGCGAGAGCTTACAAAGCCCTTACAATCTAAGGGTTAAATTACTTACTTATAATTTAGTATGCGTGCTCTTCAAAAAATTGCTGCTATTAAAATGTAATCAAGAGAGTAAAGTAATATTAATTTAACTTAGTACCTTTATCTTTACACGTATTTTTACTTTACGAAATACTGTATTCATTTATAGCTGACTTGTCTGTGGATACGATAATGTTTAATATCCTTTTTAGAAATTGACTTTACTAATTTTTGGGCAATAAGTATTTATATATACAATTGGCAAGATGTCGTTCATTTGGCGTTCTAAGGGGGAGGCCTTGTTCAACAGTGGACGTCTTCCGGCTAATGACGATGATGAAGTATCTATATTCAAAAACTTGACAATTGTAAAATTAGTAATACTTCAATACGAAGAAGGAATTTTTGCTCGAGATATTGAAGCACAACAGAAGAATAATTGATTTAAGAACAACGACCTAAGTGGCTCTAAACGACGTATTATTTTTCTTACCAGGTCTTGAACAAAATATGAAAGTCGATAATGTCGATATTTCGAATCATATTTTATAATCGTTTTATACGTCTTAAGTTCAATCGATATGATAAAATAATTCTGATAATAGGTGCAAAAATGATAAACAGCATGAGTTACCAGTTATGTGGTGAGCACCTGTAAAATAAACAGTTCAGTATTTTGTTTCATTGTTCCGTTAAACAAACACAATTATGTCTCACAGTAAGTGCTTATTGAACCTATTTTTAAGGCAAGCCACATGGCCTACATGTTTGCATATAGTTTCATATATCAGTGAATGAAGTTTATTGGGAATTGGGATTACTTAATCAGGTATTATAAAAAAGACTGAAGTATAAATGAACGAATTTAATCTCTCAATTAACAAGCATCAAACCCCTTAGTAATAACGCCATGTGTTCCATAACTGACATTGGAATAATGGAAAATGTCCATATTTTGAGCTAATAATTGCAATAATTTAATTAGCAAAGGCGATATCTGCTAGTTATTATGATATCCGAGTTGAAAAGATAACATTTATCTAACATTAACTGAAGGACATTGGCAATAAACATTTGCAATAGAAGTATTTATGTATGTATTGAACTAACGCTAAAAGTGAAAAATAAATAATTGATATGTTAATCTCACTGCAATAACGATGAGTTTTGAGAATAGTTAGAAGTAAATTATAATTCGAAATGTTTTTATTTCATATAAACCAATGAAAGACGCTTATAACGTCAAGAATTAAGATGCTAATTGCGGTTCCAAAAATGTCACTTTCATGGAGAAGTACGGGTAAGAAACTCCAAAGATCACTGTTTTGATTGCAATCTAGATCCACCTCCTAACTGCGGGTATCCTCCGGGCCTGTATCCCCCGCCGCCCGGCCCACACGGCTCGCCTCCGGCGTACCATCAGCCCTCTGCCCCGTCTCAGGCTGTTCATCCTCCGGGTCTGCTTCCCCCGACGCCCGGCGCCCACGGCCCGCCTCCGGCGTACCATCAGCCCTCCGCCCCGTCCCAGGCTGTGCCCGCGCAGCAGCCGCAGGCATACTTCACCAACATCATCTACCAGCAGCCCACAGCACCGCCGGTGCCGCAGCCGGGACAAGTCGCAGGTGAGGGATTTATTCGTATAACCGGTTTTACTGACTCCTTATCAACTACTGTGTAAATATTTCGGAAAGCCGAGTTCCCTGGGATGTGGTACGTGCTCAACTAACTGTATGGAAGTATAGAAATATTTCATATAGTCTTAGCGTTTTTTGTATATCTAATGGTTGTCCAGCTATTAATTTAACCTTAACTCGTAACAGACAACCCCTACACCGCTATTATATTTGTATCATAAAGTACTTTTATATATATGGAAATTCGTATAAAGTACGTGTACCACTTGTTTAGTTAGGCTGACCTACACTTTTCCTAGTAAAAAAACATATGTTTTAAGGAACACGCTCCTTTCTTATTATTAAGTAAGTTTAACATCGTGTTTGATAATTATTTTTTTAATAATAAAGTCCAATTAAGTATATTAGAACCATTCAAGTAAAATAGATAATTTGATATACAATTTATAACCTTTCAGACCTTGTTTCCTGGGTGCCAGCCACAGCATCAGATGTCGCTTCCCTAGAACATCGAGCCTACGTAGCGGGCCAAGATGCAATGAACGGGGGCAGTCCACTCTGTGTGATCCGAGCCCACCATGCGGGAGGATTAATACCAGGGAAGCTGTCTATACCACAGCGAGCTGGCTACATATCCTACGGAAAGAAAGCGATTTATGTTTATAATTTTGAGGTTAGAAATTATAACTATCATCGTCGTCTTTAAAATTAAAACCTTCTTGGTTCACACCAAGAAGATTTTAGGAGGCAGATAAATTCTAAATTATCACAGTCTTATTTTTCTGCTGCGGAAATTCTCATAGCTTTCTAAGTTTAGAGCGGACGGAAGGGTAGGCCGGAATCTTACCAGCTAAAACCCGAGGCTGGCCTCCTAACTGCCTAACGTCGAGAGACGCGGAATCTTAGTGGCGACCACATTAGACCGAATAGTGGCCGCCACAAGTCGCGGACGTGTTTCTCCATACATTTTGTATACCATCGGCGCACACCGAGAGTTTGAGTGGCCGCGTCCGAGCCACAAGCTGCGGGAGTCGAGCGCGCTCGCTACTTGTGGCCGCGTTTTGTCGTTCGACTCGCGCGCACACACGGCCTCAATCACATTGGTTCTGAATTTTGCGACGTTTTCTACGTTTTAGTATAATAAGCAACAATAACGAAAACAAGAGTATCCACTTCTTATTTGAAATAAATTATGTGTCTACTTTTTAAATAAGTAGTTATTGAAGAAATACACATATTATACTGTATCTTCTAAAACCTCTGGAATTCAGTTTTGACCGTAACTGAAAGCTTTTTCTTAGGATGTCTAGTAATTAAATTATCATTAATGTCGTTTAGACAATCAGAAAAAATGACAAGAGAAGAGGTGACGACTTTTTGATCCTGACGTAAATCAACCAATATTATCTGAAGTCATTAACTAGGTACTTCCAGCACTTCAGCCAGCTTTATTCATTTGAATAGTTGCTGTAAGCCCGAATAGTTTATTATATTGTGGATGCGCTTGACTGTCCTGACAAAACACCAAATGTTCCAACTCAACGCAATATAATTCAGAGACAAATAGGGATTAACAGCAAAATACTGCGCCAGGTCGGCTATTCTATTAATTGAGTACGTAAACCATTTCCAGGTATTATGTGCTCCATCCCATGCAGTATACTGGGTACCGGCAAGTTATGGCCAAGTCCCGCTGGGAGCCATCACAGCTGGGAACAACGTGCTCGGTGACGGACAACCACTCTACATAGGACGGGTCAAGCACAAGGACTCTGTAGTACCCGGCAAAGTAAGATAGTTTAGCAACAAATATAACTATTAACAATTAACTGGCAAGCCTGCCAAGCCTTTGATCGACGATCGACTTCGATTGACGTCTTTCAGCAGATCTTTTTACTATGTTTTGCTTTACAGATACACCCCAAACACAGTTGCTGCTACATTGCATTTGGTGATTCAGAAATCAGATACAAAACTTACGAAGTTCTGTGTAAAATTGGAAGTTAGTGGATAAGAAATAACAAAATAAATTATTTAATATGGTTTAATTTTATTTACCCACGACCTGTAATAAAGACGTGTCTTGAAGTTTTGGAGCTCCAATTTAATTTCAATAACCTGCAACTTACAATTTTTCTCGGTATATAAAAATTCATTATAGGGCCGTAAATGTCTGTAGTGATGTGATTGCTCTGCATTTTGACTAGGCGGCGAAGTTGAAATCGGCGCCAAATCCCGAGCCGTTGCGTTATTTTTTTTTAAGTTTTAACGTCTTCTTATATACTTTTTTCCGAATTAGTTTTTGAAGGCGAGTTCAACTTCGGTTATGTCAAGAGAATTGAATAAAATATTATTTGTCACTTCGGAGTTCGTGTTTTTTTGAAGGCGGTATTTTCAAGAATTTTAGTCGTGCCCAGGAATTACCCCCCCCCCCCCTACTTTAAGTGGAAAAAAAATTGTTAGTGGTCAGTCATCGATCTACATGCATAAACAAAACAACATTACTTTTAGGAATGTTCTGCTATTGCCTTATGAGATGTTCCGTTCCATATCTCAGAAATCCATTATTTGTAAATCGATCTACAATTAACGGATAAATCCGTGAACATAGATACATAAAAATATAATCACATACATCTTATTTAATTACGTTAAAAATAGCATTATTGATAGGTACGCAAAGCCAATATTTTTTATTCGGTAAAGCTATAGATAGGTAGAACTAAGAGCAGCTAAAGCTAACTTACTTATAAGCCTTTCGAATTTTACTATAAGCAACAAACGAAGATGTATAAAATAATAGATAAAGATAAGAAGGTATATTGGAAAATAACTTTTTGCATTAAAATTAAAGCGACAACATACTTTTTTGTTATTAAAGCATTAAAGTAAATTAGTTTATCTTGCCATGTTATACATGTGTATGTATTTAATTTCAACTTACTTCCTTATAATAAATAGCTTAAAACAATGTTAAAGAAGCGCGCTAATTTCCCGCGGCGGTCAGTTCACAAAAACAACTTAAAAAATCATGGCAGTAATAATTAATAACATTTCAACTATGTACAAAAGGATAACTAAGTTTGGCAGTTTTCTTTTACATATTCGTCGACACGAAAAAAATGACGTCACACGTACAAACTTCACCAGTTACTTCACGATGCTGCTAATATAAACACACTTCAAATATTGTTTATGAATTACGCTTACATTATTGCCCGTCTATCTTACTAGTGTACTAAATTTTGCTACACTGAACCTTTTGTATATCTAGATAGAGCCGAAAATCGCAATGTAGTCTCATGAACTGCTTGCTGCTTCTAACAACTGTGGTTGCCAAAAGCAAACTATGTTAAGTGATTCTGGCAACCGTAGTTGCCAACCGGTCGCTAGAGGTACGGAGTCTGGGTTTGTACCCGGTTGATGGCAATAGGAGGCCCCCTATTACATTGGGACCTTTAACATAACTGGCGAAATGTGGGTGTACTATAATTTGCACCTCTACCAACCCCTTCTGTGAATATAGGCGTGATGTTATATTATGTTATGGTCGCTGTACCTACAGAATTCCTAAAAATGATTGGATGAAATTTCATAAATACTTAGGTGATTAATCATTATTAAAGGATAAATTGATTTCAAATGAGTCAGCATTGTTCTTTCATTATTTACATAAAAATAAAGGTCCGGTTAATTGCACTGAAACCATATTATTAAGTCGATTCGATATTGAGTCGAAGCAAGTTTATCTAATCGTGAAATGCGTCTAAGTTTCAACAGATATGATAAAGACATGAATCAGATAATAGCTACAAATAAACGATAAACGACATGGGCGGCCAGTCAAGTATTGATCACCTGTGAAAACAACAGTCCATCATTTTGTTTATATGTTCAGGATAAACAAACACAACTATGTCTAACAGTAAGTGGTTTTTGAACATATTTTCTATCGTATCCTTGTATTTCGAACTCCTAGATTAAGAAGAACCTTCATATCGAACAATAGATCCTTTTTGGACTTCACAAACAGTGTTCAGATAACGCCTTTTTTCCATTATGTTTATGTAGGTTGCCACTTATTTGTTCTACCTGATTATATCAGTGAGTAATACTTTATCTTGGAAGTCGTGTGCTTTGCATACCACACTTTTATTCGTATTCATCATTAAATGTGTACTTACTGTACTCATCGACTTATTCTCTCCCATGACAGTAATGGGACTATAAACTGTAATTTTGTTATTTTAAGCCCCGAACGGTTAATGATGGATTTTCACTTCACGCTTTTAATTAATTTCAATTCTGCCTTTAAGGAAAGTGACGGATTCAAATTCAAATTCAAATTCAAAATGTTTTTATTTCATATAAACCTATTACAGGCGCTTATGAAACGTTAGGATACTAGTTGCACCTGCAGTTGTAGTTGATCTTTCCTAAGTTCCTACCTTTTCACAGCCCTGGTTTGCGACTTCAATACCAACATGGCGACTTCTTTGTTAAAAGATAAACCTTATCAAATATTAACCAAATTAATCTGTTGGCGAACAATATCGATTTGCCAAAAACAATATAGCTACAAGTTACGATTTGTTCGTTTTGGATATAGATACGGAAAAACTCCATGAGTGATGTCAACATTTAGACGATAATTATGATACATACGTACAAATATGTATGTTCATCTACATCAAGAGCTTCTACGTTTTCTCTCTTTATAAGTCTCTTGTAATATGTAGCAAGTGTAATGCTATTTATTAGGGCTACAATACAAAAGATAACATCTAGATGACTAGACCACCCCAAAGATGTCGCCTTTCGAAATATGAAATTTTGTTAAAGGGAGCTAGAATTAAAGTCAATTTAAAAGAAAGTGAGGTAATAATATATGATAGCTTATAGTGAAAGGACAACCCATTGCTGTAGGATGGATGGAGACAAATTATAAGAGCGGGCTTGATGTTTTGGGACTTAATTAATGTAATTGGTTTTGTTGAATCGTTTTTATTAACTATAAATAAATATTTTTTTTTTTAAAAACGTCGCCCCACACTAGGATTTTCTCCTGTGTCGTGGGTGCGTTTCACAAACATGAAATATCACGTACACTAACACCCAGACTCGGGACAAACATCTGTGGTTTGCACAAAGTTTTGCCCCGTGCGGGAATCGAACCCGCGACCCTTAGCGCAGCAGTCCAATCGCTTAGCCACTGCGCTAATCAATATAAGTATACACTGTGTATTTTGTAAGCTCTGTGTCTGCAATGTACTCGTACGTTACATAACATTTCAGATCCCCCTCATGGTCCACCGCCGCCTTACTACGGGTACCCGACGTCTGGGCCTGCCCCGCCGCACCCCGGCGGCTACACGTACGTGCCGGCCCCGGTGATGATGCCGGTGTACCACCCCCAGCCGCCCCCACCTCCCCCGGACCTAATGCCGCAGCCACAGCCGACGTACGTCACCAACTACATCTACCAGCAGCAGCCGCAGCCACCGCCGCCGCCGCAACCAATTCATGTTGAAGGTACGTTAGCTATTTTTGTACCAGTTTCACAGCTCTTCGTTTTTGATTGTATTATTATGACGTCTCAGCTCCTCAGACTTCCAAAAGACAAATTTAATATACCTTTGTTTCGTAATATCGACAGTTATATTGAGCTAGGTATGACTTAGTGATCATGGTTATCTATAAAGTTTTACTTACCATCCATTTACAACGTGTTTTCATAAATAAATAAATAAATGAATATGGATATAAATTTCATAAATCTTAACTGATTTAAAGCCTTTAAAAAAAACGGCTTTACAAACGCTTTCATCTGCATTTTCAGAAACCGGTGTCTATGCAAAGACAAATTCAAATCAATTTTCCAGTAGGATTAACCAATGTTGTTTACTAACAAAATTAAACTATGCGAGATGAATTAAGGCAGCGCAATAATTATAGTTACAGAAGTCAAATACGAACCCCAGACTAGTAAGCCTTGGGATAATGTTGCTGGGATCGGACTGGCGACAGTCGAGAAGGGCTTGGCCTGGCTTGGAAATAGTCTTCAAACTCTGAACAATAGTAAGACCCTAATTTTAGTAGAATAGCATAATCGAATCCAACTTAAAAACCTATTTTCTTTAACGTAACTTCACCCTCTAACCAGACTTCTAATGAAACGTAGAACTTAAATATCAATAAAAAGAAGCAAAAGGTGCAGTCATTCATTCTGGAATCAAATTATCAAATTTTAAACGATCTAAATCTGAGAATATCCAGTCAGTTGAAACGGTTTAGGAAAATGAATTAGTATTTTTTTCACGCAGAAACATGGTAGGACTTAATTTAACATTACAACTAAAAATTATGACCTGGAAGATTAAGATTACACATAATATCTGTCATATTTTCGCTTTTTCGTATGTCATAAGTCATTGAATCATTCGTTTAACATTAAGTTTAATATAAAGTTTCTTGCAGATAATAACGTAAATCGTAATCACGGAACTTGTAATACGATATCAGTCATCAACAAAGGTTAGTAGTCAGAATTTTAACTCACAAATTAGTTTGTGAATTTTGAGCATGATGCCAATATTTTCTAAAAAATAAATCAGAAACAAAGTTATTTAGCTTTAAGAGAAAGGTACCTATACTGAACTAGCCAGTTATTATCTGTATGCTAAATAAATAAAACATAAATATACAAAACCAACGAACACAAAAAAAAACTAATAAAGACGCATAGATCAATGGGCAAACTTGTCCATAGATTTCATCTCTTAATTCTTCTACTTCTATTAAAATAGTTACTAATTAGGTTAAATCCAAATGAAAAATTAGTCACCCCAAATTCCGCAATATTGTTCGCAATTGTAGGTACTATTTCCACAATTGTAACACTATCTATCAACAGATTTTTTTTTACCTTTCAGAGCTTATTGACTGGGTGCCGGCTACAACATTGGACGTATCTTCACTTGCACACAAAGCTTTCATAGCTGGCAAGGAAGGTTGGGACGGCAGCCCCCTGTGTGTAATCAGGGCTCACCACAGTGGAGAGTTCATTCCCGGGAAGTTGGCCCTCAAACATCGTTCTGCGTACGTTCCTCACGCTGGGAAAGAAGTTCCTGTACATAACTTTGAGGTGAGAAACTGATGATATAAATATGTCAAATCCTTAGATATCCTACTTAGACTTAAATATGATTATGTTCTTTTGATAGAATACTGACTCATAGCCATTGAATCGATGACTGGCTGGCTAGTTATCGAACGGATAGATAAAATTCCTGTAAAAAAAACAATTTAATCGAACATTATTCACCTTTATAAAGATCGTCTACTCAACATAAATACATATTCGGCAATTTGTCATAAACAATTTAATCTTTGGCAGATTTATAGATAATCACAGTTTCATATTGGTAAATACATCAAAACCGATTCCTATATAGGAATCAGTTATAGCTCAGTACATTAGGATGTAGAATAGGATGAAGAATAGACTTAAGACAGTCAATCATGGACCGAAGTGATTTCTTGACGTCAACATCACAAAAGCAACCTGTCGATACTTTTACATAAACAATTTAATTGATTGCCTTCGACATAATTTCCAGGTGCTTTGTGCCCCATCCCACGCAGTCCGTTGGTTACCGTCCAGTAACGGCCAGGTCCCTGTCGGGGCCATCGCAGCCGGTAACACTCACCACGGCGAACCGCTCTACATCGCACGGGTTAAGCACTTGCGATCTATTACACCCGGCAAGGTAAATCTATATACCTAACCTACCTTTTATATAAAAACTGTTGAATTTAGTAAACTCATCATCATTAATAGTGGTTAATGAGTAAAGTTGTAGATAACCACTAAGTAAAATAGTCAAATTCCCTTAATCTCTAATAAGGGCATTTGTAAAACTAATGTATGACGTGTATATTGACGCAGTTAATCTAATTAGTTTAAAATAAAGTCATTTGACTTTGCACCGCTAAGTGATTCATGCCATATACTCCAAGCCCAATACTAAAAGGCGAACAATAGAAAATGCTAACGTAAGTGTCATCACTTAGTTATGAACTAATTACAACTACCATAATATTAATTTAACCTGCACCAAATGGAGCTTTCGGTTGCCCCTACCTACACAAAACCCACTAGTCAGATTGATTATTAGTGAAATGCTTGGGTTTTGAGTTCAAAGGCACACACAATATCTCCCTCCCAGATTCCCGCACGGGGCAAAACTTTGTGCGAACCACAGATGTTTGTCCCGAGTCTAGGTGTTTGTGTATATGATATTTCATGTTTGTGACACGCAACTACGATACAGGAGAAATTCCTTGAGTAGAGCGACGTTTTAAAATAAAACCAATAACGCATTTAACGAAAGCTATCTACAAAAACTTGACTAAAATACAAAATATGTTACGTGCATAATAATTTAAGTGCTCAATTAAGTGAATTTTGTTTGCAGGTCCATCCAAGTCACGGCTGCTGCTACATTTCATTCGGGGGGTCTGAAATTTCATACAAAAGTTACGAAGTCCTGTGCAAAATCGTCGGTTAAAAAAGAAGAAATATACTTTTTTAGATGCTAAAGAGATCTCGTACGACCATCAAGCCCAATTCGCTCTTTTTAATGTGTTGGTAGAACTTGACATGTTAAACCATTGACGGAACTTGAATCATTTTTATAATTAACTGTAGTTCTCACAACACTATCGTGTTACATGATTTCTTTTTTATAACAACATACTAACATACCTAGTTCCTTTTTTCAAAATAAGTAGACTCCAGCCGTGCTATTCTTTACGAACTCACTTCTAAATCTGCCGTGATATTTGGCACAAGCACATTGCAAGGTAACGTACGAGATGACTTTTCAGAATAGCATAGCTGGCTCGGAAAATGGATGTAGAGATCTACGGACCACTTTCCATTGATTACTCTCAAACAAATTTTTCGTGAGTAGCTTCATTGTGAAGAGAAGTCCAATTTTCTTTTACAAACATTTTCGTGGTATTTGTGGTAGCTTATATGGAGGAAGACGGCAGAAAGCTAATATGTTTGTATATAATTAATAAAAAAGACATCGCCCACACTACCAAGCATTTTACATGCACACACTCATATTATATAAGTACAGGAACATCAAGTTGTTAAACTAAATCTTTGATACATACCGTACATTGATTTGACACATAATATTGACGTATAAAATAAATTATAATCTAACTGCCATTTTATTTTTTTTTTGGTTTATGGTTAAAGTATAAACTACAATTACCGCAGAATTTTAGCCGCAGTAAGACCTCTAGTAGGCACATACATCGGAAATACGTAACAAAACGGTTGATTACATTTTTTAATGGAATCGGCTCGTCATCATTCGTATCACTTACGAATACTTATCAATGTTATCTCCTTAATTATTGTTCGGATTCTTTGAAAATGAATGCCGGAAAATGTAACATTCCAATTATATGTGGCCTTTTCGCCGTGATAACTCAGTAAAGAATTATGTCATCGTGTATGTAACCTCCATACAATACTATAATTATGTAACGTGATGAAAATGGCACTACAAACTGCTACGAACTATTTATACTATCTTTTGCCGGGAAAACGGATGGGGGCTTCAAAAGAATATAGAATGTACCTGTTTGCACACATATGTACATGAGCACTATCCTTATCCTTAATATCCTCTGCGTAATGATTGTCGTAAAGATTGGTCGCTCTGATCAAAATTCGGTCAGTAGAACACTAATATAATATTTATTAAATGCTATCCGAATGCAGTTATGCAAATTTTCAATCCATTTTTCACTAAAAAATCATAAATGAGATATAAGATAAGAAAAACCAACCACCAACACGATTGACCCACAAGTAGACCAATTAATCTGCCGCGTTGTAGGCCAAAGACTGCACGGGATGAAAGTTCAATTCCTGCACAGGATGTGGGATCCTAGTACCGGAAAATTATAACTAATAACATAACACAACATCATGCCCCTTTTTGCAGCATTTGCGCTGTGCGTCCACTAGGACTACCAAGATCAACGAGGCGGTTAGTGTAAACAACATGATTGTATTGTTGTATAGAAGAATCCATCATACAGCAGAAATTCCTGATAATGGGCAGTGTCTATTATTAAAAAAATATTTTCTACTACTTTAATATCCATGTCTTCTATTCCTACCACTCTTGGAAATAGGCGTGACTTTATGTATGTATGGAGTCTTAAAATAAAACTAAAGTTTGAATTATGTCAAATACATTTAATGACTTAATAAATAAACTTTAAAATAAAATCACATGTAAGAACGGTATTAAATTATGCTACGGGTGCTTTGTATCATCTTGCCATTTCGAAGCTCGGGCCTGAGTCTACCACATGCACGTGGTGGGGGGGAGGATGGAAGTCACCGTGGTCTACGTGATCCACGACAGTGACTCCACCACTGGGGCCGTCATCACAGAAACAGGAACAACATAAACCCATGTTTAGCCTGTAAAAGAAAGAAAGAAGATGTTACCTTATTCAGATTAGGACACAAGAAAAATGTTTAAGGACACAATCAAATACACAAAGTACAGTAAAGTTGTATTTGATATAGATAAAAAATATTCAAAGTAGATTATTTGAAATAGTACGTCATACATAAGACATAAACCCCCAAAAAGGCCCACCCTTCGCCGTTTCTTAGTGCGCTGGGACGAAGAAACGACGCAACAAACATCCCAGCAGCAAAATCTGTTTGTATGTATAAGCTTTGAATACACTTCTTCAAACTGCACCAAGCAAAACAAACTATTGAAGAACTAGACAAAAATAATCAAAATAAAATTCATGCTAATATTACTGGATGTTCAATTTGTTTGCTTGTACAACTTTCTTTAAATTCCCCTGGATAACAAGAATTTAGTTGGCATGAAATACAAAGCAGAGCATTTTCAGTAGCAAAATTAATATCATCATCTTTCTGTTAATTTTCCAGTTCTTAGAAATCCCTATCTATACGTCATCTGCATTCAATCGTTACCTACCCATAACATCCTTCACACAATTTATCTATTGGTACTTGAATCGTATCTACACTGGCCTGCAAAACTTAGTACACTACACTTTTGAAATTTCGTTT
This sequence comes from Abrostola triplasia, assembly GCA_946251915.1. Lineage (NCBI taxonomy): Eukaryota > Metazoa > Arthropoda > Insecta > Lepidoptera > Noctuidae > Abrostola > Abrostola triplasia. Next base: position 6,184,474 of record OX276430.1, read on the forward strand.
TTTCTTAACTATCGAAGTAAGAGATTTGAAATAAAAAACGTTTTTAAGCTAATTCTATCAGCTTTGCGCGAAACTATAGCAAAAACATACACTTTTATTTTAGTCCTTTTTATTTACTTTAAAAAATATTGCAATTTTAAAAGTGTGATACTTAGTTTTGCAGGCCAGTGTACGTCTGTAAACTTTTATTAAATTTGCTAAATTATTACCAAAGCAACTTAATTGTACAATAAAAAGTAATATAAGAATAATTTTAAAAAGTCTACGTAAATAGATGGAAGTTATTAAATTAGTTATAAATGTAATTACTAAACTTTTATAAAAATGTAAAAACACACGCGTTTAACATTAAATATAGAGTATACATTTCAAAAAACTTTAAATATCTTCTAAGCTTTTCCTGCAAACTTTGTAAATTATGTACTTTTAGATATGAGTAATAGTAAAAATAACACTTACTGTTAAAGGTTACGTAATCCTTGTTTCACAGCAAATTTAAAAATGTTATTTATTTTACGAAGTGACTTATTATGTAGCCCACCGGCTAACAGTACAACACATATGCCCAATCTGATAAGATAGTGTCGATAATTTTCCCCACGAAATATCCGTATCAAACAAACGCTATGAATCACCTAAGGTAATTTTCACACTTTGGAAAAACAGCTATTAAACACAGTGTTGGAGGAAAATCACGGAATTAAATAAAGCATATCTGTATACAAATTGCCTTAGGTAGATAATTTATATCTATTTCGAAAAACCTGATTACATATCCAATTATTATCTTTAATCCACAATTTAGGTGTTCCAAGTTCTTGGCGTTATTGGTTAGTTGTAAATGCACACGTTATGCTGCTAATATTATCATATCTTAATTCGTCTTGAATGCATTGATGATTCCAAACGCTGAACGGGAGTATAGTGACCAGCCTCATTCAACAGGACGTTGACATCTTCCAACAAAACCTCGACATCATCTACCACAAACTCAGATTAAGGAACAAAACATAAGAGATCAGGGCTCATCTGAATATGCCTTCTCTCTGTACACTTCAGCTGAAATTGTATTTGGAAAATGAAATTGTGCTTTTGGATGAAAAAGGACGTAAGTTTGATCGAAAACGACCCTCTTTGTCTAAGATGGAACGATAGTAAAATTATTTAATACTTAATTCTACGAGAAAACGCTTGGGTGAGCTGGCTATTTGCTTCTGTGGGACTTTGCTTTGACCCAGTCCAGTGCTCACTTCTAGCTCGCAAGTTAGTCCAGTCAAAGAGCCACCAGTTTAAGTTTTGGATGTAACGTCCCACTGAACCGCTGACGTCACCCCATACGACCGGCTTTGTTTGGACGCGTCCTGCAGTCACGGATTGGTAATAACTTGTTACCACAGTAACCGCCACTAGTGTAATCTGACTTACTGAGTCGATTCCAACTACATGCAGCCAGCAACCCATGTAAACCATGGCCAATATTGAGAAGCAAGTCGCACATACACAGAACCTAGGACAGTTATGTCTTTTTAAATCATGTGATGAAAGCTCATTTGCTTAGTGTCAATTTTATGGCCTTTCTTATTTTCCCTTTATTTCTACCTCTTAGCTAATATTTTTAATCTATATAATACCTACATTACTTAATTTTATATCCCTACTAATATTATAAACGCGAAAATTTGTATGCATGTACGGATGTTTGTTACTCTTTCATTTTCGTAAAAACTACTGAATGGATTTTAATGAAATTTCATATCGAGTTAGCTGACACCCTGGATTAGCACGTAAGCTAATTTTTATCCCAAAAAATTGTAGCGGGTAACACCGCGGAGCGCAGCTAGTGATTCAATACATTTGGATATGGTACAGATCAAGTTTCGGCAACATATCAAATTATAAAATAAACGTATCATCAATCATGCTTTTAAGGAAACAAGCAACTAAAACTGATAAACAATTGAATTTCTTATAATGATAACTAATAAGATATTGGGTTGTACAAAATCTACGATAAACATCTTTATGAGAAACGTTTTACACAAATATTCGCTACTGTGACTTATCAGCTATAAATTTAGCATAACAGGACAATGGCTTAGTCTGATACTCTTGAGGGGTTCCCCCTTTCTCATAAAATTTGTCATTCTACCTGCTGTCATTGGTATCTCACTTTAATTAAGTTTAATCTAAATTTGTTTTACATAGAAAATGATATTAAGTAGTGTGCATTTGACTTGTGTGGTGTCGTTATTAAGGCGAGTGCACTTCATCATTATCATTTGTGTGAAGCCACTATTGAGTATATTGGCCTCCTCTTAGTATGTACTAATAAATATCATTATTCTGATAATATAGCATAAATAGTAGCGACCTCGTGCTATAATTGATGTAGGTTGTGGTAATCATTTCTGATTTAGATCCTTGTCAGGTTTCATGGGCATTGTCATCAATCCATTTGGGGCTAATGCTATTGTTTAGCTCTTTTCAGTATCATCTATCCACTCTGTTAGGGAAATATTGCCTGATTTGTTCAGATATGATTAGTGACTTCTTTTCTTTTCCTTGCAACTTGCAAATATTGTACTTGCCAGATTAATATTATTTTATAAAAGATTTAAACGCGTGGCGCACCTTGATGACCTCAGTAGATTGCTGTTTGCCGCCTACCAGTCAAATAATTAAGCAAATACAACCAACGCATGCTGCATACATTAATGCACAAAGAAAAGTGAAATTAAATACTTGCAATCTACAAATAAATTCTGATGATGGATTTTAAGTTATAAACCTCAAAAATACTCAAAATGCAACCTAAATTTCGGATTTCGAGGGTTTTAGTTTTTGACTGTTAGCTAAATCATCCAGTTGTATGGTGTACGAGACACCTAATAAAAGATATCACAAGTTTGTGACATTTTAAGAAAAATACTCACGTCATATGGGCTCTCAATGAAAACCAGCGTTATGCAGTATTGCAGCATTAATGCTGATTGAGGGTACCTACCATTTGACGCAACGAATTTATAGTTTTAAGGTCCTTTTAATGTGTTTTTTTATGCACGCCTGTTTTTGTTGAGCCAATAAATATTTACTTTACTTAGCTTGTAAGATATAGTTCATGTAAAAAGCACGCTGACCGTTAATTTAATATTTTGAATTCCAGCCTATTCCAAAGTGTTACTAGTAAAGTACCTATAACGAATCTACACTTAATTATATCCTACAATAGCCTAGGACAATAGGTCAGTTACAACTCAGTCGCTGACAGTCGCTCAACATCCATTTTAACAGGACCTGTACCTACAGTATACACTTTAATATAAGGCTTAGAACTATGCCATGACCAAGGTTGAACCTCTCAAACATTTACCGATATTGTCGATAGATATTGCTGCGAGGTTAGCTTACCCATGAAACGCTTGACTTGCGCTAAAGATAACGTAACCACTGACAGGCTGAGACACAGGTAGCGTATCTACTCTATTATTGGAAAGGTCAATTCGCCTGGAAACGAATGCCGAACCATTGAGTTTCAAGGTACAAGACTGTTTTTTTTTTCGAACTTGTCACTCGCAGTTAGCTCTGAAGGAGCTCTTACTGCTTAACCGGTCGTAGACCGACTGATGGCGTGACAACCGTTGAAGTAACGAACCTAATGAAAACATACCCCGCCTTTTGCTGCAGTCGGGTAAAAATACATCGCTAACGCTACGCTCAAAGTAAAAGACATAGTTTTTTTAATCTGTTCGGTGTCCCACTGCTGGGCAAAGGCCTCCCCATTATTCCTCCACAAAACCCTGTCCAATGCCATTGCAGGTCATGTCTTTCCCGCCAAGATGTCCAAATTATCTAGTGATGTTATGTTTCATAATTATTTGTTTTATAAAAAGATAATTATTTCTTTGCGTTCTGCGGAAAAATATTAATGTTTTTATCATTTTGATAAATACATAAACATAATATCATGCACGTTGCACGTAAAAAACTGAATATAAGTAACACTTGCTGACATATGATTATCGTTATGACATAAACATTTATGTCATTCATCGTTGAATCCGTTCCTATGTGTTTACGGATATTATAAAAAAGCAATGGACACACCAATTGATCATTAGATATAAAACCTAAACAATAATGTAAAATACCAATACATTTAATAGGTTTTTTTTATTGTATTTACTCAATACTCAATCATTTATTGCATTCCATATGTTACAGAGATGGTAGAAAAAAATTGTAAAAGATCAATATGGACCCTGTTGGGCACGCAAAAAATAAAAATTAATTATAATATGGCGGTAATTACCGCTAAGTTTTAGTAGACAGTTTTATATTTAAGTTACTAAAGGTACCTAAAATAAAACATCCCATAATAAAAATAAGTGTTTATGTAATAATAACCGTAATATAATAGTGACAGTTATCACATTATTTTAAAAGTCGCTCACATACTTAGATTTTTCAAAGAAATTACAAAGTTTGCCTCCGTCTAGAATTCTAGATGTTATTAAATAACATGTACTCTATATTACGTTTACATCACCTAAAAAGTTTAATGATTGCATTGAATAAATAAGAAAAAAACTATTTTAGATCATATTTACATCGACATCGACATGAAAATTATTGTACTGTTGTCATATAGTTTTAATATAAAATAACATTGTTGCGAGTCGTAAAAAAAATAATAACAGTGTAAGTCTTTCTCAAGAAGTCAAGACGTTTGTTGAGGTATTCTTAGAAAACTAATAAATAATATAAAACAAATAGTGTTAATGCACAACGTAATTATGAACAATCTGCTGTCATTACACTGTAAGAGGAAGAAAAATTGGGATTGTTCAGGCAGAAAAGGCTTTTTCTCCTTATGTTTGATACATAGGAATATTGCTCTACAGTCTAGGAGTAAGTAACTTTTACTTATTTCGTTTTGTAGAGGCGACTTGTAAATTACAATACATTTCGAAGATATACGCGTATCTCTATCTTTGACAAATGTTCCGAATATGTATTTAGTATATCAATTTGATTGAGGGGAATACCTATGAAACCCATTGTGTATTTTACAATTTATTTGTAAAATGCCTTGTATCTTTAAGTTCTTTGGTGACCTTGTAACTTCTTTGTATTTTGAATCCATAAAAGGCCAATAAGTACTTTGTATTCAATACAACAACATAACAATAGGTTTGTAATTGTCTGTAATTTACAAAGAAAACAAAAGAATTAAAAAAAATAGAATATAATTAAATTAAATTAGTACTTCGATTTATAGAGATGGTTATTGAATAACAGTATTATTTACATAAATGTGCCTAATGGAAAGCACTACCTATTAATATTGACTTTATTACAACAATTTTAGACCAATTGAATCCCTAAATTGCATTATACAGGTAACTAAGAAATATTTAGCTTCAAGCTGCTTTTAACTTGTTGATTTAAATAATTATAAAACTAACATCGCTCGCTCTTAGTAAACAAGCATGGAATGGTGATTAATGTTCGTTCTTTATATAACAAGAGGTCTTTGTCTTGCAATATTAAAATTATTACAGAAAAAATATAACAATTTCACTTTGTGATCCATTACGTCCTTCAATATACTTTGCTTAAAAATAATTATTTTTATGATAAAAATAACATCATAACTTATAGGTACATTTCGGTACATAAATATACATCATGTTGTTATTTGATAAATTAGTATACAACCCCCATTAGTTCGTGAAATGTATATAGTGTATCTCGATGCACTATCTATAGGGTGGTGGTGGTTCCATATTGGTTCGCGCCTGGGGTTGTACTACGACTTGGTGGGTAGTGACGTGGTGGACGACAGTGGGTCGGGGCGGGCCGCTGCAACATTCACAGCAACAGCCGGGGATGCAGCAACAGCAACACGGACGACACGACACGTTGCAACCCATCCTGGAAAGTATACGAGAACATGTTAAAACTGATTTTCACACTGAATTTTGTTGTAGTGTTACCTATCTTATGCTACTTTCACCAGACTAACTAATAGAAGCATTTTCGTGCAACTTTGTATGGCCGTGAATGATACATGAATACAGCGAAATATTTTCACCACCGTCTATGAATATACCTGAACTAGATTAAAAGTTGTTGAAGAAGACACTAACTTATTTAAACTACATAAATTAACGTATTTCATCCATAAACACCCAAATGCAGAGCCAAACCTAGAGGTACTTAAGTCAATTACAAATTTACATAAACATTTTCCATCATCATTTGACTACATTAAGACTCATTGTTCAAATATAGGTATCTAATGACGTATATATAGTCTAATTAAGCCAATAATTAATTAACTATGTTTTTACGACGCAGGCATTTATGTTCGATGAGGTCATCGCAGATGACTAAGCCGGAGAAATCCCAAGAGTCACATAGGGTTGTCGACCGACGACGTAAGTGATAACGAGAGGTACCTGCATGCCTGAAAATAGCTTTTGTACTGTATACGTCTATTCCTGGGTTATGAAGGCCTTAGAGGAGGCCGGAAGAAGACGGAGATGTTGTGGACTTATTTAACAGTCAGAATCAACAAACAAGCACAGTTACTTCAATATTCATCATCATCATCTCCCGAAAGACGTCCACTGTTGAACAAAGGCCTCCCCGAAGTACTTCAATAGTACTACTATAATATTCCAGATATTTTATATTCGTAGATTACTTGTCGCAACTATAATGTATGCAACTATAGTGTAACTAGCTGTGCCCGCGACTCCGTCCGCGTGGATATTCGGAAACAGCAAAGTATTCTATGATTGTTTTCTCACCCGGACTAAGTGACACAATATATGTACCTATGTCTTAACTATAATATGACATTGACTATAATAATATAGTATTTTGTAACACTAACGCAAAAATTGGACGGTGATAATGCAAATTAGAACAATTCTGTCGTACATGATTTTGGCGAATCTTAAACCGTTTACGCAGCGCACGCAGGGAAAGCTGTCGAATGGAAAAAAATCAACCCGATTTTGAAACAATCTTCATTGGTGCTCCGCTCCTATTAACCGTAGCTTGATGATATATAGCCTATAGCCTTCCTCGATAAACGGGCTATCTAACACCGAAAGAAATTTTCAAATCGGACCAGTAGTTCCTGAGATTAGCGCGTTCAAGTAAACAAACAAACAAACAAACTCTTCAGCTTTATAATATTAGTATAGATAATATTAGTATAGATGACTAATTAACTAAGGTTGATAATTAATCATTTTGAGTATGAAACAGTATTACATAAAGTAAGTTACCTCGTGTTCTGATTCACTGGAGGTGTTAGTAAGAATTCAATAAACAAATCTCATAAATAATATTATCTATTATTGAGATAACGTCGTGTTCCACGTCACATAGGTACCTATACGTAAACGTAGAATGACTGAATGTCTATAAATAAAAAAAATTGAATTTTTGGTGTTTAGTAAAACAACACTGTGTATAAGGTTTAGAATTTTTCAGGATCACGTGTATACCATGTTTTATGCAAATAAATTATTTACTTACTTACTATGGGTATGCTTGAACACACCCTACAAAAATATGAATAGACTCTTACATTAACAATACGCGCTTAACTAAATGATCATCTACCTAAAATATACATACATACATACATAACATCACGCCTGTATTCCCCGAAGGGGTAGGCAGAGGTGCACAGATAGTACACCCACATTTCGCCAGTTATGTTTTAGGTCCCAATGTAATAGGGGGCGAGCCTATTGCCATCAACCGGGCACAAATCCAGACTCCGTGCTGCTACTGAGAATTACCTAATGGAAAAACCCAGTAACACTTTGCCCGACCCGGGATTTGAACCCAGGACCTCGTGCTCAGCAGCCGCGCTTAGCAACCACTAGACCAACGAGGCAGTCAAAACCTAAAATATTTATTGATTTAATATCGTAGTAGTATAGTATTTTATATTATAGATATAAACACGTACCTTTGATCAGTCTTATTATCGGCGTACCTAAACGTTATGTGATAATTAAAACACCTTGTATCAGATAGAGGCTTTTTATACCCAACTCAACAATAATAATTATTATCGAGGAAGTTTGTGTGAAACATAGATATATTATAATGATAATGGCTATATCGATAATGCTAGTTATCAGAATCATGGTATTAACATTCAACCCTTCTGAATTTTTCATTGGGTTTGGCAGAGATGTGCGATTATTCCTCTTATCACTAGGCAATGTAGATAAATCCTACATGTAACAAGATGCACTGGGTGTTCTAACTAAATAATAAGCTCTACTAAATTATCTTTAAGATTAGTGTTAATAAAGTTTCTTAACGTCTAAAGCCAAGGGGTTACTTAGTGCTAAAATGATTGTTAAGGGTCGTCCACTCTACTTACCTTAATTAAAAAGCTTTTATCTGTACATCGGCTGAGGCTGTGGGTATGGGTATCCGCCGTCGTTCGGTGGGTAGCCTGGGTATCCGCCCGGGGGTGGATATCCGCCGGGTGGCGGCGGGTATCCGCCGTGCGGTGGTGGGTAGGGGTAGTCTGACGGCGGCGGGTGGTCTTGGATTATGACGGGCTGATGGTGTATTACATCCACGGTGTGAGGAGGAGGCTGCTGCTGCTGCTGCCCGCAGGCGTTGGGGCACAGGCACGGCACCAGGCAACAAGCGCTCAACGCCAGGCAACAAGGGTTGCAGCAAAAGTCAGTGTCGCCGCAGTCGAATGAAAGACACAAACCCATCCTACTTCACTGCTCACAGACTGACTTGTTAACTAAAATTGATATCAATCAATTATTAGGTATACACCTCTGTGAATATCTATGATAATGATAGGTGCAGAAATAATACAATGACTTTTAAACAATGTTGTATAAGTATCAGAGTCGTATTTGTCAAATGACAAAATGGCGGAGTGTTATCATTGTTAAGGCCCTTATCATTACTTGCTATCTCACGATAACGATAGGCAAGCATTGCTCACTGCAGGAATAAGGAAAATGACTAGGTATCATATCCCCGAAATATAATAAAATAACATGCGTAAATCAATAAATGTATTTAAATTTATTGCTATATCTACGACTGTATCTTGCGCAAACTTTAAACAGGTTTTTTTCGAAGTTAATTAAAATATATGAAGTATAAATATTGTTAGCCCTTATCAGTAAACGTGTGATTGCACTGTGTCAATTAGGTATACCTTTTAATTAGAGGGGAACATGTATAATTAGGTACTTTATACATTATATTACTTACTACTTTATTTACCTACTCGTTATATAGACTCGTATACATTATATTTGTCTGTATACAACCGAGCCGAGCGTTAACAAGTTATTTATGCGTGTTGTTTTCGCAAAAGAACTTTACATATACGTAGCTTTGTACCAATTGTAAATGGCATTTAAAAATTAAATACGCGCACAGACACTTAAACTTGAGAATAACATCCGTGTTTAACAGAAATTTGAGACATTTTGTTTGCAGGGATCGAACCCTTTTTTTTTAAGTTTGGAAAATGCCTTACGCGTACCCCGAAATTGGGAGACGACGGGGTTATATGGGACCCCCCCACGAACCTAAACCTGTGTTCCCCTCCTTGACCCCGTTTTAATCCACAGCAATGACCCAACTAGCTAATTAATAGATAAAACTTAGGTACTTCTAATATTTACTATTAACAGAGATTTTTATTATGTAATATTTCAAAGCACGACAAAATTAAAGTGTATAATATTTTTTTATTTTGGTATCTTTCCAATATCTTAGGTATTTATCTGTTTATGGTATTTTAATAAGATAAGAGACACGTTTTGGCTTTTCCTAATTACAATATTGGCTTTTGATATCGTCATGTTGGCTGTAGATAAAACAGGTGTGTTGGCCTTTAGGTGTGAATAATACTCGTGCCCATTAGTCTAATTAGTAATACGGTGTATGAACTACCAACACTTGTTTTATTGTACCTAATAAAGTACAAAGTAGAGACAATATATAAAATGTGAAATACTAAGTACACACAAATGATTACAGTATAAAATAAATAAACAATTATATGAAAACAAACACTGTTAGATACGAATACCTAGAGCTACTATAAGGTACTGCGAAGTCTGGATGTATTCATTTAGTTAGTATGGGTACAAATTCTCGATATTCAAACTTAAGGTGTTTATGTAGATGACGAAGATCGATATCTGAGTTATTCATAAAAATGCAGTAACACCATATGACCATACATAAAGTTATATTGACAATTCAATTTAAACAACATGATATAGTGTTTACTTCAATATTATATTAAGTATCGAAAGAAATAAATATACTAGAAATTAAACAAGTAGTTAGTATGATAACTGGTAAATAAGACCGGTTGTTCCATAACAACTTGAAACGTAATCACCTTTTGAAAATATTTGAGTACAAGTAAATACCTACTCTACTAAATATCGTAATTTTCCGAAGAAACGTAGTAAATAACGTCACAGAATATTATAAACAATCACATGACGCCCCTATACCCCTACTCAACATCAAACAAAATGAATAATATTTAAAAGTTAGTGGACGACCAAAAATACTATTTTGTTAGTAGTGCAATCTAGAGCTATGCATATTAATTACAAAAACACTTACATATTTAAATTCTTACCTTATATACTTATTTATTTATTAAATAAAGCACTATAACCTTCACGGAGTAAACACAGCGTAAAAGGTGACAATAGAGAATAAGTCGGTACCTAGTTCGCAGGTCGCGGTTTGTCACACTGACGGGGAAACATTGCAATGACGCCAACGTTTGCGCACAACGATTCTCTTGTAAAATGATTTACTGTCTCCCTCTATCTTACATGAAAACCAATATAGAAAGAAAGGACGTAAGATAGAAAAGTGGTAAGTAAGTACTTTAGAATCAGTGGTTTGTTTGAAAATGAGAGCAATGTCGAATCAACCTTGTTCTGTTGTTTAAGCCCATTGACGAATTGGAAAATTGTCGCAAAAGAATGTTGAATTGGTAAGTAAATCCTTGATCGAGCGGAAAAGTGATATTGAATGTGTCACATTTGGGCAGTAAAGAGTATGATACAGCTATGGTGCTACGTCAAGGTTGTTGCAATGAGGGCACGATAAGCAAGTACGCGATAGATTGTTTTTTTATGTAATTATTGATGAGTAAACGACTAAACATCAATTGCCAATCAAAGGAACTTTTTAATTTCTTTGAGTTTGTAATGAATAATGCAGTTACGTAGGAACTACCAAGGTTGATAGACATTTTTTGGGGTAATGACACCAATTTAATAGCGCATAATAAAGCTGTTTGATGTGAAAATACATTGTTTTTCTTAAAAAATCCTTTTTGTTTTATATCGAACAACAAAATATGTTTTAAATTAAATAAAAATATACCTGCATCATACTATTAATATAGGCTACGAGTATACCTACTTACCTACCTTCTAATTATGATTATTAGGTGCTCTCCATGGTGCCCATGAATTTAAATTTTCCTTATTATCTATAGACTGAGCAGGTATAGTAATGCACTATAATTATCTAAAGGTTATAGGTTCTTATTATAACACATTATTGTGTTCGAAAAAAAAAGATTTTCCGCGGTGAGTGTGTTTACTTGAGCAACATAATATAAATAATAATGATTAAGTGGATATATAAGTACAGAGATATTACGCAAACAACAAAAATGCTCATGATACCAAACCAAAAGCATGATCTATACATAGGTACATAAGGTCACTCCTGTTTTCCAATGGGGGGTCTTAGCAGGAGGCTCTTGAGACTCGCAAAGCAGATAAACCCCTCTCTGTGGATGTCTGCGGCAGACCATATTAAGATAAAACCAATAGGGAACCGTAGGCAGAACTATTATTCCTAGTCTTGGGCTGCAAAACTAGAGACTCTAGTCTACTAATCACTTATTGCCGGCTTTGATTACACGAAGGTTCTCGACACATCACTTGAGGGGTTTGTGTAAGCAGAGAGCACGAGTTTGCATTGCACTACTGAAAATACTTGTATATCTCATTCACTACAACCTGAAAATGCACTTAGTCATAGCAGTGTTAGGGATCAAAAAACCTATGATTAGCAGAAACAAGCAATGGTAGAGTAAGTATTTACAAGTTACAACTTTTATCTCACATGAATTGCTTTTGATTTAAGACGATGGCTTTGATTGGATATAAATATAACGGATTTGTTTCGGTAATTATATTATACTAGCTGTTGCCCGCGACTTCGTCCGCGTAAACTTCAGATAAAAACACCAGGAGACTATAATCTGATATTGTAAGTAAGTGAAAAACACTATAAATTACTTATCGAAAGGAATGTACATAGTATTTTAATGATAAAGGTATTTTTAAATTAAGATGGGGCTAGTTTACTTGCTTAACCGATTTCGTGGGTATGATCGGTGAATATTGAGTGACTTACAGGAAAGTTATTGACATGATTGGTTTGCTTATAAGGAATGTACACATAAAATTTTGAATATACCTTTGTTTTACTGTATCTATGTACTATATTGATGGCATGCATTTCTCGAAACTACCTTCGTAGTTTTGTCCTCAGCAGACAACATATAAAGAGATTGTGAACTGGTAACTCGGAAGCGAGCATCATACAGTTAAATAATAATAGCAGCCTATAACTGTCCTACTGCAGGACAGAGGCCTCTTCTCGTAGAAAGGGATTAAGCATTGATCACCACGCTAGCTCATTGCGGGTTGGCGATTTCAGATTACTAAATCCAGGTTTCCTTACGATATTTTCCGTCACCGTTAGTCAGTGGTGTAGAATATCTAAGAAAGTATTTATAACATTGAAAAAGTCACATTGATACTTGCCCGGGTTTGAACCTGCAACCTTGTGCATACAAATCAGGTATGTTGACCACTTGGCCACCACGACAGTCATACATATCATATAGTTATCCGAGTAAAAATCAGCTGGTTTCTATTCCTTAATAATTAAGTCTACCCCTGCGTGAGCTATGACGTGAGCGATGATAGTTTGTACGTCAAAATGCGCCAAACGGTTATATAGACGACCTGATTAGCGCAGTGGCTAAGTGATTGGACTGCCGCGCTAAGGGTTGCGGGTTCGATTCCCGCACGGGGCAAAACTTTGTGCGAACCACAGATGTTTGTCCCGAGTCTGGGTGTTTGTGTATGTGATATTTCATGTTTGTGGAACGCACCCACGATACAGGAGAAATTCCTAGTGTGGGGCGACGTTTTTTTAAAAAAAAAAAAAAATTTGAATTGATTGTAGCAGACATTTAAACGAACTGCTCATGTCCGTCACCCATATGTTGGACCTGTGGGCGACGAACTTGGGCAGTTCGTTGCCCAAACAGAAAAGGCGGTGCGGGCTGGCGTTTCACGTGCGCCTTTTAAGAAGGGTCGTAAGGCACGTAGGCCGTACGTGGTGAGCGGGACCAATCGTGAAGAGGCGAGTCAAAATTTGTTTCAAAAGACGTGTACGTGTGTACATGTAGCATACATGTAGTTAGAAGGATACCCTGAGGTTTTAGCTGGTAAGAGACCGGCATAACACTCCGTCCGCTCAGTGTGGAGGAAGTCCAGGAGGATTTTCCTAGCAACAAAAATACTTTGATAATTGTGTGGAATTTAGAATTTGACTGCCTTATTGGTCTAGTGTTCGAAAAATGCGACTACTGAGCGGGAGTTCCGTGTGTTCGTCTACCAGGTCGGACAAAGTGTTATGGGTTTTTCAACTAATTCTCAGTAGCTGTAACGACTTTGAATTTGTGCCTGGTTAATGAAAATTTAATTGGCGTAAGTAACGTTTTCGACGAATGACGAATTGAAGTAAGTACAATAAAGGCGTGATAGTATGGTATGAGTATGGCCACCGCTACAATTTGTTATAATTTCTGCATCTATGATGTTTCTCTACAAAACGGTAACTTTGAGGTGGATCTCAGACCTTTAACTTAACGATGGGTGTCTACAGTACAGTTTCTGCTAGAGAGTTAAAACATATAAACAAAAAAAACTTCAAAATTTTATGTCGTTTAAATATGTTCCAGTGAATAAATATTTATGTTGTCGAATGCGGGAATAACACTATCACATCACATCTTAACCAACTTTTCCAGGAACGTGAAGTAATGAGAAGAATTCTGTATACTTCATCTAAATATTACCATTTATTAATATTTATGTATATCCAGTGTATAAAGTGCAATATATAAGTAAAGTTTTTACGGAGCATTTAAGTACGAAAATATTTATCTATAGTCACCGAAGAACAGGAATGTGACTCGATCCATTACATGTTGGTTGTTCCTGCTGAGTTCTGTCTAAAACTATTGTACATTCTTAATTTAGGATTACATTTCAGCAAATGTCTCTTAAAACTATAGCGTAACTCTCCAAGAACAGACGTTTTGTTGCTTCAAATTGATGTGTATATTGAGTATGGTGAGAGAGAGATCTCTCTCTCTTAGGTGGCAAATTAGCGCTCACCAACACACACACATCACTAATTCTGAAAGACAATTTTGCCCCGATTATTTGTTTCTTAACCTTATGCAAGAATGCTGATACTAAGTAATAAGTGTTTCAAAGTGGTCTGTGTGAATGATTGTTGGTAGACAGCGCCTAAATGGTAAATTGTTTCTCCAGCGTTTTCCATATTTCTACGGTATTGATGAATCAAAGGTGTAACCCAAATTCGGCAGATGAAATAACTTCGATGTAAAATAAAAAAAATGAGAAATCTAACATTTTGATGGAAAAGCTAAAATAGAAAATATTACTGAATATTGTTATTAACTATTCTGTGGTTAAAGTAAAACAAACAACATTCTATACATATTTACAATGGTGAAGTTACAAACTTATTAAAGTAGAAAAAAAATAAAAATTAATTAACTGTAAATAGTTTGGAATAATATTATGTTAAAAATATGTTATAATTGTCTTTTTATTAATATTTAAGTTCGAAAACATCCAAAAAGAAATTAAAGCCTATGCAAAAAGAAAATCCTTTGGCCAGGATCGATCTCTATACATATAAAACGCAGGGCGATCGCTTAACCGCCACGCCATGCGCCATGATACTTGACGTAAATTTTAAAATAGATGTTTCTATACATGTTATGATTTACTGCTCAGCTCCTTATGGATATAGCGTGATGATTTCTACTTCAGAGGTTCATCTGTAACGAATCTGCATATTGTAACTATTGGTTTTGTCTTAAAGTGCTATAGAATGCGCCGCCACGCCGGCCGTTACCGCCGCAACCGCTATGTCCCTGCCTTTTATCTGTAATATCTTCGAAACTATTTATTTAAATTACTTGCTGTAAAGGGTAATTTTGATCTATATTAAATGGACAATATATTGAAGGTACTTAATTCGATAAGGATTTATGCTGTATTGCTCAAAATCGCTTCGTAAATAAGTCATTATTTCTCGTAAAAAGTAAAAGATAAAAAATGGTTATTGTGGGTTATTCCTAAGAGATAGACATATGCCCTCGCGGACTTTTTTGTAGGCATTTTTATGGTGTACAATACTGTAGTACATTGTTTTGATATATCTCATAGGGTTTAGCCAGCGTTTGCAATGTAAGCGTTGTTATTTTCGACATCACATTAGAAAACTCTAAAATTATCAGTGTTTCTCTACTATATTATGCATGTATTATAGACATAAACCTTCCTTTTGAACCACTCTATCTATTAAAAAAAACCGCATCGAAATCCGCGGCGTAGTTTTAAAGATTAAAGCATATATAGGGACAGACAGACAGCGGCGAGTGACTTTGTTTTATAATATGTAAGGATAAGGATGTATATTAGAACAGAATACAAACGTTAAGTGAATATTCATGTTAGTCTAGACTAGTCAAGTTTCAACTGTTCTCTTGGCGGAAGAGTTCTTAGACTCACGGTTACTGAACACAAGGTTGACTACAATGACTACGGTACTTTTTTTTTTGCAAATCATTATAAGTATTGTTATTTTTTTCAACTAACTGCCTGCTATTTCAAAACTTTAAACTGATTTAATATTTGAGATATTTAGGAATACTAATAACCTCATCTGTAAACAATTATAGGGTAAATATTCGTTTAAGATTTTTACGAGATTTTTACGGCGTATAATCACTATAAACCTAAGTCATTGTAATCACAGTAATCTAGATATCTTATCATCCGACTGCGTCACACTCAATCAATGCCAAAATTTTAGACGGGAGCTCACTCTAGTGTGATAAGCGAGCAAAGTATACACAAAATGTGAATAATAAAACAAAATAGTGATGTCTGAAGAAGACATATCTGTGGTCGCAGCGGGGGAATCAACGAGGAATTCCGCTAAAGCAGTTAAAGTTGATGACACGAAACAAAAGAAAAATAAATACAGTAAACGTACAGCAATAGGTGATGACAAACCAAAGAAGTCACTGCTTCGACGACTGCCGAGCGTGCAGACAGCGGTGACTCTCTCATACAACAGTTTTCGTAGGAGCTGCCGAAAATTAAACTGCTTTAAAAACCAGGAGGAAGAAGAATTACCAATGATGGAAGTGCCCCGCCACAAGAGTATAGACATCGGTGTAGGATTGGCGCGACGAATGTCTCTTTTCCTATTTACTAAAAGGACAGTGTGCGTACATCCCTATCACCCTTTCACTCCGCAACAAACAACAAGGAAAATCTACGTTTTTAATGACGACAAATAAACACGATTTTCCAAAGAGAAGTTGCTCACGATGTTGGAGTACTGTGAATAAATGATCTACATGTTTAGAATTCGAAACACTAATGTGACAAATGTGAAGTTAGTTCTGATTTAAAACCCTTTGTTTGAAACCATATGCGTTGTAATTTATTTACTTACATCATTTCAATTATTATCAGTTGTAATTAAAAATGGGTGAGATAGTGAAATTAACTTCTTATATAACTTAAAAACTTCGATTTTAAAAGCAATGTAATCTAACTGTATATCACTAGATTAACAAAGGGATTTATGCTGAATGATTAGAATGGCCAGTCCGGCTTCAAATCTATGGTATCCGAAGAATTCGTGTATTTACCTACTTACTAGTAAGAACGTGCTTTGTCACCAAATGTCACCTATGTAATATTAATTAGAACTTAGTTAAATAATGTATAAGCGTAAAATAAGTGTTGTTAGTATTATAATTAAATATTTGATATAAATACCGTACCATTTGATTTCCAGCCCCCTTACCATGAACTCTTAAAGTCGCTACATGCAGAGTAATGCGGCGTCTCGCTCTTTTAGAGTTCAAGGGGGCTAATCTATCCCGTAAGAAATTTCATTAAAATTCATTAAGCACCATAATTAGTAGGTAGTAACTTAGTTTCAACCTCATACTTAACTTAAACTTGATAAAAACGTATTTTGATATGATTTATTTACTACGGCGTCCACTATTGAACAAAGGCTTCCCCCTTAAAGGGTAGTTGCTATAATCCCCACGTTTAGCAAGCAGTTTGGAGATCACAGTATTGATGGTGAAGTTACAGAAGACTATGCTAAACAACTTCTGGTTTTTCCTTTCATAGTCTCTCCCCACGGGAGGAAAGGAGGTGGTGAATTCTAGGCCGGATACCTATCGGCAGAGAGAGGTAGTAGATGTGTCTGCATAATAAAACAAAATATATCTTAAAATTACCGTTAGTATTAATTATAGTACCTAATTAATAGTTTAGAACTTGGACTTTTTGTCAAAACAATGTTATAAGAACAAGTCACAGGAAAATACTAAAATTTTAATGCAAACATCTTTTATTTTTTGAAATATTTACCTTAGTAGTACCTATTTAGTATACAGTTTTATTAAGAAATTTTGAATCGTATTATGTAGGCAATTAGGCTTTTCAGAATAGGATTCAAAGTAGATGCGAAATTTCCTGTTAGCAGTCTACTGTTTACTGCATCATTCTGTTATTTGTCATATCGAAAAATGAATAATAAGAGCATCGAGGAGAAACCAAAATTGATGGGGCGGACTCTAAATAACGTATTCCATATAATGGAATTTAAATATTACTAAAACTCATATCTACATGAAAGTTTAACAAAACTTAGGCGTATCACGTCTTACAAATAATATCTGATAAATGCTCTTGAATGAAAAAGCTCTTTTAATAAAAATCAAATTCGGTTTACTTTTGGGGCAGATTTTTAAATATGCATCCAAAAAAGAACAGTCGAATAAAAGTTGAATCAAGAACCTGTTAAGTGCTTGTTGTCAACCGATTTTTGGATAATTTATCCAAAGGCTTCCTACTTTTTGGTGTTTTCAAACTATAAAGGGAACACCAACCAAATATACAACAACTGTTATACGTTTGTTGAACTTTGTGTCTCAAAAGTATTTTGCAACTAAAACCTCGGATACACTAGGGGGTAAAATGATCAGTAACATGACGCGCAACACTCAATTTAAATGACGCTGCAACATTGCTCAGAGTCCCGCAACATTTTGCAACGCGTTTACCTACATGACGCGGGACATATTGCTAGCTTCCTTCAGGAGAATTGCAGCGGCATGATCGGAACATGGGAAAGTCACTGGCAAAGTACATAAAATGTCCCGAGACAAAAGTTGCAGTCAGACAAATGTTCCATGAAATACGTCACATTGCATCCCACGAAATACGTCGCATTGGATCCCATAAATGCATCTAAATGTTGCGTGGCATGTTACAGGACACAGGACGACGTTGCAGCGTCGTGTAGATTGATGGTTGCACATCATGTTGTAATAGTAGTAGGTATATACTTTTCTTAGGTTTTAGTACGCAATTATCATGTAGACAGATTCATAGATATTTTGTCAAGCTTAAACAATTTTTTTTCAAAATTAGTGTTATCGAACAACACTAATATTTTTTTTAAGTAAGTACCTACTCTTGAACGTTAAAACATTTTCATGCCTTTCCTTACTTTCTCAACACGTAGGTACTTTCTTATGTACGTGTACCTACGTTTACTACACTCGTTAGACCTCAAACCTTGTTTTGATAAGGTTATTGACACCAACGTCATCATAAGGTAGGTAAACTTATGGGATTTTTGAATTTAGAGTTTTCCCTATGGGACTTAAGGACAAATAAAATAAATTTCAGTATAAAACCGAACCACACTCCTTATTCCCGCATAAGAAGTGGAGCATCTCGTTGGGTACCTACTCTCACTTTCATCGAAGTTCATATTTTCTTACTTTTTGATTAACTCCAACTGGTTTTGGCAATCAATTAGTCGTTCACCTCATCCATTTTATAAAAACTCAGAAATTGTTACCCTTGACACAAAATAATTTGTTTCTCAGCTTAAATCTTGAAGAGGTGAAGCACCGAAATGACGCGAGCCATTATATTTATTGTAATTTTGTGTTTTATGCCAAAAAGTTTTGGCAAAATATTTTCACATTGTGAATTAGTCTCGGAGTTGAGAAGACAAGGCTTTCCGGAGCACCAGTTAAGAGACTGTAAGTAACATCTGACTATTAGATTTATTGAATGTAATTTATATGAAACTAGCTACATGAGCTGCCTTACATTTTATGATTAAAGTATACTCTGTTTAGCCCCATTTTACCCAAATCCCTTCAGCCTCTAAAATATTAAGCTTAATTAAACTTGTGACAGTAAGCACGTAATTCTGTAGAAATAATATATACCATTCTTCAATGTTTTCGAAGTCAAGCATCTTCTTAAGTCATTTGAAATCTCCTAGAGAATTTCAACATGATAATAAATACAACATGTTATTTTAGGGATGTGCCTGATTGAAGCGGAGAGTTCAAAAAGGACTCATGTGCTTGGTAGAGGAAATGCAGACGGATCCACGGACCACGGGCTGTTTCAAATAAACGATCGCTATTGGTGCAGCAATGACGGCAAGCCTGGTAAGGGCTGCAACGTGCGCTGCAAAGGTAATTATTTACTTCGTTAATTTTATTTAATAAAATGTTCAATTACCTAATCATAAAAATATCTTGAAACGAGAGATGCTCTGAAAAGTGTCTAGGCTAGGAGTCATAACCTATCCAAACCTGACGACCGTGAAATGCAACAAAAGTCAGCGAAATCCATGGTCTGTACCTACGTCTAGGAAACAGGCAAACCTTTTTGTACGTAGGTAATAGCAATGTAACCCTGACCCACGGAAGAAAAGGTTTAATTGTGTCTACAGCGTGGAAGGTGGAAGCCATAGACTAAAACTGTCTTCACTTTCTTTTTCCCAGATCTTCTTACAGATGACATCAGCATTGCGTCTCAGTGCGCAAAGACGATATTTGGCGTTCATGGCTTTAGCGCATGGGTTGGATGGAACAACAAATGTAATGGAAGAAATTTACCTCATCTTCACTGTTAATTTAAGCAAGCTTTTTTAAGGCCTAAATTATGTATCGACATAAAATTTAATTACTTATGCCTTTAATTTTTTTTCACTAGTAAATAAATATATTTTCTTTAACAAATATTTTTTATTTCAATATGTAGTTCCAATAAGGGGGAGGCCTTTGTTCAACAGTGGACGTCTTCCGGCTGATGATGATGATGAGGATTAAGTAATTAGTTAACATTATAATACCTATATAGTTCTGCAATTTTTTTGAGCGAATTTCGAAAGTTAATATCAATACCTATAGGTAAATAAATTATAGGTATAATGATTTTATTACTTACCTCCTGACATATCCACTAAGAGCTCAGAGTAACATGCACAATATATTTTATTTTTCCTCGTGCTATCTTCTGGACTGGTCGTCTCTACATAGAAGTTACTCTTACCGTCTAAATTTCGTCAGTTTTCATTTCCACGATCCTTGGTCATCATCTATTAAGTAGGGCCTACTTCTTGGTCATCATCTATGAAGTAGGGCCTACTTCTTGGTCATCATCTATGAAATAGGGCCTACCTCTTGGATATCATCTGTATGTAGGGCCCTGTCGACTCCAGCGTCTTTTAGTCATCTGATCCCCCATTCTCTGGGCCAATATAACTGGGTGATGACCGACTCAGTCTGGCAAGACGTGGAAGACTCAGACATCCTTCTACGCGTCTTTCCTATCATGGACTGGGCAACATCTGCAATAGACTGTAGAACCAACACATGTTCAAAGCCATTGTTTTCTTATCACATTAGAATTGTAATTGATTTAACAAATGAAGCACTTACTGTGGAAAGTTAATTAAACTCACTAACTGCAACTCTGTAACAGATTTGTAGCTAAATACGTTCTAGTACGGTATTGTAGCTCAAGAAAATAAATGTGGTGTACTATATGTGCACCTCTGCCTACCCCTTCGGGGAATACAGGCGTGATGTTATGTTATGTTATGAAAATAAATGTATCTAGGTAACAACTTAATTAACTTGTTTTGTGTGAAGACCCTAGCGAGAACGACTTGGGACGATACGTTACTTACATCTAAATTAGCCGTCGCCATGGATACAACTGCCTAAAAAACAATTGCATGGTGGAAAACTGCTTTTTAGCTGCACTTGCCTTATTACACAATTCCATTTTTCCTGGAAATTACCTAATAAATATTTCAAAAGGAACTCAAAGTATGACGTGAGAGAAAATCCTGTACACATTGAAAGATGATGAAACATTACTGGCTGGTTTTTGTTACATTTGCAAGGCGTCATATTTAAAAATAAAACTTCTATTTGGATAATAGAACTGTTTATTTGATAAAAATAAAGAAAACTAAGCTTAACTCTTTCCCAGTGTAGTGACCCACATATGGGGTATGGCGATTTAACTATTGTGTCTGCTTCCCGCACAGGCAACGTGTTAAGCGTAAAACACATAATGATAAGTGTAATAAATTAAGCTTAGGTGGTCATCAATAAGTTAGATACTGTTCTAATAGTGATAAAACCACTTTTAATACAAGTTGAATACTTTGTATAATTAAATAATACATTACTATTAAGTACATAGTATATCGATACACTTACATTCCTATAGATTCACAGCAGGTACATAAGCATACTAATTTATTCAGATCTTCGATTTTACAAATATAGGACAACACAAAATGTGACTTAAATTGAGGAACTTCGTGAAGAGAATATGCTCTACTTATCCCCTTAGACGAAATACGGTACAGCCGACGGTTTTTGGCCGGCTGGATGTTAGGTATTGACGAAGTTCTGCCCATGTTAATTGTGTACTCTCACACTTCGTGACATACAGCCATTTCTGTAGTTAAAAATGCCACTTCAAAGCCATAAGCACAAACTTCAGGCCGGCCCAGATAAAACAGCCGAACTATACTTATTTAACAGGAAATTAGTTATTTGAGAAGAATTCAAAGGCATACAATAGTATATAATAAAGCATAATCAATATTTTGTCAGCCAAGCCTACAACACTGTAAAACTTATATTAATAAGAAACAAATAAAAAATATTAACAATATCATCGAATCAAAGATTATCACAGGCTAAGATTCTTCCATTTAAATAATTGACTTTTTGAAATGTCTTGTATAGTGCATGATTATTTTACTTCAAATATACGTAGATAACGAATTTCATTGTTTATTTTGTGGCAGACTTAGCACTATGTAAGCCATGATTAAAAACGTCTATATAAAAAAAAGTATTGTCACAAAGGTAAAAAGGGTTTCACCCGTATTTTGATGCTATAAATAAAAGCGTATTTGTTAATTATTTCTCGTACTAAAATGGTCACAAACAAATATTTGAATCGAGTATTCTCCGTGATTCTTTAAAGCTAATATCAAACGCTATATGCATAAATGATTAAAATAATAACAGGTTTTTAAACCTGGATATTATTTGCCAAGCTCTTTATTCCTTTGAGTTGAGGCTTCGACAGCGTTGATCAATGTGGCTCTGAAACAAAAATTATAATATCATAAATCGCAACAAGAAACTGTGACGTGCAAGCATACTTCGATCAATGCAGGCAAGATTCAATTATAATAACAAAAAAACAATGGTAAATATGAAACTAAAACTCTCTACAATTTTCTTACCTTAGTTTACCATTTTCAAGTGCAGCTATGCCACATATCGTCGATCCACCAGGCGAGCAAACTTCATCTTTCAGCAAACCAGGATGTTTTCCTGACTGCAGCACCATCTGTCCACTGCCAATCACCAACTGAGCAGCGTGGCGCATAGCCATTGCCCTGGGAACACCCTGCTTCACTGCCCCATCTGCCAACGCCTCGATCACCAAATACATCTGAAATTAAAACGAAACAATTAGTAAACTTGGATACCAACATTTTTTTTTTATTATTATATTAGTAATTTTGCTCCTAAACAACTTGAAGGATATTGATATCTTTTTTAGTTGAGGCTGCTTGTACGTTTAAGCGCATTTTTCATAAATTTAACACCTTTATTAAAAAGGCAACATGAACTTACATAAGCTGGTCCACAACCAGTCATTGCCCCCAAGGAATCCATTAAATATTCGGGAACTTTTTCACAAAGTGCAGAACTGCTTATTAGCTTCTCTAATATTGCACACTGCTGGTCAGTCACTTGAGAGTCTGGAGTGTACAGACAAATACCCGCCCCCACAGTCATTGGAGTGTTGGGCATTACTCTTATCACCCGAAATACAGCATCAGGTAGATAAGCTTTTATTGTCTGGAATTAAAATAAAAAAATATGATTTTTTAAATGTTTTAAATATTTGTTTTTTTTTATTCTAAACTTAAACCAGTGTCTTGCCAGTTTTTTTGTTTAAGCAACTGGCATTAAACTTATTTCAAATTAAATATTTTATGTAGATATTTTTAATTTATGGGATATGAAAATGTACCTATTTCTTTATAACTGAAATTTCCTAGTATACATAATATGTGTAGAAGGATATGAACAATGAGCAGTTTATTACTAATAGGATTTACAAAAGCCTTTGTATTGAAATACAATAAGAAAGTAATAATGTAAGTCTATTGTGTATGTATGTACTTTCTCATTAAAAATATTCAATCTCACAAAATATCTTATATTACAAACATTTATTATGCTTTCTTTTGATTTGATGCACTTACACGTGCAAAATTATACCCTACTTACTTAAACTACCCTTATTTAAACCATAGAAATTATACCTGTCACTGTTATTTGCATGTTATAAATAAAATAGAGATGTCAATAGACTTTAGATGGGTTGAAGTGTGTATATCTCAATGGGTTTAAGTTATAACAGGTACAATCCTCATTTATAAATCAAAAGGCTAATGTTTAACACAGATTGAGTCTGCAAAGGCTCATGATCATAACTATTTGTTAAAACTAGTGTGTAACCCTTCAGTTAGGGTGATGTGTTTTATATCAGCCCTATTTATTATATCATAACTTCTGTATCAAGCATTTTGCCACTCTAGACAGATGGCAAAATGCTTGACAAATAGAAGTTAAATAGAATTTAAAATATATAGATTTGTCATATTATTATGTCATCATAACATAGTTGATATATTATGTTAGCCCCATACATTTCTATTCGTCAAGTTTGGCCACTTGTCTATGGGGCAGGAGTTCTCTACTACATATTTTATTGCCTACTGTGGTAAGTTCCTTATGATGTGAAATGATTGAGGTTAAACAACCACATACAAGCGAAGTAGCTTCAATTAAGCCAATATAGTATGCTCACAATATACCATATTCATTCATTTATAACTAGTATTTAGTTAGAAACTACACACCAAATGAAGTCTTTCTATTGTAATGCCAGCCAGCATAGAAACAAATAATACTGTTTTCTTTGTTTTCATAGCCACTTTGTTAATAGTTTTAACAGCTTCGTCCAATTTATTAACTTTTACTCCCAAGAATATCATATCACAATTATCAAAAACTGTTCCATTTTCCGAGGTAACATTAGTCCCCATTTCACTCCAATGTTTAAGATTTTCTACGTGAGGCCCTGATACCCATATCTTTGATGGAGCATGAGCACCTGAAAAATAGAAAATATAATAAATTACATAAAAAAATACTAATCTTACAACAAAATTATAAAGTTTTAATTATAATATCAGTACATGTCCAGTTTGCAATTTTTAATACGTTCTTTGCTATTTATTAAAGTATATTTTATAATATGTATATTCAAATTAAATACATTTAAAATTTGTATTATAAATTACTGTAACTCAATAGTACCTAAGCTTTAAACGGTATTAATTTGTCAAATCAAGAACTGTATGTAATAAATTCCAAAGATCGAATTAAAACTTATTTGCTTAAAGCAAGTTTTCATTTATTAAGTATTAAAATGTGTAAAGAAATTATATTTTGCATACATACCACTTTTCAGTACTCCTTTGACAATTGCTGTGGACATATTACCGCCACCAATGAATCCTAAATTAAAATCCATTATGAAAATAGTATTTCTTTCTGTTTTTTTTTAAGAATGTAAATTATTATAGCATTTAACCAAAATTGCTCTAAGGCTGTTGGATACAATTTGACAATTTCTATGAAATTGAACTTTAATATTTTGACAAATGACAGTAATATCAAAATACAATTAGTCGCCACAGATAACCTTTGAAACAGTGTGCAGTGTTAAAATATTTATCATCTATCAAAACTACTTGCTGCTTGCGTTAATGGGTACAACAATCTCAGACAGTTTAAGCATTCCTCGTGCTCTCTTGTACTCGTCCGAGAACAGTGGAAAAAGAAAGGGAGGCCTTTGTCCCACTGTGGGACAACATGTAGGATGATTTTAAGTAGCATGTTTTATTGTTTGATGACGAAATTATTACTGCTTTATGAGCATCACGTTGTATTATAGAAGAAGAGGCTGTAAAGTACTATATAAATATTTTTTGAAGCTAAATAGAATTTTATTTTCTTGTTATTTTTTTCTTCTAGTCGATTAGTATTATTTTTCAAGTGTTGCAAGTATTTCAAATGCAATTGGTTATTCGAAACATTAAAAATGGCAACTCTGGCAGTTTGTGGCTTCATTTTGTAGGGTGAGGTGTTAGTTGTGTTTTTTGGATTATTTTGATATCGTTATCAATTTTACAATGCTGAAATAATGTTACTAGCTTGAATGTGCTCAAATATGTGTCGTTGTAGTGATTCATTCAATTATAGTTTGTATGAAGTGTAGTGTCCAACATGTTTCGATGTATACCTTTGTTCAAATGTAATCGCCAAGTGGAATGTGTAGACAAGCGGCATTGCTCCTTGCCAACAATACCCGAAGACATTTTGCGATATTCCAGGAGTTTAGAGGAACTCTTTTTGGATGCTAACCATATACGAGACCTGCCGAAGGTAAATTAATTTGTAACCTAAATAATGTTAAAATCATTTCACTCGTGGGCGTTTACCTTATCACTGAATAGGTGTAAATAATATCAGTGCGTCTTATGTTGTTGTATTGGTGTGTATTGAGTTTAAATACTCTCGGCTCACGATTTTCATGAAATACTTCGTACGTAGTATTGTCAAGTAGATACTGCTATGTAGTTAGTAAATATAATTTCCGATTGATCAACTCATTTATGATGTACTTATAGCCTACACAGATGTTTTATCTTTACGTTTTTATAGATTACAAATAAGGTAATGCTAAACTTTTTTGTCTGCAAAGTTTTTCTTTTTTGTTTAATATTTTAAATAGAGGTGTAACTAGAGGCTAGAGGGCAAACCTGTTAACATCATATTTAAGTTTAATTCCACAATCATATGTGTAGTAGCCTAGCCTTACCATAAAAATACCACTAATGCAAATTGGCTCACAATATTAATGTAATGCAAACAAAATGTTTTGAAGCGCAGTGATTAAGTCATTGGCCTTGTGAGCTAAAAGGTTAAGAATTCAATTCTTACACTAGACTTACATTTTCACAAACTAAAGATCATTTCTGAGTCTGGGAATGTATATTAAATCACAATGTAACACACACACAAAACATGACCATTGTGTAGTTTACAAACATTCAGATTGTAATTATTATTAGACAGACAATTGCTGTGGACATATTACTGCCACCAACGAATCCTAAATTAAAATCCATCATACATCCACCATATTAGATATGTAGGTGCCTTACTAAGGAGTTTTATTTTCATAATCTTGTTATCTTTTAGGTTCTACTGTTTTTTATGGTCTCACACAAAGTATGGATAGATAAATTATTAATAAATTTGGGTATCTAGTTATAATTTCATCATTATTTTGAGAATAGCTACAAAAATAATCCTATATTTATATGCACTCAGACATTTACTTTAACAGTTTCCTATAAGCCACATAATTTTTACACAATGCATTATGGTTTCAAAACAACAATTAATAATATAGGTAAAAATTCAATATACCAAGTATAAACATGAGGTCAATGCTTTATTTAAAAATATTATGAATATTGTGATTTCTATTTAAAATATCATGCAGTGTTATTCTAAATAACACCATGAGGTATATATTATTAAAAGGTAATTAATATGCAAGTGATCATTTGTTTAAATATCTTAAAAATAGGCAAACTATTATCCATTCCTATGTTTATCAAGTCTTGTAATAAAAATATTAAACTAAGTACATACATGTTATATCTGATAAATAATCCCATTTAAAAATTAGTAAAGGTGACCATCTCTCTGTTTCAATTTTCTTGAGATACAGGGTTCCCAGTTCAGGAGACAAGATCTTTATTAACGTGCAATATTTGCTTGCTAATAAACAATATCTGTTTTATTTTATTTTAGTACCTAATCAATATTTTTAATTTTATTACAGAATTTCTTCAGGCTTCATAGACTAAGAAGATTAGGCCTCAGTGATAATGAAATTCATAAACTTCCAGCGGACATACAGAATTTCGAAAACTTAGTCGAGCTAGATGTGTCTAGAAATGGTAAGTTATTAATTATAAATGTTTTTAACTTAGATAATCATATAATCCAAGGTTTTGAAAATAGGTTAGCATGCATGATGGTCGTAATAAATGATTTTAGTTCTACTTCTATACTGATTTAGAAAGTATTAATTTTAAAGTTAGTAAGCTTTAAGCAAATAAATTCTTACTGAAAACTATTGTGAAAAAAAAAAAGACAGACTTTCAATACCAACATAAACAAAACATAAGTGCGATTGCGGCAATCGCGGGAAAATATGCGTCGTTTATTAAAAGGTTCTATTGAGAATGCAAACGGTCTATATGTGGTCTAAAACCAAAAAATAATACGCAAATACCATTGCCTTAGTTTTAACGAAGATATCGTTGAGCATACATACAGGAGAACCTCCTTATCTTACTTTCGAGTCAGTTGCTAAACTGCTTAAAAATCTTAAAATAATTGGGCATGAGTATACTATGCCCACTTAAACGCCTTACTCTCCATTTATTTATTGACATCATACAATAAAATACCGTTAACAGTGAACTGCCACAAGTTCTGTATAATAATACTACGAAAATAAACTGTCTCAATCGATTACACTTTCATTATTTAAAGAAAGGAAATGTCTTGCACCAGATTATGTCACGTTCTTGATCAGATAAACAATTTACCTTGGAGAAAGTTGCTTCGTTTAAGCCTGCCTTTTACTGACTGCATTGTCAATTTTACCTGTGAGTAATTAATGAGTAAATAATTTATTGGAATGTTTTTACATTCGAAAGTGTCACTCAAACAATAGGAGTCCAAAAAATTGCACGCCAAAATAGCTGTCGAAGTAGTAAATATTTGAGGCATGTATCCAGTTATCAGTATGCACGTCGCGTGCTTGTCCATCAAGCGCATAACGTCACGTACAAGCCAGGTGCGAAATACTTGTGAATGAAATATCATTGCCAAAAGTTGCTATGTCTACTTTAAAAACCTACGATGCAGCGATATTGCAATAAACTACTATATTTCGATACTTAAATTCTATTTGAATCATAATATCTACACGTGTCGCATAGGATGGATTTTCCAGAAAAAAAAAAACATTGAAAGGTTCAACTGTCAATTAAATTTTAAGATCCCAGTTTAAATACACGTACCTTCAATTAAATTAACTTCGAACTCTACATATATCATTAATATGCCTAATAATATTCCTTTCTTACGGTGCTTTGAACTATAGAATTTCGCCGTCTAACTTAAGTTCCACTTAATTACTTAAAAGACCCAATCCCGTACAACATAAATCATCAAAAGTGAGGTGCTTTAATAAAACTATCCATTATTAGTACGTAATATGAAGCCCATTAGGACCATTACCAGAACTATCACTGTTATTAGATGGTCGTTCTTGTTATGACGGCAATAAAATTCTTGTTTATTTATCATTAGAATCAAATTCCTACTACATTTAAGAGCAAAAGCGAGCATTTGAGTTATGGTTGCCGATTTTGATACAACTTACAAATTTTTTAAATATTTTACTATGTCAAATTGTAAACGCATATTTTAGGTTCAAAGTTGCTTGTTCTGCAAATTGTTATGATGTTTAGTTACATCAATGACATAGGTAGCTACTTATTCGTCCATTGTTAAAATGTATACGTTAGGTATTTAGCTACTACTTACTGATATAAAACTAGTTTTCTAGAAACAAGAAACATTTATTAAACACTCAATCCTAGGCTGATAATAATAAACAATAAGCGCCAACATGCTCACATGAGGTTTCCAGTGACCTCGCCTTGCACAAATGCCGCACGAGGCTTTAAATCTCCGCTAAGAGTCTTCTTATTCTATATTCAGTGAGAAAATATTTATTCTCGTGTATGCCGAGTGTACCTATTGTATCAGGTGGGAATCCTACCGTTTTACCCTAACATATTTAAGTTACGAAGGTCGTTTAATAGCCCGAATAAGCTGTAAACTTTCCGCGACTACTTATTTCTGGGTCTAAGGTTAATTGTATCGTGTCATGTGGTCATCGTTCGTAGGTGTCGAATAGTTTTTTTTATACTTTACTCTTCGTTTTGTAGAAAAGTGAAATTATTTTATAAGAATGGTTTATGAAGGAACGCGCCTTTACAAAAAGGAAATGTGAATAGCGTGAGGAGGTTTCGTGTTAGTCTATCTTTTTATGAACGTCAAGCAGCGGGATAAAACGGGATATTGTAAACCACATAATTGTTATAGAAAAAAATGATTTATAGTTTAAAGTTTTATAAATAAATCTTATGAACTCCGCGTAACCCAGCGCTCTCATTCCTAATTATTCGTATGCTCATGCACGCCGATCGACAATACTGCAACAAATTACGCGATACCATTTTGTATGACGAACGTGCGTAATAAGTCTCAACCGTTACTCGTAGCAGTCTTCTTCTTGCAAATCCTGTAAAAATCCGTAAAAATGGCATTGTAATTAATTGCAGTAATGATAAGTAACTAAATAAACATATTCAAACTGTAGTTTGAAGATTCTAATTCGCCTGTGTTTCACATTTGCATCAAATTGACACCAATCTCGTTTTACTTAAGGCGTTGGTTAAAGCTGTTCCATTATAAAATGTTTACGGTATGGATACCGTTTCAATGCTGACGGCGAGGTCTCAAACGGAGGCTGGTCCAAGTAGGTACGTACTACGTAATAAGGTGCCATACTTAATTTTGTGAAAAGTAAAGCCGGTGTAAGTTATTTAGTCACTTTGTACTACTTCTATTTGATTCTGATTCTCGTTTTATTATTCATTTAAGAATACCAAGAAATAATACGAACTTAAGGCTGCGGTCAAGTGTTTATTATGCATTAATTTCCTTAATAATTTAGTTAAAACATGTATTGTATTTATTATATTTTAGCAACAAAGCTGCAAATATTGGTAATGTAAAAAGAATATTCTAATCTAATGGAGGTAATTCTAAAGTAAGCAGTACCGCACCAGTGATCATAGTAAACATTGAGATGATACCTGTTTGTTATTTACTTATTAAACGTACGAGTTTCCTTATCATGTTTTCAGTTTATATTCGTAAATGGAAAATTGTTTTATGTAAAAAGCTTTTTTA
This sequence comes from Abrostola triplasia, assembly GCA_946251915.1. NCBI lineage: Eukaryota > Metazoa > Arthropoda > Insecta > Lepidoptera > Noctuidae > Abrostola > Abrostola triplasia. The sequence continues at coordinate 6,215,546 of OX276430.1, forward strand.
GTCGCAGAATAAGGTTTTACTTAAACAGCCCCCTTACCATGAAATTTTTAAGTTTACGTTGTGGAAGCGAGACGCCGCTACGTGCAGTGTGATGCGGCGTCTCGCTTTCACATAGTAAACCCGTCTGCTTTAAGAGTTCATGGTAATTGGGCAGGTAACTTTAATATCGGACACCAAGTATAATAATCATAGTATGCCTTACTTATGTTTAAGCTCATATCTTAATCGGTCTGAGTGGAAGAATTTTGGTGTTTATATGTACTATTTTTTGGACATAGATCTATTATTTCCAGAATATTACGAACTAATTTACCTATTACTTACTACAACTGACCTTGTCCGCTTAACTTGACAATTTAAACCACACAGCTATTATTTTTACCGCTAAGCTGACGTCATCAAGTATTGAGTCTTTGTTATTAAACAATTCCGTTCCCACATTAAACGAACACCAAGAATTTGCTAACTAGTTTAGTAATATACCTGGTCATTTACATGAAATCATTTTGAAAGTCATCTTACTTTCTGTAAAGTTAAAAAAGAATCTTCATATTATGTGGATCCTATGTTTAGCCCTAATCTTTGTTATCATTGATATCATACACGTTCTCACTGACTTAAGTACATTACATACATACAAAAATACATTTATGTACAACCTACATGTATACACAAAGTCAGTCTGGTCATAAAGTCGTAAATTATTGTTAAATAACATCGCCTAAATAGACAATTTCAAGTAAACCTGTAAATGTCCAAATTGCCAAGGGGCGCGGTTATATAGTGTGATGTTAGCCCTTTGTGTTCACTTCATTAGCTTATTTGACGAGGGTTAATTAGCGCTCACTACTTTGTTGTACTAAATAGAGGCACCTCGGGGTATTCTTACAAATAGCTGCTACATAGTTAAGGGAACATTTCAATCTGACTTTGTAAACTAATTAATTTTCACTCATTTATAACTTGAATTATCCAATGATATTAAAAGGTTATCCATTTATGACTTTTTGTCATTTTTGCATGTTGCCCATGATAAGCTTAAATCTAAATTGATAAAGGAACCTTGAAAAATGATGGACACGAGCGGGACTCGAACCCGCGACTTTCGTCGTACCGTGGCGCCGCTCTGCCAACTGAGCCACGGTAGCTCATTTGGCAATTTTCAAGTTTCCTTTATCAATTTAGGTTATCCATTTTTATTGTGGAAATAACTATCACTTAATGAACAAATTTCATGCAAGTTACATCTTGAATTTGAAACCATATAGATGAGAGCTTGGAAACATAGATAGAACTCTAAAAACCAACTTAATGTTATGTGCATATTTTGCTAACATACATAGATGCAGCAAGTTCGCGGTGTGTGATTCGAGTACGTTTCCAGCGACCCGTGTAGATGAACTAGATTTCCTGTTAAACTCGCTATTAAGCGGTTAGTGCTATGCTGTATACTAACATCTGTGTATTATTCACAGTTAACTGCTCCGATCTAAATTTGAACAATGCAGCGAAGTATTGCAACTTTATGTCGTCGGAAACCTTTTTCACATCGAGCATGCACCTGTATGAATAATTCTTCTAAAGCCTTGTTAGGTGTGTAATTAGAAATCTATTTGTTATTGCAAATGAGAACGTGTTTGTTGATGACATCGTGAGCCTGGGTACTTAATTAAGTCAATCCCGTCAGCTGTAATTAAATTACCTTTGTAGTAATAACATGAATTTCAGACCAGTAATTACTTTTGCGAGGAGCTTAATTTCGAGTTGAATAATAAACCTGATGTTTAACATTTTGACAGTGTATTAAATAACAGATACTTGTTTACATAATGTATACGTTGTAACATAGGGACTGGCAGAGTTTGTATATTTTAAAGTTCCTTCCAAAATGAGAGTTGAGGTGCCGGATTTTACCTGTGGTCGTTGGCTATTTTTAGTTTGGTGCATAGATGTAAGTAAATTAACATACATTATATACTTAATTTGAATTTGGGGTCAAGGGTATTTTAATAATTTACATAATACATTTGTAATATGTAGTGCTAGCGTTTTCACGCATTAAACATGAAATCATACACAAATATTGTTTGCCTTTATTGAAGTAATATGTAAATCTGGTTTTAAATCATTTCAAGTGTAGTCAGTCTACTTTACATAAAATATGCCTTCCTTAGTTCCGCGGTCCCTCGCTTGCACTATCTTTATTCAATCTTAGCATGCTTTACCAACTACGTGACGTAGATGCTTCACTACAGGCTTTAGTAAAACAAGATAAACGCTTAATCTAGAATTGTTGGAAAACCTAACCTTAGTACTACTAGGTTGGAATTATGACTGAGTCGTGTCTGCGAGTAGTTAATATTGCTAATGTTTTATAAACTTAGCTCTATGTGTATCGTATTATGTTATCATAATTGATAAAAACGATAAGTGATGAATTGGTGACAAGTAGGTATTTGTATTTTAGGGTGTTACCAGTTTAATCTACTTGTATCAATTTATAAATGACAAAATTGCTAGTACCTATTACATGATTTGTAATAAAACTTGATTAGTGGAAACCTGGTTTTCTATGTCTATAGTATTTGCCTGTCAATATATTAACTTCTAAAACCGGCCGCATACATTAGAAATTCCGGAATTTCGATTTAGAATTCCTAACTCAAAAACTCCGGCCTAAAAGTTTCCCGTCTATGCCTATGGAAACACAATATAACAGTGAATTTCACGACCTTTAAATTTCATTGTTAAAGTACCTAGTATTTAAAGCATAATTATCAGTTTATAGATGCGACTTGCTCATCTCTCTCCTTGTAACTATGAGACTCCCCTAGGGCAGGCTTAGCGTTGCCGCCTTTCCGCCTATTACCACTGTACCAAAAATAAAACGAATAAATCCCATTTTAATATTATTAGCAATTTGAATATGGTGAAATTATAAATAAATATATTACACTTACTAGTTAAATCCTTTATTAATATTTAGATTATTGAAACTTACGATTTGCAAGCGTACTGGTTCGCGTCTAGACAGTACATTCGTCTTTGGTGAAGCGGGTCATAGTTGGAGCCAGTGTTTTAATGACGGTTCATGGGGCTGTTGAACTGGCAGAGCGTGCCGCCGAACATCGTATTGTCCTCTGCGCTCCCACGCCTTTGCCCCTCGTTGCCTCTGTTGGCTTTCGATGTCTGCTCCATCATAAATTATTATAGTGCGCATCATGGCTCTGCCATATCGCTAATCCCTTACCTTTTAATGGCGGTCCTGTCTCAGTATATTGCCTAATGATGAGAGATCCAGCAGTAAGGTTTAAGATTATTCTTTAGATTTTTTCTGTTATAACCCAGTTTTAGTTTTTACTTAGTAAACGGCACCATTTTCTCTTTATTAAGGTGGCAATAACAGTATAACTCTGCCTAAGTTCAGTTAATGCGTGGATCTGAATATGTGATGCATTCATAAAGTGAACATTATCTCCTTTCGATATACGGCGGAGATTTTCGTTATACAAGTATTGTATCACCAGTGTGAGGTCATTTTTAACCGGTTTGGTCACAATAAATTGAGTACCTAGTGTTACCAAACCGTTCTGTCGAAACCGGGTTGAGTATATCATAGAATTAGTTGTCGTTTTTATTAAATTTCCGTAACCTTGATTGAAGATTTACTCAGAACAAAATATAGTTTATTGATTTATCATAACTTTGTGTTCTGAGTACAAAATGCAGTTTCGGTTGTCCAATACCGTGTCCAATGGCATTATATGATGCAAATACTACATTTTCGACAAGACAAACAAAGTAGACTGGTGTTTAGCTAGATGATTGTTGTGTTTAGTTGTTTACTATGTTAGTGAATAAATAACCACATAAATTGAAATTTGGGCGTTTATTTGAAAATGGTCTGTTGTTAATCGATGGAAATCTCATACATATGTATTACACTCGTTAAATTGGATATTCAACTGTAGAGTAATAAAATCAAAGCGTCGGGAAATATCCGAACTGGGAGCAATGGCACCTTTACTGTCGCAGGTGTGACTAATTCTTGCGTGCGGGCAGTCCTCCCAAAGACATATTGAAATTAACATGCTACGTATAAAATAATTAGGTTATGCATGTTAAATCTACAGTAGGTATTAATGTATATGACTGACGTAATATACGAAACATATTCATTCCCACGTTCGAATTAGACGGATCGTTTGATGCCATGTGCGGTACTAATGTTTTATATAACTGCTGCATTATCCAGAGATATAAAAGTATAAACTATTAGTACCTATTAAAAATAATGTACTTTTACCTTCTGATAATATAATTTAAATTCTCCGAACTACCCAGTTTCAATCCTCATTAACTAGATGCTTCACATTCAATTAATTTCGAGAAGCGGATTGCTAAATGAAAGTGGAATTCAGTTTTTACGTTGTATGCTACGAGCGCTGTAAAAAGTTATTCAATAAAATCATTTGAACGGGAATTTCCATCGTTGTTATCCTAACAGTCCGGAAACAAAAGTCATAATTCAATTTGTTTAGAGTTTTAGAGGGGATGAGTGGTTAACATCTTTACCCAGTACGAATGCTTCTCTTAGAAACTGTGTAAAAGCTAGTTTATATTAATATATTAATAATATTTGACTTAGAATGTTGCTCACGCTACACGCATTGCGAACAATCAATCGTCGTTGTTTGTTTATCCAAACCGCTTAAGCGAGTAACGATTCTTATCTTACTTTTTTGCCGATTACGAAGCAAAAGTAATGGTATATTTTGCTGCGGTTTTGTATGTCAGAGTGTTTTTTACCATTGCACCATCTCTTACCTAACAGATGAGGAGATGATCGTTATAATAGTGGGATACCTGTATGAGTGTTAAAAAAGCAATTTTTGAATTACATTACGTACAGTTTCACATAAGGTAGATGAAATAAGATTTTTTCCTAACATTTTAATTTAATTTAACTTACAGAACAATTTATATATCTCGAAATAACCAGATAATTTTTATGTGTGGAAATTCATAATAATATTTACTGCAAGTACCAATCCATAGAAATGTGGGAAAACCTAATGAATGCTAAGCCAATATTTGCTTATCAAATCAAAGATATAATACTTTCCTTTTTATCACAATTACCTGCCTACATAATCAGAAGTTAAAAGTTCACACTCAAGGTGCCCTTAGTTGCTTAGTTCTTAAAGTCAGTCTCGCCCGTTAGAAGTCTGGCTTAGTGCTTTGAACTCTCCCAAAGTCAAGAGATTTCTCAAAATAAGCGTTTTTCTCAATCTTATTTTTTCATATAACCCTCTCATAAATATCTAGCAGTAATATCTCAACACTTTTCTCATATAAGGCATTCATACGGCCATGTTTAATAAAATATTAATTTCAGCGGCCGACAGAATCGCTGGCGCGAGGCGCCCATATTCCAAATGGGATTTTTACCCTCAGGTTATCTATTGTGTCCCGTTGGTTGAACCAACATCCATTATAGAGAGCGTTTGGTCGGTATAGGCTACTCATTCGTTGCTTTGTACAACGAACAACTCAATAACGTTCTAATGGGATTGCACTGGTGGTAAGCCACGCGAGACCGCCACTCGACCGGCTACTATAACTTTTACTGTTCGTTTATCGAACCTGTATTGTTTATGCACGACCTATAAAACTTAACCTGTACGTTTGTTTTATTTTATTGTGCACTAGTTCTACATAAAGGTGTTCACGTAAGCTTAGTTAGCTGACACCATTTGTAGGTTTGTAACCCGCGAATCAAACATCTGTTAACCGAAATATGCGAGATGAGAAATAGGCGCTCGAGACTCAATGGAAATCAGTGTTGTCTGGCGAACACTTGTTACATCATCTCTTAAAAATAAATTGGTCGCTTGTTCAATTAATATATTTGGTCTTATACGTATTTAACGGTATGATTAACAAGGATAATAACGCAGATTTTATTGCCAATGAAATGTTTAATTGGTCGTGTTTAGCACAAATTTTAAACTCCAATTACACTCATTATGATTTCAGGCGGCTTGTCATTTCTTGTATGACTAATAAAGTTGTATTTATCTACATTACACAGTAGGTGCACAACCCCACCTTTGCTTTTTACTGAAACATTTTTTCTGTGCTTAACGTCTCTATTCTACCTGTTGACGCACATTATAGCGTTTTGCGACAACACTAGCGTGTTATCAGCAAAACAATGCGCAAATAGAATTCAAAATGAATCTGATTCAGTCACCTGCTTACTTATTTGACGTGACATGCTTGCTTGCACACACTGTCTTCTTGAGAGCTTTTATCGAATTTGTTAGGCGTATAGAAGGTTCTATGTTATAAAATGAATATTCATTTATTTAATCCATACATGAACTGTTTCAGTATGTTGATAAGAATAAAGAAATATTCATTTGCTTTTCATGGACGTACCTATACAATCTTAGTAAATTCTTGAAGCGCAGACACAATGATTAAACATAGAAACGAATAGGGAATCCGCCGCAAGTATGAGATCAATTTCCTTTCCTTTCAGCCGCCGTTCCTAGGTCAGATTCGATTCTAAGTAGGATTGTGTTTTGCAACGGATATTAGGTACTGAATCCAGCTGGTATGGTATACAAATACACTATAGAAGTTATAGAACACTATTTTATGTTGATCGATGGTGTCAATATCATTCCTAATAATTTGTAAGAACAATTTGTGTAGTAAAAAGTGTTCCGGTTCAATAATATTTCTAATTTGTTGGTATAGATTGGTTTTTAATATAATCATAAATAGTTGATTTTAAAACTTATAATTCAAGTATCAGTAAAAAAAAACATGCATTTGAATGGCAAAAATCTCTGCCTAAGTGCCAATGTAACTTTTAGGATAAGAAACAGAATCAAAACTTTATCATGCATATTTTAAATCGCAAGCATTAATTGCCTGTCACAACTTCTTAAACATTTCAACAAGTTTTATATATTAAGAAATTGGAGTTATTACAACAATAAGCTAAGACAATCGTTGGCTCAGCTAGTAGCCAAATTAAATAATTCAGCGACGCCACTTTATTAACTGTTTATTGTTTTGTTATACTTTCCATTTGACCTACTTAGCTAATTTGTTGCCGTTTGAAGATACGCCAGCGTTGATTGAACCTGGTGATTTTGATTAAAGTGAACTTCAAACTAATCGTTAATAAACGGGAACACTCATGTGTTGGTGTATAAATAAACATTTTATTAATAGTTTTAGGAGTACAGCGGAAGTGCCATTACTGTGGGCCTCCACTGAACATCTTCCCGCACCCTTCAGATAAACAAAGCGGCGCACTTACAATCCACATAATCACATACCATTCTTTAAATAGCTACACACACAAATACACCACCAAGAACTCAAACACTGCCTGCCATTTAAAAATATTTAACATAAACATAAAAGTTAATGATTTATTGCCGCTTTGAACACCTGTTAAGTATATAAATTGATACATTTCTGACATATGGCGGAAGTTGATGCTGAAAAGATTTTACTGTTGGACGGGCCATGTAATATCGATCTATCGACAGATATTTATAACATGAAATAATCTGACCATCTGAACTCCTACTCACAGTATGAAATATTTGAAGCTTTCGCTCTAAAACCGACCTATCTATTCACTTAGGCTTTACCCTTTGCTGTTTGTATATAAAAGTAATTGACCTATGTTATCGTCTGGGTTCGCTCATACAATACGGTTCGTGGCTTGACAAATAATTGATGACGACACGCCCGCTGGAATGCCCGCCCGCAAACCGGAAACCAGGGCGCACTACCGTTAACATCGTGAAATTAGAAAACCAGTTTGGTACTGCCTTTGTAATGGTGATTATTTTGCTAAATAAACATCTATTGGAAGTTTTAATTTCATTGGTGGTGAATCTAAATACTTTTCTTGTTATTTATTCACTGTACAAATTATTGAACATTGTATATCTAACTACTTACGAATATTTCAATGTGTGTGTGTATTAAAAGAGAGCTGTTAAATTTGGTTAAAACCCAGACTAATTTAAACTGCTGGCAAAAGGCTAATCTGATACCGTTGATAACAGTTAGTACAGGGATGTTTTTATAAGTAGGCAATATAATTAACATTTGATTTAGATAAGTATGCTCTTTGATTTAGATGAATAATAGTAGGTAATATATTATTATGTGAAAATATTTTATCGCTCTATAAATCTAGAATGCGATGCTTAGGTAGGTATTGTGTTAATAATAATTCTATGTTTATGTTTGAATGTCTATAGGTGCCTTTGTGAGGATTATTGTCTGTGTTTCCTCATGTAAGTCGTATTATTAAAATAACAAATAGAAATGATAATGTCAAGTACCTACCTATACATTGTTATTATGTAACCATAGGTTTAGTGCTCTTTGTAAAGTAATTTTTGGACTAGCCATTTTTTTATGTCGACAGTGCGTCGAAGAAGTTTTTTATCATATACGAATGTGAATGGTAAACTGATCAAATACCTAATTATTCAAATAACATGAAACTTGAATTGGTTCAGTAGTTTAAAGTACTCTGTTACATTATTCCATTTAACAATGCTCGTGATGATGTAATTGTAATAGTGGAATGTAATAGTTGTATAAACTCTTAATATGCATATCAGTTGTGCACGCCACCTACATCAGTATCCGCCGGTCGATTAACTACGGGACTGTTACATTTTACCTGCTCTACTGAACATGTTTCGTAGATACTTCGTTTTATAGTATGTAATATAAACAGATCTAGTTTTATTGATAACTAACAGGCCGGCCTGGCTCTTGGGTTTTTATTTAGAATAATTATCATGCCTTTAGATTTGATTTCCAACAGCATTGTCTTTGCTAACATTTTAGTAGTAATTGTACACAATGTATAAAAATAATTGTAGTGATACAAATAAACAGGGTCACAAAAAAGTCCCTAGTGGGAACTATCTTTCTTTCTTTAAATAAAAAACACGTCAATAAAATAATCGACAGCATTATGTAATCAGAAAGTACAACCTGCTATCAAATGATAACCCAATCAAAGTTAAATACTTAGTTGTCGCAAATAGTCAGGTCAAACTAATGTCCAATCAGCAACCTACTGCTAAATATAATAAACAGATATGATGTCATCTAATATAATTGTTACATTTTACCTGTTATTTTAGTGCGATTCTTTATAGTTGAAATTGATTTGCTGATAACCTACTAAAGCATTCACACAATGACGCACTATTCGTCTAACAGTTTTATTTTTGTTTTGTCTATATGGTACTTTCAATTGGTGCCAATAAAATGTAATCAGTTCGACCAATTTTTTTATCAATATGTACCATCACATTTTTATTCTATTAATTTATTTATTGATATCAGTTTTTTGCGTACCGTAGTTAGCGGTCTACTTGCTAGGGAACAGTTTTGGAAGCTCTATTTGTATCCCAAATACTAATTAACACCATATTGGTCAAAATATAAAATTATTAAAAACCTTATCCTAACAGTCACACAGACATAAAATTAAAACCAAATAGTTATTTTTTTTAAGATTTTATCAACTGACTCAATCGTCTATATTATTATTTTGCCAGTGTGATTGTATAACTTCCACTATTAGATAACCTTCCTAGTAATAATTATTTTCTCTAAAGCTGTCTGGCAATTAAAGCCAGGGGCTTTAATTACTGTGGAAGCTACAAGCTCTCAAAGTTAGTAGTTACTGTAATTAGCATGTTTAATGTTACGAAAATATTCATTAGAAAGTGAAATCACACAACCATTAATTAACTAAATAATAAGGTTCGCTTTAGCCCTTTACCGTCATTCTTTTGAATTCAAATAACATTAGTTTTTTTAGAAAATGCTTCAATTGAACGTAGCTCAGCTAGAACAGATAACTCTTAAATCAAAATTGATTTTAGTATTCGCATTTAGAATTAAAATGTACGGGCGACCTTGCATCGAACCTTGTTTACAATGTTTTGTTTGCGTTTGGAAACGCAGAGCAATGGCAAATTATTTAGAAGACCGTAATGTTTACGTCCATGTGCCAATTACTCTTATGTCGACTTTCGTCAGCCCTTAGCATCATTTTGTGTGTTGTGTACACTGTCTGCTGTAATAGGACCTTGTGTGGCGTTAACTGTGCCATATGCCAAAACTGATCCGACGGCAGTGCCATATTTGGATACATAATGTTGCAACAACCCACAAGATGCACTTTCCTTAAAGGTTACTCAAGTAGATGTAGGGCTTCTTGTACTAGTCAGCTTATAAAATGTTTATACCTTTCCTAGTTTGAGTTAAAATCATAGTAAACATTGATTTCATACTATAAAATAATTGATGTCATTGTAATCTTAAAAACAATTTCGGTTGCGGTATTAAAATTCCCAACAATCTTTTTAGTTGTTAAGTATTTCAAAGACAATTTAGAATTATTTAATCTAGAGTGTATTGTTTGTTTACATTCACTTTTGTTTTTCTCTTTTCGTTATATTTATAAACAGGATATACTAAGCCTCATACGAAATGTGGAATAGGGAGGCCATTTTATTTCGAAAACGCTTAGAAAGGCTTTAAATTTTGCCAGCTATGTATGATAGTAAACGTTTTCGTAGACATTCCTGACATCCCGGAGGACATCAAAAAACTGCGGGCGCTGCAGATTGCGGACTTCAGCAGCAACCCGATCCCGCGGCTGCCGGCAGGCTTCAGCCAGCTGCGGGCGCTCACCGTGCTCGGCCTCAATGACATGTCGCTCACAAGCCTGCCCAGCGACTTCGGCAGGTGAGACATTCTTACGCCCTTACAAATTACCATGCAAACCTTGTTCAATGTTAGGTTTAAACTGTTGTCATCACTTGTCTTACGCAATAGTGTATGTGGAATACTTATTTCTAGGCCATTGTTCCAAATTACTTGCCGAACAAAAGATTTTTTGTTATGTTTCGAGTAAAATAATGTAAGATACATTAAAATATACATAGAAGCACAAATGGAGGCTTGAAAAATCTGGATCCAATCCCCTACTGGAGAACACAGCGTCCCTACGGCAATTAGCAGGTATCTTTAATAAATACTGAATACGTAACTATCGTTGAACATAATAACAATAGTAAATAATATCTAGATTTTAAAGCTTCTACCTCCGGCTAAATCCTTTTACGAGCAACGAGTCTTTGTTGGAAAATGATAAAAGATTTCTACAGTGAAAAATTGTTTGCTGTCACGGCATGAAACCTATCAAAGTATTGTACTGTTCATGTTTATACTGTGACGATCCTATTACCAACTGTTGGAAAAAATCGTGCAAAACTCTTTATTTGAACACTATATATTTTTGCATTTTATGGCATAATATCCCGAATTGTCTTTGAATTTTCTATTGATGGCATTTGTAAACTTTTTCTATGAAGACATTAAAACCCTTTTATTCTTCCAAATTCAACAAACTATAAAATTATTTATGTAGGTATTAACTTTTAAAATAATAAACCGTTTAAGTATAGTCAACATAGTCATGAGAATTCATTAAGTTGGTGATTTTATAGTCAATATTCTTTAAAACATGAAAACGATCATAACTATAGTTACTTTAATGATGGTATTATTTCGCGATTGGCTTTATGCTTATGATATTGTAAAATAGATTACGGATAACCCTATTACTCTTCGCCTCGACTTCGAACAAATTTCCTGTGGGAAATTGATTTTGTTTTGACATGATCAGATGCCTATTAAGCTAAGCCTACGGATAATCCATAGATTTCCATTAAAAATCAACCTTCATTAAAACAATAACTTCTACTTACTCAATTTTCAAGGGACTGGTAGTTATAGTCTAGGATCTAGATACTAAGATCATGTAGTTAGGCATTAGTTCTGTTGAATTATGTTTAAATCACAAAATTCTACGCAGTGTATCTGTTCCGTCCCGTGTGCGTTTCAAAAGTACCTGTTTAAACATTCATAGGAAGGGAATAAGCTTACATTATTAAGTAGATTTCCTCAGTTGGTCCCCGTTTCCTTAGACTTTCACGGGTATTGACAAAATAATATCCTTTAATATTCTTGTCGACGAACGATTACTGTTTACCGTGTTCACAAATTTACATCACTGAGCGATCGTAATAAGTTACGAACACATTTCCTATACTTATACAAAAAATCTTATAAAAAAGTTACAGGACCCTCGTTATAGTGAAAGTTTATAAATTAATGGAAGACAGCAACAAACAACAACAGACAATTTGTATGACCAAGCTTTGTTTGAGCTCGAAGCGAAAGCGAAAGTTGAACTGGAAAGCTATGGTCGGCTCTTAGTGTAACCTCTTATTGACGTCCATACAAATACATAATACGTCTGTTAAACTTGTTTCACGTTCTTTTTGTCAGAAGTACATTCTTTTCCTATAAGTACTCTCTATTGTATAACGCTTGTTCCATTGTACTGAGATTAGAGATTATGTAGAGAAAAGCTTTACCGATTCTTCTTTTTATGTATCACCTACAATTGTACGCGAATTTTCTGTCTGAGCGTAATATTTTAGAGGACTTATAAGTTGTATGATGTTTAAGAAACCTTATTGTAAATATATTTTCATATCTTTTTGTTTTATACTTATTTTGTTAAATTAACAAGGGAAGCAATACATTAGTTTGAATTGTCTTTGCAAGTAATTTAAATAAGAATGATAACTTGTTACGGTTCGTAATTGCGGATGTATTTATTATAAAAATATGTTTCCGTTTAGTTATTACATTCGTACATAAAGAAATATGAACAGTGTCGAAATAAAACGGACATTTTTAATTGTTGAAAATATTTTGGTGCAGGATTTCAAAAATAATGGGCATCATAATCATTATTCATGTATTGGGTTTAAATGAAGGATTGTTCGCATAAATCACAGGGATTTTGTTATCATAAACGATCGATGCCTTTAATTTATTATTAAGAGGTTTATAACTATAATAAGTATGAAATAAAAATAATATAAATCCTACGCGTTGGCTGGTGTAAGTCGATACTTTATCTAGGTATAAACTGCTGGATTAATATGATCGTCATTGTCCAGTGACTGTCGTACGCGTAATGTTGATGACTAATTCAGTTTCTTGACAGCGCGAGTACTACCTAACTGCATACATCTGCAATGTGTATGCAGTTAACATGATGTATCAATTATAGCAAGTTACTTGAATTGATTGATATTTAATAACATCAATTAGTGCGCAAGCCGCGAACAGCTATTTACTTATTTAAGTACTCTTAATGGAACTTGAATCATTTTTAACAAACCGCGGTTTATCGAAATAAATTTCTTCTCGGAAAGTGAATTACTTTACGAGGACCCAATTTTCGGGCTTTTGAAGCTTAAATCACTTTCTCGTTCGATTTACCTATATATATTTTGGACAAACTTAGCTACACAAATTAAATATTTATAAAGTATTTATTCATAGATTTTTTTGGGATAAAGATTAAAACAGTCATTCAGTATTTATCATATATTTTATATAATATGATGAATGTAAATATTTAACTGACTTGGCGGGCGGGGCAGGCTTGTTTCAGTATTAAAATTTCTTTAGAGCATGACCGAATTCTCTTATCATAAGTAAACTAAAAGTAAAAAATGCGTTACTTTCTTGAAATCAACACACTGTAGTTACATTTATTAGATATATAACATAAATTAACGATACACGCAGCTGTAGTTACCAGGTACCATTAAATGTTGAAGAATCATCAAATTTGCAGAACGCCGTTATAATATGTGTGTAGCAGTCGATGTACGCCATCATCGTTGCTGTAACCTATTGCTTTATGTCACAAACATTAAGCTTTTTATGATTAAATCAAAACATGACGTCATACGCGGAGTCATTAATTGTGTACCTACTAAGAAAGAGATGACTTTGAGACGACTTGATTTTTAGCTCGATTTTATTGGTATAATAAACCTAATTTTTGAACAACATAAAATATTTTTGTGATTGTTGCGGTTTAACGTAGCATAATTAACAAGAATTCAACTTTATTAACGTGCTATTTCTGGATTTGGGTCACGAACATCGAACCGTAGGTACTTACTGAAGTACGTACTAGGTATGATGTTTACTCGATATTCTAATTGTTTGAGTACATAGACAGACTTGAGTGACTCAGAGCACTATGGTTATTGTACAATACCGTCGCTAAGTACTTTGACATCGCCTATGGAATGCGGCCTCAATGCTCTAAACAAACATGACGTGTGCTCATGTATATCAACAATAGTATAGTTTTTTCTAAGTCTGTAACATCACATAGTTGCCTAATCTTGTCCAAAAAACAAGAAAAAAGACATTTCAAGTTAAACATATCTCAAGATTTGTTATATCTAAATCCGATGAAAGTAAATCCTTTGCTTTTACGAGACTGTTTATTTCTCAGAATAATGTCGTGTTGGCGACGACAGCGCAACAGTTTTCTGGAAATCAACTACAAAACAAGCAAAAATAATTTTATATTCCGGTCGTGTACGTTTCAATGTAAAAGACTAATGATTGTTTGTTCTGGGCATATTCTGTCCGTTGGCTTTAATAAAAATATAAAGAAAAATATTTGATTTTAATTGACAGTCATTTGCAAATTATCTTTTTATTATATTTAGAGGCAGTTCACCGTTTATATGTTTTTACCCTTCAGCTATGTGGTAGGTATAGAGAACAAGTCCGTAAAAACTAAAAGTGCTAAAATAAACACGCGCGGCGGACTGACTGTAATTTAAAACCGGTTTCAATCTTTAATAACTTAGCCTTTGCTAAAGGGTTTCTTCCACATTCCTGGCAAGATAATTTTCTGTCGGTTGACGAGACTCGACTATAACGTGTCTGTTAAATACTTTGAAACCAGCTAGAATTATCTACTTAGCTCGTACGTGTCTAGTCAGTTACTTAATAGCCGGGTTTCGTGTTGCCTCCTATATGAATTCCGTTTCTTTGACTTACGTGCATGTCTAATTTGACGTTGCATCTTAACGTCGTTGTGTTCGCGTGTAACCATTATGATATTCTGTTCTCACAGAGTAGGTCCCCGTATAAAAAGAGCATTCCCAATTCTATCCGATAGCTGTATCTTTTTTTAGTTTCTATTATTTAATATATTTAAGTACCTTAACATTATATTGGAACATCTGAAATTATTTGTCTCAAAATTGTTTACAGAGATCGAACCTCTTTTAACGTAAGATGTACCTTTTTTACTTGAGCGACTTTTTGTTATAAAGCCTAAAAAACAGTATAAAGCCACAAAATAAAACCGCGATAAAATCAGCTTAAATAGTTTTATTTCAATGTCTAGTATTTGCGTAAATTATAGAAATAGTGTACGACCGAACTTTCGGTTTCTGCCCAGTTTCGGCAAAAAAAGGGTTCCAGCTTAGTTTCGACCTACAGCCGAAGCTGAATTCCAGAGATTTCACGCTGCGATCGAACATGCTCGAGGCACTGAGCTGCGAGCGCAAAATATCATTTTGAAAAACAGAAACCTCAAAATAAAATTTCTTTGCGTAATTTGGTGATTCCAAGTTTTGCAAATATTCAGTCTTCATTTTATTACGTAATTATTTTTATAGCCTAAAAACTTATTTCACTTGTGTAAGAACTCCTTGAACTGCCTCATCGTAATTTAATTTCGTTCTAACTTTTAGTATTAAGTTTGGAACAAGCTTTAGTTATGCACACTGTTGTATAGGTACGTAATTTTATTCAAGTATAGCAGTGTATTTAAAATATATAATTTCTCAATTGATCTCAACTCCCTTAACGTTACAGTTCAATTTCAAAACGCGTCCTCCATTAAAAATACGTAGATAATTATCATATCCAAAACTTAAGGTTACCATCAATTTTTCAGAAACTGTTTATAGTTGCAACAATCTATAAATTTACGACAACGGATTCTTTATCGTGTTAGTCATGTAATTTATTATTATTTTTTGATAATGCCAGCACGCTCGTTTATTTTTTAAGAATAATAGCTGACTTAACTTATATCTTAGTTGTTTTGTCTAAGATAAAATGATAATATTAGTGTTAAATTAACCTTGCAACAATGCAGTGGGAGCCGTTGTTACTGCGACTGTCGTTCCATTGTGTTTCCACCTCGCTGAATTGTCTCATCAAATTATTATGTCACAATTGTTGTCATCTAAAGGTTATGTACTGATATTATACGATATTGTAACTAGCTACAGGCGATCCGATTAACACACTATATCGTCAAAAAATAATCAATAAAAACACGAATAGGTATTTAAAAAATATTCATACGACAAATAACAATTATAATGTTCGTAAAAATAGGACGATGATAGAGAGAATATTTTTCACAAAGCGCAACATACTGGAAAGCACTATTTATTTAGCGAAAAGCTTTAGAGCTACGACAAAGAGAAGCAAATAATATTTTGAGCTTAAATGTTTTCAGTGGAACAGCGAACAATATTCAATTTTGTTCCACAAAGTGCCTTTGCAGTAACAAAGCTTCTAGTGGGGTGTATTTGTCACCTTAGCGTTTTATAAAATACGTCAAAGACAATTTGCAGTATACATTATATTACTAAACTCTCTCTACAATAAAGTATCCATGATCCTAAACTATGTACAATAATAGGTACTCAAAGATACTTAGACATTGGAATCTTAAGTTCAGACATTGGAAGAACTTTCTTGAATTAATTGTTGGTTCTTTTGTGTGTGGCTTGTGTGTGTACTTACAATGTGTTTTTATCTTTTCAGTTTGATCTCACTTCAGTCGCTGGAGCTAAGAGAAAATTTACTAAAGTCTCTACCCGAATCACTGAAAAATCTAACAAGATTACAAAGGTTGGATCTTGGGGACAATGACATTGAAGAACTGGTCAGTACCTTACTATTTTTCGATACGAAATGGTCTATTTGTTTCTAAATTAATTAATAATTTTACTCTCTTAATTATAGCCGGGTTTCATTGGTGAGCTGCCGGCGCTAGAAGAACTATGGTTGGACCACAACAAACTGCAGTATTTGCCTCCAGAAATCGGCAATTTGAAGGCTCTAATATGTTTAGATGTGAGTGAGAATAAACTTGAGAAAATTCCAGAAGAAATCGGGGGTCTTTGCTCCCTTACCGACTTGCATCTCTCCCAAAATATGTTGGAAACTGTACCTGATGGTATTGGAGATTTATGCAAGTTAGCTATACTGAAGTTGGACCAAAATAGATTACATACATTAAACGAAAATGTAGGAAGGTTAGTATATCGCGCTGTTTAAGATATATTTCATTTTGTTAGTTTATCTTGAGCTATTTATAACGCTAACGATTCCGTATTTTCTTCCAGGTGTACAAATCTACAAGAGCTTATATTAACGGAGAATTTTTTAATGGAGCTGCCTAAGTCTATAGGGAATCTCAATGAGCTGACTGTACTGAATGTAGATAGGAATACCTTGGCTGAAATACCGTTGGAGATCGGTAATATGACGTTACTTGGTGTGCTGTGCTTAAGGGATAATAAACTTACGAAATTACCGAACGAACTGGGCAATTGTAAATCGCTACATGTTTTGGATGTAAGCGGAAATAGGTGAGTTATATTATGACAATGAAATACGTTTGGCTACTGATTAGAAAAATATATTTCCTGAACCACATTTCCTTTGAGTATCTGTCATTTAATTGATTGATTTATTTCCTTTTGTGAAAGATTACCGATCTAATATTATGTTATGAAATATATTTCAGGTTACAGTACTTACCCTACACACTAGTGAACTTGGAACTGAAAGCGGTGTGGCTATCGGAGAATCAGGCGCAACCACTCCTGACCTTCCAAACGGATAGGGACGAAACAACAGGGGAAAATGTTCTAACATGCTTCTTGCTACCTCAGCTTAGTTATACACAACAACCAGGTATGAAAGGAATAGCATTATCACTGTATTGCTTTTGGTGTCCTGCTCGTAGTTATTGAACTTTTTAAGACTATCTCTGATGCGAGTGATTTGTGACGATATATTTTTTTTATAATCCTCGTTTGGAAATAGCCTCGTTTAGTTAATTTTGCAGCTAAACAAACTCCTCGTAAGTCACTCGTGGAGAGAGGTCTGTCCTCTTAATCAGGTTATTCATATAAACTTCATCTTTGCCTTTCAACACATTGTAATAGTTCTTTATTATGCTTACGAATCTTCTATTTTAAATGTATCAGAAGTTTTACTAAAAGTGGAATATTGTTTATTTTGCACATTAAACCGTTTTAATGTAACGTGTAGCTATTTAGTTTTTCAGTTTACTAAATTTTTACATGTTTTGTATGGTTTTACATAGATAATAGTTAGTACATAATGATAAGAAAATTGCAATGATAAGCAATTGTCATTATAACTTTACCAACATGACTTTGGAAAGAATGTTACTGCCATTGTATGTTTGCTTTTATATAAGCATTTTGGTATATACGTTATTGTCGTCTTTGCCTATGCTTTTCGTGCTTTTATTTAATTATGCAATCAGTAGGGACAGTTCACATAACATGGATACATAAAACTGATCAAAAAGGTTTCGTTTGCGTGTTGCCTTTCGATAGTGATATACCTAAGAAAACTATAATAATAATATCAATAATACCTTGTTTGCTCCGTGTTTGTGTTCATTCAAATGTAATAGTCAATTGGTCGCTATCACCGGTTGTGACCGAACCATTATGAATGTGTTTACGTACGTAACCAGGGTGTGCACACGCCATACAAATTAATATGGTATCAATAAATATAATGGGTCATTGTAAGCAATAACCTCATGAATTTGTCAATGATACAATTATTCATCAGCTATTAAGATATGGAGTAATTGCTCTATTCTAATCTTAAAAGTCTTTATTAATCGGTTGAACGTATCCAATGTTAGGTAATATTAATATGAAAGATTTGTGAACTGTCTCTACTAGCACTTGTTTTGTTTTTGCTGTGTAAATATACTAAATGCACTTGTCACACCACGAATAGAGCTGGAACACACGTCAGAGGTCGGCAGTGGACACTGGTTCAGGGAACACAGATTTAATTCACAATCGCAAGAGCTAGATAGAGTAAGAGGTAAGGTTTACAAAAGTATCACTCTAGAATACGATTTAGGACTATTGCGCGATAAGTATCTGCTAAATCGATTACGTCCATTTTATAGTAAAACTAGCTGCGAACCGCGGTGTTACCCGCTACATTTTTTCGGGATGAAAATAGCCTGTGTTAGTACAGGGCGTCAGCTACCTCCATATGAAATTCCATTAAAATCCATTCAGTAGTTTTTACGAAAGTGTAACAAACATCCATCCATACTCACAAACTATCGCGTTTGTAATATTAGTAGGGATATTTGGAATAAAATTCGACAATTATTGTACGAAAACTTTGTAAACTAGGTGCATAGTATTTTAAAAAGAAATATGAGTGTATGCGGTAAAAACGTGTATTTTTTATTCAAATATGATCGAAAAAATCCTCGCGCTAGTTTTACTATCGGATGGACGCGCGACGATCAAGGTTGAAACGAAGATACTCTATTATTATGTCAATTTTGCACTGTTATTTTTTATGACACAACACAATTCATGGTCATCATGCTACAGCACTGCACTGAATAGAACTGTAGTTTAGTATTTATTCACTGTTGTATTTTCATCAAACTGTTTTTATATTTTGATTTCAGTTTAAGTACATAAAACACAAGATACAATCATTAATCGATCATTGATATGATTTTACTAAACGTCTATTTTTCTGTACGTTATGTAAATGATTATATACATATTTATCATAGTTCCATTTTGCTTTAAATGTTTGTTTGTTTTGTGACGTATGTCGTTGTGTTGTGATTGTCCTTGGGCATTTGTTTTATGGTGTTACTAAGCGGGGACATTTGTCATTATTAATATTTTCAATGAATCTTCTTTGAAACCCTATTCTACGAATTGACGTCAATGAATTTTTGCAACTTAATTTCTTAGTAAAAAATGAACAAATTATATATTTTAGTTTGAAACATTTTACTAATACATTTGGTTCTGCAGAATCGAGCATATCTCGAGACCGTGACTCGGACAACGAGGACTGGGAACAGAAGGAAAATTCACGCACGCACTCCGTCAAGTTCACCGAAGACATGCCAGAAGTTAAAGAGGTGAGCTATTGCTGTTGTAACTTGTTCAAGACCAATAGGGGACGGTATACACACAGACGTAAAAAGAATTTTGACACTAGACACGCTTACAAACTTCGTTATAATGTACCTATATGCTTTCACAATGCTGGTATCACAATACGGGAGAGGTGGAGGAGGATATGTTCTTGGTTAAGGAATAATGTACGCGATACTTGCTCAAGGCACAGAGCTTATTCAGCGCTCAGTACAATACTTGTAGCATTAGAATAATTCCAGTATCCATTTAAATTATTTATACTTGAAAAGGATTTTACACGCTTATATTTAGCATGTTTTTGTTATGTGTATAATACAAAATCTTAAATATCGACTAATAAAGGTGTATTATAAAGTGGTGATAACAGATCGAAAAAAAAACAATCTATGTTTATATTCAGTATTATTACCTTACTCTTATATATCTCATATTTATTTATTCAATAAACTGATAAACTCCATTGCGTTTATCTTTTATTTTATTTGCATGTTTTATTTGGTTTACCTATGTCTCTAATTATTTACAACAATTAGCTAAATCGATAGTATTTTCAAAAGATACCACAAATAATGTATTTAAGTGTAATATATATTCTTGTGTATAATCATGTATATTATTAATTGTATTATCTCTTTACTGAATGTGTTTAATTTATTATATAATCGGTGTACTGATGTTCAATATCCCATGTCCCACGTAGAGCTTTATTGCTAGAGAAACTAGTCATGCCATGACTATACAAAAGCACCTGTAAATGCTTTAAAGGAATGAAAACAATTTATTCTGACCTCCATCTAATTGGCTCTTCTAGTTCAATTATTTTCTATTGTGCCTGTTTACGCATCACAGATTTAAAAAAACGTGTATGCTAATTATTTGTCTTGTTTAAGATGTAAATATGGGGTCTATTCTTTTGGGTAAAGGTTATTCATCAATTTAGTCATTCATATTATGTTATATTGTATATTCCAAGTAGGTAATTAAAATTATAGAACACACCTCGCAAATGATTATTTTTATTTATCTGTAATAACTTTGTATTTATTCAATGATCATCATGGGTCAACGTCACAATACGACAGCAACTTCAAATGATTGTAGAACCTCTTGGTGGTGAAGTGTTCCTGGAACAAATGTTTTGATTTTAAGGTTCCGTCGATTCAGGAGGAAAACGAGGACGCGACACCTTCTGAGTCGTTCTTCACACAACAGTCGATGCTAGCCTTCAGGCGGCCTATTAACGTAGTTCGCAAGCTAGTCACTACACAACGGAGGAGTTCCCTGCAACGACTCTCCTCCTCTATTACTAACCTCGCAGAGGTATGCGGCAAAGCGTCTCGGGTAGTGCATTCACAAAAATGGCAAATTATTACTATAATGTATAACAGTTCAGTTTGGTGAAAATGTACACAATACCGAGTTCTTTTACCAGAAAACACTTACCAAACCATATCAAATAATTTACCTAATGTGTTATTAAATTTTATTATAAATTTAACTTAGGAAATGATTCTGTAACATACACAAGAACAGATTGTTTACTTTCAGTGTAAATCTTATTTACCCAGAGTATACATAAACAATTGATTAAGATATCCGTAAATAACTGCTGCTTTGATATAGTTATTATGTTTGTGACATAACATGCAAGTTTACATTTTAATCATGTGAAATAATGCAATTTACGTACAGCTTCATTTATCTGAAACTGACTTTGAAGTAACTTTCACAAAACGATTTTTTAAATTATGATATATGTAAGTAAATAAATGTGAATATTAATTACTGTAATTAACCATCCTTTGACTCGTGGTGGAACCTGAAACATACACTTGACATTTGTTACACATATTGTGAATGCACTACCATCGAGTTGAGAATGCGCTGTCCGCCACTAAGCCTCATGCTCTATCAGTATTTAGATAATAGTTTTTTCTTTGGAAGTAGACTAATGTATAGATGAATAGTGTTGGTGTTGTTATTTGCAAGCCCATTCTATTTTTAAGCGCATTTTGACTTATTCACGGACTCAAATATTCAACACTGTTATGTAACACTAACCACACCTGTCGTCATATTATGGAAGAGCAGCCATCTTTGTTTTATCCCAAGTCACTTCCCAAAAAATCTTGAATGAAACAAAAATCACATCATGTTAATAACTATACCACCTGCTTTAAAACATTCCTCGACGTTTCCACACTGCGCACAATATTTGAACTGCACTTAAAGTAGATTAGCTTCACACTAATACACAGACGTCGTAGTGTCACGGAGGAGAGACTACGTGTGATATCATATCCTGTGAATAATTTCGTGTCGTCTCACATATTGCGACATTATGCGGTTAATAGGTTAAATGACAATTACATTATGCTTCAATTCTTCGGTCAGGTACATGAGCATTGCTGAATAAGACTTGTTCACAATTTGCCATAGAAGTAGGAATTTAATTTTTTTTCTTGTGATTATTTGTTTTAAGTACACGTTACGTTTCATTAAGCACTACTTTAACTGAAGTGTATTTATCATTAGATAAATATACAGCATAGGTACATGTTTTATTATTGAACACATGCTTGCTTCTTAGACTTCGTTTTATCTTTAGAAGCATAGATATATTTCCATGCATTTTGATTGACTTTAATTAATATAACTCGCAATAACCATTATAATCTTTACTATATTTTTTATTACAACACTTAAAAATATCTCACTGCTTTCTTTTAATAGGATGTCGTGATAATGCAAATGAGCAAATTTTATTAATTCATTTGCATGGGCATGTGATTTTTTCAATTATTATGGACGCTTTTTTGCAATGAATTTTATTCCACTTTAAATTATTTTATGTTACAATGTTCTAACTTTATTATATTTCCACAGACACCATTTGTTCGTCAAAATACACCTCACCCGAAAGACTTGAAGGCAAAAGCACAAAAGCTTCTAGCGGGACGATCACCGGACACGGCCAACACACAGGCCGCTAAACACGAAGCCCCTACTACCAACGGAATAACTATGTCACCGCCCGAACAAACTCAAGTGCCAGTGGAAACGATTGAAGTAAGTTAATGGACACTTTATGAGCAACTTCTTGTAGGATACATAATATAATGGAGCCAATAAACTTGGAAGTCATGTGTTTCGTTAAAATATATACATTGCGTTGCTTGTACTTAATTGCGACAGTTTATAACGGGAACTTTGAACAGAAGTAGGTGACTTGTTACTTCCAAGTTCCAATTAATGACTTCCTCGGGATGACAGACAGTAATACAGTTTAAAATTCTCTACCATTAATAATCCTTTTATACACTGACATTTATCGCTCACATAAATGTCACACTGTATTCATATAATATTGCAGTAACATTTTACGTACTTTCACTTTTAGTTTGTAATTCACTTGTTTATTTTACTTTATATAATGTAGCAGTATTTTACATTCCGTACTCACATGAATACTTTTTGAGTTCCAAAACATATCGCAGAATGTTGTATTTTTTTGTAATTTCTTCTTTTTCCAAATGTAGATAAATATAACTTCTTTTTATGGTTATCTCACAGGCAGTACACACAACGCAGCCTGTTCCCGAATCGACGAAGGATGACGATAGCGACACCCAAACGGCTGCCGATCGAGAATCGTCCGAAGGAGAAAATGATGAAAATGACGATTCCGACGAACTTGAGGTAAGGGACATTCTTAGTCAACCTTAATCCTTCATGGAATCTACTCCTTAAATACTATCTAAACTTGAGCCTTAAGACAAAGTCACTTTACAAGCGAAGAAAGCGTATTGTGTTCTACATATGAAGAAAAGGCACTTTAAAACAATTACTATAGGTTTTCCTTCTTTATTAAAGCTCTTATGCATCATATTTAACAGATATTATAAACATAAAAATCTGTTAAAAAAGTCACCTTTTGATTCTCTGATAAAATGAACCAACCGACAAGTTAAAATTTTATTTGGGGCAAAATATTCAAGTTTACCTGCTGCTTTGAATTAACACGTAAAGTAGAAGTTAACTCTCCTTATATATGCTTTTAATAGAAGTAAAGGACTATCTAATAATATAGAATTAACACCTGTTGATACTTCTAAAATAACATTTAATAACTTCTCTGGAAATTGGTAGATTGATAATATTTAATTCGTTTACAAATACTTCAAGTTTGTAAGAAATCTCTTATGTATAGATTTTGTATGTAACAATATATGCAAATGAAAAACATGTGTTTAGGTAAAATATTTTAAATTATTTTTTTGTCTATAGAAGATATTACAACTATAATGCACTCATAGAAAGGGTTCCATGAGTCGTGTTGTAGTGACTCTTTAGACAAACACATTATTTTCATGAGCATAGTACTTTTATTTTAATATTCCACATTTACACTGGGACACCAATATTAGTACAGTCACACCCCGACGTTATTTACTCAAAAAATATACTCTACTGAAACTGGTCTCCTGCGAAACGCGTCACAAGACGGTCGTAGAACTATAAATCACATTAGTGCGTCACTAGAATTGATTTGATGAAAGAATCGATAAACTAGGTCGACTTTGAAACTCGAGGAGTTATCGGTCAATAATTCAGTCGTTGATAAATGCATATACATCACTTTTTTTAATTAACGTTTTGAAAACTGAAATGAAAACGTAATTGTGTGTAAGGTAAATGCAGTAAACTTATAATTTAAGGAGTATTATAACTTGGCGGTTAATGTCATATTTATAAACTCTATTCCATTTGATTATGGTGAGTAGTGGCTACTAAGACATTGTGGAAATAGGCCTTGTGTGATTCACTCAATTTTTGTGGGGTTCATAATATGCGTCTGGTAACTGGTATACATATTGGCCTTTCAAATTGTGGAAGAGGAAGCGACATAATGGAGTGCCTTTCTTGCTTATTTCGGGGTATGACTGTATGGTATATGTATACACGGGTGTGTGCGTTGGTGGTGGTGCGGGTAGCGTCCGCGGCGAGTGGCGTGGCGTGCTACTGTTGAGGAGCGCGGCGGCACCGTTCAGGCTGGCCGGCTGCACCGCCGTGACACACCCCACCACCTCAAGAACAAACGCGTCAATCAGATCGACGCAAGGCGTGCGCGAGACCTTATTGCGCAGGTGCTGCTACCGTCTTCCTAATGCATATGATACTTATACTTTAAACCTGTTAACTCTATTTGTAATCCTTGTCAATCCAATTTGTAAATCTGTAATCAATATTTAAAAACATGTACATTGTATTTAAATTTTTAATATACCTGTAACAGAAGCCTTAACTTAAAAATAAGAAAAGGTGTTGAAGAAAATTTAATGAGTACTTTTATTTAATTGGATGGACAACCTGTGTAGTATTGCTTGGTTAAATGGTGCTGGTGGTACATAATAAGGTCACACCTGTTAACATAGATAGACCATCTACATACTTTCCTAGAAAACAAGACGTTTTATGTTATAATTATTGAGTTTTATGCTAACAGGGATGATTTTTCTATTATAGCTGGTCTCCAAATATACTTTTGAAGTCCAGTGTACCAAATGGGATAGTATTCTGAATGTGTAATCTTTAACAATAATAAACACTTAACAAAGTATATATGCATGTTAACTATATCAGGATTTATTTATTCTATTGGGTGTAAAACCAATGTTCATGCAGTGGAATCTAAACAAAATTTGTGTGTTTGTGTGTCCTGATGATAATATTAGAATTTTGCATCATTCATAGTAAGTGTATTGATGTTTGATCATCCTCGACCTTCATTCTAATTAGATTCACGATGCTGTGTAAATTTATTCATTCATGCATGATATTTACTATGTTTAAGTATAAACTATATTCGTGAATGTTGTATTTCATTTTGACAGTTGACCTACACACATTTGTATGTATGTTTGGTATAAAAGTAAGTAAAATATCGCTAAGGAAATATTTACTGTTCGTCCATGTTTGGCAATGTTAGAGTTTATTTGCGAGATGTAGCTTTGTTTGTGATAGTAACTGTGTCATTCCAACTCTACCATTACAGCTAGATTAACTGACTTACTAAATACAGGTCGTGGCGTTAAACAAATCGAATCCTACAATGCAATAAGATTTTTTCTATTGGAAAAACTAAATTAAGTAGATAAATTCTTCTATTAAAATGTCTGAATGTTAATTTAGAAATTTAAATAGAAGTATTTAGGGAATAAGGAGAGATCGGGACGTTTTCAGGATATTATTAAATATATAATTTCTTAATTTGGATGTCCATTTAGCATGATGATTTATTAATCATATTCAGTACAACTACTACTATAAATTTCTAGCCTCAGTAATAACTAGGCGCTATTAAGTAGGTATCAACTATTGTCTAAGTGAAAAATATATTTGCGGTTCCCAATCTAGGGCTCCACCCAAGATATTAAGAACCAAGGTCGTGATTGCCAATCCACGAAACATTGAAACAAATAGATAGATACAGGCATTTAAGATAATTCGCGTCTGATATCAATTTTATTTTGGAAGATAATAATTTCGAAGTGACAAGATAATAGTTATACTAACATCCTTTATAATATATACCGTTACAAACATTTGGGCTATCAAAGATGTGAAAGAGTCCGTCGTTCATGACCGGCTTTGTTCAATCTTGCCGGCTTTATGCCATTTTAGCCATTGATTAGGCTGCGTAAAGTTTAATCAAGAGCGTTTAAATTATAATATAGAACCGTGTCTTTCATATTTGCGATTATACTATCAGAATAGAACGTTGAGATCGTTTAAGACCATTTTCTTAAATATGTTTTTCACAAACTGGATTTCCTTAAAATAAATAAGTTAGTCAATATATCGAACTAGTGTATACATACCCTTTTTAATCGGACATCTACTTAGTTGTATGTGAAAAAGTCTATTTGATAAAGTTGTATGGCAAAAGAGTTGATAGTATGCATACGTTAGACCTGATTCTTTAATAAATTACACGCGATAAATAAGTTACTGAATTTAAAAATAAATTGTTACTATTACCTTGCCTGTTAATTATGCCATGAGCTAAAAAGAGAGTTGTCTTGTTTCTCTACATTAAACATAATTCAGTTAGCATATGATGATATTTTTTGTATAGACGATGTATCGTATAAATGATCGTTCATCAATTAAATACAGTGCTATCGTGCAATCGTGCTGCGCATCACAATGGCATCTAAATTGCGGACTATACAATAACGCGAAAGGGTAAAAGCTGACGCACGGTCCGCGTCGAAATTTCTTGTTCACCAGAGAATAGCAGAAACAATAGCGTCGTGAGATCTCTTTCGCATCGCACTCGTACTCTGTGATGTGAACTAATATCATAAAACGATCACCAGACCGACTA
Organism: Abrostola triplasia; assembly: GCA_946251915.1. Taxonomy (NCBI): domain Eukaryota; kingdom Metazoa; phylum Arthropoda; class Insecta; order Lepidoptera; family Noctuidae; genus Abrostola; species Abrostola triplasia. Next base: position 6,243,197 of record OX276430.1, read on the forward strand.
TTCACACTTCACTTACCTATATTTAATAATTACAAATTTTTGTTACAAACATTAGTGATAATATCTAAGTAAAGTATCTCATCATAAGCGTGTAAATAATGGTAAATCTCCCGCTAAATCGCTTCGTTTCTGTAACTACGACCCAACCGTGGGTAATTGTTGGAATACCGCGGCTGTTACGGGCTGATGCGCGCGGGCCCTCGACCACAACGCTCTCGGTAGACCCTCCGCGAGGCTCGCAGAAATGAGTGCCTTCCACTGTGCCGCTTGTAACAATGCTTCGTGTACCGCGATTAATCGATAAGTGAAGTGCCACTTTCTCAATACAAGTGTAGTGTTAAATAAATCAGCAACAAACATCGGGTAATTTCTAAAGTGCGCCTTATCAGTATATATTAAAATGAGGTGCTTGAAAGCGGCAGGAGGATGGCTCGCCCGGGTGAGATGCGTATGCAAGATAGAAAGACATTTAGCGAAAGATTTCAATTTAGATTCGACTGCATTTTGTTTGGCTTGCTTCGCTTGTGTATTGTCGTGTCACGATCATACCATTTCACTGGCATGTAGTGTAATGCGACATTTAAGTCATTTCCTTACTAGCTGTAATCTGTGTGGCTTTTGTCTTCTGGTTTTGCCTGTTTATGTTATCCCTTATTGGAATAAGCGCATGTATAAAGTATTCAGAATATATTTGTTTGCAGGCAATTAAAAAACGAGAACAATCGGAAGAGCCGAAGACTGACGATGAAGAGACCGCTGAAGATGTCCATGATGGTAAGTTTAAAAATAGATTGTTATATTTTAGATTAAATGTAGTTAATTAAGTGATATTACTTTTCGATCTTAAGCGCTGCACGATCTGCCTGTGAGATATTCGATAGTTGCGACATTATTTCACACGTTCGTGACCATAGTCTGTCGTCTTGCGATCACGAATGTGAACCGCGCGGTGCCCGTCTGTCACTCTCGCGTCACACACAAACGCACCGTCCCGCCATTATTTTTATGTGGGAATCATCTACGTCTATATAACTTTCCAACTCGAAAACGTGCGTTCGGTAATTGTCATTTAACTTTAGTATTTTAAGTTATCATTAAGCAATGCAATAGAGCGCAAAGCGCTTGTTTCATGTTTTGGGACGTGACTCATTTTACACCTCATCTTCATGTACAATGAATGAAGCAACATACAAGTAATACGCAATGTTAGCGTTGTATAAAATCGGTATCGCTACGTTATCAGCTTATCTCCTACACTCGGCATGCCATTTCGTTCCGTTGAGCGAAGCCCCGCAGTGTTTCGCTTACTTGTGTCGAGTTTGTAGCTGAATCAACCTCCTTGTTCAGTGAAAATTAATAACAGAGTGTTCTAGTCGCGTGACATACTTCAAAGTAACGATACAGAATTCGTGATCTGTGCCAAAATTTTGTGATACCTGCATTAGGCATTGTATGAGTCATAACAACGGGTTGATCAGGTTCAACACATAAAACTGTTTCTGTTGACGCAAGCCGTTTTAAAATACTAACGCCTTAGCTTGTGTATACAGTTTAAAAAAACAAGTGCCAGTTTTCATTTTATAGTGATAACGTAATTTAATAACTGTGTTCATTAATGGTTTGACGTGTTACAGTTGTTGATTCAATCTTGAGTTCCTATATTATAAGCATTATCTATTCCGCACGTTTACCTGTATGATATTCTAGAAACCAGTGTTAATATGTTCGAGCAATGTATGAAGGTCAAGCTGTGTTATTGTTACATCGTTACACATATATGCGTCACTTGAAAAATCTAAGTTTTGTGTTTTTGTTTCGTAAATATCACTTCACGGTAATACGTTTTGCTCCATTTACTTTAAAATTGCTGGTTGTATGCCCTGTACTTACAAGCATTAACACACGTACCGACTTTCCCTGGGTCTTACTTCAATAGGAGAACTACTACCTATATTTTTTCATTTTTATTAAACTGACTATTCCCCATTCTTTAAAGCCACCGTTGTGTAGGTACTATGGTCCCATTTCACCTATAATAGCATTAGGTCCAAGTAACAAGCTTAAACAGTCGAATCTAGGGCAGAGTCCGTGGTCATTTACCATCGATAGTCGTTAATTTGGACATTATCCTACAGTTTAAAACTGATATCTTAATTTCGGTTGTCCTGTGTAAACAATTAACAAGTTGTTGAATTAAGCACAGCCGAGCACTGCGCTTCAACACACAGTTGATAATAGTCTGTTTATTTTACAAACAGTACAAGTTCCCTAACACCTTGCTGTGTCGTGTTTAAACACATACATTACATTCTCATCGAGTTAGATTCCACGCCAGATTTTGGGGTTGTTGTTTTTTTTTAGATTGAAACTAGAGTTATACTACAGTAGACAGTACTGAGTTGGATATTTTCTTACTTTGTAATCTAAGACCAAATATTTTTTTTTAAATAACTTAATTTAGTATGTACGTAGACATAACGAAGTAAGTGTCTAATGTATTTAAAATCGGTGACACATATACACACATGTTCCATAGTAAAGTAGTTGGATGTATCCAAAACAATGTGCTACAGCTCTAACCTTGACCCAGTGTCCGTATTTTCCTTAACCATACTCAAGGCATTTCTTCCAAGTTAACTACTACCTATCGTGCTTCACGTTTTTCACGTGTTTGGCATACTAAACCAATAAAAATACATCTTACATTAGCAAACAATAACTTGACTAAGGTTGTGTAGAAGGTGTTATGTGCCTCTAGGGTATCTGTACATGTTTATTGATACGAGTTATTGAACTGACGACACTATCTTATCAGTTATAATAATAAATTACTCGATCGAAACTCATTGTCAGTCGTAGCTGAATACACTTTGGTAGAAGTCGTTTAGTGTGTTAACTAATAACAAAATAAATATATTGGTTTAAAATTTCTTGCAAATTCTTATAAATAACTGACAAGAAAATTCCTTCTAATTGGTTAAAATCTCGCAAGTGAAAACGTTCAATCTTTCCTTGGTTATTTATTAAAACGGATTTACTTCGTCTGCGGATATTGCATGTCTAGAAGTTGTTTATCAAGCAACAGCGATGTTCGTACATCTAATTTAGCAATTATTTATACTTCTAATCATGGTTTCCTATTTGTTTAGACTGTCTCCTTAGTAGTTAATTTTGAGTGAAGTAAAGTGCACGATAGGAAATCTAAATGTTTCATTTCCGATTAATTGTAAATGCTCTGTATCTGTAGTGCAGTTGTGACATAATAATTACATCTAACCGTCTAGTGGTCGCTTTGATTGATAGGGTAAATGTTTACTAATCGTTAAATGCATCTACAAATTTTCTCTTTTCGTTTTTTTATTGTTCTCCTTTGTCTATACGTCAAATCGCCACGAAACTGACAGTACCTTTGTCGAAAAGTCGTGTCGATGTTTCGTCCAAACTATTTTAACCTCAATTAACTTCAACAACGACGGTCTTGTTCTCGGGCTAGTGGTCATTTACTTATACATTGCCGATCATTACTCATCGTTCATGATTGTACCTTGTAAGTGCAATTTACTTTCTTTAGCGTGATAAGTTACTTCGTTGTATAACACTGTACACTATAATTAATTTGTTACAATATCTGACAGCGTTTCTAATATGAACACATGTAACAACAAATTGTGATTTTAAAGGAGTGTTGTGGTACAAAAGTGAGAGTTTAACAAAAGCATAATGAAAGACAAGAAAAGACTTGAAGTGACATTAAGCGTACGTGGTGACGGTTCCTTAAGTAGAAACAATGTCAGGAGCAGCACTAGAAGTAACCGCAGCAATTCAAGTAACAATAGCAGCACGCTGCCCGTAAGCGAAATATTCGCTACTGACCGTTTCTCTGCACCGTATAATAGATCCTTCGATATACTCGACAAGTACCGCAGGCAACCGAATCAATATGGATATCCAGCTCAGAGTTTGCAAGCGTTAAATCAGTACGAACAACCTTCAAATAACGGTTATGGCATTAGGGCTAGGAACAACCCGTATATTGATTACACAGACTCGACGAAGCCATATCGTTACCAGCCACAGCAGCTGCATAACGACGGTACAGGACCGTATCAGTATCAGCGTGTGTATAATGATCCATCAATTCGATTAAATGGATCTTTGCCACGATCAGTTAGTCGCAACGAACAGTATAGGGGCAGTCCAATGTATAATGATCAGCCAGTTAGATTGGACGAACCGTTACCTCGATCAATAAGTCGCCATGATGAGCGAAGGGAAAATCAGATCTATGGCGATCAACCAGTTCGATTGCACGGAACGTTACCACGATCAGTCAGCCGACAGGATGGGCAAAGGGGCGACCCAATGTATAATGATCCTACGATTCGTCTGCATGGAACATTGCCACGAACTGTCAACCGTCAAGTTCAGCAAAATGACAGTCCTATTTATCCAAATAGTCCTTACACGTTGCCAGCTAAATATGGACCTAGACGAGTACGGATCAGTGAACTGGAGCCTATTATTCATGGATATGGTGCGTATAATCTAAATATTACCACTTTATCATCAGCAAGTAGAAGTCTAGTGCTTGACAAAATTCTACACGTAAAAAATATGTGTTTACAGTTTAAGCTCCTTACACATAAAATATTATCAGTTTTATAAAACGTGCTGACATAATATATAGTGTCTTCATTTTATTATATTTTTTATATTAAAGACTCAAAAGTTTAATGAAATTTTACTTTTGGTTTTGAGAACTTATTCTAATGATATTTTATGGGTACGTAAAATACACTTAGTACAGTCAACTCTGAAGAGAAATCCAAGGTAGAAAGTCGTTTTGAATAGAAACTAATCTAGTCGTTAACCCGCAATATATCACGTTGTATCAAGGTATAGCTACCATAAAATATTCTGCTTTCAGCTTAACCACCATAGTCTTTTGAATACTTAGTATCGATATTCTAACTACCCATTAAGCTCACTGCGAACCAGTTAATCTTAACTAGTTTGCAACAATTAAATTCAGCCGGGTTATTTATAACTTATTCAGATTTCTACCAACCGATTAAGTTACGCAGTTAAGAAGAACCTACACCCACCTTTAAGTTACACTTTGATTAGGTATTAGGACAAAGAGCTTTCATTTTAATTGTTATAATGTCATGTCAAACAACACCTCGACATTTCTATATATAAACAAAGGTTTATTATGCGTGTGTGCGTAAATAGGACGACATCTGGGCCAACCCTCCCGAGGGACGGACAACAATAGCTGCAGCAGGGCACTCTCCCCGCGTTTACTGGTGCGCTCTAATGAGCCAGACCGTTGTGTTGCCTGCCTCTTGTATCAGTACTTCACATGCCTCTACGATACGTACTCACATTAAAATTCAGTGGTGTTTTAAAGTAATTAATCAGATATTTTTTGTAATATGGCACTCACAAAGTCGGCAGTTCGTGGCATCATGTGTTCCATCATGGAGTTTACGTTCAAAGCAAGTAAGATGATAGCGTTTACTAGATTTACTTACAAGTTGATTTGTTGGACCTAATGTGCTGATTTTAAAAATTTAGACATTGAGACCTTTTTATAATCTTCTTAAATCTTAAATAGTTAATAAAGCTCGTAACTTAAGCTGAGTTTTACATATAGTACCTTATACGAAGAAAAAAACGGTACTGTTCGCATTGATATTCGCGTGTCACCATTTACACAAAAGCATCACTGGTTCTGTTAGGAGGTCGACGATATTTTATTGTATTTTATGTGTTACTAGACTTTACCTAAATAAGTTTTAGAGATACCTTTCTATTACTTGAACAATATGAAATAGAAGACATAAAGAAAAAGATTAGATGTCGAATTATCTTGTCATATTACAATATCTTGAGACTTACCTACAATGCTTCGTTTGTGTATGCCAACTTGCAGGATTGGCTTATTTGAAAGTCAACGCTCGGATCTTTTCTTCGCGTTCTTTTTGCAGTTTATTTAGATACGGTCTTTATGTAATAGACTGTTACAGTATAAAACATAATAATAAATGGTTCATAAACCATAATTTACATCTCTTGTGTAATGGCTGGCGATATCGGATAGAAAGTACAATAGATACATGCAGTCTATAAAATTGAGGTTGTTTGACCCTAACAAATAATAACGGATGAGCTTTCGATGCGAAGCGAGCACAGTGGAAGAGGCGGTGTGGTGCTAGGCAGGACTGCGCGACGCGCGTGCCTGAACCGAGTTCGTGCACCGATGCCTGATAGAAAAGGAGAAGAGCACGATTGACACTCGTGAACTTACGACTTTACTAAAAATAACATTGTATTCGATTTTACTAGCTATACTGTTACTTTGAATATAAAACAAACAATAATAACATTTGATTGATTCTTAAATCGTTGATGACGTCGTTTATCATAGACCTTGGATAAACGAAGATGGAAATAGTTGTAAAGAGATTATCATCGGACGTAAATAAACCATATAAAATAGTGAGTCATGTGGATATGACTAGGAATGTGATTGAGTAATAAAAAAAAGTATTATTACAAAGCAAGGGATCTATCAAGTCACGTCATACCAACGTAAATTACCGTGTTTTACTTTCGAAACTCAATAAATAAATGTCATAGATTGTAATTTGGTACATGTTATTATAATGAAAGATACAAAACACCTTTCTCTGAAATAGTAATTACTGTAGGTAGTGCACTTACGTTGTTCTTTTGCATTATCAATCTTCGTGCATTCGCGTCTTATTCAACGCCGTGAAAGTCCTTGTTATTGTATATGCTGGCCCCGTGAACTTGTTAATTATTATTGTTGTAACAATGCCATTTAAACATACGTAACCCTTTTCGATTTCTCTCTCTATAAATCTCCTATGTTAGGATACGATACTCGACGCAACACTTGACGTTGGTATTTTATCATGTACTAACTTAATCTTATCAACACTTTTGTATTTTAAGGACGTCTGTTTATATCGATGAGCATGTGAACGTTGTTATTTTTATGACTGCTGTATGTATTTTACATCGGGAATTTGGACCGCAGGGTCTATATAAGTAGAGATACCTTTTACGCATACAATTGGCAATATGCACAGGAAACCGTGTGTTGCGGTTAACATCCGTGCCGCGGGCGCAGATCTCGAAAGTGAACCTGTGAAATGAGTTATTGAAGCGCATCAATAACATGATACCCTGTGAACACATGATCCCCTATCAGTAATACTTAAATTAACTTTTGTTCTATTTATTGCTTTTCGCTCGAATTTGTGATGTTTTTTATTTGACTTACTTTAAAACCTTTTTTATTCCGATAGGTAACACTAATTTTAAATAATATTAAAGGGTTAAAAGACATTACAAAATGCAAATTTATGTAAAATTCTATCATATCTAACTGAGTTGTGTTATTTTAAAGTGAGGTCGGCGCAATACTTTTCACGGATTAACACGTTTTATCGTCAAATCCACCTACGGAGAAACAGTATCAAATTCTTACAGAGCTATGTCACCATGACCGTTACTTGAAACGTAGACGCATAAACGTTCGGTGAGAAAATTGTCCTTTCGAGAACGAGTTTGTTAGCGCTATATTAAGTAGGTCTGAACGTCCATTACATCTGACAGTGACGCGTGCCGTATCTAATTGGCATCCTTGCATACATTAATTCACCCTGCAAGGTGTGCACTGCCTATAGTAAGTAGATCACCGGTTGGACTGCTTTTCGAAAGCTGAAGTCCTGTATAATAATCTACAGTTAAACTGAAAGCCATATCCCGACTGCTACACGATTTCTAATTTTCTCCGATACCTGGTGGTAATATTATACCGCTTCATAGTGTAATTAACTATCATCTTATCGTATTTTATGTCATTAAGATAATATTAGACGCCAGTAGCTAAAATTGTTTTAGTCGTTAATACGCTCTGGCGGCTGCATTGTTTACCTTAATTTTAAGAGTCAATAGTACTAATTTTGTTTTTAACATAATAAAGCAATGTAATTCTAGTGATGCTTTTCAAACCACGCGGACTACAAATAACTCCTCCTACTTTTAATTTCCTGAAAACCACATGCGTTGACAAATGTTCGGTACAAAATAATAATTGTATGTTTGTAATGAAAGTAAGAAGAGCTTGCTTACAAACATGTTTAAAAGTTTAATAAAAATAATTTAGTATGATGTTCAACGAAATCAGGGTCAATGTCGAATTCGTTTTAATTGGCCGATTACGTCTGTGTATTTTTATATAACTCTACCGTTACATAAGTAAAGGAATTAGAAGCTGACCTTTGCATATAAATTATGCAGACATAGATATATAAATTCTTTCTTTCACATAATGTCACTGTTAATGAAATAATTGCTTTATAATTAGGCATAATATTTTCTAAAGTCATCTTCTGTTTTCATAAATATCTTCTGCTACAAAAAGTTTGAAAATGGGCAATGAATTTGTGATAGTCCTAAATACATATTATAAGTACAGCAGTGATAATGGTAATAATAAGTAGGTATACAATCGATCAAATCAATACGTACCTGCTTTTATAGAATCGAAAGTGTTGGTAACGAGATCGGATGTAGATGCGATCGATCAGTACAGATAATGGGTAGGTAACGCTAGGGTAAAAATAAAGGAATCGGTATGCGCCAGGTTGAGACTTTCTATTTTTAATCGGGCGGAGAGGTCGCGGGCGCGGGCGCGGGCGCCGGCGCCACAGCCTCCGCCACATCTCTTGGTGGTTGCGCGCGCGCATTCCGTCATCGCATGCGCCCCGGGCTGCGCGCACTACACGCGTTGTTAAGTTCCAGTTCGGTGTTCACGATTTGTTTGTTTTGATTTGCCGCACCAAATCTAGAGCCGGTTACAAGCACAGAAACAACATTTGATCTACATTTTAGATTAAGTTGAATAACGTAACATTGATACAACTTATTTAATAATCAAATTGGACAATGACCTAGTCGGAATGCATTAGGGCGAATAGCCGGCCGGTGCTTCGGTTTGATTGACGTACGATACTAACCAGATAGTATCGTAACGTGAGCCGGTAAATCAACCTCCGCCCACGGACATAACCGCCCCTATTCAGGAAGTAAGACAGGACTAGTTTAAAACGAGGAAATGGGTGTGATCAGGAGGAAAAAGCGTAAGTTTACTTTCTCTTCAATTCGAAATTCGTGTCCTTATGTAACAAAATTCGTAAGTACCTTTTGCAATTTATTGTTGGATGAAAGTAGTGCAAATCAGGTTTTGTTAAAAAGTCGTCACAATAATGTACAATCCTTTTTTCGTAAATCCAAAATAAAGCCTCTGTTGTGTGATTTACCAAATGTTTTATTCTGCATTGTTATGTTTTGTTGAAATATACATTCAGGGACAAAACGTATAGATCTAGTAACAGTTTATTTTGTTATGGTTATGGAAATGCGCTTGGGGAACGGATATCGTGCTCTATAATATTCTGCGACAAGCGAGTCAAGGTTCATCATTGTTTTTTTTAGAAAATACATTCACATTGTAGGTATGGGAATTTCTAATGAAAGATGACTAATTAACTACGTAATTTATTGTGGGAGACATTTCAGAAGCCTTACAATTTTGTTTTAACGATTACTTTTTAATAATTTCTAATAAATTCATGTAACAGTTGTCAAAAAAAACTTATGTTTAAAATTATAATAAAACACTTATTAGCAAATAAGTACAAGCAACTTGCTATATAGGTATATCTGTTAGCATTGAACACCTACCCAGTAACGATATAAGGTATCCTAGACACGGTTAGGTTTATAGTGACATCTGTATAGTATATATACAATACGCTAGTAAAGTTAAATGATAAATAGCTATTTGGAACGTATAGGTCATTAAAATATTGTTGTGTTTTTACACGGCAAGTTATTAAATAACTAGACATAGGTACGCAATAAACATAAAAAACTGTACATAGTGTAAGTACCGAATGTTGGTAGTTAAATTTAACGATGTGTTTCTTATACATTACTGATTTGCAACAGCTTAATTGTAATATTATTTACTCATATTGCTTTATTCAAATTTCGACATGGACAGATAATCTCTATCAATAAAACAGCTTTGATCATTGCACAGCAATTGCGTATTAATCTATGCAAGACGTATTCTCTTAATGTTTACGTCCATAATATGCACTTGATCCTCGTCGATGCAGACCGCAACACAATGCGCGTATTATTACAGCGCACTTGCACTCAATAACGTTTGAACGCTTACCGCTTCTGTTCAATAGGCCATACGTAACATATTTTACGTGCTTTGTAAATACTCTAGTGTGAAGGTGTAAACAGTAGTAATAGTTACGTTATGCGGTCATCGTTCACGTATTCGGGTGGGTCTGGTCATGAGTATTACTTGAGTACCTATTTCGTAACTGCGTAGTAAGAAACCCAATATAAAGATCTCTTGTCATTGGACATTTGTGTGAATAAGTTACCTACTCTTTGCGTACCTTCGATTGATGGATGACCTTTATAGACTTTGTCATCATCTTTAAAAATAACTTAATATGAAATGGTGTAAAGGTTAACTGATTTGTTGCTACGATTTTAAACTTCGCCTACGTCATTCTTAACGATCCCTTACAGTGTACAAAACATTATCTTTGTGCCTTACTTTCATACGGCGTTTACACTATAATTATGTATTTTTCGTGTAAATTGTTGGTCTGAGCTAAAATTATCTTTCATAACTGTGATTAGTACTTGCAGTTCGCACTCGAATCGTTGTTACCGTACTCTGCTCACAGACGGCTTTCAAAACAAGAGCACCCTTACTATTTCCATTCCCCAGTCTAAACATCGTTATATTTAACTTTTTCTAATTAAGAGAGAGCCTCTTACGTCCTATTGGGCTCTTATAAATATTTTTGTTATATTTTGTCTAGAAAATGTTTTGTTTTAAGGCTAGCCAAAATTAAAAATACTTTTCATTTAGGTTTTCTATGGAGACCGATTTCTGCCCTGTAATATAATTAATCACTGGGATTGACACATTTATTGGAACTACTATTTTTATAGCGACATAATTACTTTTATAACCATTAGACTAACTGAGTAACGAGTAGGTATACATATTATATCTAATGGTGATAAATGAGTAAGTTGTTATTATTTTATTGATCAGCATTAAATACTGCTCATATGAATCCCGTTATAATATAAGTATGAGAAAATTGCGAATGTGAATAAGTAGACTTTAAAAATGCTGTACGTAATAGTGCTTTACCGTTGCACATGATGTATGTTTGAAGTTATTCGTTTAGTGGATTTACGGCGTAATGATCGCGGGCGCCCGGTGGCGCAGGCTGCAAGTGTTTACACCCATTACGCGAACATGGGCCTACTACCGCCATTAAATCAAATTGCCACTCTTAATTTTACATTAACGGACCGCTACAAGCCCATACCTTAGGATCTATTCCTGTTATCAAACCTGTAATTTCCTACATTGCTTTAATCTTTTTAAGTTTCCATTCTGTGTTCAAGTGCAGCAGTAGCCAACAAAAAGTGCATTCGCTACACACTTGATGAAAATTGCTTTACTGCTTTTACTTAAATTACTTTCATAAAGTACTAGTAGCAATTATTTATTAGTTACATGCTTTTTCGTTAAATTACTTACAGAATCATTTCACAACATTGACTTTCACCTGTCCGTTACATTTAGATTGGAACTAAATTACCATCATTCCTAGAAAAGAGCATTTTCCAATAAGACTACTGTAAAATGAGAGTCACGAATCCCTCTGTAAACTATCACGACTTGTACTGGGATACAATAGTTGTGTAGTTATACTATTAAGCTTATCCGGGGGTGAAAGTATCGCAACTGATTGGCTATTGTGATGCACAAGACAGGACGCGGAGCCGACCATTCTGGATCATGATTTCACTGTGGTCCATTCATTCGTCTCGACATGTTGATTGTCGTGTGAACGTTACAGACTGACGCGCGATCATTTATTCAATTCCATACAGTTTGCATTGAAGATCTGTGGAATTAGAAATCCGGTTGCGTAGAAACGTATCATCAATAATTGTCACTGCGCGCTGTTGCTGGGTCTTCGGAATGAAACATTTCTCATCTAGCGGTATCAGACTTGACATTTTGTAACCGATAGTTCACATTCGTGTCGGTCGCGAGCGCAGGTTATACACACGTAATGTCTATGTCGTGACGGTTTATTTTTGTGTTCATGATCGTTGCAACGCTGACCTTGTCCACATACATCACATTGCATACAGCCCGTTGTTCCTATTCACACAAGGGTCAATAATTAGTGCAGTGCCGGCACTTTTAAACGCCCACCATCCTATTAGCTCAAAAAGACCTTGTTAGAGCAATTTATTTTCTGTGAGTTTAGAGCCAAGTGTCCTGCTCATCTTTGCCTACTATTATAATTACTGTAACCTGACAATTAACTCAATTAGTCCATGCATAATATATGTAATTATTCTCACAAATATCCATTTCCATATGTATGCTTGACCTTACACTTGTTGACAATAGATACTATTGCGCTGGTGGCGGAACTCAGTAGTCCGAAACAATGCGCATTACACAAGAAATATGTTTCAGATAACGTTTGTTTTATCGTTATGAAATAATTAATATTGAATAACATTTGTCATTGAAATTTAGGTACGGACTTACCTACATATACTCATTTATATTATCGAGTCAAAATTCAGTAATGACATAAAAATGCAGATAAATTAAATAAAGGATTTAACAATGATAAGCATAATTATTATTGATGGATGATATAATTATTTCAATTCCTGCAATAATTGTATTTGAACGATAATTTTTGTAAACATTATCATGAAAACATAATCTAAGACCTTGTACCTGTTAGTACTGGTGATGGGTGTGACCTAATCCTTTAGTTCCTGAATAACGTTCTTGTTTTATACAATAAATTTAACTGTGGTTTTTATATTATTAGGTGAATCCGTATCAGAAAGAGCTGAGAGTGAAGTGCGTGTAGTGAACGATCAGCGATGCATCGAAGTCCGCATCGCGCGCACAGCCGGCGGGCTGGGGTTGAGCATAGCCGGTGGACGCGGCTCCACACCTTACGTCGGCGACGATGACGGCATATTCATATCCCGAGTCACACAAAATGGACCCGCTTACTTGGCTGGACTTCGGGTAAGCCTGATGTATTATTTTAGTCTGGTTATCAGTTACTAAAACTATTATTATGTTCAGTTTTTTAGAACGTAAATGTTGAGCATTTCAAATCCTTTAAAATAATACTAAAAATATACAATTCTTTAAATCGGTGGAAGTTTGCGATCGAGAAAGATGAATGACATTTTAACCAAATGTTTACATTGTTTCAGGTTGGCGACAAGGTGCTCTCAGTGAACGGTACGTCTGTGGTAGAGGTGGATCATTATTATGCAGTGGAAGTACTGAAAGCAAGCGGGCCAACGCTCACACTTGTCGTGACCAGAGATTCACCCAATTCTACCAGGTAAGTGCCGTTTTATACCTTATCTTGATGTTTCATCACTGTTGTGAAACAGATTGCAAGAACATAATTTATGTAGAACAAATCGTGGAAGTTCAAGCTGATGTACTTTGGTGTTTACGTTATGGTATACTACATCAATGTTTAAGTACTGCACACAAAATATTAATAAAAAAATATTTTTATTCAGAACACACAGCAGAGCGCCGAGCGGTGCGAGCCATCACTCCGTATCAAGCACTACCGATACAGTTTCCACATTAGAAAATGGACAGGTAACATCTCATTCTGTATTCACATTACATTGAATGTATTATGTAAATCACGGTGCGAGTTAACTACGCAACAGTTCGTTATGTTTTTATTACAAACGTATAAAGTATCGATAAACACGCAAATCATTGTACAGGTTACCACCGGCCGCGGTATTCCGACTAAGCCGCTTATCATCAGCAACCAGTACGCGCAAGAGTTTGAACCGGAATATAAGGAACAACCGGTGCAGCAAACGGTGCCAGTGGTGGTGACTCCGGTAGCCAGCTACAGCCCATCGCCCACGGCTCAGGTCACCACGGACACGTACCAGCGCCTGCAGGCGTCGCCCCCGCCGCCTGTCACCGACCCTTATATACCACCCGGTAAGCTTACTCACATTATAAATAACTAATGTGAGTACCAATAGTTATATTTTATCAGGTCGTCGAGTTATGAGATTGTTTGACGCATGCAATATTTAAGTCAATAATTATACCATACATTTCTAGTTCCCTGACCTGTATGTTTATCAACTTGTGTATGTTGCTAGCAAGGAAAGGCATGGGTGTGCATTTGCCCATTTATTTCAAAAGACAGCACAATCATGTAATCCTTATGCCATTTTATGTTACAAGTTATCTTAGATTCCACAACAGCTAAGAAAGTGCATATGGCATTGAAAGCTTCTTTTATTAGTACTCAACTGTGTGACTGTGCATATGAATCCGGTTCATTAACCTCAGGGTCACCACATAATTGACCTCCAACCTATTGACGTGAACGTTTTGTTTTAGTGTATCAACAAAAGGTGCTAGTCCACACGACGCTGATCCGCGACGGCGCGGGGCTCGGGTTCAGTATAGCCGGCGGGAAGGGCTCCCCGCCGTACCGGGATGACAGCGACGCCATATACATCTCACGCATCTCGCCGCAGGGTGCTGCTGCTAAGGACGGCAAGATGCTGGTCGGCGATAAAGTTATCTCTGTAAGATCTTTTCTTACTCGTTTTTAGATTCGTGATTTTGCAAGTTATATTAGAAGAGGCGTGACTATTCAATAATCTATTATTAGAGCATTACAAATACTGTAGGAATAGGACTATTTGTAATCGGCCTATTATAATAAATTAGATCTGTTGTCAGCTCGAAAATATATGTAGGTCAAAGTATAATAACTATCTAAAAAAATAAACAATTATCAACACAGTAACATCGTAAACATTTCACCGAGCGGGCTAGTTACTAACGTAGTGCAAGCCTTAATATAGATTTATTTCCTTAGATAAACGGCGTAGATATGGAGAGCGCTCCTCACGAAGCAGCCGTATCCCTTCTCACCGGACACGAGAGATTTGTTAGACTCGTTCTGCAGCGGACCATCACAACGGAACAAGGTAGATACAACCAATTAAATAGGGTACCTCTTAAGCTTGCCAAAACATGCTTCTGTACTGGCATTTTTTTTTTCGCTATTAAAGTTTCAATTTAGAAACCATTTTATCAATACAATTAAACAAGTATTTAACTTAGTATTTACGCCATAGCAACGTAGTATATAGAAATGCTTAGCTTTAAATCGTCTATTAAAATATTTTTTCCTTGTATAGGAGAATTGATCCCGCGGAAGTCGATTTCGGAAGAAGTGAGAGAGCACAAGACGAGCCTGCAGAATGTGAACGTGACTCCAACACCCAAACCCACCTTGAACCACACGAGCACTCCTATCGGCAACCACACGAGCACGCCCACCCCCCGCGCGGCCCACGCCCCCCTGTCGCCTCCCCCCGCGGCCTCCCCGCCTCCCCCGCAGGCCGCGCCCGCCCTGCGGCAGACCTCCGTCGCCCCCTCTACCGTCCCACCGCAACCCGCACCGCGAAAACTGAGTCAACCCAATGGGCAGGTGAGGCTTAGTGATCGCTTTAGGACTAATCTGTTTATATTTCCATTGAATGTAGAATTAATATACAGTCAGTAACTTAACTTAATCTACTTCGAGTGTTTGCACATTGCACATTAATTAGCCACTTACATGTTTGAACAAATCATGCAATATTTTTATAAAATTTCTACAGATACGCTTAAAAATACAGTTTGCTTTGTATATCCACGCTAGCGCAAATAAATACAAATAAAAATCGTTCACTCCAGGCCAAACCAACAACTAACAGTACGAGCACGCCCTTAACTCCCGGCGCCAATAACGTGCACGGATCTAACGACGACGTCTTCGACGATATACAGGTAAGAGGAACTTTGTTATAAATTAACGTACTCAGATTCGCAGGTGATGGTATTGGTTTAACACGTTCACATCCGAGCTTTTACGTCATAGCTTTTCCACTATTGTGTGCGACGCCTTAACTGTTTCACTCCATTATGTAGATTAGTTGAAAGTCGGCGATCACATTTAGCCCGTAATAGTTGCGAAAGGTATTATGTCCAATGCATTCTGAAATATAGAGCTCATATTTTGTGATGTTTGGATGTAATACCGGTCATAGCTATTCATTCTGGGTTCAATGCTATCTCCAAACTTTTATTGACATTATGTATGCTTCACTACTCCATGACTTTTGGTCCTTAGAAACTGTATTTAAAACCATATGGGAAAATAAAAATCATAATAATATATATCGTCTGGTTCGAACTGTAAGTTTGAAAATACATGCTAACGTATCATTACATTTATTCTAAAATCGTATTATAAATTATGTATTGTAGTTATTGTGCACTTTGTATGATAGTATCAATTGTATTCACTAGTTTTCGCATTATTTTAAGGCTTTAGCTTTACCTTGTATAATTGCACTATCGCCAATAAACATTGTCGACGCAACATTGTTTATAACTTTGCCATACACGTATATTAACTTTTTGTGAACGTATAAGACGAGTAGAATATAAAATATATGTGTAAAATATATTTTTGGATGTAGGTTTTTACGGCTACAAACTGAAGTGTTGTATTGCCTAGTTGAACCAAATTATATTATAATGTAATTGGAACGTATTTTGAATTGCCATAATAAATGTTTGGTAAGTTTTTAGTCTAATCTCAACGCACTCTTTTTAATTTTTCAGATTGTTAAAGCTGGAAAGCTACGTAAAGCAATTTACAAGCCTCTAGACATCTTAGTTTTAATTCTGCTATGTTCTAATGAAATTGTCTGCCAAAGCACTACAAGCTCGTATGTAAAATTCCCGTAATCTACTCAAGTCTAAGCAGTATTTGTCCGTAATGACATTTTGAAGTGTCTTTATGGTGCAAAAACGATTAGGAAAATTGTGCCTACGTAATTATGATAGGTTAAAAACATGAGTATAGAACGAGCTTTCTTTAGTCATTACCTACTAACAGTCGAACTTGCTGCATCCGGTGTAAAAACATAGTGAGCATATATTATGTTCATCAATATTAATACTTCTTGATACATAACCATTATTTAGGTATGTTATAGTAGAGTTTACCTGTACCATTTGAATTGGTAAGTTTTAAGTTTTCAACTAAGAGCCTGCGTCAAAGTAACAGAAAGTGCCAGTGTGCGTATATTGAAGTGTTGATTGTATATGCGCTTAATAAGGTAACAAAATTGGCAGATCTATTAAGCTCCTTATATTTTTGATTTCGAAGTTAAGGCATATTTTTTTGTTATTTAACCTCTATATTATCGTTGAGGTTTATACAACTACAATTTTTTTCATACTTACATGTTTTTTATATTTGAACTAATCAGAGGGCTGGCATTACTTTGGCCTAGATTTATAGTATTCTCCTTGGCTTATAAAAACTGTTGGGTAATAATGATACGCTACCATGGTCAAAATCGACGCGTCCGTAGGCCTCCCCGTCCCCGCACTAATACTGTAGACTGATCCGATGTGAACGTGTTAACCGCGCAGCCGTCGCGGCCCATTACCAGCGAGGAGTTCCAAGCGATGATCCCGGCGCACTTCCTGGGCGGCGCGCGCAGCCCCGAGGGGCGCGGCGGGCGCGGCGCGCCGGCCAGCGGAGTGCGCGTCACGGTGGAGCGCGCGCCCGCCGCGCTGCTGCCGCCGCCGCCCGCCGCGCTGGGCCGCGTCACCGAGACCATCACCAAGTCCACCTTCACCGAGACCACCGTCACGCGCATCACCGACAACCAACTCGTCGCGCCGCTCATCATCGAAGTAAGAACGCCGACCGACGCCGTCGCAACTCCTTCACGTATTTTGACGCCTCGGTTTCGCAATCACGATCGACATTAATTCCGACCGGTGATGTTGCGAAGTCGATGCTCTTCAGAGAAGTGGCGGTACTCGCCGCCCGCTTTTTGATTAGCAAGTATTTAAGCAGGTGGAAGGTAATATGCACGTATTCTAGCATGAAATAAATAAAATACTATGGGAAAAGTAAAGTGATGTAAATTAAACTGTTAAATTACCACTTTGCGTACCAATCTTGGTTTCGAATAAACTATGAACCTTATCCAAAATTGCTTTACCTGTTACCTTTATTGTTTGGAGTAAGTATCACGACACAACACCGTGTTGGTCTTGTCAAAATTATTAAATTACCATGTAGCCTGCCTAGAGAAATTCATATAAATTAGAAAGGGAATACGTATATAATGGTAATTAAATTAAAATCCTTTTCTCCCACGATATTAACCTCTAACACAGTAAACCAGATCAAAAACCCAGTCAGACATATTGAAACAGTAAACAACACAGGTCAGAATGAAAAAAATGTTTTCAAATGAGGTTGGAAAAAATATCTAATCTTATTAACTGAATTTAAAAATGGTATTTTACTGACTAGTAATCCTTCCTACTAATATTATAAATGTGAAAGTTTGTGAGTATGGATGTATGGATGTGTGGATGTTTGTTACTCTTTCACGCATAAACGGCTGGACCGATTTGGTTAAAATTTGGTATGTAGATAGGTTATACCCTGGATTAACATATAGGCTACTTTTTATCCTGAAAAAATGTCGCGGGTAACACCGCGGGGTGCAGCTAGTCATACATAATTATGTGGCGTTCTAAGGGGAAGGCATTTGTTCGACAATGGACGTCTTCCGGCTGATGATAATGATGAATCACACATACATTACTATATATCAATATAATATATATTAAGACTAGGAATTAAATATAAAATTCAATTCATTCCTATAATTCTCAAAAAAGTAGTTAGTAAAGTAAGTTTCTTAACGCTAAATATATGACCATATGTCTCACTTTCGAAAACTACATACTGTAAATGATCTGGTGTTATTATGTTCAGAACTGGCAAGGATTATTTCTAACTAAGGGTATCATAAAAACATACATTACAAGCGTATTCCCTATTTCATAGTAAACAATTAGATAGATCATCTCATAAAGCTATACATTCAAGATTGGACGATCGCATGACCTGCTATTGCATACCACTGTTTAATCAACGTAGTAAAACACGAGGATTAGTTGCATATAATGCCTACTATTGTGGGATATGTGTAGAGCGCGCAATACTTATAAATGTGTTTTATACCAGAATTACTTTCATTAAAGGTCAAAACTGTTGAAATCACAAAGTAAAATATATTTTAACAAACATAACTTCTCGGATAGAGAGCTACTATCCGGCGAAGTTATTTTGTGATACTTTAAACGTGGTGGTCGCAATTGAAACGAATTTATTGAAAATATTGAACCGTGTTTTTACTTGTTGCAGGAAGTCACGTTACTCAAAGAAGGAGGATCTCTTGGTTTCAGTATTATCGGCGGTACCGACCATTCTTGTGTGCCATTTGGAGGAAAAGAACCCGGAATATTTATATCACACGTGAGTATTCAACCAGACTAGCTGATAACTGGTTCCCATCTCAGTCTCTCTGTAGCAGTATACGAGATATAGTTTAAGTACAGATATAAAAATTTGGAGGTTACTTTAAACAGGTGGTGCCCGGTGGAGTGGCGGCCCGCTCAGGCAAGCTGCGCATGGGCGACCGTTTGCTAAAAGTCAACGGCACGGAGTTGCCAGGCGCGACGCATCGCGACGCTGTGCAACTGTTGCTGCAGCCAGGGAACACTCTCACGCTCACCGTGCGACACGACCCGCTGCCCAACGGATTCCAGGTTCGTGACGTCAAACACAGTACACGACGCGCTGTGACACGGGATTGATTACTTTTGAATTGATTGTTTCTTTGATAATTGTTACGAAAACATACATAAAACATGCCACTAACTATGCTAATTTATGAATTAGGAAAACTTATCCATTGGAAGACCATTGAATATTAAAATTCATCTTAGATAGAAAAAAAATTGATAATATTTTTTAAACGTTCATTGTTAGTTTTAGCGCAATCCCGTGTCGTAAAGTTAGTAACATAAAATACAGTTGATTCATTGTTTAATTGGTGATAAATTGCTTTTAATTTGTCAAAATTCAGTCCCCAACACTGGGTATGTCTTGCAATGATTTATAATCAATGTGTACATACACATCGTAAGCAGTGTGTTGCATGTTATGCAAGTAACAGAATTTGTGGATTCATGGTGAGAAGTTGAGCATAATGTGCATTCACGAGTAGAATGATTTGAGTAATGTCGCTTATAGTAGTCATTTGGCGGTATAAGACTAATAAAAAGTATGCATAACGCTTATGCATTGATGCACATGATTGTTTAACATTTATACAGACAAAAGCAATTAGTATCTCTTTGCTGAAGATTCTGTCGCTTACTAACGTTTTCTCTTTAATAATCAAGCTTGCGAGTCGAAACTTGATATGAAATTTATTTTGTCGTTATAAAACGCAAAACATTGTTTTGTTCCACACGTTCGCAACACGGCCACCGCCACACGTTCAGGGTCTCATACAAGTTGAGATTGTTGACGCAACTGTAAGTGTGAACGTCGTTCGGGCATCTCGAACTTATGTGTGTTACTTTACTAATATATGTCAGTCTCCATCCCCTCATCCAGTCCGTGTGCCCAGCTATCGTCGTATTCGGAATGGTTATTTCGTAATACAGCTTTTCCTATATAGTAGAAAACGCGACACTATATTAATAACCTTTTTGCTTATAGCTCTTCTACTTTAATGCCCACCCAGTACCTACACTGAAAATTATGCCCTTTACAATTTTGTCTGTCATGTGCTAGGTTTTGTTTTGATTGTTTAGAATGTTGTATATTTAGTATGAAAGCTTTTGTTAACCTTCAATGCATGAGGTATTGTTAGCTTTGCATGTTACAAGTGTTCGTGAATGTAGTTGTTTAAGTTATCAGATGGAATTGGTAAAGATTTTACTTCAATTAACTTTTCTCTGTCAAATATATGAAAAAGTTAAATAGCTTTTATTATTTAACCTTATTTGAGGGAACTAACTATTATTTTACTCTGCAGGATTTAACTATAATCAAACAAGAGGGAGAGAAACTTGGAATGCACATAAAAGGCGGTTTGAATGGTCAGCGTGGCAATCCTAACGATCCTAACGACGAAGGAGTCTTCATATCGAAGATCAATAGCGGCGGTGCTGCCAGGAGAGATGGCAGACTTAAGGTCGGTGTACTAAATCATAACATACATACATACATAAAGTCACGCCTGTTTCCCTGAGGGGTAGGCAGAGACCACGGATTTCCATTTGCTACGATCATAACATTCCTGAACAATATTTTAATATAATATCATTTTGTAAACATAAATCCTGAAATATTTTGATTATGTTGTGTGGCATCCACAACATAATCAAAAGTCGCGGTAGGCCCAGAAGGAGATGGCGGGACGAGCTGGACTCCTTTAAAGAAAATTGGTCTATTGCAGCTCACAACCAAGTGGAATGGAGGAAGGAAAGGGAGGCCTTTGCCCTGCAGTGGGACGATCATGGCTGAAATAATAATAATAATTTTGATTATGTAACTAATAAGAACATTACTTGTGATAGGTTGGCATGCGTCTGTTAGAAGTGAACGGTGTGTCGCTGCTAGGTGCGACACACAATGAAGCTGTGAACGCATTGCGCTCAGCCACAAACGCGCCGCTGCACCTCGTCGTGTGCTACGGGTACACCCGGCCAGAGAAACATACTGTAAGACCATTATTTATTTACAACTGTATGATATCAACACTGAAAAAGTCTTTCAAAAATAAGTATAAAAAAATAAAGAGACAAGTTCTTGTTTTCAATTGCCAGCGCTTTGTGCTTCAAAAAGTTCACGCTTTGAAAATTACACATTTTGATTTAAATATTGAACGAAACACTATACATAAGGCACGCTCCTATGTGCATGATTATTTTCACACTCACAAATTTGTCCAAATCCACTTTGGCGAACGCTTGTTAGAAACAGATAGACAAAGCGAATGTTTGCACAGACTGGTAGCGAGAGCGGGACGGCGGAAACAGGCGGCTCTCTGTCTCACTCAACGTCAAGCCTGGACAGGGATGAATCGTTGCACCAGCATCAACAGGTTTGTATTCGACGCTTTCGAATAAAATATATACTTTCTTGTTTTCTTAAACATTTTAAATGATTGCATGTTGTTTATATTTATTCGCATAAAACACGTTTTGTTTGGTAAACGTATTACAAAACCGGTCACATTGATTATAATGTTTTTTTTTGTGATCAAAAATTAGGTATGTCTATTAACCAAAATTTTGATCATACTAATAATAGATTGGTTTATAAATGAAACTGCGTCCCGCGGTGTTACCCGCTATATTTTTTTGGGATAAAAAGTAGCTACCTCCATACAAATGTTATCAAAATTGGTCCAGCCGTTTCAGCGGAAAGAAGTAACACACAACAATTATTACCATTTACCTACATGCCTATTATTTTCTACTTCAGGAGCAACAGTTCCAACAGGACCTTGTTGAGTTTGAACACGAGAAACAAGTCGCAGAAGCGAGAGAAAAGTCTACACCCGAAAAGGTAAGGCAATTAATTAATTACTTGACAATGTTAAACCAAAAGTTAAATATTGTTTAGGTATTATACCACTAGAATATCATTTATTTTAACTACATGACATTGGCTCGACTTACGTGTTAGAAGCCGGAATACAATTAACAAAAGAATATGAATTGCACACCAATACAGAGCTCTTCTTATCTCTAAAAAGGGCATTCCAAACTACATTAAAAATAGACTTTGTACCAAAACATTTAACTTGGTAAATAAAATATTTCGCTCTAAATAATAAATCCGATAATGTATACGTTACACTCACGACTTTGCAGGTGTTGGACATCGTCCACGCTGTAGAGAGCATGGCTCTCGAGCCCGCACCACCGATATCGCCTGAACTTCAACATAAGACGACGACCGTCGTCATGTCCAAGCACACACTTCAACCTCAGGTTAGTGTATAGCTATCAAGGTTAATTGTACTAAAATTGAGCCTTATAAAAGACGCTATCGATATTAATCATATTAAATTATTGCTAGCAAACTATATGCTAAAGCCGCTTCCAAAAATAAAACTAATGTAGTGGCTAATTGAAATTATTTTAGATGATAATATGCCCTGAACAAAGATAGATTTTTCTTACATAATGATGCTCAATATACAGAGTGATTTAAAAAGAGAATTTAAATTAAAATAAACTTTTTAGTTGCCCCTTTTCTAAAACCCCTAATGAATATAAATGCACAGCAGGCCACAGAAAAAGTGAGATTGTTTCTTACAATAAACATAAAATTAAATTAATATAATGTAAGACAGCTTCACCTTTTTCTGTGTCCAACTGTAAATAGGTAGATAATTATTAATTATATGCATGTAAATTAAAAAGTATTCTTCAATTTTATATTAACATTATTCTTTTAAGTGTATAAGCTTGATATTCTGATATAATTAAAAAGTTTATATTACAGCATGATAAATAAAATTTAGCTTTGTATTATATACTTATAATAACTTCCTCGTATTGAAAAGGCCGAAACAACTTAGCTGTATATCTTTGCACGATTGGAATTTTCCCGACTTTGATATGGATCGCATGCACTATGTATATTTTGTAGTATAAATATTGCTTGCATGAAAATATACGTAATTATCTGTATTGAATATTTTAAGTATACTATGCGTATGTTAACCTCCTCGTCTTCCAAAATAAATGTTGTTTAGTGTATCTACATGACCCTTCAATATGTAGTTGGTTGGTAATGAAATGGAAAGGTGGCACTTTATAAAAACTTCCGTACACCTATCTCTTTACGGCGAACTATACCTCTTAAGGCTGTAAATGTAATCTACGACAGCATCCATATTGACTATCAATGTCTGTTTTGCATGTATCCTCAATTTCTTTAGGTTCTTTCTGTTGGGACGTCTATATAACAATTGAAATGTAATAGAATTTCTAAATGTACCCTAGTACTATTAGTGTAAACTTTATAGCAAGACGATGTTCTTATTTTATTTTAATGTAGCTTAGTTCAATGTCGTCCTGTGTTAGCTTGTATACGGGTCTGCCTAGAAGACAACCCTGACTGGTGCAGTTTATAATAAATTTAATGATAAAGCGTATTACGTCCATTGCAGAATGCAAACCCAGAGGAAAAGGAGGAAAACACATAGTACGCCAATGTTAACTTCTGTCCAAATAATATGTAAATAGTTAATGTTCAATAAATGAACATGTGTATCCTTACGGATATATTATGTGACATGTCTATTTATATTTAATGTATTACTTATCAGTGTTGAACATAATGTGGAGTTTAAAAATACAATTAATATAAAATAACTATATTCTGACCAGAAATATATAAAACCATTAAATAAGAGGAATTTATTTTGTATTTCACTAATAACAACGTTAACTGTTGCTTAATGTAGCTAAATAAGATTTGTGCACATTTTTTTATATTTATTTTATATTCTATTCCTATAATATAACAAGGATAATAACTGTTAGGTTATTTGATCCTGAATATTTAATTTAAAAAAAGATTCCGTCGAATTGTAAACCTCCTCCTTTTTTCAAGTTGGTTATAAATAGATACACCATTACTATTTTTAAATTCTGACATAATAAACTTTATTACGACCATTTCTGTATTAACTTAGATATTAAAAACATTATTCCATATCTTTTGCGAACTTGATACATAAAGAGTGACAGTTAAGTTAGCCGTTGATTATACCTTTGATCATTCAAAAACTTATATAGTATATAATAATTCTAAATATATGCATTTATAAAAGGTTTTGTATATTATTGGTCAGATAACACACATTTATAATTTTTGATGTCCGATCTAATAAATGTTCTTATTAATAATGATTAAATTGATGTTTTAATTCCAAGTAGTTGACCACATAATGCAACGCTATTAAGTTGCATTGTTAAATAATAGTTTATGTGTAGTAATAATTATTATAATCAATCCGACGTATTAATGTTTTGACTGTATCCAAAAGTAATTCTTCCGTTTTTGTAATGATGTCGTCGCTTTTCTCTGTTCATGTAATTGTCATGTAAAACATGAAAATGTTTATTATAAAAATATGTCAAATGATGGTAAATGTATATATTATAGCAAAATTAATCCTTGTATTTAGGATCTATTGAGAAGGGTATAATTATGTAGTTAAGATATCGTGTCGAACAATTATTTTGTTTGAACTAGGTACTAAAACTTGTTATATCCCAATCTGAGTATAATACCTACCTATCTTTCAATGTTACTCTATAGCATAACCAGGAATGCGGTTTGTAAACTCCTCTTTGAAAAATGTATCTATTGCCTATGCTTATTTTCTATAACACTATACACCTATAGGCATCACTAGACAATTTCTATAACGCATATATAGCATTGTTTGATATAAGAATCTAATTGTTACCCTTACTACATCTTTATACAGTCCGATATGACCAATAATCTAATTAATATCGTAGTAAAATATTTATCGACTCCATGCTGTACCTCTAACCTTAATACTGAAATATATTTGTAACATGTAGCTCTATATAACGTTCTTTAACCCAAAAGACCAATTTTATATACCTGTTTATCCATGTTTATCTTACACTTCTATTAATATAATATACATACATTAACCATGCCGACAAAGTTATGTCGCATCAAACTTTTGAAACGTTTATATTTAACTTCCAACTTTTTGATGAGGTTTTTTTATTTTTATTGAAATGCTGTACTTACATTCAGTTTATAAAATGTTAAGTAGGTTCAATTTATTTTTAATTTATATAAGATTTAACCTTAAGATATTTGGCCAAATTACTATTCTCAACTGCCAATTATTTTACATTTGATAATTACTATTGTGCGAATAATTTTATTTTTTACGTTACTTTTTATTGTACAAAATTGTTCTAATTGACGTTATGTTTAGTGTTGCATTAAAATACATGATGTTTCAGATGAAGTTTTCTTTTGTTTTTATGTTAGCACGTTTCAATAACATTTATTTTGGAAGATTTTTGTTTATCGCGGAAGTACGCTTTTGAGTTTACGCTAGATAATATTATTTATTTTAATATTTCCGTGCAAGTAGCTTGGCTATTGTTCAACGGTTGAAAGAGCGCCATTTACTAAATTTGGCTCGATTATGCGATTACGCTCAAGTAATTAGCACTTTGTTTTGGTCTTTTTTTAGCCGTATTTAGCTAAAGTAATGAGTTGCGTAAGTACCGAGAGGTGCAGTATATTTTGTTGGTTTGGTTAGTCGTCTAGTTCGCAAGCGGCGCCCCCCTCGCCGCTCGCGGTGTTCACACAGCAGAAAGCGAAGACGCCGCCCCCCTCCGCACCGACCCCTCCGCCCACGCCCGCGGCCGACGGCACGCCCGTCGACCCGCCGCAGCTGCTGCGGCCGAGCCATCCGCCACCCGCGCCCCCCGGCAAATTAAAACCTCAAGTGCCTCGTAAACCGCACACGAAGCGAGTTAGTTTCACGCAAGAGCCTATGGACGAACCTGAACAATACCCCTTGTCGACGAACGATACGAATACGATCTTTCGACCCTTATTGCATGACGTGCATGATGACGAACCGACGCAGCCTATGATCATTGACACTAACGATGCATGCGAGGGGGTTAGCTCTTTACTAATCCGAAACCAAACATCTACCGAATTAGAAGTCTCGAGACCGATCCCTAAAGCGAGTCGAGTACTTCACGCCGACCTCATCATCCCTCCTCCGCCTTTATTCGATACTTACGTAAGTGATAGTGAATTAATTGACGATGAAGAAAATGATCAAAGTTTGCCACCTATCATCGTTATTCCTGAACGGATTGTGCTGCCCGAGCCTGCGGTGGCCGAAACATCCATGCAGTCCTCAAATTCCACCAATTCCCCAGAAACAGAAGTTCCTCCCGTCGTAAATTACAATGCCTATCCACCTGTGGTCTCAGTACCCGTAGTTTCTGATACTCCAATTCGCTCAGTTATCATATCAGAAGTGCCTTCGAATAATGTTTTTCGGACTACAGAAGTTTCATTTGCACCAAAAGATGAATATTACAATGAACTTTCTGTCAGTCCTAGTGGTGAACCTGATCCGCCTGCATTGCTACATGCTCAATACAAAACTCTTCCTTCCGTTTCACATGTACCTAACTCTCCATGTAGTTTACATCCAGATCAAACTTACATCGACCAGCGAACAGTTCTAATTCCTGTACATCGGTCATTACGTGATTTAAGAACAGACAATCTTACATCGGGTATGGTTCATTCTAACACCTATCCGCCAATCAATCCCTATCCATCTCTTACGACTGTAGCTGGAACTTATAATCCTTATACGTGCACAGTCCCCGTATGCTCTTCCAACCAGACTGGATACCTAAATTACAAAACACAGACCGCCATAGTGAGTACATTAGGACAGGATATAAATGCAAATGTCACTTCCTCTGTCCCCACTAATAAATATGATGCGCCTAAAAGTGTTCAATCAGAGAGAAGAGTTCGTTTCGGTGAGGTGACGACAGTGCCCGAAACCGATAGATTGTCGAACAATTCGGATCCCTTGAGGGAAGGGAGCCCCACGCCCGCATCTGTCCTGAAACCCGCATGGAGCAGCAAAATCAAAGCCTTCGCCATCGGCGAGGTAAACATCAATGTACGGCATCTTATCCTCGCACACACACATACACACTCAGCTTCTTTTGATTGTGTTCGTCGACAACCCAACCTGGATTCTTGACTAAAACCACATATAGTCATTCCTCCATATCCCATTTTTGTTACTTACCCCCATTAAATTATGTTTTTAACTTGCAATTACTTATATTTTGCATGTTTATTTACTAACCGCAATAACTTTTATTTTATAGTTATGGTTTTATATAACATTGACTGCATGGGTGTTAAGCCTGGATAAGGGATTTTCATAGCTTGTAAATATCATAAGCTTTTTTACTCATTATATTTAACTGTATCTGTTAATTGTTAATGAGATGTTAATTATACGAAATGTTCTCAGGCTTCCCCACCTCATTCTGGTAATTTTGTGAAGGCGTCTGTCAGCGATAAGAAAAAGTTTTTCGAAAATGCTATGGAAGAAAGTCACAAACCATCGCCGAAACCAGGTAAGAATATGCAAACATGACTTGAAATTTAAGACCAGTGTGGAGTTGCAAGGCCACATAATAAAGCCTGTTTACAGCTAAGTAATGTGTAGAGATTTCCGCCGTGTTGCTAAAACAAATCATGATTATTTGCCTAATTTTTTCAGAAAAAGTTTTCACATTCCTATCAGCGGATGAGGTGGAGAAATTGAAGCAAGAAGAGGAAAGGAAGATGGCATCTCTGTCGCGATCAGAGCTCGGCTCGTGGTCCCCCGGAGAGGACCGCCAGAGTGGATATAGCTCGCATTCCGACGACGAACCTTATGAGAATGGCCATAGGTAACGTCGCTTTCCTTATGTATTTTTTATATCACAGTCAGACATTGGTGTTGCCCACGATCTGTCTCCGATTGTGTCAATTCATCATTTCATGGAACCATTAGCGCGACGGAACAGAGATAGTACCTATGTTTACGCGCATATTTTGTACACTTATATTATCTTCTGCGTTATTGACAGGACATTATTTGTCTTGGCGCGAAAATTATTTTTTTTAGTCGCTAGTATTTTCCCTTATGGACTAAATAAAACATTATTGAGTTACAGGTCTTCTTTAGCTCGTTTGTGTTAATATACATTACTATTATAATTGTACGGTTGCTTTCAGTGTGTCTGGTGGTGTGAGTCCGTCAGCGAAGTCCCAGCGCAGGCGCGCGGGGAGGGACGGTGAGGTCGAGGACGCGGCCACGCGCGCTGCCCGCCGTGCCGCATGGAGAGCTGCCCGCCTGCGCTCGCTCGAACAGGTTACAACATTATATTTGTTATACAAATACCTCTGAGCGTGTTCTAAAAGGACACTATACGTGTATAAGCCTATTTCGTAGCATAAAAAATATATTGGGTTGGGAAATGATTGTTATGTATGTATTAACATGGGATTGTACAATTTAGGAAGCACTCGAATCACAGAAAGTAATAAAGAGTATGGTGGGGCCAGCGAATGACATCCTGGAGGATCCACCAAGGGAAAATTCTCCGTCCGAGGTAATTATTTCAAATTATTTCTAATGAACATGAATGAGTTAAATGTTGTTGTCCAAATTAAACTACTAAAGCAACCAACCCTGCAAAGGAAAAAAGGATATGCATCTATTTAAACTTATATTACTTAACATTTTCTACGTTCGGAGAGTATTCTTTTTTCCTTTCCAGATTAAGAATGTTTTGTCATAATCCAATAATATTACTTTGTTTGTCTGTACCTGTTAACATTGTGATTAACACCGATAGTATATATTTAACGTCTTTGTTCAGCAAGCAAATGATAAAATCTTTTTAAGTTCTGTCTATAAAATTGTAATGGTGAAATTTCAATTATTTTGATATCTCGTTGCAAGTTTAAGTAACTAGTACATAAATTAATTTAACTATAACTAACACATTGTGGTTATGTACACTTGTATCCATGTCTTATAATGGGTGGGGATCGATGTCGCTTGGCATATTGTTGTACGTTCACAATGGGCTGCGAATGTCAAATTTGGCTTTACAAATTATAGAAATGGCCCCTGCCACGTATCGCGTTACGTACAAAACCGGGCCAAATACTGGCCGTCAAGGAGAAGGAAAAATTGTTAGACGAGCGCATTACCCTCCGCACCGAGGAGTACGTGTGCCCCGCAACCGGCGAGACTAAAGTGCGAACCGTCGAGTACATTGAGAAAGTCATTGAAAAAGAGGTACGCGTATAATGCCGCGACTTGTACATTGTGCTACATAAGACGCTGTACACAAGCAATGCCGTATCGTGTGTGGTTTTTATATCTTTTTTTTGTATATCTTACAAACTACGCTTAGCTTTCAACGTGCAACTATTATGACGGACAGTAGAGACGACGACGTTACTGTTAACTGTGACCAAACCAAATGAAATTTTAGTACATGATGCTTTTTGTATCGAGACATTGACTGACAAAGATCAAATCGTGTAAAAACACCACACCTAATTGTTAACGGGGCCTAAATAGTGCACTTAACGAAATACACAATTTAGCACTACACAAACGTGAAACACCACGATAATACTGTAGGGAAATAGGAACATTTGTTATTTGATGTTTCAAGTTAATCTATAAGTTCCACACAACACCACATATTTTTTGCTTTTTCTTTACAATATGCAAACTATTTATAAACATTTGCTTGGACATAACAAAAAAACTGTGATGAACATTCCATGTTCATACAGAAAAGGAATAAAAATATAGCCAATATCTGATTCCAAAAAAAACCATTACTATTAGTAATCCTCTTAACATTACTATTGCGGTCAATGTGTGAAATTTAAAGAAATAACTTGACATATTATATCAAATATCTAATATTGCTATTTTTCTTTTAACAGTTATACAACGTAGATAATCACGTAGCATATTTACACTCACGTACATGTAGAACTAAAATTGACGTGGCAATAACAAGACCTAGATTATAGATAACTGTTGTTATAAATCCCATGTTATATACAATTTATTTGCCTTATTCGACAGTATCCCGATTCCCAAAGTTTCCCTTATTATCTTTTATTTCTCTTTATTTATTTAATGTTTTCACGAGTGTTGCATGATATTTTTGGCATGGCATGCTAACTTAATTTATTGTGTAATTTGTCAGACGATACCTGGATTCTAGACACGGCAAGCTTCAACGAAAACAATGGTTTGTTGCGTTTATTACTCTTCAGAAACATATATACTAAAGCTTACCTCATTGCTTTAGCAGCAAAAGCAATACTAATTTACTAATGCCTATATATTAGAACAATAACACAGTATTTAGTGCATGTCATTTTCCATAGGTTATCAACGTCACACATTACCAGCAGTTCTCAAAAATGTGACCTTTTGTTGTGGACGCTTTGTATTTTATGTCGTGTCGTGTTTTAACTGTCACACTTTTGAGTACAAGATATTTGAATACATTAGTTAATTAATCTTGACATTGTTATACGACTCATATTCATGAGATCCCGTTCTAAAACTAATACTTACAGAACTTCATTCTTACATAAAAATATTTTCAGAAGCCAGTATACTTCATAGCATCACACATACCTAAATTACAAAACATACATTGAGATTTAGTTTAACTACTTCTACGCATTACTCATATTTTGGCAAATAGTGTAAACGCCTATAATTTTAGTTTAATAATACATTATGTATACAGGTGGAAACAACACAAGAAAAAATAATATCTCTGGAATTAACGACTAGCCCCAGTAGCGAGACAGCGCCCTCCGACCTCGAGGAAAATAGTATAAGTTTAGGTGAGGGAGAGGCGGAAGGCGGGGACAACTCGCTGCAGCCGGACATCGTGCAGGTCGTCAACCCCCTGCTGGACGGCGGCGCCGGCCGCGTCACCGCCATCCCCGTGGGGCCCGCGCAGCGCCTCACCGCCTACACTGAACAACCTCAGTAGAGACGTCGAGGCCCCTCACATTAGATCTCTATCCGAACGTCTCAATCTCCGCCCCCTTACCTACCTGCAGGAATAACCCCATGACAACACATCGGCTACGACCACAGTTGTAATAGATACGACTCGACGACTCGAGAATCGAACTCGATTGTAGATTTCTTCAACGAAACGAACGTTAGTGAAACGAGTTTCCATCTTAATTTTGTATTGTAACTGTGATAATAAATTTAGACTCCACCGACTTGTTATGTTACTTAAAGGCGCTTGAAGAAATCCACTAACGAGACCCGTTTTGTGGCATTTTATTTTGATCACAATTTTATTTTTTTTATTTTAGTTTTGCGACGGAGATTTTAGGTTAATGATAGGTGTTAATATATATTTTTTGGAAATATTAATAGTTATTATTCTTTTAATACTTTACGTATTTAATTTTAAATAATTTTCATTCCGTGCAAGTTTTTATTTTTGACTGAATGTTGATGCTGTACCTGCTTAGGAATGTGTGGCTGAACAGAATATGAATGTGGGCCGCGTGTGAGATAATATTGATACGGATTACATACCATCTACAACACTTAAATAGTGTGCGACGAGAGTGTACGAAACTGGCATCACATTTGATGATATATAATAATTATTTCAATTTATACTTGCATTATACAATTACTTAGTTTATTTTCGAACTATTGTAGATTCATTCAGTATTTTGTGTTTGCTGGTGTATTCATATTTTAATTTAATGTAATATTAATTTAATAATTGTATGTGGTGCCTTGATTTTTTTAAATCAATTTATATAATAATACAATTGTATCATTCAAATTTCATGTTTTAATTTTATTATTCTTGTAATTTTGTTTTGAAAAATACTTTACATTAGGTTATAATAAATATAATGTTTGTAATCCTACAGATGGTGATGAATGACGCATCTGCATCAGTATGACCATAGTGTGTATTATTAAGACTTGCTGTAAATGTCCTGATATATTTCTGATACAACAAAGTGTACAATCCCGATTGTATGAAATGTATTATTTGAGTTTGATGATATTTAAAAAAATATATATCACGTAAATAAATTGAAGTGTTGAATGGAAGAATGTTTGTCCTTTATACCTTTCTAGTGATATGTGCATTGTAAACTATTGAAAACATTGTATGTTTGTCCCAATTAAATGTTTTAATATATATTTTAATAAAATGAGTATGATGTTTTATTTAAAGTAAATAGTTTTAAATAATCAAAGTTTATTTAATAACTATAGGTAATATATTCGAGGAACACAATTTATATGTCTATAATCTAATAAGAACAACAAAAACATCTTAAAAATAGCTAACGTATTAGACACTGTTACTTCTAATCTTACTTCTTCGGCGCGATAATGCCTTCCAGTTGTGCCTGAAATCAAATAATCGTGTTTATATAAGTATGTTCATAATATGACATTTTTTAATTTCATGTATGCACATAGATACATACTGATAGCTACGCCTATTTCTCTAAGAACACTGGTTTCATTTGCGGATATGCGTATTTTACCTCTGTAATTTACTTTAAACATTGATGTGCACACATTTGTTTCTTCAAACATTATTATCCACGAACCACACAAGTCGATGCTATTACCATATCAGGCAATTCCAAACTACCAACTGGTACTTATAAACACTATCAAGTCATGGCAGTCTTATTTGTAATTACGATTATAAAGATTTTCCTCACCTTGAGCTGGGCGTTGGTCTTCTTCAAAGCGAGAAGCTCTTCTTGGTGACGTTTCTCTTCGGCAGCACGTAGCTCGGCGGCGCGCCGCTCTAGTTGCTCCGTCTTCTGCTTCAGCTCCATACACTGTTTCTCAAGGGTGGAACGTTCTGTTTCCAACTTCGCCACTTGATCCATCAAATCTGATTTTCCTTGCTCTGACTGTGAACAATATTAATTTTGAAATAAATCTGCATCATCTTTATTTCATCGTGGAACATTACCATGCGTAAGTAGTACCTACCTACTTCTTTTTTTTGGCGAAATGATTCGCTTGTCATGTTATGCAGCCTTTTAGGAATTATAATAGTTTAGAGTTCACTAACCTGTAAAGCTTTCCTCATACCAAAAGCGATGGAACTGCAGTAGAGCGTTTGATAAGCCTCCATCGTGATTCTCGCTTCATCGCGCACTCTTAGCAATAGGAGGCCTCTTTCGCCACAGTTTATTGTTACCTGTGAAACGATATTAGATACATAATACACGGACGACTTGCAAAATATTTTTGTTACGTTCTATATAATGGTTTACAGCAGGTACCTACATTTCAATCAGTCTATCAGCTACTACAATTTACACCAAATATACAATTGTATTTCTCACTTGTCTTATAAGCTCATCAAAACATTGAGTGTAGAGTTGCCTGCGGACTGGACAAATGCCAGTTTCTCTAGCCTGCCGTTGTTGTAAACGCGTATCGAGCATTTCTTGTAGATTTATCACATCCAATCGTGTTGCAGGTGTCGATGATATCTAAATAATAAGCCATATTTTAGTTTTAGTAATGTGGTTCTAGTTTAATTCAAGAAAGTTTTATGTTTTAAATTGAAGGAACTCGCGAATTCCAAGTTACACCAATGCTAATACCTAAAATATTATGGGGCAATAGGTAACTCAAACCAGTAAAACACCCCATTACAATGGCATCTTGAAATCAACCTACCTTTTGAGTCCATATTTGGCCATCTTCCTCCCATTCCTTAGGAGGCAGAATAGCGTTGAGAATTTCTTCTGTTTCTCTTTTGGCTTCTGTTGGTACACATGGTTGAACGGATGCACCAGCGCGAGGTGATACCTGTAATTTAATATGGACATCGTGAACGTCTTGACAAGGGAGAAAGCACTTCAGCAAATCAAGTACTTACGATTTTTTCCTGCTTTTTGGTAACCAGTACAGGATTGTCATAACGAACTAAGGTTTCTTCTGTAGACACGGGAGCACGCTCAGCCATTTCTTGAACTATTTATGGATAATTTATTCTTATCTGTCAATGACAACCAACGTAAGGTACGTCTTGTGGTGTACACAAAGTTCCATCGCCATAGTAACCGCCTGTTGAATAGCGATTAACTTTTTTCCGTAAAGTAACAGCCTACAGGGCCGTGGCGATTGACATTAGTCGAAGTTCTTAACTACAAAAATGCAAAACTAATTCCACCCTTCTTAGAATTTCACCTGTAACATAGGTACGATCCAAAAACAAAAACAATATAAATATGTTCATAATTATAGTTCCCTGTATGGAAAAAATCCAGTTAATCTGGAACGTACCTATGATACCTTTAACGCGGCAGTCTAACCAGTTAGTCACTGCACCAATTGCGTTTTAATCTTTACAAACTCCTTCGATAAATACAAAAGATATAAATGGATAGGCAGCTTCATATTAAAACATAATGTTTGAGATATTGAGTTGGATACTATTTATTCAGTAAAAGTACATCTAAAACAATACACAAAGTACTCATAGATAACAGTCTTCTTTTTGCACACCACAGTTCAACAAAAAATAACCATTCTTTGCACATAGCCAATAAGTATATTAAAGGTTCATTTGTTTGATTACTTTCAAACACTCTGTTTTCTTCATTGTGAATCACTGCTAGAACTTGAACTGGAATCGGTGGACATAACTTCAACGTCTTCCTGGTTCGGTGCATCTTTGCCGCGGCCGTCGATCGCGACCGAGTTGCCGCCTCCAACCGACATATGCAGCTCTCCAGACGGGTGCCACGTGAACTGGTTTGTTGCTGATGCAGGCACTGTAACAGAAATTTTATTTACATACTATAATAATATTATAACACCCATAATTCTTAAAGCAAACACATAAATACACAATTAATAGGTTATTTCCATATAATAAGTGGAAAATCTATCAATCAATCAGATCCGCACCAGGTTTGCCGCCTTTTACAAATGATAGAATCAATATTCATAATCAGTCCACAGTATTTTCACTGATTGAAAAGTTGAAGAGTAATGGGAAAATAAATATTCATTGAAAAGACCAGAGTTATTGACAACATGGGCAGAAAAAAACACATGACTAAATCCTGAACTATAATATATAGGCCTAGTTCCCGTCACGTAAAAGGAACGCTGAGCGAATGTGTTTGCACTCAGATATATTCACTTCCTGCAGTCCTAGGTTATTGTCGTTTATATTGTAATTTCTTTATAGATACTTATGTATACTAGTTATGAAACACACTACAAGAATAGACTGGAATTCAAGTTCTTTTTACAGGATATGAGCAAGTATATAGGTAATATAAAAGGAAATATAATTGTCTATAGTTGTAGATGTGAAGAAATTAAGCTCTCATGCACCAACAAATAAAAGCTTAAAATTTGATATAGATTTTGAAGATTGAGAAAATATGACCTACAGTTTATATTATAGTCAAGATATTGACAAATTTTAACACATGCACAATAATTATAGTATTAATAATATTGCACACAAGGAAGTAGCTTATTTATGATGGAAACTGAGTAATAAAACTTATACATTAACGGAAATACCCATAATTATTTAATATAAACTTTAAAATATTATAGTTACACCTATTATAATATGTTTCTTAGAAAATGTATGACTAACATGACTCACCTCCCCCTGTGGTCATTCTATGGAGTTCATTCAACGTAGATGGAGTGTGGCCATTGAGTGGGAGGTCACAGAGCCGACCGAGCATTCCTAACCGCATCTCCAGGTCAGTGGGGTATGGTCTGCGCGGATCTCCAGGTTGCCATGAAAGAGGTGCACTCACAGCGTTTGATGCACTGATTCTATGAACAAAAACACATTTGGTAAGTAAGACTATATTTTATGATATTATTTTCAATTATATTTTAATTCATAATAATATTTATATGTACTGTTACTATTAAACACACCTGTGAGCAAATTTGATAAGTTCTTCAGAAGGCACTGGTCTCTTCCTAGACTTGACTATTGATGCAAGTTTCTGTCTGGCTTGATATAGTGATGTTGCAAGGATTTGCTCTGCATCTTTTAGTTGTCTTTGCAAATGGAAGATATCTTGGTCCTACATTAACAATTTTAACACATTAGGCAATTCTTTGACTGTTGTGATAGATTCATTTAATTTTATTAGTAATGTAAGTATTATATCACCTTGTTTTCAACTTCCGCTTTTAAGTCATTCATTTTTTGTTGAATCTTAGCTTGTTCGTCCGCCAATTCTAAAGTTTTCTTCAATTCTGAATCTTTAGAGAGCAGCAATTCTGTTAGTTTAGCATGGTCTGCTGCGGAAAGTTTCTGTGGTTTTGGTGCTATCGACACTTCAATCATTTCTCTGTAATATTATGGACTCTCTTATTAATGATTGCACAGTATTATTGTATATTTTATGTTTATAAAAATACTACTTACTTTGAAATAAGTTCGATGTCATCTATCAAGGCTAGTAGCCGATCTTTAGTACTTAAATGAGAGGCCATGGTGTTAATTCAAATACAATTAAATTCTGTTTCTAAATACTATTACGATACTTTAAAGAATCAAATCAATTTTATTTCCAAACATAAATCAGCTACATCAGCAAGTAAAAGCATTTGTGTTGACAGTTATCTACTTGTCACTGTGACAGCGCTGAGCACTGACAGCAGCATTCAGTGACAGAATTTATAGGTAAAATATGTTACTTCCATATGTTATCTGTGTTTATTTATTGTTCTCCAACCTAAAGTAACGATTATTATAATAAAAACCTCTTTTATCCACGATAAAACGTAAATAATTATGTTATTTTAATGTAATTAGATAGGAGATTCTCAGTAGCAGCATGGAGTCTGGATTTGTACCTTAATCAAGTCCCATGCCAATAGGTACGTCTTTTATTACATTGGGACATTGCTAAGTGTGTATTGTATGTTTAGTGCGAGTTGATTTACAAGACATAAGTACCTATTCATTTTATTAGACTATACGCTGATGCATAGCTGTTCAAGGTTACCCTAGTTTCACATGCGTAATTTTATCCATCTTCATTTGTTTTTTTTAAAAAAACGTCGTCCCACACTATAACTATCTCATGCATGTCGCTTAGAACTGCCATTTGCTAGACCTTTTATTAACAAATGGCAGTTCTAAGCGACTAAAAGAGAAAAGGCGACGGAAAAAGGCGATTCCGTGCTGCCAGATGAGGTCCAACCCTTAACGCGCCGTCTAAAGCACGTCAGGTTTCAACCTTTTAAAACGGTCATTCATCACAAGACTGATCGCGGCGGGCACGGCTTTAGCTCACAAATCAACTGATCTGCACGGTAGCCACGAAGTTACGAGGGGTATCGAACCCGCAAGCCTTAGCGCAGCAATGCAATCGCTTTGCTACTGTGCCAATTTTATATGAGTCACAGTTTTGTAAAGAATTTGTTTTTATAGATAGGCCCTTTTGCCATAGATGTATTAGATCAGAAGTTGTTAATAGGGGCAGCATATTTAGCTTTATAATAGAAGAGTTTCGTATCGATTTCTTTCTGTCTTCCGCATTGTGTGACTGTAAACATTACAACTATTTATATCCGTTTAAATTTACAACATTTTTTTATTATAGTGGTTAATAATAATAATGGTTGTCTCCTGGTAGTAGTAAAGATGTTACAGCTTTAAGCCGAAAGCTAGTGCGTCTGTAACTTTATAATTACCTACAACGGATGTAATGGTATGGCTATAACACTATAATTAAACTGTTGTAATGTACTTAGTAAAGTAAGAGTCCTTGGCAAGGCCTTTTTTGAGCGATTCACCTACATAGGTAGATAGTATGGAGCTGAACGTTGAATTTTTCCATTGTTATTATCTTTTCTTCTTTGAGACACAAAATAAACATTTTATATTATGACCATCAATTCAGACATATTGATATCAAATTGCTTTCATTTCTAAATGATGGGTAGGTTTTGAGTTACACAGTGTTACAAAACACGAATCCATACATTGCTTTCACAGCGGGTCATGTTCGTGCAGCGAACGGATTAATGTTACCTAGCTACCTTGATTTGTGTTTGTATACTCACTGCAATTCACGCAAACCGGCTTTTGTGCACGCTGTTAGCCCGTGATCAGCTGATGGCGAGGGGAATGTGGGCAGAGGGGTGGGCTGTGGGGAATGCGGGGGACAAGGTGCAACCACGCTGTGAACATGCGCACTCCACGTGCTCGTGAGACTTTATTAGCGTGCGTCACCAATAATATTTTTTATCATCAGTATGAGTCGTTTAGTTTTTATAGGTGACACATCTCACGCATTATAAAAATACAAAATAGGTACATGTTTTGAAAATTGTATATTGTGTATGTACCTAGCTAGTACCAGGTACTCGGTAGGTAATTGAATTTATTTTCGACTTATTTCATATATTTTTATAAAACTCATTCAATACAATTTCGAGGGTACGACTAAAATATTTGTTGTGGTTTTATCCCACTGATTAAACTTGATCATACAAATCCAGTAAATAAAAGTTAATAAATTTGAGCACGCTAATAAAGACAGCGTAGCCACAGCCTAAATAATTGAGTAGTATGTAGAGATTAGTTTCGATAATGTTGAATTAGTTTAGTCATTAAATAAGGACGATTGGTCACTTTTTACATTCATCTTCCTTCACCTAGCTTTAGATTGTTAAACAAATTAATTTTCATCATTGAATAGTTACCTATCCAATCACGAAAGACACCCATTGTATTATTTAGTCTGTGGCGAAGGTTTCTTTTTATGACATCAGCGGGGGCAAGGGGAAGGGGAGGGTTAGCATTTGTTGATGCGATCGAGCGCCTGTTGGCTCGCCTCAAGTTTAGTTCCAGTGTGAGTTTGGCAGTAGAGGTGAAATTGGCTCCTCTGCCAATCTAATGGAACATCGCTCTTTCGAGAAAGTGTCATCAGCAATCGTGTTAAACAAATCAAACATTCGCCATAAGCGCGACAATTGTCGTAAACAACAAATCCTGTTGTTATTATTATGTTGTTTAAACGGATCATTGAAGGAAAGTCCATGTTGAACGCGGATGCCAAGAAATGTTCTAGAAGAAAGTCGGAATGCGGTGGATGTAGTGAACATTCCACGTAAGTTGGGATAATGCGGTTAATTCCAGCTTGATGCTTGTAAAATAAGGGTTCTACTAACTCTAATTAGCATTGCCTAACTAATATCAGCGGTAAACGGTGATGGATCTTGCAGAAATGTAAACAAAAAACCTATTTTCCTATGCACTATAAATATCGTAAGGCGACACACGTTGAATACCTAATATTTTGATAGTAAGTCTACACTAATGAACATATTCGACCCACTTAGTGACTGTTGGCTACTAAACGTGTGTTCAGATTCTTATAGCTGACATTGTTTACATAACAACAAATTGGCGGTCAAAAAGGATGTGTCACATAAACCACAGCTAATACGGGTTCAGCGATCAATGACCTCAAAATGGAATCATGTTTAGAATATTGCTCCTTTTTAAACCGATACGTACCAGATGTTAATTGTTAAATAAAGAATAATCGCTAGGTACCTAAATAAACATTATTTTGACAAAAAGACGTTTTATAAAACAAGTTATTATTACCATTTTATCATAATTTTGCCATCATTGAGGTAGGTAAGTTACGTTTTTGAATTATGTTAACAAACAAGTAACGATAACCAAACTAGCTATGATATTTGTTATAAACATTTTTGATTGTTCCCATGAATTAGAATCATGATTATGATAATAATATTACTAAACACTTGCATTGAGCATTCGTCAAATCTTGAGAGTCGACATTTATTTACGGTTTAATTTAATGTTAACGTGTCGAATTGATTAGGAATTTTGTATTAAGAATTTTATTTAGATGAATTATTTTATTATGTTATCGGATAATCGCAATGGAATAAATAATTAGAAAATAACATAGGTGTAGTTAAAAAGTTCCGTACAACGATAGGAATAAGTTTTTTTTTTAAATAGCCTTTTTAGTGCTAAGGCCTCCCCATTATTCCTCCAGAAAACCATGTCCAGGATATTTTGACACCTTTGCGGGACAGATATGGCCCGAAATGGGGATCGACTGTGTTTTGTAGACTTATTAGATGTATGTAAGTACCTAATAGAAACAGGACTTCATTTTTCATTAAATGCATAGGTAATTTAGTTCAGGAACATTCCAGAACGTATAAGATTGAAAGATAATCCTCACGGCTTTACGTAATAGCAACCGATTTTAAGAGCACTCGTTGATTATGCTTGATCAACGAGTGCTCTATATATGTGTAGTATATCAATAGTGCCTACACAGCACAAGCATAATGTACAGAAGTAAAATGTACGGTTAAAATAATCAGACCAGTACGCGATGTGAGCACTAAGTACCGTGCTAATTGCGAGAAATGTTATGAAAGAAACAATAGGCCGTTGTTTTTAACTGCCATTAAAAGAAAAAAAATCAGCCCACAATTCACGGCTAATTGTCGAACATACATAAAAAAACCATACGAACATAGAACCTCCTCCTTTTTTAAGTCGGTTTAAAGTAATGATTACGAAACAAAATATTTCCTGGCTTAAGTCTGCAATACATGATCGCTATCGTATCGAAAATTAGTTTGTCATTTAAGCGTAACTTTAATGGTTCGGATCTAAATAAGTTCCTATACTTACCGTCAATGCATTTTAATAAAAATAAAACAACCTTTTTATCTGGAAATTAAATACTTCCTTTAATTTTTTTTCTATGAATTTTGTTTCTAACGGTTTTAACGATTTTAATTTTAGTATTTTTTAATGTCGAGTATTCCTCTGATAGCTATATTTTCATAATGTACGCGTTCTTTGATTTTTTTATTAATCTCTATTTGGTATGGGTTGCTAGTCACTTTAAACTAACGCATCTTGCCTGTAGACTATCTCCAGCGTTGATTGTCACTTGTTTGCGGGGGTCTTATCTAATGCATAATAATAAGAATACATATTATCCCATGCATACGAATAGTTTAATTTCAATGAATATATTCAGTAGTGAGTTTCAACTTGGATACTGAACTGCTTAAAACAAAAAATGGATGACTCATTCATTTGCTTATAGGACAAAAGAAAGATGCAATCTTCGTAGTTATATAGCTATGAACAAAACTCCCGATA
Source organism: Abrostola triplasia (assembly GCA_946251915.1). Lineage (NCBI taxonomy): Eukaryota > Metazoa > Arthropoda > Insecta > Lepidoptera > Noctuidae > Abrostola > Abrostola triplasia. The sequence continues at coordinate 6,285,231 of OX276430.1, forward strand.
AAGTCTTAGTACCTTTAAATGTCGCACATCATGTAGCTAAATATCATCATCATCATCAGCCAGAAGACGTCCACTGTTGAACAAAGGCCTCCAGCTACATATAAAAAAGTCTTAATCAACGACAAAGAAAAGTATTTGAAAGTTTTTAATAGCTGATAACTTGTCTTACTTGATCTGCCCTTATATTTCACATTAAACATCACATTTTAGATTCTGAGACCTCTTAGATAAAAATAAAATAAGTTTATTACATATTCTTGTCTTACATTGCTTGTCGAGGAGTCTCTTCTTATTGATGTGGTCATATCTGTTAGATGTGTATAGGCACATAAACCAATATGACCACTTCAATAAGAACTGTTATAGAACAGTGGTCTGAAACTCGATGTAAGGTAACGCAGGGATAGAATGCAGCAAAATAAAAATATCACACACGTTCAGTTTTCTTGCAGTGCGTCTAAAAATAGCCTAGTTTACCCGGTTTACAAACGGGTATCGTCAGAATGCACTATGAGACCAATGGCCTGAAACCATCTGCTTCCAACGGATCAACGGACGGCGCCACTACAGCACTTTTTCTAGCTCTCAATCTCATAATAAAGCCCTACAAAAAAGATTCAACGAAACTAACTCATTGGGGCTTGGTATATTTCAGAAATTAAAATCCTAAAGATGTAGTACTAATCGTGCTCATCCAAGATAAACTAAATACACAATTTGGTCAAAAATTATCGTTACCAAATTGAGAGCAAATCCGTGTATGTTACAAGGCGAATGCTTACACAGACCTCACTTCAAGATCAATAAAACCTTGAGCTTATTTATCAAAATTGCTGTTTGGCGCGCCCGCGCGTCCCTGCAATTAGATGTTTAGACTGCTGCCGCCTACAAGTTTACTGAAGTGTTCTTTTTGTTTGGTCTCATAACCACAATATTTTGCCGTGTCTAACATGATGTTGATGTTTAGATTCAAACATCATTGATATCTATGTTTCCCATAATACACAAAAGTCGTAACCACGATTAATATCTAATTTCGAATAGTAGATAAACTGTCAAATGACGATTTCATACAACTACCCACTAATATCCCGATTGTATTTCATTGCGTCATTCGTCACAATGCTATTGGTGATTTCATAACATTTCTATGATTACTCCTAATTATTCAAATATTGTATTCTACTCAGTTAGTGAATAAACATGTTATTCTGATTCTTGTCTTGGCAAGTATTGTGCGTCGATTAAAAATAAACAATCGGATTACTTTACAATCATTATTCAAATCAAATCCAGAATCGACACTTGTTTATGTTTGTCCACAAGTTTCTCCGAACTAGACACACTTGTGGATAATTAATTATAATTATTTTCTATAATTACTAATGTAATTAAGTTCTATCTATTAACCGGAACTCTCGTATTTACATTACTGTGTTGTTATTCTGATAGTTTAGGGGGCTCGTCTGCATACGTTTGCTTATTAAAATTGACAGCTAGAGACGAAACACATATCATATCAACACTAGGCGGGTCATGCTCTCAAAGGTCTTAATGATACCCTTGTAACTGGGTCTTCATAAAACTGTTTATCTACTCGCTTGTTGATCAGTTGGACTTCAGAGTTCAGACGTCTCAGATATCAGAACGAAGTATGTTAATAGTTAAAATTTGTCATCGGTTGGTCTCTTGAATTCTTAATAGTTTTAACATTCAAATAATGTCGCATTGACTCATTGGTTTCCTGTGTTGCAGTATATTGGAAGAAATGATGAAGATGGTGTTACTTGGTGTAGTGCTGTGGGTAGGAGTTACATTTGGAAGCCACGTAGCTCCTTATCCTCTAAATCTAATAATATCTACGGGTAAGTCTTAGTATTTAATAATTGAACAATTTATTGTAAGTACCTATTGTGCTTAAGGTAAAAAGATGTTCACGGTTTTTTATTTTGTAGATATCACTCATCCACCGCCTATGTACGACTTCCCCTTTCCAAGTGCTGAAATGCTAAAGAGATTGTCACCTGTTACGGCTTTACATACTAACCGATCCATTCAGATAAGCAAATTTGAAGTGTCAATGTTGGAAAGACTGGAATTAAACTTAGAATCAGCTGGAATCACTCCTAAAATTGGATCGGCTGCTCGTGGACTTTCTATAGACGGCTACACTTCCAACGACGCCATGCATTATGAGAAGTCTTCGATGATAATCACGAAGGCATCTCAAAATTTACTATATACTAGGTGTAGAAGGTATGTGTGTGAATTCACAATTTTTTACCATAGTAGTTAAATTCATAGATTAGATTTTAACAGCGTATTTGTTTGTCCATTTAGATATGGTTTGCCTAACGATGAGTGTGCGAGTTTCATTAGTACTTTGAATTTGCGTGAGAGTGAGTATGGTGGAGAGTGCGCGGCTCTTGAGCGGTTCACGTGTCATACTAACAAAATGTCATCGAAGTACCGAACCTTCGACGGATCGTGCAACAACCCTGTGCGCTCCTCCTGGGGACAGGCTCTTACCGGCTACAAACGTCTTCTACATCCGAGATACTCTGACGGCATCGAACAGGTTGGTTCATCATCTTTAGCTCTCACATCTTGTTAATGTTATCCTTATAATTATTTTAAGCTACATACATAAATATAGTTGTAACTAATCCCCTTTGTTTGTATTTTGCAGCCCCGTCGTGCTCTAAACCACAAGGCCTTGCCTTCCGCCCGTGTTGTCAGTACAAAACTTACTAACAACCTGGACGTGCTTAGCGCTGACAAAAGCATTGCTTTGCCTGTATGGAGCCAGTTCATTTATCACGACTTGGTTCACACCCCTATTCGAAAGACAAGTGAGTATTCATCTCGTTTTTTTATAAACAATTTTTTGATAAAAGTGTTTCAGTTGAAAGTTTGTGTGGTATCAAAAAGATAAAGTGCTTGTGAATTTACAAGCTCTAATGTTTTAAGTCAACAAATCATGATATTTACCTTTATTGCTAACTAATCTCTACAATCTTCTATAAATTGACTTCAAAACTCGATTAGAAGTAAATAATGTTTATGATTTTTGAACAGTCCACACCAACAAAGCCATTCGTTGCTGCGACGAAGGCTTCCCCCTCACGCCGCGCTACATCCACCCAAGCTGCATGCCCATTTCGGTGCCCAACGACGATTTATTCTACAAGAACAAGTACCTGACCTGCATGGAATACACTCGTTCTGTCACCACCTATAGAGGAGACTGCACATTTGGAGCTACAGAACAGGTAAGCAAGCGCATCTGCTTCATTTATTTTGTTATATCGATCAGAGCCACTGCCCAGTGTAAGTTTGATTGCGTTTCTTTTGTTCATTCCGTCATTAAACAAAAGAAATACCCAAACGCAGTTCTCTGTTTACTGTCAACAAAACAGGATGAGATGCTCGGACCATAGGGTTCGTGGTACCGTGTAAGTTGATGTAGTTAATTCTAATATTACTTGATGACTGACTTGACATGACTCTTGAGTCATTTCGGTGTTGTTTATACATATTTGTGTGAAGTGTCATTATTATAAAATTAATAGATTACTTAAAGTTTGACTTTGTTTAACTTAAATCTAATAACAACTTGATGTCGCACAACATGTTTGCGTTATTATTATGATTGTTGGACGTTTTGCCCTTGGTTTTATCAGAATCCCTTGAACTCTTATTGAGTACCGCGTAATTTCACATTGAGTCATACATAATCGTTTCTGTGCAATACCCACATTACCCACACCATCTCGTGTTTAACGACATTCCCTTTACGTACAAGTACAGTATCGTCATCGAACACGATTCGAAGTCGTGGTACCTACAAAGAGCCGATCAGTAGGTATAAATTGGTCTTTGTTTATTAATTTGTATGTAGTGACATACGAGTAGTATGACACAGACATAACATAATTGTATTATTATATTTTTCACATCACGATTTCTGACTGAATCGCTTTAACATATATTTAATAAATGCGTAGTTAATGCCAAGAATCTGATGAAGCAATTTACATTTTGTAGGTCACTGGCATGAAATACAAAAATAAAGAACTGGGAAAAATAAACCAACTTTAATTATAACAGATAACTATGATGATGTCAATAATAGTCAATAATATAAGTTTCCTTGAAAATTTTATCACCCACGAATTGAGTTCTAGTTACTTACGTAGGTACACAACTACGAGTATGACGTCTTAAAGATCACAAACATTGTAATACGTCCTTAAATAATAAGCACGATGGTGCTGGTTTAGAAAGTACATCTATATAATGCGAATCAAGCCTAATAAAGCCTCTGGGGTGCAATTAGAGAGCCTCCACGAGTGATGGTATATGATGACGATACGTCCGGGGCACCCTGGGCGGTCAACCTTGCTGCCATTCTTGTTAACTAACCTCTACACTACGGTATGACGTTTTTCCTTGGCAATTGTTGGCTTGGCTCATGTCGATACGAAGAAGAAAAAGCCTAATAAAAACATTGATTTTTTTTAAGATCAAACAGCTCCATTTCTGAGATGAGTTGTGTTCTTTGATAGTCTGTTAGGTATAACTTCTATAAATAGGAAGGTGTCACATGATGTAGGTTCGAAAGTCATAATATTTGCAGTGGTAATAGATTCGCTTTATCGATTTGTAATTGAGCAATGAGTGGAATCAATTGATAGCAATGCAGACTAATAGGCGTACACGAGCCATGCCCGTATAGTAGACCAATAATAGTCGGCTCTAGGTGCATCTTTCGATAACGCTCTTTTATATAATCGTATTGCTTGCGCAGTTGTGTAATGTCCGGATCAAACGCTCTTGAGGACAAACATGCAGTATGTTGATTTGATAATAACCTACTGCATTACAAACAATAATATGTTTTTGTAGTCGTACACATTGAAACTATAATTTATAATGATTTATAAACTTGCTAATTACCAACTACTGTTCGTTGCCTTACAATGTGACCCTGATATGATAAGTTAATGCAGTTTTCCTGATAATTGCGTTAAAATAATCAACGTATCTATTAACAATGCAGTTTAGTTGAAGGATTCTACTCTTTAACAATACTGTATCATGTTGCGAAACTATACACAGTTGAACATCATTATTTTAATTTTGTAATAATTTAAAGACGAAACGGCACTGAATTGCGAAATGCTTACATGGTTTAATTTTTGTTTCTTTGGCAAAACACATTGATCGCAAATTTCACTGATATTTTCGCTGACATCTTTCGTATTTATAGTTCAAATAACAGAGACTATGAACTCAGGGCTTTGACATGCATGTTGATGGAACTTAAAACATAAGAAGGCATGTAGATTACATCTAAGCTTCACGTGTCTACGTGTTCAATGGCATTTGTTATCAATCCTAATGGAAAATCACAAGCTAGAAAGTATGCACGCATTGTTTTAACTGAAAATGTGGGGTTTTCCATTGAACATCATTCTGTATACACTTTCGTTTCCTGCAAGTTTAGTGGTAGGTACTAACTAGAGTCTGAGGATGAAATGACTTACGTTCATACCTCGGAAATATTCTCGGTAATATACTTGTAAAGATTTTTTAAATCTACGTAATAAACAACTGTTTACTCACATGGCCATGAGCATTTTTAACTCAAGTGTAACCTCGACCTTCATTGGGTCGATTATTACTTACATATTTAACTTATACGTGCTGTGTAAATCGATTGGTCGATTTATTTTTCCACTATGGTATTATTTAGTTGAAATGATACTTACCTAGTGGAAAATTTTAATAGATGTAAAGTGTAGGCAATGGTCTAATAATTATTACTATAAAGAAAATAAACAAGTCAACTAAATACCTATGTACACCTTATACTACCTACGTTACAAAAAGGCTAATGTTAACACTTTTCTTTATTCTCAGATGAACCAAGCGACGCATTTCCTTGACGGCTCGAACATCTACGGCTCCAACAGTAGGGATGCTGCAGCTCTTCGCGAGAAGATGGGAGGACTTCTGAAGACATCCATCATTGATGATGAAGAGCATATGCCTTTGGCTGTTAACCCTACCGAGAAGTGCCTTGTAGGCAGCAACTCTGCTATTTGTTTCAATGCTGGTGAGTTTTTCGTTTGTTTCAGTACCTTTGTGCTGCTTGTTTAGGTGTTTACCAAATGATTTAAATGAAACAATTACCGCTATTGTATTCCTCGTTTAGTATAATACCTGAAACATACTTTCAAAACAGGATTCTCAATCAATTGTTTAGTCAAATAATGCGTTCAATACGAATAATTGTGTTTTACACCATCCTTTTTCTTAAAGTCTGTTTAAAACAAGATGATCAAATTGAAATGTAAATGATTTTAAGTATCTATCTCTAACGAAAATAACCCAAAATCTCTATTGATGATAAACATGTTAAAAAGTACATTTTACACATTGCAATTTTGGGTGTAACTGACGTACTGGTGTCTATATATGTATGTTTAAGTAAGCGCAAAGATAAAAGATCTCATATTTAAGAAAACAATAACTATAGGTATAAACAATTAAAATCTCTGTGAGCATGTTTTACACGATATCACTGATGAATACTATGATATCACAGATAAAGAGATTATGTTATGAAAATATCAGTTGTTTTATGACCGTCATTACCATTCATTAGATAAGATAATAATTATCTGGTCTAGGACTAGGTATTTGCTAATTTAATCCTGTCTCGCATAATATCACGAACTACAACTCTACTGTAATCATAATTATGTGATTTAATACATTCAAATTCAAATTCAAATTCAAATTCAAAATGTTTTTATTTCATATAAACCTATTACAGGCGCTTATGAAACGTTAGGATGCTAGTTGCACGGTTCCAAAATGTCATTCCAATGGAGAAGAACCGGCAAGAAACTCCAGAGGTTACTCATTTAAAAAGAAAGATGGTACAAATTTGTAAATTTACATATGTAGTTTCATTATGCGACAACAAAGCAAACTAATAGTGATAGAAGGGAAAAAAATAACAAATTGGGCCAAAAACCCACGGTGCAATTAAAACTACTAGCTATCACTATTCATTACATTGTGGTCACATTCGTGACAATATTGAATCACGTTCCACATCCTCTGGTAATGTCGGTACATACATCGTACCTACTGGTTCTCCTAAAAAAAATGATATCCCATCGTTTATATATTTTTGTGTGGGGATTCTCTAAACAACATATAAAGATACAATTACTGTATTTGCGTCATCAATTCATTACACGCTTAACCTTTTCACCCGTGTCAAGATTTTAACTATTGAAATTGTTTTCTGATCGCTTTCCAAGAAATAATAAATTAGGTCAACTGAAATCTAGAACATCCCTTACCGATAACAATGCAACAGATCGGGACTTTTTTATGTCATAAATATAATCAAATTGTAGGTTTTATTCAATATGCCTAGGTTTTAGGTATTGTATATTCTCAATAATAAGCGTCCCTAGGGCTTATTTATTGCCATTTACATATTAAAATGATTACTTTCCTGACAAAAACATGAATGTATCAGGTGACTCCAGAGCCAACACACACCCCTGGCTAGCGAGTATGTACTCCGTGTGGGTGAGGGAACACAACCGCGTTGCCCGCGCCCTAGCGTCCCTCAACCCTGACTGGAACTCCGACCGCCTGTACCACGAGGCCAGAAGGATTGTCATCGCTGAACTCCAGCACATCACCTACAAGAACTGGCTGCCTGCGCTCACTGGTAAGGACATGGAAATTTTGATAACTTATCGGCTTATTCTGGTCAATCCGCTATACTAAGCAAAGCCAAGGGTAGATATAGTGGTACATAAAAAGCAGTGCACATTATCTGAAAATTATTGATAGCTAAACAAAGATAAAAGTGTGCAGTTTTCACACAGCTTGAACAATTTAAGATAAAACGGGGAAAATACAAAGACTGATTGACTGAAAAATAGAAGACAGCACTAAGGGCTGGCTCATTGTAGAACGATAAATATTTTATTCACTGTCGTTTAGAAACAATTTAATTATTTATTAATTCCCAACAGGAAAGGCATTCGAAGAGCTTTACGAGAGCTACGACGTCGGTTACAACACGGACATTGACCCCACCATCACGAATCCCTTCGCGACCGCCAGCTTCCACTTCGTCAACAGTCTTCTGGACCAGGACATCGAGCTGGGTGACGACAACAACAATGTGACGTCACACCGTCTGTTCAACAACTACTTCAAGCCTGAGATTGTCGTGCGGAACGGAGGTCTTCAGAAAATCTTGAGGGGAATGGTCAACCAGAAGAGCCAGCAATTGGACTTAAACTACGATGATGACGTACGTATCTTTAACGTGAACTAAAAGGGGATTTAATAATGTCTTATAAGGCAATGCATACGTGATTGTGACGTGCGCAGTTGATAATAAATCGATACGTTGAAGCAATCTGCAATTATATCAATGAAATGGAAACCAGGAAAGGTGTAGTAAAAAAATTAATGCGTCACAAAAATAATTTATACTTGGTACATTGATGTTAATAAACCTCGTGCTAAAAGATCGCTCGTACCAAATATTTACTTTTCTTACCGCAGTCATTCACCTTGAATACATCGTGACTGTATTGACTTTATTTTATTTATAATTCTTATGGACACGTCCTTATAACATAAAGTAGGTACGTATATTGTTACATTCGCCATAAAATAAGATAATCCGGATATGAAATCTATAAACAATATAAAATACAGTATATTGTTTAAAATTTCAATTTGAATGACTTCCCTGGTGTGAGTCAAATATCACACACAGAAATAACAAATCGACTGAGGAATTGTTATGAATTTTTATCGAGCGATTGTTCTAGACGGCGTAACGAACAAGCCTTGAACAATGGTGTCGCATGAATACCACATTCAACATGTTTACCTTAAGTACATAACTGCAAGAGTCATGTAGACACTACTAATTTATTCGTTCCGCCTGTATAATGTGGTTTAATATGGCTATACCTAGTATATTATTGTAGAGGCATACTGTGTGGCAGATAAGGACAAGTTAAATAAGTATCGTGTTATTTTTTACTCTTTATGTTAGTTTGGTAAATTTTTTAGCATAAAAGTTTGCTCATGTCATCGAGATAGTCGCAAGGCTAACTGCACGCTTTAAGCTGCCAGCCGAATCATTAGGACCACCTAATGACTTTTTTTGCCTTTGAATTATTCGTATAATTATTATGACCTAACTCATAGACCTTAAAATAGTATATGAAAGAAGTCAATTGTCATTGATTTATCATTTGTAACTTTCACACTTAAATCATATTTCATAGGTGACCGACAACAAACTACTCCAGTATAATTAAATCCACGTGTAAAACAAATACGCCACGTTCAAGACTAATAAATATTAATTAGTTTTACATAACAGCGTTAGTATTCAGCCATTAAAACTGTATTGTTGAAAACAAATTGGACGGGGGGGCGGAGCGTCCCACAGCCCACAAAACAAAACAAAGTATTGATTATTATGGAAATGTAAATACTTTGTATGTAAAGTCTGTCGTTTCATTGACATTGACTGGTAAGAATATATCGCGCAATTAGCGTATCTCAGACTAAAACTAATGGTAATGCGCATCAAACGATACGTTCATTGACAACTACAGAGTTAAATTTATATCTTTGTTGACGATCCATATTTGAACGTTGCACAGACAATACGTCACATAGGTAGGTACTTTATGTATAAGTTAATGTCAAGCCTTTTTTGCTCGAGCAGAATAGAAATACGCATTTATCTTATCTCGCAGTGCATGTTAGAGGTTATCATATGTATCTTGCATCTATATTTAAACCGTCGCGCGTCGGCTTATATAAATAATTAACACAGCATATCTACATTACATACCTATTTCAGTTACATGTTATATCTTAGAAATCCATAAATGACTGACCGTATTAGAACGGGTAATGCTAGTAATCCTATCGGTACGAGTGATGCTTGTAATTATATCTATTGGCTTTCTTGATAACACGGCCTTTAAGCCTTGGCGTGGTTCTGAAAGCAAACAATTATCACTTGAACTTAATAATGAAAACAAACTGCACATGTGCATTGTGCATTTATTGTGCAGTGCGCAAATACCACCTTTCAACACTGTGCATGTGATTTTGATCTTTATACGTAGATACTAAAGTCTTATTTCTTTTAACAGCTACGTCATCAGTGGTTGGGTGAATTGGACGTGTTGGCAGTGGATGTTCAGCGTGGTCGCGACCACGGTCTGCCCGGGTACACTCAGTACCGTACACTTTGCGGTATGCCGGCTGTCAACAACTTCCAGAACCTCGCCGACGTTATGCCCCAAGAGGTATGTTCATTACCGTTGAAGAAAGTTAGTAAATACTGCGATTACGTAGACTATTCACTGCGTTGTTCCTATGTATTTTGTATATTTGTAAACAAAGCAACATTGAGAGAATAATGTCGATGACTGTACATTTTAGTGGTTTGTTTAATATTTTGTTGAGTTAGTAATATTATTAATTTATACTTAATGCCATTGACGCTAATGACGTTAATAATTTTAATATTTAAAATTAATACTTCGACAATGGCTCTGTTGTTAATTATATGCGATTGAAGTTAGATAAATCTTCCAATATTTTAATAATATTATAAATAAAGGAAAGAGAGGTTCATATATTACGAGCGAGAAATCAATATGAATGAAACAATTGCACCATCGCTCCGTAATAAATAATGCTCCTAATAATAAAATAATGGTTTCAGTCTATTAAATCTACAGGTACATATAATTGAAACCTATTTAAAATAATAAATAATCTTATGAACAATGTATGTTATTTACAGACGGTGAATGAGCTCTCCAGTCTTTACGAGCATCCCGGCGACATCGACTTGGTGATTGGGATAATGGCAGAAACACCAGCTACGGGCTCTCTGCTCGGACCTACCGCTGTTTGTTTAATAAGTAAGTATCAGACACCTCTTGGTGACTCTAGATACTTAACACTTTGATTGTGCGTGAGGAGATTAATCAATTGCCACGCCCCACATGTGGGTCACTACATTGGGAAAGGTTTAATATTCAAAAATATAGTGTTTTTGACTTTTAATCCTGGCAAATCTAAGTTTCAACGACAACCTCGTATGCCCATTGAAATCTAAAAGCTTGGCTATTTATTTGCCTTATGTTACATAAAGGCGCCACTTTTTTTACTTTTCAAAACCAAATAAAATAACTGTTTAATGATTAAATATTGTACTACCCGCAGAGGAACAACTTTGGCGCACAAAAGCCGGCGACAGATACTTCTACAGCCACCAGGAAGAAGCCGGTAAATTCTCCAAGAGACAGCTCACAGAACTCAAACGTGCATCTCTCGCAAGAATCCTCTGCGACAACGCACCCTTAACCAAAATCCAGAAGGATGTATTCCAACCATCTTCAGAAAGGTAAATTAAAGTTTTTGTATTACTGTCTGTCTGTCTGTCTGTTACGCCTTTACGAATACTCCACCCGTCGGTTTAGTCATGAAGGCGTAACAGACTGACAGTTACTTTCTCATTTTATACTATTAGTATGGATATGGATAAAACAAGTACATTACAGCTTGCTTTTAATTATATCTATATGGCTTTCTTGATAACACGGCCTTTAAGCCTTGGCATAGTTCTGAAACCACATTTATACTAATAGTATGGATATGAAAGAAACAAGTACATGACAGCCAATTTGGGACCGAATACTGTACCCTGGGGTAACTTTTTATGTTTTCTTCAATATAATTTTCACACTGCCTTTATTGTTGCAGCAATCCTGTGGTATCATGCGAAGAAATCAAGAGGGTGAATCTCGACGCGTGGCAGGACCCAGCCCAGCAGCCTGACATTCTCACACGCACCAACAAATGGATCAAGAATAAAGTCGGCAGCAACTCCACCAAGTAGCTTCACGTACTTAGCTTAAGTATACCTTTTGTTAATCTGCTGTGCAAGTTAAATTTAATTTATAGTTGTAAGTGTTACTCATTTTCATCATTTGACGAGTACTTAACTTGATACTCAACGTCTGGAATGTCTATTCAAATGCATAACAATGTTCCAAGTATAAAATATTAACGTAGGTATGATTATAGATAATGAATTAAGACTGTTTTAACTTGCACGGTGGAATTTATATAAACGGAGTCGAGCGGTTCAGTATTTTGTATGATTGTGACAGTGTGCTTATTTAAGTAATTGTAGTTTATAACCACGTTCCTCGATGCGAAATCAGAAGAGTTTTAAGTCGTACGACACTATGTAGACCGTTGAAGTGTCTTCTAAGACTTTGAGATTGTCGTTTATGAAGCAGAGAGACAGGTGTGGTCGTGCCTGTCGTGTGAACGTACCGTGTCGTACAGTGGCTGTGATAAGCGGACGCTAGTCCACTGCAAAGAGAAAAGTCTCGAATTCGGGACATGATTCTGGGATCGTTCTTGAGATCCATATGTTAAAAGATCCAAGAATTCTTCGTTATAGCAAAAACAACATTTTACTAGAAAGGTTTATATATTTGGATATTATCACTGTTAAATATTGTATAAGTATTGCATTGTTAATGCAGCCAGGGTTCCGTATATAGTTATGCCTAATACAAAAATGGGTGTAACAAAATAAAAATTTAATAAATAATGGAAATTTATCATGAAGATTGAACCTTGGCATGATGTGGCAACTGTCTGACGACATAAATCAAACGTCTGTGTAAAAACCAAGTCAAAACATTCGTTTTGCTTGTCAACTCGAGTGAAACGAAGACACTTTTAAGGTTGACAAGAGTTTTATTTACTTGACGCACGATGCGGTCCAAATAAGGATTTTGGCTTTTGGTTATGAGGCTAACCAGTTTTCACTGAGATTTATGATAACTTTAGGAACATTATCATTATTTTGATCGCTGTCGGGCGTTAATAAATGCGTGGTGCATACAAGAAAGGTCGGTCCACGTTTAACTGTCAAATGTCTGCTCCCAGTATTTCAGTTTTATCTTTAGTAATAATGGCATTGCTCCTATTTTCTATTCCTGATATCTCGTCTTGTGTTCGAGTATGATTTTCTCTTTTTAATTCTTGTTTTAGTTTTAAGTTTTTTGGCACATATTGATTAAAAACTTTTTAGAGTTCGCACAGAACATTATTGTGAAAATTTTAAACGCTGTATGTGCCACCAATGCCAAAGACTGGAAAGCAAATGATAGCGGCTAGCGATTTAAAAATTTATGTTTTTGTTAAATTATATCCACATTAGTTGAATTTGGCATATATTATGAAGTTTATTTAGATTTTTTTAAAATCCTTTATTATTTTGGAGATGAGATGTTAATTAATTTCAAAAAATACTGCAGCATTGAATTAGATTTGAAATTAGAATTTGTTGAAGATGTCTTGAAAGCAGGATGAACGAGAAAAATCGTCTTCTTTAGTTACTTAGTTTCGTTATCGGATAGCTTATATTGATTTTCACTTTAAGTACTTATTTCGCACAAAATGTTAAGCAGCTTGTAAACATTTACGCCAGTGTTTTTGTTTCTGTCACAAAATCACCCAAAATGTATTCCTGTATATTAATTTAGTTCTAAACAATATTATGAAGCGCTAAATGCTTATACTATCATACATAACTATCCCTAGATAACATTTAATGATGAAATAAATAAGTATAATATAAATAAGTTTCTCATAAAGATTATTGCCTTGTGAACAAACAAATGTATTGATAATGAATGTATTATTATTATCACATCGAAGTAAACTTTTTATAATCCTTACGTTTACGTTAAACAATAAATTTACTGCCTTATATATGACTTTTATTTTATTGTATACTGGAATGCAAAACTAAGTACTACACTTTCAATATATATATATTTTCTGAACTATAGATTGAGATTTAAATTAGAAAACGTTTTATAGCAAATTTTATTAGCTTTCGTTGAAACTATATTAATAGAAAATAACACGGAATTAATGCGAACACAACTATTAATTTTTGGCTTAACGTTTCGACCGAGTTACACCGGCCAGTTATTAAGAAAGTTGTGTTCGCGTTCATTCCCGTGTTGCTATTATAATCATGCATCGCGATAGTTTAAAAATGAAACTTTTTCAAGTCCTTTTTATTTCTAACTTTTTTTTAGTCCTTATAACTTAAAAACCTATTGAAATTTTTAAAGTGTGATACTTATTTTTGCAGGCTAGTGTATATAGACACGCTTTTTAAAAAAAAACACGAAGGTAATTTATTTACTTTTGCAACTCATGGTATGTAGTTACACACGTTTCCAAGTAACATTTGGCTTCAGTCGTTAAAAAATAAAAATAATTAAGGCATTGAAAAGAGAGAGGAGGCTGTGTAGAGTCGTCTTAACGATAACAATCTGAAACAGATATTAATACAACGAATACCATAAATCGTGATCAACTGCCCCCTTACCATGAACTCTTAAAGCAAAACCTTTTCTGCTGTGGAAGCAAGACGCCAAATTACACTGTATGAGCTCATAGTAACCCCGCTGACTTACCATAATCCTAGGTCAATTCATAGGGAAGTTTAAATAATGCTGGCTTACTTAGCTGAATAAAATATTGTACTTTATAGCACACCAAGAAAAACAGAAACCGCAAAAACTTAAAACAGTGTAGGTACGTGGCGGTCTTGTTGCCTGATGTAATTTCTTCAAGATGGCCATTAATGGATGGTAGGTATATTATATCGGTAGTGATTAGTCTACACGATTTCAACCTCATACAATAAAGGAATATTGTATCTAGTACCTACTTCATTATCTCATACAATATTCCTATATTGTATGAGATAATGAAGTAGGTACTAGTGGCAGACGTCGTCCTGCCCGGTAAAGCAGCGGCTTCTACTGATTCTAATTGCGTTTTCAAACCACTTTGAGACCCATTAAAATGAACACACAAAATTTCATCCAAGTTGTTCCAGTCGTTTAGGAGGAGTTCGGTGACAAACACACGTACAGAAGATTTATATATTATATTAAGATTAGTAGGTACCTCTGCAGATTTACCAACTCCACAAATAAAACCCATAATTCAGGTGTCGAATAAAACTTTAAAGGACACCCCCTATCACAGTTTAACATCCTGGCTGGTATTTGGACTGGTTTTATGTTTCATTTTGAGACAGTTTTCAAGATTTGTTACCGGTAATTTGGCATAAACAACCTTGCAGTTTTTATATGAGTTTATTGACAGCGGTTCTGTTTTATAACATCCTGATTCATAATTACTCTGAATCGTAGCAATGATAGCCGAGTGGTCTGACCGTTGGACTGCCAAGTCTAAGGTCGCAAGTTCAAACTACGGCACGCACCAATGTCTTGTCGAATTCATGTGCGTACTGTAAATTAGTTCTCAGTTGCTAAAAACGGTGAAGGAAACCATCGTGAGGAAATCGGCACACCTGAGAGATTTTTCAACGGTGTGTTAAGCCATGTCAGAGGACAGGCGGTTTAAACTGACAGGTTGCTCATGAACCATACGAGGAGAAGATTATTGTTTTAACGTCGAAAAAGCTTTGATAGGGATCTTAATGTCTTGCAATGACACTAAGGATATCGAATTATCGTACCAATTTGTAAACGCTCATACGAAGAACGAACTCAGCTACATAGAACTGGAAACTATTCAAGAAGGTACTTAAGTACCTCTTTATTGGAAATCGGCTTAAGTAGTTTAAGAATTATAGAGGTCCAAGGAATTAGGATACCAAGTAATAGGTTTATTCTGAAATCCTTATCTTTTACTGGAAACTAGGTATTAACAATCTAATGCGATTGAATAATTTTGTGATTGTCAAAGATGTATTGGAAAACGATTAGTTCTCACAAAATCTTGAGTTACGAAAACGATTCCCGTCTCATTCTTGGTACATTAACTTACGCACTTGTTTCAATCAGTTCACTTACGCAATTCCGTAAGTCGTAAGGTAAAATTCGCTCCCCGATTCCATACACGAGTGTTCAAGGTAACCTTTTATGGCGAACGGAAACAAAAGATTTTGTAACAATCACCATAGAGCTGGGTGTTAGATACATTTTATGTTATGGCTTGACTTCCGTTTTTATCGACTTACAAATGTTCCATTGAAACGATTTAATCGATGTAATGTTATTGATTGTCTTTATATTAACGTAAATGGCTCACGACTATGTGGAGGCGAGGTAGTTGAACAAAAGCAAAAGGTCGCAGATTGCGTATGCCATTAATCTATGGATTAACAATCATAATGTCCATGGGACACTGCCTCGATGGTCTAGTGGTTGCTAAGCGCGACTGCGGAGCACGAGGTCCTGGGTTCGAATTCCGGATCGGGCAAAGTGTTACTGGGTTTTTCCATTAGGTAATAATTATCAGTAGCAGCACGGAGTTTGGATTTGTGCCCGGTTGATGGCAATAGGCTCGCCCCCAATTACATTGGGACCTAAAAAAAACATAACTTGCGAAATGTGGGTGTACTATATATGTATATGTGCACCTCTGCCCACCCCTTCGGGGAATACAGGCGTGATGTTATGTGTGTACCAAATCTATGTTTATTCTTTTATTTTTAAAAACAATATTTAACCCGTTAAATTTATTCATATCCTTCTTAACTATTCCTCTTACTAAAGTATTACTTTTTAGACAAGACCACATCAATCCTAATTTGATGTCATTTTACGAACGTAAGTAGAACATTAAACATTTCGCTGTACAAACGCTAGGTAGTACTTAATAGTAACGTGTTTTATAGCTGCTAACGATTACGAAGCATTGTTCTGTGCAGAGGATACACGCTTGAAGACTAAATTGCCACACAGTGTCGCCATATTGGCAGAAATTTAAACACCTATAGTGTAACTTCAATTATTAAGTACAATTATTATCACAGCGAATACGCTTTAGGCTTTTGTCGTTTACGCAACAAGTTATATATAAAGGACTGCCTCGTTGGTCTAGTGGTTGCTAAGCGCGACTGTTGGGCACGAGGTCCTGGGTTCGTTCGAATCCTGGGTCGGGCAGTGTTACTGGGATTTTCCATTAGGTAATTGTCAGTGGCAGCACGGAGTCTGGATTTGTGCCCAGTTGATGGCAAATAGGCTCGCCCCCTATTACATTGGGACCTAAAACATAACTGTCGAAATGTGGGTGTACTATATGTGCACCTCTGCCTACCCCTTCGGGAATACAGGCATGATGTTATGTTATGTTTCGATTATATTTACTCACGGTGAATATCTAAATTGAGCTCCATTATATAAAATATGTCACTTAACCTCGTTACACTCTTATCTTGATAGTGTATTGTACCTTACTATCAAGTGTTATGGTGTGAAATCTTTTAAATTACCTCTCTGTCTAATATCGTACCTCAAGGTTACATTTTAGGCCACTTGTTTATAACTACAATGTTTGTTAATTAAGTATTATGGTAATTTATAAAATAATTGGAAAACCTTTTCAGCTAAATCCTACTAATAATATTATAAATGTGAAAGTTTGTGAGAATGGATGTGTGGATGTATGGATGTGTGGATGTATGGATGTGTGGATGTTTGTTACTCTTTCACGCATAAACGGCTGGACCGATTTGGTTGAAATTTGGTATGTATATATAAGCTACTTTTTATGCCGAAAAAATGTAGCGGGTAACACCGCGGGGCGCAGCTAGTATAGGTATAATATCTAGATTATGATTAAGTGACTTTTTAATAAAACTAATGGAACTTTTACCGTGTCTCAAACAAATGAAACTTTTAGTAATGGATTGTTCTTGGTATAGAGCGCCAGCATTGGTCTGTAAGTACACTCGCGGGACCTGTAC
Source organism: Abrostola triplasia (assembly GCA_946251915.1). Classification (NCBI taxonomy): domain Eukaryota; kingdom Metazoa; phylum Arthropoda; class Insecta; order Lepidoptera; family Noctuidae; genus Abrostola; species Abrostola triplasia. The sequence goes on from OX276430.1 coordinate 6,303,151, forward strand.
CACGATGACATTATCATATTGCGACAATCAGTTTAAGCAAAGTTCTGTCTGATTTGTGCATTCATAAGTACCTTTGTGACATAAGAAGCAAAGGGTTCTGGTATAAAATCTATAGGTATGTAGTAGGTACTAGTTAATTTAATAAGCACTGATAGCTCGTTATTGTACCTACCGACTAGACCGGGACAATGTCTCAGTGAAGTAAGGTAGCAACTAGAAGAGAATAGTCCGCCTAACCTTTTCCTTTAGATTATGATAACAGCTTTTCCAATTCAAGGCGCAAAAGGTCAGTAACTTATCTTAGGCAGACTGTGCCAACAACAAATGAAGCTGAACGAAGGACGAAGTTTTGGGAAAGTATTCGTGCCTCTTCAGACAGGACGCTTTAGAGAGTTGGTCAGACGGGTCGATAGGTAAATATTGTTTTAGAATCTAGATTATAAAGGCATAGTTTAAAGTTAATATACAGTGCATAAGTTCGTTATTGTTTATATACCGAGCCTGTAGTTTGAGTTTCTGTATAGTTCACTTACACTAAGGACTAAGGATCCTACGCCTTTACAATACAGATAGATATTATATGCTTTATTTGTACACCATATTTGTTACAGAACGTATCGACATCAATGATTTATTTAGGGGTGGTGTCATATATGCTGTTAACATTTCGGTTTTTGGCAAATTAGATTTGGCAGTATTAGGTTTTTAATTATCTCTGTGCTGTCAAATGCACTTTTATAAACTCTTATCGCAACTAAAAAATGAATTCGTCAAGTCAACACGAGATTAATACCAATATTACTACGTCAATGTTGACTTCCATGAATCTCGCGAAACATTATCTCAGAATTTGTTCAAATTGCTCGTACGTTAAGTTGTTAGGAAGGAACACGAAATCCATACATCTTGTAGAAGCACCTCGGTAACCCATTTTTCTTACCTGACTTGCAATTTGCTCTGAAGATAAGTGGGTGCTACACTTAACAGGTCTTTTAGTTTTCTTATCTAGAACTCGTAGAATCAAAACGTTTTTTATCATGAAAAGGTTAAATTAGCAATCTACTAAAGTAACACCAACTGAGTTAGTTCTAGTTATAAAATCTTTTGAATCAAAGTCTATTGAATGTAAGAAACTAAATTAGACTGCTTTTGACTTACATTTTTTATGTTGCCTGTTAGGAGTATTCTTTACATTTGTCTGTATTTAAAACTTTATTTTGTAAGACAGAGAATAGACAAACAATATTATAATTTAATTTAAAGTAGGCATATTAACGTATTTATAAGCCGCTTCTGTAGCTGCCTTGAGAAATTGAATATTCAATTGAAAAGTATCGTCGCTTCGAGGGAGGTTAGGGTTGAGAGTGACTTATGGATTCACAGACGCGAATTCCACTTCCCATATTGGAGTAAAGACGACGGTATCGTGAAATCCTTAAAGTAACAGTAAAACCATTTTCAGATCGCGTCAATCACGTACGGGCTTGAGGTAAAGTAACGCGGAAAAGATTGTAAAAGGTTACACATGAAATAGAACTCTGTTTACTCTTTGTGAAATAAATAGGTATGATTTGGTAGGTTCGCACTTGATTTTTTTCTTTATTAGATACTAGGTATTATAATTTTATCTACCAATTGATTTTTCCAATTATCAGATATGTATTTAGGAAACACGGAGTCTGGATTTGTGCCCGATTGATGGCAATAGGCTCGCCCCCTATTGCATTGGGACCTAAAAACATAACTAGCGAAATGTTGGTGTACTACGGTTGTGCACCTCTGCCTACCCCATACAGGTGTGAAGTTATGTAATTTAGGAATGGAATTTGTATCGCTTTGCTTATTAAATACTAGGTGCAAAATGGTGTGTTGCCCTGCAAACAAAAGAGATTTATGCCATCAATCATAACAATGATAAGACAAAAACGAAAGCTATCGCGGAAAAGTATGATAACATATTCCCAGATGCACTACAACCGTTTGTATAACCAGATGCTTCCGAGATCTACGGCTTACACGAGCGACGCTGCCATCCGACCTCCACAATGATTGATCGCGGCTTGATTGCCCTCGACAAGTCACTACTCCGCACTATCGCCCTTAACAGATCGTGCGGTGTGCACTGTGCAATACAGGCAGGCAAACTAACGTATGTGCGTTGGTGTATCTACTCAAAAATGACCGCAGGCGATAGGTCAGTGTAATAACATCAAGTTGGCCTGAGTACATACTGATTAGACGTTTGAGGTCTGAGCATAAGCATGCTTCAAATGCTCCGGAAAGGTTCCAGGTCAACCCTTTTGGCATTTAGTGATACATTGACTTATACTGTGAGGTTAGGTCACAGGTTAGTAGATAGTTTTCTAAGAGTTGTACTTACGCAGCGTTATGTAAGGACCTCGCATTGTCTTCATTGCATCGTGCTAGAACTTCATTTTTTTATGACACTGAATGATTAGTTACCTACTATAAAGTTCCATAAATAAGTTACAGAATGTGGAAGAAATCACAGAGCTCGCCTTCGGGTGTTATAATAGGCGCAGAACTCTGCTCTTTCCTGTCTGTCGTAACTCGTAACATACTAGACACAAATTATACTCATACACGTAAATAAACATAAATCGTAGAGCAAATGAACTTAACAACATCCTCTCACTCTAAATACCAAATTCGTTGACGATCATAACGATGTGATATTTTAGATTACAAAAAGTAATATTAACTTTGTCCGCCCCAACATTTGAAGAAACGCAAATTAGTTTGTGATGATTCTTCCGTGCGTATAAAAGAGATTAATTAAACAAATGCAATAGTATTTTATGTAACGACTCGTGCCATAATTAATGCTAAACATTATTTAAATGTTCCAAATTAAAAGTTATATGGTCTGAGAATTTTGAATAAAATATTACATTTCTTATGACTGTTAGAAGATCTTTACGCATTACGGAAATTGGATTTACATTTTATCCGAATGGAGATCTGAATTATTGCTATCTTCTGACCTATTTAAGCCAAGGACGTTAATTCCCTATAGTTTCATGGAGAATATACAATGGTTTCATTTGCTACATGCTTTGTAAATTCTCGTCGTAAATACCAATCTAACTGCGAAAGGTATATCAGGTTTCTACATTAACTGTAGGAAATTAAGCTTCTATTAATACTATAGAGTACAGATGCCACAGTAAATGACTCAATCTATATACAGATTATACAACTGCGTTTTACGACTTGATTGGTCCATTGGCTAAGAAGAGTTCTACGGAAAATGGAGATTCCTGCACGTGAAAAGTGCCTATTTCTGTGTTTAGAAGAAGACTATTCGAAGAATTCTTCTTATCGTATGGTTGAAACAACCTGGTGTCAGAGTTAGAACCGCCCGTAGGGCAGGCAAAAATATCTTAGGTGTGCCAGATTCTACACGACGTTTTCCTTCACCATTTTTAGCAACCGATAACTAATTTACAGTACGCACATGAATTCAAAAAGACATTGGTGCGTGCCTGGATTTAAACTTGCGACCTTTGACTTGGCAGTCCAACGATCATACTACTCGGCTATCATTGCTTCTTCTAAGATAAGGTGTCATGAAGTACAACAAATATTTTAAGCACACCTCTTGATATAATAGTAGCTCCAACAAACAAAGTTTATTAGTTACATCTTTCTCATCAATTGAATATAGGTAAATACTACAAGCTTGATTTATAGGTATCATTGAACCTCTCAAAAACAATCCAAATAGTGTTCAACTATCTCGAGGGGTTTAAATCCATTACACCACCGAGGGATGCTACTCCTTTGTTGTTTTCAAGACGTTTTAAACTGTAGGAAAGTATACTTTGCTTCAGAAACTACTTACGTTGAAAGGTAATAAAACATTTCTTCTCTTGTATTATGTTTATAGGGTGCATTGGTTCGTTGGTGATACCTACGCTACGTATTTTGCTTGTAGTTTAATGTCAGATGGGAGAAGATTTAGCATAGTATATAGTCAACATACTTTGTGTTGTTTTTGCATTTTTTTGTCTTCTTATCGTACGGTTGATGTACAACCTAGTGTCAGAGTTTATACCAACTGTAGACCAATGACATGGCTTTACACACCGTTAGAAAATCTCTCAAGTGTGCCGGTTTCCTCGCGATGTTTTTTTTTCACCGTTTTTAGCAACTGACCCCTTTTTGTGATTATACCATACACAGTGCTAGTATTTTTAGAGAATAACTTGTGTTTTATAACGTTGTGTTGCGTAAAACGAATCCTTATGCCTTAGGCTACTAGCATTCACTATTTAATGGGCAGATTCCCCTAAGGCACTCTCTTAATTAGAGGAAGAACTTTTATGAGTCATCGTTTTATGACTAATACGATGATATCAGGTTTCAATTACAAAAGATAAAATCGGTTTCGTGTGAAGGAAGGAATAAAAGTCCGTAGTAATAAGTCCATCCCGTGATAACTTGCCTATTGTAAGAACTGCCCTTTTTATCATTGGATTTATTTCTAGTTTAGTTTTTTAGTTAATAAAGCTTAAGTCAATTTATGAGATTGAATAGATTCCAGTGAATTTGTTATTTTATATACCAAGCTGGGTTACAGCACTGTCTCTTGTACCTTCGATGACAAACTGATTTTTAGGACGATACCGCACTCATTCAGATAAGATAAAAAACATATTGTATGAACTCAATTACTTCCTTCTTGCCCTCTGTAAGAACTATATTTGTGTGGTATTAGTTATACCGTATATTAACAATAAATCCAATCAATTGTTGCATAAAATGTAACTATTGATTTACGTCTTTTTAATTAGGTACTTATAAGAGTTTTACATCACTGGGTTGCAAATATTCCAATCGTTGTTGTGTGGTATTGTTATATAATGATAGGCTAACGATACTTTTCTTTAAATTTCTCAACGCATTTACGCAAAAAAATAATTAAATAAATTAAAGAACGTATTCATTTTGAGAGCGTGCTAGCCATTTCTATCATATTATGTTTTGAAAATGCACAAATTTCGGTCTTAATAAAAATAAACTTATTACCTACATTAGGGATTTCGCCTTTATGGGGCGCTTCAGAAACATGCAATCTCACATATACAAGAACTTACACTCGGGACAAACATCTGCGGATCACACAAATTTATGTCCCGTGCATCGAACCCGCAACCACTCGCAGCAGCCCAATCGCTTAGCCACTGCGCCAATCAGGTCGTCAATTTTGTCTTTTATTATTGTTTTCGTTACTTCCTTTTTAAAAAGAGGTTGGTAGAAGAAATTGTTGAGTTTAATATTTTCCGCGTATCTATATTTAAAGAGTTGTCACAGTGTACAGTTTTCAGTAAACTAGTTATTTAAGATTCCAATGTGGGGTACGCTTGTTGGCTATATAAATTTCCAAGCGCGCCCTTCCCCCAGCTTAGTTTATTGAGGTAGGTTCAGAGTGGCAGCACCGTTGACTGCAAGCGTAAGAGCATGCGCGAAAGAGTTATTGTTTGTTAAGTTGCAAGTGAAGTTGACTTAAGTGAACAGGTAAGCTGTGTTACTTAGTATTTAAGTTACAATAAATGTTTACGATTGTAATGTTTACGAAAAAAATATTAAGTTCATTAACCATTAAAAAATGGTACCAGAAATACATTAATTAAGTGTTATGAGATAACTATACTTAGATTTACATAAATAATTCAAGAGCAGTAGCCGGTAAAATTACTAATGAATTAGATTTAAATGACTAAAGACATTTACTCTTATTTAGTCGAAAATAAGATCGAAAGTGACAATTCTACAAAATAATCGTAGAAGTTAAATACTTGTATCTATACGTAATAATATTGTTTGCTTTAATTAATTAATTATCTTAGATAGTTATCTTACTGTGAGAATAATAAGTCAGGCGCGTGCGTGAAGTGTTTTGCACTTTATTTGTTTAGAAACAACAATATAATTATATTAATTATTAGGTAGGTACTATCGTATTTGATTACTAAATTATTTAGGTCGGAAAACCTAATTAAGTAAATGCGTAATCTAATTAATCTAACATGCAATAATTAAATGTTAATATTTTGGTTTACATTTGGAAAATAAACCAGTATAGTCATGATATCGAGTAATACTAAAAATAATTATATTTTTTATTTAGGTAGGAATTAAATTTATAAAATTCCTTCATAATACTAGTATAAGAGTTGGTTAATTGAAATATAGGTATTACATGTTCTTTATCCTTGTTGTCTGCCTCGTTGGTTTAGTGCTGCTAAGCATAAGGTCCTGGGTTCTATTCCCGGGTCGAGCAAATTGTTATTGGGTTTTTCCATTAATTACGTAATTTTCAGTAACAGTGCGGAGTCTGGATTTGTGCCCGGTTAATAGCAAGGCTCGCCTCCTATTAGTACCTATAGATAGTAACTGGGGTTCGTATCGTATATTATACCGTAGATAGATAGATAGATTTCTCAAATACCGTACTGTATTTGTATTTAACCTACTGTACAAATATTATTTTATCGGACAAAATTCTGAATGAATCGCGACTAGCCTTGAAAACAGCAGGAAAAATTCCAGTTTCGTTCTAGTTCCGTTATTTTTTCCAATATTTCATTCGGAAGTTTCACGAAAATTTGCCGGTTGGTATTATATTTCATGATTATTTCAATAAAACAACAAAAATTAGAAAAAAAAAACAAATCGGCATCCCGACGTTAATCGCGACAGTGAAATACAAACTAATTAGTGTCATATTTTCATTTGTTTTCATAGCAGCTGACATAAACTATTCAATTAAGTTGTATATTTCAAAACGATATATAGACAGGTGCACATTGAATAGATACCTACAGTTTCGTTGTCATAGTTAATGTAGATATCGCTATATTGCACACTGCAATAACAATAAAATTCAAATTAGACTGCTATAACGTTAGGAAGCGAAGTAAATCGTATAACAATTAGATTGGCCGCCGATAAATATTCAACCTCCTCACTTACTGACTGAGACAATGTCATTAAGGTACCTCTATTATTGTTGGTTACAATGACTTATTATTTTCAATCTCGCACGTTTTTCCTCGACACGGTTACGCTTTGAAAAGCAGCGGAGTGTTGTGAAAGACGTAAGATCTACTGCTTCGGTTAGACTGGCAAGGACCTATTAATGGTTTGACTTTTTGTGTCACTTTTGCATGTTGCCCATGCTAAGCTTAAATCTAAATTGATAAAGGAAACTTGAAAAATGATGGACACGAGCGGGACTCGAACCCGCGAATTTCGCCGTACCGTGGCGCCGCTCGTGTCCATGATTTTTCAAATTTCCTTTATCAATTTAGACCTATTAATGGTGTTTAAAAGATAGATACTATTTACTATGTACGCCGGTTTTACTCACGTGTGTATTCGGAAATACCCGATAAGTTTATAACTCGAACGGAACCTTTATAAATAAGCTTATTACGTAGCAGAGTTGCGGGCCGAGCATTCCCGAATACACACACGTGAGTAAAACCGGCATATTATTTATGTAGTAAATTATATGGGTAACTCATAACGCTTACGAAAGTGACGACCTGATTGGCGCAGTGCCTAACCGATTGGACTGCTGCTCTAAGTGTTGCGGGTTTAATTTCTGGATGAGACAAAAAAATTGTGAACCACAGATGTGTGTTTCAGTTGGGTGTTATGTATGTGATATAACAAAGCCAGGAGAAATTCGTAGTGTGGGGAACAACGTTTAAAATTTTAGGCAATTATCTAACATTTGATTAATTATTGACCGACTTCGAAAAAAGGCGAGATTCTCAATTCATCCGTATCATGTTTTTTATGTATATATTTACAATATTTGTTACCACAATTTTTAATTTAATGCCAAACTTTAATTACGGTGATTAATTAACTTGAATACAGAAATGCAGTAAATACAGTATATTACGTAAGTCACTCGAGGTCACGTCATGTTAAAAATATATTTACGTGAAACATTTTTTTAAGATGTTTCCAATGAACTGACTTTCTATTCTGCTCTTAATTAAACAATATTGAAGGTTACTTTACTTTGTATTTTATTAAAGTATGAGTAATAACTAATTACTTAACATAATTTTAACATCGAATTCAAATTAAATTCAAAACAATACTTTGTACCAACTAACACACTATTTAATATTTATCGGCCATTTCCGCGGCTTTTTTATTTGCCAACGTATTTCCCTTGAGTGTATTTAATGTCTATATAGCATTGTAACATTTATTCTATCTGAGACTTTCCTAAAGGATAGCCCTGAATAAAATTACAGGATTGTTTACAAGTGTACGATGGGTCTTAACTTATGATGATTAGAGATATTTTCCTGAAAAAAATAGTAATCAATGCTACGATGTAGATGGGCAGTCTGTCGCGTTACCCTTGTTCATAGGTGTTAGCATCTAAGGCGAAAACCACACAGGAAAGACGTTTGACAAGGACGCGTAGCGTTTGGGTCGCAGACATATTCCCCTTTGATTTACTTTCATACAAAATGCACACAAACGTCGCGACGCAAAACATACAGGAAAGACGGGGCGCAGACACGATGTTTATTCGTTTTCTATATGGAATCCACACTGAAATTTTCCCCTGTGTGTCTGTCGTGTATTAGAGATATGTATCTCCACTAAGTGACGTGTTTCCAAGCATGTCGGGTCTACTCCTACTGAAAAAACATTATTGATATATATTATATAATATATCGTTTATGTATGAAGAAAAATTTTTTTATGTTTTAACATGTAATACTTCCTGTCTGATTATTTGTTGTTTTATTACAATATTCCACCGAGCCGGTTTTTATGAAATAAATACAGTAATTATTCCGGAAAACGAGCTGACAATTTTTAATTACACGGGTAAAGGCGCGGAACCTTGTTTAATAAATAAAAATATGTTAAAGAAAATCCATAGGGCAATGACCCCAAATGACATTAAACTGGGCAGGAACATAATGATGATTATTGCTTTACAGTCTTTACACTAACCAACATTATAGAGACAGGTGTGACAAAAGGCAAATTACGAGATAAATCTAAAACTCGTCAAGGCAACATTGTATAATATTAAATTTACATAGAATTACAATACAATCAGAAATGTAATATTAATAAAAATATATATGCTAATATGTCATGAAAATAGTTGTTCACGATTTAACTTTAAATTTAATGTTACAATACTAATGTTTCATGTTAATTCCAGTCTTTAAAAGTTTTCAGGCATACTCGAATATTTCAAATAAGACGATCATAGTAGGGTAAAAGCATTTTCTAGTACAGTGAAATTAAAAAAATGCTTAGTTACTCGCTTATTACGCATTACGCGATTTTAGATTAGTCATTATTATGCAATGTTTTTGTAGAAAATAATGAACTACATAACATAACATAACATAACATCACGCCTGTATTCCCCGAAGGGGTAGGCAGAGGTGCACATATAGTACACCCACATTTCGCCAGTTATGTTTTAGGTCCCAATGTAATAGGGGGCGAGCCTATTGCCATCAACCGGGCACAAATCCAGACTCCGTGCTGTTACTGAGAATTACCTAATGGAAAAACCCAGTAACACTTTGCCCGACCCGGGATTCGAACCCAGGACCTCGTGCTCAGCAGTTGCGCTTAGCAGCCACTAGACCAACGAGGCAGTCAAAATAATGAACTATCAGGTATTATTTATTTAGGGATAAATGTTGGACTTGGAGCCTTTAATAGAAGATGTAACCGCATACCGTGCCAATAAATGATGCTATATTTATTTTTTTTATCCCTGCTTTCTTCGCACAAAGAAATATTACATATATAGATAAAATTACGTTTATATTTTCCTCATATCTTTAGCTTATAAGCGGCCTGATATTTTGATGTTTTTATAACCACGTACCAATATAAATAACGTCTCTGTGTTTGTTTTTTTCTCTGTACGTATACCGTTTCACGGTTCAAGGCTCACTTGATGGATGTGCATGAAATACACGATGATTCTTAGTAGAGAAATGAGTAAGCTACCGGTGTCTGGGGAATAACTCGTAGACTAGAAAAGAGACATTTTGCTCCATATACGAGTTATAAGGAAACTATTTTTCGTCGATAACCGCAAACCAATGGTTACGCACTTGTACTGTTAGAAATATACTATGTCCCGTTGCCCGCACAACTGGTGGATGAAAATGGCAATTTGTCGTCCATTGTGGTGTTGTAGGGCCTTTGTTTAACAGCGGACGTCTTCAGGTTGATGATAATGATGATGATGACGGTTAGAAAAAGTCAGCAAAGGTAAAAATTGTGGACATTTCTATCTTATTCATAAACGAGGATCATACCGGCATTAAGTAAACCCCATATTAAGTCTACTGACGTCTCTATTCTTTGACATGCAAACGATAGTGACGGCTAGAATTTAGTCCATGGTTTATATTGACAGTTTTTTATGAATAACACTTCTCTTGTATTATTTCTCAGGGCAAAACAAATTATATTTCACTCTACCTTCACTACTTATCTTTTTGTAACGCCAAATAATTATTTCCTTATTCAATGTAAGTAGGTGAGGTGATATTACTGACACAATGCGAAATCCACTCAGACATCAGTTTTAACTATAATAATAATACTTTGTTTTTTATTCCAATTGATTTGGTGAAGCATAAAAAATAATTGACTAATTCTGCCTGGCAGTGTACCGGTTCTTAATGATTCACAAACTGTTACGTTTGTATGTAATTTGAGACACGCAATGACATCAGTCCATGCATAACTTGCTTTCTGAACGAGAAGTGGACTTATCGTATTTTGGCATCAAGTTTATAGAGCAATTTTTGGTGGTAGGTACAGTCGGGAGCTAAAAGATATACGACGATGTGAACGTTAATATGTTTCCAGCACTTTCATTTAATTTTTCAAACACTTTTCTTTGAACTATTATGCTTTTGATTGTACCAGCCATACAGTTTGACTAATGATCGCCATTTATAATAACACTTTGCTAACGACTCATTCTATTTAACTGTTTTGTACCAAATGGGAAACTGATATGCACTCAGCAAAAGGAAATTGATCCGGAATGTTTACTTAGCGGTCAATGCCTCTTTTTATGTACTATTGAGACGCATATTCTAGTTCTAAACCTATTTGTTTGATTTGTTTACTTCGAACTTGTGTCTATAGTTTGTTAACGACCTCATTGTTGTCTTGTACAATTACATTTTGAATGCTATTGCATATCGGTTGTCTTTTGTCAGAATCATTGCCAGTGAATAGGGACACGTTGTTACTCATTTTCATGACGTAGATATAACACCTGTCTTTGTAGGTAGGTACGTATAACAATTTGTATCAAGCCTATACCTAGAATTATTTAACACCGTTCTTATAAAAACGATAGGTATTGTAAGCTGTGGTTACCTGCGGGGTAACCATGATCTTACATTGCAGGTCATTTTCAAGCGAGACGTCGCATTACACTGCACCTAGCGCTGTCTTACTTTCACCGCGAAAAGTGACCTGCAATGGAAGCGTATAGTAAGGCACCTGTCCTTTACCATAAATTCTTAAAGGAGGACAGTTTACGTTGTGAAAACGAGACGTCGCATAACACTGTACGTAGCCGCGTCTCGTTCTTACATCGTTAACTGTTCTGTTTTCAGCGTTCATGATAAGAGGGCTGAATGAATAAACATACTAGCTTAACTGCGGTTGTATTATATTATCTAGTTAGTATTTACTGATTATTTAATAGCTATTCAAGGCACCAAACGTTATAGCCTTCATTACCTTGAGTCTTGAGTCAGGAGCTTGTATTTTTAAATCTTTGTTTAGATCACGACCTGAGTAAACAGAGCTCTGTAAATGAGAGTTTCTTATATACGCAAACACCTTGCGGAAACCGAAGTCCTTGAGCAGTCGGTGATTGTGAATATGATATTAATATTTTAATTGTAATTAATGAACCAATGTTAAGTAGTAACGGGTTTTCTTACCGCACTTTCAATACCTACTGTATATACTTTCTATTGTAGGGCGACGGTGACGGGTCAAGACTCGGTATCAGTTCATCATACTTCACACTAATATTATAAAGGCGAAAGCTTGTGTGTTTGTATGTTTGTTACCTCTTCACGCTCAAACGGCTGGACCGATTTTGATGAAATTTCATATGGAGGTAGCTGACACCTTGGATTAACACATAGGCTTTTTATCCCGAAAAAATGTAGGATAATACCGCGGGGCGCAGCTAGTTCTTCCAATAAATAGACTTTACGAACGAGGACATACATGATCAAGAATCACTGTCATTTTCGAGTCGACTTTATAAACCCACGTGTGACATATTGCCGTCTATTGTTGGAGTTTGTAACCTTATGTGACAACAGACGAACTTATCTTACATTCAATTGATTTAGCACGTGCTTCAAGCGTCAAGCTTTTTGATGCATTAGTGACGCTTTACATTATCGCGCAATGTCAGACTGACAGTCAGACTTGTAGCACTTGTATGCGATTCAAAACAAAACAAAATCGCGTATGTAAAACCAGTTGCAGCAGCGAACTGCACTCTCGCGACAAGTTCCTTCCATTACTTATTTTATCTTATCCAGTTGCCGTCATGTTTGTTAGTGTAACATTGTTATGTGTGTAATATGTTTGTGTTAGTATAAACAGTCATTTACGTTTATGGCCATTTAGTATCACTGGTAGTAAACCTGTGGTCATTGCCCATTATGATTTACAGTAGTCGCTTTGCGGAAGACCTTTTGCCTTTGGGACTACAAATGAAGTCTTAAATGTACCTAACAGTAATATTGTAGTTTATTTTGACACTACGTGACTAACAATCTTACAAAAATTGGGTAGCCTTGATTCATTACTCATTGAAAAAACTTAACAACAATTCATTATGTCATATAAAGAGAATTAAATAATCTTTACTTTTACCGCACAATTTACCAATCAGTATAAAAAATACAACCGACAAATACAATTGTAAACATACTTTTATTTTCCATTAAAGACCTGGCAAAAAGGTGCAAATGCACTAGAACGACTGACTGGAACAGAATGCAATCAATCATGCAGAACGCATCTATTTGTTCAGTGTCACAATCGCTTAAGTTGTTTTTGCGACAATTTATTTGCATGATCTTCTCGCGTCATGAAATATGAAGATAAATGGCCGCATGCTTGCTTGTTGCTCAAACCTTCAAGGTGGAGTTTTAGTAGCGTATCATCATCAATCCGCCTGTAAATATACAAAGCAAAACAGAATTGCATCTTCATGTAATTATGTTTACTGATATATTTTCTTAACGCATAACTAAGTGAACTGTACTAAGTGTAATTTTTTTTTTAAGAAAACAAATGTCTTTATCTAAAAGCATGGCATGGACCTTTTCATGGAATGTCACTGCAATCACTAGGCACCCAATTTCTTAGGATAATAATTTCCTGAGGCTATTGAAATTAAAAAACATCCTAATTTCAATAGAGAATATGGCTGGGACATACCACCTGATTGGAATCCTACCATAGAATCTATTAAAGTTAATTCTAAGCGTAAAACTTCAAGACCGAATGACACAGTGTTAATAATAATTAAAATGTAAAAAAAACATTATTGAGAGCAATAATCTAAGGTATTTTTAAATTTTCGAATACTGGATTAATAGTAAGATCGGTAATGCAAATTGTAGTATAAATTATTTATGTAGGTACGTATGTACATAATTATAAATTCTCGGTTACGGCTTTATCTTTTGTCATGAACGCCTGTTTCTGCTTCAAGTAGGACAGTAGTTCGCAGTTTCTATAATTTATAACGGCTGGAAATTATAATGTTCGCGGACCTACGAGCATTGTTTAGCAACTGGGACTTTTGGTTCCTAGCTGCGCCCCGCGGTGTTACCCGCTACATTTTTTCGGGATAATACGTATGCCGAACCCAAACGTTAGTGTTGTGAATTATATAATTGGGTGGGTTACATTCTTTGATCATACACTTGAATTATATCAATAAACTGCTGCTATGGCAGAGTATGTAGAGACTACAGAAATATTGTTTTGATGACCTAAATTGGTGTTGCGCTAAGGGTCGCAGGTTCGATACTCGCACGATATGTTCAAGTAGCTATGTGAAACGATACTGTAGGAATTTCTAGTGTGCTATACAATACGAACCTCCATTAGATTAAGACTGCTACAGGAGTTGGTAGAGTGCACAGTGTTCCAGTTACCATCTACTTCATTCATCACCTACAAGTTATAACTTTATCTGATACTTATTTAATTTTCTTATTATAATACTAATATGTATAACTAAACGTATTTCATATCGTGTACGTACGCGTAACATATAATATGACAAAAACAATGCAACATTTTATTACATGTCATTTTGCAATTTGCTTTCTGAAATCGCCAGTTATTCTTGGACCAGGCCAAGGCTTATTCTTGCACCAAAACTTACAGTAAATAGTTACCGACGAAAATATCTCAAGTGTTGTTACGAATTAAGTGACATTTTTCTCATAATTGGATATTTAGCAGTTTACTTAACAGAACAAAGTAATGTTCGATTACTTAATTATTATTATCAACTTTTTAAAACAATTATACATTCCATCAATTAGTAAAGTAGAGCAATATTAAAACTTCCTTTTTTTAATTATAAGGGCACGATAAAAACATTATTTAGGTACCTACATAAAAAATGCATTGCAATTGCATTTGCAATAGTCACGTGATAGGCAACAACAATCGAATTCATGTAACAAAAACAATTGCATGTTGCAATAAAAAACAAACGTGTTTTAAACCTGAAATGAGTTTAATGTTGTCATCAAGGCGTTTATACCGGCATTCGATACTTTATTTACTTGTGTTATTCAAATAAGTACCTTATGTGAACGAGCTTTGCACTAAAATGCGGTCAGTTATGCAACTGTTCGATTAACTGGAGTAAACGCAACTAAAGGTACTCACACACTTCAGTTTCCGTCTGCCAAGATTTTAATAATACAGACGTACATTAACAGCGTAATCACGAACAAAAAATTGCCTAGACTAGCCTACTGGTCATTATATGCCTATCTCAGTACTAAACACAAGTCATAAATAAAAATACAATGATTTCTCCTTCCCGTAGTTTCCCTGCCAATTACACGTCAAACTTTATTAATCATACAGGCTCGAGAGAGTACACTGAGTATTTAATATAGACTGGCCTTGTGATTCAGAAGCCTGCAAGTTAAAGTGCCTACGTATGTGAGGGCTCTTAGCGGTCTTGGTCACTCGACTCCCTTTCTTTGACCGGCACTTTACCTTGGTATATTATTGTTTAGTCACGTGGTGGGCTGCCCTTGTATTGAACATTCTTATTATATTAGGCCAACTGTTGGTAAATAATGCTTTGGGCGATATTTTAAAGGAAAGAGTTTTAATATGCAAGCTGTGTCTAATAAATTATATATTACCCGTGCCCTATGGCAGGTATGATAGAGCCATGATGAGATGATCTTGGAGTTCCTTGGTAGTGAACTATGTTAAAGTTATAACTATCTTTTTTACTGCCTCGTTGATCTAGTGGCCGTTGAGCGCTACTGCTGAGCATGAGGTCCTAGGTTCGAATCCCGGGTCGGGCAAAGTGTTACTGGCCTTTTTCGTTAGGTAATTTTTAATAGCAGCACGGAGTCTGCATATGTGCTCGGATGATGGCAATAGACTTAATCATACCTGGTGAAATGTGGGTGTAGATACTATAATGTGCACCTCTGCGTACCCTTTCGGGGGATAAAGGCCGTACAGACGTAATGCTATGTCCTATAAATAGCACTAATATATCGAGTAAGTAATTAATGAAGCCGACAATGTGTTAGAATAACATTATGAATGAAATCACAAGACGTTAGGGAAACAAGTGTTCATGCGTGACAATATCATTACGTTTACTAAGTGCATTCGGTGTTGTGTAATATGACGTTAAAATAATCAACAAACTTCATTGAAATTACATTTTCTAACGTGTTTAGGTAACTTGCACTATAATAAAATTGAAGTACTTTTCTTCAATGCGTGGGGTTGCTAGGTGGGTACGTATAGAACTTCAAAGACGGTAGCCTCAAGTCTAGACACACTCGTGGATACGTGGGGTAATAAGTAGCGCCAAAGGGAGGAAGGGACTGGCTGGAGACGCTGGGGAGATTTTTTTTTTTTTTGCTTGTGTCAAAAGGTGTGTTAACAATTTAGCGAGATCTAACAAAAGGCCCCCAGCCTGTCACAAACCAACTTATCTATAAACGATGTTAAAATGTGTTTCAAGTTTTTTTTTACTTTTGGCAATCAGCAATGGTGCCATTTCTGCTAGTGTCGTGTAGAGATCACACTGTTTTCGGCATTGTTTCGGTGGTGTTTCAAGTTAACCACTTCTCAATTCTGTTGACAACTCTATTCTTTGACATACAAACGACAGTGACAGGTATAGTTTAATTAATTTACACTGACAATTTTTGTATGTAAAGGGGTAAGAAAAAAAGTCAAGTCTAAAATCTAAATGTATGTAAATAAAACTTGAGATGTCATACAGATATGCTGTACTAAAAATATAACGGTTTCAGATAGCTTTATCCGAACAACGATAACGATATTTTGACTCATCTGAGTAACGTTTCAAGTCCCTGATTTTTAGTGCTAAAAATCGTGCAAATTAAACACGAACGTCTGTCGCAGACATAATATTATACGTTTATCCGTGTGTTCTGCGGTTTTACATCCACTTCCATTAACAGTAATCTTACTTCAATACACTGATTGATAATTACGAGTCTACATATCGCTGCGATCGATAAACAATTACTATTAATAGCAGACACGTGCTTAGTGCGCTGTCGAGGTGTAATAACTCGTGGAAAGTCATGTTTTGTAATATGTGCATACAATTTGTATTACGCACCAGGATACTTAACGATTTCCGTTCTAACTATCTCTTGTTTTATGTTTTTGAGGAAATTGAATTTAACATTGTAGCTATCGTTATTTTCAGGTTGGATTTATGCGTCATTATTTTAAACTCAGTTTTGTATCAGCGTAAGGTAATTGTCAAATGATAACTAGGTGACTGCAAATGGCAAGCTGTCGTTCATTGTGGCGTTTTTAGAGGGAGGCCTGTGTTCAACTGTGGATGTCTTTCGGCTGATGATGATGATAAATCATGTGACAAATACAAGAGACTGTCGCAGTGGCTAAGCGATTGGACTGCTGCGCTAGGGGTTTCGGGTTCGATTCTCGCACGGGATTATGTGATCTGCATATGTATGTCCCCAATCTGGGTCTTTGTGTATGTGATCTTTCGTGTTTGTGAAGAGCACCCTCGATACAGGAGAAGTTACCGGTATGGGACGACGTTTTTATTTTAAATAGTGTAAACTTGTCAACTAAAAACTATTTTTTTAATATTAAGAAATTGATTTATAATTTTAATTATAATCCTACGGGAATGGGTGCGTTTTACAGACAAAAATTATCGTATGATATTAAACAAACACCTATTGCATTATTACAGTACCATTGCAGCATACTCTCTTAATAGCACGTGTATATTTTTAGTTCAATCGTAGTGACGAATGCACCTTGAAACAAGGCATTATTTGGAACACCTCTTACTCATAAGATATAATTATTTTTAAGAAGGACAGTTACTTCCAACGTGGTTTCCTTGACAAACAAATATGGTATCAAGGTAAGAGGCAGAATTTATAATCATGTGAATATATGTAGTGTGTACATGCACATAATTATGTGTACTTGCAAGTGCCACAATATTGAAAATTAAAAAAAAAGTGCGTGTGACTGGCAGATGTCAATCTTTTTAAATTTTAGGAACAACATACTGAACATCACGCCTGTATTCCCCGAAGGGGTAGGCATAGGTGCACGTATAGTACACCCCATTTCGCCAGTTATGTTTTAGGTCCCAAAGCAATAGAGGACAAGCCTATTGCCATCAACCGGGCATACATCCAGACTCCGTGCTGCTACTGAGAATCACCTAATGGAAAAACCCAGTAACACTTTGCCCAGGATTCGAACCCAGGACCTCGTGCTCAGCAATCGCGCTTATCAACCACTCGACCAACGAGGCAGTCAGTAGAACCAAATTTTAGGAACGGCTACAAAAACTCATTGGTTACCGTTCGAAAAAAACTACTAAACTTTGGTAACTTAATAAAATAATGTTTCCACAGGCTATATTTGTGAGGCCAGAAAATATTAAATTGTTCAGAGTCTCTGTGTTTGTGTAGGTATGTAATATATCATACCTATCAGTGAAACACCCACGATTCAAGAGAATGTCTTATTCTATAGCAAAGTTTTTGCGATAAGAACTTTCACAATGACAATGTTTGAGAGGGTCTTTGGCAGACGTAGCTCGTATGCATACCATTGCTCGTATGACATGACAATTCCTCAAATCCTTTTAACTTTACTTTTTACGTTACTCCATATTAATTAAAGTAATACACAAGGGAATACTATCTGCAACAACATAACTGGCGAAATGTCGGTGTACTGTATGTGCACCTCTGCCTACCCCTTCGGGGAATACAGGCGTGATGTTATGTTATACACAAGGCAATACTTTCTGATAGATTAGTGTACATGCTCCATAAAAGTCAGCCATCCATTGATCCTTGTTTATGTACCGTGTTGAATAAAATTAAAACAAACCCTCACGGTAGACTAAACAAAGAAATCAGTTAGGAAAATGTATTTGGTATTAAAAAGGAGAATTAATGAAAAACATTCACGCCTCGTTGGTCTAGCTCTTGCTAAGCGCGGCTGCTGTGCATGAGGTCAGTTTCCTTCATTAGCTTATTTTTTGTAGCAGCAGAAACTGTGAAATTGTTTCCGATTGATGGCAGTAGGTTTCCCCTATTACATAACAGGTGAAATGTGGGTGTTAGGGTGACGGGTGTACTACCTATATGTGCACATCTACCTAACTTTTTAGGAAACAGGCGTGATGTTATTTTATGTTAATTCAATTACAATTTGGGGTACCCAACTACGTACCAATTCAAGTATAATTTTTTTTAATATAAATGTAGGTATGAAGTCACGCCCCTTACCCACAAACCACGGATTTCCATTTACTACGATCCTGACATCCGCTTTCCATCCTTTCTGTTCTGCATACTCGTCGGCTTGAGGTAATATTGTACTCTCTACAGAACATCCTTTATTTCGTTGGTCAAAGCAATATACACACATAGATATACCTACCTATTTATTTCAAAACAAGTACCTATAATTGGTACCTTAATATTGTGACAATCGCGTTGATGCCGAACTTCGTGCGGGCGCGAATTGATGAACGGCGAAACCAAAATGTATAAACTAATAAAGGGATATCTCTGCTTACCCCTACATTACAATGAAACAACATAAATATACCTACTTTAAATTTATGTTCCATGAAGATAGTCCTACCCTTAATAAAAGATAGCTGGTTGTGCATATTATGTATTGACGTGATCCATTTCGCTCGTTGATATCCTCCGTGGGATTGACACGTGTAAGTAAAGTAAACCCTTTTTGCTCGTGAACTATTTTATTGTAAATTTTGAGAGTCAATTGTTTAAGCACACGTCACGTCTTGTTACATTACCTACCTACTTCAGGGTGAAAAAAATCCTTCCACGAGTGACCAGACGCTACCATACTTGTTGACTGATCAATACACCACAGAATGACCTGTTTCTATGTGACATATAGTTCATGCCGATAGAAGAAGTAGGAGACTCTACTACCACTAATGCATTATCCACCTAGCTCATTACCATTTCTTATCAGTTTTGATGCTTAGAACGAATATTCTAATTATACGGAGTAAATTAACGCATCCCCAGAACGCGTTATTTTAGATTTTACTAGCAGATCCTCCCCTAGTAACTTCTAAAGACCTATATAACTATCCTTATATAATTATAATTCTTTCTGGACGCCATTCTTAGGTCTCGCCAATAGCTGGGATGAACAAATTTGAAAAAAAAAGTAGGTACCGAAAGTCGAGCATTAACCCGATTGGGTAGTATTCAATTAACGCGATGGGCACAATAGCTTTTAACGCCCGATATATTTTGTAAGGTTACATTCTCAGAAAACTGCTAAGTTAATATCTATTAAGTTAGTTAGTTAGGATCATATTCAATTAAGCTCAATAATGTAATTGCGTGTCATAAAGTCTCGTATATAATCGTAATAACTGATCAGTATCGAGTACTTCCTCGTTTGAGGAATTATATTATTATTGCCACATTTGTACATCATATCACACTACTTACTAATTTTATAAAGGCGAAAGTTTGTGAGTGTGTTTGTTACCTCTTCAATTTCATATGGAGGTAGCTGACACCCTGGATTAACAAATAGGCTACTTTTTATCCCCAAAAAATGTAGCGGGTAACACCGCGGGGCGCAGCTAGTAAATAATATACATTACCATACATTTCAGACCTAGATTCTGCGTAATACAACATCGATTTGTTATTCTTATTATATAATATATTTAACATCCTTAAAATTAAATTACGTTTATGATGATTAGGTTATTTATCGATTTATTGTGTAAGAAGTATACACTATAAATTTGTAGGTACTTAATTGAGTTACACAGGTAAAGATAGACAGGCAGACATAAAACTCAAAACCATTACATTATCTTTGAAGCAAAACGATTTAAGATTGTGCATTTATTACCCGCCGTTTCAAATCCTTCACATAGTTCATTTATTGATATTATTACGATCCTATTAAAAAAAAGGTGCACTCGCTAATACCTAAGAACTTTAAATAGGTATCATTACTAGAAGAGGCAGTTTCACGCTCCCTAATCATCAAGTACCAATTTAGGGAAGCAAAGTTTTTAACAGGGAATTGGGAAATCAAGGATAACGATCTCATTTAAATCGAACAGCTGTCTTATCGAATCTAGTAACCATATCATTCTTAGTATTTATTTCGGTGTCTTTTATAGGGAACTAGGACTTAGCCTAGACGTGATTAAGACCTACAACGAAAACTGTGTGCTTCATTAAAAAGTAATTTACAATCCTCAAGCTTAATAAAATGAGAAACACCTGATTGGAATCCTTAAGACTTGCTACGTAGGTCACAAATTACTTCAAGACTTTTTACTTTTTGTATCTGTTGCTTATTCATTGAATGTATTGTTAAGATAAACAAACGAAGTTGGTGTTACCAACGTTCAATGTACAATTTTGGTTCCAAAAATGCGATATAATCGCGGCTGAAAACAAGTTTAGTACTCGTGCGTGATAATTACTTCTAGTTAAACTTAGGTGATAAAGCTATCGGGGATCTTAAAACCTTAACTAACACTAGAGAGTCTAAGACACATTGTACCTACTTACATACGCACGTGAAACTGTTTGATATAAGTATGTGTAGCAAATGGAAATCCGTGGTCTGTGCCTACCCCTCAGGGAAACAGGCGTGACTTTATGTATGTATGTATGTGTTGGAACACGGTCTATAGAATATTATTTACTAACTACAGAAGTTAGATAAGGGCTACGAACCCGACCAATTGTTTGTTGTTAGACAATAAATTAAATGGCCTTATTAATAATAAACGTATGACGTTAACCAAGGTTTACATAAACCCTGTGCGTAAAGGATTCGAGACATTGGGTGACAAAAATCATAATATAGGTACACCGCGATAAAATATTGTATAGCTTCATTTCAATATAATAACATTTTCAAACATAGACATGGAACAGCCCCCTTACCATGCACTCTAAAAGCAGGACAGTTTACGTTGTACAAGCGAGACGCCGCATTACACTGCTCGTGACTACGTCTCGCTTCCACATCTTAAACTTTTCTGCTTTAACCCGGCGTCATGGGGGTTGGGTCTGTGCGACCCGTCACATTTTATTTCGCTCCTAGTTCGGTTACTATGCGTGCGACGTTGCCGCTCTTCTCAATAGCTGGAGCTGTACAGTTGTTATATGCATCGCAAGCAACATGTTAGTCGTGGCACAGCCGCAGTGGGAGTTACAGGTGCACGAAATTAAATAAGGTATGTGAGACCCATCCCCGCAGTCGGTGTAACAATTTTACGCCATTTTGTGCAAATATTGTTTTAATTATTATCTGTGTTTTTATGCTTTTATTTTTTAATTTTTGTTGTTGTTTACTATTGTCGTTGTCGATATATAGTTTAATGTATTTTATTTTTATTTTTTGTAGGTAGTAAAAAATGGATCGAGAAGAGAGAGAACGACAGCGTATTCTTGCTAGTTTAGAGGAGTCTGACTCTGATTTTGAGTTGTCAGACCAGGATGTGTGTGACGAAGAAGATCACTTGAGTGAGCGTAGTAATCCTAGTGATACAGAGCAAGATATTTCAGAGTCTAATGATGATGACATTCCATTGTCTATTCGAATGCATGGAAACCTTTCGTGCGAGGAACAATGTACATCCGAATCGGCTAGTTCTTCAAACGAAAACCGTGAGTTTTCTTCGGGCTTTTATCGTGGCAAAGACGGTACAATGTGGTATAAGACGCCTTTTCGACAAAATGTCAGAACCAGAACTGAAAATATAATACAGCAATTGCCAGGAGTAGTACCAGAAGCAAAATCGGCGATGTCTGAAGTAGAATGTTGGAATCTTTTTATTACTGAAGATATGCTGCAAATCATACTTATGCATACTAATGCACGCATTGTACCTAAAATAGCTTCATGTACTAATTTATCTAAGTACACCCATGTAAAAGAATGTACTATGATTGAATTGAAAGCTTTTATAGGCCTTCTTTATCTAGCTGGTCTTTACCGATCAGGCAGACAAAATTTGAGCGATTTATGGGCTACTGATGGCACAGGCGTGGATATTTTTCGGCTTGTAATGTCTTTGCAGAGGTTTTATTTTATTCAAAGTTCTTTGACCTTTGATGATTATTCTACCCGTGAGCAAAGAAAGCAACTAGACAATCTGGCTCCAATTAGAGAATTTTTTGAAGCATTAGTTAAAAACTGTAAAAAAACTTACACACCAAGTGATTGTCTAACAATTGACGAAATGCTTGTAGCTTTCCGAGGTAGGTGTAAATTTCGCCAATACATAGGTACCATCGAAACCTGCTAAATACGGGATAAAAATCATTGCTCTAGTCGACGCAAGAAATTTTTATATCAAAAACTTAGAGGTATACCCTGGGAAGCAGCCTGTGGGTCTTTTTTCTGCAAGTAACAAGCCATTTGATGTTGTTGATCGGATTGTACAGCCTATTACTAGAACAAACAGAAATGTAACATTTGATAACTGGTTCACTAGTTACGAACTGGTGCAGCATTTGCTCAAAGAACATAAGTTGACATCAGTTGGTACCCTGCGCAAAAATAAAAGACAAGTTCCAGTAGAATTCACTAAAACTCGCGGAGTTGAAGTTTCCTCATCTCGATTTGGTTTTCAAAAGGATGTCACTCTTGTCGCCCATGTGCCTAAAAAAAACAAAATAGTATTGCTGATGTCTAGCTTACACCACGACGACAGGATTGATGAAACAACAGGAGAGCAGCACAAACCTGAAAGAAATACATATTATAACACGACAAAATGTGGTGTGGATGTAGCCGACGAGCTATGTGCTACGTACGACGTAAGTCGTAATTCTAAAAGGTGGCCATTGACAATTTTTTATGCCTCGTTGAATATAGCTGCCATTAATGGCCTAATAATAAACAAAATAAATAATAATTGTTCAAAAACAAAACGAAGGCGATTTATAAAAAACCTAGATCTCAGTCTTGTCACGGAACACTTAAAACTTCGCAAAAATGTATCAGTGCTTCCACGTGAGTTGCGAGAGAAAATTGGAAAATTTGTTGGTGAATCTTCAGGGGAACCTCCGGCAAAAAAAGCTAATGTTCGCAAAAGGTGCCAAGTGTGTCCAGCCAAGAAAGACCGTAAGACAAACTACACCTGCGAGAGTTGCAACAAATATATTTGTGTAGAACATATAGTACCTTTCTGTGCTGACTGTACCAAAGATAATGGTTCGGAGTAATTATTTCCTTTTTTTTTCTAAAGTTAATTTAGTTTCCTACAAAAAAGTGCCATTAAAACATTAAGACTGATTGTTAATTAATATTAAAATTACATTTAAGAGAAAAAAAATGTTGATGTTTGTAGTTCTTTTTTTAAAGTTGTATTAAATATAATTAAAACATAATATAATATGATATTTGTGTTTTATTTCTTTACATAAATACCTAAAAAACTAAACACAATAGATATTAATTTTATTATTTATAAGGTATTGGAATAATTTTAACATTAATGAACGGGTCTGTGAGACCCACCCCAACGTCTGTGTAGCACTTTTCCACCCCCATGACGCCGGGTTAAGAGTATATGGTTGTTGACTGCTTCCTTGTTTAGTCGGTTAACAATAGACTATTACAAAGTACTTTTTAAATAAGACAGTCACCATTTCACTGATACCACTCACCGTTCACCTACAAGTCAGTTCTGTAATATCTTCGTAAAGCTTCCCAAGAAAATGAAGACACGAGTTTAAGTGTGATGAAAATGTTAAAAGGTTAGCTGTAATGTTACGAACCAATTTTAATAACAGGTTTGTATTCCAATTTGATTAATACACAGCGGGGTGCGGGCTGTCATGGAATTAGTCTTCTATTCATCCGTTTGTCCAAAATGTGTAATGGGTAATACGATGAATAGATTATGAAAACCTCTACAGAAATGATAAATGATAAACATTATTGAGAAGGTAGTATATTAGCCATTATTTTATGTTCTAACTCTTCTAAGGCGCTTCAAGGGCGCATGAATTATGTATTTAGTAGTAAATACTAAATACTCCTAGATATGTTCTAATGTAACTCGTTTCTGCAAATAAATATTTTTATTATTTGATATAAGGGGTATATTTGAAATGTTTCTTAATAAATAAACTATGTGCATAATTGCAAACCTATTTATTTGAAAGCGTGCAAAGTTGAATAAAATGAAGAAAATTGTATAACTTCTGGTTCTTATTTTTCATTAATATTAGTTATCAAGACAAATATAAATAGACGTCGAGTTCGGTTTCAGGTAGTTTCATGCGACAACTTGGCATGCAATTTGTAGAGCGCCCACTGCCCACCGCCCACTGCGAACTTTATTATTTGTCTAACCAACCAGTTTTTAAAGACAGTCAGGAAATTACAATTTTACAAAGGTTTGCATACTGCAATATAATTTTTGTATCTCACAAATGTCAATTAAATGAATACGTTTTTTCGCATGCAATTATTTTTATCTTCTCTCTCTTTTATTTTATCTTCTAAAAGTTTTAATGTGGGATTGCCTGGAAAAATGACATAGGTACAGTCGACCAAAAATATGGTCTACCAATCTACGGTTGGGGTTCATTAGAACGTCATGAAGCAATAAGGTCGATTGTCCCAAAAATAACAATTAAACTAGGGCTTCATATGTCAGATATCTCGGATAATACGTCATTTTATGTCAGTAAAGTCAACCTTAGTGACAATTAGATATCGCAAAAACTTGTCAACATTGATAGACTAGTAAATAGTCTTGGTCGACTGTATAATTATATCCTTTATAATAAAACCTAAAGGATCTTTAATGTAGAGAATTCAGTAGAGGTCACAACATACATAATGATCGTTTAAATTATTCCATTAAAACTAACTAATCAATTAAATATTTAGACAAACTACGATTGATTTAAGTTAAGTCTGTCAACTGTCAAATCAAGATGTAATTGATCTACATGTTAATTATATTTGTTGACAGACAATAGGCCTGTTATGTACCTATATCTAAGTTAGCGTAGGTAATTGGGATTGATAGCAAGTTAACAGCGTGGTGTTTCACATTCACCGTAATTAAATATATGTACAATATACTCAGTTAATTATCAGCTGTGCTCCCGTCAATATAAATGACGATGATGATGTTTTTTTTTATTATAGACTTAATTGGGACAGTGATTAGGTTGTGGGTTTAATCCTAACAAGTATAAATATATCCGTTCACGCGTTTGTTCCTAGTTTGTGAATCTGATACTTTTAGGCCAGTGAAACATACTCACGCCAGTCGAACTAAATAGAATGGCGACGTCATTTTTATAAAATGCAAAGTAGGTACTTGTAATCCGTGGCAAATTTTATTCCAAATACAATAGATTAGGTCTTCAAAAAAGTCTGGCTACTCATAACTTTCTCAGACAAAGCAAAAAATGTAAAAAAAACACGCTCTGTCTTAGGCAGTCGGGTGAAAAATTTATGGAAGCCAAGAATACTTCGTCAAAACATTGTGCAATATGAACTATCTTAGCATAACTTGCGATATTATTAAGCGCGTAGTTTCACGACAAAATTGCGTAATATGTACCTACATGTAATATTTTATGAGAGACCCGTATGTTCCTAGTAATGCTTTGCTTCCGACATCGCGTTCATACTATTTTCTACGAAGACTTAAAGATTCTAGATGTATATACGTTGGGTGTTTCACAATTATGTATTAACAGAGCTGTAGGGTTATACTCGTAACCACCGCGCAGTGCAACAGCGACGCGCTTTCGACTTACGATAAAAACGAATAATTTTCGTATTGAAATTCGTAGATTTTTATCGAAAATATAGCTATTGCGCTGTCCGAAAATGCCTTAAGTTCCAAGGATTGACGTACTGTTTCAAGTTATACGTGTTGGTTTAAGAATGCCAACAACATTACGAATTGTTGTGGTTTTTTCTGGCCTGCCAAATATTTCCCGTAAACTGTGGTCTACTCGGAAAACAAAAGTTTTTAAAGTACTTGGCATACTTTCCGAAGTATTCACCTTCATTATTTAAACTGGGTTTAAGTAATTCGAATGTTTACATAACTTTTTTTTTCTTTACTGCAAACAGTTATATTTGTAATTTGTACCACTGTACCTTTATTCAAAAAGAGATTATTCTTGATACATAATGTACATAGTGTATTAGCTTCTTCTTCTGTGTGTATTAATAACTTATTTCTACAGGAGAACGAAATAAAGGTAGATATAGCAATAACACAGTAGCAGGTCATTAATTAGGCAAACCAATTAACTTATGAATGACAATCAACTTTCACAGATATCTTATATCATTGACAGTCGACAGGACAGTTACGAGTTATTACCTTATTGAGAAACAATAATTCTCAGTAATCTTGTAATTTTAATGATAACGGCATTTTACGAACTTTCCGTTTTATATTATTAAGCCAGTTTTACCTCAAGTTGTAGGCAGAGGTGTACTTTTCAGCTCCAATGTGCCATCCTATATCAGTTAAAACATAACGCCTGTATTCTTCGAAGGGGTAGTCAGAGCTGTATAGTAGGTAACCTACACCCACGATTCGCCAGTTATAGGTCCCAATGTAGGTAATAGGGGGCGTTACCTCCTGACTAAATGTAATTATATATTTAAGAAATAGATATAACTCTATAATAAAGTCAAGTAAATAAATCCCATTCATCATTTATTGTAATTTATTTCGATTAAAACATTACAGTGGAGTAAGTTAATCAACGATCCGTCGAAGATGTTGCGTAAATTTGATAACCATAAAAAGACAGGAGAATGCCGAACGATAAAATTTACTTCAAGTATAATTAAGTCGTTATATTATTATATGTTTATTTTTAATGCACATAAATAAATATATATGCACAAAGATGGACTTAATATATTCTAATTGCTTCTTGAGTAATTAGGTGGCTATACCTTCATAATGATTGTCTGATCTAGAAACTCATGATAAATGTAAATGTAATTTCCCCCTCGTGGTAAACAAGATCCAGTGAAAGTTAAAGTGCGGACTGAATGTTATAATTAAGAAGTTTTACCTCGGCTTGCGGGACTCTAGTTCCCACTTCATTGCAACCAGCTGGCATGCCGCATTATTCAACTTTCTATAACCCAGGAATAGTTTTAGATCATATCTGTGACCGGTGGAATTTTCCCATGTATTCAGAAATTCCTCTATCCATTCGTATTATGTCTAAAGTCTACTGTTGCTGACACTCACATTGCATCAAAAGAATCCAAGCTCTTTTATTGATTTATTAAGTTTTACAAATCTTACAGACTAATAACATTTTAAAAGATCCATTTTGCAACTAAACAGCTAACTCCATGTTCCCCAAGTTACGTCGGCCGTACTGTAAACCTGCTACCAAACCATACCATTGCTTTTTTCAATGTCACTGACCCGCCTTCTACACTAAAAACAAATACAAATATAGCTGCCTAAGTGCGTATCCTACCAGTGTACTTATACTCAACAACAGTAATACGCCGCGCCGTGATGGGAAAGCCTAAGAAGTTTTTTATATCTCTACGACATGAAAAAAGGTATAAAGCAGAACGTGTGGAAACATAATAAATCCTTTCGAACTCAAGCCTTAGCTTTATACCTTCATACGAGGGGATTTTTAATCTCTGTGTAATATAAATGTTCTTTGTATCTACGGTTCCCGTTCAAATCCCTTTGTTAAATGTTTTCATTAGGCGTCCATTAACGTGATTCCAAAAAAAATAATTAATTTAAATAAAAACCGTCTTCAAAAACACCGACTCAAAAGTGAAAAATAATATTTTATTCAGTTAATTTTACATTTAGCGAAGTGGAAGTCGGTGCCAAATCCTATGCATTAGCTTTGTTAATAGTTGTAGCACTGATACTACATATTAACAAAGCACTGTATTATTTATCTAATGTAGTTAAGATTCGGCTTAAGATGCAGTCCCGAACATACGTAAAAAAAAATAAACATCCGAATTGACAACTGCCTTCTTTTTGATATCGGTTAAAAGTCCATTGTCCCAAGTTAAATATGAACTCGGTCAGGGTTTACGACAACATTTATTAGCTTCTATCTAGCAATTTAGGCAAACATAAATACTTAATTACTATAAATAATGGCCAAGACGGGACTGTTGCTACTTTGTTATATTTCAAATACAAAAAATGAAGGTTTTTTATAAGTAGGTATAACTGTACCCTAGGGATACAGTTAACAGGGGAGTTATACCATATATACATACCTAAATATGCTAAACCATAAGACCAATCTTATGGTTTAGTTTCATCAGGTCAGGCAAAGTGTTAGGATTGTGGGATAATTGTAATACTAGACTTGGTTTTGATAATGACGATATTTTGAATTTTATGAGACCACTGTGCTAGATTACATTTTGGTATGTAATGCACACCTCTGTTACCCTTTAGAGAATACAGGCATTAAGATTCACATTAATACAAACAACATTAGGTACATATTAGCGGAATTAGTTGAACCAAATATAAACAGAACAGCCCCCTTACCCAAAACTCGTAAAGCAAGACAGTTTCCGTTGTGGAAGCGAGCGCTTCTCGCTTTTATATCGCAAAATGTACTGCTTTAAGATTCCATGGTAAGGGGACAGGTTTTACTTTGCGGGCGGGCGTAAGGCCCATTGATAAAATCGTCTATAGGTATATTGTAAGTAGATACTCTACCAACACAGATTAGAAACAAACTTATTTAATTCACTTAGTGTACCAATCTTCGACTTTAAAGAGCGCTGGGACAACGTCTGACATTAAAATAACTGAAAGAAAAGATCCCAAGTAACTATATTATGAGAGACGCCTTAATTATACCATTCAGTATAATTTCCTTTAGAATGGTAATAATATCTTAATGGTGAATTTTCAGTTGAAAATATTCAAGTTTGATCATCTTTATGATATTGTTTATTGAAATAGACAGTCATTGGCCATTTGAAATAAAAATTGGAGAGATATGTGCGAGTGTGTCATTTAAATATCAATTGATTTATACTTTTTTTTTCTTTTTAAAAAACGTCGCCCCACACTAGGAATTTCTCCTGTATCGTAGGTGCGTTTCACAAACATGAAATATTCACATACACTAACACCCAGACTCGGGACAAACATCTGTGGTTCGTACAATTTTTTTTTGCCCCGTGCGGGAATCGAACCCGCAACCCTTAGCGCACCAGTCCAATCGCTTAGCCACTGCGCTAATCAGGTCGTCGTATATGACCAGAAATACATAAAATCATAGACTTTGAATACCAGGTACTTTCTCACGCTAGAAGCTCTGTGAAGTGCTCCGCCGACTCTGCCAGCGAAACCGAACTTTTAACGAGACCTACTAAAAGGCTTCCAGCTAGAAAATAACAGTCTATACACATTTACATCATCACGCCTGTATTCCCCGAAGGGGTAGGCAGAGGTGTATAGTATATACTACACCCACATTTTGCCAGTTATTATTATATATTATTATTATATATATTCCGTGCTGCTACTGAGAGTATTCTAATGGAAAGACCCAGTAACACTTTGCCTGAACCGGGATTCGAACCTAGGACCTCATGCAGAGCCTTAGCGACCACTTGACCAATATACCAAACTAATCATTTCTGCTTCATACTACTGAGACTTAATTCTCCGAAAAGTAAACAACACATGTTTGGTTTTTAATGCTTTGATAAAGTAAATTTCGGCATCCCTAGGTGTAATTGAATATTCATTTGTTCCACGCAAAAATATTTATTTCAAGTTTTGCACAATTTCGCACCAACTTTTGTAATGCATGAATAGGTGTTGTTTATCAATATACATAATATTATGTGTGTGGCTTGATTGGCCGTGTTACTGTAGTACAATCAACGGCCTATAGTAACTTGGAAATGGAATTATTGAACTGCGTATCTGTTATCGTGAATACAAACACAACATAACATAATTGTATCGTACCGGAACTGACACCCCCTAGACAAACGATGGACGGATAGTTTAATAGAATAAAAAGTACTCGTATATTGGGTTGACGTATGTCATCGATAACATAGTCGATAAATTATGTTATCCCGATACATTTAACACTCTATTTGATTTCTATTCGACAAGCATTTTGCATCTTGTCCACCCCCCAGCCCCCCTAGCCCCCCTAGGGGCTGATCATGAACTTGAAGACTCGAAGTGACATGATAAGTTTGTAACTGGTAGACTATGTTCTCCTGATGTCGTCAAGTCGCGACACCAAGAGGTCATAAATAAATAAATCATACCATGTTGAACGTGAAACAAAAGAACCAAGTTACTATAGCGTATTGTACTCAACTTTAACTATCTAGGTATATTGTGTCTAAAGATATTGTTGTCGTCGATTCTGTAGGACATAAGCCTGCTTTGATTGGTTTGCACTATTTTGAGCTCAGACTATACACTACTTGGTATTCAAAGTCTATCATTTTATGTATTTCTTGTCATATACGACGACCTGATTAGCGCAGCGGCTAAGCGATTGGACTGCTGCGCTAAGGGTTGCGAGTTCGATTCCCGCACGGGGCAAAGCTTTGTGCGAACCACAGATGTTTGTCCCGAGTCTGGGTGTTAGTGTATGTGATGTTTTTGAAATACAATTTTGATACGTTGATAGAGAAAAAATTTTACTTGCGCTTATTGGTATGCCTTAAAACTATAACATTTTAAATCTGCAAAACTTGGATTTGCGCATACAAACTTTTTTCAAAGAATTGGCATAAAAGAAGAATATTTTTTATTTACAAGGTTATTTACAATTCTTAAAAATAAATATATACAAAAATAAAAAATTTAAACTAAAAATTATGTATCAAAGTATTCGTCCTCATCGCGTGAATGGCAATGCTAATTCTTTGGCCGAAAAACAGGCCAGCCTTTTGGTCACGTGAAGCGTCAACTAACCGTTTAGAAAGGTCACTAAAAAGAAGACGCGCACTCGGACCCCATGACCCGAGTGTTTCGACCCCAAACGGCTCAAAAATATAATTACCTATAAGGTTATTATGGTTTGTGAAACCCACGACACAGGAGAAATTGCTAGTGTGACGCGACGTTTAAAAAAAAAATATCCTTACTGCATTAAATTGGACTTTAATTTTCTACC
This sequence comes from Abrostola triplasia, assembly GCA_946251915.1. Lineage (NCBI taxonomy): Eukaryota > Metazoa > Arthropoda > Insecta > Lepidoptera > Noctuidae > Abrostola > Abrostola triplasia. Next base: position 6,335,229 of record OX276430.1, read on the forward strand.
ATCGAGCTACATTACTGATAACAAATGCAAACCCCAAAAATCTTTCATAACAAAATCAATATATTATAATATCTATTGGACTGGTAATTAGTATCTGAGTAATTTATTTGACAACAAAATCATTGTTTATTGGAATCTGAGCAATATAATTGACCTATGTATTATTCTCCACCGTTGCCTAATACCGGACGGTACGCGGTGTAGCGCGTCAGTTATGAATAATATTCAGCCAACGTAGCCGAGTTTGACGTTTATTGAGTAGATAAATAGTTACATCGGAAGAGGAAGTTCCAAGAGATTGCACGTTCGATTCCCACGGCTATACATGTAATAACATGATTTCATTGAATGCTGTAATAATAAAGTTTACGTGCGTTAATTCGCCTCATGATACAGCTCAGTGACTTGAAGACAGCTTGACTTTTATGAATAGTCGGGAACATTTATCAAATATGATTTTACTAGAAGTACAATTTTTACTCTGATTGTTATTTAAAAGCCTTCGTGCGTAATACACAGTGCTCATTTTTCATTGTACTTACATATGACTTTAAATATAGTTATTACTTTTATATGATTGATGTATATTGCAGTGTAACATTTATTTATTTTTTGTTTCAGGAACCAGATTTAAAAAACCAACTACTTAAATTAAGGTAGGTTGTTACTTTATAAATATTTGAATCTATACTAATATTATAAAGCTGAAGAGTTTGTTTGCTTGAACGCGCGAATCTCAGGAACTACTGGTCCGATTCGAAAAATCCTTTTAGTGTTAGATAGCCCATTTATCGAGGGAGGCTATAGGCTATAAAACATTCAAAATTCATGCGGACGGAGTCGCGGGCGGAAACTAGTGTTAAGATAAGCCTGCGTACAATAATTATCTGAGGACCAAATTCCGGACAAAACGAATTTCAACTGAGACTAACGAACTGGGAGACATTGTAGTGCGCAAAAAAGAAGGTTTCTCCATTCCCTCACTCTAATAGTCCGACGGGATGCAAATTGACACGACTGCAGAGAGATTGAGCGCAGGACCAATAGTTTGTGGTGCTTTTAAAGGTACGGGCAAATGGCACTTTGTATATCTAAAATCGTAGTCTTTATTCCAATAATGTAGTAAAGAATAACATCGATAATTAATCATTACATTCCGGACCACAAGATTATAATGATTCGATCAACTCACTAATCTAATTTTGCCTTCGTACTGCTCGTAGTAGTTTAAATTATCAATTCTGTTAAATTGAAACACGCTGTTTGTAGATAAATCGCTAGCTTAATGTTTTTGTATAAGCAACCATTTCATTTCTACGATTGAGTCCTTGTAATTTTCCTCGTGTATTGTTTTATAACTAGGTATCGTTATCATTTGCGTGACGCACTAAGGCTATTATTTCGGTAGACAAATTATAGAGAAAGAACTTGGTATACACTTACCTATATGCAGAAAGATTTTCATTAAGAGTCACGCTATTTCAGTGGAAGAAATACATTACTTGGAATCTTTTAATCTAGATTGTATAAGAGCTATGCATGCTACAATTTTCTATGGTAGTCGTCACATGTCGAGTCGATTTATGATAACATTGCGATACATATTTGTTTTTTAGCTGCTCAGTTATCGGCTCTATAAAAAAATATTGACATTTGAATAAATTCTAAGAAAAACCCCGAAATAAGAATCAAAGTTTGTAAATAGCGGGAAAAACAGGAACAAAACTTAAAATATCTATTATATTCCATTGAATTGCATTGCCTCACCATCGGCCTCGTGTACTACATAACAATAGGGCAAAAACTCGTAGTAAGGTAAACCACTTGAAACTACTAGTGGTTTAGTTCGCTGAAAAAGTTTGCAAACAAGTGGCCACGCCTTTCAAACTAGTCATGTGTTACGACCTCGTTGAAGAGCGGTTTTAGGGTTGGCCGAAATATTGTTCAGTTAGAATTTCAAAACAACTTCAATATTTAAGCAATAAACGTATAACGATACCTTTCTCCTCCGCGCATCATATTCCTCATTGCTGAGGGTTTTGATGCCCTGAACATGGAGTAATCCTTTTCTTGTATATGTTACACCACCTGTTCTGGTCTTTAGCATCGTGGATCGCATCGTGACGCTTGGTGTTCAGTGAAGAGCGGCTTTGGTGCGACCATCGGAGTAGACCTCTGGGTAACCTCTGGGGCGCGTGCCTTCGACTTTGCCAGTGACCTATCAGTTGTCTGAGGTTATGTCCGTCTTTCCTTCCTTCCACGATACCGTATAAATTATAGACTCAGAAACAATCTTTCCCTGTTTTGGATGCCAAAATTGGGAATCTTATTTAATTACTCTGATGTCGTTTATTACATTATCCTCATGAATGGAAAAATGGGACCCGTGAAAGTTTGGATCAAGGATTGCGTATTGCATTGGAAGGTTATAATTCATTGGGTATAAAGTCAGGAGATACCCATCCTAATAACCTATGACCTTTTACTATACCTATGGGAAATGAGTGTGGCTTATTCTTAAAGGAAAACCACACAGCGCGGCTTGCATTGTCTTTATCTCTTTGTTATGAGACAATGCCGGCAACTCGTAAAGGTGCACACGAAATGACGTGCTTTCGCTAATGAATGTTCTCTCTAGCTGCATTAGTTATTTTGAGTATGCAACACATCTGTATTAGCAAGAAATTTTCTGGAGCCTATTGCCATTTTCAGACACAACATTCTTAATTCGACATAGGTAGGTACAATGAAAGTACCTATGGCCTGGATAAGATTCCGTCACCTCGTCCTTATAGACGTAACTGATCAGATTCAACGAATCAATTTATTTTTTCATATTCATCACATTGGTGAACAACAATGATTCATACAGAATGGTTTCATTGGCTCACTTATTCTTGTATGTAATTTTACAATACGCTATTCAATAGGCATGACTAAAAGTAACAAAGAGTTCCATTCAAAGAAACATTTACCACACGTGTTGCTAGACTCGCTTTAATGTCGTCCAAGTAAAAGTAAAATAGCATTTATAAGAGCTGAAGGTATTCAAATCAAAAAGGCAGAACGTGCTTCTCGAATAAACTTAACGAAACGAAAAGTAGTTTAGAAAAATATACCTCTGGATGTTAGCCGACCGAATTTAATGGGGTCACTAGTTCACCGTATAGGAGTGTCTCTTTACAAATACTTTATTCGTTCCCCAATACTTCAATAGACCATTCCTTCTTATTTTCAAATCGTAGGTAGTATAGTCAAATGGGTATGTTTATTGTCTGTTTTTAATAACAAAAAGCCATTGACAATGTCTGTGATTACTTGTACCTAATATACCCTGCTCAGTATACCTTCACCGTCTATTGTTTAGGAGACTTCCCCATACATACTGGAGATGCATTTGTCTTAGGAGATATTGTAGATGTGACGTATTTTACAGTTGAGGATTTAATTCTTTTGGATTTGAATCTCAAATAAAGGTATTTAGGGTTTAAAATTGAAGGAATTAAAGGGTAAGGTTAAGGTTACAAAAATAATAATCAAGTCACGTACCTTTCGAATAATTCGTTTGCTAATTGTGTCTGAGTATGACATAATTTTATATTATTTAATCATCCGTTAGTTAGGAGCCGACAAAATGTTAATATTCTACACGATTCTGGTAAATTAGATTACTTTAAACAAACGCCGGCTGACAACTAGTCATAATAAATTATCAAACACAATAATGAATTTTAACATAATATAATTGGGTCCCGTATAAACAGGAAGATCATCTGATACTAAACGATATGATAGTGTTACATGCCTTCTAATTATATCCAAATTGTGTAACTTTGACTTACTGTGTCGGTATTAAGAAAAGAAAATTCCACTATCACACTAATATTATAAAGGCGAAAGTTTTGGAGTGTGTTTGTATCTTTGGTACCTACCTCTTTACGCTCAAACGGCTGGACCGATTTTGATGAAATTTCATATGGAGATAGCTGACACCCTGGATTAACACAACGGCTTTTATCCTGAAAAATGTAGCGGGTAACACCGCGGGCCGCAGCTAGTAAGTTCATAAACTGTGGACTGGAAGAGTGTACTTATATTTAAGTTTTGGGTAACTTGAAATATTTTTTTATCATTATTGATTAGGTACATTGAATTGGAAACCTAGTTTAAATAAATCTTAGATTAAAATGGTCTTCTATAATACTAATGTACATTATTTAATTTATTCGTCTAGATGCCATCAATAATAAGAAGATATCTTAGCTTTTGTAGGTTAAATATTGTTATTTGTTTTAGTAGTCATGAATAGAAAATGTAACGTGGCAAGGAGATGGCTCTTCGCGATTACCTAAAAAGAAATAAAACATGAAATCAGTCAAATTTTATAAAAATAAGCGAATAATAAATGTACAATTGTTAACACCTGAAGCCCAAAACATAAAGTTTTTATGTTGGTTTTGCTTACTATTGTTTCCAAGAAGTTTTCATGATACTTTTGACTTTTTGTAATAAAAACGATGAGAATATACAAATCTCGAAATAATAAAAGTTTAGACTTTATTTATACGTAGTAAGTAGGTATTATTCGTATTACTTGGAACTTATTCGTTTCTTTGAAAGTTTTGATGAAAAGGGAATAATCGACGTACACAATGATGTAAAAATACAGCTTTTTAGATTTGGATTAATTTATTACGAATCACAATCAACCGTTACACAAATCCATTTATAGTTTTTTTTAATCGGTAGATTAAAATAAATTCAACATTGAATATTTGATACTTCGATTTCGATTTGCGTCGCATGCAATGTATGCATCTATAAAAAAGTGCACCATATTTGGAACTGCGAAATTAAAATAATCTGCAATCTTTACTAAATGATAAATGTGAGTTTATGTTTTAGCGAAATAAGTATGCCAGGATCGTAGCAAATGGGAATCCGTGGTCTCTGCCTACCTCTCAGGGAAACAGGCGTGACTTTATGTATGTAAATGTGTTTTAAACTCGCTTTGGAAGATGAAGTATTAGTTATCCGTATCGAATCGGATAAATATCAGATTAATATAATATTACTTAAAAATGTTATTTCAATATTCAAATAAACAATATACATATATTATGTGTTCATGAAACAATCAAATTCAGATATATTACGTAAAAGTGATGAGTCGAAATCCTAAAGTGGAGCAACGTTGTAAGAGAAGTTTATGTAACCGTGACTTCGTTTACGGACGGGAGGAGTTTAAGGTTTTCTGTGAGCAGGATAGAAGTGGTTCAAGGCTGGAGGGAAGGACGGGACTTGACTCGAGACAGTACCTCCTTTGTGCATGGTTCGCTGACAACAGTGAAATTATGACGAGAAAGTTGCTTCACTTGTAATTAAAACAATATTGTTTTTGAGTACATATCAAAGTGACGTTTCGCAGAGCTTTATTTGTGTCGAGTATTTTTGTAGTTCATAGTTTTAAAACTAAAATTGTAATGAAATAATTGAAGGTAAAATAATCACAACGACACGATAGCTCAATTGGTAGTCGCATCATGGTTCGGTAAAGGTCATGGGTTCGAGTACCGCATGTGTCAATCATTATTCAAATTTCCTTTATCAATTTGAGAACACTTCTTTTATTAAAATCTAATTATAGGTTTGACAAAATTTGGACGTTTCATTTTTAGTTTAAGTAACACATGTGAATAACTAATACCTACTGCATCTTCGATTAACTGAAACTACACATTTGATCGAGTCGATAACTTCCGATTGTTTCCAGAATTCTCACATAGATCGTTAGTCAGCTAATACAGAGCCAAATCTTTGTGTATAATTTGTGAAACCATAACGATATAGGGAAAATCCTGGTGTAAGGCCATTCATCTTACTTAATCATAATCACCCTTCTTACCTAACGATACACTGAGTTATAACAGTATCGGAACTCGCCTTAATTCAAATTAGATTACTGTTGTACCTATTGCGTGAATTATTTCATTACAGCCAGCCTTTCTCCACCGCGATATAAACTAATCGAGCTGTGTAAGTTGAGCTGAGCGAGTGTGAAAGAGTAATGAGGTATCGAGTAATGATATACATTGTTGTCGACTTCAACTAAAGGGTGTAAGTGGTACAGGGATTTGTGAAAATTATTAAATGTAAAACTCACTTATTGTTTAGTATGTTTCTACCCTGCCCGGGGAGAAATAGAGCCTACCCTGTTTTGTGGAGAAGACGGATTTGAATTTCGAAACCCTTGCGATGCCAGGAAAGAGTCGTAAGAGGCAATGAACTCGGTGTGGACCCAATAAGGGCCATTGGACCTCCACCGAACGGGGCGAACGCATGGGAGTAATAAAAGAGCAACAAAATGAATTCATTCCTAATATATAAAGGAACACCTATGCCTATTCCTACTACTTTAAGGATTATATTGTAGGCGTAATATACATATTCAACTCAGTCCTTATTTATGTTAAACATTTTCATTTGTCAATGTTTAAATTTTTGGCAAATATTTGCACAAATTATGGGTATTGATATTAAGTGTTTGTCGGTACGTTTCAATATAATTCATAATGAACGATCAACAACACCGTAGCTGTGAGTTAATAAAGAGCAATCAAACATGTTTGGCATTCATTAATTGTTATTATATGATGCTAAATTCAGCTCGTCATTTTATAGTCGCAAAGTACTTTAAATTTTCAACCACTTTACGAGTTGTTTGTATTGAACTGGCGTATACATAATTATAATAGAGTTCAATAAATGAGAATAAGCTTACCTGCAAAAGAAGTAAAGACTAATGGCAATAGTGTAACCTATGTTTGTGCAAGGAATTTTCATAATAAGTCATATTCTATCCCTAATTTAAAGTACGCTCATAGCCGGAAGAAAAACATCGTGAGGAAACCGGCACACCTGAGAGGTTTTTCGGTATAAAGCCATGTCAGAGGCCTACAGGGGGCTTAGACTCTAACTCCAGGTTGTTCATCAATCATACTATAAGAAGAATAGCCGGTGTACAATACGTTTGCTAAACGAAGTCTACTTTTAGGCTGGGTTGCACCAACTTACTTTAACATTAACAAATATGTTAAAGTACCGGTTAGGCAAAAAATGTGTTGCACCATTTGACATTTTTTTAGATGACGTCATAAGTTTAACAGTAAATGTAACCGCCCGAACTTCGCTGGTTAAAGCTATTGTTAAAGTTATAACATTCGCAGATTTTAATATGACAATGACACTGGCAGCAAAATTTGTCAATTCACAGCGTCATTTGAGTTTTCGTCTAGTATTCTCATTTTTTAAATGTTTTTGCCAATGATTTGGGGTACATAAGATCTGGATTCTGGAAACCTTACTTACTTTAACTATACCAAGGAATACGATGGTGTAACCCAATCCGCAGTCAATGTTAAAGTCAGCGTTCCTGTTATCGTAAAATTTCACAAAAACCATTACTTTAACCACCAATATCGTCGCAACCCAGCGTTAGTATTGTTGGCACACAGATATAGGATTCAAACCCTTCTACGATTGTTTTGTTCTACAATAAAAGAAGATCGCGTCTGTGTCGCGCGAAATTTTCCTAGCTCTACATTTTGAATGATACCGCATGCATACAGTGCCGATAAAGCTGCCTATCGCGCTCGGAGGATAGTGATACGCTAGTTTATATACAGTCACGTACACTGTACAGCCGCAAGTTTCAAAGCATTCCAGATTATTCAGTCCAGGATACCCTAAATAACTTTCAATAACTCCTTACTTGTAAAAAATATTGCAGCTGTAGACTTAATTACACATTTTCAAACGAAATGTTACTGTTAATTTGTGGTGTGTTTTTGAAAGAAATAGGCACTAAATCACATCGATTTCTAAGGCAGTTCTTACATAGACAGCAAAGTATTTTCGTATTATTTACAATTGTTACAATAACTAGCTCTTAGACAATAATTGATTGCGATACACGTCGTAATGTAACATTCAACATTGTAACTATAGTGGGAAAATAATAACGTACAAAAAGCTGCGTGTGCGAGAGATTATGCAAATTGTGCGCTGACGCATAATGGGGCTTTCATAATCAGTTATATGCATGACGTGTGGTATAATAACATAGCGAAGACTGTAGAGCAATGATTATTAAGCCTTCAAGGCGATCTGGTTGGCGCAGTGGCTAAGTGATTGGACTGCTGCGCTTGAGGTTGCAGGTTAGATTCCAGCACGGGACAAAAATTTGTGTGATCCGCAGAAGTATGTCCCGTGTGTGGGTGTTTGTGTATGAGATATATTATGTTTGTGAGACGCACCCTTGATACAGGAAAAACTAAAAAGTTTTTAATAAACATTTGGAATTGTGTGGGTCCTATAAATCGTTATGAACTCGCCTTAGGTATACATAAGACCAATAAGTATGATAAGCGGGCAGTTTTATAGACTTTGTAAAGGAGCCCCTTAGAAAAATTACAGGCTTAATTATTATGTATGCAATGTAGACTTAAAATTAAAAATATTTGGGTTATTAATAAACAGTTGTACATCATAAATAATATTCATGGGCTTTGAAAGGGTTATCCATGGCACCAAAATTAACACCAAACTTTACATTACACGATAATGCTCAAGTATATATATATATAGCGAGGTCAGTTTGTCACCGTTCTATAGGTAAATAAAGAGCTTTCTATGACATCGGAATAGGTAGAGATGAGGTATTATTTTTATGTGTGACGAAATAAAACCTTATTGTAGTTTTAGTCCTTTATTGCCATTGTAAACGTAATATCTTTATCAAGCGTCGTAAAAGACGACTAAAGTACTGAATCAAGGGGATAGGCATGGGACTGTATGGGATATTTCTATTCTTACATTTAGGTTGGTGAATTATGACAGCTGAAAACCAAGGAAATACTTCCTTGGTTTGATATTTAAGTACATCTAATTAGCCTACAGAAAGAATGCTCTAATTTAAAATCCTTATAGGTGCAGTGAAATATGACATTTTAATAAATTGATAAGCACTTGCTACCCATCTGGGTTTGAACCCGAAGGTTTCTGATCATCAGATAAAACCTTAGAGTTTTAGATAATATCTCTTCAGATAATACTATATGAAGAAAACAGAACGGCCCCCTCCCACCATATCATGCCACACAATCGCAACTAATGAAAATTCTCAACTCTCTCACCAATTATAATTGTGATCATTAAATCTCGTTTCTTTTAACAAGCTGTCAGATAATCCGCTTAATGAAACCCTTCTTTTATAATGACATTAACGAGTTTAACGTTACCCGGGTTACGGAGCCTGATGAAATCAATTGCGTAGAGGATAAAACTAATTGTAACCCCTTTAAACTTTTATATAAGTTCCAGGATGCTGACTTTACCTCGGTGTCGGATAAAATAATGAAATTAGCATAATTATAACGTTGTTGTTAACACTAGGTTTTGAGGTATGTATTGTTAGTTAGGTAAGTAGAAAACATTTCTTTGATTTTGCGATATGAAATAGCTTATATGTACCTACACCTTTATCAAAATATCATCAGGAGTTATCACTTCAGGGGACCGCCATTTTTTCGCATTCTTGTTTTAAATTTTTCTCTTACAATCAATAAATGGCATGCTTTCACAGAAGAGGTAATGTTTTAAGTTTCCTACAATTACAACCAACTTGCTTTAGCATTTCGACTGTCCGCAAAGGATAACACATCAATCAACTTTCTTACTAATTAACTTTTATACACATAATGCACGAGTATTCAGACTCGTCTAAAAAGTAAATAGTGTCTAGAGCGACATAAAAAGAGAGCGTAAAATTGGTTCATTCAGTAGTGCAGGCGACACTTTTTTGACACAAGTAAACAAAGACCGCGGCGAATTTCACGGCTTCCCGTCTGACGAAGGTTTAGCAGTGAGAAAATGTTTTAACAATACCCCTTTGTGCCAACTACGTGAATTATAAGGATTAAGTAATAATGGTTGGCGACTAATTAGCAAATATGATAGGTTTAACGTGACTAATTGTTATAAAACCCATCACGTATAAAGTTGGTTATATTATGAGCAAGAAATGTTGTGTTTTCCGATTCTATCCGTCAAACAGACAAAATATTAAACAACCAGCCGAAACACATCTTAAACTAAGTACCTACATGTTAAACAGTAGGCATTCAGTAAAAATCGATGCGGTGGAATAGCATTATATCGAACAAATGACAGACTGACCTCTACAACTCAATTACTGATCTACTAGTAGAAAGACTCAACCTTTCTTTAAAGGTTAAGTATCGAGCTGCTTGTATTTATAGATAGCTGGGTAAGTACTTATAGCTAATAAAGACTTGACTTTGCAGGCTTTGCAATTTAGTTTAGTCCTAAATTTAGTCTTGCAGTCACAGACGATAAAGTGACATAAAATGACATATTTTCGTTTTAAGAAATTCTGGGTGTATTTGGCAGACCGGAATTATCACATGCACAAACACCCAGACTCGGAGCAAATATCTTTGAGTCACACTTTTATCTGGTACGTGGATCGAACCCATGATCCATATCGTAGACTTCTACTACTCAGCTGCTGCGTAACCTGGTCCTCGATCCTTTAACGAGGGACCACCGCGTCCCTAGTAACCCTTTAATGAGCGAAACACTGTTTTAAAGTACTCTTCAAAAGTTAATTAACCGGTATTTATTCTTTAATTAAAAGCGGGACAGCTGTTAGGGTGTTTTAGGTAGATTTTGGCATAACAAACCTTTAGTTAAATGTGTTCTAAGGTTCAGAGAGCGGTGACATTTGTTTGTCACGACCGTGATCCAGTGCTTGTCTTAGCCATTCGATTTATGTGTGGTGGTTTCGCAATTATAAAACAATAAGTTACGCATTTGCAAGTAAACAAAATATAAGTGCTGGGTGTTCGTAGAAATGTGTAAATGGTTTTTTTAGGTGTGTCGTATATGCCGACGAAAATAGTCGCGACTAATGTTATTTAGGTACTACTTTTTGCTACATTTTGCTTAGGTACCTACAAAACGAATATTAATTTAATAATAGGCACTAGCTCATTTCACAGGTTTTCTACATCAATTCTAGTTTTAGGATCTCAAAGTAAATGCATTAAAGCTTTTCGTATTTACATCATACGGTTCATAGGTCACTATTTCTCCTGTTCTATGGCTATGAACTACAAACCTTTGCATACTTTCACGTTTCACGATTTACCGCACATTATATTTACTCGTGTTTCTTATCATTACCGGAGTATATGTTCTTAAATGTTACGTTTTTCCCACCGTATATGTAATACCTTTATAAGATACCTTTTGTTTGTGGCGTTCGTTATTGTCCATTACTTCCCCTTATTATCGTTGGTGTGAAAAAATATTGTACGAGTGAAAGCCAAGTATTGCAACACTGGATTTTCAAGGTGACATTTTATTTATTTTTCATAAGGTTGTTGCCTTACAAGGTTTGTGTAAAATGGGTTGCGCGCTATAGCTAGGCAACTAGGTTGGACTTTAATTTGAAGTGGTATTCTTGGAAGTTACTTTTTTATTGAATATCTACTACTTTTAATTGAATTACTCGGAAACGTACAGAAGAAATATAGAAAATCTTTATTAACTAAGATTGAAATCACATTACGTGTTGTGTGTGCTGATTGCTCAGTTAAGATTGCCTTTAATAATTGTCGGTATAATTTTCCCCAATTTGTTCATACCCAAATACAACCTTCACTGTCCTTACGTAATTAAGAACACCACTCGCAAATTAGAGCGAGTCAATCACGCCTTGATGTCGGCTGCACGATTCGTATAAGTCATCTTAATACCCTAACATTAGCCATAAACATATTAAAAGCTATTCATACCTACGTGTGTATGTAACCTCCATAATAAAACAAAAAGAAACAAAAGATGATCTGTTAGAGAATGGATTTTTTATTTACACTTAGAGTGACAGTAAAAAGGAGTGGCTGGCTGTTCTGTTCTTGTAATGTATTAGGGCTTCAGGCTTATCTAGGATCCTTCAGACAGGTTGAGTACCAGTTTATATTGCTCAGTTTTATCTTGTAGACAGAGTATTTAGGCTCGATAAATTGTGGACCTTAAACGAAAAATAGACGTTTGACATCATCGGCATTCAGAACATTGAGATGTCGCAATTTGTTTCGACATCTTTGTTCTTTTAGGATATAAATGTTCTGCTCTTTTGTTGGAAGTGAAAAAGGTAGCTATAGTATTAAAAAGTAAAAACCTTGTTACAATAACAGAAACATTTTAAATATTGTGTCCGAATTTTTATATTTTGGGCAGACAATAAAAATACAATAATCAATTGGGATATCATACGCACGCTTCAGAACTGTAACCATTGCAAAAAATGAAGCAATTTTTTTGTACCTATATTAAAATATTTTCCAAGTATGAGTCTGGTTCAATACGAGTGAGGTGGCGACGCCTGCTAATTAAATAAATAGCCCATAATCTGTGTCGGTGTGTCTTGTATAACCGATTGATTGCCATGCCAATTACTATTGGATATAGGTATATTTATATAGAACTGTTACACATCATTTGCCTACATAATGGTCTCAATCAGTTACGATGTTCATCATTATGCATTGTTTTGTAATATAATTGCTAAGTGGCACGCGTATGGGGCGTATTCAGTCTTAATCACTAATTTAAAACGAGTTATTGATTGTGAAAATCTTGCACAATTTTTGGTTAGTTTGAGTATGAATAAGCTACAGTGCGACTACGCAAGTAAGTACCTAAAGACTGCTTTCCTGCAAACAATATTACAACTGTTATAAGTAGTTCTTTGTACACTCATTTGATGGAAAATTTGAAGTAGGAAGCATACGCTTTTCCGTGTGACTTGTGTAATATATAAATGATTGACGATTAAGCGAATTAAGTTTTCACTCTCTGTATGTTAACATCTAGATACCTTATTAGCTGTGAGACGTGTCTTAGGTTTACATAATATAGTTTCAGCTTATTTCACATTCATGAATCCTTTCAAATATGCGTGCGGCTGAAGAGTAGTTGTCACTGGTGCGCAGTTGCGGGGGTAACTGACCTTCTCTTAAGAATCACAAATAATGTTAGTGAGTATTCCTCTTCAGGCTAGCGATATGGTCTCAAATACCACTGACGAATTTATATCTGTGTTGTTATTTTTTACATAACCAATCTAGAAAAGTATATCACATTCATTTAAAAATTCCGCTACATCTACGTAAGTATTTATAGTAAAGAGTTTAACTCTTGCGACTTGCGCTCTATAGCTTTTTCATACTCTAATTTAATTGATAGTTTTCTCCAAACGCAGGTCTCATTTTTCCTTCTGATTATTTAGCAGGTTTTCATACAAGCAATTTACATGATTAAATTATTTTGTAATTTTTAAAAATAAATATATACAAAATAAAAAAAATAAACTAAAAATTATTTTGCTGTTTAAATATGAAAGTCATACCTTAATCATTAATTAAAGAACAACTTCGTACGCAGTAAAAAGTCTTAAATATTCTTAAATTATCATTTGGACGTTTCGATAATTTGAAACAATACCTTGAATTGATGTTTATTTCTTTCATTATTTGACATAAAGTTTCTTAACATGCTGAGCTACTTATGCCGCAGACTGTACATTATATCTTTTCATGGCGGAAGTCTCTAAGAAATTATATCATGGTGAGAAAACTTGATGCAGTCAGTACCGTATGTGACATGATAAATGAAACCAAAGAGAGAGTGGTTTGAACGTCTCCATTCTAATGACTCGCTAAAGACTGGTTTTTGCCACAATTAATTATAGCAATCATTGAACATAACACCGAGTTTTTGTTTTAAACTCTGTGTTGATTACTTAGGAATCATTTAAGAATTTCAGAATTAATCTTTATTAAATGAATCTTCAATAGTAAAATAAAAAGTTTATTGGTTAAATGAAAATAGTTTTGAGAATTAACTTTTTATAGATGGTGGTGATGATAAATTAGTTGTGATATTTAATGGATCTAATCTATTTTTAATTAACTCAGCCATGATAAATACTATTTTTAAATAATGAAAATGGTTTTATCTATTGATTTAATCTTTGACTTTATATGATCCTAATTTAGATTTCAGTGTTATTTTCCTACATGACGATATTAAAATGTATTGTCTCATATTACCCTTGATCTTAATAGATAAAACGCCTAAAATTAAGTCCGCACTTCATTCAAGATCAACCAACATCTACATCAAACCAGAATGTTTTCATTATATTTCGTGTGAACCATTGTAGGTAACAATGGCCGATCAAATTGAGTTGATAGGGGACATATTTATGACAAAATTTGAACGACTGCCTCGTTGTTCTAGTGGTTGCTAATCGCGACTACTGAGCACGAGGTCCTGGGTACGAATCCTGGGTCGAGCAAAGTGTTACTAGGTTTTTTCATGAAGTAATTCATAGTAGCAGCACGGAGTCTGGATGTGTGCCCGGTTAATGGCAATAGGCTCGCCCCCTATTACATTGGGACCTATAAAAAAACATAAATGGCGAAATGTGGGTGTACAATATGTGCACCTATGCCTTGCGGAAATACAGGCAGGAAATGATGCAATTACATTTTATGTTTACGCAGGTATTTACCTAATTCATATACCTACGGTTGAGTAATTAATCTATTTTGCCCTTTCGTAGTCTGTGGGAATTAACAATCACAAACAAGGGTTTTATGAGATTACATTAAATAGGTATTAAGTTTATACGTATTTGTGATCGTCTTTTATTTGAGTTTGGCTTAATAAAGACAAACTAACTGGCGGTCAGTTTGTGTGTGACATTTTAGTCAATCATGTAGCATCGCCTATTTGAAAAAATATATAGGTACCTTTACTAACATCTAATACTTTAAAACATCTTAATTACATCCCGACCAAACCAAAGCAAATATAGCTAAGAATATACCTTTTTTCAAAGTTCTTATATGGAGCAATTACTTCATGAATTATGGCCCTAATATTTGCGAGACAGCACCAAGGAACACCCGAGAGAAACCGAAAAGGAAGTATTAAAAATGATAACCTGCTGTTTCTTCATTAACGGCACTTACAAACATGAATTAGGTACCTACTAACTAAAATTATTGCTATATAGGTACATATAACAATTACATTTTAAGGTTAATGTACTATGGTGTGGAATCAATAATTCTATTTTTGAAACAGATATTTATAGATTAAACATTACAGAAGATTTCTTTGAGTTTTTGATCCTTTTTAAAGGTATAGACTACAGACCTTTAAAGATTGTGTCTGAGCATCATGTTAAAGTATCTAGATACGTAATATAGTTTCGTACGACGTCGCTTTCACGACCGTCTATCGTTAATCTCCTACGCTTCCTTTTGGATGTTCGTTTCAATGCATTTAATGGGTTTTCATGGGCGCTTGGTTATCGAAGGTTGCAGTTCACGTATCCACTATAATATCCAAGGCATGCCTTATTTTATGGCTGACTTATTCCGTATATGAATGATGATGGAAGTTTTTGGATAGTGCCATGCGTTTTGTTGGTACAATAGTTTAACGTTATTTTCAACTTTGGTCGTGTTTATATTTGCAAGAAGAAGAGGCCAGTCTTCTTCTTCGTATGGTTGATGAACAACCTGGTATCAGAGCTTACACCACCTAGAAGCCTCTGACAGGGTTATACACACTGTTGAAGAATCTCCTAGGGTGAATTCCAGGGTTTGAATAACGACCTTTGGCTTGGCAAGTCAAAGGTCATACCACTCGACCATCACTGCTGTAAGACCAGTAAATGTTTGCTATTCAGGATAGTTTTTTAAATGAAGCATCAGGGGAAAAGCCTTGTGCAACAAACATCGATTTTTTTAGCAGAAGGGGGGTTATGTTTGTCGAGTGAATGTAAGTTTGCTTCATAAGTTCGTTCGACAATGATGACCAACGTCCAATTATTTTCAAGGAAAGATTTTGAAACCAGCCTTTACCTTAAGGTTGTCCCAGATTTTTTTAAGGTCACAAATAATGTAAATAATGCTATCATAAAATGGCCGAGCATAGTTTTCATAGTCGTGTTTCCTCAGCACTCAGCTTTCGTAACAGTAGCCATGTCATTAGGCCGGCATTCAACTGCGTACGTGTCTATTCGCGAAAGTATAACAATAAAAAATAAACTATAATAATAATTGGTAATTATAAGAAATTGCGTACCAACATTATTAGATAGGAAAATAAATCATATTGCGAATAATTATAGCAAATATTTATAATTCCGTTCGAGATCTAACATTCTATTTCTAAATGTTATTACATGTTGTGTTTATTTATTACTCGTTTTACTGAAAATCAGAAATTTATTAACAGTCTGCGAAATTAATTATTATTAATTTAATAATAATAATTGTGTAGTTGTATTCCTATCCTATCGAAACCAGAATGTAATTAATTTTCTAATATGATTTGGTTTAATTGCGGGCAATACTTTCAATATATTCTATTTTATTTCTAGTACTACTTTGTTTACTAGTACTACTGTAGTAGATATAAGTAATAATTTATTTTTGTCTATTGCATAACTTGTAAATATATGTCTCATGCAGGAATCAAATCGCGACTCTTAGCATCAGTAAGCTAGGTACAATTAGCATTAATCGAATCGTCGTTAATTATTTTTGCGGTAAAACGGCTATACTCGTATCTACATGTACAGCCTCCTTACCATGAATTCTTAAAGCAGGACAGTTTTCAACGTGGAAGCGAGACGTCGCATTACTCTGCACGTAGCGGCGTCTCGCTTCCACATCGTAAACTGTCTTGTTTTAAGAGTTCATAGTAAGGGGGCAGTTTATCGTATTAAAAGCTTACATGAGATTGAGAGTTTCATAATCTACATAATAAATCAAGGCACTTGTAAGTTTGTGGTCCTCTTTAGTAATCTCCGACTTGTCAGCACCAACGCAGTTTGCAATACAAGTTTCGCCGAGATTTCAATCGACCGCGTCCCCGTTCGCGAGGAGTTTATATGCAAATTGTTGATCCACATCGGTGATTACAATGAAATTACTTGGAGGTAAACATTGCATAAAGTAACGTAATACGCACTAAGTACTACGTTACTATTTTTCTCCATACATATCTGTTTCTTCAATAATAGATATAGTGGTATGCAGAGGTGCACATATAGTACAACAACATTTCGTCAGATATGTTTTTAGGCCAATGTAATAGGGGGCGAGCCTATTGCCATCAACCGGGCACAAATCCAGACTCCGTGCTGCTACTGAGAATTAGCCAGGAAGGAAAAAATCTGTAACACTTTTCCCGACCCGGTCTTTGAACCCAGGTCCTCGTGCTCAGAGAGCGCAACAGCTCGCGCGAACCCAGAGCTCAAGACGTCCACTGTTGAACAAAGACATTTCATCATCTTTTAATAAATATAAGTAAGAGTGTTAATGGCCACACGTTCGACCTCTAATAAAATCATTCTATTCACAGGCTTTGTAGTCGTAATCTAATTCTAAATAAAAAGAAAATCGTAAGGTTTTATTTACAAAACACAGATTAAATTTACGTAAAGAACCTAAAATGAGATTACTAATCCACATTCCAAGTAATAGATAATGAACACAATGTTCAACCTAATAATAATCTCATCCAAAACGATGTAAATAAAAACACGCAAAATTCTAGAACACTACGCTACGGTTACTTAAATAAATTAAAGGCAGCCAGATATTTATAATATATTGTCGGGTAACCTACAGTTCATTCATAAATATTTCTTCCAATGTATTTTTCTTTACGAAGACAGAGGCCTCATTTAATTTACATGAGTTATTTATGAAAGTGCCGTTTAGAAGAGGGAAAGTGACAGTAAGAAAAGACAGCTTCAAACCTCAAATTATTATCTTTTATATTATGATACTTGTTGCGGAACTTTTTGAGGTCCTTTATTCTCGATCCATTTATTTTTACACGACTGCCCAAAAGAAGGCGTGTAATATTTGAGGATTCATGTGTGATATATGTGAGTTTTTTTATTCCACCATAACTTTTAAATTTTTGAACCGATTTTGACGTTTTCGATGTTGACATCATTACGCGTAACATAGACTTTATAGAATCCTTACACCATCGCCAGTAACATAGGCTAAAAAAATACAATTGATAAATTTAAAAAGACTTCTCAGATAAGACAGTGTCCCACGAAACGGTCCCCAAATGCGATGGAACTTGTTTTCTAGTTTTTAGTTCATTTTTGGACATGGTAGGTACCTACTCGAGTTTTTAAATATATCAATAATATTTTTTTGTGTTCTTCGAAATTAGTTTATATGATCAATCAAAAGTTACATCGAGTAATAGTTATTATTCATAAAAATCCTAAAAAGGACCACAAAATGATTTTATCATGATAATTTAAACACAACAATCGATAGATCGTTAACTTACAGACCTTTTACGAAACTAATTAAGTACCTAACATTAAGATATAATTATATTTGTTCTCGTGTTATTTGTGCTGGACTTATTCTTGCAAAGTTTTTTCATTACCGTACGTGAACTTGTTTACATCTGTTTGGCAACTACCTACAATAAGGTTACAAGCTACGTGTTAATTACATTGCGAACAATTATTTCGTGTGAATATAAGTATAGATTGCAATGAACGGTAGGTCCGTGGGAAGTTGGAAACTCGCTTCGGTGACAACTTGAATGGACGTAATGCGGCGTTCACGATCGTAACTTTTTAGAGTAAATCTATAGAGCTGTCAATTAATAAGTGAAATTTAGACGTTAATGGGTCTTATTTTATTTAGCTGAACATTTAACAACGTTAGAGTTTTATAGAAAACTTCTCTGCCTTTTTGTTGCTCGTCTTGCATAATTTTATCATTACGTCTGTAGTAATAGTCAGGGGTTGTGTTCCACTCACAATGTACCGATCATTATGAGTATTATGAACGACATCTTGCCATTTGCATACACTGATTGCCCGCAACTCTGACTAATGGCAAGTTGTCGTTCACTGTGGCGTTCTAAGGGGGAGGCTTTTATTCAACAGTGGACGTCTTCCGGCTGATGATGATGACTAGACGATGATAAGTATTATGGTGAAGTAGAGGCCATTGATCGCAAAATACTAAACACTTAATTAAATTTACAATGGTATTCTAGGGCCACCATTCACCGAGACCTCTAGTAGAGCTAACCAAATAAGCAGAATAATGTCGCGTGGTCTGATAATAATTGTGAACACAGCCGAACACCGAAAGCATTCGCTTACAAAACAAGCTCCCGATTGCTTTAACGAGGTCATCGTATCGAGAATACTAAGGAATTGTTCGTTATACTACTTAAAAGGATTAGTACGAGCATGTTGACAACACTATGAGACTTATGCGAGCGATCGGAAAACATTCAGTAATTAAGTGGTACAAGTAATCTGAGGAATTCAGACAACATTTTTCGAATGCTCGGAACTCGTACCATTTTCTAGTTTTACCTTTAGCGTTGGGTATCATGTAATGAAGTCTCTCTTTCGTTCATCTCTTCATTATTTAGTATCTATATAGTGTAATCTGTGCTCCTATAAAATGTTGGTGTCTATGTTACGATTATCGTGACAACACCACGAAACCATTAATATATTGGTATTTTAGATGGGTTTTAATCCTTTGAGCTATTGGATCTAGGAGGCTTCCTTAAGCTTAAGCATAAATATCATTTTTACAAGCTTTTATTTAACTTGCAATGTTTGTTTGTATGTGAGTATGTTTAGATCAAATCTTACAATCTCAATAAGTACCACTTTTTGACATCTGATTGAAATGAAATTTTGCATACTTAAATAGGTTTGGTGACAATAGAATATTATGGTACTTTTATTTAAAAGCTTGTGTTAAAAATATATTTTTTATATTAATTTATTATAATTATGTCATTGAAGTTGGCAATTGGTACTTAGGTTATATTTCTTACTTTTACCCATATTTATCAAGTTTACTGTGAACATGTTTTTGTGCTTTATATATTAAAAACCTGAATTTAAGAAAAATATCTGTAGTAACACGAGCATAAGCTCTGCAGAAATCAAAGCGCGCAGAAAACGATTTCGTTTCTTCGAAATGACTTTACATATGAGCGTATATTAAGTACCTATACACGTACCTATGTGTTACGATGTTATTACTTAAGTTACGACTTCCGCGTTTCAAGTTCGGAAACAACAATAAGATATAAAAGTTGACATTAAACAAACAGTCAATTTGTCCTCGATTAAGTAAGAACTCGGAGTTGAGTTGTTCTTACAAAGTAGAGTTGATATTATGTTGGCATTATAACTCCCGGTTTACTCTCAAGAACAATGTGATTTTATTTATATAAACAATAGTTATTAACATAAACTAACCATTCAATTCTACGTAAAGGAAGAATTTGATAAAACTTTTAAGTTTATCTTGCTAGTACAACTCTACCGTATCAATAAGATTCGTACCTAAAGGCTGAAAAACAAATGGAATTACAGTAAGATATTTTTTTATTAAACATAATTTTATGCTTACTGTCATAGGACTGGATTTGTGCCGCCGTCGACACTGATGCCTCTTGTCTGCCAAGTGTCATCGAGCTTCTTAAAAATCTCCTGTAGAGTACTCGTAAATAATTTCGGTGACAGTGGATCGCCCTGTTTTACTCCTCGGTTTATGGGAAAAGTAGGTCCATTTACGTGTAATTTTAAATTGGCGGTGCTGTTTTTATATATAGTTTGTATTAATTGTATGTAAAAAGGGTCGATGTCTTGGTTTTGTAGAGCGGTCATAACTGATATATGTGATACACTGTCGAAGGCTTTGGAGTAGTCAACAAAGGCTAAGTATAAAGGTATGTTAAACTCTTGTGACTTTTCTATCAGCTGGTTGATGCTGTGAAGATGATCAGTTGTTGAAAAATGGGGGCGGAATCCAGCTTGTTCTCGGGGTTGATGGGCATTCAGTGTGGAAGCGATGCGGTTTTCAATTACCTTGATGAAAAGTTTATATATATGTGATGTTAAACTAATGGGTCTATAATTAGCTATGTCAGATTTATCTCCTTTTTTATGTAGTAAAATAATATTTGAGTGGCATATTTTTTTCGGAACTTTACCAGAGAGTATGAAAGAGTTAAATAAATTAGTTAAATGGGGTAAAAGAGAGAATTTTCCTATTTTAATAGTATCTGCAGTTACTCCGTCTTCGCCTGGGCATTTGCCATACTTCAAGCCCTTTAAGGCTGTAAACACCTCACCTGTTCCTATTAAAGGTATTGTATCCGGGCGGCCCGGGGTGAAATCAATATAAGTACGAAGGGGATCACTGTATAATTCTTTATAGTAATCTGTAGCTATATTAATAATTTTATCTGAACTCCTTAGTATTGTGCCATGTTTATCTTTTAATTTTGTGATCCAAGTTTTACTCTTATCAATACCTTGTTTAGCCACTCTAAGGGAAGTACTACTTAATAGAGCCGATTTTATCAAATAAGTGTTGTGGTCCCTAATATCTTTTCTGATGCTTCTTTTAACTTTTCTGTCTAAATGTCTATATACAATATTGTTACTTTTGACTGTTTCTCTTTCTTCTAATAATTTTAATGTATTACTACTAAGTTTGCTGTTTTTCTTCTTTGGTTGCCTTATCTTTTTACTAGCATGTGTGATGCCTTCAACTATTATGTTGTAATTTATAGGTACAAAACTTAAATGTCAATATTATATAACCTTTTTAGTTATTCCAAGACAACGCTGGCTAACAATAAAAAACATCGTCACCCGGATCTTAAGGGATATAAAAAAAAAAGAAACCTCGCCCCACACTAGAAATTTCTCTTATGTCGTGGGTGCGTTTCACAAACATGGAATATCACATACTCAAATACCTAGACTTGGGACATGTTAGCTTTAAAAATGTAATGATGATTCAGCGTTCAAAAGTTGAACGGACGCGTACGCAACTAAATATAAAACTGGCGTTTTCTGAACATAAATGCTGAATAGAACAAGTTACTCTCTAATACTCCGAAAACCACGACACATAATGAGCACTCGTGGCGGCCAAAGTTCGTTCCTTTCGTTCATGAGAAGAGGCCGTTGCCCTCATAGGGAAGAGTTTACAGGCTCTGTTATTATTACCTAAGTGTTTGTTTTGTAAGCAATAAAAATGTTTGACATGAAGAATTCTCATTTGTATATTCGTAAGGTATTCGATCAATGCTCAATCCTTCTCTATATGAGAAGAGGCCTTTGCCCTGCAGTGGGACAGTTATAGGCTGTTATTATTATTATTATTTGATCTTTTTGAAGAACTTCACTATCATAATGATGGATGAGATCGCCGTGAGCAATATGACCGCCCATTGAACAATTTTAGTTTTAGGGTTATCTCTGTATATTTTATTTGGGTGTGAAATAAAGAGTAGGGTAGGTATAATAAGAGATATTATTATTATCATTAACCATAGACCATCTAAATTACATAAAATTACAGTAATTTTAGATGGCCCAATAAATATAAAATGGTAAGCATCGTCTTAAACTAATAGATTAAAGTGTTTAGCAGTAGGAAATTGATAACAAGGATTAGCAGGAAATAATAGAACGATAACGAATAGCCGACAATTTTGGCACTTAGACGTGGAAGTTCCTATGTTTTGGGAGGATATGATGAAAATTTGAAAGTGACGAGGGTCGAGTGCTCATTAGCAATAAATAGTTGGCGTAGTGGAACTGATAACAAAAGGTGAATATACTTGCTGATAACAAAATGTTATGTGTGTATATGTTTTGGAGATCTGTCGAGCATGGAAGGCCACAATGAGAGAGAAGATGGCAAAAGAGGAAGATAGAATATGCGAAGCAAGAATAAAGTAGTGGTTTTAACCTACAGGGAAGCAAACAGAACTTCAGTATGGATGTATATCACATGTCTTTTGAATCCCTAAACATTTTTGTAAGACTTGAGAATCTGAAGGCTTAACTTAGACAGTAAACCAACACTAAAGAAGGAAGTGTAAATAACAAGTCTTGAATAGTCACTGTTTTCTATTTGTTTGCTTGAAATCCTTTGTCGAAAACTTTTTGAATACTTTGGATGTTTTGCAAGTAGTTTTTCTTTCCAGTGACGGTTTGAGCCCGGAAAAAGTTCTTTACGATGAATAAAAACGTGAAAACGAAACTCTTACATAAAATGCGTTATTCATGCTTTATTCGAGATTCTAGGCAACAATGGAGCTTGTTGTTAGCCTACAGTTTTAATTTCCCCCTCGTGCCTTCTCCCGAGCTTTTTGTAAGGATTAAGACCTTTATTTTTTAATAAGAACTTGGTTTCAGGTTAATCTGGGATTAATTCAGCTTTATTACCATCATCCGAATCGGTTCAATCTTACACAGCATAACAAAATAGCAACATCACACTAATATTGTAGGTATAAAGGCGAAAGTTTGTGAGTGTGTTTGTTACCTCTTCACGCTCAAACGGCTAGACCGATTTTGATGAAATTTCATATGGGGGCAGCTGACACCCTGAATTAACACAGGCTACTTTTTATCCCGAGAAAATGTAGCGTGGAACACCGCGGGGCGCAGCTAGTGTTTTAATAAAAAAGGAATTGTTTGCAACAAGAGAGTTTTTGGTCTTGTTCCTATATAAAAGTCCTTCAGTTATATTGTGGATAATCCAGAACACCTGGTGCCTAGGTTTGTGAAATTTCTTGTTAGCTCCGAGCTGTTTAGGTCCTAACTTATTGTTGTGAGTCGACTTATTACAGTTTGCGTTCACGAAATGAATGTTACAGAGTAATGTTTCAAAGCGCCACGTTGTATTTCAATTTTATGCTACAACTTTTGTGAATAAACAAATACAATAGAATAATGTTTGATGCTTATCAGTGTTGGAATTGGTGTTTCATATTAGCTATTAGTTTGAAAATTAATGCAAATGAATACATTTATATGACTAGTTTGTTAAACTTGTGGATGATAGAGTTTCCGCACAATTGATCAGTGAAGCTTAATTTACTATAACAAAATTACTGCAAAGTGTTACTGGGTTTTTCCATTAGGTAATTCTCAGTGTCAGCACGGAGTCTGGATTTGTGCCCGGTTGATGGCTATAGGCTCGCCCCCTATTACATTGGGACCTAAAAACATAACTGGCAAAATGTGGGTGTAGTGTATGTGCCGCGTGTGTGCACCTCTGCCTACCCCTTCGGGGAATATAGGCGTGATGTTATGTGTATTATTTAATACCTTCCAATTCGCGAGTTCAAGAACTGTCAATGATAAATTAGATATAATAAAGGTAAATAACCTTAGACTAACCGCTTGAGAAATATTGGCAATACAAGGTCATACATGGTACAGTGTGTATTATAAGTAGCTGATCATTTTTTTTAGCCTGTTCGGTATCCCACCGCTGGGCAAAGGTCTCCCCATTATTCCTCCACAAAACTCTTGCCAATGCCATTTAGGCCTTGTATTTCCGTAATAACTTCTTATATAGTAAAAAGTCCTAAATATTCTCGAACATCATTTGGACGTTTGTGTAGCTGGAAACAATAACTTGTAACATAACATCACGCCTGTATTCCCCGAAGAGGTAGGCAGAGGTGTACATAAATAGTACACCCACATTTCGCCAGTTATGTTTTAGGTCCCAATGTAATAGGGGGCGAGCCTATTGCCATCAACCGGGCACAAATCCAGACTCCGTGCTGCTACTGAGAATCACCTAATGGAAAAACCCAATAACACTTTGCCCCACCCGGGATTCGAACCCAGGACCTCGTGCTCAGCAGTCGCGCTTGGCAACCACTAGACCAACGAGGCAGTCAACAATAACTTGTATTGTCGTTTATTTCTTTCAATTATTTGATATAAGTTTTCTTAACATTTTAAGCTACTTATGATGCTTACAGTACCAGCAGAACCTCTTACTGTCAGTTTTATACACGTGCCTACGTATATTTCCTGGAATATTGCTTCAAGAAAGATCCAGTTCAATTTCAGCACCAGCAATTGGAAATGGTAAAGAGCTTAAGTTTCTATTTCGATGAAAGAAATGCGAAAATCTTTGGCCTGTAAATCAACGTCGGGGTAAGCGGTAACCGGCTCAAAAGTTAGCATAAAACACGAAACTGCGGCCATTAGAAGCAGAAAAACGGGTGATTTCACATGACGCAAAATTATGTATTCCTTGGTACACAGAAATTCGTTTCAACTTTTGACATGAACTTAGTACAGTTTTAAATATTCGCAAAGTTTGCTTGCGTGTAGAAAGAACATCTCTTATCATTAACGGCAAAGAAAATGGTCGTTAAACATGTACTTTCTTTAAGTAGAAAATAAATATCTTACGCAATGCGGTTCGAAACTTATTTATTGACCCGTCGTTATGTTCAGTTGACAAGCACATTCGTAACTCCGAAGTTAAATTGGAACTGATATTATTACTTATGCCGATAAGATGCACTTACCTATAAATTTAGACTATATGTATAGATAAGCAAAGAGCTATATTATATTGTTTTCTAAAAAAGTATCTAAATACTTATCCAAAAACGCCCAGCAAAGAGGCGAAATATCTTTAATCAACCAAATCAATAGTCACTATCACTACCTAATATCTTTAATCAACCCAAGGTCTGAAACATTGCAACAAGTCCAATCCTATAATGAGTCACGTGGTGTTTCACGTCTATGCATGTAGATACTTACTGATTCTAGTCTGTGTTTTATTACCAGGAGTGTAATTAATAGTTATTCTCACCCTAAAGCTAAAGATCTTGTGGAACAGAATGCGAAAGTGGCACTAGCTGATTATATTGTTTCGCTACGGAATATATTCAATTAGCCTTTTACTTGTTGCTTAGTTTGTTTTAATTCATAAGCCCTACCTTGAGGCTTTTTATTTCTTCTTTATAAGAATCGGAGTTTGTGATCGAATCGGAGAGAGCAACCATTAAGAATTTTTAAAAAACGACTAACCGATTTATTGTTACAAAAATGTTACTACTCTATAACCCATTTTTTGAACGATGTGTTATGACGCTACTAATTTTTCCACTGTTAAGCTATTTGTGTAAATTGTGTGAAAATCGTATGTTAAATTGTATTGCTTGAAAAATGTAAGTTTTCTGAATCTTGTGTCAACTTATACTTATATGTTTGTATGCCGAAAGGTAGAATGTACAAGGACTCTCGAACTTTTAACATCTTATTGTATTTTACCTACATTCTTTACAAATAAATTTATTCTTATTCTTATTCTTGTACTTACATTATTTGCTTCTTATCGTATGGTTGATGAACAACCTGGTATCAGAGTTTAAGCTGCCTGTGAGCCTCTGACATGGTTTTACACACCGTTGAAAAATCTCTCAGGTGTGCTGTTTAAGCAACTGATAACTAATTTATAGTACGCACATGGATTCGAAAAGACATTGGAGCGTGCCGCGATTTGAACTTGCAACCTTTGAGCTAGCAGACCAACGGCTATACCACTCGGTTATCAGTGCTTTCACTTACATTTTTCCTTACATAATGAATTGTCATATTCTGAACATAATATACGAATTACCACTGCGGAAATCGGGTTGTTGATACTCATCAAAATTTATGAGTCTTCAATATCTTGGTGCTTATTGTATTGAATCGTAAAGCTGAAGAGTAGAAGGTTAGTAGGTAGTTAAACGTTTTATATATAATAGTCTGTAATCTAATTTACATAATAGGCCCCTTGATTTAATTAAAACAGTAAAACTACAAAAAAATTAAACGAGCGTATTCTTTCTGAAACAGAGAAAGCGTAAAGTTTGCCGACAAGAATTTCAAACTTCTCCATACCACTATCACAGTTCTTCGTTAATACTTGAGCGCGAATTAATAAAGTTTTAAGATTCTTTAACTATTTCTTTACAAAGTAATATCAAGTATCAACCCCGTTTGTATAGAGCTGCCATTTTTCCACAAGATACAAAATATATAGAATAAAAATCATCTCATTTACTCCGTATTGGGTGATCCAGGCCATCTTCCGGGCAATTTCTCTGTTTAATATTTTATCTTTGTCGCTGAACTGTATTCAGAGAATGTGCGTAGACGGATTATATATTTATTTATCCTTGTATCAGTCACCTACTTTATGTATCCGTCGATGAGAGTGTTTTGCTATGTCGCCTCAACTGCGAACGAAGATCTCACGGGAGTCGTAAAATTGACTGATGGGAATATGATGACGTGAGTTGGGAACCATAGACCTAGTAGATAAAGATAATGTGCATGCAGAAAAACTTTGATGATATTTTAACATGACAATTTTAGGAAATTTATTTGTCGTTATATACAATTATCATTACATTTGACCATTGGATTTGACCCAACGCGATATAGTAGAAAATAAATATACACATTTTCGTTCCTCTTAATTTTCAAACAAAAATGTAAGCACTACTAAGGCATGTTGTAATACTTAATTGCTCTACAATTCTGTAAATCGGAAACTGGAAAACAAGTTTTTTTTTACTCATGCAACAAACGCATGATTAGCTTTTCAACAGCACATTATTTAAACATAACTAGGCATAATATATCAACGCGTAGATGTTAAACTGGTAGCTTATAAATAGAGCGTTAACATGCTTCCAATCAACGCCCTTACCGGTTATCAATTATAAACGGTTTATTCGTCAGACATTCACAGTTTGTTTCAGTCGAATAACTGGATTATTGTAATGTTAGTTGTTATTCAACCAATAGTGACGTGAATCACGCTGAATGAACGATAAACATCGATCATATGGTTTTAAGTGAAGTTCTTCCATTGGTGTCAATGATCTGAGTATTGACTTTTCTTTTAATCTCATTTTGTTTAGAGGCTTTGTACCTTCAGCATGATTGTACCCTTACCTTACTATTATAATTACTCTTAAGTATTACAGTTACTATTTCTAACATTGTAGGGGAGCGGGAGTAGGTACCTAACTGCCATTCTGTACACAGAAGGAGCTCATTTTGAATTTGGATCTGCCAACTTTTTTATAAAAATGCCAATATCATATTTATTCATTTTGAAGTCGTCGTCGAACTCATGTCAGTAACTCTCTATCATTTACTTTACACTCCATAAGCAAGTGTTCGCTTACCTTTGATTGAGTACTAATCTGTTTGCTTTTTAGCAATATATTAGAATCTAAGAACTTTATATTTATTTTGCAATACCATTTTACGTGCAATTGATAAGGACACATCAGTTGATAGCAATAGGTATGAATAGTTTGATCCTAGTTATAGTTTTTATTAAACTTGCCGAACTTTATAATTGAATTCAGACACATAATTATAATCACGCCTGTAATCTTCAAAGAGATAGGCAGAAGTGTTCTTTATTAACAAAAGTCTTAATAAGGCATAATAGCAAGCTATTCCATGATCCCACCTCTTACGATTCTCCTTATCGGCTTCGGGAAGAAATTATATTTGTTATTATTTCACTTTCCTACCTATATTAAGGTTGACCACATCATTTCAATTATCATGATTTTATTTAGAACCAAATTTAATGGATACCATGTGTAAGTACTTTGGGGTCTATTTAAAAAGGGTTTAACAGCACCCTTGAGACTCCGTGTCGTCATTTTAGTAAGCCTAATTGGATTGCGTAATTTAGGCGCCAACATAGGACTTTAGGTCATACAGTAACCGTACTTTCACATGCTTTGTGATAAATTAATTAAGTAGGTAATGTCCGTAAACATTTTATTACGTACATTAACCTATAAATTCAATTTGTGTAATTGTTATGGCCAAAGTTGCATCAGGTATTAATAATGGAAGTAATGCCACATTGATGTGTTTGAAGCTAATATAATTTACGTAAAACATTAATACTTAATTAATTTATATCTGCTACCTACTTATGGACGCAGCAATAGTGTTTTATCTTTTTTCAGACTTTCTTCAATAGGAAACTTTTCAACTTTAATTATTAAACAAATAACAACAACCTCATCTTCTTAGATCATTTTAAATTTTAGATAATTACTATAATTTCTTTTTTTTATAGAAGAGCGGGGCCTCCTAACATAGGCATTACTTTTACTTGTAAGATTTTTTAATAGTTGTACAAGTTTCTGATAAACCTTTTTTTATTTTTTAGATATACATATACTAATTTGTAGGGAAAAATATAAATCATCTTTACCGCCTCATCTCTCTTCTATTCATTAAGAACACACAACCGCATAATACATAACACTATAAATGTCGCAATGAAGTTCATTATCATATCAACAAACACGATTGCAACACATTACTAAATTAACGGGAGTATTATAATGTATCACTAATAAAATGCTTTGTTAGGCGGGTATGGACCGTGAAATGTTTTATTACATCGCGTGTAGAATAATATTCATTTGTTACGACATGTCTATACTTATTCCCTAAAGGGGAAGCCAGACAGGTAGATAATCAATGACAGTAATTCCATATCGTAGGCGAGGCTCACATTTACTGCATTTTAAAACTGACCTAAAAATATGTACGAGTATGTATTGGTACAATGATATGTCAAAAAGTATAGATACGTCATATGCTAACAATATGAACGAGAAAACTGTTCCGAACTCGAGCCCAAACTGCACTAGTCTTATGTCAAATCGGACAACAATTGTGCTAGGTACTTAATTAAGACTTGCCTTAAGTACCTAATAAAATTGACCCTTTTTTGAGTCTTCAAAATGAGCTCGCTAGCAACATATCTGTACTTTTTTGAAATATCATTGAATAGCTATGTTGTAAAGTATTTGCTATCGCAAAATAATGAATTACCTCGCGTGATATGTAACAGTCATTGCCTCCGCTATAAATTAAGCTCAATTAGTTATTACCACTTGTATTATCTATAATTCAACCTGTTTTGACATTATGAATGAATGTTACTAATTAGCCGTTGTTTATAGCGAAGTCGTCGTACAAAAAGGTACGAAAACCTTTGATAAGGACATTAAAAAAGTCACCTACCTTGTCATGCGCGCGTTAAAAATTGCAGCCATTATGCTATATTTCTTGTAAATATATTGGTTCTAGATCTAGATAGGGCGCAATAATGGTGTTTCTGGAAGGAAAAGGGTACGATTTTCTAATCAAGCGAGTGATTCCAATGTTTTGTGTTGCCTCCATAAGGCCATGGGACATAAAGCTTTTCGTATCTTCTATCTAACCGTAAAACGTTTGCTTAAGCAGTCAATTTAAGAAACTACTATGTTGTATAAGACGAGTTGATTATTCTAATTTGAATCAGTATTTAATAATATATTATTATAATATTAAGTTACGTTCATATGAGAACACACTACATGCACACAATTAATTATAATTCTTCGGAGGCTTAATTTGGAAATTACGTAAGAAAGTACGTAGGTACCTACTTAATTTTAATTGGCAGTATCCAGTGAAACTCTCTTTAAATGCTTAAAGAGTCATGCTTAGCTAGCTCCTATTCCTTATAATCTTAATAAATAAATTATCTACTAAGTTTATAAGTGGTGGTTAATAAAATTTAATTAAGGCCAAATAAGTACATAGTTAGACCGTGTAATTTCCAACGATCATAATAAATTAAACACTAAACATAAAAACATTAAGCAAGTAGTAATTTTATCCTCCTGCGTCGGCTACATAATTGGTAATTACTAAGTACAATGTTTACATAATATCAGCTTCCTTTTAATAATCATAAACGCCGAAACAGATGAGCTCCGATTGAGATTAGGAATCCCCTGGGGTTGCCCAATATTCGAGAGAGATTTCGGATAGCTTACAACTGTTTATTTATAATACAGATTGTCGGTATATTGCTGGGTATTTTAATATTATAAGTCAGAATTTTGTTTCTTTTATAGATGCTCGAAATATAAACCGATTTAGATTGTGTTTAGTTAAGGATTCTTTTGTTTTCAATAGTGCCTGACAAATATTTAATTGCAATAAGTCTCTTTTCGTCAACAATATACATGAACGAGAATTATCAGACTAGCAATAATTCTACATTGAAAGAATAATTAACTTTAGTGTTTGTTGACTGTCTGTCTTTTATTTATATAACATATTGCTTATATTCATGGACAATGACACGTAAATAGTCTGTCACTGCTTTGCTACTTCTCGTTCTCGAGTCAAAGAATCAATAAGTTCTTTGTCCTTAGAGAAAGTAAAAAATATTACTGCAAAGAAACAGGGGTGCTTATTAGGGTATCTCTTTGGAAATGAAATGTGACGATTTATTTCAGGATAAATTTATAGATCTCCTGTTTAGTTGTGTTATTTATTGTCATGTTTTATTCATTGTCTGTACCTATAAGTTAGGTACTGCTGATATCGTTGCAATATTTTAATAAGTTTGTTAGTTTTATGCTATGATCTCCAACACGCTGAAGAAATACGAAAGTGTTTTTAGTGTTTTTCTTGTTCTTGCTATGCTAAGGGTTGACCCGTAAACCCTTGTATGTAATTTTTCTGTGGATTACTGAAATTTAAATGCAAATAATTGTTTAATACAAAGTACCTATATTATTTGAGACTTACTGACTTTGGTTCTATACCATATTGCGTATCTAATCGAAAATTATTATATCACTGCCTCGTGTAAGATATGACTGTAAGCCGACAATGGAAAACCTTTAGTCATTCAATCAAGTTATTGTTACAATAACACAATATAACAGAAATTACTCTATTGTGACGAAATCAGTACCTCAACAATCATGATTTTAGCTCCTTGATATTCGTGAGGGCACTTGGTATGTAAATGCTTCTTTGTGCTCGCTTCATTTAGTCGAATTGGATTCCGGACTCAAATAGACGGCTTTAGTCTAATACATAATGTAGAAAAACAAAAATGAGAATTTCTTCCTGCGGAAATCGAATGAGAATCATTACGGCCTTCGCTGGGCCTTCTCTGAAATTGTAATCGTTAATAAGCAATGAAACACGCTGTTTAGTAGGTTCTTGTGCCGAATAATAATGGAGGCAGCATCGGTAGTATTAAGTTGTGACATATCGCACTATAGTACTGTCTTTATTGCATTGCTATTATTTAGCCACAAAACTTTTTTAGTTATATTGTTGTTTTAGAGTAAAGCATCGTTAGTTTGTGGTAACTAATATTATCATTAACTAGAATATCGTGTAGAACGCTAAGTCCTCAATGTATGTAGGTACAGACGTAATCCATCATGCCTGTCATTCTCAAAGGGCTATACTAAACGATTTTATGATGGCAGCAAAGACAACGTTACGTTATGAAGAAAAAGTTTACAAATTGATCATGACAGAATGTTTTTGGTAGACGTATGTGTACAACATTCATCTCATCCTTTAACTTAAGTTGAAGTAACACCTTTTTTACGCTACCTAGTAAAGAATAAGTGACAGTACTAATGCAATTCTCTTTCTACAGATATGACAACAATGGACACAGGGACGATATGCCTGATTTTGGCATTGTGTTGTGTCGCGGAGGGCATTCACCTGAACTACCGCACCAACCTACCACAGCTGCTACTAGAAACCAACCCGAGTCTGCATTTGTCTGGCCCAGGTGCAGCCTTCGCTAAAGTTGCAGCTTTCGGCCCTGTCCCCGCCAGACTACCTGTTAATGGATTTGGGTGAGATTTCTACGAAAATATAAAAGTAGTGCACCTACTATATAGTACTTGCCCCCTTACCTTAAACTCTTCAAGCAAGACAGTTTACGTTGTTAAAGCGAGACGCATTACTCTGCATTTATCGGCGTCTCGCTTCCACATCTTAAAGTGTCCTGCTTTATGACTTCATGGTATGGGGGCTGTTTTGGTCACTTGTTATTGCAAATTATGGCCACCGGGATGGCTTAAGTTAGGAACAAGTCATATTACAGTCTCCGATCATTACTTTCTAGGGATCGGGTGTCTTTTAAACGCTTCCCCCGGAAAACAATTAATAAAGACAAAAA
Source organism: Abrostola triplasia (assembly GCA_946251915.1). Lineage (NCBI taxonomy): Eukaryota > Metazoa > Arthropoda > Insecta > Lepidoptera > Noctuidae > Abrostola > Abrostola triplasia. The sequence goes on from OX276430.1 coordinate 6,368,300, forward strand.
CGGTACCTATGCTAAAATTGCAAAGTTAAATTGATCGCAGCTTTCGATTAGAATGGAGGGCCTAGTGTTGTAATAAGGTATCCGTTTTATGTCGAAATACTGGTAACTAACTTACAAGTGTATCTTAGTTATAAAGTAGATTACTACCTACATGTTTTCTGTTGATTTGAATGTTCCTTTTAACGTTAAGTATGATTCAGAAACCATCTAAATGCCCAATACTCATAATTGTGGGCTCAAAGGTTGTCTTTTGCGCTATTGTATCTGTTCAATTCTTAATTAAAGGATTTTTCATTAGGTGCTAAGCATGATAAAACTCTAGTAAATTTTCTCTAGCATGCTGTACTAGTAAGTTATACGTGTGTTGTAACATGAGCATGTCTGTAAGCACTGCATGTAACCTGAACAAAACCAGTCGCAAATTAGTGATTGCCTGCTCTTGTCTGCATTTAATGTTCCTAGTGTAATTGTGAATAATTTCCACTTTGTTGCCATGGACAGAACTCTGTCTGAATATAGTACATTGTACAATTGTCCGCACATGCACTACTGTCGCTAATTACATGTGTAGTATCTGTGTTGCATGACTGTAAAATGCACTGATTCTGTCTACAGCTCGACGGCGGACCCAACGTTCACCACTGGATCAACAAGAAGGTTACTTGTTTTTATGTGATTGACTAACAACATGCTAACAACAGTAACATCTAACCCTGCTATTTAGATTTATATCACACCCATAATTAACACCTTATTAACTCTTAACTTATATTTAACTTAAACTACCACTAAATTAGGGCGACAGAGAAATGCCATTTATACAATTATAAATACGATACCAGAAGGTTTCTATACACAAACATTTCTATGAAGGTTAAGTCAGTTAGTGTGTACAAAGTGAAAAGTTTATATTGTCACGTATTTGGAATGAAGGGTTAGTTTAAATTGTGGGTACTGTTTGGATTTGTGGTATATCCAATACTTAGATGTTTTATTGAGTAATATGAAATAAATGAACCAAGACAGTTTTAGGAATCGTAATACTGCCCATAAGACTAGTTTTCGAGTAACAATGAGACTATACTCGTGCATAATCATTCCATAAGGTATGATTACTTGTACAAGTATATAATATACGTCCTTAATTACATTATCATAACAAATTATATTTATATATTCTCTTTTATGTCTAGCTTTATGTATTTAAATTATACTCTAACGAACACCTAAAACAATTAATTCCAACATTAGATAGATTTATGTTGGAACTTAAAAACAAGTTTTAATGACTGCTAAAGGGTAACTCCTCAACTTTTTCCACATCAATCGCGTCTAAATTATATTTTAAGCTACTCAAGTTAAGAACTTTTTAATGAAGTCCCTACCATTATTATGCATCAAATTCTCTGCGTGTCATGTAGTGTGAATGATGATCAGAATGGGGATACGACACCTATTTCAGGCGGCCTTTTTACCCCAACTATTTTCATATCATAAATATTTAATGCGTCTCTACGCCTCGCAAAGTGAATAGCTGTTTTGTAAATATAGCCTTATGTATTTTAAGGAAACTGAAAGGTAACATGAATTTATGGCATGTTCACCTAATGTTACAGTTCAAAAGTCTAGTATAGTCTAGTCCAGAAGGCGCCTCTTAAATTGTCAGAGTAATTCATCGTGTACACTGGCGTGATTTATGGTTTTAAACTGGCTGATTATTTTTGTTATGTACTTTGATTAATGAGAGAAGTATTAAAATACCACTACTTTTTAAATACTGCATGCAAAATACTATAACGATTACCCACATACTTTTGATATCCATCCATCAATTATATGGAAAAACCCAGTAACAATTTGTCCGACCCGGGATTCGAACCCAGGACCTGATACTCAGCAGTCGAGCTTAGCGACCACTAGACCAACGAGGTAGTCAACACCCTTAGAAATGTACTTGTACACAATTAGTTCTACTTGAAGTTGTACGCTAAAAATTAAGTATGATCGGTTTATCCGTCATTCTCGGCTTACAAACATCAATATAGCGACTTAGAAGATACTTTTGTTAATCGATTGATGTTCTACCTAACACCACCCTGACCATGAACTCTTAAACTAGAGCAGTTTACGTTGTTGAAGCGAGACGCCGCATTACAGTGCACATAGCGGCGTCACGCTTCCACATCGTAAACTGCTCTAGTTAGTATTATTATTATTTTTTTTGTTAAGATACGTCGCCCCACACTAGGAATTTCTCCTGTGTCGTGGGTGCGTTTCACAAACATGAAATATCACATACACTAACACCCAGACTCGGGACAAATATCTGTGGTTCGCACAAAGTTTTGCCCCGTGCGGGAATCGAACCCGCAACCCTTTGCGAAGCAGTCCAATCACTTAGCCACTGCGCTAATCAGGTCGTCAATTAGCTTTAAAAGTTTATGGTAAGGGGGCAGGTGTTACTATGGCACGTATTTACTAAATCTGCGAGTCTCTAGGGTGCTTATTTGAAAGGCTTTACGAGTATTAATGAGCATGCTTGACTCCGTGTTATGCTATTGCATCCCCAGTGGATAAAGGGTTGACTTGTTTGTACCTATTATGTCTTGGTATAAAAAAGTATCTTAATCGCATATAAATTGTACGAATATCACTGCTAACGTCACTAACGCATGCTAAGTATTGTTTATGTAAATATTAATTTGTGTATCTATTTTCAACGAATCTAACAAATATGTTACCTTTTTTATTAGATGTGTAAGTAAGTATATTGTATTTTTATAAAGTTATGTACATAATTATTTCCGTCATTAACTTAATTATACATCATCGTATACCTAACTCCGTATTTATAAATATCTTGACTAAAAACGTTTGAATTTTTAAGATATCTTACAAAGCCTTTTAAAATGTCTAGATGATTTTTATGAATACGGCGCTAGGCATGTCTTCATTACCTATACCATTAATTTACTTTTGAGGTTGTCTGGTGAGACTACAAAAATTACACTATCAAAAATATTGGTTTATTCATACTCCTATTTGTTAAATCAGTTTCAGCAACCCTCCCCCACCATTAGGATCTGCACAGGACCCGGCTACGCAGACATGTGGTCTTGCGCCGCCATTCTGCACCAAATCCCGATACCGAGCCATTGACGGCAGCTGCAATAACCTCCAGAGGCCATCGTGGGGCATGCCTCAGACTCCTTACGGACGTTTGGCACTGTATAATTATGCTGATGGTAAGTGTGACTTAATTCTCATTTCTAGAGTTGATCGCGTTTGAAGTTTTACAGAAATCGAAGAGAAAATTTATGCTTCGAAGCATCTTTGTATGTTGAATCTATTGTTCGCAAAAATCAGGAGTTGATTGCAATATTATATTACCCGTTACTGTATAAGAGGGAGCTAGCCAATTAATATTTATTTATTTATACTTTATGCACAAATTTACAAGATGTACAGAGGCGGACTTAATTCCATAGGCATTCTCTCCCAGTGAACCATTTATATTATACATTTTTTTTTGGGAACCTTGCTTTTACAGCTTGCTACATGTGTGTAAGAATATCTGAGTGTCTTGGTGTCAAGCAGTAATCGGTACCGAATTATGTAGGTAGAGTCGGATGTTCATTAAGACCCGAATGTCAAAGCAACTAACCTACATGTTAGATGTATACCTTACATTTCACGTATATTTGCTAAAGAGGAAGATAAAGACAGTATACTAACTGGTGTACTTAGATGAACGCCTTTTCATCACAGCCATACATCGCCATTGACAATTTAAAAGAGGAAGCCTAAACGTTTCAATCAGAAATGCATTTAATGCAAATCTACTTACTACAAAATCAATCAAACTTTTTGTTAGGGTCGTACCCTAGCCAATCAGTTTTAAAAGTTAGGTGTTTACTTAACGAACCTGAACTCAGAAATAATCTCACGAAGGTAAAATTGTACCCAACCCAAATTTATTTGCGATCAGGACTTATTCTATTGCGGACTTTTATTGGAGTTTAAAGGAATTCTTTATCCTTTGCATTATCGAGGTCATTAATTATTGTCGGCTGGCAAGGGATCCGAGATAAACAAATTCCCTTTTAGTTTCGTTTGTCTAAGACCTGTTACACCTTTTTGGCATCGTGTTAATATACTCACAAAATCACATTTTGAAGAATTTAATAGGTCTCATTAAAACTGGGAGAATGGGGAGGCCTATGTTTAATAGTGGACACATCGTCTTTCGGCTGATGATGATGAATGCCTTCCAATACCAGTCGTTACAGAGCATGCCATTCACTTCGTTTATTTTACTATTCTAAATGATTTTAATATCTTAAGACGTCGAGGCACTTTTAATAGACACCTTTAAAATGTAGTCAGTTCAAGATTCTATTTCTAAAACTACCTACCGTGAACATTAAATGTTAACACGTGCGAAGGGAAGAAATTTCCTTCCCTGCAATTTATACGTGCTTAGAAAAAGAGAGTTAAGAGTCTTTCTAATTTAATGTTTCAGATGTAGCTAACGTGTAATGTATGTCCTACGTTCTACCGAGTCTTATTGGAAAAGTTATAAGACTATCTATATCAACGTATCTTATGGTATATTTTAAATTATTTTCTAGATTTTCGAGAAGGATAAGGAAGATAACCGCCAATTATTACCTATTCTCAAAGTAAATCATTCTATAGTCGGCTCATTGGTCATGTCACAAAGCTTAAATAATTACACTATAATTCAGAACAATAGTGTAAAGTATGCATCCTCATAGTAAGAGATAATCCATAAATCATAACTTTGAACCTTGCGAGCACACGTACACGTCCGACTTTTAATTAACAATGAATTATTGACCATCCCACCCTGACCCTATTACATGAAGCTAATACTGTCACGCAAAATGTAGGAGTACAGAAACATGCCTCTGACTACGCTGACACTTTTAAAATTGTTTAAATAAGAAAACATTTTAGTTTATCCTTTAAATTGCTTGTTAGACACGATATATCTGAAACGCAATGCTTATGAAATGCTTCAGTGAATATCGAAGACGGTATTGATCAGCGATGCACTCGCAAATTCAAATCGTACGTATATATTCAGCTGAAATTTCCGTGTACAGAGATAAGTTCTTGGTATTCTGAGAGGTATCTTTAATATTTATATCAAGCTCTTTTTATAATGCTACGGCTCATCCACAACTGAGCGCAATCAATCATTTTGCCGGTTCCGTTTCTGATAACTTCCCCTATTTATTAGCTATTGTGCTAACGACAACATTATTATCGAGTTCATTATGTATTTTTTGTACATCCTATACAATGATTAAGTAAAAATCCCAACTAAAATTATATTATCCAGGTATATATCCAGTAAAATAAGCTTTATTTTTACAGGTTTTGCCAGTAATTATGTGTTCAATATACATTATACAGTACGGAATTGACGTTTTTTTCCTTTGAAGCTAGCAATATTTTAATGAACACGGCTTAGCTTTGTAAATTGATATAACTTGATCATATCGCATTGTAAGTACCGTACATAGGCTGAAACCCGGCATTATTACTTTCTTCTTTAAAAAACCTTATTAACAGATCATAACGTATTACAAGCAATTGGATGAATGACGAATAAAAATATGAACTCCAAAATAATTTACAACAGTTTAAATTTTAATGAGAGCATAATATAATAGATTTAGTTAAGTAATGGTATATTACCGAGGTATATATAATTATACATTTCTATGAGTGTCACATAAAAATAATCAGATCGATCGATGTGCGGGGAAGCAATTTCGCTACGAGCCCCTTGAATATATACAAGAACGGGGAGAGTAAATTTTACCCTAATGGCGCAGGATGTATACGGTAAAGGGATATGGGAATTTATGGAGGTGAAATATTTCTATAAGGTAGCGAGTGTAGGTAATAGACTATACATACGTAAATGACAACACAAATCAATTTGAATGAAGATTGTGAAACATCGCCGATTGTACCGCCTCATTGGCTGGTGAGAGAGCGCGGAACGAATTCAGAACGGAAAAGTTTATTTCATTAGATTTTCCGTTAGGATGTTACACGAGGAGTAAACATATTTGCCTCTCCAACTCTTTAGATAATGCAAGAATCGTTCAATTTTCGCATTTCTGGACTTTTTCGAATCTGGACTAATTTTTATTTTTTTCGCAGGTATAAGCGCCATGACTCGTGCGACATCCGGGCGTCCTCTTCCAAATGCTAGAGAAATCAGTCTCCGTCTCTTCCCTGATAGACAGCTGGTAGACCCTATATGGAACCTCAACACGCAGCAGTGGGGACAAATTCTTGCTCACGACATGTCACTCACAGCAGGCGTAGTACAGTCCCGTAAGTTTTCTCTCTCTAATCTTTTTTCGCAACAAAAAGTTTGTTTGTTACCTACCTATTTGTACATTACGGCGTACAAAACGGGTCGGTATAGATTTACGTTAGGATTATTGGATTTCGTGCAAACAATGTTTCTTTTCGTGAAATTTTGCGACATTCGAAGACAGAGATCGAAAAATAAACTGTATTACGTCATTTTGTATAGCAGATAATTATTTGTGTACGCATGTCTACAGATGTAGATTTATCTAATCGAGATTTGTGTGTCTTGAATTTTCAAGCTGACTCTTAGATTCGTGTTCCAATTCAACACGATACATGGCAAACTTTCACTTTATTTAGTTTTTCGTCAACGTCAAATTCAGATCCAACCTTTAGGGAATTTTATCTTGACGGCTTAAACCTGAATCCGAACTAATTCTTGATTGGCAGTCTGACTATTCCTCCCACAATAGCTTTTCCCCCTTACTTTTCAAGCCGGTTTAACAACACTTTTGTGTCCATTCAACAATTTTGCTTTCAGTCGTCTACAGGGTAGGTAGAGAGATATACATATTTCTCTTTATTGTACACCAAATATAAGCTTAGGTAACGCTTTTTTTGTAGATAAATATAATACATACCGGAGACCCGATAAAAAAGGTATAATAGTAAATTTGTTTATTTTTTCAGACAATTCAACAAAGAGTAAGTCTTAATGTGTGTGTGTGTCCAATTAATTATCCATATTTGCTTTTATTATGTACGTATATTTTCATACCCAATATGCTACCGTTATCTTGTTAATGTTTCGTTGTGTTGTTAATACGGGATTTTGATTCTATATTGATATTTTGTATAAAATTTTAAATAATGTTTCATCATGTTTTAATTATGTATATACCTGCTATATTTAAGTACTAACATCATTTTTTATTTTTGTGTGTGTGTGGATTTGCTTTGGTTGTTTCTTAAAAGTATTTTTTGCATCTTTTACAAATATAATTTAACCCTTTGTTATAAATATCATAATTTGGTAAAATTAAAATTGACTGCAGAAATTAGGTTTTAAAAATGTATTAAGTTAATCATTATTACTATGTTCATTACTTTGCATAAAAAGTAAAGGCCTTTTAAAACAAGACCTAACAAAAGCGTAATTGCTTGTTTGAATTCACTCTAAAAATTCGGGCTAATTGGATTGCTAAAAAAACAAAGCATCGAGACAATTGGCGAGTGAATACCTTTAGATAACAAATTTTTATAAAAAATCGTATTCAAAGTCAATGATGTTGAGTGGAGTAAACAAATAACTAAATTATGTTATTGATACTTATGGATAGTATACAATATCTATACATATAATAAAATCGTCTATACATATAATAAAATCGTAACGAAGTCAAAACTGTACATTGAAGATATTTGAAAAAAAATAAGTGCAATGGGATGTCTGAACGCTTCTGAAGCCAAAAATATAATTTTTAGAATTTTTGTCTGTTTGTCTGTTTGTCTGTATGTATGTGTTAGATTAACGTAAAAACTACTGAATAGAATCCGCTGAAAGTTTGCAAATATATTCTTTAGGGGCCGGCGCGTCGGTATGCTTAATATCATCACGGCATTTGCAAAGAGGGCTGAGCAATATTGCATTATGTCTTTGTTTTGTCTAATGTTTGCCGTAGAATGATAAAAAGACGAAACCAATAGTTGCATTATGCAGATTACTTACAGATGAACTTTTGAAGTAGAAATCATCACGCTATATCCACAAGGAACTGAGCAGTGAATCATGACATGTATAGAAACGTCTATTTTAAACATATTGCTATGTGTCTTCGTAGCGTGGCGGTTTAACGATCGCCCTACGAGTAATGCATAGTGAGATCGATTCTTGCCGAAGGTTTTTCTTTTTGCGTTAGCTTTAATTTCTTTTTGCATGTTTTTTGACTTAAATATCAATAAAAAGACAATTATAATATATATTTTAACATAATATTATTACCAACAATTTCCAGTAAATTATAGTTCTAAATTTTTATTTTTTTCTACATTAGTAAGTTTGTAAATTCACCATTTCAAATAAGTGATGTCCAAACAATTCTGAAGCCAAAAGCAGTCGCTTCACGTTGACAACAGATAGGTTGTTCCATACTCACCTGTGCTTTCTAGGACGTTTGAAACACACATCAATGTTGAATCGTGTTCCAGCGTCGAGTCAATTAAATACATTTGCAAATACGTAAACAAGGGTAGTGACCAGGCAACGTTCGCTTTGCAAAGCACTGATCGGGATGAAGTGACCAAGTCCCAGTCTGGTCGCTACATTAGTACTTCAGAAGCAGTATGGCGAATGCTGGCGTTCTCTATACAAGATCGGCATCCAGAGGTCATGAATTCATGGACGTCCATTTTGAGAATGGCCAGCGCATTTTTTTTCGACCCCGCCAATGTATTAGAGCGATTGGAAAATCCCCGCCAAACAACACTCTTGGCATTTTTAAATTGATTAAGGGAAACGTGAAAAATGATGGACACCAGCGGGACTCAAACCCGCGACAGTCGCCGTACCGTGGCGCCGCTCTGCCAACTGAGCCACCGTGTCACTGCTCGCATCCATCAAATTTCAAGTTCCCTTTTAGTATTTACGTCTTGAGGGTGACGTTAGGTATTATCTGTTGGAATCTACGATTACCAATTCAGTGTTGTACCTTTACAGCTACAAACCACTAAACCGATAATACCAACCCAAATTTATATGACTTTTGGTATTTTTTATGCATGTTGCCACGCTAGGCTTAAATTTTAAATTGATTAAGGGAAACTTGAAAAATGATGGACACGAGCGGGACTCGAACCCGCGACAGTCGCCATACCGTGGTGCCGCTCTGCCAACTGAGCCACTCACTGCTCGCATCCATCAAATTTCAAGTTCCCTTTTAGTATTTACGTCTTAAGGGTGACGTCAGGTATTATCTACGATTCCAACAGACGACTCTTGGCATTTTTACGTCTCTGTGAAGTTGATTTTTTTGCAAAGTCACTTACGTATGATGAGGTGCCGTCGTACTATACATACTACAAGCAAAGAGGTGTATTTAATCGACATCGACGTGGTCGTATTGTCGAAGGGTTTCCGGGAATCTTTATGGACACTGCATTGGGAAGGGTTTACACTGTGCATCCTAATAATGCCGAGTGCTATTATTTACGGCTATTGCTTCACATCGTATAGGGGCCAACGTCATTTGCATTCTTAAGGACAGTTGATGGTATGGAGTATCCGACATTTCGTGCAGCCTGCGTAGCACGAAATCTTCTTGACGGTGACCAACACTGGGACAACACTCACCTGGAGGCTAGCGTTAGTGATAGCCCAAGTCGCCTATGACATTTGTTTGCCGTCATGTTGGTATTCTGCGGTATTGCAAACCCGGTTTTGTTGCGGGAATAGGCGTCATCTCTCTGAGGATATTTCATGGGCTTTAAGACATACTATTGAAGGAGACATCGGAGAAACTGGTGAACGCATTTTGAACCACTGTCTCAGTTCTCATCAAGACGTATAGTCATTGCCATCGGGGGCAATCCACTGTTGGAATACGGTTTACCGGCTCCGCAACCATTAAATAATCAAGAACGTGGAATCAGGAAGTATGTCGCCGAAACAAATTATGACCAAGACGCAATGACCACCATCGTGAATGACTACGTCTCTAAATTTACCTCAGAGCAAGCACAGATATACAATATTGTCCTTGAAAGGGTTCGACTCGGCCAGGGTAAAATGTTTTTCTTGGATGCTCCTGGTGGAACAGGGAAAACATTTATTACCACTGGCATTCTTGCAGAGGTTAGGAAACAAATAACGGTGGCAAAATTGTCTTCCGGAATTACTACCTCTCTCTCCCTTAGATGACAAAATATAAGCGCTCGCCATACTCTAGATACACATCAATTCGAAGCAATAAAACGTCTGTTCTTGGAGAGTTACGCAATAGTTTTAAGAGAAATTCGCTGAAATGTAGTCATAATTATAGTAAAAATGTACAATACCACATAGTGAAAGTTTTAGACAGAACTAAGCAGGAACAACAATCATGTGATGGATCGGCACATTCCTGTTCGTCGGAGATTTTAGAGAAATATTTTCTGACTTAAATGCTCTGTAAAAACTTTTTTTATATATTTCACTTTATACACTGGATATTCATAAATATCAATAAATAGCAATATTTAGACGGGGTATATAGAATTCTGCTCATTATTTCACGTTCTTGGATAAGTTGGTAAAGATATGATTTAATAGTGTGATTCCCGCGTTCGGCAAGATATTTGCTTATTCAAACAACATAATATTTTTAATTTCATTGGTTTATATGTTTTAACTCTCTAGCAGAAAGTGGACTGTAGGCAACCATCGTCAAGTTAAAGGTCTGTGATCCACCTCAAAGTTATCCTTTTGTAGATAATCATCATAGACATAAATTTTCATTAACCGGGCACAAATTTAAAGTCGGTACTGCCACCGAGAATTAGTGGAAAAACCAATCACTCTTTCCGATCTGGTAAACAAACACACGGAACTCCCGCTCAGCAGTCGCATTTTACGAACACTAGACCAATAAGGCAGTCAAATTCTAAGTTCCACACAATTATCAAAGTATTTTTGTTGCTGGGGAAATCCTCATGGACTTCCTCCACCATGAGCGGACGGAGGGTTATGCCGGTCTCTTATACTAACTATAACCTCAGGGTATCCGCCTAACAACCTTAGGTTGAGGGACTCGCGATCCGCGTATGCTACACCATCTCTTTAAACAAATTCTGACTCGCCTCTTCGCGATTGGTCGCGCTCACCACGTAGGTACGGCCTACGTGCCTTATGTCCCTTAAAACCGCCTTTTCTGTTTGAGCATCGAACTGCCCAAGTTCGTCGCCCACAGGCCCAACCTATGGGTGACGGACATGAGCAGTTCGTTTAAATTTCGGCTACAATAAATTTCAAAACAAGCGCTTGGCGCATTTTGGCATACAAACTATCACCATTAGCACACGCAGAGGTAGACTTAATTAAGGCTTAGAAACCAGCAGATTTTTACACGGATTACTGTATGACGGTCGCTTCTGAGTTACCAGTCCACACTCTCTGTAAATGTTGTCTGCTGAAGACAAAACTACAACCGTAGTTCAGAGAAATGCATGCTGTCAATGTAGTACATAGATACAGTAAAATAAAGATACATTTAAAATTGAAATTCCTTATAAGCCAACAAATCGTGTCAATAACTTTCCTGTTAGTCACTCAATATTTACCGATCATACAAAATCGGTACAAAAAGTAAACTAGCCCCATCTTAATTTGAAATATACCTTTATCATTAAAATACTATGTATATTCCATTCGGTAAGTAATTTGTAGTGTTTTCCACTTACTTACAAAATCTGATTATAGTCTACTGGTGTTTTTACCTGAAATTCACGCGGACGAAGTCGCGGGCAACAGCTAGTTTGTCTATAAATATATAGTTTAATTAACAATTTTAGTCTAAGCTGCCAGTATTTTAGAACTCTTGCAATATGCAATTTTCTTTATCATTATGTAGTAAGTACGTCTTTAACGACTGACTGCTCTATTCGACTTTGTTGACATAGATAGAAGCGACTCAATAAAAGCTTAGGTATCTATTGTACTGAACACCGTGGATCGACAATATCCGGGTAGGGAGTTTATCCTCATGAAATTATTGAACTATTTTCTTCTTGAATGGCGGTTTTTTTAGTTATCTACACATAAATAAAGAGTTATGAGCTTAAAAAACAATGTGGTCTGTTTTTGAAAACAATCATAATAGAAAACCTCAATAAAAGCATCATTATAAATAGAACTTCTTTGTTATTAAATTAAAAACATTTTTCTGTTTGACATTATTATTATGGAAGAAACTACATTTTTTAGTTCAATACAATGCAATGCAGTTTAAAACTATGCAACTTTATTGAAGTCGGTTAAAAATATTGTGGGTGAATGTTTCGGCAATAAACGCACAGTACTTTATTAAAGAAATACTCGTCGGCTACGTTCTAAACAACCTAGTAACGGGTTCGAATAAATGTAAAAAACAATGGTTATCTACTTATGATCAGATTTAAGGAATAATAATATAGAAATATCAATAATTCGTTAAGTACCTACGTATTTTCACTTGTTTCAGTGTTCTACAAATCATTTCACCTAACTAAAGTCTATATACCACCACATACTACATACGCCATAAAACATAGGCCTATATTTTGCCACCTGTCACAAGTCAAATTCAGGAGCTCCTCTAATACTTGTTTCCCCAACAGACAGGGACCCCGTCACGTGCTGCGACGATAACGGCCGGCTGACTCCTGACGTCACAACCAACCCCGTGTGTGCGCCATTGCTGATCCCCCCCAATGACCCTGTCCACTCCCCACAAGGAACCCAGTGCATGAACTTCGTCAGAACTGGCACCACTAGAGACAGAGGATGTACGGCACCGAACGCTCCTGCAGAACCGGTGAGTTAGGATTTATTGATCTATTTAAAGCACGTTTAAAGGGTATGGAGTTTCCTGCCATCTTTTCTGGAATTGAACAACTAGTATCGAAGTAAGCAAAATTATAATTAGGGTCATATTTATGTTCAAAATAAATGGTTCTTCAAACAACGAACAAATATACTTGGTAATAAAATTCGAAAAATGGAGCGAATATAACAGGAGTTTCAATGCGTAGGTACAAATTCGCCGTGTTTTTTTGTATTATAGTAATAACTATTAAGTACTTGCTATTAACTTTCATATCAAAGGCAATAATATCATTTAAGGGCTATGATTTTTTTCTTCCGCGAAGTAAATTTCGTTCCCCCTGATTGACAACAGGATGTGCGTCTCAATTGTAAACTTTTCCGAACAAAACTTAAGTTAGACATTGACCGATCGGGGCAATTAGACATAGGGGTTTGGTAACAACTGTCGCAGTTTCACAACGGTTATGAATAGAACTCACGAAGCCTGCGACTTCCATATTGATTTTTGGCATAAAGTTAAGGCATAAAGATAATCCCAATAATGTAAAAGAAATCATTTATACATGTCGGCATGCCCGAATGACGTTCATACATTTAAAAAATTGTCTCACGTTTTCAATTGTTTTGTTTTGGATGTCCAAATTGAAGTTGTGCTTCGTCGTCCAGTTAGACTTTAGATGGACAGAGAGTTTTGTTAGCGAGAGTTAACTTACCTCCTTACCTTCCTTCTTTGTATCGACATGAGATTGCCACATGGAAATAGGTTATGCCGTGGTGTTGATTGGTCAGTCAACGAGGATGGTAGCGAGGTTGACCGTCCAGGGTGCGCTGGACGTACTTAAGTATCGTCACTTGTGCCTCTCTACTTGCACCCCAGAGCTAACTTATTATAAATGTTTGTCTCCAGATTTCTACAGTAACAGCCTTCATGGACCTGTCGCTGGTGTACGGCAGCAGCCTTGGCCAGTCCACTCCGATCAGAGCCGGGCGTGGTGGCAGACTGTTGACCACAGTAAGGAGCGGCCGCGAGTGGCCCCCACAGGACCCCAACATCACCATTACCTGCGAGTCTGCGCAGTCTCCCAATGAACCTTGCTATTTGGCTGGTAAGCTGAATTATTTAAGCTGGGGGAATATTTATCTCTTTGCTTTTTTGTCCTCGTTCCTTATAAGAATGATGAATTGTTACAAATGGAAGACAATGATGTACTATCGGGGCTTCAAGGATAAACAATTCGTTGCTTGAATTCAAAATTAATTGGTATGTTATGCAAATTTGCCAAGCGCGGTGTAAGCTTTAGGTAAAGTACTAAAAAACCCTAAGGGTTGCTTCAAGCAGTTTGTTAACGTTACATACGTACATCAAAAAATAACGATTACAGTAGATGTTTAATGCACGTAAAATATGAAAATTGTTTCATAGGATAAATAACTCTGTTAAAAACATTAGGGCTGCAAGTAGAAAACCAAACTTTTTCCTTATTAAGGTTGGTAGAAGAAAACAAAATTGGTATCGCATTTTTAACATTAACGTGTGCGTCAAGTGAAGCTGAAGAAAACCGCCCTAAGCCACAATCATTAACGTAAAGCCAGTTTTGTCGATCTCGTTCAAAAGTTTTTTTATGGTAATGTTTATTAACGTGCGTTAACTTAGCATTTGGTGCTATTCTGTGAATTATGTTGAATGCGTAATACAATATACTTTTATAATCAATATTTTATTGCTCTACTACTACTCTTGCCCTTTCTGTAAATTTTGTTGAACATTTTGTGTGTGACGGAATATTGATACAATAATTCTTATATTTATAAAATAAGTATTGTTCGCAAGTACTTAAGTGAAATATAGTAAGTCTTTATTGAGAATAAAGTTTCTTACACCATAAACCATATTTATCAATAATATATTACTATGGTTTATAAGTAACGAAATAGTCAAAAAGTCAATGAGAATAGCGTACATTATATGTTATTGTCTTCGATCGATGATGTTTAATTTAATCTTTATTGTTATTCGTATCTAGATCGTAATGGTATTAAGATGAATATTGGTTGCCCAAGCTTATAGTTTGAAGTAATCCTTGTAGGTTTATTGATAGTCTGCGGTATTAGGTTAACGGACACAGATGATTGACGGCAAGCCCTTTACGTCATCTGTTTGAATACTGATGGGAAAACCAACATGATCTTGGCTTATTAAGACCCTTGAGGACTTATTGGCTCAAAAGACACTGAAGTCCTATTTAAGTTGCACTCCTAAAATATAGACAATAATTGCCGATAGGTACTTTAGCTAAAAAGTTATTGTATGAGCAACATGGTTTAAATTACCGAATTATATTGTCGTCTGTTGTATTGGAAAATGTTCTTAGTGTACCTAATGTATAAAACATCTATAGCACCTTTTGCCATACCTGGAAAAGGAATTTAGGTCTTTAAGCATGCCAGACACGTATGTGACCTAAAATCGACAAAGTTTACCAACAAGACCCAGGCATACTAACTCTTTCGATTTCAATTTTTCTATTCTTTTTTTTTTTAACCCTTTCAATTTCAACTTCAAGAAGAGCTTTTTTTTAACAGGTGATATCCGTGTCAACCAGAACCCACAACTGACAGTGCTCCAAGTGATCTTGCTGCGCGAACACAACCGTATTGCAGACGGTCTCGCTGGACTTAACCCCCACTGGAACGACGAGACTCTGTACCAAGAAGCCAGACGCATACATATCGCTGAGATACAACACATCAATTATTATGAGTATCTTCCTATATTACTCGGTAAGAATCACATAGTTATATATACCTATCATTCAGTAGATACAAAGAAAATAGAATTTGTACTGAGCGTACTGAAACATGTGAGATTTGTCATGAATAAACTTTATACGGAAGACTTTAAAAAATATAAAAAACACTTATACCAAATAAATTTAATTTTAACTTTTTGAACGTCGAATTACATGAAGACAGCCCCCTAAAACGCCCACCCGTCACCGTTTCCTAGTGCTATAGCTGGGTAGAAGAAACGGCGCAACAAACTACCCAGCGGCACAATGTGTCTGTCAAAATTTGTTAAATTACAATTGTATAGTTTCAATGAGGCAAGAAGGTAATGCTGATACGTTAAGATAAAAATAAGATGAGAATATACTAAAACGTCTTATTAAAATAGCTAATTTTCCAAAATACTGTACACTGAAAGTATTTTAAATCATGAGCTTACAAATTCAATGAAAGCATACATGACTAGTCTCCTTCATACCCAGGTTTTGAAAATATGGTGAAGAACAAGCTGATCTACCCGGGGGCTCACGGTTACGTGAATGACTACAACCCTGGAGTGGACCCTTCTATTCTGGACGAGCATGCCACAGCAGCATTCAGACACTTCCACTCACTCATTCGTGGTTACTTACAGTATGTAGCCTTAAAGTATTCATTATAATGAAAAGTTGGTACTTCATACCAGTTATTGATTAGATGTTTAATATTTTGGATAACGTATAGAAACATGAAAATGAAATATGAATCACACTTAATAATTAAATGCTCCTATAGTACATGGCAGCTTTAATTAGATTAGTTAAGTAGGTACCTATGTACATTATGGTTGCCAAAATTGCTTCAAATGTAATCATGCTACACATTTATCGAGTATTAATATTAATGAGATAGGAAATTGCAATTCCCCAACTCCACATAGTACAAGCTAAAACTTAATTATAATCAGTATGTTTAATCTAATTTTACTTTGCAGATTAATGTCGGAAAACCGCAATTTGCAAGCCACTGTCCGTATGAGTGACTGGTTCAATAGACCACTACTGCTAGAACTCGATAATGCCTTCGATAGCTTGGCAAGAGGACTTACCGTACAAAAACAATCCTTCAGCGACCAGTTCTGGGACTCAGAGATAACCCAATTCCTTTTCAAGTAAGTCGTTCCTTTAGAATTTAATATAAACTTTTCGTTTCAAACTAACATTAGGAGCTCCACCGTTCAATATTGAAAGTAGGTAAGTCACTTCGGAAGTAGAAAAACAAATTTCCAGCATCAGTAGGAACATACCTCTATAACATGTTCAATATTATCTTCAGCAATCAGAAAAGAAGGGTTAATGGTCGATGGCCGGTAACGTCGATGATTTACGACGAAAACAGTCGCCAAAATTGTGCTTACGTTTTACTGTATGGAAGATTCGAAGCGAAATTTATTGCCTCATTAATATTAATACAAATCTGAGTTGGATATTACGGGCTCAAATTGAAACGTCTATAAAGCCGATGACATTCAAACTGTCGGATGAACTGTCAAGGACGTATTAGAAGTGAAATTTGAATAATGCCTAGTTTTGTAATCAGTATTATGTGACTTCAAAGGAAGAACCCTCTATGGCATGAGATAAATTACGAATGTTCTCACATGCCACACATTACAGATGTTTATATGACTTCAAAGATTTTAAAGTATGTGTTGCCTTAATTCTTGAAATGTACTTGAAACAAACAATTTACCAATCTTGATTTGATAAACATTTCAAGAATTCATATCAGGCATCTTTATAGATGGATTTGCAGCGTTTAGTATAGAAATCGAGCCGAAATCACTACATAGTAGTACATAATATAGCGTTAGCGATTTATTTGGGAGCCTAAAGCATAACAAAGGAGAAGAGATTAGTGACGTTTACAATAGGGGTGAAACGGGATTACTAATGGTCGTCTTTCTCTTCAATATCTGTGACAAACTTGGATAAGCAGGAAAAGTGACTTGGATTAAAGTTTAGTTGCAGATGGTAAATTTCCAGATAAATTTTGAATAGTGTAAATTCGCGTTATATAGACTGAATTATATAATTATTAGTCGCACCCCGCGGTGTTATCCGCAAAATTTTACGGGATAAAAAGCCTGTGTTAATCCAGAAGAAATTTCATCAAATTCGGTCCAGCCGTTTGACCGTGAAGAGGTAACAAACTCACAAACACACTCATATACTTTCGCCTTTTTAATATTAGTGTGATTTGGCGATAATTTGTCGTAGAACTAGAAAGTTACTACAAGTAATTTCATATAAATTATGTGGCCGTAAATACGCGATGAATTAACTGAAACAGTTTAATATTTTGAAGGTTTCTTGTCTTTTGTTACAAACATTTGTTTATTGTATTTAGTACTTGTTTAATCAAGTATTATCTTCTAAGTATTTATTAGTATTACTTTGAAGACAAGTTTGCCTAGTTCGATGTAATCAATCTTTCAATTTCAGATCTGTCAACAGCTTCCATAAGTCCTAAATCCAGTTCACCTACTTTGTTGAAACATCAAACTTTAATAATGAAACTTAACGTTCCGATTATTATAGCTGTTTATCTTGTATTTATTGAATATCAGTTAATATTAAGCTGTTCATAACTTTAATCTTTTACACGTTATCGTTACAGATTAGGTACATAGTTTTCAGATCAATTAAAATTCGATCGTGTTGTCAGTAACTTGATCTGTATCTCATTTTGATCGTGTTCAACTGGCCACAATGGTTGCGTGAAATTGCACAGTTTCAAAAGATCGTTCAATGACGGCAAAAGCGTAGTCAGTTAGTGTCAATTACGCCGAAATACGGGAAACCTCCAAATGAATTGGGACCCCGCGAAGCAACCACGGCTATGAATTTGGCTTATATGGAACATTGTCTAAATTTAGCCAATGTCCAGCAGTGGACTGCAGCGAACTGATGTTGATGATGAAATATTGTAGGAATTCGATAACTAAGCGATTTTGATAGAGGTTTTAGTAATACTTTTCATTTGCTCAGGGTTATTACCAAAAGTGATTTTTATTTATATAATCTAAATTAAACATTTTAACTCAATACATATTACTTAAAATTAAAAACTGATGTGATTCTGTCTCAACAGACGAAACAATACTTTCGGTGGAGATCTACGAGCCACGGACATTCAAAGAGGTCGTGACCACGGTTTGAGCAGCTATGCAGCGACGCGTGCCGCGTGCGGCCTCCCAGAGCCCAAGACCTTCCATGATATGCTCGACTTCATCTCTGAAGAGGTTTGTGACTTTGAAGTTTGACAGATAAATAGAATCAGCCACTCTGGGATCCTGTAGATGTTAAATCAGTAACTGCCAATGTCTGCCTAAGAAGTTATCAACATACGAGCGTTCTGTGAGAACCAATCAAATCTCCTAAATTGAAGGAAAACGCGTTAGTATTTAAATAATCCCATAATTAACAGCCAGAGCTTTTATTTTGAATTCTATTTTTATTCGACCCAGTACAGAAAACTTGCAATTTCTAGTTAGTCTACTATCATTAGTGTATAATAAACTCGGTTATATTATACCCGGTAGCGATGGTGTCACAAAGATTAACGCCGTGAACTTGTCAGCTGTTATCTTCCATTATAAATCCAGTTTATAGTGGCTTATAATTAAGGCCAGTGTTGATGGGCTTTCCAAAAGCTATTAAGAGGAGCTTTTATGTCGTACCTACGATGGATAATAATCATTATTATATCATGTCATTTTTTCTTTCTGTTTTGTCACAGGACTTCTTTGGTGGTGGTAGACAAATGTTTAAACTTTCTATAACATCGCCACTTCGATATCGAAAGAAGATAAATATTTTGGTGACCTATAAAAATGTATTCTAAGTTTCGTGCAGATTTTAGTTTATCAATGTATTTTTCTAGCAAGTTTCATTTACTTCAAGATCGAAAGAAACTTATCCAAGTAATTCTTCTATTTCTTCTACAATTAAATCTTTAATGAGATACCTCCTCCTCATCTTTTCTTTTGACCTTCCATGTCACTAAAAGATAGCGTGTAAGTCCGCCTCCGGTAAGGTAATAAGATAATAATTCTATTGTGCGATCGCTAATTAGTTTGCCAGGAGAGGCAATTATGGCAATCATAGGTAATGATAGTCGATCGCAGCGGTATATTAGACTCATGAGTGTCTGTGAACAATTACAAATTGATAAAATATTTTTTTGAATGATGGACATGGATTTGACTCCGCGACCCTTGCTGATCTGTGGTGCAGTTAATTACATGACTATTTATATGCTGACTTGAATTTTAACTCGATTCTACTAGCCATTAGCAAAGCGCCTGTGATTTTAACTTTTTCAGTATAACTAACCTTAATTATCAAGCTTTTTAATGCTTAGTCTGTCTTTCTTGTCGAAGAAAATAGCTAAAATTAGTTAAATTAGTTTAATTTTACAAAGTCAATGACCGCGGCACAAATGAATGTTCCTTCTAAAACATTGCACATTTTAGCAGATGTTGAAACAGACGGAACATTAAGGGAAATATTAAAATAATTTTATTGAATTAAATGACGACCTGACTAGCGCAGTGGCTAAGCGATTGGACTGCTGAGCTAAGGGTTGCTGGTTCGATTCCCGTACAGGGCAAAATTTTGTGCGAACCACAGATGTTTGTCCCGAGTCTGGGTGTACCTATATGTATGTGATATTTTATGTTTGTGAAACGCACCCACGACACAGGAGAAATTCCCTAGTGTGGGGCGATGATTAAAAAAAAAGGGGTACCTATAGTCTTCTGAAAACAGTCAAGAAAGTTTCTGGCCCAAAAATTATCATTTTAGTAAGGACAATTTTGTTAAAGGTAGTTTTTATTTCCATAATTCTCCTCTATCCAGTTAACAGTTTGTAAGTACATTCAAATAAGCTGTATCTTTGATGGGAGCGCCTGTTTGTATGTTATATTAGTCGTAAAACAAACAAAATGGCGTTCGTAATTACTTTACGATCGAGTTTAACCTTTCCACGTCACATGCGACCCTCGAGAACCGCCAAGTAAACGTCAATAGGATTCACGTGGAAGGGAACAGATTAACTTCATGTGTGAAAGTTATTTATACCTTCTGGCTGCGACCTGGCCCGCTTAGAACTTATACTATAAGTATAGGTACTTAGGGCGCCCCTTATGTTTTATGCTTTAATTGATGTATGTATATACTAGCTGTTCCCTGCGGTGTTACCTGCTATTTTTCGGGATAATAAGTGTGCCTATGTGTTAATCAAGGGTGTCAGCGAAAGTGAGTGTGTGTATGTTTGTTACTTCTTCGCGCACAAACAGCTGGACCAATTTTGATAAAATGTGGTATGGAGGTAATACCAATGCTGTTTTATGACTTACTGCAGGAAACCAAGTAGTTTATTGATGTTATTAAATCTAACTTCAATAATTGTCCCTCTGCATAGGTTAGGTTAAAAAATCTCTTTATGGACTACAAATCTCTTTATGAAAAAGAAACACTCCTTACGAAGTAAACAAGAACAGAGACACAAGCTGCAGCCCTGTGATAGTCTTTTATTATAATTTCATTTGCATAATTATTCCTATAAGTTACCTTTAACATTTTTGAAAGCGGAAGAAAATTTCCTGTTGCCCGAACTCGAAATTAGGTCTAAACGCCGTTGAGGCTGTTTACTTTCTTGGTACATAATATAATATATTAGAATGAATGTCCAAACAAAAGTGGTGGCGGAGTACTTTTTGCACGTGTTCTGCAAACGTTGCTTTGAGTTGCTTTAACCCGGCAGAAACGTGTTATTTTTTTGTGATCATCGTTTTATGAATAATCGTCTTATACTTCACTTTTATCTGACATTGTGACAAGACAGCATGAAAGCCGATACAGCAGTGCTGTATAAATAGCATAATACATAGCCATTGCCATTTTCCAAAAGTTTAGATTTTCTCATATAGAGCAAGCCATATCTACCTTAATCTTTTACGCATTATAAAATTACTTCGCGTTTTGACGTCACACAACAATATACACTTACTTAGTTCATAAATTCTATCTCATCGCGAGTTGTGCGTCTAAAAGTCCTTTCAAATTTTTTCATCGTGTCGTCAATATTTATTCAGGATGCCTTAATCTGAATATTTAATAGTCTCGTGATCGCAAACGTTACAAACGAGCACCTTGGGTCCGATTCTCAAATCAGGTAAAGTATTTTTTGGAATTTTCGCCAGGTATTTTTTATCTGCAGTTCAATAGTAAAGATTAAGATCGACGAATTTTAGTGCAATGCTGTAACATTGCAATGTCTAAAAAGCGCCTTGATTAACGTTTTAACTTGATTTTGTGTATTATGTGGAACACCCCTATGATACAGGAGCTATTCTTACCCTTCGATCAAGAATATTCACAGAATAGAAATGTTGACTTGCCTGCGCTACACGTAGTAAGATCACTGATCGATTTAAACTAATCGAATGTTGATAATGCTGACTTAACAAGTTAGAAACTATTGGTGGAGTACCTATAATATCTTGAACAAGTTTGTAACAACAATCCGTGGCCGACTTGAACGTAGGCGTAAACATACTTTTGCATTAAACATTACAAACAAAGCGCTGGCTAATAATACTTCAAAGATGCTACACTAGTCTAGAGATCTTATGTTATAATCACTACATTATATTGACAAAGGGCTTGGTAACTCGTTGGGGAATATAGTACAATGACGGACTTGAGGGTATACATGAAACGTGTTATCTGTCCGGTGTCCAAACGTATAATGCTTAATGCTTAAGTACTTAGTAACACTATGTATATAACTACAGAGAGGGAGTGTATACGCACTACAATAGGGTAACAGAGCATACCTTCGGTTAAGAACTACTTAAGTAGAAGATAAAGCGTAGTCTACTTTAGAAGTAGAGTACACTTCGTATGTAAATTAAACATACATAACGGCAACATTAAGTCTACAAAAAGAGGTTACATAAAAACATGATAACCACTAGTACAAAAATATTTTTTCACAGTTGACATTCAATGATTAATAGGTATATTAAATAACAACTGCAGTTGCAAGTGGTTTTCTGCGGAAAATTTGCGTCTGCGACCGGTTGCTGGCAATCAATACGACGCATTATAAAGTACTCTAAGATTTAATATTAGATTGACATTCCATTGATAGGGTTAAAAATAGCATTCGTGAGTAATCCTATTAAAAACAATATTGTTTTCCGTAGAATGTCGGAGTCCTACAAAGTTTATACGAGTCACCTGAAGATGTGGAGTTGGTGGTGGCTGGCTCGCTGGAGCGCATGGTGCCGGGCGCGCTAGCTGGACCCACCTACCTGTGTATCCTCACGGAGCAGTTCTACAGGACCAGGGTCGGAGACAGGTACTTCTACGAAAACGGAGCGGATCATGGCAGCGCCTTCACTCCTAGTAAGTAACATCAAACTGTGTTTAGCAAGTTAAGGTTCTAAATAAATATTTATTGAAATTGGTTGTATTTTAAAACTAGCTGCGATGAGATTTTTCCAAATAAGATGGGGTCAGTTTTATTGCATCGTGCTAGATACCAGTGTTTTAGTACACGGAGCGGCTTCCAGTAATGGGAAATCATTGTAAACTTGACAATATAGATAACAATAAAAAAACAAACTACTTAATAGGTACACGTGACTGTACCTTTCTTTTGTCAGTCATATTACCTGATAAAAATACACTTTTAATTACAAACTTTATTGGTAGGTACCAAAAAAGAACTGGCCATCATCCACCGCGTAAAGCTGGTAACAAAAGCCCGAGGGTATAGCGTTACGTATTACAAACGTGCGTCATTGTTAATCATTCTTTCGACCGAGGAATTTTAATTTGGTCAACCCATGTTCAGCCTTTATTATTGGATCCCTCAAACAAAATCATGTACCCCACATAAATAATGTTTTATAGTCACATTTTTCGCAAGTACGCAGTAAAGTACGGATAATAGCAATTATTTACCACACGAGCCTGTCTAAGCAGTCCTCCTGTTTTCCTCAACAAATCTTGTTAATCTGTGTGTTTAGTGCAGCAGTAAGAGGTGCCACATTACGTTAGATGGCGTCTAAACAACATTAGCTTTAACTGAAAACGAAGAGGAATATATAATACTTACTGCGGTGACGGAAAAATGTTTAAAAAGTAGTTCTAGTGAAAATATGCTGACTAGTTTTGACAGTTTTGTAATAATGCTGCCCAAACATGACTGTTGTTCTTCATGATATAATAATGACTAAAGTGAAGTTGCATTCACTTTCCTACGAATGCAGAAATACTTTCTTTTTTTCCTCTCCTAATTTATAAGGCCACTGATGCTGTCTGATGCTTTTGTTCACAAATATTGATAGAGGTAGGAACATGACTGATGAGAGTGATGACGGCTTAATGTATTCTTGCCAGCAGAGTGGTCTGGTGTGTGAATAACGGCCATTAAAGCAAGTCATGCCTACTTGACAGTCGTCTAATCTCCATCCCGCTATGAATACCTCCAACTATAATAGATATAATATGAGCATTGTTAAATCAGGTCAACTGGATACGATACGTAAGGGCTCATCTATGGCGCGTCTACTCTGCGACAATGGTGATGGAATTGGAGCCATGCAGTCTAGAGCCTTCCAGCTGATATCGCCCGAGTAAGTATCGCCATTACTTACAGATGCGACGGTGACTCACGAATCACAGAGATACGGATTATGTCTTTCCGGCCATTAAATTACACTTCGGAAAATGAGGAGCTATTATTGTGATAATATGCTTACCCCTTTAGGTGTTAATATATGTTGCTATATTTTTCATTGACAATGATGAATAAAATCGTTCAATATTTAAGATTCTGAGAAGCTTAATTTAAGAATGTATTAAACAATGTTTCTGTGTTTGGATAACAGAAATATCTTTGCAATTCAGTTGGGTATACTCAATTTTGTAACAAGGATTGTTTTATCCCTATCAGGGTACTTTATGGCTATAACGCCATGGTGATTTCGCAATCTTACGATTTATTATTCTAATGCAGTATGCCTTTATGGTATTGTTATGGCGTCGTATATTTTTCAAGCTACTATCTATTCGCCGTAAGGAAGAAAATATAATATAGAAAATGATAACATTGCTTAGATTACTTTAAAGTGTTAGTACCTAAGTGTGTTGGTCTCAAATAAATATCTACAGCTGATAACGAATTATTGACACTGGATAGTATTGTAGTATTAATCAACTGTTATATAAGTACAATCGCGGTAGGCCTAAAAGAAGATGGCGGGACGAGCTTGACTTTTAGGAGAAATGGTCTATCGCAGTTCAAAACCGAGAGGAATGGAGGAAGGAAAGGGGGCGTTTGCCTCAGCAGTGATCGTGGCTGGAAATAAATAAAATGAAAAATTTCAATTTTATATAATAGTCATATTTTATTATTGTATAATAGTCATATATTTTCAATATAAATATCAACTAATATTATCTTATATTGTTTTTTACAGGAACAAGGTGATACCGTGTGACGAAATGCCGTTTGTAGATCTATCTCTATGGCAAGACGTGCGAGGCCATTTCTAATAGATACGTAAATAAAAATAATTAATAACTAACAAAAATGTTACCGCCAATTACCAATCAATTTTTTATTTCACATTTTTGTTTATTACAAAGATAGTTCCGCTAGTTGTCGTGACAAAGTTACATAATGTTACCAGGAATACAAAACTGAATGTTTTTTTTATTTCAATATTATCAGTTCCGTTCATTTTATGTTCGTAATTCAAATTGTGAGGAAGCGTTCCGTATCCGAAGGGTTAAACGGGACGATATTACTAAGACTGCATGTTTTAGTAGTTGGGTCTGTCCGTCCATCTAACTAGGCTGTATCCCATTAACCGTGTAATAGACAGTTGAAATTTTCACAGATGATGTATTTCTGTTACCGCTATAACAATAAATACAGAATAAAATTAATATTTAAGGGCCTCCCCATACAACGAACGTGGTTTTTTTGGCGTTTTTATTGATAATGGTACGGAACCCTTCCTGCGCGAGTCCGACTCGCACTTGGCCGGTTTTAATTATAATTTATTTGTACAGATTTTGGTTTTAAGTTGTAAATGTGTGTTCATGGCCATTATATATTGTGTTTGTATATTACTAAGCTAATGCTTAGGAGTAAGTATTAGTTTTGGTAATGTTGCATATTTTGCGACTGAAATAAACTGTATAATATGTAGGTGTATTTTATTTGAAGTGAATGATACGTAAGAAAGTGGAATGTTTGTAAAAATAATAAAGTAATAAAATTTCAATATTTCTCGTTTTATTTACGCGAACGTCTTTCGAAAAGATATAACAATAGTTTTGGATAGTCGAAGACACAGCTAGGCATAAATATTATACTCTTGTTTGATTTTTGGTAATGTTGAACATCTTCCATCTTATTCATAAACGGGGATCATACCGGCATTAACTAAACCCCGTATTAAGTCTATTCCTTGACAGGCCAACGACAGTGGCGTGTATTTATTTAGTCTATGGTTTAAATTGTATTTTTTTATAAATAAGGGAGCTTGAGTAAGGCTCATTCCCTCTTAGCTCTTACCTCGCTACTTCTTATCAACTGAACATATTTTTACTTAATAAGTTAATATTAAAAATATATTAACACAAGCTTTTAAATCAAAAATACAAAGATTTTAACTATGCAAAATTTTATTTTAATCGGATGTCAAAAAGTGGTTCTGATTTAGATTGCAAGATTTGACTTAAACAATCTCAAATACATCCATTCATACATACAAACATTGCAAGTTAAATAAAAGCTTGTAAAAACAGGATGACGATACAACAAAAAGGGTGCGATAGACGTAGGCACCTAGGTTTTATGATTAGTCTTGGAAGTTACTCTACTTTCACCTCACCTATAGCAACGCATAGATACTTTACCGTGGAAGTAACAAATTAGCAACCTAACCAGCTAACCCCTTCATCTGTCCACAATACTAACGTCCGACAGAGACTCTTTATAATTATGCACCATTACCATACAAGAATAAATATGCAAAGGTCTGGCCTTTTATTCAAAATAGCTGGCTGTTAAATTAAACTGAGAATCAGGTCAGCCAACAAAGTTTCAGAGCGCTGTATATCTTAAGGTATCCAAAAGTAGCCTTAATGAAGCCACTTGACACTTCGACTGGCGAGTTCTAATTCTAAATGCCACTGAAGATAGTCTGGTATTTAGGGTGATTTTATTTACATGAAATGCCACTAACAATCTTTTTATTCTAAAATCTAACTCTGTGCGTGTCAATGGGAAAGATTGGTCTACATTCTACATATATTTAGAAATTCTTTAGTACTACCTAAGATGGTAAATTTCGCAGTCGAAATCTCAGAAAACTGTCAAAAAATTTAAAATGGCTCTTAAGTGGTTGTTTTCGCCAAAAAGTAACGCTCAGAATAATTATGTAAAAGTTGAACGTAGTGATTGCTGTAGGAATAATTGTCACCCTAGAAGTAAAAATTAGTACATACACTTGAAGGTTAAATCACTATTTGCATTAATATGATAAGTTTATTTATTTGGAACTCCAACAAAGAATACACCGTACTTGCGTAAATATTAGTACTCATGCGAATTTATAGGACACAACAAACAAAACAAATTACCAAAATTAACAAACTAAAATCTTTAATTTATAACTCTCTTTTTAAACTTCGCCCCCACACTAGTAATTTCTCCTGTATCTTGGGTGCATTTCACAAAAAAAGAATTATCACACACAAATGTGTGTGATAATTCTTTTTGTTAGATGTTTCTTCCGAGTCTGGGTATTTATCCAGACTCGGATGAAGCATCTGCGGATCACACAAATTTTTGTTCGGTGCGGGAATCGAACCCACAAGCTCTAGCGCAGGAGTCAAATCACTTAGCCACTGAGCCAATCAGGTCGTCAACAAACAAATAAAATTTAGAAGTAAGTGTACAATTGATAATTAAATAAAAAATGAGAATTAAAAGAATTCGTAATTTGGTTCAGATTTTAATGTTTCTTGGTCCTGTTACCATCCTACTGGTAGGTCAGTCAGCGGATCATGTTACTCGCAAGTTAAAAAACCATACAAGCTTCTACAGTACCTAAATACCTAAACAAAATAAAGCACCAGAGAGTCGTAAATATAAACTACTACGATAACTTATATTTATCCAGTCTTCACTTTAGTAATAGGATTATAGTACGTAGGTAGGTATGTAAAGGTACGGGTAATGAAGATAACTGAACCATATAGAGTATAGACTTTTGTCTAGACTTCATATTGTAGCAAGGTTGTCGCTCTTACACACAATTGCCATATATATAAATTATGTTTATTTGTCATAAGGGGCTACCCAAGTCCATCCCAGACTAAACTGAACTGCATCATATGTGTCTAAGTATGTTGCTAACTGACCACTTATGTTGATATGAGACCTAATGGGAGTAGTATCTCAGACATGCGCAGATCACAGCTTACAGTCTGACGCAGTAGTAACATATTAGCACTAGCAGTAATCTACCCTAGCCACTAATAAAGCTGGTATGTAGCATGTAGCAGTAAGCATACTGAAAATGTAATAGAGGATAAGTATGTTATAACAATATATAAACATACTAACTGCGCCCCGCGGTGTTACTCGTTACATTTTTCGGGATAAAAAGTGTTAATCTAGGGTGTCAGCTACCTCCATATGAAATTTCACTAAAATCCATTCGGTAGCTTTTACGGAAAGAGTAACAAACATTCATCCATACTTACAAACTTTCGCGTTTATAATATTAGTAGGGATACATATAAAAGAGAAGGAAGAAATAAATAC
The DNA here is from genome assembly GCA_946251915.1 of Abrostola triplasia. Taxonomy (NCBI): domain Eukaryota; kingdom Metazoa; phylum Arthropoda; class Insecta; order Lepidoptera; family Noctuidae; genus Abrostola; species Abrostola triplasia. The sequence continues at coordinate 6,396,906 of OX276430.1, forward strand.
TTTGAAGTAAAAGAACTATGAGCCTAAGTGCCTGAAAATTTGTTGTGTTAGATACTAAAAAAGGTCCAAAAAACTCTAGGATCAAGGTCTCTCTTGAAGCCTAAACATTCTTTATAACACTTTAGTTAGGTACGTGCAAAACATTTAGGGCATGTTTTTGTTTGAGGAAAATTCCGTAGTAGTAGCACGCATGATATTCGGGCGATGTAAAGATAGATACCTTTTTTATGTCTTTTAACACAACAAGCACCAAGTATATTTTTGATATCGATGGCCTACTTTTTAGAGACTGTGTAGATACTAGGTATAATTATTTCACAAAACAGTGATTCAAGAGAATCCTTATCCATAAAAGCAATAGTATTTGATCGTAATCATTCAGATATTTAATTAAAACTAATTCATTGCCACGACGCTACGATTCGTTCTAATAGCAGTGCTGCAGATTCATATTTCATACTCGTTAAGCCACATATCAATTTGTGTAGGATTCAGCGTAATGTTGCTTTATCACCAACGTTCAAAGTGACACGGTTGTCGTAAATCTTGGTTTAAAACTATGTTTCAATTCAGTAGGTGATCTACCTGTGTTAGCATTTTATCTTTTGTTTACGATATCAACGAGACAAGTAGAAATAAATATTCTTAATTCTTTATTGTACACATAACTTAAATATCGAATAACAATATGAAATTTGGTGTACAAGGGCGAGCTTAACTCGATAATAATGATAATAAAAATAGAAAATAACAACACGGGAATTAACGCGAACACAACTTTATTAAGTTATGGTTTAAGCTTAAGCCAAAAATGCAACGCGATAGTTTAAAAGTTAATAATGATAATAAGACGCGCAGGTTTTGAAAAACATTTAGAATGTTGTAGTACTCTTCTTACTGAATTGATTAAATTAATCAATGCTCTATCCACAGTATAGGACGACATTGAAAAAACAAAATACGTTTCAATGAAATAAATTCTTAATTGAATTAATAAAATTATTGGCTATTGGTTGACCTTGGTTTGCGCTTTTATTAGCATGAAATTAATTTTCAAAGCCAAAACAAACAAAAGCCTACCGGAGTACACGAGTAAAATTCACGTGTCAAAACGTTTAGCTAAAAAGGAGGTCGAACATTCAAGTTCATTTTGTTACTTTTGCCTGCGGCGAAAGTTCTAGGAATATTGCCGTTGACGTGTTTCAATACCACAAAGATCATCCCTGGTCACAAAGATCTATGGCAAATATTTTTAAAGTTACAAGTCAATAGTGGGATTGTCATTCAAATGGTTAAAAGTGCTAAAGACTGACCATAATCAATTTTTTTTTTAAATAACGTCGCCCCACACTTGGAATTTTTCCTGTGTCGTGGGTGCGTTTTACATACATGAAATATCACATACACAAACACCCAGACTCGGGACAAACATCTGTGGTTCGCACAAAGTTTTGCCCCGTGCGGGAATCGAACCCGCAACCATTAGCGCACCAGTCTAATCGCTTAGCCACTGCACTAATCAGGTCGTCTAAATTCTAATAAATACGTTAAGATAATAAACAGAAAAAATGTAAACATTCAATTACCTAGTGTATTAATATTTTAGGGGTGAATTCCCAAACAAAATCGCAATACCAATTATTTTCAGTCACGTGATACATAAACAATTACAAGATACAAACAAAGCATTATTCAACATACCACAGTCTGCTCTTTCTGAAGTCCCAGTTCGCCGTTGCAATACAATATTGACATAGCACTTGTGTACACATTAGCTCAGAGAACTAGACTACACATTAGGTTCTTGTAGCTGTAAGAACACTTCGGAATTTGGTATCTACTAGAATATAGGTATATAGAACTTGTGACTCGATTTTGACGAAGATCTTAAAACGATATAAGTTATGTATTCATTGCAGTAAAACTATATTTTCGTATCTTTACCAAAACCAATATTTATAAATAGGGTGAAGGTCAATGACAACGATCCCGATTTGATTTTATCGGGGACCGCAATAAGAAGTGTTTATGTACACTTACTATTTATTGGTCTTACAAACGGGTTACTTCCTGCATCTCCCCCTTCTTTATAGATACGACATATCGGGTAGTATTAAAAATGTAACAAAATCGTATCCTGGTTAGAATCGTCTACGAGTCTCATATATTACTTAAATACATATTAAAATATGAGAAAGCTTTGTCGATTTCAATTGTACCTACTAGATAATAACTGCTGCTACTTGAATAAATACAGACAATTATTTACCAGAATCGTATATTTCGAGAGATTATAAATAATAGTGAGCGTAAATGCCGTAATAAAGGTTTCAAGGTAGATCAGCCAGACTTAAATTACATGTTACAAAATATAATCCTTATCGATTGACTAACTGTTAATCGATTCGACCTCACGACATAGACTATACTAATAGATAGAATTAGGAGACGTGACGTGCGTAAATACAAGAAAGTCTTCGAAGAACTTGTAATTGATAGTTTTTGGAAATGAAACAAATGATGAATGAAGGCAAAATTGTTAAGCTAAATAGCTGGTAACATTTCCGTACTGTTCTATTTCTAAACTTAAATTGATGTTCACACGTATCTATGTCACTAAAACGGAAAAAATAAATTGTTCAAAAATTACATTCGTCCTTTTTTGGATCTAGGAACTAAATGGTATTTAAAATTGACGGTAAGTCCTTTAGAGTGGGGAGTTAGTTATATATTGTTGGTTTAGGATCTACCGGAGTAATAGTGTAGCCGGTGGTCATTGACAAAATTTAGGTAATGTTCTCTGAACCGAGGGTTGCAATTCAACAACAATAATCTATCAGAATTATCCATAGAAAAAAAATATTCAACTCCACGCTTGACAATCCTTGTGAATTCATCTTATTTTAAGTGAAGTACTCAAAAATTGTTCCGTTAATTATAATGTAACTCAATCAACACTCTCAGACCCTTTCATTTTCTCAACGATTTTGTTTCTTCACGAGTCACTTGGCTTGCTTCTATTACTGTTCAGCTTTCTTTGATATAGCGAAAAGTGATTAACCATGTCTTAATTGATGAAATCGTAACATTGTTATTTGAACTATTCCTATAGACTTATAAACTAATTAATATTCCTCTACTATTATTTACTTAGGATAGTTTCCATGATCCATTTAATAATAGGAACTAGGAAGAAAATACTTGTTATTATGATAATTTCCTGAAATTTATTAAATGGTATGACATTTGTTTTTATTGACTCCAAAAATTAGAGCCGCCTTTAAAAAATAATAAGTTAGTAAATAAAAACATCAACCACGGTGAAACAGTACCTGTAGTATTATTCAAACCCACATTGATCACTGCCAACGAAAGGATTTCAATTACTTTACGTTATTTATGAGAATTTGACCGTGTTGCTTCCGCTACAACTGTAAGTCCCTTGAGTGACATCACAGACAGCGCTACCCTCTAGTGGCATATTAATCAATACACAACAATTTTCTTCAGACGTTCTTTAATATAAAAACTATGAAAATGTCTTACTAAGTACCTATTCAAATGTAAGAGAAACTTCTACCATCTATTCTGAAATTTTAAAAACTTAATATCTAGATACTTTGATAACGATTTGGTACGATAATAATTTAGTAACGTATAAATTTCTTACATCAAAGCTTTTTGGACATTACATTGTGACCTAAAACATAACTGGCGAAATGTGGGTGTACTATATGTGCTCTGCCTACCCCTTCGGGGAATACATCCGTAATGTTACGTTTATCAAAGCTTTTGTCTACACAGGATATGAGATTATAAGATTACCCATTCTTGGTTACTCCTGGCCACAAACGTTCATAATTCGTACGTAATAACTTGCTACTTGTACGGAGCTTCGTTAATTAAGAAGTATATTGTTCCACGTGTCATTATGAGATCTTGACTTCAGGTCCCGCACCCGGGACACTGATGTTCTGCATTTATTTGATTATTTCGACAGGCCTGTATCAAACAAAACAAAGTAATGCCACTTGATATTAAGTCATTATGGTAGGGCGCTTGATTCTATTAGGTAATTACAAGAGTCCCAAACATTTATATATTCTTATGTAGGGAGAAATTGAACGTGCCCTTTTCGCATTTTATTTGTAATTCAGCTTGATGACGTTTCATTTTCATTTAGCTTGGACTGTTAATTTTGTATTTTTCAATTTTGATTTACGTTGAAAATTGTAACCTGTTTTTGTCTTTGCCTTAAATTTTCATTATTGCTTTTTAGTCAAATATTTCATTGTTAGTCTGTTTATATTTACATCTATTTTGTTGAAGTTAATCGAATAATTTTATTTTATAAATCTTGTTGATTCAGTAATTAAATCATGGCACTGATGTCCAGATATCACAACACTTTGATCTGCCAAACGGCGGTCGTTTATCTCGTTTTCCTCCTTGTAATCTAGCTTGATGTTCTTATTTGGGTTGGGCGGAACTTCCCTTATTTCATTCAATAATTTAATTTTAGATATTTGACACATTGAATGCCTTTTGCTAACTTGATTATCTTATTTTCCTTACTGCGGTACGTAGCGGTGTGGCTGCAGAGACCACTCGTTTTATAAAGGTATATTATATAAGTAAAAGAATACATGATACATAAGAAAACAGGCCTTGCTTTATTGTTTTTTCGTTAAATTATAAGGAACCTTACAATTTTCATCAAATCTGGTTTTAAATATTTCAACGAATTCAAAATTTATTACACAGCCGTGGTTCGTTCTGACGATATATTTTATGCAAATAAAAGAAATGCTTTGAAATAAAACACTCGCTAAGGCAATAAAAGTATTATCTGGTTAAAGCCATTGACATTGTATAAGCTTTTATGACAGGCCCTTTTTGGCTTAGTTTCTATCCAATAGTTGTATATTACTTGAATACAATAAAATGTCAATAGACTGAGAGATATTAAAATATTTGTAATATCATTCAGAGTTTTTTAAATCCATAGAAAACATTCATATCATTTTAATATACCTTTATTTATTGAAGTTACAGTAGGCTAGTCATGGAATACTAATTGTGTCGATGCATTTGGTTGCTGGTAGAAAACACGAGTTACATAATACTGTTTATGGTTAGTTTCTAAAAACAGGCAAGGAGTTATTGAATTGTTCTGATAGATAGATACTTTTTGCAGTATTTTAATGTCTTGTTTATATGCCTATAGTGTCAATATGGAATATTTAAACTAATGTGTTTAATTGTGAGTATTATGCTACGGTTCACAATCTTTCGCCAGTTTACAATCTCGCAAGATACATTATAATCTAACGGTATTTACAATTTATGGAATTTGATGCGTGTGAATGAAGCAAAAGAAGTATGCCAGGATCGTAGCAAATGGAAATCCGTGGTCTCTGCGTACCCCTCAGGGAAACAGCTGTGACTTTATGTATGTAGGTATGTATTTACAATTTTACGGTGACATATACACTAGTAGGTGTCAACTCTACTATTCAAGGAGCTAACAACAAATAAGCCTTCGTGTTAATTGAACTGGGATTTATAACGAACGGGTAACAATTATCGATAAATTAACTCATACATAATTTTAAGATCGTTTGTGTTTTAGTACACATTGAAACGTAATAATAATAACGACAATAGGAGTTTACAATTCATATGAGATAGTTAACCGAAGTTTAACTAGCGGTGTGGCGAACGAGAGATTAATATCGAGTTATTATAAATTAGAACATAGTATAGTGCTTTGCAGGATTAGTCTGCGGTGATACCAGTACTAAATACATCGTTTAATATGTCATTGTTTAATGTATCACGCCTGCATTCCCTGAAGGGATCGGCAGAGGTGTATACTACACCCACCTTTTGCCAAGTATGTTATAGGCCCCCAATGTTACCCAATAACGCCAATGTTAAACACGGAGTCCAGATTTGTGCCTGGCTGATTGCAATAGGCTCGCCTCCTATTACATTGAGATTTCATTCATATTCATATTCATATTCTTTATTGCAATCCATAATGTACATTAATGGTGGTAAAAGAAATCTAGAAGTAACAATTATGGACCCTGATGGGCACAGCAAGTAGAAGAGAGGAAGGCGTTTCATGTAGATATAGAAATAAATTATTTAGTTATGGAATATAGGTATTATATATGTATCATGTGTATGTATTTTATTCATATTTATTATTAATATTATATTATATATTAATTTGTAATTTTATTTACGATGTTTAAGTAGGACTATATATTGTTAAGGCCTGTTTGTAGATAGTAATCTATCATAATAAAATTATTTTTCAGTTATTTGTTTGTCTATTATATATTCATTGATTGAGTAGTATGCTTTTTTTACTAATATTTGTTTTAGGTTATTTATGAACTTTGTATCACTAGTTTCATCCTTTATTTTGTTGGGTAATTTATTAAATATTTTAATGCACATCACGTATGGACTAGTACAGTGTAGTGTCATGTTGGAAGCAGGAAGCATAAGCATGTTTTTGTGTCTGAGTGATCTGTTGGTGTGTTTATCTCCGCGTTTGGTAAAGAAGGAAGAGTATCTCCTAACGAATTTACATATTTCTAAAATGTAAATGCATGGTAGTGTAAGGATTTTATGTTTTTGGAAATAGGGTTTACAGCTGTCTGTTTGTTCTATGTTTGTTAATATGCGGATTAGTTTTTTTTGTAGTAAAAAGAGTGATGGTGTGTCGGTGCTGTTTCCCCACATGATGATGCCGTAGCTGAATCAGGAGTGAGCGTAGGCGTAGTAAGTGCTCAATGCAGTTGGTAGGTCAGTGGTTATTTTTACTTCACGAAAAGCGTAGATAAATTTGGCAATCTTGGATTTAATGTTTTGTATGTGTGTCTTCCAGTTGATGTGAGTATCTATAGTAAGTCCGAGCAGTGTGAAGTCGTCAACAACATCTATTTTTATATTATTAGTAGTGAAATTAATTTTTATTGGGGATTTTTGGTAGGGGTAGAAAGTCATTATTTTAGTTTTTTTGTAGTTTATTTGTAGATTGTGTTGATCCATCCATTCTGTAGTTTTATTAAGTATTGTGTGTAGCTGAGTATTTATTTCTGTTTCGTTACTGCATGAGGTGAGAAGGGAAACGTCGTCCGCGAACAATACACAGGGCTCATTCATGATTTTTGGAAGGTCGTTTATATAGATAAGAAACAACAAACATCCAATTACGCTCCCTTGTGGAATAGATGAGTTTAGAATTTGCCTTTCTGATCTTACGTTTTCTATTTCGTTACTGTCTAGGTTATAATATTCTATTTCTACATATTGTTCTCTATCCTTAAGATACGTACGATACGATTTCGGTGTGTTACATACATTGAACCCAGTCCACGGAGGATCATTATTCTTTACACTGATTTACTTGGTTCCAAGAAGCTTTCAAGTCAATTACCAAAACAAGTAAAACAAATATGATTTAATATCTGAGTAATTAACAGGCGAAATGGCCTTTTTGATTAAAACCTTTATTTTAAACTTTTAAAGTAATACGCTCGTATTTTAATTAACAAATGTTAAATTGTGTAGTTTATGGAATATAATTTCATTGAACTTTTGTAACCTCTAGCGCTGACAATTTTAGGATTGGTAGTTTTTTTATTACAAGCTTTTATTTAACTTGCAATGTTTGTATGTATCAATGTATGTATGTATGTGAGTTTGTTTAGGTCATATCTTGCAATGTAAATTAAAACCACTTCTTGACATCATATTGAAATGAAATACATACATATGTAGGTTCGGTGACAATACAAAATTATGGTACTTTTAAGCTGGTCTGATGATGGAGTCAAAGGTGGTCATAGGAACACTATAACAAAATAACGCAACCCCATCGAGTTTGGGCTTGTTTTTTAAATCGTCTTTACAAGTACTTTGAGCCTAGCTGATTTAATAGCTTGTATTTAATAATATATATAGTTACTAAATATATAAGATTGAATAATAGATTCAGTTCTATACTAATTTTGCGTAAAACTTACAAGCTCCACTTTCATTTGTTTTTGTCAATATTTAAGTTACGCTGACGATATTACATTCGTCAATTTCCTAGAAGGTTCAAAGTACTTCCTTGTAATCTACTTCAACTATTTTCTGAAGGAAACTAACTTATTACTGAGTTCAAAAAAACCTTCGCCCTACACTAGGAATTTCGCCTGTATCGGTGCGTTTAACAAACATGATATTATAACATACACAAACAGTCAGACTTGAGACACCTACGGGTCACACTAATTTTTGTCCAGTGCGGGTATCGAACCCGGAACCCTTCAAGCACCAGTCCAAACGTTAAGCAGCAGTGCCAATCAAGTCGTCGTAAATTAATTATTTAACTCAAGGCATATACTGTTATCATGTTAAGGCCGTATTACACTGCGCGTAGCGGCGTCTCGCTTCCACAACGTAACCTGCCCTGCTTTAAGAGTTCATGCTGAAAGGGGTGATCATATAAATAAATTAAGAATCGTAAATAAGATTAACATAGGATTAACTTACTCTGCAAAGTCCCAAGTTTAACAAAGTTGTTATTTAAGTAGGTTTCATTATAACTTAAGAACATTAAAGATATCTGAAGTGTAAGGGAAGTGGAAGATCTGCAAATACAGTTTCAAGTTACTACAGTATTCGACTATAGTACCTTGAATTTAAATGTGACTTGGTACCAGTTAGGAAGTCAACAACGGTATTAGACTAAAATTAGTCCGAATGACCCAAATACCCAATTAACATTGCCAATTATGTTTTAGGTCCCAATGTAATAGGGGGCTAGCCTGTAATATTTTTTTTTTCCTAGCCTATTTTGTTTCCTACTGCTGGGCAAAGGCCTCAACTGTCTTCCTCATATTATTAATAAAAAAATGGGTATTACTTTTACCCACCTTACAGTATATCTACAGTTAACTCAGCTAATAAGATTTCTCAATGTGTTATAGTACGTAAAAACAGTAATAATCATTCATTTCAGGCACCAACGCCCATATATCTACATACAATATTATATTAATATAATGTAAAATATACCATAAACACATAATAACATATAACTATATTACCTACACTATGAATATACCAAAATAATCGAATGTATCAAAATATTATACACACAGTAACGAAGGATATTACATTTTTAATAAACATGTTTGCTGTATTCACGGACATTACCAAAAAATGTAATTACTAATCGTACGACTGCTGCTGTAAAAACGAAGCACCTCGAATCTTGCATGCTAAGAATTTCTTTTATACATTTTCTTTACCGATAACACTGACAATTTATTGCGTAGCGGGTTATACAGCTAGTATTATAGTGTTAACAGACGATCGCACATGGTACAGTTAACAGCAAAAGTAGATGATCAAAATCTGGAACTCAATACTAATGAACGGTGATCATGAATATATGGCAGCTGTACTAGTAGTAAATGTTTTTATTTACAATCACATACTTTTGAATCACTACGACGCCACAGAGTTTTGACGCGAACTCCGTTCATTAGTATTGAATTTCTGATTTCGATCATCTACTTTTGCTGTTGACTGTACGATCCGAACCGCCGCACTGTGTTTTCTTTCTCAAACCACGAGCGGAGAAATAATCGAACCAATCGCACCTATGATAATAATCATAATGTGTGGTGGACTGCCCTATACACGATCGGTCCGGACAGCACCAAGTTCGATCGTCTTTTTTTTCCTTACACCTCCAACTTGATCGGATCCTAATCTGATTCGCTTTCATACCATCGATCGTCTGCTATTACTATTACCGCCGCCTCTGCCTAGGCGGTTCTAGAACCAATCTGTGGGAAAGATAATGAACATTCGGCCTATTTAGTCTAATGAATTAATTTACTCCTTGACCTTTTACTGTCGGCTCATTGAGCAATTAAATTACGAAGACAATGGTATTACAGTAACTATCAGTAGGTAGAGGACATTTTGTAACTGAAACTGGTATTTGTAATCATATTAATTTATCTTATAACTAGCTGCGCCCCGCGGTGTTACTCGCTACGTTTTTTGGGATAAGTAAAAGTAGCCTATGTGTTAATCCAGGGTGTCAGCTACCTCTATATAAAATTTCATTAAAATCGGTCTAGCCGTTTGAGCGTGAAGAGGTAACAAACATACAAACACACTCACAAACTTTCGCCTTTTATAATATTAGTTATAACTTTTTTAGTTTTAGTGTGATTAAATAGGAACCATGTTATGCTTGTGAAATAAAATAACAGAGGTTACTTTTTTATATAAACAGCAAAACTGACTTACTGCCGACCTCAGAGACATAGTTTATTTACTATCACTAAGTAAAGGGTATATATTGTGAAATATTTACTTAGTCATTTTAAGTAAGTAATTATTAACGTCTCTAATTGGGGCGGTCAAAGGTAATACGGCTTGCCACCTTTTTGTTGAAAATTAATGCTTTTTTGTTTATTATTAATGCCCTGTTGGATGAATTTGACCCATGGGGTATTTTGAATCCCTCTAAACGATGATTATTAATTTGGCCTCCATAATAGATTACTAGTTATCAATTGGTATAGTTTAGGTTATTTTAATATAATTTCTGTACAAAATTATAGGAAACTATTAACTAATAATTTATTAGCTACATAATATCAAGGAGGAATAACACTTGTAAGGTATGATCCTTGAACTAGCTATCGGTGCGGTTATTAGAATAGTTTTGGAAGGTCAGTCTTCAAACGATTAAAACTTGGACTTCCTACTCCCGAGTGTACCGACACAGCTGTTGAAAACTACTTACCCTTCAAGCTTTCTTCCTACTATTCGGAGCAGCTACACTTAGAGACGCAACTTCGAAATATTTTTTATGGCATTATTTTGTACAACGCGCAACGGCTCGTAGGTTTATGAAATTGCATGCCTCATTTTTGATGTGAAACATCTATAGGCTCACTTGTGAACCGAATTGTTGGCGTGGCGACGCTTGCCGTGGCGACGGGGTGCCACGCTATACTAAGGTATACATATATATATTTTATGTGTAGTAGAGTGTACGGTGTGGCGACGGGTCGCCACGCTATACTGAGGTATACATAATATAATATATATATTTTTTTTACATTAGGCTATATTTAATTCCTGTAATAATATTATCTTTTATGCATATTACTTGTACAGTGTACACACACGATGTTTCACATCTGCCAGGCGTCCCATGACGGCTCACATTTTTTATTGTTGAATGTTTCTAATACTCTGTTTTGATATCCTCCACTTCAAATTACAGGCACGGCGGTCCGTATCCAATATTAACTAACACTAGCAATCTACAAAGATAATTGATCTACTCAGTTGTATGGAAAAAAAATGTGATATTTATCATCATCATCAGGCGGAAGACGTCCACTGTTGAACAAAGGCCTCCTCCTTAGGTGGGGAGAGGGGGGGGGTTGCCATAATACATTGCACTATTGGCGGTGAAGTTACAGAAGACGCTGCTACCCATCTTATCTTCTCTCTTACAATACCCACGGGAAGAAAGGGGGTGGTCAATTCTTGGCCGGATATCCCTCGACACGTTCAGTTGCAACTGATATTAATATTATCTACTTATATATGGCGTTAAAAAGAACCTACGTTCTCCAGAAATTCCATGTTTATATCTGGACTAAGTTTTAGAAAATTTCATACTTGGAACTTGGAGTAGAGTTGGTCTTTGAGTGTTCATTAAAAACTGACAACATCATACGCTTCCCACGGACACGGAAACAACTCATCACAAAAAAGGGATAATAAACCCCTGGAGGAGTAAAGTTTATATTATTATTACTGACACGTAACAACCGAGTTCCTTAATCTTGAGCTCCCCGGAGTACTGTAGTGCATAAGCATAGGAAGTTCATAGGGTTAGTTTCTTCAACTTAGCTGTACACATTAGTCGCGTTAAAGTTTGTACTATTTCCGTATTTAGAATGAACTACATACTATTTCTTTACTACATCTTCGGCATCAGCCTATCTCCGTCCACAGCTGGACATAATGGCTCTGGCCTCTCCTAATGGCACGCCACTGAGCTCGACCTTCGGTGTCCTGCTTCTATTCTTCTCATTATTACATGACCCGACATACTACGTATCATCAATTACTTTTTGTGAAGAAAATCATATCAACTCATGATAGTTTTCTAATCTAAACTTGATTTTTTTTTAAAGAACTATGTTGTCGGATGGTTATAATAATAATAACGCCTGGACATTTTCACCTTGCCCTGTCTGGCGTCAACACAAAGGCGCTTACGTTCCATGTTATTAACAAAGTGTCCGTACTCATTACCGGATGTCGACAAATATTTTTTAGTCCTTCATTCATGAAAATGAAAAAATTTATACCCTAACCTGTACAATAAGGGGTGTTATCATTGACCGTTATCCTACAGACAACCTTAGGGTTAAATAAAATTGTATATATTTTGTATATTTTATTTTATTTAATCAATGAAACCTAGCAATTCAGAAGATTCACCGCACATATTTTAAACCGAGATCCATAAATCACACCTACCAAGACACATAATAAACTTCATCGCGCCTTTTAGGTTATCTGCGAAAAGAGAACATTTCAACACGTTCAAAGAAGACTAAGTCATCTGAACAAAACAGCCTTTTTAAATATTTATAGACATGCTGATGAATATTTCACAACACGTTATCCCGCTTGTAAGGCTTGTTTCGTAACTCGTTTCTTCAAGAAAATTAGTAAAATGTCCGAATTACTAGAATGAAAGCTGTAGCCCTGTAAGAAAACAAGATCAAAGTAAAAGTGTGAAATAGAGGAAGCAAAATAGAATGCTAAATACTTGCCTAAACGTTGTATGAATAATGTTCTGGTTATTTTGAGTCTAATTTACCTTAAATTCGGGTCAACATCAGCACTTAAAAATAATTGTTCTTAATTTGGTTCGTTAAAAGTTTCAAGTGGACAATTTTGTGGGAAATAATTACTTTCGTAATAAGTTTAATTTTTTAAATTGTATAATTTATTGTTAGTTAGTGTTCTTATTTGACACAAACTGCTTATCAAAGCGCCTATTTACGCATGCGCCTTCTTTTATACCTTGTAACTATGTGATGGTGAGCTAGTTCCTTATGTTTTTAATAACTAAACTCACTACTAATATAATATGTAATGTATCATTTATACATTTAAGAGGGGTGGCGTAATTGATATTAAGTACCCAGTCAATATCAATTAAGTATTGACGATTGTATCCGTATCCGAGAAATGTATTCCAGCAATCGATCATTTGTCACAATTTCCCAATACATAAGAATTTTAAGTATCTCATTGTCCCTTTGAGTACTTATAGGGAATCGATTAGACTTCTGTCTAAAAAGGAAACGGGTATAAAAACTGATCAACCGTAACGACAATTCCTTTGCAATGGATATTAAAATACTTTGAAGAGTGTGTGGAGATTTTCTTACATGACTGTATCGGGGATTTAAAAGCTTTAGTAGGTACCTTCGCAAAATTATGGTCCTACATTGTCTTTTGTTTCTTTTTATTCAGTTTAGTGCCTCTTAGAGCCTTTTACGATATGAAAGCCAGTACAAAATAATATTTTTTTAAGCTGGTACAAAGTTTTACCTAACACTGTCTGTCATACCTGTGTAAGGTAAAAAAAGTCTAAGTAAAATAAGGTTGGACAAAAATATTTTAACTATCTTTCTAATTTTAATCAATTACTTTGTACTAACTTTCGAGTTCGTAATATTTGTAAACTAATTTTTTTTTTTTAATAAAACATCGCCCTACACTAGGAATTTTTCCTGTGTCGTGGGTGCGTTTTACAAACATGAAATATCACATACACAGACGCCCAGACTCGGGACAAACAAATGTGGTTCGCACAAAGTTTTTCCCCGAGCGGCAGTCGAACTCGCAACCCTTAGCGCAGCAGTCCAATCGCTTAGCCACTGCGCTAACCAGGTCGTCGACTACAAATAAAAACCTACTCCCTATTTACTATTTATTATTTATTGCTTGTAAGTAGTAAATTATGAGTGAAAAACAGGCTAATAAATAAAACTAAGTGTAGTTTTAAAAGTGTAATAGGCCTTCAAAGTTCTTTAGCCTACCAAAGCGCTTTTTTACTTTACGCTGCAAACAAATATGCTATTAGGTAGCTCTTCCACAGAATAAAAAAGAGTATTATCAAGTACAGGGTCCACATATTTTATCAAAAATTGTATATTTTTATATTTCTATAACCTTGATACCAGAATATGTAAAAATATGATAATAAAAAAGGTTTGGTTAATAAAAATAGGAAGTTAATGTAGTGATAAACGATACGGGGTACCTTGTAAAGGACCCTTTTTCAAATAGCTGTTTATATGAATTATTCGTTTTATATAGCGTCGTCCTGGTCAATGTCGGCCGTAATATTTTACCAGCCTCCGGAGAAGCTGAATGGAGAACCATCTTGCCCATACTTCCTTGTCTCCTCAAGAAAAAATATGATCATTATAGACAGTTTATTCAAATAACATACATACATAACATCACGCCTGTATTCCCCGAAGGGGTAGGCAGAGGTGCACATATAGTAAACCCACATTTCGCCAGTTATGTAGTTTATTCAAATAAACAGTCGATAATAACCATATTTTGCTAAAGTCTATTTCACTGCCTTGTATTGTTAGAAGGAAACAGGGACTCGTTATCTAAATGATCTATACGTGAATCCTAAAATGTTGTTTCTTTCAACCATTCACATTATATACATTTATTATAGTTTCTTATCCTAACTAAATGTATTATATACCTCTATTTCTAATTCTGCTTAGTATCGAATGCTTAAGCAATACTTTAACTTCTTATCATTTGGACAAACTATAATAAGTGAAGCTACGCCATATATTTATATTGACATAGCGTGACAGTGTGACTGAATGGAGCCTCCATTTACTAAAAAAAAAGATATGTTAGGTACTCTGTAAAATACGTCCTTCATAACATAATTTCAAGTTTTCTACGACTTATTTTAAGTAACAAAATTTTATATAAGAACGAGCAAAACAAGTAGTAAGTACCTACCCAAATAACAAAGTCGTGAACAAGTAAATAAACTTGTTACAATACATTGAAATAGACACCTACATACAACGGTGACAGGTATTATCACCGCAACAATCATGACGGTTCAATTTCACGGACTGAAATGCAAATCCAGACAGAAAACGAGCTGAGAACGAGATACAGAAAAATGAGCTGTTAGCGAATACTTACATTGAAGACCACCTTACTTGGGGTAAATTGTAACTTAAGCCATTTATTTTACTTTTTTCCTTTTCATGGGGGACATAAAGTCACGCCTATATCCCAGACGGGTGGGCAGAGACCACGGATTTCCATGAACCTGATGTGGGCCCATTAATTTCGATATGCTTGTTAAATGGCGGTGCAATGTGTAAAGACTCCTGTTAAACAAGAGTCTAAAGCTTCAGGCATACTTTACTGGCTACTTTTTATTCGTATCTTTTCTTGGATATCGCCTCTAACGCACAGCTAAGTGTAATAAGAAAGTACTGACTGCTTTATCGGACTTTATTAATTTCCGCATTATGATTGAAATCTTTTTTACACAACAAAATGTTTACATTACCTACAATATTTTTCTGCTTTTACTGAATCTTAAATCGCTCGCCTCAAAGTTATATCTTTGAATTTCAAACAGGTTGTGGCCATCTCTAGATCCTTCACCAAGCTCCTATACTCTACGTAACAGAAAACAGTGAATAGCGCATTCAAGCTTTTATATCGCCCACATGTCTGTAGACCAAATGTAGAGTTACTAACCTCAAAACAAAGTTTGTGTTTCTTTTTTAAAATGTTTTATATTTACGTTAGTGGCAGAGCTTTGTGTTAAAAGTGGATAAACACGATCTTATTGTGTTTAAAATAAAGGCTGGAATTAAATAAAAAATGTAACATCAGCGTCGG
The DNA here is from genome assembly GCA_946251915.1 of Abrostola triplasia. Taxonomy (NCBI): domain Eukaryota; kingdom Metazoa; phylum Arthropoda; class Insecta; order Lepidoptera; family Noctuidae; genus Abrostola; species Abrostola triplasia. The sequence continues at coordinate 6,412,947 of OX276430.1, forward strand.
GCTTGAGTTGAATGTTTCTTTGTTCTAATGCTTTGTTGAGGGCGCTGTTTGTAGTAACCATATAACCACTTATGAGAGGGCATTATAGACAGCGGTTTGCCACAGTATTTTAAAATTAGGTTAAGTAGGTATACTTTTTTCTCAGGAGTTTTCTGGTTGAGTTTTTTGGACCGAACGTAATGGACGCTCGTTATATTCCACTGGAGTAAATATTAGTCTGTAGTCAGTTAATCATTTTTAAAACTAAATTGGCATAGTGAATTCTATTGGGATTTTGAGACTGATTGCATATAGAGATTTTGATAGTACCTACTATTAAATGTCTAGTGAGGTTTAGCCCATCGTCATTGTTGTACTTATTATAAAAATGAAAATGTGCGACTGTGCAGCACACCCCACAGCGTTTTACAAATTAAAGCGGACAGCGATCTAATATCCAGTCCATGTAGCGCCTACTGCTAGATACCGGACACATTCAGATGTTAAAAAGTTAATGAAAGGTCCTCAGTAAATATAACATTTACAGCAGCCTCTTTTAGGGCTTTGTAACCTTCATTAGTCTTATTTTGGAAGACTATCGGTCCAGTGCTTATGTGTCACGAAATACAATCAGGTAGCTTTCTCACAGCATTGCTCTTCTCTTACAAAAGGAATTTAGTCGGTAATTGATGTAAAAACATTGTGCTTGTATTGTCTTACGCCTTTGCTTGTTTGCCCACTCAATTCTACGGAAAATCCTTAAATAGCCTTAGTTTTTACTGTCTCAATCAATTAGGATCCATTTTAATGTTCTAGACAAATTACGAGTACGTGGGTGCCTATATAATTAGTTGTTTTTACTGATAGGATTTACTTACGCGTAGGTTGCTTCTAGATTCAACGCTGCTAAGATGAAAACGCGAGCATATTTATCATCCAGCCCCCTTACCATGAACTCTTTTAGCACGACATATACTCTCACTACTACTCATATACTCTTTACGTTGTGGAAGCGAGACGCCTCATTACACTGCACGTAGCGACGTCTCGCTTCCACATCGTAAACTATCCTGTTCTAACAGTTCATGGTAAGGAGGCAGTTCAGTGGAATTCTAGACATTGTTTTATTTGCGTATTGGAATTTGATCAATTCACTTGACAATAAAAATATCAATTTTATAGATATAGGTTCCTAATTACATTTATTTTAATTTTCTTATAAAATCATGTCTAGGTATTGTGACGAGTATTTAATTATAAATTCTTCGCCTCGTTTATTGACAGGAAAGCTGTGGTGCGCATGATAAGTATTTGGTAGTTTCGGAAAATAGTATTACAATGATGTCAAAACCCTGCTCAAAATTGACTTTAATTAGATTACGACGATGAACTTTAGCCAGGGATTATTATATTCAGTTGTATACTGCGTTTGACTATTAAGTACATAGTAAAGAAAACAGTTGGTACACTGATCTGTATTTTATAAGACAGCTAGCTGTTTCAAAAACACTTGAGCACGGACTACCTGGTTTTTCTAGTGGTCGATAAGCGCGACTGCTCTGCATATGGTCCTAGGTTCGAATTCCGGGACGGGTAAAGTTTTACTGGGTTTTTCCATTAGGTAATAGCAGCAGGGAACCTGTATTTGTGCCCGTTTGATGGCCAACTGTCATTCATTGTGGCGTTCTAAGGGAGAGACCTTTGTTCAATTGTGGACGTCTTCCGGCTGATGATGATGATGATGGCAATAGGAATGCTCCTTGTTACATTGGACCTACTGGTATTATATTGGTTACTTAATCTCTCATCCTTAGGCATCCATTGTTATACTGAATAATAACATAAATCAGGTTCTTGATAATAAATAAAAAAACTGAGTCCGTAATTTGGAGGGCTTAACAGGATTATGTACTGCGTCGTCAATATTTTGTAGAACTTGAAGCACTTTGATGGTATTTATAAATGTAATGAAGAGGAATATCCAAAAAAATCTACACCGGATCTTTTTGAACGATTTTACAAAGAGCAATACAATATGGGACTGTATTTCCACTCTTAAAGTAAGCTTAAAATAGTTCAAAAGTATAGCACTTACTTCCAAATTAACTGTAAAACACCTAAGTGAGTAATTTCCCAAAGTGTCTAGACGTCATATTGTTAGGTTAAAGATATTAAACGTTGAAACTGGTCCGTTACTGCAAAACAAAGCAGATGAAATTCAAAGACTCGCCAGAACCCTGAAAATATTAAAAGGGCTTCTTATTAGGCACTCACCGAACGTATTCGGATTTAATAGAAACTGTTATTGAAATAAATTACGTTTGGCAAATTAGGAATGTCTGGTTTTGAGTGAGATTTAAATGTGTGAGTATCAAATATTCAAGTAAGGAATAAAAGAAGCGCAAGACCTCTTTATCGACGCATAAAAGTGTGAAAGAAATCACATTTGATTAAGACAAATATGGCATTGTATCTTTACACTGTATCTATAGGTACAAGGCAGGTACGAAGGACTAAACTAATTAATTTCTTCGTCATAACCGCGTGGGCAAAAGGTAAGCGTGGGCAAAAATAATTGCAATAAGTCTGAATTGTCTATAATTTATTTTACTTTCTGATACAATGAAGTAGGCAGAAACTGCCCATTACCATAAACTCATAAAACAGGATAGTTTACGTAGTGGAAGCGAGACGCCGCATTTCAATGCACGTCTAGCTTCCACAACGTAAACTGTTTTATTTTAAGACTTCATGGTAAGGGGCCAGCAGTGTGAAGATGTTCCCAGACATAACTTTTTCAAGTGAGACCTTAATTTATTACAGTGAGTCTCATGACACATATTTCATCGTCCATTTTAAAGCTCTCAATATTGCTGATTATTATGTCGTACCCACAATTCTGTAATCGTACGTTCCGACATGTCAGTTTTGGGCGCACTTTTACGGTAGACATGACTCTGTAAGTAATAGAACCATCCAAGTTTATGTACGTCTTAGGCTACGTTTACACGGATTCAGATAAGATATACTTAGATATTTTCTGGTACTTACCTATCACATAGTTATTATTCGACTGAAATTTAAACTTCAATTATATTTAACTATTTAAAAGTCCCCCTATTACTGTAGGCTTGCAAATGCTAATACACAGTAACAAAATTAAATTGTGACCCTTATATTAGGTACATAACTACTTACACGCCACGACTTATTTTTTCTTATTACACTTTTATATTCATCATCATCAGCTGGAAGACGTCCACTGTTGAACAAGGGCCTCCCTTAGAACGCTACTTTTATTTTAATTGTTACAATATACTTATGAACATTAGACAGGGTGGACATAAAATCGCCACTCATCTTTATAATGTATACTTAAATTCATCCAGTTATGGCGAGGTTCCAGCTGGAATTTAAACAAATACACCATGTTCAAAACAAACAACCACGATTATGCAACAACTGACAGGCCCGGGTTTATGAAGAATTTGAGGCAGTTTGAACGTGACATGGTTAATAATTAGGGGAACCCGCCCAATAATTGTCGTGATCCAAATCCCAACCGTGCTTATAATGATTAGAGTCTTAATCCCGATCACGTCATTGTTTGGGTTGTTGATATTCATCGACTGTTTAGGCAAGACAGAACACGCAAAATATAAATCGTGCTGCTATGAAAACACGGCAAAATATTCGCTAGTTTTTTTTCCTTAAATTTCTCGGAACAATGGGTAATGTTTCAATATGACACCTGACACCAGATAAAGCGAATAGAATTATACAGAGGTAGCCGAAGCATGATAAATTGCTAACACGCAGCTGCAGTGTGGACAGAGTAATCCACTATCTTTCTAAAATACGGGAATTGATACAGGCTGGCTTTAATATAGTCAAGCAACGAGAAAAAAGAATTTTCCAGTATTATTTACTTTAAACAATTTAACATAACAATACTTTTTTTTATTTAATTAACATATTTATATGTAAAATATATTTAAATGTACAACTATACCCATATATACAGCGTGTCTTATACCCGGTCTCTATACAAATATCTAGTCTTTTATAAGTGTAACCTTTTTAGATTCAGCTCGCGGACCCCTCACACGCTTCAACATATACATACATACATAAAGTCACGCCTGTTTCCCTGAGGGGTAGGCAGAGACCACGGATTTCCATTTGCTACGATCCTGGCATACTTCTTCTGCTTCATTCACACGCATCACATTCCTCATACACGCTCTTCGGTTGAGGGTACTCCTCACTGGCCCTTTTTGCAGAACATCACCGATTTGGTCTAGGTATGTTCGCCTAGGTCTTCAACAAGCGAAACTTTAGTCTAGTCCCCATAAAAATATTATGTCGATCTAGAAATTTTGTTCCTCTAAGCTAGACACAGATTCGCCAAGTTTTATGACGCATTGCGTACCGAAAAAGCAGGCGACGCAGTAAAGGAAATGTAGGGCATTACTTGTACAGCAATTATTGCGATACGGAGAACATTATAATGTTTGTATTGCGGCGAAACTATTCTGGGAATATTAACTTCTCCATTACACAGGAAGGGGCAGGAAATGCGACCGCATTTTAGATACAGAACGTACATAATAGGTACATGTGTTTTAAACATTAGGGGGTTGGATTGTAATAATCATTTATTACAATGGGATCTTGATAGTTTCATGTGCGACCCAATACATTTGAATGACGATGAAACAAACATTATTTATTTGTAGCAAACGTAATGATAACCGTTAGCTTATTTACCATCAGTAGTTAATTAAAAGGTATAAATTGTTAAGTTGCGATTCTTAAATATAAGAACAGTTTTAATTCTCAGCTTCCTTGATTGAATAATCAATATGTTTACGCAATTCACAAGTCGCATAAATCTCAGCGATATTCTGCTGATCCATAAACAACTTGTGCGCAGTTTATATCTTGTGCCGCGTGTTTTGTTTGCGTTAACGTTTGGTGACGCATTGACTGTTTCGCAAACAAATTAGTAATGTGATTAAGAATGACTTCTCAGAAAGGAAAGTTTGACGTCATCTGCGAGAGATAAACAGTGCTTTAACCTATCAGTAAGCAACCTGCACAATAGTAGTAGAAATAAGGAGCGACGCCCACGCTCACTCTGATAGCGGTGCGGTTACCTTTGTTTATCGACTTTCTATATAATGAAAAGACAATGGCCGTTAAATGTAAGTTCATAAGCTTTGAAATTAAAAAGATTTTGCAGGATAATATTGTGTGTGCACTACCTTTAGTGCTAGGAGCTTTACGTAGTAAAAAATTGATAATGATGTTGACATAGGTACAGTCTTTTCTAGTAAGTAGCTGTTTATTATATGTTTCTACAATAATTATGCTATGTTATATTATGGTAGGTAAGCTAAAATGTTTAAAAGTAAATATTTTGCAATGTTTCAGCGTACTTACACACGCTTGTATTTTATAGATATATCAGTATACGATATTAAATTCTGTAATGTTATCATCATACACATTAAATCGGATATATTATGTATGTACCTAGTAACAATCTGTATGGCAGTGATATCTCTGGCTGCCCCTTTGGGGAATTGAGTCGTGATTTATCTGTAAATTGAGGGTCGGCTTTCGATCCCGTAGGGGACAGCAGATGTAATGTTTCAGTTTCAAGCGGGCGTTTGTGCATGTGATATGTAGTCAGAAAAATGCTCACGCTACCCAGAAAAAAATACTACCTATATTTACAAAGTTCTTAATAAATAAAATTATCATTCATTTTTCCATTCAATTCGCGTTCATTGGCCTCACCCTTTCTATTTAAAATTATCATCAATCCTGTTCCTAATAAATACATAAGTTGGCAAGGGATTGCCATTAATCTTTGATCGATAAAGGTATTGTCTTAGAACTGTGAAAATATTTCATGATGTTGTATAAGTCACATTAGAGTCTGCGTCTAAAAAGTCCAGTCCACATACCGTCACTATGATCAAAACAATTGTGATTTTTTTTAACGTCACCCTACTCTAGGAACTTCTCTGTATATAGTTGGTATCCAGTATCGTGGGTGCGTATAACAAACATATTACATAATATGTACACTAACACCCAGACTCGGGGCAAACATCTGTGGATCACACAAATTTTTGAAATCGAACCCGCAAGCCCTAGCATAGCAGTCTAATCGCTTAGCCACTGCGCCAATCAGGTCAAATTGAAAGAATAACAAAGAATAAGGGCTCCATTAAAGTCCGAAACTAGTCGGGCATTCCTGAATATCGACGTGAATACAACCGGTATATATAGTAGATAATAACAAAGAATAATACAATTAGTTATACCTAACCAAAACGTTTAACGTAGGTAGAAGGGTAACGACAGCTGCTCATAAGTAGCACCTGTATTATTCTGGAACACGTGTCTCAAGACCGAGATTCTTGTTTCGCTTGGAGATTTGCCAACCGTGAAAAGGATGAGATTCTTGAATATTCTCGCAAATCCTTGCTGTCGTAAATGTCAGACAAGGAAAAATACAACGAATGCGTTACTGACTTAGCAATATTTCTAAACAAAAATACAGAGCTATGATTCACATGCATATAGGTTTTACTGAACCTGACGTGAAGATTACTCACGTTTAACGAGATGAAAGTATTGAGGAAGTCAATAACCGTTGAAAAACTGACGCTCTTTGAGTAAGTTCATATGTACAAAACCTGCAAATATATACTTTTATTGTTTTAAAACAAACGTACGGGACTACAACATATAGCTGGGGTACTTATTGAGAATTTGACTCAAATAGACTTCCTACAGTGATACCTATTAAGTACCTAAAGGTCATCGAGTAAGTTCACCTGCTTCTAAATTCATGGCTATCGTTTGTATTTCACTTTGTATTCTAATAACAGATTATGATAACAAAATTATATAGTATTATAGAACCTAAAAGGCCGGAAAACGGCAGATACCATTACATTAGTACAACCTTTTCTGGTGTTCGTGCGGTCAATGGCATTATAATGATGTACTGGTACGGTCCAGTATCATGCTATCGACCCATGGAAACCGCACTGATAACCAAGTCGTATGACCGTTGGACTACCAAGTCAAAGTTCGCAAGTTCAAACAACGGCACGCTTTTTCGAATTCATGTGCGGACTGTAAATTAGTTATCAGTTGCTGAAAACGGTAAAGAAAAAGATCTTGAGGAAATCGGCACACCTGAGACATTGTTCAACGGTGTTTTAAGTCATCTCAGCGGCCTACAGGCGGTTTTGAACTCTGACACCAGGTTGTTCATCAACCATACGATAAGAAGATACCCATCGATTCGGAAATGCAGTGTAACATTTAAAGCGCTTTCATTGTTATTATTATTGTCTCGATACCTAATACCTGCTTTGCATACCACCTCATTGGTCTGTGCATCTCGTCGGAGCACGACCGTGACTACCGAGTTTAATATTTTTTGTTCCATTTAGCGATCCAATCGAATACGCAGTGCTACTAGAATTTCCAATAAGTTTCAATGGCTCCATCATGTCAGTCGCCAATACAAATGCAACCATTTTATTTAATTATCATAACTATTATCTTATGATTATTGTTGCAATACCTACTGCACCTTGATTTCATATATCCAAAACAATAATTGAACTGTTCTAATACGTAACGTTAATAATAGGTAAAACTCATAAATTAGCTATTAAAAGATTTATGATGAAATATAATACGTAATAATTCAATTTCACGGTATTAATTTAATTACGCTAAATTGCTTTGCAAGAACGGTGTTAATATTGCTGTTATGTGTCATTTCTGGTATCTTGGAATATGAAACTACTCCTGTGTGTAACATGTAAGTAATAAAATACAATTTATAATAAAGTATCATTAACTGAATAATTTATAAAAATCTTTATGGCATTAAACATTTTTTGGTAGGTTTAATATCCTTCACAGGTATAAATGCTAAGAGAATAAAGATACAAATTGATCCAGATGACATTGTAAAGATAATGGACGGCATGATGAACTCGGACACATTCAAGAACTTTGCAAGCCAACTAGCTCAACGTGCAGTAGCAAAACAAATAGGCTATAACAATCCTTATCACCCCGAAGATGATCTTGTAAAAACATTTAATGATGCTATTGACAAAGAAAAAGATAATTTTGAAACAAAAATTCGAAAAATTGCACCATTAAGCGATCCTTTAGATGAAGAAAATGATAATTTTATAGTAGGAAACGACGTTGTTAGCAACGATGAATTAACAGAAAACGAACATGGAAGCGTAATAGTTGTTAAAGCTACAGATAATGAAACAGAATTCAAACCTGTGCAGGAGAAACCAAAATCTTTAATAGAACCTAAAACAATTCTAACAAGGAAGGACTCCAACCAGTTGTTTACTGACGATAGAGCTAACTTTAAACCCGTTCAAAAAAGGTTTCTTCTTAAAAGTTCTAATGACCAAGATAGGAGGGATTAGTGACGTAAGAACATCAATATAACATCTAGAACATCTTTCTTGTTATTAAATGTCATTTGATTACTGTAATTTTGTTTTGAATATGCCTAATTTTTTTTATTTTTATCGCCGTGTTAAACATTTTGCAGATCGCCAACATACAAATTTTGAACAGTTTTGGTGATTTGGTATTAAATTAATACATATGAGAGAGCATCATGGTTTATCCATTCTTGATATAAAATTAAATTCAACAGCTAAATTAATAAAAGTCGTAGATATTCGTATTTTAAAGCGTTATTCCAGCAAATACTAAATGCTTAGAAAATCCTGAAACTATTATTTTAATAAAACATAGATATAATAATACAATACATTTATATTCAAGGAAAACCTTATCTATCCATAAAACACAGGTTGTTTATTAAGGTGTACAAACATACGATGTGAGTTTATACAGACAGTATACACGAATACCAAAATGTATGGTAATAACTATCGTGTTATTGAGATGTGAATGTGGATGTAGATGAAATGAATGAGGTACTTGGATTTGCACCGTGTTTTTACGTAACAAATATCTCTGCGAATTTCAACCTCGTATTTACTCTGAACTTTGAGTAATCAATTTAACATTTGCCATGCAACTGTTTTGAAGAGACAGTAAGCGATTTTTTTTATTATTTCCTTTGTTTGGTAGTTGTAAGCAATTCAATGATCACTGTCTAGAAATGTATGTAACTTTACTCTTTATTATTTACATCATTCCACGTGTCTCCTAGCACAAACCAGTACGTTGCAGTATGACATTTTACTCAGATATCAGGCGAAAATTGGAAGAAAAATACAATTTTAAACATAACATAACATCACGCCTATATTCCCAGAAAGGGTAGGCAGATTCCGCCAGTTATGTTTTTAAGTCCCAGTGTAATAGGGGGGAGCCTATTGCCATGAACCGGGCGCGAATTCAGACTCCGTGCTACTGAGAATTACCTAATGGAAAAACCCAGTAACACATTTCTCGACCCGGGACGCATACCTAGGACCTCGTGCTCAGCAGTCGCGCTTAGAAACCACTAGACCAAAGAGCTAATTTTATTTGTTTAAAAAGCGAAATTCAAATCAACTCTTCTTATGTAATAATGTTAATATTCATAGAATATATTAGTATGTAATGACTTTGTGAAATTACAATTATATAAACATGTACCTAGGTAAGACAGAGACGAAGCCAATGAATATTTTATTTTATTCGTATTGAGAAATAGATTAAGTCAAATTGCGTTACCAATGACAATTTGCAAATATTTCATGTTCTTTTTGTATTTTCGACAGCGAAGAAACAGTATTCTAATAAACGTCGTAACAACTCCCACAGACTGAGGTAACGAGTTTCTCCGACCATTGTTTTACCTCGGAGTCTATTAAATAAGTCTATATAAAATAATACCACATTCGTTTATATTAAAATGCAAATGAAAATGTAGCCGAAATCCCAACGGATAAACTTACAAATTATGAAACCATCTGTAACTCCAGTGTAACAACAGTATTCATAGTACTTATCATAAAAATATATGATATTAGTAATGTTTCTTCATTTACTTCTCTTTAAGCTATGCAATTTGTTTTTTACTACAATCGTATTGTACTCAGTTAGGCAGCCAGTGAACTCATGCGAACTAAATTGAAAACAATTTACCCTACGTGAGTTTACAGGCGAGCCTTATCAAGAGGAAAACGTGACGGAAAATTCAAATGCAATCCGAAAAATGAGATCTTGTCCATTTTTTTTGTGGGTGGCGAAATTGACTACTTTATCCTAATTCTCTCACATATTCTACTGAGTTTACCCGTTGACAGTGTGAAATGTTTTCAATTAATTAATATTACTGGATAAATTATGTAAATTGCATAGTATAGGTAAGTCCAGACGCGTGGACTCTGGCTTAAAGAAATGAGCTAAGCCGAGTATAGCTAGGTACTCGGCCGATTATTCCATAGATGAAGTCAGACAGTAGATGATGGCGACATAATATCTAAGTAAAGTTGAATTGTGTGTTACAGCAAAAAACTGCTCTCAAAACTGCTGTTACCCTACTTTATCATTACTTGCTTACCTAACTTATCTTTTATTTTATCAACCAGTCAATCAATGTTTTCAGTCCACATTGAAGTAACTCTCTTGAATCGCTAATCGTGTGTCTTTTGAAACGTTTCTATCTTGGTATAGCGTGTTGCGGACCGCAGAGTTTTCATTTTCGCAAAACTGCTCCTGGTTGAAGCGTGAAGGAGATTATATTGCGTTCAGTACCGACTGTTTCAAACAGCCACAAACCTTCAAATTTAATCATGCAACAGAAACAGAAGCCTAAGTAAAGCTAATACTTACCTCCTATCTCGAGGAAGTTGATCGTCCTTAAAAACAAGTTTTAGCACAACAGTTCAGTCCTATTGAAGGACCGAGTTGAATGAACTTACGACATCCTATGCTCATCGGGTTGGCAAATTACATGTATACCTTAAAACGTTCTAATTCTCAAAAGCAATGGTAAAGAAAACATTGAACTCAACAAAATTAGGATTCTCGTACGAAGAAGTACGTAGCGTTAAATAAGTACACAATTTCTTTTTGATATCAACGATGCAGAGAATTAGAATTTAAGTAGATATTCTCTAAATGAAGTTATAACTTCACAAAGACATTCGGGATTGCCATGATCTAAGTTTCTATTACATTATTCTAGTTTCTGTAAGCGAAGCAAAGCAGGAAATAAAACTTTTTAAACACTTATGTACCATGATTCTGGGAAACGGGCGTTACTTTATGTATGTAAGAAAAATGGTATATTAAATTGGACTATACAAATTATACTGGTAATAGAATCGTTCATTATATTATATTAACTATTCGCTATATTCGTATAGACTGCCTATCATTTAAAACAATTATAAAGTTTGACTTACTGTTTCCGACCTCATTAATAATTTTTGTCAAAAAGAAAAAGGCAGCCTGCCACACAAGGTTTTATGTACCCAGATACCAAGCAATTTTTATAGAACTTTAATAGATAATGAACTTCGTCGTCCTTTGAGGCATGAAAAACTTAGTTCTTTTGCTAAAAGCAATATTGGTTTCCAACGAGTTTTGAGACTTTAGTATACTAGCAATTTCCTAGCAAGTCAGACCAATAACCTGTATAGAATCTAGATTGAATTCACTCCAGCTAATCACTACTGTTCATACGGGAAAATAAAAATGTGCGGTTACTTTATTTAGCAGCATAATACTAATTGAAATTGAGCACTAATATGATTGAAATTATTAATTTAATTTTTTTTTATCAATTGCTGAAAGCGTACTTTATTTGAAAAAAAAACTCGCAAAACCTAAAAACACGGTCATAAGATAGCGCAAAGTGCCCAAGTTAGGCCTAAAATGATAAAGATTACCCAAAACAAAAAAAAATCAAAGAACATTAAATTCTTTTACTCGAGCTCGTATAAAGCGAAGGGTGTATAGCTCTTCATATAAATCTAGCGATTGAAAGAGGCCCTTAGATATTAACGACAGAAGGTTTATTGACATCCCTCTAGAGATTAAGATGTGAAACAAATACAGAACTGGCCTTGCTTTCAATACCTCCTGTATTCCCTTGACGACTGACGGAATATAGTTATATCAATATCATAGTCGTATTAGACTGTATTGTTATTTTTGATTCATACGATTATATTGCTGGTTATCAAGATTCATATAAAGATTTTGGCCGAATTATATTATTGTTCATCATCATTGTTCAATTTCATTTACATTCCGTCGCAGCAAACAATTATTTGATCGAAAATTCTAGTGAAGCAGAAAACAATTTGGTACATTACACTGAGCGTCCATAAAATTCGCAAACTCATGTTTTTAAAGCAGGTTACTTAAGATAGGTACTGATGGGTACACCGTGCACTATTATTTCAACGGATGACGTCAACTCGTACTCGATTATAGGATTCGAGAACTCGGAACGAATAATATTTGTGGGCCACACAAATATTATTTCTCGTGTCGTGTTGTTATTCTAGGATAACAAATTTTCTACTGTAGGTACATATCTAATTGTGCATTTTACATTAAACTATATATATTACATTTTCTTATACTAACAACATGCTAATAAAATATACATCTTGTTATATACAAATAAAACGTCTAAAAATTATGGATCGAAGTATTCCTCCTCATCGCTGTCGATTACTACTATTTATAGTATTGTGTTGTTGCATTATTTCCCATCGATAACACCAACGTTGTATTCATTTATTATTTTCAGGTCAAAAAGAACAGTATTTTTAAAGACACTACACTATAGAGACACAAGAAAATCCACTAATAATTTTGTTAACATTAGGTTGTTTTCTACGTTTTATGTTACATGTTTAGAGCCAAACTTAACTACACCGCCGGTGCTGGTCTTTATGCTGTTACGTAAGCATTTTATTTTTACGTTGTCCTTACTGACACTTACCTATAGGAAATAGAAGAGATAGTATGATTATATAGGATATTTACTGGCATATAAAAATAATATGTATATTGTACAACCTGCAACTCTTCGACAGCATTTTAAAGGCCGTATTCTATACACAAGTAATTTCCGAATCGTTTTTATTAGACGAGTCGACAATTATGCATTTCTAACTAGAGTATAATTTAAATTATAAAAGTAAATGAGCAGATATTTACGATCAACGTAAGTAAACTTTTATCTTTAACTTTTTGCTTAAGACTCATGAATTATCATCTTCATATGTCTTCTTGCACTCCTATTATCTACAACCTTCATCGTCTTTCGTCTACTACATATTTTCTATCAATACCAGCCTTCCATTTAATCTATTTCTGTCTAATACTAATTTGTATACGACGATTTTATTTTTAGCACAAGCTTTATTAAATTACCTTCTCCACATGGATACGAGACATAATATAATTAAGGGAATAGCGCCGTGGAATGACTTGTCGTTTACAAATAGAAAGGGCCGGCCTTATCTGGGCACAGTTTAGGACGCACGTCTTTTCTTTTGTGCCGTGTGGCTGAGCTGAAGTTAAAAGCAATCGCAAAGTTTTAATTACTTCACGAATTTACATTATGTAGGCGTTTTGATTTTGAGATGTGAATAGGTTGGGGAATTAAAGCCTTAGTGGAATCCACAAATGTTTATCTAACCTCGCTATCTCTTTGAGTGAGATTTACTTTAAAATTGTATTATATTTATAGGTTTTTTTGGAGGTTTAATGTTAATTCTTGTTAGGGCTTAATCGAGTTAAGCTTAATCGTCAACTAAGTATATTTTTGACACGGTGGCTCAGTGATTTAGAGCATCGCCACGGTACGGCGAAGGTCGCGGGTTGAAATGCCGCTCGTGTCCATCATTTTTCAAATATCAATTTAGATTCAAGCTTAGCATGGGCAACATGCAAAAATAACACCAAAAGTCATGTATATTTTTTTAATTTCTATTATAATAGCGTTTACGTTATGTAATGAAATATTAAAGTTATTTTTGAAGCTTAATCTTTGTGTTCGGTTTTTCTTTCTATAAAACTAGTTTGCTTTACGGCCCAAGAAAAGTAAATGTACATTCAGTTTATAATAATGAATTATGTTTTAAGTTAACTTAGAATACTTAGAACTTTGACCATTACAATTTCAGTTCCCTAACGTAGATAATTGTGAGATCTATCGTATTACATAATTAGCTCGTAATTACATTTCTTAGTCCCCGTTTGAGAGTTCAGAGAGTTATAGTTCTGAAGTCTCAAAAACTTGGCGCTAGGACGGCTTCTTAGCAATGTCCGAAACTCAACAAAGATAAATCCTTAATTTACTCCGTGGAACACTTAAATTGTTTGCTTACTTAAGAGCTGCTACTAAACTATAGCGGAAAACTATAAATTCATTAGCGAACGTCCTTAGAAATCACGACGCGCAAATATTCGTTAAGAATGTTCAACTTGTTCCGGATGAAAGTGTAAATTACCATAAATTGTACAGACGCAGAACTTCTAGAGCTGGCATTAAGCCATGACTGGATGCATAGAATGTGGACAAGATGCTATAAGACAAGAATATATAAGCCGTGTTCATTGGAGTTCCTCTTTGAAAACTTCGGGAGGAATGCGGGATCCTGCCGCAAACTTTCTGCACCATTGAAGATTTTACGAGATTAAAAGTTAACCACTTATCTGTAATGTGTATGATTATTTCATGGGAATCCCGTTGATACTGTCGAAATGCGAGAAATAAAAGACAATCTCTACCAATAACAAAGCCGTTGAAAATAATTGTTTAACCCACTTTCGTGACAGTGAAACGAAAACTTCGTCTGAATTGCATGTGGAAATCCTTCGCCTTAGTCTACCATGGGAATCGGATCTGACTTTACATATTTATTGAATTCTGATTACGCGCCATAAACCAATTACCGTCTAGCAGCTTACCTCAACTAGAAAGAATCCTAATAACAAATGGCAAGTCTGTTAAGATTTGTATTGTATATAAATTAATATTTATTCGAGCAGGTCAATGCCCTAAATTGAGACTGTTTTCTTTTATCAAGATTATGGTCTAATACAAAACAATATTAATTAATGTAGGTATAAATATTTAAATCGAACTTGTCTGAAAATAGAATTTCTACCACAGTTGCTTTCTAGTGTAGGTTTTTATTATAGCACGTAAATGTATATTTAATTTGCTCTAAATGTGGCATAGTCTATACGAAACTGTTATTACCTATGCCAAAAAATGAAATAAACTCTGTTTGTATGTACCTCACGGACAGAGTCGCAGGCTTAAAAAAAATCCTTCCTATTATTATAAAACACAAAATTATACTTATTATCACTACTTACTATCATCATCATCAGCCAGAAGACGTCCACTGTTGAACAAAGGCCTCCTCCTGAATTAACGATAAATTGCCATTTGCGTCCACTGGTTGCTACTCACTTAAGTGCCTCGGAATACGACGTAACTTCTTGCTATTCAGTCTAATGCCAAAATCAATAGATAGCAATTAACCCTTTTTTGTCTACCCAACCCAAAATTAGTCATAGCCTGAATTGGTTTTCACATCCGAATGACCTGATATCCTCCCAATAATTAAATCGTTAACCCAATTTTGAAACAAGCTAATTGAAGTTGGAAATTGTGAGCTTTGTGTTAATATCTGACGCTGAAAAAAATACCTACCCACCTACTCTGCGAATATGACCGATATTTAACTTTACGGTGAGGGAATATGATTTAGTTTTATAAATTAACACGTCAATAAAACACCACGTGTGAAAAAGTTTCGGTCACAAAGAGAAATGCCAAATAGATTTTTGGGTAAATTGATTTTATCAAACTAGAACACGGATTGAAATTTTACGCATGGTTTTATGGCATTGTTTTATCGGTCTAACTCGTTCTTTGCCATTTTCCAAGAATTTTGGTATTTTTTTACGTGAATTGTTTAAAATTTTCCATCCAAGGATGAAGAGTTTTCTATTATATAGAAGTTTAGCGAGTTTGTGGCATTCGACCTAAAAGAGTAGATTCAAATCTGGCATTGGTCGTAGAACTTAGACCTTTTACTAGTAATTTTAATTGTGGATAAGTGTGGTTAAAACCTTGAATACACTCACTAAAATAAATCTGTCTCACAAGAGAAGTAAAAAGTTTTTGCTATTATTTTTAACAAAGTACCAATTTGAGTCTCTCTAGCGATCCATTAATCTGACACACTGAAGAAGCAATAGGAGTCTTAAATATTTCGAGCCTCAGAAATAGCCCTTCTGGGAAATTATAGGTCAACATTTCACTTTTATAGTCACATTTTTAAGTGTAAAGTGATATTTATATAAAATATAGACGGGTGAAGACGTGTCCTATTAATATAATGAAATATAATGATGGCAAACAATTTTTTTAATGGTGACTTACTCTGTTTAGACAACTTACGCGCGTTTGTCATTTAGCACCGTATATATCTTTGTACGATTAAGTGCAAAGAAGGGAACTGGTTTGTAGTAGCTTAATAATTTGGCAATGCTTTTAGTTCTTTCAGAGCCAAATTTTGACCTAATTCCAAAGCAAACAAACCCGAATAAAACAACCTTAAAAAATGAATGTTTCAGTTAGACATAAAATATGGCTCGACTCCGCTTCTGATCTGGCTTTATTCCAACACAAACAATGTATACACTTATCCACATGGTAACCTAGTTACCTATAATGTTTTGACACACTTAGGGCCCGATTCATATTTACTCGTAACATGCTAAGAGATTCGGAGCATGTCGTTACCAAATTGTCTTTAACTTTGTGCCATAAATATGTCATATTCTTTGTGTCCTTTGCGCTGATGTCAAACAAAAAGTAGAAGCTCCTTATACCTAGAATTAACTACATTGAAAAAATACATGTTTTGAAAAATCAAATGCCAAATTGTAATAGGTGTCCAATAAATTTGCATTACATTTGCCATAAATTAATTTAAGTAAATCTTATTTAAATAACAAAAAACAACATCAGAGACAGAGAAATCCCTCAATCTTGTTAAGTTTGAGGTATTTACTTCACTAAGAAATTAATCTCAGAATTCAGCGGCTTGATCAAGAAAGTAGATAGGCACCGCTCTGCTTTAATGTGGTTTACGGGTGTCCCAATTGTCCCGTGTAATTGCTTCAAACGGCGGTCTAACGAAAAGAGGAAAATTCCGTCTGACCTTGCGTGTCCTTTTCCGCATTACCTTTCGTCTTTCTCCGTATTTCTATTGTTTGCGACCAGTATTTACACCTATTATGAGACTTTATTAAATTAATTAAGTATCGGAGTATTGATTAATATAACAAAAGAAAACTTAGTCTCTTTAGAATAATAAAATGTTTTGTTACATTATACTGGCCAAGGAAGAAACAAACTCTATAGAGACTTTTAAGTTCGTATATAATTATGTCATATAGATGCTGTGATTACTACTTTAGTTACTTTATTGCACGTTGCATAGCAACCTTGCAATTTCATCTGAAACTATAATTGACTAAATGTAAATTAGGCGTATAGCGTGTATTAGAGAATCCGACGCAACATCTATTATTTAATCGTAGCAACTGCAAGGATAATACTGCTCCCGATTTATTACGCTTGGTTTAAAGCTTTTATCGTTGAATAATCGCTGCCAAACGTAACTGATACTGGTTCAATATAAATCAAATATTATATTTTATATCTATGTACTGTATAACCATTTACCAAATTATGTGGGAGCTAAACTTTGGAAGGGTATGTGAACTAAATAAAACTGTGAAAATAAACAACAACATTTTTATTGAAAAATGAAGGTCTTACACTAAAATTACATAATTATTGATATCTTCCAATGAAAAACTAGAGTATTCACAAAATAATGTGCGTATTGTCTTTAACATTATGAAAACGGTACCAAAATAAAATATGGTAAGAGCACATGTTAGATTGACTTATGAATATATTGCTTGTTAGCAAAGCACTATATTATAATGTGGGTGTGAGAATATTACATATTTTATTCTACTATTAATCGACCTTATCAGAAATGAGGTTTTGTGAATGACCCTGAACGTTTAGAAGTTAATTTAGAGAATCAAAGAATATTGCTTTTTTCGTTCATTACATTTTTGTACATAACAGTTATCTAATTAGTATTTTTTGCAAAATCCACACAATATTATCTCCATTTATAGGAAAAGAGGAAACATTTAATAATTGAGTTAGGTACTTAAGGCCAGGTGAGATGCAAATGTTCACGTTTTTGAGGGGGTGAAGCAGGGGTACATAGCCCCGCCCACTGCGGGGGGACCGGCGAATATGTCAAACACAATTTACAGTATTTTGAATTGAAGAATTTAAAATTATCACTTAAGAACACAGATGTGACAAAATAATGACTACATTTTGCCTATTTTACTTCCTCTCAGTGAAACTAAATTATTTTGATTTTTTGAGGCATTTTGTATGAGTTGGGTAAAGTCTACCCAAATAAACAAGTAAAACATAGCGAAATATTCAATTCAAAAATACCCATTCGTGTATTCTTGACTGAATATTTTGCCTTGTTTCGATTTTCAAGCAAATCGTTCATTCGTCATTATGGTTTTACATAATGTCCGTTACCAAAATGTTAAAATTTACCATTAAGAGTCTTGGTTTTCATTCGACGTCAATCAAAATCCTCATTTACCTCTAGAAAACTATAAGCCATTAAACAATAAACAACATTGAAATAATGTAAGCACCAAGTATTAAGGCAGCAATGATAGCCGAGTGGTATGATCTCAGACTGCCAAGTCAAATGTCGCAAGTTCAAACCGAATGTCTTTTCAAATTCATGTGCGTACTATAAATTAGTTTTCAGTTGCTAAAAATGTTGAAGGATACCATCGTAAGGAAATTGGTACACCTAAGAGCCGGTGTGTAAAGCCATGTCAGAGGCCTACAGGCGACTGTCTCCAGGTTGTTCATCAACCGTACGATAATTATTCTTCTCCCTCACACTTCTCATTCTTTACCCTATTTTTATACTTACGCATAGTTAGGCTTTTTGACTACTTTAAACAACAAAACTAAATTACGAACTATAAATTACGAACTATTTGGATTTCCGTATACCACACCCGTCAGAAGTTTCGACAAAACGCTGATTGTCACTGAAGCCTACGCCTTGAATACGCGCAACAGCAATGTGCTCGGGATGCTCTTTTCGGTAGCGGAGTAACTTGAGCTCTCTCTCCATGAAGATGGAAAGACGCTACAAGTTACGGAGTAATTGAGGATGCGGTGGAAAGGCTGCGGAGTTCCGCCAACGAAAAGGGAAGATCTTCCAACCAGGCGGTGGTGTGCCTGGTGGGCCGCGGCGCCCCGCTTCTCAACTCGGGGCGGCTGTTTATATAGCTATGCGATTACTTCGCTAGCGCGATGCAGGATTCGCAACGTCACTCCTCCTTCGACGTGTAGGTGTCGCTACAAGGATATGGCAAAGTACAGGAAGGATTTGATCCGGAACAGGGAGTATCATTGCGGATTGCGACATACTTATCACGATTAAAAGAGTTAGGTCTGCATTTTTATTTGGTTTTGGCTGATGCTTTTTGCACCAACATTCTTTTTAAATCGGCAGTCAGCCACGGCGCTGGTAAATATTTCATTTTCACAGATCGAATGGGAACATGCACCTATTCTGCATGTCCTATATTGTGCACCTAATGTCCACCAGTACATGTCATATAAATGAACAATATTTTCTTTAAAAATAGACACTCTGACGTCTATCGAATCGCAGCAATAACTATGTGTATGTCTATGTTGGCAGCATCCTCTCGAAGGTTCTCGAAGTACATACAACCGAAGCTGTGCTGCAAGAGGATTTTAGGCTTTGTCTTACGAGGGTGGATTTTTTACGATAGGAAAATAAGGTCATAATAAGAGAAAACGTCCGCTATACATTGACCATGCTTAGCGACGTGTTGTTGAGAAGAGACGAATATGAGATCGAGTAGAGAAAGAATACAGTTAGGAAATGAAGAGTAGCATTTAAATAATAATAATAATAATAAAACCCTTCTGGGCACATCGTTACCTCAACATGAGAATAACGTAACACCGGAGGGGACAGTAGTATAGCTTTACCAACCCTCGTGATAGAAATAAAAAATATATCACAAGGACTTGTACTAAAAGCACACAAACCGCAGGGCAGCTTGTGGCGAGCTGTTTGTGAGTGGCGACACAACGTGCCTGATACCCCAGAGAGTCGGTCAGGGACTCATCCCCGGTTTGCCCGATATGGGTAGCTGGAGTGGAAACCGAAGAGCGCCCGCAGGACTCTCAGCTCTTTCTTGCCTTAGTTGGCTGGTCAGAGAGGGGTCGCCAGAGCTATATGCTCGGGGGTGGAAGTGTCTAATGGCGTAATAGCGGGGAAACCCGCTCCGAGTCTTCGAGACGCGCGATGGTGAAACCGGGGCCGCACCGCTCTACACCCCTAGCCACTCGCATCGGTGTTGCTCCCTGTTGCCTATAGTGGCGACTGTTTAGGGGGCCCATCTAGTGAGTGGCGAGTCACCGTTTGCTAATATACTGCATATTATATGGTTAAAGGCAGACGCCGTTGTTATTCAGAATAAACTAAAAATAACCATTCCACGAAACATCCCAACACAATAGACCAAATCATTTTAGTATCCATTTTTCTCAATAGTCCTGCACCTTTTGGGGACTTTTCATGGCTGTTCTGTTATAGAGCAGTTGTGTGGTGTCCCTAGCTGGTGTCCCATCCCCTTTTAGATTAAAGTTCTCAACGGGCCTCTGCGTGTTGGACCTGTGTCCCCACGTAAGCCTTTTAAAAGTCCGGGTATCTTCCACATGGTTGATAGCCCGAGTAAATAAAATGAGATACAAATAATAATAATAATAAATTTATTTGAAAGAATATGGTACAATTAAGGTGTTACATAAATATAAAGGAAGAAGAGATAAATTACAGGATTGCAATGTGGATTGGAATGACGAATTTCGTGAGTCCTGTTTGAGGAGACAGGTGTTGAAGTCCCTCATAATAATATAGTGACCGTAAAACGGAATAACGTACGAGTAAGTAGGAAGGTTTTCAAAAGGAAGGAGGAAATATAATCGATACGCAAGGAAGATATGTAGACTATAATAGGCACCAAGCAGAACCTTTGAAAGATGACAAACCTATTTCTTTAAACAGATGTTCGCCTGCATTCGACGGTGGTGGCTGTGGGGACATACTAACTATTGAAAAAGGAATATTAGCACGTAAATATATGGCAACACCACCACCACCGCCGCCGCCAGTGCGATCATTTCTGATGAATTGATATTCAGGTAAAGAATAAGAAGTAGACGGGAGATACGGTTTTAGCCATGGCTCAGCAACGAGTATTGCGTCGATATCTTGTAGTACAGATTTGCTAGGATATCATGAAAATCAGCCGACATACTTTGGGCATTAATATGGACTACATTAAGATATTTCGGAACATCAGAAAATCCAGACTCGTGTAATTCAACAAGAGATGGAATACTGGAAAAGCTTTCGTTGATGCTACATGCTGATACAAAACTATCGCTGTCACTAGTCGCATCACAATCAACCATTCACAAAAAAAGGAAATGTAATAATAATAAGTATAAATATATATTATACAAATAAAATATACCTAATGTTAAAATCGAAAATTAATAAAACAAATAGTCCACCCGCCAGTTGTGTGTAAAAAATAATGAAAGAAGTACTGAATAACAATTAAGTATTTTTTAGCTATCTTAATGCTGCTCTTCTATTTAGTCTCGTAAATTGACGTCAGCTCACTATTGGCCTGAAGATGCTTATAGATCTGAGTACTGACATAACAGTGTAAATTGTAGCACTACTGAATCACTACAGCACTGATGGACCTGTGCGGACGCGGAACTGTGACATTACTGATATGTGTGAATCGGCTTTTAAACCTTGACTATTTTAATAACACTTAGGCAAGGAATAATTATTTTAAATGCTTTTTCGAAATTTTCGAGACAGCTAAAATGTCGATGTTTTTTTTTTCTATCTCAAAATATAAGATAAACTGTCTCAATTATTTCGATTTAAGTAAATAGGTATTTTACTTTAGGTCACATCTGCAGCTTACTCTATGACACATACAAAAATCAAAACGAAATTACGAAGTAGTTTTTATACTTATGCACACCATATTTATTTTGTTATTTTGAGGAATATGTATATTTAGTATATTTAAAATGTGGTTTAATTGAAAAATTATTCATTATTAATAATGTTTCAAAATTATTTTTAAAAATAACGCATGTATACCCACCCGTCCGAAGTGTCCTCTGGACACTGAATGACATTGACGTATGCGCCCCGAGTATGCGCAACAGGCCCAGCGGGGGTGCTTCACGCGGGATGGTAGTGAAGATTTCGATTTTTCGAGGTTTTAGTAATGAGGGAATCATTTTATCAAGTCAAACTCAGCGAATTTGCCTAGAAATATTTAGTGTCTTTAGTTGAGTGCAAAAATTTAATGTAAAATCGCAGTAATTTAGTCGTCAGATTGAAAAATCATTACAAAAAGAGGTAACTTTGGGTTTTTTTTCTATCGAGTAAAGTTCATCGGATCGTGTAACTGCCAGCGACTTTCACTAGACCATATCCTTAACTAGTACATATATTTTTTTCAGAACTTAAAACACTACTTTCGCTGTCTCAGATGCATATAAAAAACTCAAAATTGCGGCATTTGAGGGACTACCTAGCCTTAAGATAATCCATGCAAAAATAAAGAAGTTTCACTATTATAATATTTGCGAGAGTTTCCATAATAACTACTACAATTCTCGGATCGTACTCACGTTACTTAATTGATAATTATCATTGGGCTTGCGACAACTCCGCGTCTCAATTGATAAATAAGGGCTTTGTTTGAGTTCGAAACTCGTCGGAAATTCCCAAATAAACATGAAAATTTATTTGGGGATTTCCGAATTTCATCAAATGACATAAGTACAACCGGAGTAGGGGTAGTAATAAAAACAGCATTATAAAAAGTCATACATATTTTAATACGTCCCGTTTTATAAATGATCAAAGTATAAACTAAACAATATGCATGCACTGTAGGGATTTAAAGAGATTTGTTAACAGTTACGAAATATTAACTTCGATGTATCGTTTACAGCGCTAAGTTGGGTTTTATTATCGAATAAAGGTGACAAAAAGTTCTTATAATTTATTATCATGACTATATCAAAGTTTATTATAAAAACTAGCTTTTTCGCGTTACTACGCAATTTAAAACTATCAATTCATTTCAATGTCCATAAAACGATCAATATCAGTTGAGTATTTTAATGTTTTGTTCAAAGAAAATAATGATGGCGAAAACATATTATTAAAAACTACTATTAGCCATACTACGGTATACAAGGAAATCTACATAAAGAATTGTTCAAAAGGTTCGATAATTATTTAAAAAATCAGCCCCATTTATTGTTCTTTTCTTTTTAAACATAAATCCAAATGAAGGACCATAGCATGAATGATAAAAACCTTCTCATTGAAACTATAACTTAAATAAGCTACTTTGATTGGTGAGTACTTACATACTATAGAGTTGACTCCAATGTCTTTTTTCTTACCTGGCAAAGTTCAAGGACTCCAAAGCACCAGAAATAGAACGTCAATAAATTGATATCGATCTCAATTGGTATTAATAAAAAAGGAACGACTTAGGATCTTGATTAGTAGTTCTCACGCTTGCAAGGGTGAGGGTATGAATGGTATCGTACTATTATCGAAATGATATAGGTACTACTTCTATGTCGATATTATATGAGACTTGGAAGGTTATTTTGAACCATAGTAATTTTTTTTAGATAACAAGTATGGACAATTTTAAAGAAAAACATTTTCTTTGTTTCATCGAAAAACAAAATGTCAAAGAAGCAAGCAGTTAAATAAGAACGCAAGTGCGAAGTTGTAAAAATAATTTAAATGTTTGGTTTCACAGTTCATAATTGCCCTTAACTCGCCTATATCTTCATAAATCACACTTTTTATTTCACCCACACATTTGTGTGTAATTTAAATAGATTACAGCTAATGGAATTCTTGTAGAAAACTATCCTAATATATTAAACTGATTCTATAATTTGTCGTCACATATGTGAAAGTGTCTATCGTCGGGTTCACCCCTCGGGTTCATCCGCACTGCATTGCCGTTCGTTATCAGTTCTGTAGCATTCGAATGATCTGTCAACAAAGAGAAAAATCGATTAGCATTGTTATAAAACACAAGCAACTACTTTGTTGGTCAAGTGGTCGGTCAGCGCGACTGCTGTCAGGCAGTGTCATTAGGTTTTTCGTACGGAAATTCTCAGTAGCAGCACGGAGTCTGGATTTGTGCCCGGTTAATGACAATAGGCTCGCCCCCTATTAGATTGGAACCTATGTATATCATAACTGGTGAAATGTGGGAACTCCCACAATTCGCATATTATAGACCGCTGCCCTTCGCGTATTCCCGAAGGGTTAAGGCATGTTGTTATGTAGGTAGTGTTAAAACACAAACAATATTCATCTCATCCATTTAGCCAACAAAGCCTCTGTTACTAAATAAACCTAGTTAGTGAAGTAATTATAAAACCAGTAAGTATCGATTTCTTGTATGCCCTGTGTTTGGCTGATGTTGTTAGCTCAGAAATGATTCATTAATGCTTCAGAAATTGAGAACCGAAATTAAACAAGCATTGTTTTCATAAGGTCAAATATTTTGTATTAATAATATTAAAGGTAAAAAGCTTTCGGCGGTTTAAAAACTCCTTGGAATATTTAATAACATTTATTAACGTATTACTTAAAACTAAATATCTTTATAATATGTAAATTTCTTATTTTTTCAGGGCAGATAACAAGTATTGAATGATGAATCACGGACAATAAATGTAAAAGACAACGTAATCTTATAATGTTATGAGACGATTTTTTTTTTGTTTGAAAAAAACGTCGCCCCACACTAAGAATTTCTCCTGTATCGTAGGTGCGTTTCACAAACATGAAATATTCACATACACTAACACCCAGACTCGGGACAAATATCTGTGGTTCGCACAAAGTTTTGCCCCGTGCGGGAATCGAACCCGCAACCCTTAGCGCAGCAGTCCAATCGCTTAGCCACTGCGCTAATCAGGTCGTCAAATTAAATTGTCTATGAGATAAGAATACAAGACTTATTCAGGTAGACTCTCTTTTTTAGTAGACTTATTCTTAGGCACAACGTAAAACTGTAATGATATAGTCTTCGCATGATTTATATTTTTATAATTAAATCAATATTGAATAAAAGTCGGCATTATTTTGAGTAGTTTTTATTTTACAGACATAGAAATCAACATTAAGTTTGCTCATAGTTCTTTTACACACACCATATGTGATTTTTTGAGATGTCTTATAGGTATTTACATTTTCTTAACAAAAACAAAAATGCTATGTATTCAATTGCGTCTCGTCTGCGTCTCGTCTGTTAGACACTTTACACTACCAAAAAGTTGGACACAGATTTTGTGGCCGTCACTGTTTTCACAGAAATTCCTTAATTAAAATGAGTTTAAACTTTGTACAGCGAACAAACAATGAAATTAATTAATTGATTGAAGCATATGGAAGTAGCTTTGTTGTGTTTATTAGTACACACACACTCCGTTTCATACCAAACTTTTATGGTGCTTGAAATTACTAAAGTTTTTATGGATAGGTATGAGGTCAATCACCTCATGATAAAGGTCATGAAAGAGTGTCAGGTCTCTGAAGGCTACGTTCGGAATATAGACGAGGGAAAGAAAATGACATAAGACTGGAAACAGGGCGATGAGGATGTAATCACCTCGATTAAAAATTAATGATATGATCACACCACGCTTTGAAAATGGAGGGCTCATTCTTTTGGTGTAGTATCTAAGTAGTAGTAGGTATCTGACAGAATGCAAGCAACTTTAAAGTAGTGTAACGAATAAATGAGATTTGAACAAAATGTCGTGACGTCAATCATGATACTCACTTCCTTACATAATGTCCATACGGACCTAACACATGCTTACTACCTACGGTATGTACCCACGCCAGTCAATATGTAAAAACACCTAAATGAGCTGCTCAGATCTTTATGGGGGTTTTATTCCTTTGATATTTGAATTCCGATTACGACGATAGTAAAAAAAGGCTTTGAGTTTAACGGCCTCGTGTAGACGCTATTACGATAGGTTGAAGAAGGTTGAGAAAAAGAGGTTGTAGGCGTTTGGGGATCGCCGAGATATTAGCTGGAAATTATAGTTTTAGATACCTATACTTGCTGTTACTTAGAGTTTTTTATAGTTTGTGTATGGTAATATTTAGACTACATTTTCTAATTTTGTCAATAGAAGAATAAAAATCAAACATATATTGAATTTTCATGTGATAGGGGTAATAGTCAAGTAATATTTGCACCTTTCTTATAAATACGTAATGGTATTGTCTAATACTTAACTCTTGCGTACAACGAGTCCATTATCTTTGGCTAAATGAAGACCACTTATTCTTGTGGTATCGATAAGGTTGCTGACAGTATTTTATTTTAAATAATAACGAAGCAGCCATTTATTTACGTTGCGGGCGTATTGTAAGAACCTCCTACGCGCAAATTGTAATATAAAACCCGATCATTCGTGAAAGCGCTATAAATATCAATTTCAGTATTCAGGCTGTGAATTATTTTTACTAATAATTACTCTGGAGTGGGTTGATTTCAACAGATACTAAATAAAATATACTAGACTGTTAATCATGGCTTTGTATAAAAGTGTGGAGCGCGGGAGTGCGGTTTCAGCTCGATTGAATCCATTTATAACGGCTACGAGCTTTTATATAAACAGTCATTCATCAACAGGTTTATTTTATGAGGTTCGCTCGAGCTCATCTATAAATATTTGTAAGTATCGTGTAGTTTCGTAGGATGTTTCAATTAGTCTAAAAGCGTAAAGCATACTTTAAAGGTATCATGCAGGCTTTACCGCCCCAACTGAACATATGTACCTCATACCCTACCTATAGTCGTATTTTTATATGTTTCGATGATTTAAAAATGCTACCATCCAACATGAACCATCTTAAGCGATGCTTTCATATTTGAATTAATTAATCCAACATATTTAACTTACACATATTACACCACAATAGACATAACTTTCTTGGAGTTATAACTCATTATATAAAATAAGGAACAGGAATAACACCTATTCAGTGAACGAAATAGACCAAGTGATATATCATACATCTTCAGATTCACCATTAATCTCAATTTATTATAACAAAGAGTGAAACGCGATGATGACTTTTTGATGGCAGCTAATGTAAAAGAAAAGGAGTTTATCTAAGCTAACTTGATCTTGGCAATATGCCAGGAAAAAGTTACGAAAAAGCATCAACCATAAAAATAAGTAAACGTACTTTCCTTATTACTTCTAGGCAGAAGAAAAAAGGAAACTTAAAAAAGGATTTACAAACACATTTCTAGTTTAACATTATTATATACCTACCTGTGATTATTGATATTCATATTGATAACAATGCATCATAAGTTGATGCTGAATCGAAAATAATATATTTCCTCCTTGCACAAATCTCATTTCCTTTTCATATTGCATTTGACAGATCGTCACAAGCTGTTGTCAGCTAGGACATCAGTTCACGGTGAATAAAGGAGAAAACTATCCTCATTTGTTTGTGTGCCAACTGCCAATATGTTTGGCAAAGTGCTCGTTAAGATAACTAGCATTTGTCTGAACGAGGTCAATTAGTAGAATGCCACAATAACTGTCGCAAATATACTTGTAGTTTCGCATAATAGAATATTAAATAGAGTTAAGTTTGTGTAAACGTGGAATGTTACGTGTGTACATGTTCTGCGAATAGCAATTATTTGTTTATTGAAGCAATAGTAAGGTAGGCACGTATTTGAATGTCGATATTCATAGTTCTACTATTTTACCTTTGAAGAATATTGAACTAAGTGACTATCTTTTGAATTAAGGAGGATAATACTGATATTAAAGTAAAGTATTGAATATCATTAGGGTATGTAAAAAAACATTACACGCTAAATCGCTTCCTTAATCACCTCGTGTGTGGGAAAATCATAAACAGTATTATTACTATTTTACCTAACTCTGAAATCGGTTCGGGTGAATCTACAATTCAGGGGCGTTTATCGTCTAGGATTTAAGGTTTGTGTAAGCCTTAAGAAAACCCTGAAACCATTAATGATCTCTTTGTATAAAACGATTATTTTCATCCCTCAGTTCAATTCTATGCAACAAATATAAATCAATCCTTATCTTTACTGGCTGATGTTGATGTCACAGACCTATCTGTCCCTGTGGATCCGTTCCTATTACTAAAACGTTGACACTAAAATGGGATTAATATTAACAGTATTCCATTTGGTGAGTATTTTGTGTTATATCGCATGTTATATTTTTCATATCAGATAGGAAGCTATAGTATCTAATGAAAATAGGAACACATTTTTAATGTAGGTCACTGTGAGAAGGTTTCTGTTGTTTGTAGATTTCTCATTTGTAACATTTTAGAAGTATTCAGTAGTCTGATAGCTAACTCAACCCTTGTTCAACTTGTCCATTTTAATTTGCTGTGTTTTCTACTCGAAGTCACTCGTGTTCAACTGTTTGCTATCTGCAATATGGCTTTATGCGGCCAGGACCAATTAGCGTCTGCTATCTTGTAACACGTTAGCTATATTCTTATTTATTTTGAAATGACAGAATATGCATGTAAACTAATTATGTATTGTTTTACTCTTATATCCTTTTATTATTATTAGGTAGCGGACCCGGCAGAAGTTATCCTGCCCGAAAAAGCAGCGTGGCATGAGCTGTCAATTGCGAAAGATGGAGGAGTACCAAACCTAATTTATTTAAAAATTAATTAACCACTTGTTCAATTTTTTTTCGTCAGAATAATAGTTCATGCTATTCGAGGTGGAAACAAATTAAAACCATGAACATCGGTCTAGCAGTTCTCGAGTTCTAAGTGTTTTATACATATAGATTTTGTTGCGGGTTTCAAGACTATAAAAAAAGTTATCTGGGACTCGATCTTCATTGCGTTGGTTGTTCTCAATGGTTATTTATCATTGTGAATCCTGGCTTAAGAAGTAACAATGATGGGCATAATTGGAGGACTTGTGAAAAAAGATGTAGGTATGTGGATATAAAATGATAATGACGTACCATGCTGCGGCGTCGAGCGCGAAGTGTTACTCCGTCTTTTTGAATGTCATGCTCTGCTAAAAGACGATATGTCTCGGTAGTTTCTCTGGCTTACTGCAATAGACAAGTTGAAATTAGCACTTTGTAATTAATGTCGTATTTGTGAAACGTGTTTTGTGTTCGAGAAAGTTTCATATATTTTGTGTCTGAATGCGCGAAATTCCTAGACACACTTTAAGATTGTGTGTCTTGTAAGATTTATAGTTAAATTATTAAACATGTATGTATGTGTCTAAGATTTGCTAATAGGTGCTACCTACTCGTAAAATATATCTACTAATTGGTCGGAACGCAATATTTTTAATTTGACAAAAAATTTCGACGACGATTCCGATTTTAGAATCAATCACAACCTTCTAAAAATAAGTACTATCTAAACAGCAAATAAATTAGATATATTTGTATTATTAATGCCATGTGTTAATAATATAGGTACTAAGCTTAACCAAACCCCTGAGGTAATGAAGGCGTAATGATCTACTTATATTATTCAGGATTCAAGCAAGACTACATAAAATAATTCCTAGCATAGAATTCTCAAGATAGTATTATGCCAACTGTCTCGTTATGTAGCATTCCTAAAATATAATTACTTTTGTTGAATAAAATAGCGTTTTCAAAAAAGAAACTAAAGTTAACAACGTTAGGCTACATAATAGCTAGGCTATATTTTCTGAAAATGAAAAATTGTTTACTAACTCTGCAAAAAAGTCTGTCAAGGGTAATGCGGAGAACAAATGAGAACATTAGAATAAATCAAGCACTTACGGTACCTACTTACGAAAACCTAACATCATGTTACTTTATCTTACTAATATTATAAACGCAAAAGTTTGTGAGGATGGATGGATGGATGTTTGTGACCTGCACGCAAAAAGTACTGGGCGAATTTTGATGAAACTTGAATAATATAGTTTATACATCAGAACAACATATAAACTTCTATTTATATCGATACAAGATTTGCTTCGCATATTTGACGCGAGGCACCTCTCCACCTCGTATGAAATAATATTTTTTCCACATTAAATATGTATATGTCAAATTACAACAAGCTAGGTACACAAAAACATGTGGTTTGTATATTCTAGATTAAGTCTGTCTAGACCTTGACAATAACATCTGATCAGGTTTATTACTTGTCACGTTGATCCAACACTGATATACTACGAATACAACAGTTTTACTAAGATAGATAAAACAAATAGCGAACAAAATATATCTATGTTTCTGTTAGAGCAATGTGTTATTTGTGTCGAGAAGATTTACGTAAAAGTTAATGTCAGCCACAATCTCTGTTCTACATTTTAATCTAAAACCTTTACTAATAAAGATGCGATTCCGTGACTAAACTTATCAATTTACAATATTAAAGGAAAGGGCTACAGTATTTGGGTAGCATATTCAATGGCTAAACAATTTAGGGATCGTTAAACAACCTTTTAAAACTTGTAAAGTCGATAAAGGACGATTTAAGAAGATTACCTTTAAAGTTAGATGTGAAGATTCTAAGTTATTCGGAAGTATGTCTTCGGGCTGGTCTAAAGAAAGGTCATTCATTCAAAGTGTAACATTGTAGGCGAAGCGAAACTTAAGAAATTGTCCGGTCATGACGGTAGCTTTTCCGGCATGAAGACAACCACGTCGATAGTGGATTTTATTGCAATATCCGAAATACTCAGGTGTTTAAAAAACCGCTGTAAGTGACAGCAAGTGATGGTAAAAGTTATGTGAAAACTATAGGTGAATAAAGATCCTATGCACATAATAATTAAATTAATATACTGATATAATAATTAACTATTCCTGATATCATAATTACTTACCTAACTTGAACTATGGCCTAATAGGCCAATACTAGTTCTAAATCGTGTGAGCAAAAGATATAAAAAACACAAACGCTAGTTGGGCTCGAAGCATGCTTAGAGTGACTGCAGTTCATAGAAACTAAAGCTTGGGCACTTCTATGCAAACTATGAATAAGCCTTATTAGCGATTTATTACGACTCAATATCAGAACACCATATTTCTGGTTCTACTTATTAAGTAAATAATGCATTTTTAATGTGCCACTTTAAACCTACGTTTAAAGTGGCACATTAAAAATTCATCAAGCTTAGGAATACGAAGCGAAAACAAACATATACTACACTTTGTTTATAATATTTGAAATAAGGTAGGTAATATATGTGTGTATCTTTTGAAACCATGCTAGTCTTTAGAAGATAGTTTGAAGGAATAAATAACTTAAGAAATACAAACGCTGTGATTCAAAAATGGACAGAATGATTAAACACAAATATTTATTTCCAAAGTAATAGAAACGCATTTATTGTATCCATCTCGGTAACAGCAACATCAAAATTGACTTTTAATTGATGAAGTTCGAGGGATTAGTCGAATCCCTAAAATGATTAATCACGGAAGCTCTCAATTTATTGGAATGATTTGAGTACACGGATTGTATTTTGAATATATCACATGTTCCAATTTATATATTGAACCCGTATCATAAATGTGATTGGAGGTTACTTTAGGGTGGGTACATCACTATGCATGTTCAAATAAACCGCTTTAATATAAAGCAAATGCTTTCGAATGTATTACTCTAGGACAGGCAAAATAAAGTCAGTTTCAATAGAAATCAATCAGAGCTTTGTGTATGAACTTGTATTGCATGCAACCCTTGTTATTTGTAGAAAACGAAACAATGTATTGCAAAGCATACAAGATAAATAAAACAAGAAAACAGGAAAGCATGTGGTCCTTTTTGACTTACGGTCGCCGTACAAAGACAGCCTTTGAAATATTAACCTAACCCTCCCTCAAGCTTTACTCAACTTTATGTTAAGAAACTAATTATAATGTAATCACTGTACATTTACATCTTGTGTGGTCGTGCCCTTGACATAAGGAGGAAGCGCTGTGGAAATATTCGCCTCTGTTCTCAATTGCTTTCAATGTTCTGGTTGAACTTGAAATAAATACATAATTACGTTCAGGGACTTACCAGAAAACGATTTGTTCATTTCTAATTTCTTGAGGTCGGTAGATGTCGTCGTTTTAGGTGTCCAACACCAACATAACACCATTCGGAAGTAAATACGAAATCTGAAACAAACATATTAGTTCGCTATAATTTCCTCGCGTGGAACAAAGCCTTTAGCTTAGTACCTTCGCAAATAAGTGAAATAAGAGTAACGTCATACAGCTAATTATTCTTAAATTCATATAAGTAACCCGCAAGGATTCATCAACTGAAGGTACCTAACTAAAATAAAACCGATGCAGATGGAACATATTTGGGTCCCGAGCATTGAAAAAAGGTAGATACCATTAATATTGAAGACAGTTAACTCTAGATCATTCTAGAAAGATTCCTCCAGCCAAGCAGTAAATCACGAGAGATTAGTGCCGTCCGCGACGCTTAGCGTTTGGGTATACGTCCCTCCTAACAATATTCGTAGGAATCTGATAGTAACGAGTACATAAGACTTATAGCTAGTTCTACTGAAGAAAATGAGAATTATTAGTGTTCAAGTTCAATTTAAATCTTACTCTTTAACAGTAAAGCGCTTAAAAGAGAAAAATATCTTTATTATCGTGGTTCCACTTCGCCAACTTTACCCTTAGCAAAGACTTTAAAACTTTGTTCTTGAGAGAAAAAGGTCATCTGTGATTATCTAAAATCAAACGACATCCTAATTGTAAATGTTTATTTCTATTGATATCCGTTTTTGTGCCAAGGTCTGATAACAAAAAATCCAGCAGATACACAAAACCTTGCAAGTTATTGGTATTATTATACAACTCATAATAAATCCAATACTCGGAAAGCATATAAAAATTTAATATTATCCATCATAATTCCTAAATTCTTAGAAATGGTGTGTAGGAGGCAAACTGTTGCACAGCTGAATTTTGCCGAGAAACAGCAAAAATATTACGCTTGATGCGAGACACATGTAATATTATAATTTATGAATGCTATTATCATTTATCGGATATAAATTAATTATTGTGAATTTCTTCTGACCGCAGATACCAACATTTTCCCTAACGTTCGATAAGGGATTATTCGTAATATTTAAAAGACTTTTATACTGGCCAATGCTAGCAGGATGAGTCACTAGATATTTCTTTAAGCTACAAACAAACAAAGCTAACAGGCTAAACCAACGTACTGTGTAAACGTCACACAGAGACAGACTAACGTTTGGTATATAATCTAGCTAATAGGTATAGTTCTCTTTGCTGCGAGTCTAGTACATTGATGGCAAATATTTTATTAACAACGCACTATATTTCTGGGTAGCTGATATAGTAAACCACAAAAGTTTCGGACAGGTTTCATAAATAAATGGTCATCGCTTTATCTAAATAAATAAACCACGTTATCCAGTCGTATAATACTAGGCCCATTGCCGCCTTTTATTAATGTTGGTCAAATAATTCATAACTCACTATCAACAAAATCAAGTATTTGGGGAATAAGAAAAAATATGGTATAATAAGCTACGTAAGGATATTCAATTTTGTATAAGGTATAGCGTAAAGAAGTCAATGTGTTAATCATAATATCTCACATCCTATTCTTTTATGAGTTGGACCTTGTCCGAATTTGTTGAGGATAGATTTCTCTAGAATATCGTGGTTTATTCGGTACCTAAAATTTATATATACCGGCCTCAAGTCCGCAATCCAATTACTAGGAAATACCGGTATTCTTAGGTCCACCTTGAAGGCTTATCCGTTTGTATTGTTAAGAGCTGACTGAGGTACACATACTCGTACGGTACACAAACAGCATGACTAACAACTTCATATCCTTATATCGTTTAAAACTACTTTTTAAATAAAAAACTAATTTAATATTGCTATACCAAGCAAATTAAAGCACATTAGTATAAAACCAAGACGAAGAAGATAAAGATATTCATAAAAGAGATAACATTTAAGAATGCAAATGCATTTTCAGAAATTGTACCATTTAAGTCTAAAATCATAATTTTAAATGTATAGGTAATACCTACCCACCGAACTTTTAAAATTTATTAATTTCTCGCTCACAACCATTTTAATTGATCCTACAATTAAAAGTTTATTTCGATTTTGCTAAAAGTAAGGCAACGCATGCAAATAGCTTCATTAGGGTTCTTAGCTAGAGTAATTAGCTAACGTTCAAAATAACCTCTTTACCACAAACTAAGCGAAACATTTAATTTAAAACAGACTTCAGACGTTTTTTTAAAGCTTTATTTAAACAGTAATGAGGTACTTAAGAGACTTTCAACACTGAGACAGACACTTATTTAGAACGAGAACTTTCTTAACTTTAGACAGTCTGTCAAAATAACAAATTAATTAGATTTACATACATTGAATGACGCCCGATATTTCCAATGAGGTAAACTGAGGTAGGAATGCCCTATTCTGAGGTACTTTCCAGGAGGTTTATAACATGTCTACATTTCGCTGATCAGACAATACGTCTCGTAAAATAAAGTGTTGCCTATTATCACACATATAAATATATTATTAATATTAGTGTGATGTGATAATAGCGAAAGGCGAAAAGGCGAAAGTTTGTCACTGTTTTTGTATGTTCGTTACCTCTTCACGCTGAAACGGCTAGACCAATTTTGATGAAATTTCATATGGAGGTAGCTGTCACCCTGGATTAACACATAGGCTACTTTTAAACCCGATAAAATGTAGCGGGTAATACCGCGGGGCGCAGCTAGTGATATATTAGTGTGAGTGTAATCGGATATAGCCCCGGACTGTTTTAGATTAGGTACGTCACACTAAATACATAATTAGAAGCACGGGTAATATCTTTAGGCTTTAATAAATCTTTCTTCGCAAGGATCTCTCACGTCTAACTTTAAGGGAGTTATGACGGCTTAACAGGATTATTGGCGAAACCTAAATAAAGGCCAGACAGGGCTTTATTAACGAACACTAAATTATATTTATAATAGCCAACCTAAGTTATTCCTGGTAATATTGACGTTGCTGTAATACCAACATTTATTACCAGGAATAACATTATACGATATTTTTAATTGTCATGTGGCCACAGTGTAGGCGTACAGTCTGTAATATATACATATAATAACTGGCTGCGCCCCGCGGTGTTACCCTCTACATTTTTTTGGGGTAAAAAGTAGTTTTTACGTGAAAGAGTAACAAATATCCATTTATACATACAAACTTTCGCGTTTATAATATTAGTAGGGATAAGTTTATTATTTTTATATACATATATTTCAGGTCAGGATCCATACTTTTATATTACATAATTATATTTATACGGGTATATAAACAGACAACTGGACTATGATTTGAATTGCTGATAGGTCTCAGACGAAGTAGTAGGAACTACTTGGATCCTATATCTATGTGATAGGTATAGGTACATTTCTTTCAATTCTGACATTGACATTCAGTTTTCTCCCTGATTAGTTTTATGAAAATAGGTACTCAGATGATTGGTTAGATGTGGGTAGAAAGTTGCGGTAAATTTTAACAACAACATATCCTAACTTAAAGATTTCTTGCCTATACGAGTATACATACGCCTTATGGAATTAGTACGAATCTATTATTTTATATTTAGAAATGTGTTTGTTTTCGATTATTTGATGTTTAACCTCAAATATTACAAGCTTTTATTTATTATTTAATGATCGGAATGAACGACCTTTTTCAAACTTAAACAATGTTATTTTGTTGTGTTGTTTATCTGCTCATATTGTTTGTTATACACAAATAAGAAGCTCGTTTTGGCTAGATGTAAATTCGTGGAATCATGAAAAAGTTTAGAATTAATTTAAAATGTATTCACATTTACAGCTTGAAACCGACGTCCAAAATGGGAACTATGCCAAAAATATGTTTATAATGGCTGTTACTTCAAGACGTAAATTAATTAACTGATTGTCTCGTTGGTCTAGTGGTTGCTAAGAGCGACTGCTAAGCACGAAGTCACGGGTTCGATGCCCGGGTCGGGCAAACTGAGTTTTTCCATTAGGTAATTATCAGTAGCAGCACGGAGTCTGGATTTGTGCCCGGTTGATGGCATTAGGCTCGCCCCCTAGGTACATTGGGACCTAAAAACATAACTGGCGAAATGTGGGTTTACTATATGTGCACCTCTGCCTACCCCTTCGGGGAATACAGGCGTGATGTTATGTTATGTTTTATTGTCTCTGTGTGAAAAAGCAAGACTTTGATTTAACCTATCCTTATCTCAACATGCAGTAGAGATAGACGCAACCAAGTTAAGGTAGGTTAATGTGGTCCGATGAATGCGGGAGTAAATCTTGTGCCGCAAGCGTCGACTGGTATGAGTTTGCCCCTCAACCAACCCACGTAAAAAGGGGTAGAATAATGAATCTTGTATACGTAGTATCTAGTTTTACTTGACTCAAGGGTGGAATACATCCCCTTGAATATTCTGTTCTAGTTCACTTTCAATCTAAGCGTTTTCTTCGCTGGTAGTTGAGTCGTGAGGTTATTTACGTAACGCAGTGTGGGCTGATAAATGAGAAATGGTCGCCATTAGTATTATGTAGTACTTGCCTACGCCACTAATTATGGCAAGTGTCTAGACTTCTGAGAAAGGAAACCACCTTTGAGGTTTACAGGTACGAATATTACACTAATTCCTGTTAACTACCGATTTTATTTGATATATTTCGGCGTAATTACGGCTATTTAAAAAAAAACCCCGTCCTACCTTTTGAATTTCTCGTGTCTCGTGGGTGCGTTATACGAACATGAAAAATTACATACACTAACACCCAGACTCGGGACAAACTTCTGCGATTCGCAAAAAACATTGCCCCGTGCGGGAATCGAACACGCAACCCTCAGCGCAGCAGTTCAATCGCTTAGCCACTGCGCCAATCAGGTTGTCAAATTCTTCGTCATTCTTATTCAAGTCTGCTATTCATACTATGAAAGTATAACAGTAACTTAAAATTAAACAAAGGATAATTATTGACCTATAGCCGGCCGGATGTTTTAGTTTCTAAGTAAAGTGAGCAATATGCGAAAGTTAATAAGTAGCCCGATCTACCCCAAGGAACTATTAGTTTATTTTACGTAACATATAACTACGCTAACAACTTACATTAATCTTACATGGTATAGTCATAGTCATAATGTTTTTACTTCATAAAGGCCACAAAAGAGCAATTACCAAACGTCAAAATGTCGTTACTATTTAGAAGAACCAGCAAAAAGCTCCATAGCTGCTATTTAAAAAATATGTTATGGGTATATTTAACAATTAAACATAATTAAAGTATGAGTCAATGTACCTAAAATGAGAATACGAGTAGAATCTAAGTCAAGTCATAAGAATAGATACATAAGTGTATCGCTGAAACAGCCCCTTGCTCACGACATACAGCGATTACTGATACAACGACTTCGCGAACCACTAAGGCGGTATGTCGTTTGGTAACAGTAACGTCAAAGTGTAGCGGTTACAGTTAGAGAATGAGTACATCCTCATAGGCTCGCTACTCGTACATTTCTGGTAACAATAACGTGCAAAGTTTAGTTACAGGTCGCTAGTGAGTATCTGGTTGTACTCAATAAATCACGGAAGAGGCAAAAGTTTTGACAATAAAGCTTCTAATCTGTTGTCTTTGTTTTTCAAAGCCGTGTCTTTGTTTTCTACATTTCACAAACTTAACTGAACACGACAACCATGGATAAATGGGTGACATAAGGGTATCACCCAGATCATTGTCATAAGAACTATTATGCACACATAAATGTTTTACGATGAGAAGGGATAGAAGGCACCCTTTATCAGCATTTGTCATATTATAACCCTCTCTAACCTAATAGTCGCGAAATAGGGTCTGTATTTTTTACTGTTATAGCGTTTTATTTGACTCGGAAAGTATACCCTAGTGTAACTCATCATAAACGGAGTTATCTACTAATTAAATGTTTCGCAAAAATCGAGTTGTGGATATAAGTTGCAGGTGTAATCGTTTAATGAACGGTTCCAAATTAATTTATCAATTTAATCTTTTTACCTTAAATAAGCTCTTTTTGCAAATACAATCATAATATAACATCACGCCTGTATTTTCCGAAGGGGTAGGCAGGAGTAGGCAGGTATCTATAGTACACCTACATTTCGCCAGTTATGTCTTTCCCATATTAGGTAATAGGTCCCAATGTAATAGAGGGCGAGCCTATTGCCATCAACATAATAATCCAATACAGGGCATAAATCTAAACTCCGTGCTACTACTGAGAATTACCTAATGGAAAAACCCAGTAACACACTGCCCGACCCGGGGTTCGAACCCAGTACCTACCTCGTGCTCAGCACTTGCGCTTAGCAACTACAAGACCAACGAGGCAGTGCAAATACATAAATATTAAATTATAATTATAATTTTAAAGATATCAGTCCAAATATCGTAATCTATTTACCTACTATAAATAACTACAAGACATATACATACATTCACGAATATTGACGTGAGTAAAACATACTATACAAGAGTATATAGTAAATAATACCAAATAAAATAGTTGTGCAGACTATAGTAAAGCCCTCATTAGACCCAATAAAGTCTACACGGTTTGTTTGTCCCGAGTTTATATCACTTCTACAGTGAGAATTCTTAATAAGATTCCTACGTCCAGACTGCTGCCTTTTAATAATGCGCCATCTTAGTCGACCTTACAGAGTCGTTCATGCATACAGAACTAACGAGTGCGTATTCCACGCAATTTTCAAACACGTAACGCTGGCGCAGTTATGGCTGAAAACAGTACCTACCTCTATAAAGCTGTTTCTTATGGCATATTTATTTGGAATATTCAATAATATTCTTAGCTAAAGGGTTTATTTAAATACAGGAACAGCCAAATTCTTCAGTTCTTTTTGTAAATTTCTTCTGAACGTTGTGTATTTGCAGTCAGAACGTTATGTATTTGCAGTCAAAAAAATTGTAGCATAGCTGGTAAATAAAGTCCTAGATTGTATTATTTATCTTCTATCTTTTTTGACATTTTAACTTCTAATTTATGCAAAATTTTTGAACTTTGAACTAATAGTAGCCAATCTTAGTAAACTTGATCGTCAACGTTTAAATCCATTGATTTGCGGTTGCTTGTT
The DNA here is from genome assembly GCA_946251915.1 of Abrostola triplasia. Taxonomy (NCBI): domain Eukaryota; kingdom Metazoa; phylum Arthropoda; class Insecta; order Lepidoptera; family Noctuidae; genus Abrostola; species Abrostola triplasia. Next base: position 6,452,486 of record OX276430.1, read on the forward strand.
TTATGGGAGGCATGTTAATGGCGAGAATAATTTCTGCGTGCATGCTCACAGCTACACAGAAGTAGAACACTCAACAAGTTTCTAAACGAAGTATTAGAACACTGAAATATGAGTTCTACAAGTTTTCGAAACAATTGAATTCAATACGTAAGACGTAACAGTATTCATTTAAATGTTTGACTACTTCAGCTGGGTTTAATAGCAGTATTTATTTTTTAAATAGTCCCTTATGCAAGGTTCTTGTTTTAAAATATGCACGATAACCCTGCGCTCGTATTAAAGGCCAAAAGGTATTAAAATAAATTCAATCTCAAATAAATAACCCAATCAGAATAATGATTACTACAATTTGTCTAAGACAAAAGATGAATAAATTAGCATAATATAAAGTGGAACGTTTCAAGGAGGCACATCTAAAAAAATCTGTAAAATATTTCACGATTGCATGTCAACGAAAGACGCAACCTTGAATTGGCTTTGGGGGTCACGTGGTCCTATTAAGCTAAACGTCTGTCCAAGCGGATGACGCAAGCAATGATAACAAGTGCGTCATTCTGGCACACAGACGGAACAGAGAGGCTAATATTGTCGGTGACAGTAATTAATTCCAGGAGTGGATGGAGTTCTCGGAAAACATAAACCGAAAATAAAAACAAATTGTGTTTTTTGGTCGTGTACTACTTAGATGCGGTCAAAATGTTTTTACTGCAACCGTCAGTGTTTATTAGGGACGACTTGTAAAAACCTTGGAAATCCAGAATATTATTAAAAATATGATAAAAGTAACTTTATCTTGCCTTTATGCATTTACCATTTACAAATCTTAAGTAAGTACGTGGACCTGGTACAATATTTAAACTAATAAAACGAAAGAAAAAAAAAAGCCGCCTTCAGTCGCCTAACTGTATGTCCATATTGATGTATAGTTATTTATGCTTCCGTTTATGTAATTAAAGAATGTATACTTACTTATTACTCATCCAATAATATATTAAAGGATTGAACATGGAGTTGGCCATAGCAAGCCAATAAAAGAACAGGTATATGTGCTGTGCGAACGGCGCCGACGCTAATGACTGGTAGTGGTACGTCAGCACGAAGTACGCGTGGTACGGCAACCAGCAGAGGGCGAACACCATCACCACCAGCACGAACATCCTGACCACCTGCGAAAGAAGACTAATGTTAGAAAGAAGAAGAGATTTAACCCTTTCACTGTTCAGTGTACCACATAATGGTACTCAGCGATTGTATAACTATTGTGTATACTTAGCGGTCAGACAACGAGTTAAGAAAGTCAATCTTTGATTAGTCATTTTGTTTCAAACAGGACCAACCTCAACAACGCACGAAGCCGAACTAACCCGTCTAGCTTACTGTAAATATTGGTAACTTTACTTTGTTATGTACAGATCTCTCCCAGCAACAGAGAATCAAATTCAACTCAAGTTCCATAGTCTTCAAGTTACACAGATGCGTTAGGTTGGAGTGCTTTGCTAAATCTTGCCAAAAGTCCGGTTTAGCTTGTAGATATCTATTTTCGTGAGAGTACTATGGATTTGTAAAAGCACATGACTGCTTTCTCCGCCGAGGTGCTGGCTATATTAAGTTTAGCACCTCGAACCTATATTCTACTATTTTTTTGTGTATTCCCTTTATGAGTACGGAGTTATTCGCAGTTGAAACTTTTACATTTCTATTCACAATTCTGTAGAATTTATTCTGTTGAAAATTTTCTCGCTTTCTCGACGTAACATTTTCGTTAGTTCTTTTTTAGGAGAAGAAGCCCTAAAAGCGTGGCGACCACAGACTCTCTGGAGTACTAACAATCGTCTAACTACCTTTGAAACTCCGTGTTTCAGATTTTCATATAATATTTGGACTAGATTTTGGAGTAGGTGCTGTAAGGTAAAGTTTGTTTAGATGTTCTAGGGTAGGTACGGTTTTGTCAGGATAATATTTTTTTGTATAAAAGTCGCTAGAATTCATCGAGTGTTGGTACTTACGTTTTATATTCACTAAAAGAAAAGTCACAATTACTGGGTTTTTCCATTAGGTAATTCTCAGTAGCAGCACGGAGTCTGGATTTGTGCCCTGTTAATGGCAATAGGCTCGCCCCCTATTATATTGGGACATAAAACATAACTGGCGAAATATGGGTTCGGGGAATACTGGCGTAATGATATGTATGTGTTTCTAAAGGAAAAGTCGAGTTTTATTATTATTAAAAATAAAATGACTTAGGTTACATAATTACTTTCGTAGTAAAATGGTAAAATAATTAGCCTTACAATTAAAGTATCTTTTGAGAAATTGTATTATCTCTCTATTTACTTTAAGTAACATAATTCATTTAATAATAACCACTTTAATCACCATAGTATTTAATTTTTGATATTTGATTTTTCATATTTTTATCAAAACAGGAAAGTTGTCCCGCGAGGTCTTTAACCAAATAACATTATAGGTATTTTTAACGGCCTTTTAATTGGCCAATAATAAATAATTAGTGATGTAATAATGTTCAATACAAAATCAATAAATACCAAATCATCATTTAAAACTGACTTAAAATCTTTGGAATGGAAGATGTATGGAAGACAGCTTAACAAAGGCAATTATTGTTTATAAGAGCTATTCTCTGTCCCCAAAAACTTCAAGCGATCGTGATTAAATTCATACACAATATCAATCGATACAACGTTGAAAATAAAATATTAACGTACGTTAATGTTAAAATGTACTGCTTTTGCCGGACAGTCGAATTAAAAACCTAGTCAGAGTCAAATAAACACTGTGAAACGAGCGTGAACAATAAAATAGGTAGGTACCACCAAACAAAAGTTTGGTAAAGCTGTCGTTTGATAAAAAAGGAACAAAGGCATTAACTTTCTCGCTCGATGTATGACATCAATACCATACGAATAATAATTATAATTTTTCTTCGTATATTATTTAGGTACATTTCCATGCATACCATATAAACAACCCAAAATTTGAGGAAATGCCAAAATAATGAATCCAATGTGTGACAAAGATTATGGAAATGACAAATTCGAAGAAATGGTGCTTCAAAGGTACCTTTGAGGTATCATTTCGTCGAATTTGTTTATTTACCTACTTATAAAAAAAATAATCCTAAAAATATTATAGGTGTGAAAATATCTTTGACCGCCTTCCCAAACACGAATAATAAACTGAACATTTATAACTCAAAGGAAGGAAACCGACGAAGTCGGGCCTTAAGCTAGTGTTAAAAATATAATTAGTCAAGTACAACTTTTGGGCATCATACGAATAAAATTATCTATTAATAGTATTTATTCGGTAGCCAAAAACAATTTGATTTCTATAAAATGAATGCACAAAGGCCTCTTCTCATTAAGTGACAGATGAGTTTCGATCACCACACTTGTCTTAATTAAATCAAGGTTTCACCAGAAAGATTTTGCTTTGTGGTACAAGTAACCGGTATATCTACCAAACTAAAAAATATATTCTGTATTGGCAAACTAGGCGTATATATACCGACATCTGCGTCGTATAATTTTCTTTGTTTAACCACCTTTTATTCTTTGAATGGTGAATGGAAATAGGGACGTCGAGGGTTATTCATTCGTTCGTAACCCATTTTAACTCCGTAGAGGAAATTAGAGGGCATTCTTAAAGAGTTGTATGGGTGAAAGGCCAAAATATATACTTAAACATTTTGTATTATACAATTAAATAGTTTGGTTAGTTTCAAGTTAATTAACACAATATTAACAATGGACGAAAGGTATTTAATTTCATACAGCTTTTGTTGAATATCGCCGGTGGAATGAATAGTTTATTATAATAGAGTTCGGTAACGGATATTACATTGCGATGGACATCGGTTGAGAAGGGTATAACACTTTTTACTCGCAATACGTATATTGTAATATTGGGTAATGTATTCAAATTAACAAAGTTTTAAATTGTTTTTTTTGTTTTTTTTTTAAATAAACGTCGCCCCACACTAGGAATTTCTCCTGTATTGTAGGTGCGTTTCACAAACATGAAATATTCCTTAATTAATTGTGCATTTAAGGCCAAATCTTCGAAGATTATTTATGTAAGACGCTAGCAGGTTCCGATTCTTTATTGCGGCCATAGAATGTTTGTCGAAGATTGCACACTTAGCCGAAATCGAGAGTTTGTCCTCTTTGGCTCTCTTTCTTAACCACCAATTATTTAATAGCCTCTTATTTAAGCACGTTATCGATCTTTTAACGTCACACTGCGTAATCTGGTTTTGTACAACAAAATCCCCTTAATTTTTGTGTGTTGTATTAATAAGCTATTAGTTATATTTATATCTAATTTAGGTCGCCAGTTGTTACCGTAAAAAAGTAGTGGGTATCTTACATTAGATTCTGAAACCGAAAATCTAATATTGCTATGCATTACTTCCTAGGAAAGAGTATTCATTCCATTCCGGCACCAGCACTTTACGTAACAAATAACAAAGTTTACAAACACAGAATCGTTTTATTAATACCTATGTAGAGTAGTAGATATACGATAGTATGGAATAGATTGAAAACTCTCACAGGAAACTGTGTGAGAGAATCAATCAGAACGAAGTTCAAAATTGATGGCTGGTGCGAACTCGTGTCGTGTAGGCATTTGTTACTGCCATATTGTAAGGCTGTAGTTTGTTGATAGGTAGTACCTAATATTCTAAGACTCATGGCTTGAGGATTATAAATGTTAATATAATAAATCTGTTACAGCGCTTCGACGTTAATTATAAGAAGCTTTTAGTAGCAAAATCTCAAACTAAACTACATGGAACTTAAAAGCTCCAAAAACTATATTTTGTAGTTGGTGGACACAACGCATTTAAATGGAACAAATTGTTTTATTTGGCCCAAAAAATGAAGTCACTCACAAAACAACTGACCTAAAAATGAGGATTATTTTATTCATAACTTAGCGACAACCCATAAATATTATGAATATTGGACCATCTATAGACGAAATGTTTCCTTAGCTTATTTGATATTTTTGATAATCTGAATTATATTTGAGTGTTTATCTAGGTACAAAAAACTGATGACATTTTATAATTTCAATTTTGGGTAATAGTCTCGCTCCTGAGTTGGTAAATACAATTTTATATTTACCAGATAAGTGGTACAAGTGTTTACTTTTTATTAAAAAAGGGTGTGTGAGTAAAAAAGTAAAAACATGCAAGTACATTTCAATAATTAGTTTTGAAACAAATTGTAAACACATCTAGAAAAACGATTACTAAAATGCCGAAGGTTTTTGTGACAAAAAAAATTGTGTATTACTTTTAGTACTCGGCCTCGATTGTTCAAATGAAAAGTGGCGCAATATGTGACGTGAAATCATTAGAAGACGAAGGAGATGGAGGCAGACTTATTTATCGTCACATTAGGCGTGAGAATAATTTAAAAGCATCAAACCGTTTACAACGCTCTAATGGAGACATACAATGCATACGGGCTTCAAATGGCAGGGTGGCTAATATTATCGTCAGTTATATACAGCTCCTATTATGTCAAGTACCTAATACCTGTATAGGCTATCATACCAATCAACAATGTACGAGCACCCATTGTAATGCTGAACGTTGGTATCGGTAAAAGGCCTGCACAATTGATAGGCTGAATGCCTTATGAAATACCTCTTCAAAATTATATTCATATTTATGAATTTATTGTTTTGGTTTAGCTTTAGCGCGTCAGGTCGCGTTCATGTGTAAAATGCTTATATACCAAGTTCTTTTTGATAGTTTTTATTTATGTAGTTATGTTTTATAAATAACAAGACAAATGAAATAATTGATTGTATCGGCGTTGCATATAAGTACTGGTGTATTATATTTTTGAGCCGTTTGGGGTCGAAACACTCGGGTCATGGGGTCCGAGTGCGCGTCTTCTTTTTAGCGACCTTTCTAAACGGTTAGTTGACGCTTCACGTGACCAAAAGGCTGGCCTGTTTTTCGGCCAAAGAATTAGCATTGCCATTCAACGTGGCAATGCCGCCAGCCTTTTGGGCACCCTACCAGTCGACAACGATGAGGACGAATACTTTGATACATAATTTTTAGTTTAAATTTTTTATTTTTGTATATATTTATTTTTAAGAATTGTAAATAACCTTGTAAATAAAGATATTAGACTGGTGTATTATAAAATAAGCTAGAAATCAAAAGGATGCTCTGTTAAATCCTATTTTATCCGTAAAATGCAACAAGTATCAACCGCTTTATCTTGTCAGTTAGTAACTCAATTACTTTGCTTAGTACGCTATGATTCCTCGATAAAAGCCGGAATATTCTAAATATAATGACTGAACATTTGTTGGATTTCAAACTCTAGGATCAGATCTGAAGTTGTTACAGACTGTTGGTACCATTGGTTTCCTTGTTTATCCAATGACGAAAATTTATTTTAATTGTTTGTCGGAGTAATTTGTTTTGCTTTTGTTGGATTACTCCTTTTCATTGGTACCTTCAGAATTTGGATCGTCAGTGGCTGTTTGAAACGTTCTAACTATAATAATTCATATTATAACCTAACGTTAATAAGACTCTATTCGGATTCCATTTTGTTCGATTTTTGTACCCACATTCTGGAAGAATACTAGATTATCCTAATAATGGTGCACATAAAGATGTTGTTATAAGAAGCTGTTCTTCTTATTGCATTATGAGTAGGTAGTATAAACTTACTTATTTAAGATTATTCTTCTTACAGCTAGTTGTTTTTTTCGCTTATTTACATACTAATCTGATCTCAAAAGATTAAACACACAAAGATACCTAACTAACATTTTACGCTCACAAAGTTACCACCTCGAGGGATCAGATGTGGTTGCTCTATTAAGGGCGTTTCAAACCCAAATTAAATTGCTATCTAAATATGTATAAAAGTTAAACATGTTTATTTAGTTTAGGGTTTACTTTACTTAATATCAAAAGGTAGAATCCGCAATTAGCTGAAACAAAAGCCTGTGCTTAACCCTCTCTTTTGTTTATTTCTGAAAATTAACGCGAAAATATTTTTCATTGTATATTTCTGACGGCTTTCGCACTTGAGTTTTTGAATGACTATTTTTGTAACGATTAGGTAAGACTGAATTTTCTTTACCTATATACATCATTCATCATTTTGTTATTAATGAACTCTAACATTAAAATAGCGTTTGTAATACATGAAATACTAGTTCAGAAAAACGTTATCAGTTGGATAGAACTCAGGAAATGAATCGGGTCTAGGGCCGCCAATGGAATTTAGGGTGAACACGATGAGTTCAATGTACTACAAGATACATTGCTCACGTGCATGAGCGTGAGGCGAATAAAGATAATAAAAGAAAAATAAAGTCAAATTGATTCGACAATTTTAGTTCAACGACCCTATTTTGAGCTCCCTTTCGTCGTAAACTACATTGTCGCTCTCAATTTTCGTGCATACATTCTATTATAGATATTTTATTGTATACTATATTTGCGATTTGAAGTGTTGAATAGATTTATCACGTATCGCTAGACTCGGATAAATTAAAACACCTCAGGGGCTTAGCTCTTAGTGGATCCCAAGAGTGATTATACTGATGTACTAAATTGCTTAATTGACTCGGTCTTGATTTTTAGATGGTAGCTTCCTGTGTTCCTTCAGCCAACAAAACAGATTTCTATGATCAATTATATAATGATGTCAGCCCCGGTCGAATTCCTTTTAGTCCAATAACTTTTTATCAATAAAAAACATAACTATATTCATATAGATATATTGGTTGAGTCCACTGTGATACGCTGTCATCCCTCTAATGAATTGACCAAAAAATGTAGGTGCCTTTACACGTCCACAAAACGGTAACGACACGTCACGACCATGGAGCGTGTCGAAGGGACAATCATGGGGACGATATTTCATCCCCTCCAAATTACATAACAATGACGTGAAAACCATGTGATCAATAAAACTGAGTACAATAGATAACAAAAAGATTTTCTCGTAATTGCTAGTATTAAACCATGCAAAATTAAAATATTTGTGTGTAAATAAATAACGTTTAAATATACCTGGTTGGTTTTGCGCATATCTTGTTTTTATCACTGACTAATAAATCACGTAGATTTTTGAGTCTTCATAGGTAATTTTTATAAGTTTGGTAATTTAAATTACAAAAAAAATTATACTGACCTTTCTCTTAGCTCTGACGACTTGCATCTGGTGAAAAGTGCACTCCCCAATAGCCCGGCCTCGGAGAGCCGCACTCATCCGCGCATACGCCCACACCATGACTGACATCGGTACCACGTACGTCACCGCCAGGAATACCAAGTTATAGCTAGAGAAACAAAAAAAAATATATAGTAGGTATTCATGTGAGCAAAGACAAGAGCGAGCTCAATCCACTTATTATTAGAAAGTGTATGGTGTATACTAGACTGTGGATGAGCTTATTTTAGTAGCGCTACAAAAAAACAAAAAATGCAAGTTACATTAGTAGACCCCTAAACATTCATCAACCTAATATTTTCATTCACTAAATACAAATAATAATTTATTCCATCCGATAGTCCATTCAAAACTTAACGAGACTACGAACTTTATGGAAGACGCAACTAACTACAAGATACGATTGAAAATCCTCACTACATATTGGGCTACATAGTCTCCAGTAAATTGGATATCTGTTTGTCTCGACACTCTTAAGTACTATTTATGATTTCAATATACATTCAAACGTTTTTTTAAACACTAACAGAAAAACAGATTCGTTTTCGTTTTACTTGGTATGGTGTTGATCGAAAGTTATTTCGATGCGTCAATGTTTGTACTAGGCTCTCAATGCATCTATGCCATTGAGAATTTGAGAATCGTTTATAGCTTTGTACTAACGCAGTGTTCGATTCATCGCATCGCCTCATCCCACTTTCGTCGTCCAATCCCATTTAAATTGGATGTGCCCTATTCACGATCTTCTATCTTCGTAGTGCAAAACGGTAATAGAAGTTGACGATAGACCTCCAAGTATGTTAGATACTAATAAGCTTATGTAAAATCGATTAAAACTTGTATAACTTGTCTGTCGACTATGTGATGAGAGAATTATGTTAGGCATTAACAAACAGTAAGCCGTGACTCTCATGGAACAATAGTATTTTTTGTTTATCTTATTATATTCTTAGCTATTTTGGAGTGAGAAGAAATATTCAACTTAAATATGTTTCTCTTACTCAAAGTTCGAAATTCGTATGATATATAAAGAACAAAGGTTACGATTCTGAGAATGTTTAAAAGAGCGTACATTTTTTAAATAGGGGAAAATGTATTTTATTTAGGCGAGACAAAAAATGTGCCAATATATTAGAATGTATTGGTCCTTGGGTAGAATTTTCAAGTCCGTAAATATTGATGGTACGTGTCCGCTAGCTTTGTGTATAAAAAGGCCCATTTTAGTAGACAAAAGATTCTGCGGACTTGGATAGGATAGGCCAAACAGCTAATACCTAAAAATATGCTGGTATAATATGATAATCTGGTATTCCTATACGATCGATATTTTTTCTCATAACTTTGCGAGTTAGATTGGGAACAAACGTCCGATTTTGTGTCCGATTGTCTGATCAGGCTATATGATCGTATTTACTGGACACACGTCCGATTTTTGCGTCAGACTTTTTCAGAACTCAGTCGTTCACGAGCTATCATCTCGAGTGTTTTCGCACGATGCACAAAGAAAAAACGGACGACGAATTAGTATTACAGAATTTTATTTCAACTTCCGACTACATCCGATCCGATTATTCGAACGGACGTGAGTTGTTGTTCAAACAATGTAATGGCTCGAACGCCTTCTGATAGCCGGACTGGACTATTGGATGTAAAAATCGGACGTGTGGTCCCAGCCTTAATGTGTATGAGAGAAGAGTAATAAAATAAAATTTTACTACAAACCATTTATTTTTTACTTCCTTTTGAGCCGGTATTTTGAGGCAGGAACATGTATTGTGCTAGTTCAATACCTATATATATTCTTCTTCATTGGTATCTCTGCTCTTATCAGTGGATTCAATCGCTACGGTTTATCTATATTTGATTAATTCTAGTCACACTACTCTTATAAATAAAAATGACAATGTGTCGCAAACTTCCGGACAAGCATTTGTGGAAAGTGCTTTCTATAGCTGCCTTCAGTCGACCGGTCCCAGGCAGACCCAACTAATGACACACATGTATCAGTCATCGTGTTGCTCGAATCTATTTCCGTGTGAGAATGACCCACATATATTGAAGCCCTTACCAGTAATCTGTTCTTGAGGATGGGTAGCTGCTGCCGTCGGGCCATTTTATGAAACATATTTCTCTTTCACCATTTATGTATCTGTAACAAAACAAACGAAACATTAACGATCGGAAGACGTACATTTATGCAACACGTTATTTACTCGTAGAATATCAAACGCAGGATGCGAGAGCTTCGAGAAAACACTAATTAAGTTAGAACATTACGTGACACTGCTCTCATTTGCAAAGACATAGACAATGGTTCGGTATGAGTGCGGTGTTCAGTTTAACTAAGTGTGTATAAGATTTTTCTGTTAATATAAAAACAATTCCCAAGTAATAGCTATACACCCACATCCTATCACTGGGATACCTATTTGCGAAAAGTGCTTGCACTGATGAACACAGATACGGTACGACCTACTATAAAATTGAAAAAAATATGAATTTAATCCAGTACATCAACTGAAAATTACGTGACGGCAAGTAAACACCATCTGAATACTCAACCAGCCGTGATAACTTCAGAGTAATAAAATGTTAAATGTCACGAACTGTACCGACTCTGTTAAAAGCTGGGCTTTGTTAACAATCAAAACTTTTAAACGCATTCGGATGCCTTGCGGCGCGTAAAACGTGTTGTTTTACGATGCAATTTGAACTATTTTGTGACATTTGATACTTCATTTAATTGGATTGTTACTACGGTACATAACAAGGTTATAGAGGATTTGTAGTTTCTCTGTGTTTTGATCAAATTGTACTAAAGGTTACATAATATTAGAAACTCCCTAACTATGATCAGGTTCAGATAATGATGAAACAACCCCATTTCGGGGATATTATTATGTTTATTTATTATAAGTTTTTATACCTCTTACTGGTGCAACAATATTCTTGAACTTTCAGAAAAAAATGTTCCCATCCAGTTTTGTTTATGTGCGGGATAGGTAAGTATACAGATATTTTATGTTTTTAAATATCAGTTAAATTCCTTCATAAGAAGTTAATGGAGGGAATTTTGATGTTTTTCTACACAAAGAATTGTAATAAAATGTTTTATTCCCCTAGCAGATTGAAAGTTAACGACTTAGCACCAGACTATGCAACAGTTTGTTATTTTGGATAACAAATTTGATGACATGGGCAATGGCATTGGGGAGGCAAGGTACATTTACAAAGAAAGTAAGAATAAATTTTGGAGTGTTTACAATACAAATCTATTCTAAAATGAGTTGCTTATTATTTATTAAATATGATTGGAGTTCATTAGACACCTTGTAGTTAGTTCAACGACTAACTGAATGCGTTGACTTATTACTTTTGAAATTACATTATGCCAAGACTTTTACATAAATTATAATAAAATAAATATGTCTTTCAATTATTTAAAGTGAAAAGAGATATAATAATGATTTAAATATTAATGCTTGGCGCTATTACTATTGAAAACGCGTAAAATTTAAGTAGAATTCGTTTATGCGTCTCCATGTTATGATAATTTATCTGATTCTGAGATGAATTCATAGTAAGTAGGTACCTAGTGTTGTATTGATATTAAAAGCCTTCGATACGCGGTATAGTTCTTGAATGTATTAGGTTTCTAGACTTTTTTCTTTGAGTACGTCAATCGCTTAAACCTACGGATTGTTTATAACTCTGACACTAGATATTGGTACTCAAAATTTTACTTTTAGATGAATTCTCATAAGTTTTGATATATTCAATTGACTCGAGAGATTCTCAAGAATGATTTAAGTATTTTCGTTTTAAATAAACTTTGTTCATTTAAAAGAGAACAGCATTTGTTTGAAACAGGTTTTTCGTTCTTTGGTTTCTCTATGTCTATAGCATATCTAATAATGCATTTTTTTGTAGTGCACTAACTTGCTCATTGTAGCGTAATATAGGTACCTACATATTTATTTTTATTAAACGCAAGCAAATTTTATTTCTATAGAATAGTACAAAAAACAACAAGCTAAACAATAATTTATCATCTCAGATACAAATAAATTCATAATGAATTTAATTAATTTATGCATTTAACCAGCAATTAAAACTTTGAACAAGGTCTTTGAACGTTGTCCAACAATAAGTGAACTCCAGTAATTTGAAGTAATTTTATAACTTAATACAACGGAAAGGGTACAACTTTAAAATTTGTGTATTCCCTTAGGACGCTATTAAACATAAGTATTTATTGTTATGATGGTTTTAGCTTTAATTTTATATTCTAGAATTAATTGTGTATTCTTACTTTGAGAGTTGGTGGCGCAGAGATTTACTTGAGGGGGATTTTCATATTACCTATAGACGTATAGACAGTGGTAAAGAGTTGAAAAACTGCGGCTTGGAATTCAGATATCTACACTATTTACCAATATTTAATGAATGAAAGTGTTACGTTATAATTATTTTGTGGGTAAGTACCTACTTCTAAGTTATTTTAAAACACTACCTACCGACAAAAATAGTTCCAGATAAAAAGAAAAAGGCTAACTCTATATAACACGAGACTCACTTTCTGAGAAAATGTGGGTGTAGTCGACGCATAATTGCTTAGAAACTATTTTCAGAAATTTAGTCTCGACGACACTTATGTACATAATTATTAGGTATAGGTATATCTTTTTTTATGTAACTCTTTGGGCATACTCTTTAAACATTATCTATAGTTCAAATAAACGTACATCCGTGCAGAGCGTGGATATTAAAATTCATACCTGTATACCCTATAAGTATTTATGTTGTAGGAAAATTACTAGATGAACGCAAATCCTCAGTGCCCCAATTGGGCGCCATATAAAGGTGTAGGTTTCCATTCATTTCCATAATAAACTGTTGCGTCACTTCCAACACGAGATGCATATTTATTATTAGCAAAACCGGTGAAACATCATCACCTACGTTGTTTAAGCTAGTCTTAATGTGTAGGATTGTATTGTGTTGAGCTACCCTCAGTAAATAAGTGAATTTAACGTAGCTTGTTTTCATTGTACTGCATAACAAAACTTCATTTGTTAGTAGTTGTGTTATGGATAGTTTAATATGGTCGGCGAAAATTTTGTTGAACACAAGGAATATATTTTGATCTAAATGCATCAGTCTGTAATAATTGTGTATTCACTGAGGATTTCATTTTAAAAAACCTTTTACCCGGCATAATTATTCTACTCACATAAAATTCAAGCTTTACGATATATACTTACATAGGTACCCTAAAAATCGTATTGAGTACGAATTCGCTTTATACGCTGGCGCTGCCAGTAGGGCTTTATTTACTGAGTCAACTGAGGAAATCGGATTATTCTGTCGCTGGGAGCTGATCAATTGGCAACTCATCGGGCACCAACTATACTTGTACCAAGTACATCTACGTAGGGATCATTTCTTTCTTTTGTATGAGCGTAGAGCAAAGGCAATTTATTGCTCACTTACAGTATCTCTACTATAGTTTATTACAACATAACTATGTATGTCAATTGTCTCTTTTTTGCTGTTGTAATGCCGTTCATTTTTGGCAGCCAATATGGTTTTGTGTGTTGAACAAAGTTTGGAACAGCGTGTGTTGGGAATAAATAAAAAGTAAACCACAGTAATATATGTGGATTGGACTATAAGAATATTAATGACTTACACTTTTGAATGCCTTATGATTATGGTTGGCCAGATGTAAAAACATTTCAGACGAAACAATTCTTAATTATACCGTTTTTATTAAAATACTTATGTATACTGTTCATTAATTAAAAATAATTATGGTGTTAAACTGAAGATGTGCATCAATCACTAAGCAATACCGAAATCCAGTAGGTAATAAATTAATCATTATATAATCTAAGGCAGGTGGATTAATCGATATAAACCAATCCACATAAAACTACAACAAAAATCCATTATATTTCATATGCTACCCGGTTAACGTCAGTGCATTACCCGAAACACATTTTAAAGCTTTGCGTTTGCTAAGTTAACCGTTAGCGTAAGGTTTATAGTGGCAGTTAACGGGCCACTGGGGATAACCGTCGACCGAGGGTATAAAATTATATTTAAAGCTCCTAGACTACGCACTGCCAATGTAGGCTCAGAGATTCTAAATTATTCAGCGTACTCTGTGTAACGTAAATATGATTACGACATAAATTCAGGACAAGACGTGGTCTAGAAAATGAAGCCCGTTAGCTCGTTGAACATTAAAGTTTATGAGGACAAAGAGTACTGTGATGATTCCAGTAGATTTACTAAGCGAGTGAACCACAGTTGTTTTATCTTAAAAAATATTTTCGAAGATTTTATATACTTTCTTAGTACATACTTCTCTTACTTAACTGTAGATGTAGAAGTGTACTACTTATAAGTTTATGCCATATCCATGACGCTTGTTTATAGTCTACCTACAAATTTTATAAACTATTTGTTGTACGAACAGTTTAAAATGTTTGCAACATTAAAAACTTACAGTTACACTACACACGCACTACAACACTACGAGTTCCTTCGTTTTACAAATAATATAATTATATGGTAAATCGCGTACACAAACATCCAGACTAAGGACAAACATTTGCGGATTACATTTTTTTTTGTCCCGTGCGACAATCGAACCACATCTAACCCAATTGCTTAGCCACGGCGCCAAACAGCTTGATCATGAGATGCACACCAAGAAGAACTTTACTGGGGACTGGGAAGTTATACCTAAAAAATCATCGAAATAAAAGTACGACCGCTTTTTTTATTTATATTTTTAATCTTATTTTGTCTTAAGAGTACCTATGTTCTGTAAAAACGCCTTACATTCATGATTAATTATAGTTTAAAATAAACTTATTTAGGTACAAGTCATGCTCAAACTTTTAACTAGGAAATTAGGCTAGCAGTACTTTGTAATCCCTAGTAACTACTCTGTACACAAACTAAAACCCTGTTAAATAATTAGCGTCACAACCAGAAGTTGTCATAACTCCTTGTTTTTTGATGGTAATTAAATAATTAAACAAGGAAATTTTGTGTATCATGTCACACTACGAAACTTTATTCCCTAACGAATTAATTTAATACAACAACTTCCAACTTTACTGAAACACAAGTTGGAGACCTGAATAATAATGAATGTGAGCAAAAATTATATCCTCAAAGTTATTTGCTTAGTAAAATATATGTATTGAATTTCATACATTAATCTTTACACTGAAACCACAAAAAGGAAACCAACAATATAAAGCATTTTGTCAATATTATCCCAAAAGCTTGGCCTTTTTCATATTTTAGAAATATAATATTAGGATTCTGAGCAAAAGCCGGCTGGAGTGACGTTAATAGATTAATCTTATGACTCTCAAAACGCTGGATGCCCTTTAAAGTCGCCGGCGGCGTTAGCTAATCCTATCACTACCTGCTACCATATTTCAACCACCACAGACACCACAACTCCAAAATCTGATAGGGTAATCCGAACTTTTCTACATAAAAAAATATAGGGATTGCATGCCAAATTTTAAGAAAATTATCCTTTCTTTAAGTTATTATTTTAATATTAATGGTAATATACAATAGATATCGAATAATCAAATTTAAATCGATAATAAAATATACTCACTGCTTCTTATAAGTATCAGAGTAGAGTAGACTGGGTAGCGCAAGCAATGCGCTGGCGCACCACACAGTAAAGAGTGCTGCGCGCGCAACTCGACGGCTCAGTCTATGTTGAAGCGGCTTTACTATAGCCACATACCTGTGTAAATGAAAAATAGTGTGATAAATACAATATTATGCGATCACCGATACATACCTACTATTAAGCTTAATCGTCAAGTTGTTACGAATGGAGCATCTAATACCTAATGGGTATTTACACGAAAAATTGTATAATGGGTTATACAACAGATTGAGGTGATTCAAACTATTAAATTATCGCGTAGGTACTCTTTTACGCAATTATTAAATTATTTTGTTTCTAAATGTATAGTGTTCAAAGGCAAATATTTTGGACATTATAATTGGAAGCGAGACGATAGAATCAAATTAGGCTGCAAAAGCCTTGATTTGTGTTAAGATCGAAATCGCGAAGGCAGCCAATAGACTAATAGATAGGTACTAGAATCAACTGACTTGTATAATTGCTTTTCTAGTGCTCCAAGAATAATAACACTTATCTCACATATAAGGCTAAAACAATATACTCTCACTCAGCAATGGATGATAAATCTAGACCATATACAGTGTTGCCGTAACTTAGTCTGAAAGGGGAGATAAGCAGTATATTATACTTACAAACAGCCATATTTTACCCCGCGTGGGTAGTTAATAAAATTCTGTTAAGTACCTTAGTGTAACGTAAAGATACGTGTTTTATTACAAATTGAATGTAAGACGTAAGTAAGTACATACAAAATATAAGAAAATAATGTTTTTGAACCTAGTCTTATACTCCACGCCTTTTATAAAATGTTTTACATGAACTATGTTTGCTTGTTTACTTTAGAAAACATTTTCAATGTTAGTCTTCAATTTGTTATCGGGGAGCAATATTAGAGCATCCACGAGTTACGATAGTCGGCACACTGTGGGCACTCAGCTCTACCAACAACCTGCATACTGGCCAATATATTTCCTTGGGCTTAAACTGTTGTTGAAATGTATGGATAAAAAAATAAGAAGAGCACGGAAATCAAAAACAGTAAGTTAGACATAAATACATAGAATGATCTGTTGTCGGAATCGTTTGCGTATCAAAGAATGGTAATGTCTAATAGCCTTATGAGGTGTATAAGCTAAAAGACATTTTATCATCGTTTGTAAGTAATAGCCTACGTTGTCTACAACAGATAATGGTAATTAAGGAAGACATACCAACAAAGCCATTATTCGAGCAAGAGTAGGTACCTAATTACGGTACAAGAAGCGAAGTCTCCTTTAGTGTTGGAATAGGATGGATACATAACCCCGACCGTCTGTCTGGGCATAGATTGTCTCAGGTCGTCAGTAAACAGATGATTGCGTAATCATAATGAACAGCTAAACAAAGGGTAGACAAACAAAGGGTAAACGTATTAAAACGACATTGGTACCCTTCAAATCTGATGACAACAATTTTATGGAATACCTAGTAGAGAGTAAAAATATCATAGAGATAGATATCCATGAAAATTTTCCAGGAAAAAAAGATTTTAATATATTAATAATCACAAATATCCTATTTGTGTTACTACTGTAATTGTTAATACATTTATATCTATTCCGTTATTCCTAGTATTTATTAACTGTCATTAAAATAATCTGCATCGTTGAGTTAACGCAATGCTAATTGGGATTAACTAGAACGTAATGTTATATTGGTGGTGATATATTAAACAACAAATCTCGATAACTCTTATGTGAAAGTAATCTTGTGACCACAATAGGCCTTGCAAGTGTTTTTTTACAATTCTTCTTCAAGATGATGTATTATTCGTTCACGGCCATTAAAAACCAGTTCTTCAATCGCATAGCTACTGTTTGAAAAGCTAGATTGTTCAACAAACAATACCTGACTGAAAAACTATGTGGATGCAGGTAACAAACGTTTCTAAGATGGTTGCACAAATAAGATAGATAAATTTAATGTCAAATGCATTTATTGCTTTGCCTTTATTTAATAGATTAATTGTCATTATAACACAACGAGCAACCAAGTAAGTACCGACGACAAAAACAATCACTTAGCTAATCCGATAGGTCGGTTAGTTTGAGTAGAGATAATATTATAGGGATTGGTTGTATCAAACAATAGCTTTGACACAAAACAATGCCCGACATAATTATAATGACAGTAACGGGAGCAGGGATGCTCAATGCAAGCGAGTGAGTTGAGTTATGACTAAATGGGTTGACGACCTCGGTAGGATCGCATTGCAATTGATACCCGACAAGTATGAATGGATCATAGGGGGATAAGGCATATGAAACTCTGCGTGACTTTGAAACTTTTTTATCATTATACATATAAATCTTATTTAAATACGTGATTTTGTAATTTATTAGACGTAGAATTAAATACCTATGACATTTAAAAATGTAAACTCAATTTGATGTTGAATCCCATACCTACGTATGGGATTCTAAACATTATGAAAATTATTAATACCATGTTCGAAATATTAAAGGATAGTATGGTTGTGGAAATCTGGATATTGATTGTAATAGACATTTCGTTAGATGCAAAGCTAACATTTACAAACGAAAGTAATTTTCCATACTTAGTAGGTACTATATTAAAAATATTTGTTTGATTAAGCCGAGTCGATACTGTTTGACTAAAATATAGGTTACAATAGATCGCTGGAATGGATCGCTAGAGATTGCTGGAATTTAAGTTATGTTGGTACTGGGTACTCAGAATACAGAACTACGTACATCTACCTAATACGCCGTAACAGAATTTTGATATCATAGTTGCAGAAAAGAGTTTCCTAGAGCACATAGTTTTAAATTTTAATCTTTCCGTTCTATTTAAATACTCTTGCGGTAAAATGTTTTTATTCCAAGATAAATGTTTGTAAAAGCAGACCAGCTGTAATGAAAAAGATGAATTAGAAGCATTAATTAAAATTTTAAATGGAATATCCAAGCTTAAAGAAAATTTCATATCGTCGTTCGTCGCAGCTGACGCAGGAAGAAATCAATCAAGCCTATCAATTCGCCGAGGTCAACACAGTTCATCATTTGCTTATGGTTTTGCACGAATCCTTCTATGTGGGTCATGAACGAATAATGTTATTACTATTCTATTGGGATTTTTATCGTGTAAAACAGCGAAAGCCCCTGGAAATAGCCATCGAATAAAATAAAACGACTAGAGACTCGAGACCTCTTTCCTTCAGCTTTTTGAGTACCTACTTCCATGTAAATAAAAACAAGAGCTTAGGGAAAACATATTTTTTAGGTTACGTTGTAGAATAAAAATAAAACTGCCGTAAGAAATGTTACTGTTAAATAACTCTATATACAATCCGAATGTTGAGTATTCGTAATATTTTTAACGTTACTTACATACATAAAAATAATGTTAATTAAAATCATATTAGGTACTGGCTACTGAAAACCTCACATGTGAACAAATTTGGTAGTATCAGTAATTAATAATCCGCCCACACACGACATATTTTCTTACCCTCATTTTACCTATATTTACCGTTGAAACGAACGGAAACTCATCAAAGTGAAACAAAAAGGACAGGACAAAAACGTGCGATTTATAAAAATTGCTGCTTTATCGAGTCCATTTCGCATCGGGCTTTCTAATCTGTTTCATTTCAGCAGCCTCAGTTTGAAGCAAAATAGCACAAATCCTTACTGTTTGCGTAATCTCGAAAACGTATAAAAAATACGTATAAAAATGAAAACTTTGAAAAGTGATGTTGGAGTCTGTTTTACTGGTAGGTATCTTGTCTCTTTGGTGAGCAGGTAGATTCGTTATTTAAATTCCACCGCGGGAAACATCACTCAAACTCGAAACTCAAAGTACAAAATAACTTTAACATAAAAAATGGTATATTTTATAATTAGGTCAAATACGTACTTGAAAGTGTATTTTTATTATTTTTAATTAAACAGTTATAGTTCGTAATGTTGGTCGCAATAAAATATTGTTTCATTTTCTAAAGAGTAAGGTTTTTTATGTTGAGGCAACTGTTAATAATTGTTTGCAGTAGGTACAGAAATAAAAAATAAGTAGTAGAAGTAGAGTTTAAACATAAATGGTACTTTGAATAACATTTATAACAATAAGTTAATATTAAAAATTGTATATTTTTAACACAAGCTTTTAAACTAGATAGGCTCAAAGTACTAGTGAAGATGGATTAAACAAGCCCAACACGGTGGGATTGCCTCAATTCGTCACAGAGTTCCCATGACCATCTTTTGACTCCATTATCAGATCAGCTCATAAGTACCATAATATTGCATTGTCACCAAACTTATTTAAGTGTGCAAAATTTCAATCGGATGAAGAAATAGATAGCCATATAGCTAAGATACCCGACTACTTATCCACTTCGATATTGACTTGTTATTCTGTAGGTATGTAGAACAGAAAAATATTTATTCAGTATAAGATAATTGTATTTCTTACTTACTATATTTTTAGTGTTTGTAGTCACGCACAGACATATCTAATAGAATTGTAGATATAAACTTTGATACAATTTGTCTAGATTGTATAAAAATTTTAAGAAGTTGTAAAAATCGTAAATGTTAGAAGTTTATTAATAAAATTAAAACTTGTAAACTAGTGTTGGAGATTCGGTTACAAAAGTTTTTATACCCGTCTCAAAACCTAACAACCTGTTTATAATTCCAATCAGTACCTACACTACAAATTGATTCATAATATATTTAATGAATTTTGTTTTTTCTAACGATAACCTCAACCAAAAAGTATGCACTAGCTTACTACCTACAATTTAAAGTAGATTTCAAGTCATTCTCTTTTATCTCTGATTTTAAATAATTTTAAAGTACAATTTAGCTTGTAGACAGTAAAAATAACAACAAATGCCGAAAAAAAAGACAAGACAACAAGCACGCTCTTCTAGTGTTTACCTAACCAAGGTGCGCGGTACGATAACTTGAGTGTCACTCAAAGCAGCCCGTTTAATGCATCCTAAAACTGGCTCGATTCACAATATAAGTCAGAACATTAATAGCAGTAATATCGAACTTTATATGGACTGGTCATTACAGTGAACGGTTGTGAAACCTTATTGTTATTTGTACCATTTCACGTGCTGTTACGATCTACTATTATTGGATTTCGGTGAAGCAGACAGGTAACTAAATATCATTTTAATGCTTTATTTTATTTATCGCAGTCTATTTGTAACTACACCTCTATAAGTACCCCTAATTGCGTTATACATGTAGTAATGATAAATCTCTGAAAATAATCTTCTAAAACAAGACAAAGAAACTGCGTCAGACTTATTGACCCTGGACATTTAAATTTGCTTCAAACATTTTGAACATTTCACGTGAATGATTTAACAATTGCAGGAAGGCCTTTGTTCAACAGTGGACGTCTTCCGGCTGATGATGATAATGAAAGTGATGAAATAACTCGTTTATTGTAAGAAGTGTACTGGATTGGATGTTCATTATTTTCACTAGGGCTGTGACAAAATGTTTAGGTAATAATAATAATAAATCCTTATTGAATATTAATAATAAATATTTATAATTCATATATACACCGCATTGAAACTTCAGAACCAGGACTTTTACCAAGCTGTTCACCGTTTCAAAGCTACAAATTCAATAAAGCATATAGAGTTGAAATTCTGAGAGATAACATTTATCCGAAGACTCCCTCCTTTCACATGATATTCTCTCTGAATTGACAAGTCAATATACATTTTGCTTACAGAGCTTATTTTGTATGACTTTTCAAAATGGAATTGAGAATATCTTTCCTTTTGTTAGAGGACCTAAAAGACTACATCAACACGACTTCATGAAATGGTCCTGTTAGATAAATTAACTGCGTCTAAAAGTCTTGGTTTTATATTTACGACGAGACTCCGAGACTAAAGGTGTCGGTGCACTTGCTGCATCAAAACTTATAACAAGGTACAAATAAACATAAATACATATGTATATAGTAATACACTCACTACCTTCAGTGTCATAAACCTGAAAAGTATTTAAGGGTTATGACTCCAGGTGACGCTTTCATTATTTATATTGGCTTCTATACTGAACATAACTTACAATCTACACAAAACCCTATTTTATAATAACGTGAATGTCTAATACATAAACATATAGTCACCGTTTAAAGAACTAATAATTTCTTTACATAAACTGTTTCGTTCAATTTAGCTGTATCTTACCCTATCTTGGTTTATTGGTGGAAAGAAACCTTTCTTTATTGCACCGCGAATTGCGGCCGAACATAGCAATGAACATTATCGTCGGGCAACGGACCATAAAACATAATTGCTTCGCGATTTTGAGGTCCATTCAATACTGATAGTATTCCAAGCAAGTTGATTTTGAATGCAGTATTATTGTCCACTTATTTTTTATTTTAAGCTATATGAATAAACTTTTAGGTTAATGCTGCGTTTGTTCTTTATCAAATGAGATTTACCGTTTTGAAGATCATTAAAATTCCGAGTTGATGAGGCTAAGTTACACTTAAATTGTAGTCACAAAATTATCTCCACACTGAATACTTTCTTAGCGACCTTTGACCAAGGAAGTATTCGAGGCTAATTTTGTTTGTGCATATTATAGTGGACCAGATTTGTAAAGTTGAAACAGCGTTGTATTTTTGTGTAAAACGAATGATCGAGGCCAAATACTGACAAAGTTTGTTAAATAGAAATAGGTACCAACATCATATCAATTAAATGTTATGAAAATTTGCGACTTTAGATAGATTCCTTTGTCAACACGTTCTACAAATTACGCGAAACTGTTAAATTTTCCACACGTGTTCTCATCTTATTGTTGTAGTTTCTTAACTACTGTCTAGCTAGAGTCAAGTTCTAGAGTTAGAATTTGATAAGTTCATTATACGAACTTTATCACTTTCAAAGTTTTGTATAAATTGTCTCTCCAAACATTTATGGAAAGATGATAAAGACATTAAACTTTTCAAAGTTTCTAAAACACAAAAACCACAATAAGATGGATTCGTATTATGATGGAAATCTAAAGCAATCAATAAATTATTTTATAAATGTTAATATTTTTTTTTAATCCCGTGATATTTTAAGTCAACGAACTTGAATAAGCATCCGAAAGATGAAAGTTTTTATCTCACATCGCTATAAAACGCTCCTTAGTTTTAGTGACGATTAAAATTGATAATATTTAATGGCTAATCTCCGAAATATCCTATAAGATTGTACTTAATTAAAACGGTCAAAAACACACATCTGTATAGAAGTTTTTACCTAACCCACACTATAATTTTCCCATGTGTAAATACAAAATGTCTCTAAAGACTACCAACGAACCGCATAAAAGCAAATAAAAAAGAAAATCGGAAAAATTTCCAAGCCACACGTCAGGCACATCTGTTCCAAACGTGTGTCTAATTTTTTCTACGCAAACTCTACTCTGTAATTATAATAATAACAGCCTTTATCTGTCCGACTGCAGGGCAAAGGCCGCTTCTAGTATATAGAAGGATTGAACATTGATCACCATGCTTGTTAGTGAGCCAGTGTGGTGGTGATTAATGCACGTACTGCGGGTTAGCCTTCATAACCCCATTGTCAATATCAGATAGATAATTACAACATACAAAAAGGATTTCGTACATTCTAAGCAATTAATTCAATAAAACTATTTCATTACAAAGCGGTCTCCGGTGGTCTTAAATACATCTAGATAATTCAAATTCTTGTATGAATTACGCAGTACATGCTGAACATTTCTCGGAAATGCAGGGACTATACTCGTACCTATCTATTCATATCTTTTCTTACAAATATTCGTATTTGTGAGACTAGCTTCCATCTGGCGATTTTGTTTGTATTTTCCGGAATAAAATTACCACATTGAAGTTCCCTGAATTTACAACCTTTTTAAACAGAGTTAATTTCATAAGCATTCTTACAATGTAAGTACAAACAGTATTCAAGCCCCTATTAGTGTTTCAAACCGCTGAAGACGACGCAACTGGCAAGCCCTTTTCGTGTTTTCAATTTCCTTGTAGAGCAAAGTGCTATTGGGTTTGCCTGTTGAGTAAACTTGAGCAGCTGTCCGGAATTTAAAATCAATATCAACCGACACCTTTTCCCCTTACTATTAACAAAACAAGGAAAATGATAATAAATAAAAAAATATGGTAATATAGTGGAAAAGTAGGATAGTAATTATGAGTTTAGTATACACTTCATAGAAAATAATAACTTCCGCATTACACGACATACATTCTTCACAATACAACTATTCCTAATATGTAGTAGGTAGGTAATAGGGATGGAAATGGAAAATGAAATCGAGTATGCTTATCAACGTATGGGTAGTAAAGAAAATAATTGCACTGAAAATGCTTAGCTTCGATGGTTTTAAAGAATGTATAAGAAACGGGACGAAAGATAGAATGACAAAGCAGTAAATCAAGCAAGCGTAATGGCAATTGAATTAGAAAGACTTCAGTGAACACATTTTGACTGAATAAGAAATGTTTTGAAGAAAGGACAGGTCAAGAGCACCTACACTAAACCGACGAACACGAATGAAAACGTGACAAGAGTAAATGAAGCGAACGGTATGCCAAAATAGTATAGTGGAAATTCATAGAATTTGCCTCCACCTGTGAATATTACGCGTGGCGTTTTGTATTTATGTATGAGGATAAGTAAATAATAGTGGCTGTGAATATAACGTAGGAGCGCTGAACCGACCACCGCTCTAAACTACTCGTATATAGTTAGAAATAAAATTATAAAAGTTAGAATTTTATTTTATTTTTGTTTAGATATAATTAAGTGTTTATGAAAAATGTTATTGGTTTTAAATGTAAGTGTTTTGGTCCTAAGTACTGTAAATTTATATTGCGATTTTAATAAATAAATAAATATAGCAGATCGAATGCAAAATTTGGCCCAATCAAACTAGAAAAATTATCATTTGTTATTTGATTGAACTGCATTAAGGTATACCACGTGATTAAGTTTTACTCCAGCATAATTAAAACCGTAATAATGACTAAAAATAATGGTGATTAAAACAATATTATTTTCTCGTTCCTTGCGGACAAGCAAAAAAGGAGGACCACTCTCAGTTGCAGACGTTTTCGAGTGGAATAATTAACAGACTGATATACAAATTCAAAATAATTATATAGTATACCAATTAGTAAGTTTTAATGAATGTGGCGAACGCACCAGCGGATTGGATCGGATCGGTTACATAGTAAACTTTCCTATTAGTTAAGTTTTATTCCTTATGCACATTAAACTTAAAAAATTCTTCTTAGATAATTTTTTTATTGTTTACTTACATGAAGCTGCGATCGCTGCTTGGTTTGAGAGGTGAAACAATGTAGTCGGACTTTATTAAAAATAATACATAATCATTATGTACAGTTAAATTTCAGTATCGATGTTAATTAATTTTAGTTAAATTCATGCGTGACGTTTTGCGTATTCTTATTCAATTGTTTTTCTTTTTCTATACTAGCGTTCCATTTTTGAATTTGGAATATGTGGCCAGTCTGTTAAGTGACTAGCGATGAGGTCGCAACATTATAATTTAATGCATAATCAGTTGTAGGTACGTTTATTACGGTGTCTCTGAAGCTTATCCATCATCATCAACTCGTTGCAGTCCACTGCTGGACATAGGCCTGTCTTAATGTACGCCACAAATACGCTTGATTCAAATGAATCCGTGAGACTATTATTGCAAAAATTAATAAACCACTTTTTATCTTTTTAAAATACCGATACCGTAGATATTAAGCCTTCCTATTAGAATTATGTTTCTATAAAATAAAATGGCGCACGAAAATCCGCTAAGTATAAAAATAATGCTCTTTTATCCCTTTCAAAATATTGGTATCGTAGAAATTCATTTCCTTTCGACTCGCGACGAAAGCAGCTTTATTGATATTTCATTTTCAGATTTAATATTATTAAACTAGCGACCGTAGAAAGACAGTTCTCAATAATTTGCGGAACAAAATATTACTTCAATTATTTCCATATTTTCTTTACTAAGAAAAAATGTTAGGTTAATACTCTGTTAGGCTGGTAGGTAACGACAGAATAAATTGAAAGTGGTACAATGATACGTTTAATTATAGATAAAAAAATGCTGTAAGACGAATAGTATATTATTAAAAGATCGTGTGCGCGGTGTAGATACATGTATAAAGTGTACTGGTATATAATATATAGGTTTATAAAGAACATCGGCTATATCCCAATGTAAATAAATATCAAATAAATGGGATAATGAACCCTAAAAGTAATCAAAAGTGGAATGACACGTCATTCAGTGAGTATTACTGAAAGTCCTTAGAAGCCTCACAAATATCTGTGTCAAACAAGGACCGAAACAAAGCACTTAGCAAATCAAATAGTCTTATTGGTAATACAGTTAATGTAACGTTATATACACATTTGCAAACACATTGTTCTAGCTTCAAACTGTTCATCGCCTATTACAGAAACAATAACATTAAGCTGTATAGGCTATTTGAGCGTAGTGATCTGAAAATGAGGTGCGAGGTGGTCGTGATTCAAGATTAATTTAATAGACAGTTGGGCTATCTATTTATTTAGTACTGGCACTTCTGTAAACTTACGGGTGATTTGTTCTGCAGAAGGATTCGAATAAAATGGTAATAGGTAATAGTAACATAAGCAGATACAGGTAAATCCTATCCTCGCCAAACAGTCTGCTATTCGAGTCCAATGATTATGATGTTCGATAGATATTTTGTGAATATATTGCATTAATTCTTATTGTGAATTAAGTACGGTTCTGAAATATATATGAGCATGATAAATAAATGTATTTTTCAATACACAGAAAATAGGACATAATCTTAATATAAATGTAAAATGTTAGGTCTGTGAGTCTTGAGTAATATATAGGGGGATGGAGGACTCACTTTACATGCGTATCTATGACCTACATAAATCTTTTAGATAGAGTGTCTCTATTAAAATAACGGACATCTCACGAACAAGTGCCAACTTGGCTTTGAAAATGGTTTCAATGTCTTTAAGTAAGTACTACAATTAATCAAATAATCTCACTTTCATATAAGAAACTTGGCAATCTCCCCTTAAATAATATCATGGAATGACTCAAAACCTGCAATACCACAAGGTAATGTATTCAAAATATGTCAGCGACTTCCATGGTGATGACAGATAATTTATTTAAATAATTAATTGAATTGTGGTAATTAGTGTAGCATGAATGATTTACAATTCACTTAATAGGAGTCGTATTAATGGACTGCTAATTGGACTTATTATGAACGTATATTTATTATTTTGATAGGATATGGATACCTACATTCAATACATTTTTTTAAATTTACAATTAGCTGTAGAGATTTGTTTTAAATCAGTGCAGTGTCGCGTTATGTCATATATAGACAACGCAGGTGATATACAACATGGAAAAACTTTTTTGATAACATATGAACGTGTTTGCAGTAAGCATGTGTAAACAAGAAAGTCTTCATGTGCATGACGCAAGTTTTAGATTGTCGTATAGATTGCTTCTTACTTTATTGAGGGCGCTTGAGTCGAGAATTTGTCCTGGAGTTGGTCAACTTTGACTCTAGAAACTATCCTTCGAGTATGTAGGTATAGTTACAAAATATAGTACTCGGTAAAAATATAAAGGATGGCCTTGTTTCATTTTTACTTCGAAAATCGTGTGTTGTCTAGGCCCTGCGTATTTTATATTCAGAAATTTCGATATAACTTTATTACAGGTATATAATCCAATTAATTGACCTATTAGCCCTTTACGTTTGCTTTTTCTTTCGATCCGTGTCTTTGGCATATCTTCAACCGCAAACCCCATCTACCTCCTTGAGAAAAACAGCCATACGTAATCATTATTTGAATAATGAATAATTTAATTACTATTAGAGCTGAGAGACAGCCGTTTAAAGGTGCTGTCAGTTTGCCTAGCACAGTTTGTATAGAAACAATATTTGTGTTTAACAAAGTTGTTGTTCTATTTGCGAGATAATTTTGGATCATTGTTTCAGGAACTGTAAACAGGCATCGGCACGTTTACATTTCCAGATTAATTAATGTGGGATGTTACAATAGTGAAAACACACCATGTAAATGAAATGATATATTACTTGAAAATCGATGATACAACTATAAATTCAAACACTCAATACTAACAAAAGACAAAGGCCAACATGATCTATCTTACAGGAAATGTGCATTTTTCGGATAAAGGTCGTAGTACACATTATATCAACCCGGAAAGGGATCGTAACCGTCTCAACTCAAACCGTACATTATTATTTAAAAACTCGCTACTGCTAAGCACACTAATCGGATTCGTAACGTAATCGCCTCGCCTCGGGACCGGCGGGCGAGCCATAAGCGCGGCATTGCTCGCCTAGCTGTAGCCGAGTCGACGCGTATCGGGGCTGCTGGTCCGCTTTGGTTACGTGCGTACTTAAGTTTGGCGCTTGTTTCACGGCGAGGCGAAAGGCGATACGGTGACGTAATCCCTTGCCGATTCATGTGTTCTATGACCCTTAGGAGCTTACAATAGTCTTTAGTAAATATCATGTCCAACGTTATTCCTTTACAGCGTGAACAAATTTTATAACATACTTACTCAATTGTTTCTCGTTAAGCGTGGGCGTGCACACATCTGCCTACGCTTTTTGTGAATACAGGCATGATAAAGTACCTAGGTATACATAAACGCCGCTATCGTCGCCACTTTATTACACTTACAGCGGATATTTCCTCTTTCAATCGCAACTTTATTGCATTCTATACTTATAAGGGACACAACTGGGTGGCTTGAATGATGACGATCACACCGCTGTAACTTTTGCACATTTCGCTAAGTTAAACTTTTCTTTTTCAGTAAGTCGTAACCAAAGTTAGGCCGAATAAGGAAGTTATAAGAACATGAAAGGCAAAGAAAGTGTCTTGTTGACGGCATCCGTCTCTGGCTGTTTAGGAAATAAATAAAGGATAGTCTCGTGTTTACGACGGTAGGTGGATCAGGAATTCTATGTGAATGCTTAGTAATAATTAAACACATCCACCCATCACGCCTTTTTCCTATATTCCATCACTAATTAATAAACTTAGATTTCTAATGTATGAGCCCCGGCGTTTAAGCATATTAGATTCATGAAAAATACGTGGTTTGTGTTTTCTCTGTCAGCCGGATTATAGTTAACTACGTACTACAAAATCCCCTACATTATAAAGTATAATTTGAAATCATTAGTCTTTAGTATTAATCTATCATTAGTCTAGTCAAGTAGGAACGCACGAGTACGAATAATTAAATGAATCTAGCGGCCACCAGAACTTAAAAGAGGAGAACCCAATTGTTGACAGAAAGTACCGGTATATTTTCTCTATCGTCCCTAATTGGCAACTCTGACAACTTTATAAAAGATGAATAGGAAAACACTGAGTTCAGACTGTCAGCAGTTCTTCCCACTCAGTTTATCTTTCATCCTTTGCCATGCGAACACGTGTAAAACAAAAAGAAGTAGAATAAGATTTTAACATTTTTTTAATCTTT
Source organism: Abrostola triplasia (assembly GCA_946251915.1). Classification (NCBI taxonomy): domain Eukaryota; kingdom Metazoa; phylum Arthropoda; class Insecta; order Lepidoptera; family Noctuidae; genus Abrostola; species Abrostola triplasia. The sequence goes on from OX276430.1 coordinate 6,482,050, forward strand.
TACAATTTATATTAGCAAAAAGAATGTCAGAACAAAGCATTTTCTCAAACCGCTAATTTCCATCTACCTGTTTTTTTTATTTTAATAAATTATTGCTTACTCGACATAAAACAAACGTAAACTGTTCAAAATTTATATTGCCTGGAGGTTACTTTCAAAACTCTTTAGGAAATTGATATAGGTATCAAAAACTTCTTATAATGTATAATTCTGCTACACGCCTACAATCGTGTTCGTTCATTCTTAATGCCAATTATTAAGTAATTTAAAAATGAAAAACTGCGTATATAGCGACGATTCTTTAGATGTTACTAATTTGTTAAGTGTATGTGATATTTCATGTTTGTGAAACTCACCTACGATACAGAATTTCCTAGTGTGGGGCGACGTTATTAAAAAAAATTAAATCCTTCGTTAAAAGTTTGTATTAAGAACGTGGTTTCTAAATTCTACCGCCACATTGGCCTGTTAGTGTTATTAAGGAAGGGGCCGGGAGTTACAAAATGTTCCTAAAAGGACATGTTTTTAGAATCACTTTTTATAATAAGCGGGAGACGTGTCGCTTAAGTAAAGTTCATTGCTAACGCGCCACTTCCCCTTCTATTCCTTTTGGGAACTCATTGATCCTAATACTTGCAGTCAAATACCTGAGAGCAAGGCCAAAGCTAAATTACTAAGACAGTCAAAGTTTCTTCGAATTAGTCTAGTTTCGTATTTGTCGCTGGTTGTTTGGTGGCTGCCAACCACCCTAGCAAACAAATCGTGTCGGCAATACCTAGATCTCTGTTCGTAAATAACTCAAACATTAAGTTCGGTGATTCAATCTTGGCTAGCTTCGTAAACATTATTATATAGACCTATTTTGCATTTATAGTATTGTTAGATAGGTAATATAATTATATGGTTTCATTGTTAAACGCTTTTCATCCGTTTTTGGTTGTCAAAATCCTTTGCTAGAACATTATAAGTCTGTAGTTACTAATATTTGATTGCCCTTTCAGTTGATGCATAATTTGATATGTATTTAAATATAATAATATTACACCTTAATATTACATTGCTATAAACACACTCTTAGTAGAACAAACAGTTTAGACTGATAAACCAATCTCTATTGCCTTTTTGTGCACACTTGTTGTCTTGGGAGTGCTTAGCTTAGTGTGATATAACCGCACATTGTACATTATCCTTAGACTTGTGCTTGTATTTCGTGTACAATAAAAAGAAATCTATCTATCGTCTGTCTAAGAGTATACGTAGGCTACTTGGCTGGTCACAAATATTTGCAATAACAATTTTACTTTACGTAAATACGTACTTACATTTATATCAGGTTTAAGACACTTTATTCTCATAAAGAATTACATTCACTTACATGAGAAATTAATATTAAATAATAACATAGCAATTTATATACTTAATCCCGCACGATCTGATTTATTTTAATCTTATCCAGAAATCACACGTTTACATCTTTCTGTTTCGATGAACAGATGATACATTGGCGACAGATGAGACGTGAGCAATCAATAGTCAAAACACGTGTAATATAACCAATAAAGTTTTATAGGTATATATAAATTTATATAGATGTAACTTAGAGATAAAAGTCGTGGTGGCCTAGTGGTTAACATACCGGATTTGTATGCACTAGGTTGCAGGTTAAAACTCGGGCAAGTATCAATGTGACTTTTTCAATGTTATAAATACTTTCATATTCTGAATACTTGGATTTAATTATCTGAAATCGCCAACCCGCAGTGAGCTAGCGTGGTGATCACTATGCCAAACTTAGCCCTTTTGGCGTAGCCGTAGCACTATCCGAATTTACTTTTCTTTGTAGTACGTACCTACTTTTTTCTTGATTTGTCAGAAGATAAGTATCTCATTGGGTGGCAAATAATTGTATTTAGGTACTTTATATTCGGAGTTTTATTTGTTACATCAGAGATAATTTCATTTTATTGCCAATTAGAATTATCTAATAGAAAAACCTAATTACGCTTTGCTCGACCCGGAATTCGGACCCAGGGCTTTAAGCTCAGCAGTCGCGCTTAGCGACCACTAGCCACCAAGGTAGTATATACAATTATAATGACATGTAAACTTACCTATCAACAGTGATGGCTACTAAGGTGAACACTCCGGCTGACACGGTGAGGTTTGCGGTGAAGTTGCTGGCGGTACAGGTGACTGCCCCGAACGGCCAATCGGCGGTCACAAGGAATATGAAGTTGGGTGCTCCATTCAATGTCGCCATAAGCAGGTCTGCTACCGCGAGGTTCACCAGGAAACAGTTCGTGACTGTTCTCATGCGTCGATGAGCTATAAAAAAAAAATTACGTAAATAATTTAATAACAGTAAGTGTATTATACGTATAAAATCAAGGCTTCAAACGCAGCCAAAAAACTAAAACCAGACATTTCCGAATAAACATAACGTGGTCAAAAACGGAAAATAATATTTGAATAATAGTAATACGCAAAAAGCTGATCTGTTTTTTATATCGAGTATTAGGTATTTAATAAATTAATCAATTATAAAAGTACCGAATAATGTGTAATACAAAACAAAGTACATAAAATATAAAGATAATTATTCATTTAATTAGTAGACGTAGAATGTATAACCGCAATAAAAAAGTCAGCAACAAAGGAATAAATTAATTTAATTAAAAAAGAAAATAAATGAGAACCATTGCCATGTGCGAATACAAATGCCAACCTGACCTAATTCCGGTTATCTTACAATAGGTACTGGTATGTAAGTAAACAAATGCTTTTCCTTTATTACTAGATCTGCATAGAAATGTCGGTGTATCCTGTATTCTATGCAAGAATGTTGACCCTTTGCCCTAAGTACATACGCCACTAAAAAGGGTACAATTGTACATTTCAGTAGCAGTTTATGCAACAGATGCTTAATAGGATTGAATTTACCTTAACTTAAGTTAATCGCAATCTCAAAAAGAGTATCGATGTAAACCAAAGAGCTTTTATTTTGATAACCCGTATCGTTGAAAACAATTTTCACGTAGAGACCGATATTCGAATGGTGTGTATCCTCGTTATGCCAAAACCCGTGTGTATTCCCCGTGTAACTGACCACGTCCCTGCCCCTTGCGGAGTAAGCAAAGATAAGCGGATAAAAACTAGGGTGGAATGTGAACAGAATGAGAATGTGTCAATAAGGAGGAAAAGCATGCCAATGACGGGTTGTATGTGGTATTTGTCTATGAAGGTTATTGTAATCGGATGGGACATTGTTTTCCTCGTCATTTAAGGGTATATCTGTCGTCAGAGGGACGAAGATAAATTGTTTGTTTGGAGGTATTCAAGAAGCCATAAGTATGTTTTTCATAACAAACGAAAACAATGGTAACGCACTAAACAAAATACGCGAGTATTTGACGTCAAAGTTCAAAGAGTATGTAGCCGTATAAGAGTACGCTGTATCATGTAATAAAAAAGTTATTCACCGCAGTTTCTCTTTTTGGCTTCGAATAAAACATCTAAACCCTTATAGGTTCTCGTCTGGTCAAGTGTGTCTCAGGAAAATAACAATAAAATATTATAAAATAAATAAAAAATAGACATTGTTTAACAGTGGACGTCTTTCAGCCGATGATGATGAGACATTGTCAAAGTTAACAATATTTTCAAGTATTTTTCTTACTACCCTCAGTAAGAAAAATACTTGAAAATATGGTAATCTAATGATTATGATTTTTAAATGATCAGAATATTCCGCAACGTCTCATTATAGCTGGTATGCAGACTGCGTACTTTATACCAAAGCGTGATTAAATAACTTACTAACAACGACAAAAGTTTGTAAAACGTCTAACTAATATAAAGAATAAGGTTCGAGTAAGAATTTAGCTGGGTAAATGATTTTATGGATAATGTATCGAAAAATATAAAAGTAACGATATTTTGAATTATATAAAAACACTAGCATATATTTTCATAAATACATTTATGAAAATCCCTATGGTTTCCTCATGTGAAACACGTTCACCCACAAAAGGACAAGGCAGGGTTTTACCCTGATAGCTTTATGATGTTACGGGCAAAACAAAACTCACATAGCAAGGGAAGTCACGTAACGCAAACGATGTCTTCCTGCGTTTTAGTGTGGACGAGATTCGAGCAATTTGAACCAAAATACGAGTTTTACTAAACCTGTGCAGTTTATTATTAATCTGGATATTTGAGTTTTTTTTCGGGATTGTCTCTCTCAGACAAATCTGAAAAGAGCTCTCACCCTTTTGGTGTGTCTTAATAAACGGCTTCTAGTCTTAGTAAACAGCCCCCAGCCAGGACTTTAAATGTATAATATAATCTTCTAAGCTAGTAGTAATAGCCGAACAAAAATTATACTTTTACGTTTGGTGTGGCAGCACCGCCACAGTGGGGGAATGTGGGTGAACCTCACAAAAAGACTCTAAAAAGGTATTCAGAACTCTTGATAGACTTATGAAAGCACTCGACAAGGCAAGGGGAGGTAATACGCTGTATTATGAGTAAATTAAGATTTTTAGATTTATTATTAACTAGCTGCGCCCCGCGGTGTTACTTGTTACATTTTTTCGTAATAAAAAGTAGCTTTCGTGTTAATCCAGGGTGTCAGCTACCTCCATATGAAATTTAATCAAAATCGGTCTAGCCGTTTCAGCGTGAATTGATAACAAACATACAATGCCAATGCCAATGTTTGCGAGTGTGTTGCAAACATTCGCCTTAATAATATCAGTGTGATAATTTCTCCATTCGTTAACCGACATGAAGGTAGAATAGGTACTCCTAAGAATTAAAGTAGACCTGAACTCATCGTTAAGAATCAGACCATAGATTTGTTCATAGTTTCTTTCATCATTTTAAATGCTAAAAAAGTATTACGCTCTTCTAGTTTTATATAATAATGTATTAAAGTCTCATCTGTGAGTAAATTGTAAGAACATACATACATATATGGTTTTATTGGCTCATAAAAAGTTTTCTTTGTAACGCCCACATGTGGATTATTCGTAACGTGTGGGTGCCTTAGAAATGTTCAGACTTGATCGAGCCGTATTATGTCCACAAAACGTTAAATGCCTTGCTTTTATAACTGGAACTGGCAGTACTAAACACATTATACAAAATTCTAGCCATCGTTTCGAACATAAATAAAGTTAAATTTTGATTATCATAAGACTGGCATTCGGAATACATAATGAGATATATCAGGAGAATGCAAACACTTCAGAGAATTTTTCATTTATGACGAAACTTTTTGAGTCAGAAACGGATTGAGTCTCCGTCTTCCTTAGTCCGTAATCATCCATTGGTGGATACGATATTGATGGTTACTTGCAAATCCTAACAATACACACTTTATTTAAATTATCAGATATCGGAGACTATAAAATTCATTCATTGTAATCTAAAAGCTTGATGTAATAAGTGTTCCCCAACACTAACAAAAAAAATCAAAGACCGTAAGAAAATTTAAATAATCAAAGAATGTTTAAAAAAAAATCTATGTAGGTACGTTTTGTAAATAGAACAAAATTTTCGGTAACCTCAATTTAATCTTAATAGGTTATTACTGTTGTATGTATTCTCCAGTTAACCCTGTTTCTGCCTCAAGCTAGCACAGCAGAAGCAGGTTATTTGACGCCTCGTAGCTGTTACACATGCCACACACTCATTAAGAGTTGACGTCTTCCAGTATAAAATAATTAAAATGGTATCAAGTTTCCGCACATAATAAAGCTCGTGACTTCACAGCTTCGTAATTGAGATGTTATTATTATACCTTTGTAGGAAATATTGAGGTAAACATGATTAATAATGGAAATATAATGTTTCATTTGTGGTTTATTATCTTAATCTAGTGTACGGTTTCATTGACGTAGAGCAAATTAGTTTATGCCCGCTGTCAGTAGTAGTGGGGAGGTTTGAAAGCTGTTCTTAGTCTTAATTGGAGTCTTGATTTGTGTATTTTGTGTTCATGTACTTTACCTAATGTATTGTCATGAAAGCGAATATTGCGTCCTACTTCTAACAGATTAATATGCATGTATTCACACTGGTAGTTCTAGAAGTGATAGATTCACGATTATAAGGAGTACATACACCACATTTCGCCTACGTTATAGGTGGCGAGCTCTTTGTCGCCCACACCAAATTCATCGCATCATTATGACTCACTTTCTAGCTGTCAGAAGGGAACTGTTTACTAAATTAATCTACCTACCTTGATTACACCATAATTTAATATACCCATAATAATAAACTCACCTAGAACAATCCATATGACGAGTGTGTTCCCCAACACAGCTAGCAGTAACATGACTGCGAACACAATGAACCAAGCCAGCTGGCCCCACCATGGCGGACTGAACGGTCTTTCGCCTAGACCCATGCAGTTGCCAAGAGTGATTCTGTAAAAGAGAATCTCTTTATAGTATCTAAAATATAATACTATTAAAAGCTAAAGTACACTATTATTAATTATTCCTAAAAAATTAAAGTATGAAAATTAAGGAAAGAATTATGGGCGGATAGACTACTAGCTTTCACCCACGGCTTCGCCGGCATTAAGTAGCCTATTTTTTTTCTCGGGTCTTAAACTTTCTACATGCCAAATTTCATCAAAATCCGTCGATCAGTTTAGTCGCGAAAGTATAACTGACAGACGAAAGTATCTTTCACATTTATAATATTAGTATGGAAGTAGGTAGATATTCATTGTTTTGACGAGTATTAGGTACACTTGTCACAACAATGTCGGATCAATAAGGGGCTAATGACACTTCAAACTGCTGGAGTTAATGCCTAATCGACAGCAGAAATGGTGAGTAATATCTATATTAGGTATCATTTCACACTCATGTATGAGACTGCGAACTTCTTATCAGTTCTCTAGTCTGTAAGCTCAAACACAAGCTTACACACAGATTATGTAAAATATATGTTATACGTAGGCACATTCTGAGGGTACATTAGGTACCTAGATACCTATTTATTGTCATAATGAAAATATAATTTTGGGCTACAGCAGCAGTGGCAAGCATTCTTTTTTGTTTGCTGCGTAGTTCTTTTATAGTTAATGCAGTAAATAATAATAAAATAAATGTATACACAATAATGATATAAAAAAACTTGTAAATACGGTTCAGAACCCATTATAAAAAAAACTCTTCTCGAATAAAAAGTTAAGAAATCACCAATATTATTTGCTAAGGAGGAGGAAGTGTAAACGCCCTTGAATCTAGCCTAAGGGTAAGAAAATGGATCCGAGTTCAACAGTCAGTACGGAAAACGATAAAAACGAGGAGAGATAACTTTTAATTATTTTCTTTATATTATTTGTTTAGTTCCCCAATTTTATTTATTCAGTTATTGTGTATTTAATGTCTTTAAAACTTTTTTATTTGGAAGAATATACACTACCTTGCACCTATTTGGATGTTAAAATATACATAGTTTATTATTTACTAGCTGTTGCCTGCGACTTCGTCTGCGTGAATTTCGGGTAAAAGCACCAGCAGACTTAATACAAATTTTCTTACTTTAGCACTTGAAGTAAGTTAGAACACTTTACATTACTTATCGAAAGGCATTTCAATACATATTATTAAGTGATACAATGGTAAACTAGGGATCTCGGTTTGATATAGTAAGTAGTAGCTATTGTCTTACAAATTACATGTGAGTATGAAAGACGATGTCCCATAAATCGTCGACCTCTGCACTGTAGGACGTCCTTAGTTATTTATTTATTTGTTGCGGTCATTGAACGCTGTTAAGGCCCGCTCCACCTTCCATAACCTCGTAATGTGTCCATTTATTTACTTTTTCATACACGCAATATTAACCAGACTGTAAAAAGGTTATCATTTCTATTATTACCTTAATTTCAGTAGGTAAACTAGAATAGAGTACATATATCCATTAATGTTTACTATGTCTCGTCAGGCATTCCAAAACACGCATACGCATAATTGAATGTTTTCAGTGGTATAATCAGAACATCGTAGCATGCTAATTGATATCATCGAAAACAGAACCACTCAATACTATCTACTAATAATATTATCTTTTGTGAAAGCCAGTAAATTGATTGTCGTGTTGAACATAGAGTTAATCTTAAACATTTTAAAATATGAAGAATTTAATATGGTTCAAAATGACGTGTACGTATAGCTAATAAATACAAAACTTATTGTTATCCTATGCGCAAGTGTACCCATTTAAGAATTTGTAGCACGCGGTATTTTTGGCAAACAAGTTATGTATATTGTTAGAGCGGAATTCATATTAGGTCTACACTTGTATAGTTTTGCGAGTATTTTATATTACCTACATTTTATTGTACAGCTGTTTATTAATGTGTGGTGGGATGGTTTAGGCATGTAGAAAGGATGGATGAAAGAAAAGTGACAAAACGAATAAAGATGCGAATGTTAGCGGAGTATTGGAAGGGGGAAGAATCGGAGAAGTCTGCAAAAAGGGCAAGTGAAGAGTATCTTTAGACTTTAACCGACGAGCGTGTATGAGAAATGTGATGCGTATGAATGAGGCGAAAGAAGTATCCCAGGATCGTAGCAAATGGAAATACGTGGTCTCTGCCTACCCCTATGGGAAACAGACTTTATGTATGTATGTTTACAAGTACCTACATTGTACTGTTACGTGAAATAAAACACGTTTCAAACATCTATGTTTTAGGTCTTCATGTCTAACAACATAAAGTTAGTACGCAAATAGAATATGGAATCAAACAAGAGGTGAGTTCCTTTGATCAACACCTGTAAAATTTAATATTGAAAATTGTTTTGGCTCCATACCTGAGCTCGGGGCTTTGAAATGATTCGGAATTTGGGCACAAGCTGCGACAAGCATCTGCTACTAACGAAACCTCGGTCAGTTTGGTTACTAAGTAAGTCCATATAAACTCCGCTTTACGCTTTTATTTGCAATAACTAAATTCGGAATGTGGTCTGATTAGTCTTGAATTACATTGCATACTAGACATTAGTACCTATGATTTATTGCAAGTACTGAACGATGGTCATGGATCCTCAAAAATGACAAAACTAATAATAAACTATTAGTGAAAAATTAAGAGGGATATCAAGAGCTTTCGAGTCCTCTTAGTACAGACTTTTACCATAGATACACAATAATTACTATAGGTAGTTACCATAAGCACTTCATGAAAACAAAAGCGGAGAGGCGTGGTCCAAACAAAACAAATTAAACTTTAAAAGCATTCGCTTAATAAGGAAGACTCTTGATCTTTGAGTTCAAAACGCCATCACAAACAATCTTCAAGTTTTGCTATCGGGCGGACAATAATTAAGTAAAAGTTATACAAAAATACGTTGACAAATCATAATTGAATATCAAATCTTCTACAGGTGAGGTTTGGATGGAGTTTGATATCTGCAAGTTAAGAATAAATAGATTATACTGGATAACAATCTACTTAAATGCTTATCTAAATAAAGCTCAAGAGATTTAGACTAATTTGGGTAAAAGTTTTACTCAAAGGCAATAAAATGTTTAATTTTCTCTTTACACGAGGAAAGACAAAGTGATAAGATTATGTCTAGTAGTACTGACATTTACGACTTTAACTTCCATTGTATTGGTACTGGATATCGCAAATTTCCGACCCTAAACACCCTTTCAAATAAAAAAGAAATACATAGGTCAGCTTTCAATACTTGTAGGTATATATCCGACTTCTAAGCCAAAGTTCTTTAGTTCAAAAACTACTTATATCAATGAATAAGAAAAGTCAATTTATGTCCAGTTGAAAAGGTAAGGCTTCTAAGGTAGATGAGAACCTCAATGCTTTAACTCATTCACATAATAAGACGCAGTACCTACTTTAAAGAATATACGCGTGTATGGAGAAAAACGTGGTATATTCGGCATAATAAATTCTTTGCTGACTGCCTCGTTGGTCTAGTGGTTGCTAAGCGCAAATGCTGGTACGAGGTTCTGATTTTTAAACCTGAGTCGGGCAAAGTGTTACTGAGTTTTTCCACAAGGTAATTTTTAGTAGCAGCACGGAGTCTGGATTTCTGCCCGGTTGATGGCAATAAATAGGTTTGCCCCCTATAAATTGGGACCTAAAAACAACTGGTGAAATGTGGGTTTACTATATGTGCACTTCTGCCTAACAGAATACAGAATACAGGCGTGATGTTATGAGAGTATGTGAATTCTTATATTAAAAATATAGCACGTTATTCACTACGAGTATCTTAGTTATGTCCGTGATTATGAGATGAAAAATTCACTATTACGAAATCCTGAAATACCCGAGGACGAGAATCAAGCTCTCCCTTAGCTTGCAATCTTTAACACTAGTTAAATTTATGCCAGTTTCATAACATTAAAGGTTTTTTGTGTATAGTTCCAGAGAATGTTTTAACAATGCTTGAAAACATAGTTGAAGAACAAAGTAATTAAGTTTAGCTTCACAAAAGGTAACAAATAAAGAGGGCAAGTAATAAAAACTGTCAAAGGATAAAAATCATAAATAAAATATACGTTATAACTGCACCTGTGCCGAGATATTAATTCCTAAAACCATTTTCTATACAACTAGAGATGACTTTTTGTAAATGGCCTTTTCGCACACATGAAATAAAAAACTTTTAACTGTGGCTCACATTACAGTCATGCTCGTATCTCAAAGTAAACCCATATAACAGGTTTACTTTTAAATATACACCTGGTATGAATTTATGTTATGACAGTTAAGAATAAAATATTGATGGGCACAATTTTGCAGAAAATACCCAAATATAAACTTTGGGCTGCTACACAATTATCTTAATAGGGTTCTTTTTGTGTTTTGAATAAATGTGAAAATGTCATCTAAACAACTTTTTTTATTAACGGATTAAGATTTTCGGAAGCATGTAGATTTTTGTAAATAATGCCCTAATTAGTAACTAAGCATGAAATAAACTTTGAATCCAAAAGCAAAAGTTACATACATAAAGTACATACCTATTTCCCAAAGGGGTAGGCAGAGATCATGGACTTCCATTGGCTACGATCCTGACATACTCCTTTAGTCTCATTCACTCGCAACACATTCCTCATACACGCTAGGAGCTAGTTACTTATTAGTTAACTATGAGAATAACTTTTATTTGGGTTTTTTTACACAATTTTATTACACTGATTGGCCTCTTTTCTTGACGGTGCGTGTTACGTATTATGTTAATCATAGCCATTTAATGTAGGAGGTCCAATAAAAAAACATTTAACGCGAAGGACCAAATAAAATATTCGCTGTTACTATTATATGCGCTGAATGATTAGTACTGTGTTACTATGGTCTTCTAAAGAACTGTTAGCAAAAAAGTAAGACCTTAGAGTTTTAATGTGAGCACCTAAACCCGGTTACATTGAAAAATCTATAAGAAGAACCATTCCTTTTACACAAATTCTTATAACCTTCCCACCGAGGTGACTAAAATCGTTTTAGAAATGTGCCGAAGGGATTTTTTTAATGGGAGTCATTATTTAGTCAAGAAGCAAAAGCGAAGGAATGAAACGTCCTTGATTTTGAACATCAATTTATAACAATTTGTCTTTAAATGTAGGAAATTTACTCAGTCTATGGTGTTGACGTCATCTGAACAAAAAGGAAAGATACCACGTAGAATAATTTGATTCTCATCTTCTTTTTTATCAGCTTGTTTATAGAAAGCAAATGGCAAGTGAAATAGTCCCTACTTGGTTGACTACATAAATACCTACGTGTTGCTCTGTACCAAAAAGCGCAAACTCGAGCACTAATAACGTTGACACTGAGTTACATCTTTGTTGTCAGAATTCTACAACAGGTTACCTTGTATTAATAGCAGAATATAATGTTCTTTATTGTACGCTATTAGGTACAACGCTTGTGTAACTTAACGAATTTCGTAAAACATACTAATGGACGATTAGGAATGAAATCAGGCGCGAGTCATAATGCTAACTAAAGCAATTTTGCAAGTCTGAACTTAAATTGTGTTCCCGTCATCACCATCGGTATCTTGTGCTTCCTTTAAACGAAACGCTTCTACAAATTAGACTTTCCTTAGTTCTTAACGACCTTAGCCGCTAAAAAAGTGAATCAACTTTTACTTTGTTTAAAATAAGATGATTTTCCGTCGTCGTTTTCCAGTGATTACGCAAAGAATATCGTAGCCTTATTTCGCAGAAGCAAACACTACAAATTACACAAAACGCCATATAAAGTAGAAAGAAGACTTTCAACATAATCAGGCATCTGCTCCCAGAATGTTTGATCAAGTTAAAAGCCTGTTAGAGGTCAATTCGTTTGATATAAGTTTACTCCGCAGTTCGTGCATCATTAGCTAACTGGGAAAAAAGTTTCAATGTATGTATTAAGCTCGTAAAATGGTGAAACACACATTGAATATTGATACCATTGCTACTAGTGTTTATTATTGGCACAAAAGCATTCATAATTATGATTTCTTATTATGATTACTGTTTCAGACCTTATTTTCGACCTGTTTTTTTCAATGACATATTATAGTTTCTTAGTTATTTTATGATACCACTTACTAATAATACCGACACACATACTTATGAATCTACACAATTATTCTAGTATTTATTTTAAGTAGATTATATGTATAGTATTTTAAACGTGATACTTGATATACTAATAAATTATTCTATGTGTCGTCAGTCGATTGACTTAGCTAGGCTATACATACCTCTATATACCTAATAGCTTACAATCCTTTTAAACTTTCAGGCATCTTTTGTTATCAGTAATTTTGGCAACGATGCAGTTACAGATTTATTGATTGTCACCATTGATTTTATTAATATTACTTACGTCAGAATAGATTTCCTTGTTAAAGATACCTGGGTATAACAACATGTTCTGCTTCATCAAACCTAAAATACCGTGAAACTCAGTGTAATTGATGCCGCCAGAGAAACTGGACGGCCACATATTCCATTGATATTTTACTTCATAGGTATTGGAGACTGTACGTGACAATCCCGCAGAGAGTGCAATATGTTCGACATCATTGATAGCTAGGTTTGAGTAGGGTAGTCACCCTCCTTGCTCATATTGTCTAAACAATACATGTTTGAAATGTATTCTTATTTTATTGCCGTTTTGTTTCCGTAGGTACCTATGCAAAATGTTGAGTTATTCTCATATGTATGAGATAAATGTCTCTCAAATTACGTTGGGCCTTAACTATTATGTACTGTTTATACTATTTTTGTACCGATTTACTACTAATGTAATGGTCAAAGGATTTAAATAAAGTTTTAATCCTGATTAAATTGCCGGCAAAGTTTAACCACAAATTCATTTAATCTTTTATGTCGTTGTCAGATTGTAATTGTAAAACAGGGATTTAAAACAGTTATAATTATTGTCTGTGAATCACTCAACTTATATGTGACATAATATTTGTATTTCTAGAATAAAAATTAACATAGCATAACTCCTGTATGAAGAATACCTGGGAGGGGTAGGCTGAGGTGCACATATAGTACACCCACATTTCATCAGTTATGTTTTAGGTCCCAATGTAATAGGGGGCGAGCCTATTGCCATCAACCGGGCACAAATCCAGACTCCGTGCTGCTACTGAGAATTACCTAATGGAAAATTCCAGTAACACTTTGCCCGACCCGGGATTCGAACCCAGGACCGTGTGCTCAGCAGTCGCGCTTAGAAACCGCTAGACCAACTAGGCAGTGTAGAATAACAATTCATGGTCGATATGAACTACTTATACCACGATATAGATCATGCCATGGAAGGCAGTTTGTCCAACCAGTAAGTTGGTAATAGGTCTTGATAGCAGGCCCAGAGTCCACCTGACGCTCAAACGTGGACCTTATTTTAAATAGGTTACTTATTACCTATAAATTCCGATGACAATGTCGAGGACCTGGTGATCTGTATTACAGGCCACCTACTTCAGACACCAGCTCCTTACATCATTAGAAATAGTTATGCAATGTCTGTAAATTAAGTAGGTACCTATTGTGAGGTGGAATAAAAAAATATTATTATTAATTATATAATATAAATGACAATTTAATGTGACAAATTGCGTTTGATAAAATTATTATATTTTTGAGAAATAAATTATATTCTATTCTATTAGTCGGCTTAAGAGCGAATAATTAATGCCCAACACTCGTGGGTCTAAGGACGCACAGAATCTCAATTAAGCTATAACTATAATTATGTATTTAGACACGATTACGCCCACAGACTACATAACAGTCTCTACTCAGTTAAGGCATGGTAATTACAAGTCACAAATAAAAACTACAAGTAAGAGGAAATACTTTCCCGGCCTATAAAAACAATCATTAACATTCTGGCCTATAACCGCGATAACGAGAAATAACAATAAAATTAAAACAAACGATAAGGAGGAACGTAAAATAATTATTTCCTAAAGGAAACAAACAAAAACCATCTCATTTTTATTAAGCATTCCGGAGATAGTCCCGCGTTTGGCTAGCAATTCACTGTAGTTTATTGTTACATTCACCGCCATGGCAAAGGGGTCGTAGACCTCTCGCAATTTTCTTCTCTCCTAAACTATAGAAGAAGCGCCCGCCGCGCGCCGCCCGTATGACATTCTACGATATGGCTCGTTAATTTTCTTTGCCTAGACAAAGCTAACAAGAATTTATAAACATGAAGGTAGGGACGTAAGGTACCTACCTAATATATTAGAAGATACCTTTTGTTATATCAGCCCCTTTACCATGAACTCTTAAAGCAAGACAGTTCACGTAGTGGAAGCAAGCCGACACATTACACTGCACGTAGCGGCGTCTCGCTTCCACATCGTAAACTGTCCTGCTTTGAGAGTTTATGGTAAGGGGGCCAACCCTACGTGCCCCCGTGTCTTATTAAATTTTGGTTAACTTAAACACGATTTACCAATTGCATGGCAAGGTTACCTGCTTGTGTTTATATTATATTTGAATTCAAATTAATAAATTAGGACCCTTTTTAATCATGTAACATTAATCTTGACATTTTAATTTATCTGTTTTCGGTGTTTGCGCTTGAACTGGCAGCGTGGATGAGGTTAACTGAATAACACGAGTTTAGGGGACTGTTGTTTTCAAAATAGCCGTCTGGGCCTGCAGATAATATATTAATACGTTGTTCGTTCTTGTGGAAGGACACTGATACACATAACGCTAGATACACGTATGTGTTTTTAATTATAATAAATTTATATTATACTTTGGGTGAACCAGATTGCCTATTGAACAAATATAATATAGTCATCCGCAGATAGTTGTTCTCAGTACAAACTTAAAGACTAAGTTATTTATTGATATTATTAAACCGGTTTGCCAAAGATTCTTTACACTTATATTTTTAAATTAGATACGTGAAATACCATGGATAACAGTGCAACAATCACTTAATAATAACTGAGGGTGTGCAGTAGCTTCGGAGAATTCACTAAAACTTACATCTTAAAATTCAAAACTCGAGTAACGCTTCCGTATTCAAATTAATCATCTAAGAAGTTAATACCATACAAAATTTAAAAAACCAGCCTGCATCATGAAGCATTTGAAACAATGTTTAAAATAATGTTCGACCTTTGATTTAAGTTTCGAATCAGAAGCAGTTTTTTTTTATTAGAGGTAACCCGTCGTTCGCTCTATACGATATAAGAGTGGTACAAAATTAACAAAATTATTGTATTACTCTTACATTTTACAATTGCACTATGATTTTTGTTTATATCTAACAAAAACAGTTATATCGACAGGTCCACTGGAGAATTAGAACTATGAGCTGTTCTAATTTATGGAGAGAACATTTAGAAATATATCATAGCAACAACAGATTGACATAGTATACATCGACACTCAAGCTGTTATATTACAAGACTAAACAAGGCAACTTCAAGTTATAACAAACAAGATGTTTGTTCTTAATTAAAATAATTACTTTCGTAGATAAAAAACAATTGTACAATTAGGTTTGTACATTTTCCTTATGTGTAAAAACTGTTTGTTACACAAGGACTCACTTAATACATTTAGAGGCTAATTTATTTTATTACAATGTTTTACTGTCATCTTAATAAAAATGTTGAACTATAGACATTATTTAATGAAAGCGAAATTGATAGAAACCAAATTTTATTGTATAAAATTATTGTAAATCATAAATCACTTTAAAACTTTGGTATCTCCACAGTAAATATTATTTTAAACCAAAGTCTTTGATTTCAAAGATAAAAACCTAGGTAATATAAGTTAAATGCATTTGTACGGTACTTATTGTATATTTTTTAATACTACGTATACCTATTGATCAGCCTTAAATGAATGAGAAATAAGTTCCAATTTTTGAGCAAGTGAGAAAACTCCTTTCTTTTTATATTGATGGTTATTGCCATCATCACGTAGCACCCAGTAGTCAACACCGAAACATAAGGTTCAGCCATAAACGCGGTTCCAACGGATTGAATCTCCACAAATTTATTCTCAACAGACCTTTAGGTTCCGAGAAAAGTTTGATAACGATGCGGTTTCAGTAAATCATGATAAATGTACGGAATTAATCAGGATATATTTAAGTAATTTAAAGATACTTATTACGCTTTTAATCCCCGAACTGGGGGGAAAGATATTCTCCTTTTTTTGGATCTAATACACCATCTCTTCACCGCTCATTATCGTCCGATATTTTTTTTTTCAAAAAAACGTCACCCCACGCTAGGAATTTCTCTCGTATCGTGGATGCGTTCAACAAACATAAAATATCGCATACACAAACACCCAGACTCGGGGCAAACAACTGCGGATCACTCACATTTTTTTCACGTGCGGGAAGCGATCCGCAACCCTTAGCGTAGCTATCCAATTGCTTAACCTATCAGCTAGTCAGATTTTGTAACGCAGTTACGTTGTGCCTAAAAGTGTATGATGAAATGACATTCTGTGTCAGCATTCTTTGAACAAAATGCCATAAATTGTTCCCGTACGATCTTTTAAGAAGATTTCGATGATTCAATGTAAAATCCTAAAGGTTTTACTGCATGAAGGCCAATAAAATATTTACGATCAACCCTAGTTGGCCTATTACGTATCTGCATAATAGATGGACAGATAAAAAGATCAATACCCACACATCAAAACTTTGATATTCATCCAATAAGTTTCTGGTTTCGTAACTAAGAGATTGAAATATGGTATACCAAAAATCTGTAATAATAGGTACCTACCTACCTAGAGAACTACCTACTTAATACGTAGGTAAAACAATACCAGGATTTATGTAGAGCAGAAACCAAAGCGCGGTACTCTCTGCTCTGCGAGCAAATATTATTGAGTGTACAATACTCGGTAGAATAGACACCTATGAAAGCTACACGTAGCCGGTAAGTAGTACATAAGCCCTCTGAAAACATATTTGCCAAAATAGAACATGGAGTAGCTTTAAAAAAAAGGTAACGTAAAAATGGTATTCTTTTTAAACCAAAATAATTTTTCGAACATAAAATATTTTAAACTCGGATAAGTAGCCTGTGTTTACTAATTGTCCAACTTTTATTACGATTTTTAAAGTGTAAGTAGTTAATAATTAAATTAAAATAAATCCAATGAATTTTTACATAAATCACATTGCACCAGCTGCTACAGATTCCCCACTCTTACTAAAGATTTAGGTAAATCTGATTAATATTGAGTATCTTTTTAATTAAACTGCCATACTTAATTACCTTTCCATACGGTGTAGCATGGCACTTTATAATAAATATTTATAACAGTATGCTGCTTACCACATATTCCACGCTACTTATTACATAAAATACAATAACCTTATAACATACTTATGCGTGTAACATGTAAAATCAGATTCAATATTTGTTTTGATTACATGATGCTTTGATACCGATATGTTTTGAAACAACTTTATACGACAAAAACACATGAACTTCATGTGTTTTTGTTTCATGAAGGGGTAGGCAGAGGTACACATAATATTATAGTACACCCACATTTCACCAGTTATGTTTTAGGTCCCAATGTAATAGGGGGCGAGCCTATTGCCATTAACCGGGCACAAATCCAGACTCCGTGCTGCTACTGAGAATGACCTAATGAAAAAACCCAATAACACTTTTCCTGACCCGGGATTCGAACCCAGGACCTCGTGCTCAGCAGTCGCGCTTAGCGACCACTAGACCAACGAGGCAGTCAACACATGAACTTGATGAAAAATAACTTTGATGTAACTAGACTTGCAACGGTAGTACCAATTCAGTAAAAACAACTGCAATCTACGATTTACGTCATACACAATGTGCTTAATGGTTGTTACTAGTTTGAATTACCGTATATTCAGCCATTGGGGACTGGCACAATGCCAAGTGGAGACAATTACGTTAAAGTAATCGTAATACATAAAACATTGAAGCAACAAATAGCTTCTAAATCTAATTCTAAACTAATTGAATGTCCAATGCTTTCATAATAAATTCACTTAAATTGTATACCGTTACTTCTAAAAGAAAAAATAAACTTTGTTCGAAAATTAGATAATCGAAAAGCAAATTGAAATATAATTGTTGAAATGTTATAATTTTATACTCTAATAATATATACTTCTCTGTAGCTGACACTTCACTCATAAATTATACCATGTTGCCAGCATTATTTTTGTTTGCCTAGTAATATAACTGTTTTCACCTGTTTAAGTGATATTTGATTCAGCCGTGCTATTCTAAAGAATTCAATTACGAATTCACTTCTAAATCCGCGGTGAGATTCGACACTAGCGCAACCAAGTGTTGACGGAATGAGTGAGAATGAAAATGAGAATATTGACTTTTATCTATAGAATTTGATATTTTGAATCAAATGAGTCGAGATAAGTAGCGAGGTGACTTGCGAAATGACTTTCGTGATGATACTTGTGGTTGAGAATAGCATAGTTTAGTCTATGTAAACAGAACATTACAATTCTAACAGGAAAAACATTAATATGACGGATGACCTTTGAAGCTTTATTTTTTGTTCCGTTAACTTCTGGCCCAGCAGTGTGAAACAAAGCAGGCTATTTAAAATAACTTCTGTTATTTTACCCAAGTATTACAAATCGCACAAGATTAAACTGAACATTGTATTTCATCAGAAACAAGAATATTTTAACATTGTAATAACTTCCTAAAGAACACGATTCGACTTTGTTATAAATCAATTCGAATATTTTACATATTTTCCGTATGTTCGAAGTATTCAAAAAGGTTTCATTCAAATATTGGTATTTAATCAATGAATAGAACGTTTCTGTGATTCACATAGACATGGTTGGTAGGTACTACTGAGCAAATTTTATCAGAAAAATCAGAGTTCAATATTCGAATGGCTGTAAAATCGAACACTAAGCAATTTAATCAAAATGTTCGCTTTTACGGATGTCAATGAACTTTGTGTTTAACAGTTACGAAAACAAAGACGGAAGAATAAGACAAAGCCTGACTTAAATTAAAAAGCTACACTTGACTGGGTGGAAAAGCAAAGAACAGCAAAGAAACAATCAAACTGCCTATTACCTAACCAAGAAGTTGGTCCTAGTTTTTGTAGTAATTCCATTCTTAATTCAAATTTATGTTTTGTATTCTTCCGAAATGGTCTCAAGTAACATTTGGTTAAGGTCCAATGAAAACATTCGATGTAAGACAATTTGAGAACTGTTGTTTAATAATATTTATTGTTTAGGTACTTTTCCGGTCTAATATTCGGGTTTTACTCAAGTGTTAATTTGGATACATCCAATTCCAAAATTGGACTAAATCCAAAACATATTTTAATTTTATCGGTAAGTAACTTAATAATATTATCCGTCTCTACAAAACTATTTCACGAACAGGTTTGAATAGAAAACCGCAATCCTTGGTGCGGCCCGTGTTTTGGTACGACTAGTAGAATTTCAGGAAAGCTAACATTCGATTTTATTATAACCAGTGTTTGCCTAGAGCTAGAGCGAAATTCTGTAATATTACCGAAATTCTAGCTTTCTGCATTTCTTTCTCATAAGTATAAGCTAAGCTGTTCCTAATCTTACACTCCTCCGTGCGCAAAATATAATCGAGGATTATTTTTTTGTATATATAGGTATTTAAAATTGCTTTTAGGCCTTAGCTTCCACACTATAATTCCCTGTGAGGTGAAAGCTGGTCTCTTTCTTCCAAAATAATTAAGGCCCTTGTTACACACCACATGACAATACGCACTAATAATATGTACAATTGCAGTACAACCACGTGAGTAAAGAACCGCCAAAAAACAAAAGAAGGCGCATACATTTCGTACCACTGACACGAGCTGTATTTAATGTCAATGTCTTTCATGCACAACACGGACATCCAAGAAGGTTCCGTAGCTTATACAAATATTTATACTCTGCTGAAATTGAGCTCGCGACCTTTACACGGTAAACTAAACAGAGCCACTTCACCAGTCTAGTGTTTGGACGCAGACGTACATATTGAATGTAGTGAGATATTACAAAAAGTCCGTATTTCTATTGTTTAAAGTGATCTTCTTGCTAATGTAGCTTGATTTCGAAACTATTGCTTATCAAAGCTTAAGAAGAAAAAAAGAAACTGAAAATCCGCGAGCTCCGCGGATCCTATTACTTTAGGCGATGTAAGCTTTAAATAAGCAATTGAACAGTAATTTACAAATACACTTTGCGACTATAAAACTTCTAGAGCTCGTGATCCTTAAGAGTTAGTATGTAGTTTTAGCTTCACTTGTTGAATTTCTTTTGGGAATAAAACTTGTTGCTGAGTAAACGCTCAATTTTTAGACTAGATTTACCCCTTGTTCTTATCGCTGTTCCAAAGTTTTGTCTTCAAGGAAAAGTACTTTTCCTTGAATGATCCTTACTAATATATTACAAACGTGGAAGTTTGTATGGATGGATTTTTGTTACTCTTTCACGTAAAAACTACTCAATGGATTTTAATGAAATTCATATAGAAGTACCTGGCTCCCTGGATTAACACATAGGCTACTTTTTATCCCGAAAAAATCCAAATCCCAATTATTTATTGTAAAATGTAACGGGCAACACCGCGGGGCGCAGCTAGTTTTATTTTTACAATTAAGATTCAGCATTTTAAGTTTGTTATAAATGAACCTTTAAGTTAATTATAGTTCTGTTTCTTCCTCTTTTTACGAAAGCAAATTTCTTGGAGATATCATTAAGATAAAACCAACTATATACACCTTCTAATCTCAACAGATTTAATCCGAATTTAGATAGAAACTTTTCCATTTATGATATGAATGGGATTGTATAAATTATATAGTTACACAGTTTTATTATACCAGAGACGTAAAGGGCGCCCTTTGTCTCAATTGAAGAAATTTTGAGGCATTTCCGGAATCCGGTTTACCCTGTTTAAATATAACTGGAACGAGTATTATTCAAAACAAGAGGGTGGTTGTTTAAGTGGTTTCCTTACCGAGGCTAGCAGATTAGGCCGTACAACTCAAATATTATGTTTTGAGAACGAATAAAAATATGAATGATTTATGCTATATTTTTTTATCGTATGGTTGACGAACAAACTGGTGTTTGAGTTTAAAAAATCTCTTTCTTCACGATCACGAGAAGACATTGGTGCGTGCCGGGGTTTGAACTTGCAACCTTTGAGTTGGCAGACCAATGGTTATACCACTCGGCTATCACTGCTTTATTATTTATGCGATGAGACTTTGGTATAGGTTTTTATCACTCTATTTATAGATATAAAAGAATACCAGTATATAGGTACCAACTATAAGTAAAATCATTATGCAAACGTAATAGAGTAAGATCCCAGAACCGCCAGTCCATACTTATTTTCTGACAAACAAAATTGACAGAAAATAAGTAAGATTTAGCTGCACTGGGATCTTGGACTATAAGTATCGAGGTGGGTATGTATAATTCATCACCCAAGTAGGCTCTGTATTGCGAAATCAATATTTTTATTTGTTATTGACGAGTTTTTAACTACTCCGTGTCCACTTAGTAACATCCCGGGTATAAAATAGTGCGTAAGAAACGGCAGTTACCGACATTAACGAAACATCATGTCTGTATTCTAGAAAAAGTGAATTTATTTTTTGGAAATGAAGGCAAAAAATAAATTAAAAAATAAATTAGTTGCAAGACCCTTGAAGAAAAAACTAATAAATCGATTTAAAATAAAAAATACCTCGGTATATGAGATTGATAAAATACTAATGCATAGATATCATCAAGTCAAAACATACTGTACTGGCAACCTATAAAAACTGATCTCCATCTCTAATGTCACCTACATTTTACGTAAATAAAATAATAATATTATTATTAACATTTTTGAATAACATAAGTAAGTACATTTTTTATTTTAAAAAAATAATAATTTATATAATTGAAATCTTTACTTACTTGAGGTTGATATCCTCGAGGATCTTAGTGGGCAGCAAGTCCAGGATCTGGGTGACATTGAGCTGGTCCCACGACTTCTGCCGACCCAGTATCTGCTGGGTGCAGTTGATGAACAATTGGATATCTATTTCGGAGTCCATATTTCACTTACAATTCACAATCAAAGTCATTACAGTACACGAACATAACACACTCATGAATTATTATTTCATTCGTTTAACTTTTGCTTAGACGTCTTTTTTAATACTTTACACTCTTTGAGTTAAAATATTATCTCTATACTACAGAATTGTTTTTATCACAATTTATACGTTTTTCTTTAAGTCACTATTCCCCGAAGGGAAAGGCAATTGAACTAATACACCCTTAGTTCTCGTGAACAACTGTAATTAATCCGATGTTATACCTTCGAGATAGATTTGTTAGGAGCAAGAAATAAATGATAATAACCTTTATTATCATATCAACCCCAGGCGGCTACTTAGCAGTAATTCCTTCGCAGAAAAATCGAATTACTCTTTGTGTCCGACGTGACCTAACCTTCTCGGTAGCAATTGCGACCAAAACGCTAATAAGGTGGTTATTTTAGAATAATCAACTTAATTTGGTCAAGGGGAAAACGAGTCAAACGATTCTGATATAAATTACACGTAATAAGTATGCTGGCATCATTTTAGTACTCGACACCAGTAATTAATATCAATTACTTGTAGAACTTTTCTGGCACTTATTACGTGTTACATAATTAAGGCCTTAGTTATTAACTCGATTAAAACATTTTTATGACTCAATCAACCATGAAAACGGCCACTTATTGACGCGTTATGATTTAAAAGGCTCAATTAATCACTTATTTTTGTATACGTAATCAATGATGGCAAATACGTGATACGTGAGGCTTTGCAAGCTTTATAGATTAATAAAGAAAAGAAAACATCCTAGATTATTTATTAAGGTGTTATTGTAAAATTCCTGGTAAGATTTGGATCCGCGTGTTTTCCCATGGGACAAAACCGTAATACCAACCTATATTTTACTTGCCAGAATCCTTTTTATCCCGATACTGCGTAATTTCAACGGATTTGATATAAGACAAAGAAAATTTACGAGCAATCACGTGCGTACCTGGCCGAAAAACTAAAACAATTTTAATTTTGAACTCAAGCAGGCATTTTTAGATTTCCATTTAGTTGTATTTAGAATAACCGAGCAGTATTCGATTGAAATAACTAGTGACTCCTACGTCAAAGGAAATTCGTTCCATTAAATTGGAAAATGTTCGAAACAGTTCAAAAACTCAATGGCTAAGTCAACAATTTCACATGACAGCAATATTGATTGAATTGCATGAGTGTCGTCAGCTGAAAGTTTAAAAAAAGAATGAATGAAAAATGCTGATTGATTTAAGATTATATGTTTTCCATTTGTTTTATGGAAAGTTTATGCAAGTATAAGATCACCTCATTTTAAAATGAATTTATTTAACATACGTGCACGCTCTGTGTAGTGTGTGCGTAATGGAAAAACATGTATATTAAACCAATCTGAATAAAATCCAAATGCCCAATAAACAACCTTTATATCGAAAGATTTAGAATAGATACATATACCTCTATATATTTAATGACACGCTTAACTGGACATTGAACTCAAAGATAAAGGAAAGACTTAAGAACTTGTCGTTTACATGCACCATTAATTTCATTAGTGAAATTGCCTCAACTTTAAGAGAGTAATGCTCTTTCCTCACACGTACTGAAGCTGGGTGGTAACAACATTCTTTTCTACAAACTAATAAATAACTGTTGGTCACTCTTTACGAATTCAACAAAGAACAAAAGGATTTAGGCCGTTTGACCGTGCGGAAATTGGGTGCGGCGTGACTATAGATCTTGGAACAGAAAAAAGGAATGATGTTATTTGAAAGGTGAAGCTAAAAGGCAGCATAGGGCAATGTTGATAATAAGCGTGACATGAATTGGAATACGTAATAGAAGCTAATAAATTCAATGACAGTTATCGGTCGACCTAAGGTCGATCTAATACTATTTGGTCGCGTTGCAAAAAGTCCAATATTACTCGTATCGTAACAATTATGTTTGTATAATAATAATTAGGTGTAGTGTATACAGGAATATACATATACACTACACCTAATTAAGAACAAAGAAACAGAATAAAGCAAAAAATACTTTAAATGTCTAAAAGTTGTATTGACCTTTTTGAAATGGGAAATATTATGTTGCAACAAAAAAATTCGACATTAAAAAAGTACGAAACAACATAACGCCTCCTGAAAAGCGCTTTCAAATTAGATATACTAAAGGCGAAAAAAAGGGAGGTAAACGGATTTCCAAGGCCAAAATGGGGTAGCAACTAATGTATCGTTAATGTGTGCGTGTGCTGAGATTCCCGGAAGAAAATAGACCACCTCATTCAAATTTAATCCCCGTGAAACGCATTCTCGATACCAACTAACCAATAGAGGCTTTAATTCTACACAACTACACACTTACAGCAAGATTGCGGTGGGTGGTAATAAACATTTTATATCCCACTTTAATGTACAAAGCCTGCGAAGGACGTTTTATTAACAATATGCTACAGCCACACGCGTGAAAAGGATTTTATGGTGATAATCTTTGTCGAGTTTTCCGGATTATATTTTGCCAGTGCCAAAAATTTTATTCATTTCAGAAATGGTAGTCGGCAATTTTTAATTATTAGAAGGGCCATCAAGGCTTTTATGGGAAGTATTTTTCATTACAGAAAACATTACACAACAATACCCGCATAATTAAGCTTTCAAAGAGAAGACATCATAAAGCATTTCCTAATTAAACATTTATAATGAACCCTTGTAATGAAAAACTTATATCATTTATTTGTTGGCATTAAAATTGAACCCTAAAGCAAAACTAGCCGAATTTAAAAGTCGTAAGAGCAAACGTAAAAATCGGAAACTCGATATTTTAGAATTTAAAATCACGAAATATTATGGCGATCACAAAACTATAGTTGCCAAACATCTATCTTGTATATCAAATAACGTCTAAATATGTATAAGAAATTTAATTAGGTATCAACCCCTTAGCAACCATTTAGGTATATTCACAAAAAACTACATAGGCCCCCCACGCCAACGTATGGTAAAAGGAAATAAAAAAATATATTTTAAAACAAAAATCAAAAAATATTATTATGCGTCTTGTTTGATAAAAGCAAGACGTTAATAATAAATTTTAATTAATCACAACATTTTTAATTTTTTTCTTTAATTTTTTCAACGTTTTTAATTTATTTTTTTTGGTAACACAATTCACATTTTTAATCAACTAAAAGGAAAACTTGTAAAAGGCCTGCCAGTATTTGGCTTGAAAAGTCTATTATTACACATTCCTTGCATCCCATTCAAAGGCAGCGAATAAGAACTCATTGTGAGTATTTTCCGCCTTTTCCCGCTATAGTTATTGCCTTACCGTTTTGATAAGAAATTGAAATCAATTCACACTGAAAACTTGTTCATTTCTATCGATACAACTATTGAATACAATATACATCAAACGCCTTAAAATTAATGATTTTAAAACTCAAAAACTTTTGCCAAACTTTTTGAACGAACTTTTTAACAGCACATTAATGTCCAAAATATTTTTTAAATTAAATTTAATGATTTTATTTTAATTATTATATTATGTTCTGTTTATTATCTATTTGTTTTGATAAGTCACAGTACATGAAGGTTTAGTAGCATTATCACCCGCGTCGTAAACCGCGTGTTATCGGAACCGCGGTCGGGACTCGACTGAACTCTGCCACCCTTCAAGCCAGTCTTTTCCACTAAACACAATTCACCAAACTGCAACAAACAGGTGTAAAGATGTTGATTATACATTCTACTAAAGGTCACGTACTAACGAGCGATGGAAATCTTTTCAGGGTATTGCGATCTCGTTTTTAATTTACGGCATCTCGATAAAAGTGCGATACCTTTTTACAAAGCAGGGAAAGGCGATACTTTTTTTTTCTGAAGTAACAGTATCTATGTATAAGGTTATGAATCTGTAGATACCTGGTCGTGCCGCTGAAATTATTAACAGTCAAATAATTTCTTGTAGATTTCATGCCGGTCGAAACTCCAAACATTATTTACACTTCCCCTAGGTTAACTGAAATAATTAGTATTTGAATATAGAGTTATGGTATGGCACGCAATGTTTCTACATGCTATTAATATGTTGTACGTACCGTAGAACTCTTAATGACCTGTTATGGTTGACATTGAGAAACTATGTAGTTGCGTCCAAACAACTTGTTTATTAGTATA
Organism: Abrostola triplasia; assembly: GCA_946251915.1. Classification (NCBI taxonomy): domain Eukaryota; kingdom Metazoa; phylum Arthropoda; class Insecta; order Lepidoptera; family Noctuidae; genus Abrostola; species Abrostola triplasia. The sequence goes on from OX276430.1 coordinate 6,508,878, forward strand.
TTATACTGTTCAGTTGGTTGCAATGCGAAGTATTGAGTTCATGTTATTTATGCTCACGAATTCAAATTCAAGTAGTATTAATTCCGCGAATCTCGTTTCATAGAATTTTAATTTGAAATATGAAAGCAACTGAATTATTTTCAATGCTACATCAATGCAACGTGTATATACGTTTAATGATGTTAAGTTTAATGATTGCGCATGTCAATGCAAAATATACTTTTCTATAATTACAGTTACCAGGAAGTTAGTAACAGATACGTATAAAACTGTATTATGAATGGACCATTTTGACAACGAGCACGTTTCAATGTCAAGTACCCAAATTGCGGATGTGTCGAATGTAGGAACAATTCCTTTAATTGAACGAAATAAGGGTTTGGATATTGTTGCTATCGCTGTCTTTGTATCATATGTTTACTTATCATTGTAAGGAACTCTACCATCTTCTTTGATTTTTTGCTTTTTAGAATAATAAGGAGACATAAGATCTGTTACGTAATTGCTGTGTACTTTATTTTTTTCTGAACTTATACGATTTATAATGAAGTTCCCACGCATGTGAAATATTTAGTATAATCATGGTGTGCTGTGTGTTTTAGATCTAGTGTCTGGGTTTTATCAGGGAAAGTGTATGTTACTAAGCTGAGTAATTCTGAATGAACAGCCCGGAGTTTAAAGCTAAATTCCGTCATTTGCATAATGTGGTTACCGTTTTATACTTAGGTAAGTATACACATACTAGCGGACCCGGCAGACGTCCTACCCGGAAAAGCAGCGTGACGAGAGCTGTTAATTGCGAAAGATAGCGGAGTACCAAACCTAATTCGCTTAAAAATTAATTACTCATTTAATTTCTTTTTCGTGAAATTTTATGAAAAAAATCGACATTTTATAGGTATTCTGCTATTAAGAGCAGAGACGAATCCAACAAATCAAAAACCACGAAAAATCGGGCCAGTAGTTCTTGAGTTAAGTGTTCAAACAAACCCGACTTTGTTTTATTTACATAGATTTTTATAAAACTTACGTCGGGGCTTTAAGTAATTTCATCTAGTGACTACCTATATATATGGTTTTATAACTATATCTACATTGATTCTGAAAGTACGTAAGTAAGATAACACGTGCGTAGCTTTTACATAATTGTTCTAAACTTACTCCTAACCAATCCTACAAGTTGAAGGTTAACGAGGCAACTCCTAGGAACTGTTGCTCGTCTAACATTTAATTGCTATATTATTATAATACGGTATGTACCTAATTTGTCAACCTGTTAGTGCAGTAGCAAATATTAAGTGCTTTGCCTCCACTGCAAACGGTTGTGGCATGCATCTGATTCCTGCACGAGATAATATTTGAGTTAGAGCTTAGTGAATACCTATGTGTGATTAATGTGAACGACTTCGAAACGTGAAACGTATCCGTGGTACAAAAGGAATTCCTCGATTTGGGAATAGGTAATATACCTAGATGACATTGATGGTACTTGGTGGAACAATTGGTGCATAAGAATACATGTTCTTATCGTCTGTGTACATATCATTAAGCATATTAAATATGTGTGTTTAAAATCGTTAAGCCTTATGCTCATCTCTTTATAATTGATTAGCGGCGGCGAAGCCTTTCATGAGTATTCATTGGCAACTATTTATTATTCAGTCGCTGTCAGGACTGATCAGATGTTCGGTGCAAGACTAATGCCTAAACGTTTTTTGTGACACGCTGTCAATATGTGGAATCTCCCATCCACTGACAGTCCGCGCCACGCGCCGCTTAACCTCACATGTCGTTATCTGCGAAGTAGGTATGTAAATACAAACCACTCAAGGTGAAATAGAATTTAGATTCCCTATGGAAGTCAGAAAGGCAGGTCTCGAACTTTTGAAAAGGCTTTATGTAGAATATTATAACGAACATTCATAGAATTGCATTAGTCTCATATCACATTCATGGATTTCATACGAATAGATGTTCAGATAAAATTAAATACCAAGTTATTGTGTACATTGAAACCAGTTTCATGTAAATTGAAACTTACAACTTTATTATATTGCACAGAATATACCTAGCTACCGTGCATCAGTTCTAGTTACATACCTATTATGCATCTTTCTCATGCCATAGAGACAAAATATCAGGGAGGAGGGTGACAGAAAAATATTCAATTTAAGACACATATTAATTAACAGATACGTTCATTAATATTGATAGACTTAGAAAAGTACTGATTACTCTTATCTGAAGTAATTCTCCAATTGTCCCAAAATAGCTGGTCTCGCTTTGGGGTATTTAATATCTAAGTCACAATTTATCTCATTGCTTCATTTCATCAATATGACGATGGACACACAAGCAAGTAATTTAATACAATGATGTTCACACCGATTGATTCGAGCAATTAGTCCAGTGAGTTGTTTAACTTGATTGAAATCTACATTAAACTTTATGCGAAATAAAATTGGCGCTGTGCCTATCGCAAGGAGAGCGAACCCCAACCCTAAATCTCCTACGTCGTTGATGAGAAATTAGAGACCACGAAATCAGTAGGGCAATGTGAATGAACAAATTCTCCTTTGTATGTTACATTAAAACTCCAAATTGTAATTGTAAATCAGCTTCATCCTCATGACTGATTATATTGGAGCTAATAATGCTATAAAATTGGGGTTATTATTGAATTATGCGAACATTCAGGCTAACCGGATAAAATTGTCAAAGGTTTGATTAGATATTGGAGTCTGTGAATCCTGCATTAAAAACACATTATTTACATAAAGTCCAACAAATTCGCCGCAATATTCTCTGCGTATGTGTGGGCACGCCTCACCCGGCTTTGTATAAAAAGACAAATATTTATTCAGAATGTAAGTCTGCAATTTTCTCGAGGGCCGCGGGCAGGCCGAGTGTGACTATGAAATCCAAATTAGGACTATTCAGGCGTCGAGAAGCAAGTTATTTAGAAACTTTGAAATTTACAGCACTTGCTCGTTGGTGTTGCGGTAATGTTTTATGTGAACCGCCCGACGCTCTCCAAATGGAAAATATCTTGGTCCGCCTTAGCGCTATTACTGTTATCCCCACATTTCTCGTCCAACCTCGAAGCCCTTCGAGGGAGCTTTATTTCACTGCCTTACTCAACTCAGAACATAAGGAAAAGCTTAGCCTGAGATGTTTTTCAAAACCGGTGGCTTCGGTCTAATTACGTTATATCATATCTGACGCGGCCGCTTGTCTTGCGATCTGTTTTCTTCAGCTGACTCACACGGATTAAATCACAGTCTTGTAATTTATTTTAACTTCCGACGCAGGAAGGTTGCTATAAATTACATGCCTTTGTTTGCATAGGATTTTTGTATTTTTGGTTGTAGTAGGTAGTATTGTTGTTTTTTAACAAAGACACGCTACATATTACTGTAGAACATGCATTTCTATTTCAAAAACCGTTGTTAAGTGAACATGGAACAAAGAGACCGCGAAGAACTCAAATGAAAATTCTTTCTAAATGGTGAAACGTAATGTGGTAAGCGCATCTTCGTTCTAACTAGCTTGAGAATTAGGCAACCTATTATGAACGAACGCGATCTTTCACATAGTGTTTCTTATGTAACCAGTTAATGATAAATGATAAAGGAGCATTTGCTATTTAATAATCACTTCAAGTGGTTTAATTAAAGTCGACAGTAACCCTATGAAAATATAAACTTGAATTGGCTTTTTACCAATAAAATGTAGAGTTGTACATAATAATAAAATAATCTTACCTAAAAGTTAAATTAACACCAAAACAAATTGTATGCTTTCGAAAAGTTCATGGAACGCAAATTTGAAATCATCACAAACTCCGTTTACAAGGATTCGCATCAATAAGGCCCATTATGAAACGCTTTAAACATAATCCCTTAAACAATAAAGCATTAAGTTACGCTTTTGAAGCGAACAGACAATCTCGATGAAGATCTACAAAAATAGTAGGGAGGCGCGCAACTCCGGCCGTGTGGAAAAATCACCTTCACCTTGATAATATCTAAGGTATAAGATTTTGTCTACCTACTACATACTCTTTATCGCCTACAACTACAGTACGTAGGTACTAACTTACGCCTTCAGACGCGATTTAGTCTGCCATATCAATTATACGGCTTTATTCTTTACTTAAGGTATCTATTTTAATTATTATTACTTAGAAAGTGATGTGATACAAGTTACTCCAGTGTCGGATTTTCAAGACTAGTTTAAATCCCGAACATAGAGTTCTCTCACAAGAATATTGTGATTTCTAGATACGTTTTTAGATATTATGACGGCAATTAATGTGGTGTAACACCGTCATGTGCCTTATTTGTAACTTTGATGTCCATATTATTCAGAAGCAATGCGAATCTCTATTTGAAATGCTCGTATAAGATTCTGATTTTCACAAGGCCTCGTTTAAATTGGGCTTCACTTAACTAAAGCTTATCTTTAAGTAGGTGTGTTTTAGCCTAAGCTCAGAAGTAGTACTAAATGCCTGCATAAAATTCTGGTATTTTTAAAAGTAGGCTAAGGTCTTTAGGTAGGATGTAGCTCTTTATTTTTTGAAGTAGTTTTATTAGTCTCGTTATTTGTCGAGCAAGCAGTGTGTAGAAAGTGTATAGTTATTTATCTCTAAAATAGTTATTTCGTTTGATTTGTTTTGAAAGTTAACATGAAATTATACTATTTTACAAGAGTTAGAGAAGATTACGTCCCCCTTATCATGAAGTCTTAAAGCAGGACAGTTTAAGATGTGGAAGCGAGACGCCACTACGAGCAGTGTAATGCGGTGTCTCGCTTTCACAACGTAAACTGTCCTGCTTTAAGAGTGCATGGTACCTAAGGGAACTGTACGAAAACTCTGAATACTTTTTAAGATAAGTAAAAAGAGAGTTCATATCATTGACCTCTTAAAAACCAGACCTGATTCAAAGACAGTTCTTTAGGAAACTCTACACTAAATTGTATTTATTCTAGATAAAATTTCCGAATTCCACTATCTGGATGCTATTTATAAATTACCCTTGAAATATATTTATTCATATTCATATTCTTTATTGCAATCCATAATGTACATTAATGGTGGAAAAGGAAATGTAGAAGTCACAATTATGGACCCTGATGGGCACAGCAAGTAGAAGATATTTAGTGCAACACCTCTGGCTTCTACATCATCCAATTTAGAACGCAAATATTTACGAGATTCAAATACTCCATAACCCTGACTAAACCTTCAGGGAATAGGGTAGCATGTAATACATAGTGATATCAAATAGTAGATAATAATATAGGCAACCAATTCAAAAATTCGTAAACCAGCCCATCGCTTATTGAATCAATGAATGTTGAAACAAATATACTTACTTTTTCTTTGTCAAAGAAATCACGGTTGAATCTATTTTTCAAGAGAGGGAAGTTAAAATTAAATCAGTCGTCTTGACCTCCTCCCCGATTGACGTATAATACGGGTTTGTGAATAACTTTAGGTACAAATACTTAGTAACTTACTGTTAAACTCGAAAAATGATTTCGAACCACTGTTTTCATTCATGAAGTTGAATACAAAGGAATGTTTACTTCTCCTCTAACCAACACAAGTTTGTGTCTATGGACGTGGAAAGTGAGTTGTATAAGTTTCATGTTTTATCGTAATCGATAGATATTATAAATTATCACAAACATTTTTTCGTTATTTTCTGCTAGAAGACAACGAAATTGGTATTTTGACATTTACATGTGTGTCAAGTGAAGCTGACGCAGCCCATCCTCAGTGGAGCGAAATAAATGATAGCATGCCTACATTTTTTTTATCCGGGTCAAATACACTATACACGCGTATATAAAAAACGAAATCCTATCGATATCCCTCCGCAATATGCGGGAAGCACTAAATATAAACCTATGTCTTATGTTGTTTACAAGGACATTTGTGGTGACAATATTAAACTAGATAAAGCCCTCAGTTCGGATTCCCAATTCGTCCGATAAGACGGCTTTGTTGCGTCGAATCACAATTACTTGAGTGATTGTCGTCCATTGACGTCATCAACTGTCTGCAGTTAGATAGATAGGAAATACCTAATACATTTCCAATATGGTACGTTAAATATTTCAGATGTAATGATTTCTATCACCTACGCGAGATGTAGGTGTGAAATGATTAGAGTGAAATAAAACGAGGTTTACTAATTTTGGTCCCGACGCGACGTTTCGAAACTCTAAACGAAAATCTAAATCTAATATTCAAAAATCAATTAAAAAACCGACTCCACACGTGACCAAAGGGCTGGTTCATTTTTTGGCCAAAGAATTAGCATTGCCATTCAACGTGGCAATGCTGCCAGTCTTTTGGGCACGTTACCGGTTGACATCGATGGGGATGAATTCTTTGATGCTTTTTAACTTTTTATTTTTGTAAGTATATATTGTTTTTATTTTGTATTAGAATTAAGTTGTATATATTTGTAAAATAGTATGTTAATCTATAATTAAATAAATTAGTATTATAGCGCAAAAAAAATAAAAATATTAAAAAACCGCGATAAAATCCGTAAGCCTAGTTTTATTTTAATATTTCAGATGTATCAAAAGATATATAATTCTGTATAGATTATTCTTCTTATTAGATTTAGAATATATTGGTGCATCTATAACATCTTAAACGCATGGTTAATGAAATTTACAGTCCATTAAGCAGGTAATTTGACAAATTCAAGAAGTCATATAATGTACCTATCCAGAGCTGAGTTCTAGCAGCCCGTAGACGACGTGTACTCGTATCCGTAGCTCGCTCGCTCCCTATTACGTGATAAGAATTGAGGACGAGAAATATTAACCTCCGGGTGTCTACACCCGTAAGATAATATCACATCAGCACCTGCAGGTGCATTTCTTCAAGTAATTTTACATAACAATAGGAGCTCGAAAACAAAGCTTAATTTCAACAAGAGGCTTGAAAATAGAATACCAATTAACTAACAAAATATCTTAGTCATGTTGACCTAAAACGATGGTTTATAAAAAAATATCGTTGACCCCATATAAAATACGATAAAATCCACATCAAACATAATAATATTATCTTATGTTTTCCGGCTACCTGTCTATCATATGACATTGGTTGTCAAATACCAACTGTCAAACTCAATAAACGTCAGAAACAAGGTTAATAGCTTGACGTAAAACTATTCCGTTGGCTGTAAAAAAACGTACATAAAATATTGAATAGTAGTACGGCCTTAATTGTAAACACGTGAATACCAAAGTAAAAGTTATGAATGATAACGTGTACTGAACAAAAAAGTTTTCATTTAAAACACTATTATTGCAACACGCATTCGTGCGTTGATTTATTAAACAAGCATGACGTCAAGGAATATTACTAGCAACATACCTAGGTCAAATAAAAAGCACCATCATACATGGTACATATAAGACATGATTCAACAACAATTAAAAAAGCATCAGAAACTCATCATAAGTCATATGAAGTAAGTCTTCATGTTTGTAAAGAACAACCTCTAATTTAGCCCCACGACATAGTTCAACGGTTATACTGAAGCTCTTTCATTAACATGTATTGTATATTTTAGCTGTCGTCTTTATTTATTAAAGGACTTTTAGCCTAATGTGCATGTCACTCCTACGTACATAATAGACTGAAATTGTTTTATATAAGGTACATTTGTAGCTTGTTCATTGTTATGCACAATTTCAGTTAACCTTATTTTTAATTATGAGAGAATAATATTCCATTAAAAACGCTCGTAACTTTATGTACTTACATATAAAATGTTTTATTGCTGGAAATCAGGGCAGTGAGTGTCCGGGGTAAACTACAACAAGACTATAAATATGGCTATTATGGAGCCTACTTCAGCAGAAATTGTAAGACTAAAAAGAAAAACAACATGACCTCCATTTTGAACGTGCGGTTTTTAGCTTTCCATCTATTTTCCTGAACCAAAATGTCGTATCTTTTGATTTAGACTTTAGTTATGCCTGGCCACGTGACCTGACTACTAAAGCGACTCAACTTGTTTACTATATAAACTGAAAAAGCTCATCTATAAACCATTTCCCAAAAATTGCTCTAGCGATTATAAGCCTAGGTAGGCACTATAAAATACACAGAAAACTTGAGCTGAATTGCTTGTGAATTTTTTATGGAAGTTTAAATTATAATAGACGTCGCTTTTTTGTCAAATTTTTGGTATGTTACCAACGGCAAAAAAATACACACCGCCGGACTACAGTTTGTACGATTTTTAATTTGTCGACTAGTAGGTTTAAGAAGACTTTTATGCGAGGTTTTATATTTAACGCTTGAGCTTAATTAAAATCGGAAAGTGGTATACAGAGGGAAATTATTATCCTTGTATTTTGTGTAAACGCAGGAATGCGATACTGCACTATCACTTATTCAAACGTAAGACATGTTGTAATAATATAATTTGTGGTTGTCAAAAGTATTATAGTCGAAAATAACATCTAATATCTTATAGAGCCCTTATTGGAAGAAAAAAAAGTAAAACCGTTGGCTTAAGTTACTATTAATTTTGTAGATAATGTTGTATAATAGGTGTTTTGTTAACTTCATCAATCATTTGCTCTAATACAAAATACAGTGGATAGCATACAAAGATTCAAAACTCTGGTAGCTTTGCTCGAACTGTTTACAGTCGACGACACATCGTACCCAAAGCCCCAAACAGTCAGTAAGGGACTCACACTGATTTATCTTTATTGGGTAGCTGAAGTGGAACCCCAAGAGTGTAAACCCAAGAAAACCGCCTCAAATATTAATTAACTGAAAGTTAATGGACGTTAATTTGTCGTGCTACCATTGTGGTAAAATCCAGTAAAATGTAACCATTATGTAGTGAGAATATCCTTGTAAGAGTCGACATATAATGGAATGGAACAATTCATGACTCTATGTTAATTATCTCGGACAATTTATGAGAAAATAACCGCAATTTACGAAGACATTTGATTATCTTTTGTTTACTTATCATGTAAATTATGTAATTAATGATGATGATGAGTAAAAATATTATTTTTCTAATTTAAGCGCTTTATTATTTACTAAAGGAGTTAAACATCTTGTGCAGCTTTTTTAGTATTATTTTTTTATTTATACATTTATTTTGTTTGATTTACACGGCTTTTTATTTTTTTTATCACTTCTTTGCTTTTCATTATTATAATATATTATATAACTCGATGATTTTAAACATGAATCATAAATATATTTTTTTTAAACCGTGAAAAGATAATTTTAAATACAAAGAGTGTAAACTAGTGAGAGGGAAGAGAAGAAGAGACAAATTTGCTCTATCATATTGTAACCACTTAATTAATTTCAGCCTATTCCCTATATTTATTCTCCTCTGTATCGCTATATCACCTCTTTCTTACAAAAGTTCTCGAACAGTAAGGCCGTGGAGGTCGTCTAGGTCTGTTACTATTCCAGCCTACGTCATTTTAATATTCTATTCGATGCTAAGTTAAATATCACGTTTAAAAACTGCGGTACATTTAATTAAATTAAAAAAAAACTCTACAAAAAGAAATGTTGTTAAAGTTGGCAGAGTTCAGCCTGGTCGCGAGGTACTTTGCAACTACTTTGTTGGACAAACTTGTTAGTCTTCCTTGTAATCTTACCAAATGAGATTGGTAAGCACGTTTCTCTTCTACTAAAGCCTTAAGCACCGTATCTCAGTCTCAGTTGTTTAACCAAACTATTATATTTCAACTTTCATATTTTTTAACGTCGTCGCCGTCGACGTGATGTCAGCTACAGCTAGCAATTTTGTACGCTAAAATGTAATAGGGAAGCCTGAATATTTATTAATATTAAGATTAAGACGAGAACTGCCATTCTTTCCGTGTTTTTAATTTATTTTTTCTAGACCTATTTTCCGTACTTTTTGTTTAATTCTTTGCTTAAATCTTTATTTCTATCGTTACTTTTATTTAATTTAGCATTAAAGTGTTTAAATTGTTGAAAAACTTGTTTAATATTGTTCTCAAACAGCGCAAGTAACCATCAGGTTTACATTTTCTTTTGTTTTTCTATCATAGAACAAAATAAAAAGACTATCAACAAAACCGAGGCACATCTGAGTGTTAGGACGTACCTACTCTGTAAATAATGTCTATTCGTGTTACCATTTTCTGCTTTATTTAACGCAACCGCTGGCAGCCTATCCGGAGATTGGAATAGAAGTACGTAGTCAATTTTATTATAGGCCCATACATCTTATGGCTGTGTTGATAAAATGCTTATTTTATATCGCACAACATCCTTACGTTAGAAATGAAAATTCCGAAGCAGCTACGTCTTACACGTTTATCTCAGTCATAAATTCAACGATACGTATTTCGGAATACTAAATAATTGCATAATAAAATAAGAAAATTGATTAAGGCATCCGGAAATTCATTCTGAAGTTACAAAAACCTATAGTTAAAAAGTCGTTATTCTGCGAGTGAATTAATAGCGTAACAAAATACAATAACATGCTGATTTTCCTTGACTTGACACACTTCACTAAACATTGACAAAATATTCATAATTCAAAGCGAATACCTACCTCGCAATTTCAAGCTTCATTATTGAACAAGTCATCGGTTTAAGATTCTTTGAAATCGTCGATCCATAAAAATGTAGACAATAAGTATCTATGAATTATGTCTAATCTACCTACATAGTTCAGTCATGGTAACAATCCGGATGATCGGTTTCTCGGAACGCAATAACAAACACCAATGTATTGACATAAAAAACCTGCAGATTATTATGAAAAATGTGGATTATGACATGAATAGTCTCTACTTCCATCTACAATGAGTACAACAATCAGTAACAATAGAATATCTGAAGTAAGTGGGTACATATAGGTCGAAATCAGCAAATAAAACTGACACAATATCAATATTAAACTTTGTACGAGTAAGCTAATGTATCGACAGCAATGCCAGTAAACACATTAAAAATAATAACCAACTCTATGAACTCAAAATCATACAACTTAAATGTCATAACAAAGACATTTGGTTACCAGTAAGCGTTGAATATTCCAGGCGTTACATTTTCAAGGATTCGAATAATAATCATAATTTGATTTCGAGCTAACTGACTTTGACTACAAATCGACGATCGGCAAAATAGTCTACACGTACCGTCTAAATATTCTCAAAGTATTAACGCTAAGATAAATAGATGCCGAGTAGTATCCGGCCTACAATTGACCACCCCCTTTCCTCCCGTGGGTGTCGTAAAAGGTGACTAAGGGAAAATCCAGATGGGCAGCAGCTTTTGTAAGTTCACCACCAATACTGCCATCCTCATGCCGCTTGCCAAGCATAGGATTATGGCACACCCCCCCTTATTTAAGGGGTCGGCCTTTGTTCAACAGTGGATGTATTTTGGCAGATAATAAGGTAAACATACTAGTGAGTATGCTGCTCAAGATGCAATTTGTGGCTTTCAATATCATATCCTATACTAGCGCGTGTTATCTCGTTGGATATGGTAACTGATTTTTAACTTGAATTTAATTAAGGAAGGGTACCGCTACCAGATAGTTGCAAGTTCCAAAATGTGGGATACGTAATAGACCCTACATATATATATGAAAGTCATTAAAGTTTATAAATCTAGTTATTATCCGGGTCAATGGTAATGGCCTTCGGCCCTCTAGCCACAATCACAAGCGACCCAGGAAGGTTTCATAATAGAAATTGATAGCAATTTGCCAAAGTGGATAGCGTGAACAAAATAATTCATTCAGGTTTATGCGTTAGTGCCCTAAAATAATGTAACCTCATGACTTAGGTAAAGGTATTTAAATGGATACATTTGATTTATCACAATCAGTATTTTTATGTCACTAGTATTAAACTATTATAAGAAAAAGTATAACCAACACGAGATAAGACTAAAAGCATTCGCCATCATGATTTAAAACTACATAACATCACGCCTGTATTCCCTGAGGAGATAGGCAGAGGTGCACCTATAGTATACCCACATTTCTCAGTTTTGGTTTTTTAGGTCCCAATGTAGTAGGGGGCAGGCGTTTTGCCATCAAACGGGCACAAATCCAGGCTCCGTGCTGCTGCTAAGAATTTGATGTACCTTCATCCGACCAAGATGTACATTTTTACTTTTAAATATTAATTTCAATTGATCACATTTATTATGTATGTAAAAGTTCAAGTAATTTAAAATTAATATGAATAAGTTAGCCCTATATCTACCGCTCACTTAAATACTTCTATCACTTAGTTATGTTTAAATTGAAACGCTCAAGATTGTTCTACACGGTACCGACAAATACCGCCAATAACAGTTAATTTCGTCGTAGCACATCATTCGTAGCGGCCGTAGCACTCTGTAGCACCTACGAATACGTACACCTACAACATTACTGCGTGATAAAACTATATAAAATCAATGTATACACAGATCATTCCTGATAAGGAAATGGTATGTTTGTCTCTATTTATAGCACACCGCCATTAGTGTCTACTTTCATATCAGTACGAACATAAAAAGTTAATGCAAACACGCGAACTATTAAATTAATCGGACATGTGCAAGCGATGTACAAGTGGGTATGTATAGTTAGTTGAATGCGATGATAGTGATCATTACGATGTAAATATTATTTTTTTAAACAAGACATAAAACATAACATCACGCCTGTATTCCCCGAAGGGGTAGGCAGAGGTGCACATATAGTACACCCACATTTCGCACGTTATGTTTATAGGTCCCAATGTAATAGGGGGCGAGCCTATTGCCATCAACCGGGCACAAATCCAGACTCCGTGCTGCTGTAAATAAAAAAGTAACATTGTTTTTTTTTTTAATAAAACGATGTTCATACTTATAATTATATTCTTGATCAGAAAAGTAAAATAATTAGTCCAATTGCTCAACCTGTAAAATGTCATTTCTAAATAAAATACATGTTTTCGTCCAAATGTTAGTAGGTATTGCGTTTTAGTACACCAAATACCTGTTATAATAATAATGTATCAGTTGATACATCATTGTAATAACTTTAACAAACTGAAATACTAAATTAATATTATCTTCTAATTGGTAAATACAATTTATTAGCGACCCAATTAAACGATAACCTCTCTTTAGCTGCTATAAATACAATATAAATTGGCGTAAACTGTGTATTTCACATCACTTACGGCGATATATGTGTCGCCTTGTCGGTGTTTACCATTCATTAACAATGGCTTCATTTATTGACAAGCATGGGGTAATGGAATTAACGCTGTGGAATTATGTGATATGTCAGTACTTCTAACCAGATTTTTCATATCCATACGTCAGTATGAAAAAAGTGTGAGTTGCACCAACAACTTTGATGTATTAGTTAGCGTTAAATATGGCCGCTAGTATGAGAGTTTCATACTAACTCAACGTTGACGTACGGACTAAACGATAACAGACCATTGGTGCAACCCACCCTAAGTAAAGAAAGAAATAGAACAGTTTATTAGAACAATACACTTACTGACACATCATCATCATCATCAGCCGGAAGACGTCCACCGCTGAACAAAGGCCTCCCCCTTAGAACGCCACAAAGAACGACAGCTTGCCAATTCCATCCACCGGTTGCCCGCAATTCTGACGATATCGTCGGTCCATCTGGTGGGAGGCGTGCCAACGCTGCGTCACGTGCGTACTGACACATATTATTACATAAAGAAGAGGAAAACACCAGCTTAATAAATTAAAAAACATAAAGTAAGTAAGAAACAGGATGGGTTAGGTATGTGTCTGGCAATTATAATAATTAGGTGCACTTCAGCATTTGTAAGTAATTCATATAGAAACACCTGTATGTTACCTGAACGAATTTTAGTAAAAATATCGTAAGAATATGAAGAGATATTGTACTCAGTTGCTTACGTACCTAGACGGATACTTCCTTGAATTATTAGAGAGATACCTGCCCAATAATTCAACAAATTCGCCGTAGGTGATAACTCAACGATTGAATCATGATTTTAATCATTAGTGAGCACGATAGGTATACAAAAAAAAAAAATAACATCACGCCTGTATTCCCCGAAGGGGTAGGCAGAGGTGCACATATAGTACACACACATTTCGCCAGTTATGTTTTTTTAGGTCCCAATGTAATAGGGGGCGAGCCTATTGCCATCAACCGGGCTCAAATCCAGACTCCGTGCTGCCACTGAGAATTACCTAATGGAAAAACCCAATAACACTTTGCCCGACCCGGGATTCGAACCCAGGACCTCGTGCTCAGCAGTCGCGCTTAGCGACCACTCGACCAACGAGGCATTCAAGGTATAATATAAGGTAGGATCAAGTCTATTAACTTGGATCGGCCCCCGAGCCCCGTCTCGAACGCTGCAAAGTTTCCATTTTGGACAAACTTATGAAATTAATTGCCAATGCAGCCGGCGAGCTTGAATATTAATAATTAGTTTTTGGATTAAGGATAATCTATCAAATAGAATATATGCATTTAGTTTATTAGTATGCCAGACTAGGAAAAAAGAATAATACAGTGGAATACAATTTGACTACACAGTTAACACAATTGCAATTTTATCCGACGATTGGCTGCCAAATGCGATTGACCTTATTTGATTTGATAAAGAGAAAATAGACTGCTATCGCACGAAAATTGTATGTGCAGATAGCGCAAAATTGCGTGTCAAAGGACCGCCGACCGACCACATAAAGTTGGTAAAAGTAAAGGGTTAGGAAATACTGGGCGCGTAGAAGACGACAGTGATAGGTGCGTATAGTAGGTATATTAAAGAATACAAAAGAGAATAACTACAAAGAGGTATACCTACTAGAAATTAATAAGATAAGTAGCGTTTATTAACTGTAGGTAGGTCGTATTGTACTGTTTGGAACACAGGTGTTCGAATGTTGTATGATGCAATACAAAAAAAACCATAGCTCGTTTTCAAAATTTAACACGATTCCATAAACTCTTGTTCCTTGTAACTGTTGTAAGCGACTTCATGATTCAATTTAACTGTTGCCACTAATTTCAACTTTACTCGTCAATTCTTTTGCGTAGTCGACAGCAGTTTTCGAACTCACAAGTTTCAATAAAACATTTTTAAAACTGAACTGAACTTAACGTGTATAATGCATGGATATAAGAAAAACAACGTGAGTAAAACCAGCATCATTTCTAGTAAATAACATGGTTGTCACTCACAAAAGTTATTATAGTATATTGTTCTTCAAGTTTTCAAATCTTGCTAGGTATATACCATCATAATATAAAACATTTCTTGCCCACCTTCTCTGTCTGGATCAACCACATCTGCAGTACCAAGGATCTTGTAGCACCGACATTAGGAATTTGTTCTCTCAGGGTGCATGCCACAGAGACACCGGCTCAGTGTAACTTCTGCTCATAAACTTACATTAACAGAAAGTCCTTGTCAGAACCGATTGAAATTACTGCACCTACATAAACCAATTAAACACTTGTATTTAGTTCAATCGAATCGATTGAATGTTTATAAAAAACTACCTATGTTGGTTGGTACCTGTATAACGTTTATGATTCTGTTTCGATTATTTAAGGTTGAAGACACAATAATATTGTAACTGCTACCGGAACCGAGTCAGCATAAATCAGTTAACTTTGAATTTTTTTTTTTTTTTTTTTTAAAAACGTCGCCCCACACTAGGAATTTCTCCTGTCGTGGGTGCGTTTCACAAACATGAAATATCACATACACAACCACCCAGACGCGGGACAAACATCTGTGGTTCGCACAAAGTTTTGCCCCGTGCGGGAATCGAACCCGCGACCCTTAGCGCAGCAGTCCAATCTCTTAGCCACTGCGCTAATCAGCCAAAAGTAATTAATACTGAATTAATTATCGACCGGCAGGCGGCACTACACTTTGAATATCGATCGGTGTATATCGTAATATTCAAAAATATTATTTGAAGGAAAGTGAAACTTATTAAAAAAAACGACACATTTGGTTTTAAATTTTTTTACAAATTAAATTATCATGCCTATGTCCAGGTAATATTATAATTATGATACGCAAGTGAGCTGTATATTTCATCGAAAATAATAATAATTATGGATCCCAATCAACCAAGATGAAATTGTTCTTGTGTTGGTACGTATAATAAGCACACCATAGGTGATAGTCACGTAACTAGGTAATAAGTTGCCACCCATGACATTCAGGTTCCTCCAATCAAAGCTAACCACAACCGTGTAATACACCACAGCAGGTTAAATTAAATAGCCACAACGGGCAGTCAGTAAACAACAACACCGCAATATCCACAATACATGATGCCACAGTACTCATGCGGTAAAAGTAATCGCAAATTGTACTGCGAGAAGTTATTGGTACACTCTATATTATTATTTTATTAAATAGGTACAAATACCTAACAGATAAAACAAAGAATGATCATAACAGTATCTGCATGGTAATTGAATCTCAAATCCAGTTGCAACTGTACCTGTACACATCGTTAATTATGAACAATGCTTAGGTTTTACTGAGATTAATGTTGGCCTACACAAAGCAGTGTTAGTAACAAGCAATTATGTTGCAAGCAATATCCAAGCATAGATAAATATGATAAATGCTAACTTGTCACTTTTAGTTTTGTTTATACATATTTTACATACTTTGCATTACAATAGTATATAAAATATCGAAATACATTTCGTAATAAGCAAAATAATACATTTTTCAAAGAGAAATATACTAAATTCACTGAAGATTCCATAATAATGTCAATGTGTTCCTCAGGTTTTTTGATGTGGACTGTTTGGTATCCACGGACGTTACATGAAACGTGATAAATAAGGTTCGCTATACACGGCAAAATATGTTTGCATTATTTTTGTTTTGCTAGTGGTGGTATAATATTTTGCTTGAGATGATACTTATATTTAATATAAAATGCACTTTTGGGTTTTGTACTAATATTCATCATTTATTTTTCACTTGGTTTCCGTTGGATATGTATAATGTTCTAATGGTTTTTTTTTTGTTTTGAAACATTAATTACATGTTTGTTCGTGTTGATTAATTTCCGCTAAATGTAAAAAAATGCACTTGTGGATTGTGGATAAACAACTTCAAAAATACAATTATTGCATAAAACCAATTCATAAACAAAATTATTTAAAATATTTTATTAAAATTACATCGTGTGTGGGAAACCTTAGACGGGCGGCCATATTGCTATTATTTCGCCTTCTCGGACGAGTCAAGGGCGCTCGGGACATCGCGGTAAAATTACGAGGAGTAGTGTTTTGTTTTGATTTAATTAAAATACTTAGAGTTAACCGAATGTAATCGTATATACATCAGAAGAAAGGGTTATAAGTCTAGTTTGTTGTAAAAATATTTTATTGATAAAATATGCAATAATTGTGCCTTATATTCTCCGGTTTTTTGTATCAAAGATTATAACTTACGATTTAAAAAAATCGTTAAGATTGATCAGTATTCTTCAATCTTTTTTTTGGTATTTTTTTCTTTATTCTAGCCATTACGGTTCAGTAGCTATATAGGTTTTTTGTTACGACGAACTTGCGAGTCGCGCGCGGTTCGGACGCCGCGCGCAGCTGGACGTTAGAGAGATAAACGGTCGCGCGGCCCGGACGTTAGAGTGGATAGGCACACAACTAGCTCAACAGACTAATAGGTTCAAAGTTTTCAGTTCACGAATCAATAATGCCCTCTTGGTCAAACTTCGAACACGAAATCCAATCGCAACGGAAACTAGAACTACGCCGAAAACAATAAGTATAGCTACCGTATAGTTTTCTGCGCTGTTCCAGTTTCCGTTGCACACGTAACCAGATCAGGAGCACACAACATTATTATTAGATTTACTTACTTTCTCTTGTGAATGCTAACCATAGCATCTTGTTCCGCCTCCAAGGACCAAACTGTCAATCGAGAAAGCGCGATTCGATTCTAAATAACTTGATCTGATCCGATACGATATATCGACATTCAAAATCGGCGGTTCCTTCGGGAAAATAAAAAGAAATCCTCTTCTTCAATCCGGCATTCCAATAGCTGAAGAGGTGAAAGAGAAATCCTGTTTTATCCCAATAGAGATATGGTATCATGTTGGTAAAAAAATTTCCTCGTAAAACAGTTGTATTGTGACTAACATTTTTATATTGCGATTTTAACAGGTGTGTAAGTTCTACCGAATTTTGGCGTTTGAATACTTAACTACCTAATTTCAATTATTTTCTTCATGCTGTCTCAACTTAGCCATTATGTTCCTATTCATGAAGTTCTTCCTAAGACTATATTAGTATCACCACTATGAACGTAAATATTATTTACTACAAAATAAGCAACACTTCATAATAATTTATTATACTTAGTGATAAATGGTCTCGATGACCCAGTTGTGGTTAAAATAATTGACGTCAGACACAATTGATTTTGGTACAATCCTCTCATAATAGCAGCCGGCTTAAAGTGGATCCATTAGTCTACTTTCTTTAACCAATAACTCTGTACCCTACTTAGAGTTTGAAAAGTCAGATATTGTTCTCTAGAAACCTGTTTTAGGTAAATAAATATACTTCTTTATATTCGTAGCATTTCTATTTAACTTTGATACTTATCTACTCGAACAATGAAAATATTTTCTAAGGTTAAATTATTTTAGGTTTTCAGCCATTATTTATTCTATTACTTACCTACTATGCTGCGCTAGTGGGTAGGTACATTGCTAACATTGTAGTTGAATAAAAAACCGACCTATTCCCATAAATAAAATCGAAAAGTTGACGAAGTAGTTCCCACTACCTCGTTAACTTCAGTCTTAAATAATAATTGGTGAAAGTGCATTCTGCGCATTTTAAATAATATAATTAATGAATATGCTATGCTCGGGGGTTTCATTGCGCGACAGGATCCGGAATACGGAAGTTCGCCAATAAACTAGAGTCACCGACATAGCTAGATTGATAGGTACCTACATAAATATTAAGTTCCTATTTTTAGGCGAGGAGAATGTAGATCGAAAAATAGCAACAGGAAATTTAATTTAGTCAATCCCAATCAAACATTCACTTTTTTATATCTTTTAAAGAAGCATCCTTTCATTTTATATCAATAAGTAGATAGGTACGTAGCACCATCTGGCAATATTTGGTATATGACATAATTATGTAACCATGCGTACAGTAAAACTACGAAAAACTGTAGAATCTGCTACACCAAAAACGTTGACGCAAGGGATAAGTACATTGCTTCGAAAAGTTCGAAACGTGAAAGGTAGATGGCATTGAAATCAGGAACTTGTAACGCTACCACAGATAAAATAAAGTTACATAGATAATATAACTTTCCAGGTACTAAATAATGTTATAATCCTAACAAAAGTAACGAAATTTTGAGTAACATTCCAAGTACCCTGGTTGAAATGGACCTTCAAGAATCACACGGTCTGGCAGTACAGTAAAGTACAGTCTTTTCAAGATGGTAACAAAAGTTTGGGGAATGCTGAAGTATCAGTCAACTGTCAGTTTACCTACGTTAAATATACTCTGTGGTTTGCCTACTGCACTATTCAGTTTAGACGAAATTTAAATCTAAGAAAGAATGTCATTAGTATATACTGGACAACTTAAATTTCGTTTATTAAACTGGGTATTCTCATGCTTGGTATTTTATTATTAGCAATGCTATAAAGTTTGTTAAATTGTTTTGTTTGTTTCCTATAATATTAAGGTTTAACTGGTATGTTATTCTTTGAAGTAGATGTGCGTTCAGTAAATTAAGTTTTTCTACAGATAATAGTGATTGTTTTGTTTATTTTATAATGTTATTTATGTTACAGGATACAAAGGATCACTTAAAAGTTTCGAAGAATAATAAGAGAAGAAGGGACTTGAGTCTCGCGTGGAAAAAAAAACAACAAAACAAACAAATAAAATTTTGGTGCCAACAAAACAGACGCAGTTAAGAAAAATGCAGTCCTTGGAGACAGTTTTGGAGTGCTTAAGTAACAAAGCATTGATTATTGATGAGCAAGCTAATGCACTTTTAACAACCAATGTTTCAATCCAAGAACTTTATTCTAAACAGTTTAAGAACATGGATGTAGATGGCATGTTTAAGTACTCGCCAGAACTTAAGAGTTTTGCTCACACATTACACTTTTATTCAACCAGAGCTTATGATTATGCCCGTAATGTGTTGAATTTGAACTTACCACACCCTGACACAGTTTATAACTGGTATAAAAGTGTAAATGGCACTCCTGGGTTCACCACCGAAGTTTTAGAGGCATTGAAGGTGAAAGCGAATTTAAAAAAATGTCCTTTATATTGTTGTCTTATGATCAATGCAATGGATATAACAAAGACAAACGAATTACATGAAAATGAAATCTATGGTTATGAAGATTTTGGTAGTGGCCTAGATACTGATATGATCCCTGAAGCTAGAGAAGCACTAGTATTTTTAGTCACTGGCATAAATGCTCATTGGAAGGTGATATTGAAATTAGAATTGTTTTTTTTTTCATGTCTTTTATTATATTTGCTAAACTGGCTTTTGATTACAGGTTCCTGTTGGATATTTTTTATTGGGAAACTCAACTAGTCAGCAACAAGCTGATTTAGTGCTACAATGCCTGAGACACTTAAATGACTCAAATATAACCATAGTTACAATAGCTGGATCCCTATCTTATACAGCAATGGCAAATATATTGGGTTGCAAACTAGAGCCAAACAAAATGAAAACCACATTTGAACATCCAGTTACTAAAGAACCAATTGCAGTATTATCAGATGCTCATTATATGATAAAATTAGTGAGAAATTGTCTTCGAACATATAATACAATTGTTAATGGCAATGGCAAATTAATTACATGGAATTATTTTGAATGTCTGAACAGAGGTCAAGCTATGAAAAATGCAGAGAAAATAATGACTTTGGATGGAACAGATTTATTAGCAACAGCAGAATTCATACATATTTTTAATGAATTATTTGACATACTAAACTCTAGAAACTTAAACAAAATTGGTTACAAAGAGCCACTTAACTCAAATATCAAATCAAAAATAAAAAGATTCTTACAAAACAGTGAAAATTTTATAAAAGGATTGCGAACTACAGATGGCGTATTGTTGACTAAAAGTCTCAACAGAACGGGTATAATTGGTATTTTAGTCTGCATTAAGAGTACAAAAGCACTGTTTCAACATTTGATTGAAGAAAACCGAATCAAATCTGTGTCAATGTACAGCTTCAGCCAGGATAATTTTAACTTGTTCCTTAGCAAAATAAGAGATCATTGTAAAAGTACCAGAGATCCTACTTCTAGGCAGTTTCAAACTGCCTACAAAAAAATGTTAAATGACATTAAAATAAAAAAATGTAATGCTGGTAATTATGTGGCACTGGAAAAATATTCAATGCTCTATTGTTCTTCACCGATACAAATAATTAATGCTACTGCAACACACTCACCACTCACAGTTGATGAAGTAGATTGTATGGAACTGGATGTAAAAAGTATCTATAATTTTGACGAATTCTGTTACACATTGCCACAACTTACACAATTCAATGGGCAAATCATTACATACATGGCAGGATTTGTAGTAAGAGCATTACAAAATATGATTAAATGTGATGAATGTAACAGTGTGTACTGTAAAAAATATACCAGACATTAGTCATACATATGAATTGGTTACTTATAAGGACAATGGTGGTCTCGTTTACCCCACAAATGACGTGATTCAAATATGCAAAGTTGCAGAAATGCAGATTCAAGCTATAATAAAAAAACCACGTAAGTTTTACATAAACCCAACTATTGATAATCCTCTTCTCATAAATAAGATTTTACGTTATTTTGTCAATAGTAAAATCTTCAGTAGCATTGCTATTCATCAATTTGATCAATCGCCAATGGAGAACCATTTAGTTCATTTAATTAAATCAGTTGCAAGTACATTTATCGACGTGCGTTCTCATTTTTTGGTTGTCCGTAGAAGACTTCCGAAGTCTTGGTGTTAAATAAAGGTCCATATAGATCCTGAATATGTTGCTACGATAACGGAACGACGGCGAGTAATAATGTCCAATAAGACTAGTAGGCAGGTGGTTTTAAATATATGAATAAGGCTAATAAAACTATTGCTGTTTAATTCTTAATTGTTAAGCTGAGGTTGAATAAAATATTTTTGTGGTTTTTGAAACTTTATTATAAATACAAAGTGAAATAAATTAAATCTAATCTTAAACTAGTCCTTAGAGGACACGATTAGCAAGAACATTGTTACATTTTTGAATAAAATGAAATCCTGTGGCTTTGAAATGTATGATACTACAAATGAAAATTCAAACTGTCAATACTCATCATAAGTATAAGAGTATAGATTATAATACTTAATTTCTATATTGCTAATATTCACAACCAGAAACAAAATGGAAATATAAGTGTAATCGACAATACTGCATTCACATTTTTAATTATTAATAAGCAATTTAATTTATTTACACAAAACGTTTTAGAATACTACCAGGATTTTAGTATAGATGTTTCTACATGATGTGTTAAATATTACCCATTACTGGTAGGTATGAAACTACAATATAAGCTTAAAAGAGTTCATTGAAAGCCAACAACTATAGAATGTGTCATGTGTCTAATTGTTTACGTCTGTAAAATTCTACCACTCGTGTTATCTAAGTCAAAGTGAGGGTAATACAAAATCTACCATTGAACTTAAACATTTTGTAGTACATACATCTTTATATCAACACGGATTACTATTATTCACTATATATTATTGCGAATTTATTGAGAGGTTCAGTATAAAATAGCTTTGTTATATAACACTAAAAGATAACTAACCCAATATAATTTAGATATTTGAATTGAACATTATTGAGATCTAATACAGGGGCCGAATACTAATACATATCTATAAGCAAAGGTTTAATTGTTGTACAAAACACGTAATATTTAGGAACTAAATAAAAAATTAAGTAAAAACAAGAACTACCCACATAAATTTGTCTGGAAATGACATTCTGTTATAATAAATTTTAATTTATTTAACAAGTCTTAATCACAGTACACATACACTCATTATGTATTGAGATTTGTATTATTTATGTAGACAATATTTTATTGTTGATTATATTTTAACCTAGTGTTGTACTTTTCGCTCTTACTGAAGCTGCTTAAAAGTTATACTAAGTAATGCCCATACAGGGTAGAGGCACTGGGTGCAAATTGCGAATTAAAATTAACGTTCGCAGAAAATAGAGATTTAAGATTTTCGAAACGTTATTGAAATAAGAAGTGGTGTAGTCTAAAGTTTAAAGAAAAATAGATAAAGAAATTTAATTAAACGCGCCAGTATTACCTTATAATATTTATTTTTACATAAATAATAAAGGCGAAATTATAATAAGGAGGCCAATAACCGGTGACTAAGTTTTAAGTAAATTGTAACATGTATTGAACTATAATTTTTAAATTATTATTAATAATCAATAATCGTGCAAATATATAGAGAACAGCGTAAAACGGTAACTGTTATTTTACATAGGTTTAAAAAGTACTATAGCACTAAAGACGAATTTGTAACTCCTTGGAGAATGCTACTATGACAAAACCCTTTTTATATTGACGCAAAGGAAAAAAACCTTTGAAAAAGCACCTGTATCTCATCAGCAGGGCATATCAAAGACTAGATATGTTTTACTAAAGGAAATTAGAATGAAAACTACACCACCAAATAAATGACATGCAAAGATTCATAACAAGCGCGTTAAATTTAAAAGACATGAAATTGTTATAATATCGGTTAAAATAATAATTTACTGAATTAAGTCGTGTGAATTTATCAGAAGTGATTAAAAATGTTCAGTGCCTATCACAAATCCGCAAGATGGCGGATACATTTTTTTTTAATTTACCTAAGAGTTAAGCAGTGTCTCAGTATATGATCTTGCTGGGCGGCGCTGCAGTGTTAGCGTTCATAGCTTGTTCTAGCGTGTCCAGACGGCGGTACGAGTGGCCCCTGCTGTTGCGACGGCGGCCGCTCTGACGTCCTTCCAGTATTAAGCCGAAGAACTGTAACAGCAAAGCAATGTGGGTAATTTAAAAAACACATTTTTAAAGATAATAAGTTATTGAGAATCATTGATTTTATAATCCAGAACAAAACGTAGGAGATTTGACCATCTGACAGACATATTAAAATGTCTTTTAAAGTCAGATCATGATTTATTGCCGAAGCAAAAATAAATACATGATAGCTACAGCAATTTATTTTTCATCAGTAGCAATATAATTATGAATAAATTCGTATTAATATTGTGGTTGTTTAAATTGGTTCTTGATACTTGATACGGCCAGATCGTGGTACTAGTATATTGGGTCCCTTCTTTGTTTATTTTCGAAGGGAAACCCTCAGGGGAAACCTTCACAAGGCTTATCGCTACCGTCACCAAGGACGTCGGGACCGGGGAGTATGAGGTTTTTACCTCACTAAAACTACCTTGGTGTTATCCCCGAGTAGTTTTCAGTGAGATAAAAATCGATGCGTATCCATCTGCCACTGTAAGCTAATACTCAATTATGCATTTTGTATGATTATGTTGGCCAACCTTGAAAACAACTGAGTAAATTATAATGTATTGTATTTTTGATTAACTATTTAGAGGAAGTTTTTCAGAATTTATTAAAAATAGCTCTTTGTATTTTCCCCATGGCTGGAATATAGTGGAGTACTCACCACTTTGCTAACTTTGCTCTTGTTATGGTACAGGACATACAACAGCACCATCAACACGATTGAAGTCATGAAGAACGGTAAAAAGTGGTCGCCATCCTCTGAGAAGCCATCAGGAATGGTGTTGGAGAAATATTCTGAAAATGAACAAATTCATATTTTTATTAAACCTTATATACACCTAGGTAGGTCATGATCAGACTAGCATTCCCACTGCGGCGCAAATGCCTCTTCTCATAGAGATAAAATTCTTGTACGAAAAAGACTAAATTAAATTAAGGTCATAAAATTCAATTGATGCAAACAAATGTCTACCTACTTAGTAGGATAACCCTGAACATATGAACAAACGCATCTGACGAAATAATAATAATATTTATTTATTTAAAGGAATAAAAAAATAAAAGGGAGATCAGTGTACTGTTTTAGAATGGGTTGCAATATAAGAAAAATAAAATACAGGATGTATGTAATAAATAGGAAAATATGTTGCAGGAATCGCACGTTGCTTTCAGCATTAAAATTAAAACAGATTCACAGTCAATGAATAATGTTAAAACGCGTAAGTAGAACAATCTATTTATGTAAGTTCTTCACACCTGAGTAAACAGCCAGTCAGCCATTGGTCGGGAAGTTAACATGTTTGAATAAAAAAATAAACAACATTCTAGATAATAATACATTATTCTACTTTTTACTAATACTATGCAGGATTTTATTTTAATTTTCCTTCAGGCGGTTAACTCGAGTTACCTATTTGAGTTTTTTCAGACATGTTCGACAAGTTTCGGGGTCCAACAGAGCCCATATGATCATCATAGATGAGCTAGTGGTAGTGGACGCCGCGGGTTCTCCAGCTGAACAAGGCTTCATGAGTTAGAAACCAATAGGGTATTCCCGAATCTCGAAGAAACAATTTAGTACAACCAGAGATTTATTTACCATGTTTTAATCCGTAGATTTTTTTTTAACAAAAACAGCGGTGCCGTTACTTAAACCTTGACACGTGATTCAATAAATTATTATTAAGGTCAACTAAACACTGGTTTAAACTTAGACACGAGTTTACACTTAAGCACATCAGCATCAAGGTAGCATTGCATAAGGAATTATGACGTCAGACGATTTGAATACACACTACTAAAAAGGTTGGATTTGCCTGTAGATTTGGCTTTGAATGTAGGTAGGTATTTCAAATGCTAATTAAGTACAGTAACATCACGCCTGTATTCCCCGAAGGGGTAGGCAGAGGTGCACATATAGTACACCCACATTTCGCCAGTTATGTTTTAGGTCCCAATGTAATAGGTGGCGAGCCTATTGCCATCAACCGGGCACAAATCCGAGAATTACCTAATGTTAAAACCCAATAATACTTTGCCCGACCCGGGATTCGAACCCAGGACCTCGTGCACACACGCAACAAGGCAGTCAAAAAATGTTTAAATAAGCCATTAATGTTTTAAAACTTGAAAAAGGCCTATATTTATTTATACATAAGGTTGCTATATATGCAAAGGGTGGCTATGTTTTATTGTTGTTACCTTTTTGGGAGACATCCACATCCTCAGCTGGTATTATCTTGTTCCTAACAAAAGTATTCTGGTTCGGTTCCTGGTCAGATTTGATCTCCATTCCAGGATCATCTGCATCATCATCACCAACATTGTCATTACCCTCTGAATCTGTAATGAAATTCATTATCAATCTTTCAATATAATATGACCTATTTTCTAGATTACATTTTAATTTTTTATACCCTTTTCATCGTTTGTCAGCCGGAAAAAAGCCTCCCCCTTTGATAAAGGTTTAGTGATCGCAGTATTCATTGTGAAGTTACAGAAGATGCTGCTGCCCATCTTCAGGATTTTTCCTTAGTCGCCTCTACAACACCCACAGGAGGAAAGGGGGTGGTCAATTCTAGGCCGGATACCACTTTGCTGACTTCCGAACCCCTTTTCATGAACAATGATAACACCTGTCTTAACTCTCACCCTTCTAAAGTCTATTGACATCTTCATTTTTAACATGCAAACAACAGTGACAGGTATAAATTTAACTTAAGCCCTTACATGTAAGTATGTAGATCCCACTGCATCACCGGCTCACTAATAAGGGCCCTTTGAATCCAACATTAGTGGGTCATACCTCAAATGCAAATGTCATAACTGATTTATAACCATACCTACCTACATACTTACACAACTACAATCAAAATGTTTGTCTAAAACAAATGTTGAACTTGAAAAACACCTTAAGGTTGTAAGAATATGTCCCAATTTGTGAAAAGTAGAGGAAACTAGGTATTAACAATATCATTATTGTGACACTGATAAGCACTGATGTGAAATTGAGATTTTAAAGATCTCAACAGATAAGGCCTAATTATAAATAATGGACTTACAATATTACCTATTTAATTTTATCAAATTATCTTACTGCAATCTTTCTTCTATTTAATTCAATACTAGTTGCCCACCTGACTGTGCCAGGATTAAAAATTAATAACCTCATTATCTGTCTGTCTATCACACCCCTATGTCCATCTTGAATAATGTATCATTAAAATAGTACCTAAATAAATGAGTCATATAGGTGAAGTGGTTTAGGAATTTTCTCTCCATATGCACTCAAAATGCACACTGAATACACTATTTGTAAATATATATCTAGATAGTATAGACAAATGTATATATAATAATAATTTATAATGGATGTTAAAATATAAACAACTAGGTATTTGTATGTATACAATTGATGAATCATTTTCTTATTATGATGTAATATTACAATAGTTTTTGCAAAATGTTTCATCTAATATATTTTAAGTATGCTAGACATGTCAGCCAATCAAATCGATATACTTAAGCTGCTATACAGCATCTTAGGAGTTAAAGGCACAGATGTTACAACCACATTTTGCAAGACATTATTAGTCCCAAGGAAGAGAGTATAAGTCTGTTTTAGATAACTTCCCTTTTATACTATTTCATATTATTTATCTACATTATTATGTGTTTGACTGTTTTACTCACATGTACAGCTTGCAACTCTGCTGTATAATCAGCACTTGAATAAGGGCTCTGTTTTAAGATTAATCAGGCATTCCTGAATACATACTTGAGCAAAACCAGCATATATGTATAATAATAAATAATATAAGTCTGTAAACTTTTATCCAGCAGAGTTATTAAAATTGTATCTTTAATTATAACAACTAAATGTAAGTAAATTAAAAGACAAAAAATGTGTTATTACCTGCATAATCATCAGTTTCACCTATTGCTTTCGGTTTTGGGTTATCCAAGACCGCCTCTTTCTGTTCAGCATTAACTGGCAAGTCTTTGCCTGCTTCAGGAACAGCCACATCAATGGCTGCGGCTGGCTTCTCCTCATTACCAGCTGTTGTTTTCACTGAATCATTGTTCGGAATAACATTTTCTGGCAATACTATTGAAGGATCTTCCAAGCCATTTACATTAACATCAGCTTCATCATTTTTGTCAACATTGTCCTCTGCCTGTACAGTTGGAGTTTGCTTAGATGTGGATTGTACAGTAGTATCTGATTTTACAACATTATTATCAACAGCTGCTACTTCTTCCTTATTTGATGTTTTAGCTATTGCAGGCGGAGTTTGCTTGATTTGTCCCTTTAATACCTTTGTATTTATATCTTGAGGATTTATTGGATTACTATTAACTTGGTCTGGAATGTTAGGTTTAACAGCAACTTCTGGCTCTGAGATCACAGGTGGAGCTACAGCATTGTTGTTAGCATTATTGGGCATAGTAGACACTTGGCTCTTCAGCATTTCTATGCCCCACATATAATATTTGCAATTGAAATTGGCCTCGTCTATGCTGTCGCCAACACCACACACTTCACCACAAGTCGCTAACTTTTTTAAGAAATTTTCTGCTGATTCTTTATATCGCACATATTCTGTTATATTTGTGAAAACCCAGTCTTTTGCCTGTGTGCACACAGCATTAAGATCTTGTTTTTCATTAATTTTACCCAGATAATTGTCATCATTTAGGGTTAGTTTATTAGAACCTACAGCTGAGCACAACTGCACATTTATGTCATAGAATATCAAACACTGGAATTGCTTTATACTATAAGGTGGTACAAACACGGCACAATCTTGTATTTTACTCTTTATTTGGTTGGACAAAAATTTATTTTCGCATTGGCTTGCTAGTGTAATAAGTGATTTGGAAATTAAATGGTTTGGAAGAGTAGGTTGAATTGGGTTTCCTAAACTTTGATAGCACGTATTAATCAATAGAAAAGCAAGGAAATTATGAAACATGTTTGTTTGGGACTAATAACTTGTCACAACTAAATTGAAACTTATGAAAATCGAATGATAATCACACAACACGATATCGTCAGATTTTATGGCAATAAACTGTCAGTGTCTAATCTAAAGTCAAACCAAATTGTCAAAACTCTACAACTAAACATGAAAGGATGGGGTAGATTAAGTTACTATTAGAAACTGAGTTTAATAAAATCGACTATCTATAAAAACGGTAAATAGCATCCCAGGTCAATAGCGTCCTATAACCCAACACTCATAAACTACATTACTATTAATGATATTTAAATTTTAGATAATTATGAATTACTATTAATTAAAACGTGTGGTTGCAAATTTAGTCTTTTCTTTCCTGAGAAGTATTGTTAAGCTGTGATGTGATGAGCCATTAACTTAAAATAATTATTTTAATGGTAACACTGTTATAAAAAACCTCATTGTTTAGAGATTCCTTTAATAGATGGCGTTGTAACAGTTCAAACCAAAAAGTAATAGTTGTGTATGGGTATCCGTATTAGGAATAGGATGTAGATATCTAATTTTAGGAAGTATTTTCATTGGCTATTTTTTTTATTTATCCTAACATACTAACCTATGTTATTATAATACCTAACTATTGATTTACGTTTTTAGTCGTGTCCGGTGACTTATTTTATTTCTTAGTATAATAGAAGCTGAGCATTTTGCAACCTTGTTCATTATGGCAGGTACTTACTTACCTACAGCTTTAAGACATTGTCCATTGACTGATAGTTAGGAGTTTATAAGTTTATCTCTCGAATCATCGAAGAATGGTTTATAGGTTTATCCGTACCTATTTCGACCTTAGTTATCTTTGATGCAGGATGTGAAATGCCAGACTGTGCTTTAGGTACATAATACATATTGTTAGGTAATACAGGTCAAATTAACAGTCAAAACTATAACGGACCCCGTCGGCCAAAGCTACTATAAGCAAAAAGAGCGCATGACCATTCCTTTAGTTAGTCTTACGCTCGGTACTGTTTTCTACATCTAGATTGTAAACACTTTTCTTACCAACTATCCAGGTACCATCTATAAAACATGTCGTACAAAATCGTTCGCCTGAGGATAGTCTTACACTGAATGAGTAAAAATGTTGTAAAAGCGTCGATTGTTGTGGTATAAAGTTACTACCTAGTAACTACCTACCTAGTATATAATATTAAAAGCTTTTGTGCGAGTTCCGGGTGAAATGTAGGTTCGGATCGGAACCGAGGACTAGGTACCTAGGTACGGCTTAGTATCGAACGGCTAAAACCTCAGAGTGTCCTACCTAACTACCTTAGGTCGCGGGGCGCGGGATCTGTGCGCTGCACCACATCCGCGGATCATAGCGGATCCCGCTGAGCACTTACGGCCCATGTGCCGCATGTCCCATTCTGATTGGCGGGTGCGGGTTACGAGCGCGCACCGACTATTCCGGCCTATCTGGTAGAGCGACAATTTTTTTAACCCACAGGCCGGCAACTCATGGAGGCCGGAGGTTATTTGCCCTTTGGCCACCGATCACCGCGCTGCTCGTTCTACGCAGTTTTCTGCCAGCGTGTGCTGTGCCGTGTCATCGGCGCGGCTCTCACAGCGGTGTCAACTAGGCGAGTGCTCCCAGCCTATGCGACACAGATACCTTCCCAAACATCCGTCCGGTAAGGATCTGCGTCCACTCCTCCATGACGGGCCTTATCGCTGCTATAACGGCGTGCCCAAGTATCAAGTATCTACCACAATTAAACATAATATACAATCACATTAAAAATTTAACACATACCTAATATAAAGGCGCTCATAAATAAAATTAATGGAAATGGGTACAACAGGTACCGGCAAATTGTTGACGAATATCTTGATTTGGGAAAAGCTTGAGTTCATAAGGACGATTTTACTTTAAGGCTCTATCATTTTTTCTAACTAACTCATGTACTTATAACGATATAACCTACGCCTCTATATGTTAACTAGACTGTATTAATACCTAGAGCTTATATTTTCCAGCCTGTTATTAAAATCGGTGAATTGTACCTGCCTGCCAGGTAGGTACATAACTACCTACATCAAATTAATGATCACTAATAAGAATATATTAATAGCACAACGCTCTGCCAGTCGAATGAGTACCTGAGATGTAATTAAGTTTCGCTGAAATAGCAATCTTTTGTTACAGTTACAAATTATTCATGTAAAATACCGGCTAGGTTGTTATGCTAGTAGACAAAATTATGATAATCTTAATTCGCTCTGCTACGTAGTTTCCGGTTCCTCGGTATTGTAGTTACCTACTAACCTACAATGTAGGTATACGACGTAAAATGTACGTTTTATGTGCAAATTTGAACTTACTGCGGACTTAGTTGGCGTCAAAGGGTAACCATATTGCAAACTCAATGAGGTTTCTCTGCACTATACTATGAGTGTCCGAGGAGGTTAGAACCAAGTTATTGGACGTAAGTAGGACTAGCTGGTGTCTAATCTTCCCTGTCAGTCTAAATATTCTCGCGTTATTCTTGACATGAATATAATATTGTCGACGCTCGGATTGGTGCAGTGGCTAAGCGATTGGACTACTGCGCTAAGGAATTTCGGAAGGGACAATAATTTGTGCGATCTGCAGATGTTTATACAAAGTGTAGGTGTTTGTCATACGTCATAATTTTCAAATTTGTGAAACGCATCCACGATCAAGGAGAAATTCCTAGTGGGAATCAAAAAATATTAGGTACCAGTTTTAAGTGTTTAGGAAATATTATCGGATTGACTAGGTACAGCTTTACCGAGACGGGACATTACAACCACTTCAGTCGTCTTCCAGGTAGTTTTCCTTCTTAGTGTATGTGGTATTCGGTCGAGAATTGACCGCCCCCTTTCTACCCGTGGGCCTCGTAAGACTAAGAAAAAAACCAGAAGTTAGGCAGCAGCGTCTTCTGTACCTAAATCTCCACCAATAATACTCCAAGCCGCTTTCCAAGCATGGGGATTATGTCAACCCCCCCCCCCTTTTTTTTCTCGTTGGGAGAGGCCTTTGTTCAACGGTGGACGTCTTCCAGCTGATGATGATCTACAGTACCTACGTATGTGATGTGATTCTTCAAACTTCCAACATTCCGAAGACACGCACTTACGTAAAAACTCAACCGTATTTTTTGAAATAGCTAATGTGAAAATCCGGGCTCCCGGAATCGGATAAAAAAGTAGCAACATTTGTTATTTACCTGACCTCGGCCTTAGCAGTATTAGCAACATCATAATCGATCGCTACTTTTGACATTTTATTTGAAACAGCAATTTGAATCTACTTACACACAAATCTAGGGTTCTGAGAATTATTAGGTAGGGACTTAAATTAGGTTATTTTATTTTTTGAATTTACTTTGAAGGTTCTCAGTGAGTAATTCCACAATGAATGAGAAATTTGTAATGGATAGAGTAGTTCTTCTTCGTTAAATATGATTTCCGTAAAAAAATGTAACCGCCATTACGATTGTAACAAACAAATACAAATAAACTTTTGCTACTGGTCTTAAGTGCTTCCTAATTAGTGGCGCCATCATTACCTCAAGAACATGTATTGAAACAGGGGAATCAAACCTTTGGACGTAAGCAATGAGGACCAAGCACTAACCCAATGCGTCAATCAACTCCTTAAACGAATAAAATTTGTAGGTATATCACAAAATCATATCGTAATAATAGCCTGTAAAAAGGTAGGTAACTACCACTTTTAATTTCCGACGAATTGGCGATTAAGAAACATTTGTGAACATAGAAACTTTCGCGATCATAACAACAGTGAACGTAGTTCATAAACTTCAAAGACAAAGTTTTTTATTCGTGTAAACCATTAACGGGCGCTTAGGTAATAGTTTGAACCATTTGATTCGCTTCGAATGGAGCAATTTATGTGTTATACCTGTATACCTACATAATTATGTTAGTATTCATGGTTTTTTTCTAATCAAAATCGCTGTTTCGCGGGCTGGCTATAAATAGGCCGTAGAATTCGCGAATTTTTGGCGACTTGAAATTTGATTGATAGAAGCCACAAAACCACACTTCATTAAACGAAATATGTAAGTAACGAAGTGTGTCCCACCACTGGTTTCTCCCAGAAAATATAAAACAATAAGTTAAGACTGAAGTAACAAGTATACTTGGTAGGTACCTCTACCTAGGTACAAGGTTCTGAGAATCCTTTGTAGCTTTTGTT
This sequence comes from Abrostola triplasia, assembly GCA_946251915.1. Taxonomy (NCBI): domain Eukaryota; kingdom Metazoa; phylum Arthropoda; class Insecta; order Lepidoptera; family Noctuidae; genus Abrostola; species Abrostola triplasia. Next base: position 6,542,271 of record OX276430.1, read on the forward strand.
TTGCGATTTCCTATCAATTAATTCTAAGAACGCATTCTCGACGTTTTCCTTGTAAATTTCATGAGGATTTAGTTTTTTTACAATTCTCGGAACCAGGAATGAACGTCAGCTGTAAGCCAAATAATTACATAATATTCACGAAACGAGATGAAATCTTTCCACCAAAACCATTAACGCATTACACTGCCTCCTTGGTCTAGTGGACGGACAGTGCGACCGCCGAGGGTCTTCGATGTCTGTCTGTGGGAGTGTTTTAGAATTTTTCCACTAGGTAATTCTCAGTAGCAGCGCACACGAAGTGATTCGTGGCCGATAAATGGCAAGACGGTCACCCCCAATTTTAGTTGGAACTATAAAACATTTCTGGAGAAATGTGTATGTACCTATATTAGTTATATTTTCCGATGTCACCAATTTCCAAGATCTGGTTGTAAAAAAATGCTGATTAAGTACACAAAATGTAGGAAAATTTTAGGATATAAAATATGTAAGATGTATACCTAATTATGTATGTATATTTAACGGTATACATTCGCAAGATTAATATCACAGACAGTAAGATTTTAAAGTCCATTGTAAAGTTTTTAATAATAACAATACATTTTAAATTGTTCTTTCTCCCCTGGTAACCATAGATTTGCATAATGCAAAGAACGTTCGTTAACGCAGTGGAAAAAAACTGCCGCAATGTAAAAGTATCTGTGTACCTACTTAATAATGTATTTTTGACAGTATATTGTTAGACAAGATGAGATGGGTATTGATATTGTTGTTTCCTTGCATTAATCAACTAGGTATTTGTTTCACAGAGGCAAATTAAAATAAGGTTTTCAAAAAAGAAAAATACGCTTTGGTTAGAGTGAGCATGAATGCTGTAAAGGATTTGAAACATCGGGTAACGAAAATCAAATAAAGCTGCAATAAAGTTTGTTGTACATTTCAGTTTTATAAAATACCTATGTTTCAGCTATAAAATCGCACACCAAATAAAAATCATATATATCCGGAAAGTCGAACGTCTAAAAATAGTCTAATAGAGTTATCAATTGACAGAACTCTTTTTATGCATTCCATTTCTTTCTCATTAAGTCTCCGTTTAAATGAAACATTAAAAAGTCCACAAAAAAGTTTGTTTGACAGTTTTTTACGAACAACATTTAATTTGTGCCTCGAGCCAGCGCTGTGGGACCGAACTTTTCTATTAAGAACTCAAATATCCCTAAATCGCTTGAAACTGTTTTTATAACAATAATTATAGGTATTGTTTCAGTTTAAAAAAGATTTTCTAAATAGACTTGGCCGTCTCGCGTCTACTCACACCAAAAAGTTCCCGAGCCAAATATTTAGGATTCGTTTGTTTACTTTTTAAGTTAGCATAAATTAAAAGAAATTATATGCATTACGGTTATACCAGCATAACCAGCATTATTTATTCGCTTATAACCATATAGTGCGGCGATCACCAACCCATTTCCCGAGCGTTATGATTATGGCAATATTCACTTACATACGACCGTCCATTGTTGCTATCCACGGAGAGGTCAATGGGTAAGTTTGGCAGTTGGTATTTACTCTGATATCACCCGGTTTTCATAATTATTATGTTAATACTTGTACTTGTGATTGCAGTGAAAACTAATGCTTTTATCGAAAGTTTTTCTTATGCTGAAAAATATGACAAAAAATTACCAAAAAGAAAAAATGCTGATACACGCTTTTTGAGTGATTTTATTCTAAGCTTAAACCGAGATACAATTTTCTTTGAAAAACTTTTCGTATGGTGTACAGATCACTTCTAAGACACAGATAACGTGATATAGTTTTAACAATAAATGAGTCGAAATAATAAATGCTGTTGACGTTAGACTAATTAAAAGATTATTCGAATGAAACAGATGTTTAATTTCCCATGAACTTTAAAATGGCAGCCGAGTTTAAAAGACGCGAGTGTGTAATAACTTAAATGTTTGTAGAAGAAACATATTGGTCTTAAAAACACAATGTAATTGCTATATTTTATAATTTATTTTAACAGAGCTCCTCACGTATAAATATATAGCGGTATATAACGGTGAATTACAGCTGAAATTCTAAGGCTTTATAACAGTCTGTTTACAACATCTATTTTAGGGCTCAAACATTGTTAGAGTTGTCTAACTATACTAAAAACTTTCAAATGTTTCAAGAAAAGGTGGTCGTGTTTGGGGCGGTTTGTCGTTTTGAGGTATATTTAATCGTTGTATATAAACCTATTCATTTTATACATAATCTCTTAGCCTATTGCGGTTCACTGTTGGACATAGGTCTCTCCCAAGTCGCGCCACAACACCCGGTCCGTCACCTTTCGCATCCAGTCCGACCCTACTACCTTTTTCAGGTCGTCGGTCCGTCGGGCTCGGGGCGTCATACATCAATTAGTTACAATCCTAAGACTCAGGAAGTTGGTAACGAGTTAACTCATCATCATCGTCGTTATTCAGCCGATGGACGATGGACATCTACTGCTGAATGTGATCTTATTGCATAGATCGCCTAGCTGGCCAGGTGCCAGTCCGGCCTTCATCAGGATAAAAAGAAATGAATAGCTTATGATAGATTTTATAACACTTAAAAATTTTAGGTATACAATGATAAACGATAGTTCGTTTATATAATTCTTGAGGATCACACACACAGGTTTTACTACAAGTAGGTAACTCGCTTTTCATATTTAACACATAATTTCCAAATGAAACAAAGTTATTCACCAAATAAGTGATACAGGAAATAATACAAGTGCCTTCATAAGCGCTCGCAGTTTAAGAGGCAACAAGGCCCTTTGTCACGTTTAGTCCGTGGAGTACAGACTGAGCATCGTTAGCGATGTGTTATTGCTCACTTAATTCTTACAACGCCGAGTACTTAACGAGTACTGTAATTTGCGACGAGCATTACGTATAAACGTTTGCGAGCATGTGTGAAAAAACAAACTGGTGAAGTACCTAATACGAAAGTTAAAGTGTTTTTGTATGTTTCACTTGCCTACTTGCTTAGTCTTGAGGTATAAGATAATTACGGATAAGTATTCTAGAATTCAGTTTAATGTAAAGTTGTATTGCAAACAACCACGTCTTGAAGTTGTGAACTAAGTCGTTAATACTCAGTTTCCAACTTCAGCGTTATTAGTCAAATGCAGGGGAAAAGGAAAATATACACATGACACATATGGTAAAGGCTAACAATAAAAATATCAACTAAGAGCAAAGACAAGTTTTCAAACAGCTAAATTATGTTTCAAGTTTGCCCCACTTATGCCATTTTATGGAGACCCGTGTCTCCGTCGGCAATATTTTTTCTATATTATTGCTCCCGACTTTCAGATTAGCATAAATAAGCGAAAATATAAAAAGCTTTTAAAGAAACATTAAGACGTAAATGTGATAATCGCGATTCCGTTTCCTGCTATCTATGTAAAGCAATCTTATTCTCTGAAACATAATTTAATTTATAATAAAATCCGCTTTGTGCGTTAAATTGCAACTTGTGTTGGATAGAGGTACTCATAGTCAGTCGTTAGGTTCTCTTTACCTTCTTAAATTGTGTTATTTTTGTTTACAGTTTATTAATATATGTCTCCTTAGATGCACCTATGCGCATTTCAACCTCTCAACCCTATCTTCAAGGCGTAGCTAATGAGTTCTGAAGTCGGCAATTCTGCAGTAAAAAAAATTAAATTCGATATTTTATGTTGAATTTATAGGTACATTTTATGATCGCGGAAAAAGAATGATAATGGCATAATATATACTTAAGGAAAAACGACCCATTAACACACATCTGCGATCACCCTCAAATTCTCTCAATGACTGCTAAAAGGCAATTTGTGAAGTGGTTTTTTAGTTTTTATTACTTTCTACTGCCTGAAATAAGCATCATTCCCTTCGAAACTATCTTATTTATACCTACGTACTGTTGTCTGCTCTGTGTTGTTCGTAATTCAATACGTTGTCAAAGAGAAACCTCCACCTCCAATTTGAATAGGAGTATTTTAGAAAAATAAGGAAGAACGGCATTGTTTTGATGTTCCGTGTCGAGGAGATGGCGTCTTCTCGAGACCCGCGTCTTTGTTATCATTGCGTGAATTACGCAGGTAATGGGCCGCATTTACAGCGTACGTGCCTCGACATTCATTAAAACGGCTAATTAAACCAGCCGTCGAGATTCCTACGACGAATTCGCCTTTTGAGACGGCAGAACTCTACATATTTCTTTGGGGGAAATTTTAGGTGGAGCTGTGCTGGCATTCATTGTTTCTCTGGTAGAAGTTTTAAAAAGACTTTAGCTAGGTTATTTGAAGGGTGAATTATGTAGATTGGGTATATATTTGAGGACGTAGTTACTTCTATCGTGTGTGAAATACGAAATACAGGTTTTGCGGATGTTGTGCCCAAATTTATTAGCTATTATGCAAAGTTTAGTGGCGTAATTACTGGCAGAGTGTTGATTAGTTTTGCATGCTGTTTACGGTACAATTAGAAAAGGGTACATTTACTAACAAATTTAATTCTGACCATATATTACATTTAAAATGGTATTGTGAAATTATAACAAGCTATTTGAACCGTTGTAGACAATCATAACTCTAGAATTATTGTATGATATACGATAGTTACTGATGAGAGGTTTGGCATAATTATGATTGAAATTAGTGGTTAATAACTCCAAACATACCATAATTATTTCGTACAGTTTAGGTTGTCATAATTATTATCATTTACCTATGTCGCAATGCATAATAATACTTTATTTACATTAAATGTAGGAAACATTAAAGACGGAAATTAATCATTACAAGTACTAGGTTTATTTGGTCACTGGACGACATGTTAATTTGATGTCCTGCGACATTTCTTAAACCAACTGATTAAGATTATCCAGCGGTTTTTCAGTGGTTACTTCATGAAAGCTACCGTGAAATGAGCAACCATTAACAATCCAGAAACCATTATCTACCAGGTATGTCCTACTGATTTGGAAAGAGAGGCCTTTGCCCAGCAGTGGGACAATCCAGGTTAACAATAATAATATGCCCCACTGTTCTTCTTACCTTCCAAACGCAAGTTATACCTGTTACCTTATTAAATCAACTGTAAGTATGTGTGCCTACACATAGATATTATGTGAGTTTATAACTACGTACCTACGTAATATTCTATTTAAAATAGTTGAGCACACAAAGTGCTTTTCATTAGTACTTCCAATAAAAACCCGGCTTTTCATGATGCAAACATTTGTTTAATTAATCCCATTCGAGCTCCACGAAGACGTGTCTGGTAACGTTTTCGGTTTTATCTAAGCTCGAGCGTATGGTGCCTAGTAATTAACAAAGCTCTGAACTCCCAAAGGGATCGGATGTCCTACATCGAAAACCAAACCATTGCCTTTCATTTCCCCAAATTAACAGTAGTCGAAATCAGAGCTGTGACATGTGTTTGGATGGATCTGGTTTGCGGGTAATACGTGTGTTGGTCTGACAGGATTTATTATACGATGCGTTTGTAAACACGGAATATAGCTGCACACAGTTCTGAGGGCTTTTACTGTGCTGCTTGCATATATGTTAATTATGTTGTAATGTCAGTCCAATGCGCGCGAATGTATCGTGCTACTTGAATATAATATATTGTAATATATAATTATGTAACAGGGAAGGCACTGTTTCCTGAGATACAGGTTTCCCTGTTCAGGAGACAGAGCTCCTTTTGTATTGTGACATATTTGGTTGCTAATAAACGATTATTATTATTAAAAAACTCTATTCGAATAGGATCTAGGCCTGTAGTGTAAGTTTGTAGATAGGTAACGAAACTGATGCCAAGAGATAAAACCAAACGCCTCTATGCTTCGATTAGTCTTTAACCAATACTAAAATTGTTCAAGTTAGGGTGCTAAAAATTATATTTGTACCATATTTTTTAAATGAGTAACCTTTGGATTTTCTTGCCGGTTCTTCTCCATTGGAATGACATTTTGGAACCGTGCAACTAGCATCCTAACGTTTCATAAGCGCCTGTAATAGGTTTGCATGAAATAAAAACATTTTGAATTTGTATATTCTGTGACAAAACTAGTGTTATCGTAGTAACTATTATCTTTGCGATTATAATACAAATTTTATTCAAAAGGTATACTCAGCATTCAATCATCCTAAAAGAAACATGATTAACAAGCTTACTAAGAGCATATCACAACAAGGTTCATAATAGAAAATTACAATGCTACTGTACATTATCAGCTTGTTTTTGCTCTGCAAGGCCATTTACCTTGAAGTTAGACAAAAACGGCTGTACATCTACGAGGAAGAACGGGCATTAATCAGCATGCTTACTGCAGGTTCGCGATTTCAGACCATTTCAGTCCAGGTTCCCTCATTATGGTCTCAAGTCCGAGGTAATTACGACTGTGATTTACTTACAAAGTGGATGTGACGTTGTAAAAGTCACGTTGATTTATAAACTTGGACTTACAAACGTTTGCTTAATAATTGACGACAATATTACGTACCTAATAGTAATAGCTAAGAGAAGTGGTTGGATTGCTATCTCAGAATTTGCGGGTTTGATCACTGCATGTTTGTATTGTCCACAGATATTTGTTACTATTTTAAGCATTTTTATTTTTTGTTTTAAACTCATTAACTTAGATACGGATAACAAAATAATTTGAAATGCAAGGTTTAAAAAAATTACGTGCAATGTGCATACAATTCTTATTTTTTCTACGTATAAAAGCCACGTATGTTTTGCCCTCGACTGTACCAATCAAACTGTTTCTATCTCCAATGTTTGCCTTCGTTTACCTGTTTCCCTAATCGGGTATTTGAATTCAATCTGATAAGTAGCCAAATGACATCCATTTAGCAGAATAGATTTATTAAATGGTACGTTACCGTAGTTCGTTGTAATTCTGTTGAATATATGTTTTGTTGTTTATTCTAATACAGTCTATTATTCAATATTTGACCGACAATATCGTCAGAGTGGCGGGCAACCGGTGGATGTAACTGGAAAGTTGTTGTTCATTGTGGTGTTCTACGGGGGAGGCCTTTGTTCAACAGTGGACGTCTTCCGACTGATGATGATGCATACAATATTTTATGTGGAAAGCCATCAAAGGATTCTCTGGATGTTCAATTTGGCTACTCTTCTTGAAGACTGACCAATCTACACACCACGGGATGAGATAATACTAGTTAAGGTCGCATCAAGAATATTTAAAGATCACGAGCAAGAAAATACACGATAGTAGAGAAAAATACATTTAATAAAGAAAGGTATACGACCGAATTAACTGACTTTAACTAAACGTACTACGTATAATTTTTTGCAAGGCCATCCTTATTGCTACCTAAAGCGAACTCCTAAATATTACAAGAGGGCTCCACCTAAAGCTGTTATGTATTTACAAACGTTTCAATATCACCTCCGATAAGGACCGTTTGATCTGGGGAAATTTCCGACGTTACTAAGGACGATGACGTAGGTACTTCACGATCTCCACAAATTGAAGAACAGATAGGACCCTTGGGGACACGGAGTATTGCCAGAAATGTTAACGGGTACTACTCAGACCTTTGGGGATGCGTTACCAGTTTATGTTTTCTTATATTTTGGATACTTAGTAGTAGTGTGAGTAAAACTGTGTGAGATACATTACATGCTGTTTAAAGCCAAAACTGTATCAACGTTCAGCCGTAAAACCAAGCAGGATATGCAATGCTTTGTGTTGATATTTCTCAATATAACACCGTCAGTGATGCAGAATGAATGACATAACACCATTTAATATTATAAGACTCCTACTTAATTACTCTTGTCACTATTAGTTTATAATTTGTAGATAACTTGACGACCTGATTGGCGCAGTAGCGATTGGACTGCTGCGTTAAGGGTTTCGGGTTCAATTCCCGCATGGGACAAACATTTGTGTGATCCGCAGATGTTTTTTCCGAGTCTGGGTGTTTGTTTAAAGGGTATTTCTTCAGAGACAAAATTTTCGATGTCTATGGGTATATTGCTGAAACCAACCGATAAAACGGCATGTTTTTTTTTTTATATACAGTTTAGCTTTAACCCTAACTGGGACAAGTGATATTTTTTAAATAATTGCAGCCTAGGTATAAATTAAAAATATTTAAAGTCAGTTCTTCTGATTCATATAACGCGTCCGCTTGCCATTTTCCGGAACAAAATGCTCGATGTAGCATTTTCCCTTTGATAAATCAATATAAATTATAATTATATCAAAAGAATATGAATAGCCCTCTAAGAAAAAAAATGTGTATTAGTTATAAATACCTTAGTGTGTTCATAATTAATTAAATAAGAAGTGTCCGGCATAAAATACTGATTCATGTGGTGTAAGCTGCACTTGACCGTACTTGGTCGGGTAATTATAACAGGAGACTGAATTTCCGCGCGGGGGGTAGCCAGTCTTGCAACGGATCAGCCAGAAGATGCACATGCAGCTGGTGGCTTAGATCCCGGAGTTACAAAGGTAAATATCTGATTCATCTGTGCTTGGTTCAGGTGGCATCTTGATTACAATGCCTTCTTTATATAATTTATTTTACAGTTTTACAACTTCAATCTGTATTTCGCGTGATGCTTTAAGGTTCTAGATTCATGTAAAAAAATGACAATACTGAAGTCTGTATATATAATGAGTTATGCATGATTGAAGGCTTATTCCTAATTCATCTGTGCCTGACTCATATGGTCAAAACACTATACGAATCATAAAATAACGTAGTTTTTCTACTTTTCAGGACGAAAGGAAAGCTTTTCTGACTTTTAGACTATCACGTTGCATGATTACATTAAAATAATGTAATTTTGGTTGCTAGCGACGGATGTAACCCGGTCGAAACCAAACGCCAAAACCTTTAAAGTTAAATGCATGAGTTCGCGTTATTTCCCGTTACGAAATTGTATTATTGGAACTGAAACAAGTAGTTCTTGTCTTATTTATCATATTTACTTAGGTATAACCGATTTAATCATTCAAATATGTAAACTTTTTGTAGTTCATTATTCAATCAAATTATGAACTGGAATTACAAATGACATTAGAGTATACAAACATGGATTTTTTTACTTTAATTCTATTTGTTATAAGTTAAAACCTCTATGTTATTCTTGTTATTTTAATATTGAACAGTTCACAACAATGCCACAAACTTATGATGAAAAGAAGGACAAAAAGAGAGTCGCAGAACGCAGAAGAATGGAAAATATAAGTAAAGATCACGACAAATACTGGTTGTAGTTGTTAAAATATGATTATATTCATAATAAAGAGCCAATTTACATAAAGTGTTTCATTTTTATTTTTGATTCTGATTCATCTGGACACAAAATATTTGAACTTAGATATCTCGAAAACTACTTTATAAAAAAAGGTCCCTCATTGAAATATATGTTCTTTGGTATACCTTTTTTTATATAAACATGTGTAAAAGAGCTGAAAGTGAAAAAAAAAATTGCCCAGATGGATCAGTCGAAGAACGTAATTTCGAAGAAATACCCTAAAACGCACCCGCGATACAGGAGAAATTCCTAGTGTGGCGAGACTTTTAAAAAATCTGTACTATCCAAAATCTATATGCAATCGTTAAAATCCCAAATCATTTCCCTCATAGGTATTATTTTTGTATCGGTTACAGTAGTGCCAAAAAGACCGAAACAGAAATAAATGTAAAGCCACACGCAGACTCATATGACACTTGATTTCGTTGTTTGTTTTCAGAACAGTGAAAAATAACACTTCATGCAAAGCAAATAAACGCGACCGGAGATAAAACCTCCGAGCCGGCGGCGAGCCTGTTTTCAACTCCAGTAAGTTGGTAATTTTATAGTTGGCCTTTCTACTATACAACTTTTGACTAACTGAGACCTATAAAATGTAAATGCACCAGCTGTCTGACGGTAAATATAGTTGAAACCGAAACGTAGGTTGTGCTTTTCGTTGCTAACACTTTTTTGTTGTTTGATTTTTTCCTTTCAGACTTTTGATATCCTTCCGTCGGAAAATTTTTCGCGTCGCAGTGCAAATTATTTATTAGACTTATTCTTCTTTTTTGTTGAGTATCTTAAATTAAGAATACAGCATTCGTTGCTATCCGGAAATTATGTAATACCTATGACAATCTAGTAACGTGACGATGTCGATGTAAGAAAAGACAGTGTTTTGAATTATGGTAGGTACTAGGAAAGCAGATGAGAGTGTTTGTATCCCGAGTGTGAGCTCCTATAACAATATCCTTTGTAAGCCACGTGATTTAAATCTCCTAGTACCTAAGAGCTGTGAATTTACTTTGAAGATTTGTAGCATCTCTTCTGGGTAGCATGAGTGCTTCCCAAGATGCACATTTTGTCTATGCTTCGGTGGGTTGCATTCACACTAGAAACACGTAGAGGGCTGGCGGTAGGTAAACAGTAATACTATATAATACTTTAATAGTTATTGAGAATTATATGTATACAGATTTTATAATCATAATAAAATGAGGAAAACGTAGTTTTTATCGTTTTTATGAATTGCGTAAATTACCTACTACTGCTTAAAAGGGCTTTTTAGGATATAAATCGTAATACTTGTTTAAATTTCTAGCACATTCTTCTCCATAAAAATGTCAATTTGGAACAGGCAGTGCGAGTCTTGGCTATTTATAGGTCGAATGGTGTCTTATTATATGTTTTTATATTTCAGCCATAGTGTACCACTGCAGGGCAAAGGCCTCCCGTTCCTCCATTCCTCCCGGTTGTGATTGGCAGCAGGCCATGTGACCTTATAGGAGCTCAAGCTCGTCCCACCGTCGTCTTCTGGGCCTATCGCGACCCGAATCGAAAATAATCCCGAATGGACTTGGCTACGGTGGCTTATCCAAATAGAAACTTTTGATTTTAACCAGTTGAGGCGTAGAGTACCGACCATTCGCATTAATTCATATAGCGTTATCTCATACGTTTGCTTTGCATGTTGCAGGGAATTAACAAAGGACTTTGCAGACATGTTGAGACGTTAGCTAATACCGTTATTGCGGTGACGTTGCTAGGCGATGCATTTACTTAATCGAAACGTCAACCACGCCACGTAGATATGAGAAACTACTAAAGGACGAACCTAAACAAAAGAAAACCTCTTGGTTAAATATTATAATACTAAAATTTTTGTATAGTTTTGAATTACCAATTTTTGCTTTAATTTGAATAAGTTAGAAACTTGAAAGACGTAGATTAAACAAATTAAGTTAGTAAGTCTATTGTTAATGAGATTCAAATAAATTGGTGCTAAAATTATACACGACCAGTGAAACGTGTTATTTGGTGTGGTGACATCGAAGCGCACTCAGTTAGATCGTCCATATGTAATCGCTCTTTATTTATGTAGGGTTGTTGAACAAGCTGCGGTTGGAGTGGCTGCGTTATACCTAATTAAATGCAATTTTGTGTGGCTGACAGAAAGCGTATGTGATTAATTCGACTGTGTTTACTTGAAATATTCAACGAAGCCAACAGCCGACTTCAATCCGACTCGAGCGTACCATTTAACGTTAAGTAAATATTAATTTCAACTAATTCGTGTGATAAGACTTTGCACCGATTTAGCTTCTTCATTTTGATGTCTTAGTGTAAATGTTTATTAATGAGAGTTTATTTTGATAAATCGTCGCGTTATTGAAACGTGAAAGTGTGAGGATTTAGCGGAAAGATTAAAGTGTGACATTCATTAGCAGCAATCAGTCAAGCGAACTAAGCAGGGTGGCCTTCCGACAGCTGACTGCTACTTATCTAAATAAGATCGGCGTCGTGCGTGATGGATTTTAAGACCCTCGTCCCACTTGCCTGCCACCGTTCAGTAATTTAAAATCAGCTTTCGCTTTCAAAATGTTCATAGGGCTTAAAACATTTTAACGTGATTTAAATACGGATACGCTTTACGCTCGCGTCGTTCGACGTGTTGAACAATGAATACCGTCCAGTAGTCAGGCTCGAAACAACCGCCGTACCTGTACCGTATAGCCTGCCTTTAAACCCCAATTTTAATATGACAGTCGTTGCACTAGCAATGGGTCCATAAAAATGAACTCACTTTGCAATTTACATAGTACTCAAACCTTTCACGTAGGTCAAATAAACACGGCTTTCACATTCGGCTATTGCCGGATACGTTTTGAATTTATTAGTATAATTTAATTCTGCATATGTAAGCCGCTTTAAAACATTCCGTAAAATCTCGCATGTACAGCTCATAGTAGCTATAGTATAAGGAAAATTCAGATTAAACGTGACTGCCAGAGTCCCGGGCGCCGAGTCTTACGGATAATTCGCAATAACATAGCGCTAATGACCCAGCATTCACAAGGGAGAATTCTCAGCTAACTGCGACATTAAGACCTTCTTATTTGGCTATTTCACTTCGTTATGGGGCCTTTGTGGGAAGTTGTGGAAAAATATTGAGTTTACAGTTCTGAAAGGCGGTTATAGATATGGCCAACACGTCCGAGCAATTCGATTGCTAATCAATGTCCAATATTATCTGTGAAGCCAACCAATGATAATAATCCTATATAAAATCATATTGAAGGTTATTTTTATACAAAATAATAACGAGGTTTTAATTGGTGAGAGAAAAAATGTGGCACTAGAGAAAATAAAAGCGGTTTTGTTGACTTATTTTTTGGAAGTAGGTAGGTACCTAAACGGATTCCTATTCTCTTTTTTAAGTATGTTAAATTGCTGCAACTACCAACGTTGTACCTATGAAAGTGATAAAATACAGAGAAAACTTATAGAACAATATCATACAGTACATCATAATTAATGAAGCTTTCCTTTTGATTAATTGTGGTTGAATACAGTGAAGTATTTAGATAAATGATAAATACTCTAGCTTCGGTTACACTGGGACGTGAGTAATGAACTTGATACTATAGATTAGACGGTTTAATCAATATCGATAATGTATTCAACGCGACTGTTTCAATGCTCACCCACCTCGGCAACCTTCTCGTTACTGGTGGAAATAGAATAAAAGCCACCCATTACGAGATGAACAGAAAATTCAATTCGTTGAATGTGGTTGAGAACATTTTGATTACATAGCGACTCGCAAACACTCTATCTGTGCTTTCGTACAGGTAAATAATTGGATATAGGTACATTCAGAGATCCGATTGCGTCATCTCGTTCCACGCCGATTCGCCCTGTGTGGGTCTACGGCTCGAAGAAATTATGATACACCTACTAACTTTGTGCGCGTGTATCTCTCGACTGTAAGTCGACTCACTTACAGTCGACAGATACACGCGTACAAAGATATTATGTCATACATTTTTGTAGCTAAAAAGTGAGTTATGAAATCGGTATACCTACTAAGAACTATAACGGAAAAGATTTGGTTTTAGCCGAAGTAACTAGAAATAAATGATTTATGAAAGACCTACTTTGTCATAAATATGTATGAACAGACAATGTTTGTCTCCAAATAAGTACACGAGCGTTACTGAACAAGTATTGGGATTGGGACATATTAAGTAAACTTTCTTTGTCCCAATTTATAAGGCAATAGATTTGTAAAGGTTCGGTTGCACTTTATCTGTTCCGTTTCGATTGAACGACTATAATAACTGTCAAGGTATAATAATGATAATTTATTCAATCTTTTAATTCGAGGCACATGTTTGGAGTTCATCTACAACGTTTAAGTTTATTATAAAAACCGTAGAGTAAAACAGTTATTATTGCTATATACGATTCGCTTATGCAAACCTATTTTATCGTGACTGTAATAAACCAAAGTTAAATTAACAACAAGATAAACTGACATGTTTATATCAGTGGATCATAAAATAAATAAACACAAGCTACTGCTTTCCTACACCCAGAATTTTTTAACATAAGTAAAGTATTTTTTATAAAACTTACCAAAAAATAAAGTGCCTTATGAAGTTTTTATTAAATTGACAAGTCATGTACTCTTAACTAGAGTAAAAACAAATATGCAGCAGGCCGGCTGGTAAAATCTCTGCGTAGGGAAAAATGTTTGCCCCAATTGCGGAATATACGCTGTACACGGCACATAGTATGCTCTACCATTGCCTACAATAAAGAGTTAATCGAGGCTTATGTTGTAGTTAACTCTACTGAAGTCGATAATATGAGCCTGAAAATTTCCCGCTACAGATCAAAGGCTTCTTCTCATGCAATGAACAAGCATTGATCACCATCCTTGCTCACTGCGGGTATGTGATTTTAGATCATTAAATTCGATTTTATCACAATATTTTCCTTAGCGTAACGGCTAATCGAAATAAGGCGGTACAAGTAAGTACATACTATATTATAGAAACTCAATTTACATGCACTGAGTAATCACGACATTGCAATAGTAATCTGGTTTATTGGTTTAGTTCTCACTAGCTGGTGTGCTATGCAAGTGAATACAATGAATGGATATACATACATAGGTAATATACTTGTAAGAATTTTCTTTCATTAGTTAGCTATAATATGGGTCGCGTGTAAGGTCCTTTTGCTGAGAGTAAGTACTAAACTAAAGGCACAGCGAGCTAGAGCAATTTTATAAAGTGCCTATCTGTTTATTTATTCTAACTAATTAGAAATATTTATTTGGTCTAAAAACGTTAATCAAATAAACGAGCCTAGTAACGATTTTACTTGATTATAAGGTCAATGGTTGCAACCTTTTCAAAAATAGGTATCTCTTTGTATAAAATTAGGCAGAATTATAATCCAGTGTAATTTCTTTATTATATTTTAGTAAATACATGGACGGAAGTTAAATCATCAATCAGATTTTCTTAAATCAAAGACATGATCCAAATCCTCAAAGGCCGCTTTCAAGTTCTGACCACTAGATTAACAAAACTACGTGATGCTGGTATACAAGTTAGTTTGAACCGCAAAGCTTTACTTTTAAGAATACAAACCTTTTTCTACAGAAGCGACGTGACCTTTAAACAAACCTTAAAAGAGGTCAGAAAGTGAAATAGCTAACTAACACTATCTAAGAAAGATAATGGGAAGTTGAAGGTTGCACGGCACCACATCGCAGTAGACATGGATTCAATTACCGAGGAGGTGTGCGAAGTATGTAACACGCTACGCTACATGATGTCGTGCTGAAGCGCCTGCGGCTTCCTGCACCCGCAGCACTTAGGACTGCTTGGCGTGATTGATAGGCTGAAGCGATTTACTTATTCTTTAGTAGTGTGTTCAAGGAGGTACAGGCGTTTTCTACAATGTGAACGGTTTGTTCGTGGATGCCGAAATGGAAAAGTGACAAAACGTTACACTGTAGATACTCATGCGATTTATAATTATTATGAAAAAGATCGTTCTTTCATAAATATACTAAAGCACTACATCTGACACTACAGATGCTAATGCTCGATTCCTCTCTGTGTACTCAATAATCCATGACAGCCATTACGAAACTACATTGTAGGTATGTTAAGGACATCACGCGACAACAATGGTGTTAGTGACGAAAACAATTAGTTAAGTGCGTTCGGAGAAGTTCGAAAGGGGTCGGCTGCGTTTACGCAGAATATATGCGGCAATGAACGACGTCGAGTTCTAAGTCTCGTGCGACTAGCTCAATGACATAGAATAATTGAAATTACTTGGCGATGACACTACCTTATCCCACGCGTCAATAAAAATACTTAAAATAGTTACTTAGAGACATAAAGCCCGGTATAATATTTGAAATTAGGTAAATACATTCAGAATGGAGTGCCTACGCACTCGCAATCCAGTTACGAGTATTATTACAATTATAAATACATAAAGGTCAACGGATTGATATGAACTTTATTCACCGTGTCAGATCCCGCCGGAAAATCTAAAATTAATATAAAATGTTATAATAACTTATTTAAAACACGCAATTATGTTCGTTGATTTAAAAGTTATATTCTTCATGATTAAAATTCTCCACGAGTATGTATCTTCTTCCTTGCTGAGTTTTGACCGACCTTCTTCCATCTAGAGAACGAAAAGCGTTTTAATATAATAATCTGATCTGATTCGGGCAGTGATTAAGCGATTAGACTGCTGCGCTAAGGGGTGCGGGTTCGATTCCCGCACGGGGCAAAACTTTGTGAGAGCCACACATATTTGTTCCAAGTCTGGGTGTTTGTGTATGTTTTTTTTTAAAACGCACCCACGAGACTAGAAATACCTAGTGTGGAGCGAAGTTAAAAAAAAAACCTAAATCTTAGGGTTATTTTTTTTATAGCTGCTAGGATGGTAACTAATAGATGTACATGGTATCGTTAATGTCCAATACTAGATCGTAGTGATGTAACCTCATTAGTTAATTTGTCTGACCGGTGGTAAAGCAAACCACGCGTCTACTAATACCGTAAATTCAAGTTTGAAAGGGTTTAATTATTGAAAAGGTTTGCCCGTATTATTAATTAGTCCGCCATAGAACGGTTGAACATTGAACATTTCGTTCAATAATAAATGTTAAAGAGATATTACTCTTGAAAGTCTTCCTTTTGCAATTAATGTGTAATTTTGCGCCATAAGTCTATACCTAATCAAATTAGTGCTTCTAAATTGCGTTTGAAGTTTCAAATATCTAAGAAGATTAATTTGTTCGATGATATAACTATTAATTGTGCCATCGGGTTTGTATCAATTAAGTAGATCCGCAGACGTATCACTTTAAGTATGAGTCTATGGGGAGTTGAAAACTTTAAGTCTATTAAAAATTCATATAGTACCGTCGTATTATGTATTTCCATACTTATCTTAAGACAACATTGAATAACAAATATTTGAGCCTAATTGATGGCAATGGGCTTCGCTTTTGAAGGATCGATGAACATAGGTACAAATAATCATGCCTAGTATTTTCGGTGTAGTCCTACTCCTGTGCCTATCATTGTAACTCTTGTAAGCCAGGATCTACAATGATAACCATTAAAACCATCGAAGCAATGAAGCTCATGGCGTCCCAGAGAGGCCAGAGAAATGACACGACTATTTTGGCTCACAACGAACTTAATCTATTCTTCTTTGTTGCTGCTGGGGTTGCCTCGTTGGTCTACCCAAGCAGGAACAAGAAGAATAGGACTGCCTCGTTGGTCTAGTGGCCGCCAAGCGCGACTGCTGAGCACGAGGTCCTGGGTTTGAATCCCGGGTCGGGCAAAGTGTTACTGGGTTTTTCCATTAGGTAATTCTCAGTGGCAGCACGGAGTCTGGATTTGTGCCCGGTTGATGGCAATAGGCTCGCCCCCTATTACATTAGTACCTAAAAACATAACTGGCGAAATGTGGGAGTACTATACCTAGTACGAGTATGTGCACCTCTACCTACCCCTTCGGGGAATACAGGCGTGATGTTATGTTTTGTTATGCTGTCGTGCTGGGGCTTAGTGTGTCAGCATTGTCCGCTATTCTTTTGTCACTCGTTCCACAAGTCTAGAACCGCCTCCAAATTACCTGACTGACGTTCCACTACTCCCATTCTAATACCAGTTAGTGTACTTGCCACTAGCATTAGTATCACGTTTTATATAATACTCACCGCGTAACGAAATTAATTTGCCATAGCTCACGTTAAAAGTCTTCCTTTTAGTACTATTAATGAGTTTAATTTACCTAAATTAGTAGTGCTTATATGCTTGCGTTTGATGTTTTGATTTCTGCAAGATGATTCAATCCATACTTATATTATAAATGTGAAAGTACCTTTGTTAGTCTGTTACGCCTTCACGACTAAACCGCTGGACGGATTTTGATAAAATGGCATGTAGAAAGTTTAAGACCTGAGAAAGGGCATAGGCTACTTAACGCGGGCGAAGCCGCGGAGAAAAGTTAGTTGCTATTATTTATAATACCTATGTAATAATGTATACTTCATGCTACTATTCTAATCTTACCTAAATTGGATTTGTGTTTAATGTAACTGGATTAACTTAATTTTCTTGTACACGTGTCAACTAGCATATCTTCAGAAACAAATAGCGTCGTTAGTCTGGTGTTAGTTGAGCAGTAGTTGTCCGTAGAGTTTTAGATATTTTCCATTTATTCTCAGTACCTAGAAACTGGATTCTGGAAGCTTGGAGTCTGGATTTATGCCCAGCATTAATGTAGGCCATTTATAGCAATAATGTTGGCATTGGAAATGTTACACTATTTATTGCTATTGTAACATATTTCCTTAATAACCTGACATCGCCAACCCGCAGTGAGCTAGCGTGGTGATCAATGCTCAATCCTTCTCTATAAGGGAAAAGGCTTTTGCACTGCAGTGGGTCAGTTATAGACGATGCTCATTTTCATGATCATCGACCTATTTCTCTCAGCCGTAAAATTAAGAGTGAACTGTAAAAATACACGTGTTTACCTGAGGAAAGTTATTAGGAAGGAGTCGGAAACCAAACAAAGTTTTTAAAGGCGACCGTTGCTTAACAGCAGGACGTAAACTGCCAATATATATAACAATATGAGCATAAACATTACATAACGACTACGCAGACCGACGTTCTTCGAGTCAATTCCATGAAATACTTATAAGGAATTTTTTGCCCTAATTGTATGTAATTAAGTTCCGATACGACCTTAAATGGCTTCACTACAAAGTATTTGCAAAGTTCGTGAAATATCTTTATGCCAATATTTTTATGTTCGCTTCGTAATTAATCCTCAAACGAAATCAAATTTGGTACATACTTTACGAAATAAATTGATTTCGTATGGCTTCCAACTAACAGAACATAATTTACCAATTTCTGGTAGCAATTTAAATTGTATTGCACTGTTTCGACAAATATTAACGCTCTTCGCCCACTGTTGGCGGGCAGTAGATAATAAAATATGTATTTCCAATTCGCTGTGGAACACAGTACCTACCTATTCAGAGCACCATTATTGTTAAGTAATTATAGTGGAAAAATAAAAGAAGTATTAATTTCATATTGTACGAAGCCGAACTCTTGGCATACTGTTACAACAGAATATTCATATCGCCATGCGGTTTCTCCCACACTAAGCAAACACACGTAGTCGTACAATGTTGGATTGTATGCGGAGGTGTTATGTGTCTCCAAGCGCAAAATACCAAGTATATAAGCCAGCGAAAGATCGTGATTATGTACTACCCTGTTAACTGTTTACACAATATAAAGATATTTACAAGATTATAAACATTGTCGTTGTTTCTTAGGGAAGATCAATCTAGTAGAATGCCTTATAGAATTACCTAAGTTAACGAAGAATGCCATGATTGTGCAAATCCATAAGTGACTAAGCGCGAACACCAAATGTATGAACATGACTCAATATGGTTATACCTATATCAAAATGGATAATCGAAACAAGATAAAAAATCGCATTGGAACATTTGTGTTTGTAAAACTTTGATCTCACACTGTAGTTTTGTAGCGTCTAGCGGCAGGTGGCGGTATTGTCGTATCGAACATGAAATATTGGTACCATGAGAATACATCGAATGGCAAACGTTTTACCATAATTCAATTGCCTCACGGATCTACATAGTGGTACACATTCACACACGATTGTTTGTTTATGTTACTCACAAAGCGTATCGTAGGAAACTGAGTAGTTATGACTAAACGTTTTTAAACTAAGGTTTTCATTCAAATTAAACGAGTTTGGACGGATTTTGATAAATTGATGATTTTAGAAATATCAATGTGGACTTACAAGTGTTCATGTCGTAGTTTAGTTTTTTTTTAAATGTCGCCCCACACTAGTAATTTTTCCCGCATCGTGGGTACGTTTCACAAACATGAAATATCACATTCAGACTAAGACAAAAATCTGTGGATCGCAAACATTTTTGTCCCGTGCAGGAATCAAATCCCTTAAGTATAGCAGTCCAATCGCTTAGCCACTGCGTCAATCAGGTCGTCGTTATGCAATTCGTATAGGTACCAACAAACTCAAAGTAACTGAAAAAACATGTTGCTGCAAGCTCTGTGTACATGCGTTTGGTTAACGCAAACGTTTACATACTTCTCAACTGCGGCAACTAGTCAAATAAGATATAGGTATCTCTATTTTATATTGTTCCAACAACAAAGTTATAAGTCAATTGATATTAAATTGGATTTCTATTACTAGGTGTTCTGGGAATATTCTATTCTTACATTGCTATTGACCGACCTCTGTCTACCTTTGGGGAGGTATCTCAGAATTTGATAAATGTGTTATACTTACATAATATTATTTTCCTAATAAGTGTCGTGATGATAATTAGTATACTTAACTTCTACGCTCTCAGCGACTGTAGTCTCCTCTAATAAAAATCTATTTTCAATCAATGATCATTATACTCGTCAATATCGTTGCCATGACAATAAAGAGAGACTTCGATAGATTAAATCTGCTCTTAAGTTCAGAGACAACGTTTATAAATAACGTTCAACGTTTATAAGTAAGAGTCCATGTCTAATTTTAGAATCTGATAGTTTCTTTTTTTAAATGTCGCCCCACGCTAGGAATTTCCCCTGCATGCGGTGCGTTTCACAACATGAAATAACACATACACAAACACTCGGGAAAAACATCTGCGGATCGCACAAATTTTGTCCCGCGCGGGAATCAAACCCACTGCAAAGCAGGTCTGTATATAGACACAGGTCTGTTTACCATCAGTCAATATTTCTCGTTATAACAGTTAGCTGTCAAAAATACGCTCGTGGTGAATATCGGCTTACCTTTACAAGCCTTACCCATACGATGTGACTTTGATCGCCTATAATTCATAAAACATCAAAGCCTTTCAAAAATATTTTTGCTCTGTTCTCACAGCTATGAATATTTATTTATATTTTAGCATAAGAATATTTATTTACAGTATAGAATGTAAAATTGTAAATGCTGCATGGGTGCCTTTAATGTAAATAGATAATGGCTTGGCCGTATCTATATTATTTTGTGTAGCCCTTTATTTGTTTCAAAGTAAGCCCTAAGTCTTCAATGTTTGATATTTGCATATAGTTGGTTAATAAGTACAAGTCTAATCTTACTATATATCTGTCTACTCAGACACAAGGATGAGGTTTCTTTTCTTCAGTAAAACGACGAAAATACTCGAATTACAAAATATATTGCGAATTAATTATTAAGCGTTGCTACAAGGTTCTCGACCGATCGTAAGTGTCAAAGTGAAGTAAGAACAATTATTTTTCTAAATAAATTTACAACCACCGACAATATGTAACGCCTGATGAATTATAATAGCAGTTCAACGTAACAGCAACTAATTGCATTAAACTGTAAGGCGCAGCCGAAACATCTTCCCACCCGTTGAAAGGCTTGTCTTTCAACACTGCAAATCATCCGCAGAAGGCAGGGAACACAGCTTGACCAGTGGTCGACGAATCACGCCTCTTATGGTCTTCACATCAGCTACCCTTGAAACGCCATCAGAGCCAGGAAATAGGCGCGTAACACGACCCAGCCGCCAACATAATGGTGGAACATGATCCTCATGTATCAGCACGAGATCTCCGATACTTAAAGTTTTGTTATTCGTTTTCCACTTCATTCTTTGCTGCAGCTCGTGTATATATTCGTGTTGCCAGCGGGACCAGAAGTGCTGGCTAATTTGTTGCAGTCGCTCATATCGTTGTAGGTGACTTTCTTTCAGATTTTCCAAATTAGGTTCTGGTAATGCCTTCAGCGGCCTTCCAATTAGAAAGTGCCCTGGGGACAAAGGAAGGTAGTCATCAGGAGATGAGGAAAGAGGGCACAAAGGACGGCTATTAAGTACTGCCTCCACTTGTGCAAAGAGGGTTGTAATCTCTTCGAAAGTGAGATGGGAGTTTCCCATCACTCTTTTTATGTGGTATTTAGCGGATTTGACTCCGGCTTCCCAGATGCCGCCGAAGTGAGGAGCGTGAGCAGGTGAGAAAATAAACTTAATATTTTCATGAGTTGCAAATTCAGTTAAGGACATATTACTAGATTTTAAAAAGGCTCCTATATCTTTAGCGGCAGCTACAAAATTAGTACCGTTGTCGCAAAATATTTCAATCGGCTTGCCACGCCGTGAAATAAATCTGCGCAACGTCATTACAAATGCGTCCTTTGTGAGGTCACTGACCGCTTCCAAATGAACGCATTTATAACGTAAACACACGAATATGCAGAGATAACATTTAAGTAATTTGGCACCCTTGCCTTTACGATTAATTATATAAAATGGCCCTGCAAAATCTATGCCCACCGTAATAAACGGAAAACCCGGCGTGACACGTTGGGTAGGCAAGTCGCCCATTTTAGGACTTAGTGTTTTACCTCGAACACGACAACATCTCACACAATTATGCACCGTGCGCCGAGCTAACCTTCTGCCATTTATTGGCCATACTGACTCCCTTACCATCGACAGTAATAGCTGCGGACCGGCATGCATGTGGCGTAAATGTTCTCGTTCAAATAACAGTTTAGTCAGGTGGTGAGAAGAATTAAGTATTATGGGGTGTTTCTTTTCGAAACTATAAGTAGAAGAATTTAATCGACCACCAACTCTCATTAATTTATTTTTATCAAACATAGGAGACAAGTTCAAAATTTTACATTTACTACCCAAAGGAATGTTTTTAGCTAACGCATTGTATTCGTTTGGGAAACATTGTAATTGAGATATGCGACAAAGATAATAAAATGAGTCATCCAACTCGCTAATGGTAAGAGGTAAAACCTGTTTGTTATCGGGATTGCGCATGTTATGACAAAATCTCCGAACAAAGGCAACTATTTTTATTAATTTGTTTAGATTGGAATAGTTTTCAATTTCTATTATAGGTTGTAGCGAATTGGTATTAAGGTAAGTATTTATTTCATTTTGACATATTGTATTATTTATTGATATATTTTGCGACATTAATGATTTTTTTAATTTAGATGTTTTTGTTTCAGAAGCAGGTTGCACAGGGAGTTTCTTGGACGATAATTTAGTTTTTGGGGTGGTTTGATTTGAATGGGGTGAGCCTTTAGATTTAGATGTATTTTTGATTTCAGGTAAGTTATTATAATCAACTGAGTTTAATATAGGCCATCTTTTTTCAGAATTATATAAATAATTTGGACCTGACCACCATAGATTGTTTTTTACTAGCTGTGTCGCAATTACGCCGCGAGATATAAGGTCAGCGGGATTCATATCAGTGGGAACATAGCGCCACGACGATGAATCAGTAAGCTCATTTATTTCAACCACCCTGTTGGCGACAAAAGTTTTTAGTTTAGTGGGATCATTTTTAAGCCAAGCAAGAACTACGCTGGAGTCACACCAATGTACGATACGTGATGGTTTGTAACGAATTGAACCAATGACACTTGTACATAATTTAGCAGCTAACAAGGCTGCGCAAAGTTCCAACCGTGGTATGGTCATGGGATTTATGCGAGCAACCTTGGATTTCGCACATAACAATCTTACCATAAAGTCACGGTTGTTTTCCGTACTTCTCACGTACACGCATGCCCCATAGGCTCGCTCTGAAGCGTCACTGAATGAATGAATTTCTATTGTTTTAGGTGAGTCACATAGAACTCTTCTTGGAATTTGGCAATTTAATAAAGAATGTACATTATTTGTGAACTCCAACCATCTTTCCTTTATTTCCTGAGGAATGGGTTGATCCCAATCTATTTTTTGCAACCATAAAACTTGTAATAACATTTTAGCTTGAATAATACAAGGACTTAAAAGTCCTAACGGATCAAATATTTTAAATGCATTTGATAATATATGTCTTTTTGTGATTTTGTCATCATTGCATTTTATTTGAACCGGGAAGTTTAAATAATCGGATTTTGGATCCCAACCTAGGCCCAGTGTGCTTGAGGCCTCACTTAAAGTTAAATAGTCTTGTACATTTAGAGATGAATTTTGGAAAAGATTTTTCGAGTTAGTTTTGAATTTACGTAAATTGCAACATGCTGTGTTTAGGGCTTTAGATATAGACTTTTGGATATTAAGTAATTGGTGTTCATCATCACACCCCGTGATGAGATCGTCGACATAGAAGTCGTGCTGTATTATTGTTTTGATAGTTTCGTCCCCACACTCCTCACCCACCTGCCATAGACAACGCGTGCTCAAATAGCTCGCACTTGTGGTTCCATAAGTAAGAGTATTTAACTGCATTGTTCTGAGGGGCAACGACTCATCTTCTCTCCATAAGATTAGCTGTAAATTTCTAGAAGTTTCATCTACTAATGTTTGTCTGTACATTTTTTCAATGTCTCCTGTTAATAAATATTTATGTTGTCTTGCTCTTATTAATATGGAGAAAAGAGAATCTTGTATATTAGGACCCGGAATCAGGATGTCGTTGACAGATAGACCAGAAGATGTGGGGACGGATCCATCGAAAACGACACGTAATTTGGTAGACTCGCTGTTGTCCTTGAAAACAGCATGGTGGCACAGGAAATATGAGGGGGATGGTTTTTCTTCGGGAGCTTCAGACATATGTCCTAACTCCTCATATTCTTTTATAAACTCAACGTATTGAGATTTTAGTTTAGGATTTTTTCGGAAACGTGTCTCTAAGTTTAGAAACCTTTTTTTTGCAATATTATAGGATTCACCAAGGTTATTTGGGGAACAATTAAGTGGTAGTTTGACACTAAATCTACCATTTTCCAAGCGGACAGTGTGTTGCAAAAAATGTACTTCACAAGCCCTATCCTTATCGCTTAGAATTATTTTGTTTGGGATTTCTTCGATTTCCCAGAATTTAGTAAGTAAGTTTTCAATATGAGACTCATTATGACCTTCTTTACTCGCCTTTATGAGACCATTGTTGCAACATATGCTATTTAAGCTATTTATGTTTAAGGGTCCGGCTATTAGCCAGCCAAATTGAGAATTTTGTAACTTTAGGCTACTTGGAGCTAGGGAAGATTGTTCACTCCCTATGATATCCCAGAAGAGATCAGATCCAATCAAAATATCAACCTCAGAAGGTTTATAAAAGTTTGGATCGGCTAATTTTATGTGTTTAGGAATTTTGAATGGAATTTCGATGGAATTTTTTGGTAATTTTCCAGTTAGTTCTTTCAGAACAAGCAAATTAAGTGTGACATTAAAATTATGATTTATGGAATGTAATTGAGCTATACAGCTTTCCTCTACCCTATCGGACGCATGGTTTCCTATGCCAATTACATCAATGCTAGTTATAGGAATTGACTTAAGCGACAATCTATCCTTCAAAGATTTCGTTATGAAACAGCTTGACTTCCAGAATCCAATAGAGCCCTTACAATTTCACTTTTGTTATTAATAGTATTGTGCACTTCAATTAAAGCAGTGGATAAAATAACTTGATTGCATAGGTGTGCTGACGAATTTACGTTGAGTGATTCTGATTCTGCATGAGCATGCTTATTAGAAACTGACGAATTTGGTTTATGCAAGAGACGGTTGTGTTTTTGTTTGCATTCAGGGCATGGCCCAATACCACACGAACTAACACGATGTCCTTGTTTAAGGCAATTAGAGCACAGCTTATATTTTGATACTTCTGCCCATTTTTCCTGTAAAGATTGGTTTTTAAAGATTGGGCAGTCGTAAATTCTATGATTTTTATCGCAGATCACACACATGAACTCATTGTGGTTCGAAGCTTCTTTATTTGCACTTGCAAACGTTTTTACATTATGGTGTTTATCACCTTTTTTGTCATGATCTACACGTGTGCTTGAATTATGACGCGTTTGATTTAGTGAGCCCCTTTGGTTATTGCTATCAGTTTTATTCCTATTTAAGGCTTCAAGCACATCGGCGCGATCGACTAAGAATTTTTTAAAGTTTTCTAAAGTTGGAAGATCATCACAATTATTGTTTCTAAATTCCTCCCATTTTATTAGAGAGCGGTTGTCTAATTTTGCTGTTAAATTAAATATTATGACTACATCCCATTGCTCAGTGACCAGTCCTAAACTAGTTAATGCTCTTAAGTTCTTGGTAACATGGTCAACCAAAAATCTGAGGGATTTTTCCGACTCTTTAGTAAATTGCCGGATATTAAACAATGAATTTAAATGATGATCGACGAGGAGTCTTTTATTATTATATCGGTTACACAATAATTTCCAAGCTTCCTTATAATTTTCAGAAGATACTTCAAGATTGGAAATTATGCGCGCCGCATCCCCTTCTAGGTATGAAATTAAATAGTGGAATTTATGAATGGAGCTTATTTGTGTATTACCGTCGACCAAACTCAAAAATGTATCTCTGAACTCGAGCCATTTAAAATACGCACCATCAAATTTTGAAATTTGTATACGCGGCAACCTAACACCAGAATCATGAGGTTCACTTCTAAAAACATAATTAGTTGATTTGCATCTATCTAATAAGCCCTTTGCAATGGCAAGTGCACTTACGAATTCATATTCAATTTTATCCCGCTCCTCAAGCTCTGATGACAGGTTCCCACTATTTACGACCTCAATTTGACTTTGCAACTCATCAAACTTGGCTGATAATTGCTCAAATTTACCAAGCTTAATAGTTAACTCGGCAATTTCAACATTTGACAAAGTTACTGAAGGTGATATTTTATCTATATAATTTTTAAACTTGGTAATTTGGCCCTTGATTGAGCTACGCCGAATAGATAAATCACGTAATGTTTTAGAATCAGTATCTTGCATCATTTTATCTAATTAAGTCAAATTACGGAAGCAACAGTAACGTTTATATTTTACCGACACAATAGCTCAATCAAATATCAGTGTTAATACTTTCTAAAATAAATATTAGGTATTTAATTAAATAAATGAAAAAGAATCTCACGCCCCTCAATCCGACGACACCTGCCGACCAGGAAACCGGATTTACGCCGCGAAGCACGGAAGAAAGGTCTCTGCCTGTGCCCTCGAGAGGTGCTGGCGTGATGTTTCACGAACAATCTGGAAATTTCGGCGAAATATGTCAAACAATGAACGAGTCTAATGACCTTTTCCTAGAAACGGTGTAATAAATCTTAATGGCGGTACACTGAGATTTCAGTGAAAAAATTACACCCACAAATTATAAAAAAAATAGCATAATTACACGAATTGGACTATATTGATGTTAAATATGCCTTAAACATTAAATATAGGATCTGAAATTATGAACTAATGAGGTGAAAGGTAAAAAAGTCGTTATAATTTTAATTGAGCCCCGCCGTTGATGTGGTCCAACCGGCCAAATATTAACCTTCAAATTATGCACAAGTGAAAGACAGTTTTCTTAAACCCTTTAACAATAAGGTTAGACGGGACTTGATATAATGAAAGGGAATAGGCTAGGATAGTAAAATTGGTTAAGGAAGGGCACTTAACTTCGGTTGGTCCGCTGTCCGCACCGCGAGAATCTAGTCCCTTGTAGCTGATCTTCAATGGTTCTGGTTTTCTGGGTCGATACTTTAGCTGCATCAATGCTCCAGATGGTTGTATGAATGCTTGTTTCTTCACAGCGTGGCTCGGCCTTATGTGGTCTCGATGACTACGCAGTGATGAGCAGGCTTGGCGAATTTATTGTATTTCGTACCGTGCCCACCCGGGGGCGCCAATTTTATGTCTACTCAGACACAAGGATGAGGTTTCTTTTCTTCAGTAAAACGACGAAAATACTCGAATTACAAAATATATTGCGAATTAATTATTAAGCGTTGCTACAAGGTTCTCGACCGATCGTAAGTGTCAAAGTGAAGTAAGAACAATTATTTTTCTAAATAAATTTACAACCACCGACAATATGTAACGCCTGATGAATTATAATAGCAGTTCAACGTAACAGCAACTAATTGCATTAAACTGTAAGGCGCAGCCGAAACAATATCAATTTGTTTATATAATACTTTATGTACAAAGTTAGTGAACAAAGGCGGACTTAATGCCACAGGCATTCTCTACCAGTCGACCACTTGAGAATGGTTTTTATAAGCTGTGTTTAGTATAAACTTTAAGACATTATTTATAGAAAATTCATCAGCTCTGATTTCGGAGTAAATTCTGTAATTGTTGATTAGGCAGTCGACCAAAAAAACAAGTGATTTTGGAAAAAAAATCTTAGGGTGTAGATCCTAATCCTTATTATTTTAATTGCCATCATGGAGTTACTTATTTGGTCTATGTTGCCATGCTAAAAAAATACGCTGAATAAATCAAACGACGCGAGCTTCAATAATGCTTATTCATTTGTTTAATATTTTTTAAACAGGTGCGCGTTATTTGTCTTAAAACTGTTTACCACGCACATTAGAACCACGAATCGAATTTTCTGGCTCCTCAGCCGTGCGGCAGACGTATTCAATTAACTGGAAGTGGGAGAGAGTAACCGAATTACATGACGCCTCGCCTCCAAACGTCGAGCTCAATACACGGCTTAAGACTGACGGATGACTCCTACAATTCCTACCACCTCATATATTAATTACTTGAAACTAAACTCGGGTATGCACTTGATTTCCAAGTTTAGCTCTTAAGCAATTACTCTATTCTGTTCACCAAGTTGCAAGGTATGGATTCGGGTTTGAAATATCTTCGTTTGAGTTGCCAACTAAGTCCTAAGCCGTGTTTACAACACAGACGTACAATTATCCAAGAGTTTATTGCGTTTGTGTAATCTAAAATGTAGAGACTAGCTGTATTTACACGACTGAATCTTAACTAGAGAATTTACAAAGTCTAACTATGAAATTTTAACTGGTATGCTAATTTAGTTCTTCTGTATTGATGTAAAACTTTGAACGTTTTGAAAAAAGAAAACTATGACTTGAATAATTTGATGAATACAATATTCAGGGATAAGATTATGACTAATAACGATTGACATGATTTATTGGTTGCCAGTATCAAATGTTATTTAAAAAAGAATGGACAAGAAACTCCTTAGTTACACTTATAAGAACACGTTTTTAAAAATCGGTAATGAGATACGGTTTTCAAGTTATTATTAGGTGACTACTCCATGTTCACCCGTTTAGATACATACGTTACGTACTTACAACTTAGTAAACCATAGATTTAGTATGTACCAAGTAGTTCCTAGTACACGTTAACAAAATAATGTCATTTTCGAAACTCTCACTAGGGTGGCAGTACCCACTGTCGTCCAACATGTTGTGACTGAGAGTTGAGTGTGAACGTCACTCGTTGCTCTATTTATGGGCACCCAAAACTAGCACAAACGGCTTTAGCTTACTTTGAGGCATTAAAACCGTTGCTAGTAAAATTCTCTTTTAAGATTTTACATGGACATTTTTAATACAACGTATGCAAAGATATAATCATTTTGATATACGTGATAATATTGTTCTGTCTGCATTTATGGTCGTGAATTTCATAAGCTCTAATATTTAGGCGGGTTATACCGTCTACTTAAGATTACCTTATTGTATCGTTTATATTAGAAGTAGTCAATATTTGTATTATTACTTGGTAGGGTTACCAATGAACTTTTCCTTAACTTAATTTTGTAAGAATAGTACGCCTAAAGAGAAGCTTATAAATAGTAAATAAAAATAATTAAACGACAACCTTGTTGTCTTAAAATGTCAGGATGATATTCTAGAAACACATTTCGCCCTCTGACCTTTACTAAATATAGACATTCTAAAAGACTGTTACGAATAATAAAACATGATCGAAGGTTATCGGGAATATTATAATAATACATTAGAAAATAATATAGGAACCATATCGTAGTGAAACCTGTACTTTATGGCCCAAAATTGCCAACATATGGTGAGCAGTTTGCTCTTTTTTTTAACAAGAAGAGGAAATCGTATATGCCTCTTCTTCTTCTTGTAGTAGGATTGTTTTATGCTGGTATTGTCATAATGGAATTGCAGGTAAAGTTGCTATCACGAAGAAGTATGCAGCAACTCAATCTTTAGGCAACGTTAATATAACTTTAATAACCATTCTAAAATCAAAAGTTTCTAGTATAAAGGAAACATATGGCTACACAAAGCGTTAACTTACAGCCTTATTTAAAAGAGAATTATAAAACCCTTATACAAAAAAAATATATAGGTTATTACAACTGTCATGTCACCTATATCAAAAGGATATTTAAAAATCATGTCTTTTTATATATTTCCATAAATTTAACAAGGGTTATACAATAACGAATCTTAAAATTGTTTAAATTCCGAAAATGTTCAATCGGTTCGTACAATGCAGTAGGTATATTATGGGGGAATTAAATGTATCATTCGTGCTATCGACGTCGTTACATCGACAGTTGTGTAGGCCACAAACCGCCGCCGATGTAAACGCCCTGCCGAAAGCTTTCAACTAGTTAGGCGCTTTGTGTTTTATAACAATTGCGAAGATAAAGGCGGGTCTAGTTTTAGTTTCAACGTCTATTGTTCGCTAATGCAACGTCAAACCTTACCACCTTCCTTGAAGCTTTAGTTCATTAAACGTTCTCAAGCCAGGGAGGCTCCCTTTTCATTTCATTTGTACGCGTGATATCCATTTGTTTAGCTTTTCCCTGTTGATATAAATTGATGTGCCAGTTTCTTTTGTTTTACAAAGTATTGTTACACCACACAATTGATGTTATAAGTACAAAAGCATGTTACGTGTCGTTGCCTAATAAGAAAATTGCGAGTCATCGTTTATTTAAAAAACAAAAGTTTTTCCCTCGGGCAGTTGTTGTTAAATTGAGAACTTCCTACGCCCATGTCCAATGTGACGTTTGATATGTCAAACAAATTGATTGTGTTCTCAGTTCTTCTGAAATATGTGTGTTAGAATGAGCAAGCGTACAAGCCAATTCAAAGTTTTGTGAGCACACAATAAGTCCTGACAACAATCACATTGTTCGAGTTATATCTAATTTAGCGTGTTACGTAAGTAGGCCGTGATTTTATCTAAGTAATGAATGAAATATTTCGCGTTGCGGCACACGAGTGCTTCTAATTGTTTTCTGTGTTGGCCGACAATTAACAAGGACCTATTCTGGTGTGGGCGGTGCGGTTGGAGCGAGCCAAGTCTCCCTCCTGCCGCCGCGGCGACGAGACCGACCGACGGCAATTTCCGTTGCAACACCGCCTGTTAACGCCACCTGGTGCCTACTTAAAATAACGAACAAAGTTACATACAAAAGAGAAATATTCTTAAACAAAATTATTTCATAAACGACGTATTTCTAGCCGGCAGCGGCAGGTGTAACTGGGACGCAGCAGCACGCTGGCTTTAAAGGAATTACGCTGAGCCGTCTGCGGTGGAGAATTATTATAGCTGCTTTAGTCAAGGTTGGATTATCAGCAAAAATCCAGCATTTGCCCGATTACTTTACCGACATATATAACATCACATCACAATTACAGACTCCTGCTGCTACTAAAAATTACCTAAAGGAAAAACCCAATACCACGTTGCCCAACCGGGGATTTAAACCCAGGACCTCATACTCAGCAGCCGCTCTTAGCTACCACTAGACCAACGAGGCACTCAACCGACTAGTTTTCGCTTCCAAGAGAAAAAATTACATTATGACATGAAATTGGTGTTACGTAAACATTACATAATTATTATCTTCTACAAGATTGCCTAGTAACATATAAATAAGTGTTGTGTGTCTCACATAAATAAGGCGTGTCTGTTGGCGTCGGTTTAACATTCACGCCGAGACAAATCTGTGCAACAGCTGGCGTGTATTAACTAGAATATAGTAACCCTAGTCGACCGACAAACTACTCAAAGTAAACACTCGGTCTTACAAATATTAAGTCTCATTACAATAAAGCAGTAACTAATAATATTACTCTTATTAATGCGCCGAGATTAGAAATTCCACGCTGTAATAACAAGTTATTAGCGTCAAATCCTACAGAGCGTAATTTTAGTTAATAGAATTACTTGGCTCGAACACCATCGATGGTATCACGGCCGAGTATAGTTTTAAAAATTCCATGTATTCCGGAACAACACGAATTACAATAAAACCTCACACAAATTACCACAAACAAAAGAAACAATATTACACCACACCACGCGCAACTATAGCCATTTAGAATCGCTATTTAGGTGGAAAACTCGGAATTTATTATTTATGTTCAGTACCTTCTAGAACATTATTGAGACTTTAGGGTACAGCGAAGACACGTATCTCAGTAAGTTATAAATCATGTAGCCGTGACACGAAAAAGCCTAAGAATGAGGTAGGATGGCGCGGCTTTTGGACGCGGCTACATGCGAAATGTAAACAACGGAAACGAAATTATACCGTACTGTGCAGGCAAATGTTTGGACTGGGAATATAGTGCCTTCATATTCTACAAAAAGTCGAAAATGGCTGCGCACTGGAAAGTAAAAAGAGGTATGGGCGTATGAGCATATCCATAATTAAATACAATAAATTAATGTGCCTATTCCGAATTTATAAAACGAAACTTACTCAAATATAATTCTTTGCTAAGGTCCCTCTTTCTTCATTATAGCAAATATTTGTTTCAAGTTGTCTGAAATGGTAAATTGTTACTAAAAATGTGTCATTGCAGGGTAATTCCTCCTTTCAAATAGAAATTCATTGTTTCAAAGAAATATAAGCGTAACGTAAACATTGTTTGTTGCAGCGTCAAGGATTTTTTGAGATGTCTTGTAGCTTTGTTTAAACGTTTGTGGCTGTCACTCAAAACCTTTACACAATCCCGGCTTTTACATTAAGATGTTATCAGTGTACCTACAGGTAGAGGCTGCCCATTCATTTGATTAATCCCTTAATCGCTCTGTGACGCTCTCGGGGAACATAACATAGTATATTCGGAGAAAGGGACTCGCATAACCTGTCACTTCTGGCTTATAGTTGCAATCTTTAGACGTACCTACTGTACTGTCCGACCATTATGTATAGAGCTTAAAACGTCACCTTTATGTGAATCTGTTAGGAGGATTGCATATACCACGTATTCGTCTAATTAAGACATTGAAGCGGATTACAATACAATTCCTTTCTGTCGCTGGGAAAGCGAGTTCTAAGAGGCGGCGATCCTGAATGCATTTGGTTCAACACCATAATGAGAAATTATGATAAAAAGAAGAACACTTTTGAAAATCTCTTCAGCGATTTAGGCGAGATGGTGAAGTATGTACTTAATAGTAACAAAGTATGGGATATAGAATTTGTTTTATTATAGGTATACCTACTGGTACGCATAAACAATACACGCACTTCAAAGGCGACATAAATAAACAATTCAAAATAACGATAGTGCAAAAAGAAGGTGTTCCTAAGTACCATCTTAAAATTCAGTTTACTCAAGTAAAAGCTTCTAACTTGCGCATCAGCAAACCGTGAAACATTACATTGTATGGTGTGTAGATACATCCGTGTCTCGAGTTGTCGCAGTGTCGACAGTTTCCACAACACTGCCGGTAGTTAGCGCCACCTGTGTTGTACTAGATACATGGCTCACTTTATGCCATCATAACAATAACATCGCACCGCTTTACCGCCTCCCTCCCGCCTCCTAATATAACGTTCAACGCATCCCTAATAGGATTACCCATTACTTAAACACAACGCCATTCCGCTAAGAATTCAAATTAAAACTTTGACTTAAATACCTCTTTTTCCACAATGTAACATTGCAACGTTAAGAAATAGCGATGGCCTGGTTTTTTCCAATACATTAAATCGATATAAAATGGCAAAAGTACGTCAGGAGAGAAATTTATTCAATAATACAGAAGACAGGATTAACTGGGCTTCGTAACGCTTCGCTTGAGCCGAACTCATCTACGCGGCTATAGCATTTTTTGAGCCTTTGAATTTCATATACCAACAGACTTACCACGTCGATTGGCTTCTAAATCTGTTTTATAACAAATTTGTGTTTGCTTTATAGATGACGATATTAACGTAAACCGTGAGACTTAATCAGAGATACGGAACAATTGGAAGAGTTCTATACGTACAAGTGTTTGATAGTAAACGACAAATGAGTAAGTTAAAGCGACGACGAAGAGTTTGTTGCAGTCGAGGTAAATCCAGTTGCGGGGCTTGTTTGTTCTTTAAATTACGTAGGGCTCTACGTCGGTAGACCGTTGTATGTACTGTTGTTCCCGTTAGATTGCTTCCCGTCCAAGTTTCAATCCTGTTTAGGATTCGACGTTGCGGACGGCATACGATTTGTTTTGACGTTGACGTTCCAAATGCTCTATCTAAACCGACACGTATAACAGGAATATTTGTACAAGCAAATTGTTTTAAGGTAACTTCATGTTGTTTAGATTGACTTGTATACGTATGTGATATGAGGTATTTAGAAGCAGCACGTTTCTCTACGCGTTCAATTCGATAGGAGCGTTCATTGAGCACGATCCGTTAAATAAACAATCTGCAAGCACGGGGCACATTCGCTACCCCTCATACCTATGTATGTACGTACAAAGTAAAGAAATAAAGTGCCCGGTTGATGGCGTCGAAAGTATAAAATGCAGATAGCCGCTCCACTGAACGATAGCTGTTGCACTGAACAGAATTTTATTGGCCTCTTTATTTTCCAGAACAAACGTAACGTCGCGCTGTCTACCCGCTTTGTTTACTCGCCACCCTTCATTATCACAATATTTTCATGCACGAGTTCTTCATTCGCCATATAATTACCTACTTTATGTATTCAGATGTATTGGCGTGGAAAATTGATTAATAAATAGCAGATCGAAATGAAATTGTTAATAGTGTTATTTGGAAACTTGTTGTAGGTATATATAGGCATGCTGTATATGTATGATATATATACAGAATGAAATGTCAAAAATAATTTCGCCTTTTATTAAAAAAGTCTTAATTAACTCTATCTTTGGTCTATGGTTGTTCATCAACCTACTATCGTTAATGATTAATTTTCCATTACAAACCAACTACTACAGCCAAAACAACAATAAAAGAAAATCACTACAATATAAAGATTCGGTAACAGATTTGGTTTTTAAAACAGCCACTTTTTGTAACAATTGTAGAGCACTTGCAGTGAAACAAAGAACACTGACCTGTTCAAGTTTGAAAACTATTTCCATAATAACACGTTACTGCCGCCACCGCACCGCGGGCCGGGGTTAGCTGCATGCAATTATATTTCAATATTAATTCACCCCGCATTATTAACAAGAAAGTACGCAATTATAAAAAGCAAAGAGCTCTAACAGAAAATTATTTACGTTGTGCAGTAATGTATGCCCGAGGAGTATACTTGTAGTTATCATTTTCATAAGAGGATGCATATTCTGAAGAGGCCATAAATAATAGCAGGTGCAGACGGAATCCGCTGTACTTACCTTTTCTCACGTAACCACAATATTCATAGCGTTATTCAGTATTTCATAGATTCCTACTAAGTTTTCATCACCAGTGCGAGAGTTATCTTTGAAACAGACAAAATATTTTTTGGAAATCAACATAGTTTTGTTTCTAAAGAAAATAACTTTCAATTCGTATATCACGTAAGTTATTATTTTTAAAAGTCTTAAAGTATTTGGTGTTTGGTTAGTGGTTGAACCACAAAAATTGGTACATTATTATTAAAAACATTATTTTACAAATGGAATAAACGACGCCATTGCCATTTTTCTATTTTGTCGAATGTGACCTGTAAACCATTAATACCTGAACTAGGGGCGATGACTAATCAGAATTGGCTAAAAACCAAACAAAGATACCATTCTCGAATACCCACATCAAAAGTAATTACATGGATCATTTGGAATCATTATTGCCTCTTGCCACACGTACCTACTGTATATATAGGCGACATGGGTTACTGAACTACGTATCATAGGAATGAAAGCAAAATAATTTTTGTTTCTTCACACAATGAATACTTACCCGCAGTTGTTTTGTTAAGGGCGGCGCGCGAGCCTCGGATCTCTATTTGGCTAATGGATATATCAACGAGATTGGTTTCTAACACAAACGAGCCGGTCGTCTAGTTAAAAATACCGCGTGTATTTCCACGGCCGCTAAATTCAAAGCGGTATCCAAAGTTAAATATTTGTAACGTGTTTGGAAACGAGATCGCTATCGGTTTCCACGTACCTGAAACTAAATGAAAACAAGCAGGTAGGCTCGACAACCGATAAATTATCGTAGGAAAAATACAGGACAAAAGGTTTGGAGTAACAAATCACGTAACGCAGATTATGTTTTATGTAAGTACTTCGTTTTACGATATATTCTTACGTTTTATTAATATTTCTTGACCGTTTTCGGAACATATTATTAGTGATTGATAGTTTAATCACGTAGTTTCTTCCTTATTTATAGGTATTGGTCAAAATAATTTAAATACTATAACTTTAGATATACAAAAGCTGTTTCATTTCTTCTTTGTCTGTCTTGCGTCTTTAATCCTGGATTATCCCTATTTTTCAGTCAGTCTTTTACGTTTTCCGATTACCGATTAGGCTTCTGAGACTTTTCTTAGTAAACACTGATAGGTACTCACCTACTTTAACGTCTTTTATACTTAAGTAGAGTGGCTGGTCGCTACGTGACTACCGCGTAGATCAGTCGATCTCCAAGGTTAAGCTGCCGCGGTAAGTCTTGTGATTGGTGACCGTCTTCACATGTTGGACTTCGTGCTTCGGAAGGCACGTTGAGCCATTGGTCCTACGCCTGATCTTGGTCATGTCGGTCTACCGTCCCATGTGACTGAGGGAATAAGGAGTGCACCTGTTCGCGTGTACACTTATGCGCTATAATATCTCCTGCGTAGTTAGCTAATCTCAGCTGAGTCAGGCCGTTGTGACCGAAATTCGGTCAGGAGACATTTTAATACAAAGGTAAGAAGTGTATCAACTCTTTCACGTTTTTTAAATTAACATCTAAATCTAAAATTAGATATTAAGATGGGCCTAATTCTTAAGTTTTAGATACACAATCCATTATTAGCCACTTTATTTTAGTTCGTGATTTTCTTTGGAAATTGGATCCCAAAGTAAATATATCCCTACCTTTTAATTACTGTGTGATGACTACTACAAACAACAAACAAATAATGTGCTTTACTATCTCGAAGGCCAAATTCTAATTACATACTAAGAACCTAGCTCTATTCAGTAAAACTGAAAGGACAGTCGTACCTACGTCAATCATTAAAAATAAACACCACTTTCGCGCCACAAAATTTGGTAAGTACCGGCTGCTCCTAATAAACTAGCTTGTAGCTAATTCGTCAGTTTTTGGGCTAGTACCCCTTATTGTTGAATACCCTTCGACTATTAGGTTTGTGCCGAAGCGAGCAGGCCAATATAATTACCCGAGTTGTGGCTGTATTCCAAGGCGTTGGCAGAGGTGTTTAGTACACCCACATTTCATTCTTCATTTTTATAGGTCTCATGTATTTTACAGGTCAGTCATTAAGCGGGCACAAATCCAAAATCCGTCCAATTCAGTAGCAATTGAGGATCACGAAATACATGAAGCCCAATAACATTTTGCCCGACCAGGACTCGAAATCAGGACTTGACGATCACTGCGATCAATAGATCAACGAGGCCATCGTATTCCATGCTAGAGTTAAGAAAAAAACATATAAGAGTGTTCGATACGTATTCACGTGGCCTATTCTAATGTCCTGCTGATTGGTAGATTTGTGTGTCAGGCGTTGAGCCCCCAAAATAGGGTTGAGTTCCGATGACTGATTCATGTGTGCCGACTGCCGGGAGGTCAACCCTAATCTGCTGCGGCTCTTTACTCAGAGATCGCTTCCGTACTTACCTTACACTAACACTATCATGAAAAATCACGAACTATTTATCTCCAATATTTACTCATAATTTTTAATACCTTACCTTTTGTCATTTATTTATTTTATCTAACCTTACCTTTGCAGTTGCTTAGATACCTATACTTTTTACACCTTTAGGACTTTCACATCCAATACTTAGTGCCGCGGATAAGAGTACCTCCCTTCCTAAGTTCTTGTAGGATTTTTTTCCATTATAACGCAACTTTTCCCTACCAATATAGCCTCAAATAAAGAAATGAAAATAGCAAAAAAGATTGCAGCTTAATTCACCCTGTTTCATTCACAAAGAGCGTAAATATCAAACTAGTAATTATTCGAAGAAGCAACAAATAGAGTTCTGTTGCACAAACTAATTAGTGTCGTGAACAAATAAAGACTTTCATATCCGTACAAACGACACTCTAGCACTGTACAAACATACCAACGACAAAATATATGCGTCATTTATTGCCCGGGTAAATATAGTTGCTATGAGAAATTACTTAGTTCAGCCCCCTTGCCATACACTCTTGAATCAGGATATTTTCTGTTGTGAAAGCGGGACGCAGTTACGTGTATTGTGTGGCATCTCGCTTCCACAACGAAAGCTGCCCTGCTTAACGAGTTCATGGTAAGGAACGGCTGTACTAACATAAGTATTATGTAATTTCATGCCTCGTGACGTCATTGTTTGTCATTTGTTTTTAAAGTACTTAGTATTCTAATTTTATTTGAAGGTTTCATACGCGAATTATAAAAATAAACTATGTATTTTGTTGCAGGCCAGCACCTCCGAATCTGTTTAAATTATATTCTTAAAAAAACATATCATCAAAATTGTTACACGAAAATAATACCAACACAGAATAATATAATGCAGTAGGTACATTTAGGGGCGTGTTACATCGGACGCTCGATTTCGAAAACGTTTATTAGTGCGCGGCTAAACTGCGATAGGGATGTGAATGGATGAACGTGACGAATTCAGCTGAAAACGCACGTAGACAATTAACCCAGGGCTGACGTCTGCAGTGATACATGGAGCGAGCCCCCAAAGGACGATGGAAATAAAGCGGACCCAAATAAACACAGAGTTCATACATTTTCTTACCTTTTTCCCCCCGCTTAACTAAATTGGACGGAGATAATGTACGTATTTGTATCTGAAGTTCTCTTCGTCTCTATCTAGGAACTCAATAACCTATATTTTTCGTACTGTAAAGCAGGTTTCTAGTAACACAAATAAACATAGATCATAACTCGTTCTCGCTACGTGAAGACGATGTTAGATTTTTAATAAGTCCGATAAAGTCCGATTGCTTCCCGATGTTTCTGGAAGGAAACATATCTAGTCAGCGTTATTTTGTTTGGTTATAACGTTAATTAATCTGCTGATAACGTTTTGCTACTTTATAATAATTTGTTGTATTCAAATATTACG
The DNA here is from genome assembly GCA_946251915.1 of Abrostola triplasia. Classification (NCBI taxonomy): domain Eukaryota; kingdom Metazoa; phylum Arthropoda; class Insecta; order Lepidoptera; family Noctuidae; genus Abrostola; species Abrostola triplasia. The sequence continues at coordinate 6,581,516 of OX276430.1, forward strand.
TCCATTTTGATATAATATATTGTTGAAGTTCATTTACGGAAAACTATCTAACCGTTTATAATATTGTCCAAACCAATCTAAGGTGGTGGAGCCACTCATCACCTAGATGTTTTTTAAAATTTATACTTACTTTTGTATAATAGGCGCCTATTCTATACTTGTACTAAGTATGAAAGATTATAATTAATATGTCGGTATATCTTATGTGCTGTATTTTAATTAGGGTCCAAGCGGATATGGGACCCGCTACCCTAAGAACAAAAGCCACTATTAGAGCTATGTCGACAAAAATAATGATATTTATGTTCAAATAAAGTTCAATGGCATACAAATTTAATCGGTACACTCAAGAACGTGTAAAAGCAATTTTATAAAATATGTGGTACTTTAACTTATTAAAGTAATAAGTTTTGCAGAGAAAAAGTGTTCAAGAAGGAGCACGTGTCGCAGCCAAAAATTTAAAAGAATTTGGGAATTTCCGTAACATAAATCTTCGTAGCGTCTAATTACATGGATCCAGCTCTCTCCGCTCTTTTCTGGGCAAACTTATGGCGGTCATGCGTCATGATGTTTTTATGAAAAAATAGCGACGCATCCTAAAAACCTCTAATAGAATTATGAAATAGGTAATTCGGAAAACCTGTAGAAGCTTCTTAGATTAATATTTCATCAGACGTACGCTCACAAAAAGGTCGGTGAAATGAAGAAAAATGGCTTCAATTTAATGTTGTATCCAGCCTAAATCCTTTTACATTCGCCGAAGCAATGTAGTTATTGCTATCGTTATGGTTGAAAGAATACAGTCCGTCACATACAGTTTATATTAGCTTTGGTGCACGGGGGCTGCGCAGTGAAGCGGCTTACTTGAGCACAGACTGTGTGTTCAACTCTAGGGCACTCGTACTTGGAGAAAAATAAACTGAGCAAATAATGGCCGCAAACTCCAACGAGGAAAAATTATTTCGATTGCGAATTTCCGCATAGAATTTCACTTAACACAAATTAATCGATTTAGCTCTGAGTAGTATGGACCGTGGTCTCTAAAGTACTAAAAGCATTTAATTTAGTGTTATGAACTGTTTTAAAATAACTCTACTTTTAAAATTCAAATCCAAAGCAAATGATATATAGCTGTATGTAAAGATCGTTCATGCTATATTAATAGATACTGGACTATATATATTGTTATCAGATTATTTAAGTTAACTGATTAATTATTTATTAGAAAATTGGTCTATTGCAGCTCACAACCGAGAGGAATGGAGAAGGGGGAATGGGAAAGGAGAAAGGGAGGCCTTTGCCCTGCAGTGGGACGATCATGGCTGATATAATAATTATTATTATTATTTATTGTAAAAATATTGACGTATTAATAGCTAAGTAAGTTATTTTAAATAATATTATTTCTTTTACGAAAATAGTATAAAACAATACATACACATAATTTAATATAATACAATAAAGTAATTTTTACAAACGTGTAAACTTGCTTTCTGAGATGTTTTACTAAAAAACCTAGTTTACAATTTAAGGAAAAGTATATTATAATTGGAATAGACTGTACTATACTGTACATAATATGAACATGCACTTTCGCTACATATTTGCGGTAGCACGTAATCGACTGCGATAGGGAAACCCGACCCTCGCTCAAGAGGAGGTTCTAGTTCACTAGAAAATACTCGAGATGCAAGCATTTCTCCTCTAAATTAAAAAAGAATTTATTTTAACGTAACATAAAAAAGCATTTAATTTATTATGGACTGGTTATTAGATATGCTATATGTTTGTTTTGTATAGAGTAGTTATTACTATGTATCTTAATAAATATAATTCTGTTGTACGTCTGTTTGTCGCCTCATTCCTCCTTAGCGGCTGGACCGATTTAGATTAATTTTTATGTGTATATTTTAATGGGTGGATGGTTTGAAAACAGACTTGGACCCGGTAGGTGGCGCACTTTTTAAGGCAGGACGACGTCTGCCGGATTAGTATATATATATTTTTTAACATTATGTACAATATTTTTGTTGGCAGTCATCGGAGATAAGGTTCAGGGGTCTTAAAACGTCGTAAGGGTATATGTGGGGAGGTTAGGGTTCCGTATACCATAGTGTTAATTTTGTACTGTGTGGAAATCACTGCCCTTGGGTGCAGTAGTCTAATTAGTGCTCAAATGGGATAACGAAGTCAATTGACAACCTGATTGTTGCGCTAAGGGTTGCTGGTACGATTCCCGCACGGGACAAAAATATATAATTATGAAATAACTGATAATTATGTATTTTCCTTTATTTTACTATTACATATAAATAACACAAAACTTACATGCTGATGTATAATGTCAATTGTTCGTCTTTGAAAATAATCGTGCCGCGGCACGCAGTGGCATGCCGTGGCATACCGTGGCATGCCACAGCATGCCGTCCCGGTCTGCGTTGGCAATAATTCGTTGGTATTTTGTGTTATGCACTTATGTGCGAAACACAAAACTTTACTTACAACATTGAATCACTCATTGCCGCTTCAACGTAATCCTTAGTAATAAAATGTTCACCATTAAAGGTTTCACAGTAAAAGTTATTATAAATAGCATGCACATTTAAGTCCGCATATCGTGGATGAAATCATTTTAACAACACTCAACGTTGATTCGCTGAAAAGCTAGCTCATTAAACCAGATGATGAATAGTGTAATGTAATTGAAACATTATTTAGCTTGGACCAAAAATATGTTAACTATGTTAGTTGTAAAAGGCACTTCATCTTTACCATTTTCATACATAACATTAACGAATTACTTCTACTTTCCCTTTAGAGATGAACATAAGTGTATATGTCACCGTAAAATTGTTAATATCGTTAGATTATAATTTATCTCGCGAGATTGTAAACATTCTAAAGATTGTGAACCGTAGTATTTACTGCTCAATACTTTCTAAATCCGAATTCTAAATGGTCCATGATTTTAGAACTAAGCTTCAACGAGTGTGTATTGACCTTACCGTGCCATCTGGCCAGGCCAAAAGTCTAGACATCCATAGACATTTTTGACAGAATTTCGGCGCGGGCTGCACTGATAGCAAGTTTCTGTGACGCACCTTGCAGTTGTGACGTCACACGAGGCAAAACGCCTAGCGCCTTGAAGCACCCCTTTTTTGGTATGTTGCCGTATGCAAAATTGTACAGTTTTCAATCTGTCTGCAAAAATATGAACATGCAATACGATGAAACGAATAGAATCAAAAAATCAAGCGAGTGTTAGGTAGTAGATGTATTGCGTAAACAAAGATGCGAGCATTCGTACACAATTCCAACAACTGCCAATATGAAAGTTTACTTTCGTTCAATTCTCTTTGAGTTGTGTAAAGTTCGAAACTGCAGCTTTTTATATTGAAATAAGTATTTAATAAATTCGAGCGTTGGTAAATATTGATGCTTGTATTTCTAAATACATTTTATGTTTTCCTATAAGTAATATGCTATTTTGAAAAGTTTGAATACTGAGCGTTTACGTAATAAAATATATTTACCTTTTCTTAAAAATCGTAACGTACATTGCAAACTTAGAAATGATGTTTGTTAAAACATTATAACAATATTTTAAAATTTAATGAAGTATCTTAACAGTCTAACTTTGGAATACATCGCAATTATTTATAGCAGACCACATCAGCAAGCTGCTATAACCAGCGTGCTGACGTCGTCTATATTATTATGTAAAAATACCGTGAGTAAAATTCTCATTCATGTGAAGTGTCCTATTAATTCCTTAGTGAATAGAATTCGTTAGGAACAAATGCTAGGTAACATTGCGAGTGGCCTATGCAAGAGCGCGAGTCCACTTGACCTCCCGCATGCCGCATGCTCTCCGTGATTGGCTCTGTTAGCGGTATAACTTCACGGAGCTTTACAACGAACACGCTCTTTTGTCACAAGAATGTATAAATATTTTTCGCAAACTTTGGAAATAGAAAAGCGGTTTTCAAGTCCCCTTTACTGCCGTACAAGAATTCAGGTTTTGCTGTACGAAGCAAAACAATTGCACTGAACACATTTTTGCTAGTTGTATTGGTGTACCGTATTGTAGGATATATTGACAGCGGATAAGGATTCAAAGAATCTATTTTTGGAGCTGAAGCTGACCTATAAGTTTAACATTGTAAATACATACATACTGGTAATCGAATGCATTGATTGGTTTGCTTTATTTATAAGCGATAATAAAACCTTTTCATTAACTTCACTATTTTCACGGCTAAGATATCAGAATAGCAATTTATCTTATAAGTTACTCATAAATAAAGTGAGGTCTGTTTGCTAGTGTTATAATATACTTAAATATTAACGTAACAAAAGATATTTATTCGATATTTCGTTTTATTATCAGTGATCCAATATAGAGTGTATTATTCTTTTCCTTACAATCTTTAACTACAAAGCCCAAAAAGCGGTCAAACATCCAATATAAAGAGAATAAATTTATCTCTTGGGAAACGGTAGAATAAGAAACCCGAAAGCAGTCGAAGCGTCAGTTACAATAACTATTGTCACATTCAATCAAACCATTCAAACAATGTGTGCCCTCGACAAAATAAAACGCGGGGAAGTTGGTACGTAAAAATTCCCGGGATCCATACAGTAAAAACAGTGGGATCTCATCCAATTTTGCATTCAATCTACGACCACGAGAATTGCTTCCTCCGAGATGACCCGCCACTTCCACTCGCCGTAAAGCGATGACCTAATCCGGTTTATTTGATTTGGGTTCCTGACTTCAGCCTTCTTTACCAATTCGTAAGAATAATGTCAGATATGGGAGCATACCACCACTTTATATTAATGAGAGATTACTATAAGGTAGTCGGCATGATATTCTAAACAAGCCCCGCCCCTTGAAAGTCCTAAAGAACAAAATAAAGTTTCAAACGATTGATGTTTTCACAGATGCTTGCCTCCTATTCAACGTAGTTTTTCAACTGCTTCATATTCTTTACTTTTCCATTTTGTATTGAGATCATTTACCTTGATTTTGCGTCCGACGACAAAGTTGAATTAAATACGTGACTTTAGAATTTCAGACAAAATATCAAATAGAAATTTGCAATTCCGAGTTTAAGTCAAATCTGATTCACCATGCTGCTAAAACGTCGTGTGTCTGACACAAGTTGCTTTGATTCAAATAATTTTACGTCTCGCTGAATAAACTGTGAGATTTAGCTACAAAGAACAATGAAAACTTAAGTTTGAGGATCTTAATTAGTACGTTTGAATTGCCATGGGCGAGGCGACGAAAACTTCCAAACTACGTAGACATGATCCAGTCTAGGATGGTACGTTTATAACGGGAGTAAGAACGACAGTCATTAATTCACAAGTGAAATAAAGAAGTTATCAAGAGTCGCGAGGGTAGGAGTAAACAAGGCCTGTTGTGGGTCATGTGATTAATTTCAGCGAACACTTTCCGGCCACAAATGGCTTGTCAGAAAGTTTATTGCAGTAAAAAGCTTGAGTTTGTACGGGGAGAATGACGCGAGGCTTTACACTAATGGCCCTTGAAGTTTCACCCATTAAAACCAAGTTTTTACCCAACATTTGGGTATCTATGAAATTTGATATCATATTTTATTATAGTATAAATGGACACTAGAATTTCTCCAGTGGTTTAGATACGTACCCAAAAATAGTGTTAGGTCACACGAGGATATTGGTGTTATCTTTAATATAATTATTATATCTTATAATATATGCACAACCGATATCTTTGCGAATTATTAAATTTTTAAATTCATCTGAATTCAGAATGGACTTAATGAGGAAGCGTTTTCAGGTCACTTTATAGAAGGGACTAATTTGCATATTATCGGGGTGTGGACAGAAGGTCGCGTGACAGTGAGGTCGAATTACCATAAGAATGGGCCAACGAGGTGAACGTTTTGTTAAGGCTCCAACCAATGTCCCATTGTAACACAAGTTTTCTTAACAATTAAGCGAAGAAAAAGTCCGCGTCTAATTGGGACCATTCTCTTAATAAGAAATTGGAGGAACTCTACAGAGGCTAATGTTCACAACGTTTTGTTGAATTACTTTAACCCGATTCAACCAACATCAATAATAAAGATTTTTTTTTAATTATTAAAGTACCTAAGTATGTTTAATTTAGGATTAAGAATTAGATTTAACCATATGAGAGGATACTTACGTTAAAATATACACTTGAAATACAATGTTTAGTGCCAGTTTCTTCGAGTAAAATACTCATTATGTACAAAAAACAAACAATATAAAAATAAACCAATTAATAAATTTTCCCTGTAGTTTTCTTCATTTATTTCTATTAGGTGTGTTGCTATCGCTATTGTCATTCATTGTCACGGTGTCACCAGACAGTCAGGTTTATAGTCGCATGCCTCGAGGCAGTTTCCTACCACCAGAAATTTAGGGTCCATAAAATTGATGAACAGTTTCTTAATAGCGTCGAGTGACTTCTTACGTTTTTTAATTCCCGATTCTGTGAAATATACACAGATATACAAACATCGAATGAGGTCACACTGGCGTTATTTGGATTCAGAAAATCAATTTAGTCAAAAACCATTTTTGCTTGGGTCGTCTAAGTGTCGTACGAACAATATTTGCTGCCGAGACGCTATATTCGGAGCTACGAGTGGTGCTGTCGGCATTATTGGAATTTGCGGGACCACCTACACTACATAAAGGCGGAAGAAACGAAGAGATAGCTTTATTATTATTTTAGTGTCGTCGAACTAATATGACAATACTCTTTGATTGCCATTTTTGTAACTTCATGACCCTGAGTAATATTGATCTTAAGATATGTATATTTGTATAATATAATATGTCTGTTTATCAACGAGGAAAACTGATAGCTTTGCGTCCTTGTCATTGCGTGACGGTTTTGCGTCGCGTTATCAACGCTCTTAGATCATTCACCGAGCAAATTTACTGAAGTTGAATTCGTAAGGTAAGTGTTTTATCATGGTACTTGAAAATGCAAGCTAGAAACTTATATAGTACGCTAATAGCATTAACTCCGGCTGATATGGAAACGTCTGTAAGTCCCCGCTGTACGGCACCCACGGGGAAAGATAGAGAAGCCTATTCTAAAGGAGGTCATCTAAGAGAATTATAAAGAGAACTCGACTGAAACAAAATTCAAACTTAATACAGAATATCAAGTGTTGGTTTTACTTGACTCGTGTTTAATGTATTCAGCCTGCACTGTAACTCTTTTTTTAATAATGGTTTTCTAAACTTGCCAGTGCAGGCAGCAGGCCAAAGCTGGCCCAAAATAGAGAGACTTGGAAACTCATAAGACGAGTAGGACCCTTTAACTTGTTACTTTAAATGGGTCACTTAACTGGGCTTCAAAATGGTGGTGCATCTATGAGCTACGCCAGACATTAGCGTTTTGAGTTTTGCTGTGTGTTTATAATTCGAACGGTAAATTCATAACGAGGCACACTGCAGTACATCGCTTCCTGGAAAAACATCTTTACTGGCTTTTGTTCTGTCAAAGTCTAGTAGCTGCATTCTGGTTTTTTTATTCGAATTCCGTAGTGAGCGTGTTAGTTCCTAGAAAACAAGGCATTGAGATGAAACTCCTCGAGTGATATTTTCTCGTATGTCTCTTCTATGGAACTGGATTAGTAGGTCAAATTAACCTTTGGAGTGACGTCCGTACGAGTGAGATTCTAATTTGATTCTTCCTTATAGAATAACACTACAGATTTGTGCACAGAAGGTAAGACGAAGGTTTAGTAAACATATCCCTTACATTTTAATTGCCTGGTGTGTTAATAATGTTTTTATTCGAAGTTACTACGTTTACTTTACGTGAAAATCTAACAATAATAATTAACTAAAAATACATTATGTGTACTATTATTAAGCCATTAATTCATCAATCACGGCTTCGAATAGATTAAATTATAAAAGGTACAAACTAAAAGTCGTATTTACTTATTATTGTTTTATTTAATGGAAGTGAGACCAAAGCGTGGAGCGATTCAACGAACTACTCAACTACAAAGCAGTCACGCAATCCCTTTACATTATGACGGTACATCATTGTCTCTTATCTAAGATCGTCGCAAGCCCGTTCAATATTAGCTTTCAAATATCGAAGCAGATCCACTGTAAAATCAAAGGCGTGCGGGTGCGAACAAGGAAAACATTTTACTCACAACGCGACGCCGTCGTTGTGTTCTCACACAAACTTTCCAAAGGAGATATCTGTGTACAAAAATTATGCAATACAAATCCGGTTCCATTCTTTTGCATTGCACACTTTTCTTTATACAAAGGTGAAGCAACCTAACTTTTTTCTGACAGAATATTCAAACATCTTATATTTTAAATGAAATGTTTCAAATCCTGAAATACAATTTATCTAAGCGAGGTAAAGGTTGAGTAAAATTTTCATTTCTTTTTCTATTTTCATAGTTCAATCATAGTGGAAAATTCCTACGTTCTATTCAGTTCAATCATTTTATGGTTCAGGCACAGTTCAGGTTTAGATTCAATCAAAATTAACACATTTGAGTACTAAAATTGACGCAGGCCTGAAGACCGCTAAACACGACTGCTGAACATGAGGCCCTGGGTTCAAATCACGGGTAGGGCAAAGTGTTATAGGAAATTCCCAGTAGTAGTAGGTACGAAGTCTGGATTCGTGCCCGGTTGATAGCAATAGGCTCACCCCCTATTCCATTTGGACTTATATCATAACAGGCGAAATATGGGTGTGCTATATAAACACCTTTGCCTACCCCTTCGGGGAATATAATAATTTTATATACTATGACTGTTATGTTTTATAATTGAGGCCAGAATATTTGCAAAGCAATTATTTAGGAAATTGAGACGACAAGTCTTGGTATTGTGTTGTTGAGAATCTGTGTAACTACATAAAATGAATTGTTTATGCTTCTCTAAAAGACCAGCACAAGTTACTGACTAAATACAATCGCAGTCATACCGACGTACCTAATTATATTCAAAGGAAAATCGCGCCAAAACACATAGACCCGCTCACTTCTATCGGGGGTAAAAAGTGCTCAAGGATTCAATGGCGCGAAATAGCGGCGCGGTTGGCGCAGTAAGCGTTATTAAAATTTGCCTACAGTAGCACAACGAGTGCCAACCGACGAATGAGAAAGAAAGACGAAATTAGCCAATTTTATGAGGTTGCAGACTCGTCAACTTGCCTTTGAACATTTTCAAACTTAATTTTTGATTTAAGCTGAACGATGTAACAAACTAAACTTCCATGTTTTGTAATTATATCTATTATTAATACCAATCCAGTGTATATTATCATCTCTTTATTATCAAGTTAATATTCACTTAGTATGCATATTTCCCCTGTTTCATTCGTGCCTAATAAAGAGTATTATTGTATCCTGTTTATTCGGTAGTGCACGTTAGCGTTCCTTATCCTCATGGGGCAAAGAAAGGGTTAATGCCTTCTGGTGGACCGCGTTGTTAACCCGTATGACCGCCATTCCGCCCAAGGCTGCGGCCGAAGGAAAATAAAAAGGTTATCGAAATAATTTTTGATGTCCGCCAATTGTCATTTACTACTGCGGGTCTGCACTGAAAATGATAGGGTGGCTCAGAACACTCACTAAGCGGCCTGCTTCAATTATATTTCGTTTAGACTTTGTGTAACAAAGCCAACCAACCAACTGTTTTTACGACCTTCTACAATATCGTGTCGTTTTATCTTTTTGTACAAAAATATTTTCCAAATAAACGTATTTGTATTTGCATACTTAGGTCTATGATGATATTACATACAGAGACTCCACAGACTTATAGAGTTTCTTTCTATTTATTTTATATTATCTAGTATGACTTTGGTAAAGTTGTCCTCGTATATTCGTGTTTTTATTTAATTAAACCGACATCCGACGAAATAAATGGTTTATTTTATTTTTCTTGGTAAACTGAAAGCATAATTTTATTTTTCCATTACCGCTGTCTTCTTAATTGCCATTATTAAAAGATATTGAGTCAAAATAATTAAGGTTTTATTTCAAGCATGAAAGCTACTAATGGACAACTAATTTTAGATGCCAGTGAATGTTAAAATGATGTTATTTACTTTTTACGTTCTAGGTTAATTATAAGTCCAACGATTCGTATGTAGGCATTAAAATACTGGAATTACAGACGAAACGGCTTCAAAGAATAATTATTTGAATATTCTAAAGTTCGTCCGTATTTTAGAAAATGTTAACCCTTACAATGACGCAGCTTTCGAGCTACTGAATATCTTTTTAAATTTTAACATTCGCAGTTGGGACTCCTATTTCCTAAATTAGCATTTTAAAATTAAATGTTAAAATTATAATATTCTAAACGGAGTGTAGCAGTATCGTTAATTCATTTAATTACGATCATTTATCTATCTAATAATATGTGTAGCAAAAATGTCGAATATTTTTGTAAGCATATCATTGCGCGCATGGAATGTGATATTTGGTATTGCTTTGAGTATTAATTTATATATAAACTGACTTTATAAATAACACAGTACTTAATATTTTTTAATAAAAAATTAAACATTAGACAAAGAATCATTCAATTTTTTTTAGCATGAGCAGTAAGATAAAACTTATTTATAATAATACCGTACCCCGCGTTGTTACCCGCTACATTTTTTCGGGACAAAAAGTAGCCTATTTGTTTATCCAGGGTGTCAGCTAAATATATATGAAATTTCATTAAAATCTATTCAGTAGTCTTTACGTAAAAGAGTAACAAACATCCATCCACACTTACAAACTTTCGCGTTTATAATATGAGCAGGGATGTGCCTATAATAAATACATTTGTTTATGATGTGGCTGCTTGTTTAATTAAATCTATAATAAGGTAATAAAACAATCAATTTGTGAAACAATATCACGGCTAGGATGAATATAAATGGCATTCTCACCCTTCATAAAGTAGAAATAAGAGTGTAATAAAACAGCTCATGTTCAAGACAGGCGTTATAGAAATAGACGCAATATGAGAGACTGGTAATGTACATGTTTCGGTAAATAGGTGGAGGTACACAATCGGTAGCGAGTTAGCAACCCTTCATGGAACAATCTCGACGTATACGGCTGTATCGCGGGCTGGCCGTCCCAGTGATTTGTACACTGCTTCCTATTTATTCATGCAGTTTCTAGAGACGATTACCTACTCCCGCGGCTCATGAATAAATTTGAATAATTTCCCGCTGAGGTGTAAATGATGCAAGTTTTTGCATTTAAAACTGTTATTAATCACTTTACTTTTTCTGTTGACAAATTGCGGCGTCGCCGACGTTGTGTTCGTATTAACATATTTAAAATCCTCTAGAAACGTTGTTTTGTAACAAATGATTATGTGTGAGTCAGTTGATGTATGTATGGCACCACGATAGCCATTATAAACGTCAAAATACAATGTATAACTCACTTGTAGGTAGTGTACAACCACACGGCATTCGTAAAATGCAAATTTAAAACTGCATGCAAAAGCAACTATTCGAAATGCTTAGTTATAATCGGTTCTTACACCAGAACCTGTTAAATGGGAATAATAACGCCTAACATAATATTATAGATAAAATGCATAGGTAGATCTTAGTACCTGAGTATTTATTTTGAGTCAATGCACGAGAAATGACAATAGGCTCGTCAGTTACCTTACGTCTGAATGTGTGTGTATAGATTCCTTAGTAAGCACAGAAACACCTCTGCCTACCTCTTCGGGTATTATATACAGTCATCATGTATTTATATATTTAATAGTTTTCATTCATTTCATCATGTTGTCATGACATGTTATTAACCTGTTTTTGAATATAGCCCAAAATGTCGACAAGCTTTGAATAGAGAAAGCTTATGTCACCAAAAAGAACATAGGTCACTTCTCATCTCAACAAGATAAGTAGTTCCCCAGGGATACAGAACATTTTATTTCTTTTGTTACCAATCACATTTGAGCAATTTCGGCAAACGTGAAATCTATGCGAATGAAGCCACGGATAACATTCTCGAGTTTATTGATATAATACATGTACGGGCCTGGATTTTATTCTTGAATTGAGATGAAGTTGAGCCGAGGTTGTCCGATATTGTACCTTTGTATCGTGATTAACATAATATTAAAATCGGGGCGTTTGCAACTTCTTCACAATCACTCCATAAAATAGTACTAACTATGTTGTATTAAGGTATTTTTTCGTTAAAAATGTTTTGGCGAAAAAATGCCTTAACTAAAGTCATCAAGGTTCAAATAAATACGCTTATAGTCGGACTCATTTCACATGTGAAACCGCCGTCTATACAAACTATTCCAACTCAGTCTTAGAGAACTTCACTTCGGCGTTTTTTGGATTGGATAAAACTATTAGGTACGACAAAATCTCGGATTATAGCACCAAATTGGGATTGAATCCGAAACATAGTAGGCTCGGCCCTTATCACATTGGCTTAATGTCGTCGCTTCAGAACTGTGGGTGTGAGATACTACACCTATGCCTCTTTTTATCTTAAACTAGTCCTTTTCAAAAAATTGTAAGGAGGTTTTACTTGCCAAGAATAATATCATGTTGATATACAATTATTTACCAAGAAACTACGGAACAAAATTAAAAGATTCTTTGACTAATAAAACTAAAAAAATACTTCAACGAAGTTTTAGAGCAACGTAACTCATAAAGGCAGATTTTCATAAAATGCAATAATATTCTTCTACGTGTTGTTCTTTGTATATAGGGTCCAATTACCTTGTTATTTAGCAGCAAAACAATTATCATTTCAGTGCAGCGAACAGTAGTGACTGGGGCGCGTGCTGCAAGATTGATCGGTTGCCCTGTGACTGGTCCACTACATTCACCCCTGCTAATCACCGAAACGTCGACTTGTATTAATTGTGATAGAAATAATTACTACACCGGCTAATTAATTACAGGAAAACTTATCCTGCAAACGTGTTTACCTGTATTTCCTGTTAGTTTTGATATATGGATACAAGTTATATATTTGTAAATATGAAGATAATAAAGAAATGACATACAGGGGTGACACGGAATTTTGAGATCTACTGGAATTAAAAGTACCTGCTTTTAATCGTGTTCATGATGATCAATCACACAACAAATTGATAAGTTTTTTTTTTTTCAAGAGATTGGTATGTCGATTATTTATTATTTCGGTGCCCAATTATATACGTACAACTGTAATAAAGCATTCCACATTATCAAAGTCCAGTTATAAATGTACTCTATAAACAAACGCAGTAAATTGCAAAATAATATTATATGTACTAAATAATAACAAACGTTTTAGTTCCGACAACAGATACTACGTTACAGGCTATTTTGCTTCATTGTAATCCCTATCTATGTAGATTGCAAATCAATAATTTATACACAATTGCTTCGCTGTTGTAGTTAAAAGCAATCATAATACGATTTAAACGTGTTTTCGTATGCGTAAAGCGTACAGCGATGTGGATATTCGATATTTCGTTGATAGCGGTGGTTGACAATGAGAGATGAATTTATAGTGGCAGGTAATGCTTGTCGGACGTCAGCCTTTCATGAGTCAGATTGTGTTCGAAAATGTGCCTGATTGTTACCATTTAATTGATTTTTATCACTCAAATGGTCGGCCAGTAATTTGTATTCTAATACTATGTGTTTTAGGCGAGCCAAAGGTGACTTTGGTATACCCTTCTCATTAACTTTCCTTTATTTAACCTTTTAGAATAACCTAGTAACAAATGAACTTTTGATCACATCATAATCTTTTTACCATGCGACAGCAATTTCATGCAAAACTCTTTATTAAAAATGTATAATTTTATCAAACAAATCAGTAGGTACTGAATAAATTTTCTTTTAATAAAACGATCAATTCAGTTCGTAAAAAGTATTGTGATTTTCCGCCGGCTCATTAATAATAAATTAAACATATTGCAGCAGTTCATTGGTGCGTAAAGCAACAACATGCATACAATGAATGGACACGCGACACTCGACCGGACAGAACATGTCACGAGCTCGATTTATGGACACCACTAAGTTGCACGTCATATGCTACTGCACCACCATCAAAAAAGTGATTTCAAACCGTTCAACGGCAATTATTATTATCCCCACGACCATTACGGCGACACGACACGCACGTACGACAAACGTTCCTTGTCTTTTTAATGAAAGTTCAGTCACTAGCGTCCCACAGGATTAGTTCATTTGGACATGGAGTAAATTTACTCAGACCAATCTAATATGGGTACACGCACGAGATGGCTGCGATCTTATTTAATCTATAGCTTTAATTTCGACTTGGGACCTACGATAATATCAAATAGTACAAGAAAAATATCTAATAATGCTGTCTGGTGGTACGTTTGGATGTTTACCTTTTACAAATATAATGAGAAGGGAATTTTGAACCATAGGGGTCAGTTGATATTATAAACTAATACCTTAAATGATGTTGATAGTATGTGTGTTGTTAGGAACGGCTGCTTTGAAGCTCTCCAATAAGAATAGACTATACTGTTATTACAGCGACATTCAGCTAGCTAGCTGCAGAACTTTTCGCTCAGACAAGAAACTATTTTATAATCAGATGAAGCTAATCAGATAAAGGGTATCAAGAAGAAAATCTCTAATAGGCACTTAATTTGATTTTATGACCCTTTTTGAAAACCATTTTTATTGCTTTTTCATGGAACAATCATTTCATGGAAAAAAATATTTGTTGTGTGATCTATATCGCGTCGTAACCATATACCAGAGATATTTAAAAAGGATAAGGTTGACATGGAAAACTGTTACCATTTCCGAAAATAACTTTTCACATGGTAAAGTGGAAATAATACCACAACAATTATAAGCATTTATTCACTGAAAATAAGGTTAATTCCATTGCCAATAACACCTTTGTGTATTACACAGTCGAAATTCACATCACGAGATAAAACCAAACATTTTTGCTATCGGCATAGTGGATCACAAAGCAAGTAATTTTTGACAGAGTATGAACAAAATGGGATATCGTGTGCCCCTGAGGGCGGCTGACCCGAGATATTGAACTGGTCAGGCAAAACGAATAGCAGGGCTCGGAGCGGGACCAAGTACCCCTATCCGACTAAATCTACCTTCCGCTGAATTGAACCTTTGCAGTGTTTAATACACCTACGTTTATTGAGTCACACACGAATATTATCAGTAAGTACATTGTGTATTGTTATTGCCGTTGCTGCATCATTTCGTTGGATCGTGATTTTATTGTATATCTTTGTTATTCTATAATACAAAACTTTGTAAAAAATATCAATCAGTTAAACCAATTTATAGAATTGAATATCATACATTTTAAAGTAAGTGGATTTGCCTATTCGATTTTAAAACCACGCTCAGAAGTATTACCCAAGTTTTGGTGGTTATACATGTGTTATTGATTTATGACTGTATAAAAATGATCCACAACACAGGAAAATGTTCTAAAGTGAGTATAGGTAAATACATACAACCCAAAGAGTAGGGACTTCTCTGCCTATCTGCGGTCCGTCAATCTAGTCCTCAGTGAGGCCCGGTAGATACGAACTGAATTAGCAAAAGTAACTAAGAAACGAATTATTCGATTCAATTATCTTCTCCGAGACAAAATAATTACTCGGTATAATGTCTTGGGCTACAGTAAGATACTGAAAGCAACCATTAAAGCTACTTACGAGATTATTACCGAGAATTAGGCACTTGCTAATGTCACTAGGGCGCGTTGGATAGAGCATGTTAAAGACTTGTAAGGCGCTGCGATAATTGTGAGTCAAGGAAAACGATGCAAGTTTCAAGATAACGTTGAAACTTTCTTCAGTGTTTAAAAAAGGGTCTAGCTTAGTCGTTTAGTAATTGATGCAAAGTTTTGGTTACCATTTGCAACTGTTACCGGGATGTTATTTTAGTTTAATTCGTTGTTTAGACAAGCCCTCAATTAATCCAATTTCCGACGACACTCTTAGTGGATGCTAATTTCCATTTTATTTTCAATTCGATTTACATATTAGTGCACCCCGAATAGGTTTTTTGCTTTGCACTGTTTACTTAGCGTACTACACTGGCTTGCAAAACTAAATCACACTTTTAAAATTGCAATAACTCTTTTTAGGTAAATAAAAAAGACTAAAATAGATAATTCGAAATAAAAAAGGACTCGAAAAAGTTTACTATAATTTTAAAGAAATCTTTTAAAATTGACTATATTTCTAGTTTTTTAATTTAAATCCCTTCCTTTTTTAATTAAGAAAAATTAAATTTTAAAATTGTAAAACACTTTTTATTAGACACTACTAAAATCTCAAGCTAATTCTTAATGACTTATTCTATTAAATCTAGTTTTAGTCTAATCGGCACAACTGTCGATTGCTGTCGTGAAAGCAAAGACGCGATCCAAGATTAAATACAAGTTACAAAATGCCAGGTGTGTTTGCGCCCCAATTTCTTCGATATGGATTGTACACATGATCAATGTAAATATAATTATGCAGCTCAAACCTGGGAACAGCGGGAATACATCAGTTGGTTCGGAGTTGGGCTCGCCCAGTTTCCATCACGTAGAATAATTAAACGCAAACAAACTGCCGTGTCCACGAGCGATTGAGATAGTTAAGTTTATTTTCGATATCTGCTGTGACCTAAAATCGATTTCATTTATTAGATTTTTCTAGGCTTTCGTATATTCGAATGTTTGTATCGTTTGTCAAAAAAATGTAACAATTTTCAGTTTTTTACGTGTTTGTTTTGTATTTGTTTTTGGACAGTCAACAGACTAGTTACCTACTACCTATAGAAATAAAGCGTTGCGTATTTATTGTTTTAGTTTCATAAAGTTACACAACATAACTATAATAAATGATATGAAAAGTGCATATCCCTTGGCATCATACTCTTAATTAAATGAGTATTTGGCTCTCAAGCTGCAATAGCGTCGGCACCGTTATAGCTAACAGCACATTGTCACCACTTGCCGCCGACCACACCACTTATTAGATTTCACACCACCTGACCTGACGTTAACTCCACATGAGACTTGGCTGTGTCAGCATTAAACTATTATACATGCCTTGCTTCATGATTTATGGGAATATTAGTCGGATCTTTACTGTAGTTAGCAATACACTTAAGTATCATGAAACACAAATCATCAACAGTAATATTTAGAAAATATCTTGATAAGTTGTTCAATAAAACAAAATACGACTGAGAACTGTGAAATTTTGGTTTGGTAAGTAATTTGTGTTAGTTTTTTACCATTTAAAAAGATTGCTCGCCTGCTAAAATAGTATTTAAAATAATGTCATAACGGGCAAAGGAATGTAGTGCATATTCTCTTACAACTGCAGGATGTGAAACAACTAATTACGGTAATATTGTGCTTTTTGGCAAACGACAATGCTTATTAGGTAATACTGCTGAGTTAACGTTTCTCATAATATTAAGACTAAAATCTTTAAGTACTGGGCCAATATATGAACACAACTCTAACATAATAAATAGGGGAAAATTCGTAAGAATCGAAAGAAACTGCAAGCAGGGGCTCGATAAACAAACCACGAACGTCCTCACCTTCCATTGCAGGTACTACATTATGTTACAATCTTAGTGTCAGAAGGTTTTTCCGCTTCTCAATTATTTATGTGTACGCAGTTATTACGACGTAAAAAGCACAACCTTCCCCAGATCATTAGGACCAGGGAAAAACAGAAAATGAGAGAAACCTTTTGGGTGTAGCGTTACGCCATACAACACTTAACTTGTGATTGAGGTACACGTTTTCTATGGCCGTCTGCGACTCCTGTATAACTTTTTCTGTAATCATTGTAGATAAGAACCTCCTTTCTTCGAGTCATAATTACTTTTTGCCACACATCATGCTCATCCAAAGGACCGCGATATTAAAATGGCTAAACGCTCATTTAGAAACAGGTTCCCCACGAGAATATTCAGAATCTAACCGAGTTTAAAAGCTACGCTATGAATTTTAAACTGAAAACTACATTGGATATGAGCAGAAAGGCGAGCGTTGTGTAAACAGTGCGCTGTTTCCGCGAGTAATATTTGAAAAAAGTGCCTCTGAAAGGATGCTGCTCCGACAGTGGAAATAAAATATTCGTATACAAGCCCAAGTGCTGAAAGTTTTAGAACTGTTTCATAAGGAATCTAACATGCGAAAGTGTCTAATCATTGTCGCGAGAGGGTGGCGCAGCTGACTGTGTTCATATATTGTAATGTATAGCTGAAGGGACGAGCCACTGATAAGGAAACCGCCGTAGGCCCGTAGGACCTCGCAGACAAAGGACTTAGTTTGTTTTCGGGAAAACACAAAAGAGAACCCTAAGTAAGCACAAACAAACATGTAACGGTACAAATTACGTTGAGCAATTCCAATTTATCTTAGCTACTGAATCCATTACCTTAATTTCTCTTTCATTGATACAATAACAATACCACTGATTTTTACACAAATAAAAATAAGCGAACACAGAACAATAAATGACAAAATATATATATATTTACGTTTTCTTACATATATTATATTACACTGTGAAGAGAAATGCAACTGCTCTTCTAGTCATAGTAGCCAATAATATTTGGTAGCAACTTATCATTATTGGCAGAGTTTAGAGATACCGCCTGTTTAATACCGAAATCGTGACCACGGTCAGTTTGAGTTTAAAATACCAACTACCAGCGTCGAAGTCGGCTCGCCGCTCGCCGCCGTATCCTGAAACTATAACTTGGAGCCAGCTGACGGTCTCTGTGTCTTGGCTAAACAATCGTCTTACTACCAGAGCAGTGAAGCCCGGAACTAAAACAAAACAGGACCGCTCTAAATATCTGTTGACAAATACAGTATTCAAAATGGTGGAAATTGTGCACATAAAAACATAACATCACGCCTGTATTCCCCGAAGGGGTGGGCAGAGGTGTACATATGTATAGTACACCTCGCCAGTTATGTTTTCCCAATGTAATAGGGGGCGAGCCTATTGCCATCAACCGGGCACAAATCCAGACTCCGTGCTGCTACTGAGAATGGAAAAACCCAGTAACACTTTGCCCGACCCGGGATTCGAACCCACGACCTCGTGTCCAGCATTCGCGCTTAGCAACCACTAGACCAACGAGGCAGTCAATTAATACAGTATTCAAAATGGTGGAAATTGTGCACACCCTATTAATAAGTATCGATCGCTGTGCTGTAATAATTCCTTTAACTGCGTCGCAGCCAAATGAGTGCGGAACGGTGCCAACATAAGATGTGTGGTTGCTTCACCTATGTAGAGCGTTACTTCTTTCAATTTATGCCTGAAATCAGCATAGAATTTCTGTTAAAATAAATTGCAGGATTTATTTAGAACTAGAGGAATTTTATGGGAAATAATATATGTGAGTATTTGAGAGTAAGAAGTGCGCAGTAGTAGCGCTTATTGGGCGGTATACACAGTTGGGACACTAACTAATCAGATGTGGTAGTAAGGCTAATTAGTTTTATTTGGGAATTTTTGTAGCGTGGTAGTATCACAAAGTACTACTCTGCTATCAAAATTGTAAAATTTACAGTATTTTTTTAATAATATTAATCAAATAGTATTGAATATAATGTCAAGTATATAAATTATTTTTATCTTATATTTTTATACAAATAATATCTACACACTTATAGCATAGCTAATTGTTGGAGTACTTAACACTTTTATCTACCTCTTCAGAGAATACAGCCGTGTTGTTAAAATACAAATTACGCTTATATTTTGAATAATCAGGAAACAAATATTTCCTTATTTATGTATAAATTATAAACATAAATATCCGCGTGGTTTACTCAACAAAGCGAGGTACCGTTATATTCAAATGGTACATATTTCACTAAATTCACACAAGTTTCTACAGTTCAGCACACACCGCCGATGTTTACTTTTTGTTTTCGTCTCTATTTCTTCAAACACGTGTAATTACTCAAACGTACTAAACGGTGGCTTTAAATTGCGGTTCAGTTTTCAGAAACAGGATTAAGGCACAGTATTACAGTTAGATTACAAACCTAAACTCGCAATAATATTGGAACTGTGTCCCTACGCAAGCCTTTTAAAAGATCGTGTATAGCCCGAGAAAAAATATGGAGATACAAATGATTATAATAACAGCCTTTAACTGTCCCACTGTAGAGCAAATACCTCTTTTCGTATAGAGAAGGTATAAGCTTGCAATAGTTAGAAAATATTTTTATGGTTGCTAATTTATGAACATCAATTACATAGGTACTCAGATTCTAGATAGAAGGATCACCTACTTTGCAATTTCTTCAAAGTATTTCTTTTTCTTCTTATTTATATGAAAGGCTTTTCAATGCACCGTTTGATACTCTAGCTACAACAATGTGAACTTAATTTACTCTTATCATCAATATAAAATATATCGATAAATAGATATATATTCTATATGTCCTTACTATATACATTGTCAGTATTGAACAATTTATTAAATTACATGTCACTTTTGCTTAGTAAAAAAAGAGTGGAGAGGCCTTTGCCCACTAGTGGATCATTTCAGACTAATAATAATACATACATGCATGCCTGATTTGCTTGCATGTCAAAAATTGAAATGTCAATAGAGTTTTAAGTGGTTAATTTAAAACACATTTTAGCAAAAGGACTGCCTCGCTGGTCTAGTGGTTGCTAAGCGCGACTGCTGAGCACGAGGTCCTGGGTTCGAATCCCGGGTCGGGCAAAATGTTATTGGTTTTTTCCATTAGGTAATTCTCAGTAGCAGCACGGAGTCTGGATTTGTGCCCGGTTGATGGCAATAGGCTCGCCCCCTTTTACATTGGGACCTAAAACATAACTGGCGAAATGTGGGTGTACTATATGTGCATCTCTACCTACCCCTTCGGGGAATACAGGCGTGATGTTATGTACATTTTAGCATCGTCTATAAGTAAGAAGGTATAATATTATATGATTAAATTGGTGAGGAAGAAAATTGTATCATGCTCCTGCATACAGTTACTGATAATTGTTTGTAGCAAACATAACACCACTTCTCCGGAGGGGTAAACAGTGGTGTATTTACAATTGCACACTCACATATAGCAAGTTACGATAAAGGCCCCCATGTAATAGGAGACGAGCCTAAATTTAAATATATAATCCATGAAATATAAATTAATAACTTGTTTCTTCTTCTAAAAAATGTTTCTGTCCATGACTATAAACTAATTAAAACATTAATTGCATGGAATACAGTTAAAATAAACGTTACCTGTTACATTTATATAAAAAAATATTTAGTATTATAAATGACATTTTTAATTTTATATTATTAATTATAAAATCAGAAATATATTTACAAATATAAAAAAAATATCGCTACCCGGCATCGTGAACAGTCGCTAACCGATATCGGGAATTACTTAAGTTATTCATTTACCTGTTATTATTATTAACAAATTCTAATTTTCCACTAACTATCCACTAAGTTGCAGTAAACAGGACAAAATAAAAATAAACCTATGTATACCCTCATGTTCTTATAAAAAAGCTATTTTAGCCAGTTTTATTTTGTATACCGCCCACTCTTAATTTCCGGTGACTCATAATGAAATGATAGAAAGAAAGCGTTCAAAACCAAATTAGGACAAAGCAAAAGTAACATTTTTCGCAGCGTTTTAGAAGAAAACGTTATATAATTCAAAAGAAAATTATTTTTATAGCCCTATATTGTTTATACAAAGCGCTTACCTATACAATAAGGTACCGTTTTGTAATTAACAACCGTGAAAAAGTATTTTCCAAATTAATATTGTTTTAGAAATTTTTGTAAACACATTGAGCGTAACTCACCATCTGGTGAAATCATAGAAATCCAACAAAAACTTGAATAACGGTTTTATATAAGTACATACAAAATCAAATTCAACTTTATCAAACGATTGATCAGTGAAGTGGGAAAAAGGGGATTATTATTAAGTTTGATTCAGCTCGTGTGGAATGCGTTCGGCAGCGCATGTGCATCGGAGCGTCGAACTCCGAGCCAAGCACCGCGTAGCGGGCCTACAGTCGCGGCTCGACTCGCTACGCGGACGCACGTAGCACGTCTACGCCGCTACGGGCTACGAACTTCTACATCGTCGAACTTGGCGTAGTATGCCGCGGAAACAGTGAAGTTTTTTTCGCTAACATACGATGTGTTTTGAATGATGTTGTTGGGAAAACTATTGTTCTATATACACTTCGGACTTGTCTTCCATGTTGTGATTTGTTTTAAGGATACCGTGGGTAAGTTAAAAATAAACTTAGCAATATTCAATACAAAATTATTCAGTCTTCATAGCAAAAAAATTATCAATACATTAAAAAAGCAATTAAAATACATTTGAAAATGTATTTTTTTTAGTTAACACCAATATCTACATACAAATGGCGTTTAAATGATTAGTTTCATTATGAATGATGGCATCAACCGGGAAAACACTTAGTGCCGTTATTATAACTATTTTGATGTGAATACGAGTATTATTAGTGTCATTAAGTTACTCGCGATAAATATAATGATGATAAGTGCCGGAGCCGACTAAGGTTAATAATAATACAATTTCGACCAAAATTAATTAATTTATCTAAACTAAAACCCAAATTATTTCCGCTGAATGAGTAAAAATTTCTTCTATTATTTTTATTATACAATTATGTAATGTACAATGATTTACCTGTGATTTAAATATAGTTAGTAAATTATGTTATGTGTGCAAAAATTTTATTGCCAGAACATTCTGAAGTAACATTACATTACCATGCCAACTAGTACAATAATACAATGCTGTTTGATAAAACTCTTTAAAAGTTGTTTACTTCAAATTATATACATATTTGTAGCTGTAGGTGACTTCATCATCATTATACACAGCCTTCAATATCCCACTGCTGGGTATAAGCCTCCCTAAACAATGCTATCCGCCGCGGTCCTGTACCAATCTTGTAGATGACTTAACCCATTATATTTTATTGTTATTTACATCTTCATAACTTTTAATAAAGCCACGGTTTCGATAGGAAATAGCTTAAAAATACATTTCACAAGTTATTGTATTTTCACCGCTTAAGGGTCTCCGCATCAGCGGCATATATTGTTAATCCATACTAATATTATAAATATGAAAGTAACTCAGTCTGTCTTTTGCGCCTTTATGACTAAACCGCTGGATAGATTTTGATGACATTTGGCATGTAGAAAGTTTAAGACCCGAGAAAGGAGATAGGCTAATTATCGCGGGCAAAGCCGCGGGGGAAAGCTAGTTAAAAATAAAACTACTTATAAACAAATAATTTTTCCTCCATCGCTTTATAAGAGTAGATATTTTATACACCAGCAACTTGTGCTAGCTGTTAGGACAATTATTAACTAGTTTATATGACTTTTTGTATTTTTATGCATGTTGCCATGCTAGGCTTAAATTTCTCTAAATTTCCGTTCATCATCATCATCATCATCAGCTTTTAAATGGCCCACTGCTTGACATAAGCCTCCTCCCCTAAATTTCCGTTAATCAATTTAAAATATTAACTAGTTGTTTTCCATTGGTCGAAATCCGAACGCTCTATTTAGTTAAAATAAAATAAAAATCCACATCTATACACGTTAACAGATACATATAATCTTTACAGCCTTCAATTAATTATTAAGTAATAGTATCTGGAACCGTTATTGCCTTTTTGTATTTCCACTCTATATTTTAAGTACGAAATATGACACCGCGCGCTCAATATTGAAAAGGATCCAAAGTTAGCCCTTCATGTATTAAACATAGATTAAGTAATCAGATTTTTTTATACAATAGTAAACTACCTACCTTTATTAAAATAATACTCTTATTTGTGTGGTGAGCACTCAGATACTACGTGCTTTAAACAGAACAAAACAAAAATAATCTACCTCTGTTATCATGTTCGAAGCAATGAACTGTTTCCAGGAATATTGAAATCTATCTAAGACCTATTTAGTTGTTAATACTAGACGTATCAGTGGCCCAGAGTAATAGGATATACACTGATATTATAAAGCTCGGATATTAAAAAAATCGGGTGTTTGTATGTTTGTTACTTCTTCACGCTCAAACGGCCTTACAAAATTTGATAAAGTTTTCCATGGAGGTAGCTAAAACCCTGGATTTAAACATAGGTTATTTTTTATTCCGAAAAAATGTAGCTAGCGAGTAAAATAGGATACAATAAATACGTATATATGTATAGTTTCTGGTTCAAATACAAGCACTATTGTGACTATTTTAATAGCGCGTCTAGTCCAAACGATGATATAAATAAGTTGTGTAACAATTGTATAGAACCACCTGAGTAATTTGTAATCGTGTTCCATAAATAGAAATCGGCTCGCGCCCTATATTACCAAACACATTCTGTCTGAGCGTAGGTGTGCAATAGTTTACTTATAGTGCTTTGCCAATTCGGGGAAAACGTTTAGTTGATGTACGGATAGTTGATGTACTTAGTAGCCTTAACCAAAGAGGCTCTATGATGAATGTGATGCGAGTAAACGAGGCGAAAAAAGTATGTCAGGATCGTAGCAAATGAAAATCCGTGGTCTCTGCCTACCCCTTTAGGAAATAGGCGTGACTTTATGTATGATACGTAGACTGTATGTACCTATTACCTATGATAAATAAAATTATATAAGGGCAACTGCCTTTAAAGCACTACAAAAGTTTGAAATCTCTTCATATTTCTGATTTTCTATCAACTTAGTCCATTTAAAACAGGCATAATGCGCACTACTAAGCTTGGTCATACTATACGTATACCCCGCTCTCGATACGGCGGGTCTGATTTTATGCAAATCGCCTACGGCCTGACCACCGCTACGTTTAGGAAAACAAGGATTTTGCCGTACTGTATTAACAGAGAATTTCGAATCTCCACCCGCTTTCATTATCAGCCTCTTCAATACCAGGGTTAGAAATAATGTTTCCCTGACCGAATTTCGGTTTCGGCGACCCAATCTCAATGGAGACTAGCCAACTACGCCGGATATATTATAGCGCACAAGTGTGTGCAAACTCAGGTGTGTGTATTCTTGATTCTCTCAGAATGATAGTCCGATGGGATGGTAAACCAAAACGACCAGAGAGGACTTGTTAGGACGGCATAGCATGCTCTTGAAGGCACAAAGGGTCGATTTGAGAAGCAAGGTTCGTTGTCTGCATGAGTCAAAACCTTCGCGTGATCCGCGAGTATTGGTCTGAGTCTTGGTCTTGGATTTGTTCATGTGATGTACAATAATAAAAACAGCCTATAACTATTCCACTGCAAGGCAAAGACCTCTCCTAGTAATGTGATGTATAAAAGCTGGTAATTATTTTTTCACCTGTAGGATTAGGTATAGTTAATCGTTTTTTTTTTAATAAGGCTTTTTTAAGAGATAATATGGTATTTCAAACACTTTACTCAGCTAGTATAATTATAATCAACTATATTGTAATGTTATACTTTTTTATGTTTGTTACAATATTTCTTGTAACATATATATCCACGAATATAATAACAATTAAATGAGTGAAGTATTTTATTTCAGTTGGTTGTACATCGGTAACAAAATACACCATTGTTCTTTAAAATACTGTTGAATAAAATTCTCAAAAAGCAAAACTCCGAATCATTATCGTTCTTAATTAAAACTCAAATGTAAAAGTAACAATTAAAGTGTAATTAAAACTCGTCGTTTCGTTCCATAATTATATATTTACCTGACATAAAATTATCTAATATATAAAAAAAGGTTTGTTTGTTCGTATTTTAATAGCGTTCCGTTCCGTACCGGTCATCCGATGGCTATTAAAATTGGTACGGAGTCAGCTTGAGCCCCCAGAGCATCTTTATAAATCCCATGACTTATGGGATTTATAAAGATTGGCGAAATGTAGGTTCGTGGACTGCAGAGTTACTGATAAAGGAATACTTAGAGAAAGAATATCATAATTGTTTGTCTCACACAAGACAAATGTAAATGCATTTTTTTCGCAGCTTATTTAGTTTCCCACTGGGCAAAGGCATTAAAAATTCAAACTTACGAACGGGAACAAAAAGTACCTGAACCGGTAGCTAATAATGCTAAGACCGGCCTTTGTACATAATTGTACGTCTTTGTTTTTTGTTTTTTTCCTTATATATTACTATAAAGTACGAGGGTCAAACTGAAAGTTCTTAGAACTGGCCACTTATAAACAATATAATAAAAAAATAATTCTAAAATTTGAAAATAGAACTCTTTGCCAATATTACTGAGTATATATTTCATTAATTTGTCATTTGTTTTACGATTTTGCGGCAAATTGAAAATTGTCTGTGTCACGTCCACATGAAGTTAACACGAGAAAATTTTCGTGCAATGATTTTTTATGACTTTCGATGTCATTTAAGTCAACAAGAAAGTTATGATAAACTACGATTGGCCTTTCACGATGAAGCCCCATCTCGTGCGACAGTTTACAACTGGTTTAATGAGTTTAAACGTGGTCGCACTAATCTCACTGATGATTTACGTGAAGGACGGCCTTCTACGGCGACGACTGAAGATAACATCTGTGTTGTGCGGCGTATGATAGAGACTGACAAAAGAGTGACCTATCAGCAGATTCGGACAAGCTTAGGCATCGGTATGAGTCAAGTGCACAAAATCCTCCACGAAAATTTAGCAGTCAGGAAGCTTTACGCCCGGTGGATACCTCATAATTTGACTGAGGCTCAAAAACTCCATCGTGTGGATTGGTGCCGTAAAATGATTGAAAGATTTTACGGAGGTGACTCAAATGCTGTGTTCGACATACTAACAGGTGACGAAAGCTGGATTTACTGTTATGATCCTGAAACCAAAAGACAATCTGCTCAGTGGGTG
Organism: Abrostola triplasia; assembly: GCA_946251915.1. Taxonomy (NCBI): domain Eukaryota; kingdom Metazoa; phylum Arthropoda; class Insecta; order Lepidoptera; family Noctuidae; genus Abrostola; species Abrostola triplasia. The sequence continues at coordinate 6,608,499 of OX276430.1, forward strand.
TTTCCTTTCGAGAGGTTGCCAACTAAAGTGAAGAGAGATCGAAGTGCGGGAAAAAAAATGGTGGCCTCGTTCTTTGGAAGGATAGGTCATTTCGCAACAATTGTGTTAGAGGATCAAAAAACAGTTTCTGCAGAATGGTACACTACCAATTGTTTGCCACTTGTCTTGGAAAAAGTTCGAGAGAAACGACCTCGCAGTAGGATCCTCCTTCACCACGACAACGCCTCGTCGCACACCGCTAAGCGAACGATCGACTATTTGGCGACATCAAACGTTGAATTACTGGGTCACCCGCCGTATAGCCCCGACCTCGCCCCTTGTGATTTTTATTTATTTTCAAAAATTAAAGAAAAACTTAAAGGAAAGCGGTTTATGAATGCTGAAGAAGCGGTGGCTGCGTATCGCGATGCCATTGAAGAGAACCCTAAAGACGAGTGGGCAAAGTGCTTTTCCCAGTGGTTCCATCGCATGCAGCGGTGTATTGACGTGAATGGACAATATTTTGAAAAGATATAATAAAACTAATAACTGGCTAATGCAATCAGTTTTTGATTTTCTAAGAACTTTCAGTTTGACCCTCGTATATACAAATAACTAAATAAATAAAATGCTGCTTGTGAAAAACTGAAGTGTTTACAGGCTGCAGCATCCTCTCCACCACATCTGCCTACCCCTTAGATGATAGCAAAAATTTTGGGTTGCCAATAATACGTATCTTGTCCCTTTCATACAATATTATAAAGTAACCGATTTTCCTTAGTGGAAACTTGCTCAACGACAACCAGGTGTTACACCGCGCTTTATTTAATTTAATCAATTTTTTGTATCACAAAGGTGAGAGTATGAAATCTCCCTTTTTATGGGAGACGAAGAATTAATAAAGTCTAGGTTATTAAATAATATTATGCGGTAAATATATACACATAACTACATACATAGTACAGCCTGGTTTTCAAAAAGGTAGGCAGAAGCCATAGGGGTCCTATTGGCTTCTATTCTCGCGATCGCATCTTCATCAATTCTTATCTGTTCAGTTTTCTCCTTGCCCTTTTTATAGAACAACTTTCATCTGGTCAAATATGATATTTAATCGCAATATTTACATTTTCATATACTAACTACACACTAATAAAATATATATAAAGTTAAAAAATTCTGTACCATAATATTCCTCCTCATCGCTGTCGACTGCTAGGGTGACGGGCTGACGGCATTACCATGTTGAATGGCAACGCTCATTCTTTGGCCGAAAAACAAATATAAGTAAATAAGTCGGTACTATTTTTGTACAGACAAGCCAGTGTCAATATGTCTTGTTTAATATTTTATGTAGGTACCCTACTCTCTTAGGTATTCCAAGACGCGACTGAATATGAATTTGGCCTTAAAAAATTGCAATAGGTTGCCGCTCACTCGTGGGACTTTATTTGTTTGGAACTTATACCCAGAAGCAGCACATTTTTGCCCTTCCCTTCGGCGATTATAGATGCGATGATATTTAAAATATGTATAGTGAATTATAAATTAATTAGCTTTAGCAACAGTTCTTAATCGAGGTTAGAACTTAACATCTAATAACAAAAAATATTTTTTTAAACGTCGCCCCCTACACTAGGAATCTCTCCTGTATAGTGGGTGCGTTTCCGCAAATATAAAATAACACTAATATACAAAAACTTAAACTCGGTACAAAAATCTGCGGGACGCACATTTTTTTTGTCCCGTGCGGTATTCGAACCCGCAGCCTCCAGCGCAGCAGTCCAATCGCTTAACGACTGCGCCAATCAGGTCGATGAGATGAGTAGCTTACTTATCGTCACCTGCAACGGTCATATCACTCGTCGTTAAGCACAACAGTATTACTTTATTTCAAACTATCTGCGCCTCGCGGTTACCCGCTACATTTTTTCGGGATAAATAGTAGCCTATGTGTTTATCCATTCAGTATTTTTTACTTGAAAGAGTAACAAATAATCATCCATACTTACAAACTTTCGCTTTTATAATATTAGGGCTATTAGGGATTCACATCTGTTAATTGTGGCGCCATATTCCGCTAGGCCTTGCGCAATGAGCGCTTACAGGCGTATTAAACACAGACTATTGTTATGCCCTCAATTCTGAGCATGAGTGACTTTAGTAACTGACGTACAATGATGTAAGCCATACTGCAGCGTTCATTGATAGATTATGTATCTGCCAATTAACTTGATCTTTTATTGAACAATGTAGCGATTTTAACGTTATTCGCAAAGGGAAACCCTTTTGCGATAATAGATTATGATCATTGTTAACGATAATGGAAAGGAATACTCCTTTTGTCCTAAAGGTCGATTTTGCGGTTTAGTTTCTGTAAGGTAGAAATTTGTTTCATGTAAGATAAATATCTGTTAACGCACACAAAATACAAATGAAACTTGTAGCGTAAGTAATGTTTACTTGAAAAATGTATTCGTACCATTTTCCCGCCCAGTGAGTTACATGTGATACACGGCTATTGTTGAACTATTGTCTACTTCGTGGACAGTTTAGTTGTCAACACTTTGTATGTTTACATAGCACATATATTATGTGGGTCACGGAACAAGGAAAGGCGTAACTTGAGGAATGCTATTATTATACCCAACAACAATAAATAAACAAATAATATACAAGCATCGTCAACAAGTTGCGTGAATAAAGCATACGTGAATGTTGAACAGCAACGTAATATCTGAAAGGACAGTCCACTGAGATGTTGCAACAGCAAGCCTCCGGGTGAAAGCCGGCTTAGCGGCGGAAAGGGCACGAACCAGCCCGCAGTACGGACGAGAATAAAGGTTAAATGCCCCAGGGACACCAGCGACTGTCGTGTGAACATAATCAGGGGTCGCACACATTTATTATTCAGTTAATTTTCCTAGTTTCTACCTTTTTATTATAAGCCCACGATAGGGTTGAATTTACGCCCAAAGTTTTCTCATGGGTAATTGATAGACATATGAACCTGAATTATTAAACAAACGATTAAGCGTCGGAATTCCCCGAGCGGTAACAATGTTTCGTGAAATTCCTAAAAAAGGAAATGTTTATATCGGGCGCGTTTACTAGCGAGCCAATCATTATCATGGTAAAACACGTGTATATTTTGACTCTTTATTGCTATATTTACCAATATAGCCGCAGACACGTGTTATGATAAAAGTACGTATGAGCACAGGTGAAGGGTAGGCTTATTGCCAATTATAAGACTAAAAAACTACAAGAGAACCTTTTTCTATCACAAAAACCCCTATTATAAATTCTGCCGAGCTTATAATCAAACCATGCTATTATTGTCATGAATACATGTTTAGTGATTTGATATATTACGGCATCAAAATAAAATGGCGTACGAAAAGGGGCTTCTAGGTAGAAGAGCATTATTATAGCGCTATCCTATAGTAATTTTTGTAACTATTGTATATCAATATGAGCAATCAATGTGATCTCGTATATAAACTATTTTCACGACTGGGATAAACGAAGAATTTTCGCAACGTAGGCGTTCAGTCCCTGACCTATGCAAACATAACTGTCACAATCTACACGGCCATTTTACATACAGAAAAGAAACGAGCGTAGATCAACATGCTAACGCGTATAATATTAAGCCTATATACATGAGATTTAAGAGAAATGTTCAATAGAGTCCTAAATAAATGTTGAACACAATACCTACCTACAATTTTTTTGAACAACTTGTACATGATTGTGTAACGACTACAGGCCTCTGGGAGTAGGTATCAGAAACCTCTTACCTCCTAAAATCCATAATGTTTTAAAATAACGCTGCTATGGTAAACATCATGTAACTTTGGCACTAAACATAACCATTTTACTTTAGTATTCAAATTCTTACTCCATAAAGCTGAAATTTATAAGTTACAGCATTTTCTTAGTTATGCCAATGGGGTAAGGTTTATTTTACTTTAATGTTAAGTTAAGATTTTTCAAATACACGGATATTATTACTGCGTATTTAGGTATAAGTATTGCTCGGAATCTGTTTTAAAAATTTCATTTGGTTGATGTTATTGTTATGATCTTAGCGGTGAGATTTTTTAATTAGCCTGTCCCGTGTCCCACGTCATACCAAACATTAGAAGTGGCATTATATAACAGTAATATTTTATTACCTGAGTATGGTAAACGAATTTATATTAAGCTCGATAATATTACAATTTGGATAGTCCAATATGAAAAAAAATATAAAGTCTCATTCAAAGTTCTACATTCGTCAAATCGCTGCAAGTTCTAATTTCCTAAATACACATCATCATCATCAGCCGGAGGACGTCGAATATACATATAGGTACCATTTAAATACCATTGACTCCAGTCAAGTTATCTAAAGTCTTTTCAGACAATACATTCTAAGTTGTACGAGGGGCTTTACAGAGAGCGTCTAAAACTCAATGTATTCCCGTTACGTTTGCAGTTCATGATACAGAAAACCTACAGCAATTGCAAGCGTGTCCTGCAAACGCACGCAAATTACATTGCCTTGGTTTGGTTTGGTTTGGTTTTTTTCGCACTTAGCCTCTTTTAGTGGGCCATTGTGCGTGATGTAAATTTCTTCTTTTTACTCCAACCATCCTAGATCATCCCAGAAGGCGAGCAGCCTTTTCAGGTCGCTACAAGCCTCCGGTAGTGATGCTGGACCTTGGAGGATTCGGGCCCGTTGATCGGCCACACTGCTGCACTCTAGGAGCACGTGATGTGGCGTTTCTTCTGCCTTCATGCAGCCTCTGCATAGGGGGCTGTTCGTCACACCTATTGTGAACAGGTGTTTGTTTAGGGGGCAGTGTCCTGTAATTGTACCCAGTACTTTACGGATTCTGTCCCTGTTTAATTTGGTGAGGTTGCGGGCAAACTTTTTCGAAGCCGCCGGAATCGCATTCTTTGTCTGCCTGCAACCTACACAGTTTTTCCATTCTTCTTGGTGGTTTTGCTCGGTTTTGCAACGTAGCCATGTTCTCACTTGTGCCAGGGGGATTGGCAGCATTGGTTCCGGTCCATATACTGCTGTCCTTGACCCTCTTTTGGCTAGCTCATCGGCTGCGTCATTTCCTAGTGAGTTACTGTGTCCTTTGATCCATTGCATTGCCTTGTTTAGTTTCGATTTATTTAATTTGAACCGTGAATAGTCTCGCTGATTTTGATATTTCTATACACGTGATGATCGACAATCAAATAGTAATTTATGGGTCAATTTGGATTTTCAATATATGGTTATGCAGGTAATTGATGCTTGTATAATAATAATAGACTGTTCTAACTCATTTATAATAATTATACCTGTATGTATATATAACCGGATTTCGTAGCTGCATGGCTACCGCGCAGATCTACGAGGTTAAGCCGTTCTTACCGCGGTCAGTCTTGTGATAGGTAACCATTTTCACATATCGAGACTCCTCCGTGCTTCGGAAGGCATGTTAAGCCGGTGGTCCTGCGCCTGATCTCTCTCTGGTAGTGTCAGCCTACCGTCCCATCGGACTATGAGAGTGAGGTAGTAGGGAGTGCACCTGTGTTTATGCATACTTGTGTACTATAAAATCTCCTGCATAGTTTGCTAGTCTCAGATGAGACAGGCCCCTTTAGCCGAAATTCGGTCAGGCCAACATTATTATATAACCAGTCCACCACACTAGTGATGCAAAGCAAGTAAATATACGGAAAAAGTCCATAGCATACGTTATTACAGCTTTAGATAAGTTATAAACCATACACAGTCTCAAGCACATACTCGTATGTACCTATAAAATATAAACTTTATTACTTCAATTTTTTTATTAACGTACAACATTACACAATTATTAACATAGCAACATTAATATAATCACAGTGATAACTAATTCATGTAAAATAAGTGTTTTATACACAACTCTATATTAAGAAAATCATATAAATATCAACTCGACAAGCAAATAGGTATTGCATTAGACAATCAAAAAAGATGATGAAATTATATCGGTGCCAACATTACACAAAATAAGTGTCACGTAAAAACACGTCGGCGATACTACCCGTATATGTACGTCTATTATATGATGCTATTTAGTTCCCGACTAAGAATAGAATGCCCATCTCTTCCCTCGGGTGTTGTAAGACGTGAGTAAAGGATTATATCAATGGACAGGAAGCAGGTTCCACCCTTAAGGTGAACAGATTTACTTAACAATTGTATTCAAATGTAACGTATTAGACGGACATTTAGTTTGTTTTATTACAGCTAGAATTATATTTTACCAACTTTGACAACATATTTGGTGCAGTGGCTAAGCAATTAGACTGCTGCGCAAAGGGTTGCGGATTCGATTCGGGCACGGAACAAAAATTTATGAAATTCGAAGATGTTGGTCCCGAGTCTGGGTGTTGTATGTATATGATAATATGTATGTGTAATTTCGTGTTTGAGAAACGCACCTACGATACCTACAGGATAAATTTATAGAGTGGGGCGACGTTTTTTTAAAAAAAACGAATTCATTCGAAATAATTGTTACATACACAAAGTCAACTTTTATCAAGTTAAACTGATATCTTGTTAACGCTTGATTACGTAAAATAACTGATTCAAATCAATCATTTAAACCACACCACCAAATTAATCATCTCATTAAAGAACGGACGCAGTTTTTATCAAAAGCAAGATCAGTTAACTAAACTGAGACCCTTGCTTTGAGATTGACTGAGAAAAGCTGGTATAAAGAACCCGGAAAAAATTCCTTTATCGAAACTTAGCGGCATTCATTACAATTTCTTCTAATTTAGCTCGTACAAAGAGCTATTTTTACTGGTATTTATTTTAATTCTTTCTTTGTGCTAATTTCTGTTTCATTTCCTATTTTAGCTAGATGAAATTGCTACCATTTAAATACACTCACTGAGGATATGTGTTAAAAGATTTTTTTTCTTTCATCAAAACGTAGCCCCACAATAGGATTGTCTCTCGTATCGATGCATTTTACAAAACACCCAGACTCGGGTCAAACATCTGCGGATCGCACAAAGTTTTCTCCCGTGCGGGAATCGAGCCCGCAGCTCTTAGCCCAGCAGTCCAATTACTTAGCCACTGCACCAATCAGGTCCTCAATATATGACGGCATGTGAATATCTATTAGGGCTCGTCATCGCCGATGAATGCCTGAAAATACAGAAGAGAGCCCGATGCTACAAAATATGAAGTGCATACAGGCTGTGCAACTTGCTTTACTTGGCAAATGGAATTGGGCGTTTGGTTCATTACTCAGCGTGCAAAATGTAGTTACTCCATGTTGCTACTTTGAGTCGGTATTTCGTGTGTACTCCGGTCGGGACTGCAGTTTTTGTGGTGTCAACTACTTGATTTAGTTAGTCTGTACCATGTTCAAACGGTCAGCAAGAGATATTCAGGTTTCAATGACCCAACCAATGTGGTACTGAAAAATTACAACGATTTAATCTTAAATAAAAGATTCGTATTGTATTTATTACATGCAGTATATTTATTTTTCTATTTACGGTATTTTTCGTCTTTAAGTCCACAATTTTATTAAGTTGGCCAACCAAGCCTTTCTTCACCGGGTTTGTCACTTCTCAAGGTGGTCAATCATATTTGTATCTATTCTTATACCCCGCGGAAGATAGGAACACGACAAAGGTCTACTATGCAACTACTTATATAAACATGATGGCCGCTGCTGATGAAATTAATGATAAATGCAGACAAAATGTAAAATAAAAGACATTTTGAAAAATTATGGTCAGGAGCGGAATTTGAACCCACTACCATTGGCGATCCGTGCAGCATACTGTGCCGTATTGTTGTTTATGTCAATCAAAGGTTTTAAAATCTAAGTGACCATGATCTGTAAATCATTCCTTGAAGACAATGTTTAATTTATAACTGATAAACTAATTAGGGGTTTAGCGGTGATTCTGTTACAATTTGTTCCTCAATAAATCTTAGTTCCCGCTTTAGCTTGTCCTGTCTCGCTAGGTCTTCCCCCTCGCCCCCCCCCCCCGTTTCTCTTGTTCTTGTGTCATCTCCGATAAATCCTTTAAGAAAGCGTTTAAATCGTTCGCCATTTGCTCAGTTGCGGTGTTCGGGAGACTTGAAAGACATTTACCGGAGTTACTTCGACCCGCAACTCGTTTGGCAAGCTTTAATTGTGAGCTACATTTATAAAAGAATATAGCTGTTGTGTTGTTTTGTGGAGATACCTCAATTATATTATCCCAATCTAATCGTAATTATGGTTTTCTAAATGTCTTTTAATTACACACATTTCAGTGGATATAATTAACTTTAAAGGGTGTTAACAATTCTATCAATACAATGTCTTATTAATTAGTGAAATAATTGCTAAGAAAGAGCCGCCCCCTTCATCCGGTCACGTCATCCAAACTTCCGGCCAGCCATTAAATTAAGAGCAACTAAACTTCATTTATCTCGGCTTGTTACTCCCACGGACGATAAGGTTCAGAAACACGGCTGGAAACTTCCACAAACTTACAGCTAACTTCGGCGAAAAGTTATCGAATCACGCCGATCGTTCGAAAATTTGTTACTTACTCAATATTTTAAATAATCTTCTTTGCAACGCTTCTTATCTTAAAAGTTTTCACTCCCTTTAACTCGCTTTGATTATGTAGTGATACTAATTTACCTGCGTTAGACTTAAGTTTCCTAATTTAGTTAATTGATACCCAAGAGCGTGTTTAATTATAATCTGATATAAAGCTTTATTAACAACTGCTACCACTAACCTAATGACTGTATACTTGAGTTCATTAGGAAATTGAAAACATTTCCTTATGATGAAGATTTTATTTATTGAACTGTGTAAGTTAATACATATTAACCTTTATAATATACACTCCATACCGAGCTAATTATATTTTATTATCTACGGATAACAAAAAACTAAACTTTATTTATTTTAAAAGAAGGTTACAATATAATAGAGCGACACTGCATCCCGCACTGGAATACCCTGTGTTGCAGTAGAATGTACTGACAGTTCCACGTAGGTATGCGATTATAATCGGATTTAATTTGTAGAACATATCGATTCTCGTAGGATATTTAAGGTGGAATAAACTCCTTACACTGAGGCAGCGATCGCGTGACGAGCCACGTTAGGAGGAGCGGGCAGGGACGCGCGCGGGCGCGGGGCGGGCACGGCAACCGCCAGGCGATACGCAAATATTTATATCGCCCCCCACGGCACAAGTCATTGCCTGAAAGCGTTGTCTTGTACCAACCTCGTTGTAAAGAGAAAATATTGCCTGTCAATGCTCACAACAAAGTCACGGCACAAATAAGCCGCGTTGCATAACGCCCATTCAAGGTAAGTATCGCCCAAATTAAGATTAAGTGAACCTCTACAGAGACATGATTTATTGACGACGTCTATTTTATGTTTGCACTTTACAAAGATTTGTTCTTATTCATTATTCAGCGTTATGAGATGAAAGTATTAGTCAAATATTAACGTATCTAAAAAAAATGATTTCGTGCTTAGATTGTCTAATCGAGTGTAGATAATATGCTAAAGAAAAACTTTTATTTAAATTCATGTCTAGACGTAATGAAACTATGTTAATAGGACTAAGATAATTATTTTCTTTTACACAAATGGAAAAGTCTTGTAAAACTATGGTGTATGTTTCAGTCGTTTTAGATGCTATTTATATTTTCTGTGTTTATTCATTCGGTTCATTGTAAAACGCTACACCTTAGTTTTGTTATTTCTTTTTGAACTTAAAACAAGAAAAATATACTATTGTGCGTGATCACATCAGGCAGTAAGGGCAAATAACGCAGCTTTTAATTAAAACCGACCATCAAGGGTTGTTTGGTACTTCAGTATCGAATAATCATTAAGAGAACGCTAAAATATCATATTTATAGACGCCGCCTAACAAAACGACATAGCAGAATATAAATTGCTAATGAATAATTTCCTCTTTTGTCTCTTGTACAAAAGACATCTGCATAAAAGGTTTTCCTGGTAAGCACTATCACAGCAAGTCTGACAAATAGACGTAAAGTAGTTTAAATATCAGCGAGTCTCGGCTAGAAGAGAGCCGTCGACAAAGCGGGTCCTTTAGTACAGTCAGCAACCGAAATAGAGTTATCAAATTTCGTAATTAGCCCGTAAACACGGACACTAAAAGTTACGTTACAAAGACTTAAGTTTGAAACATGTGTAGGTGTTTCATCGTATTTACGAGCCGCTTCAAACTGTGAAGTAGCATCTAACGAGCAACAAACACATTCCATTTTCAAAACTTAAAAGCAAGTGTCGAACCGCAATAAAGAGTACCACTAAACATTTTTAGTAAAACCTTCATGCGGTAAGTACTTCTTTGATAAAATCAAGGCAATTTATGAAACTAACGTCCGTATCATCTAATTAGAATAAAATTCATCAATATTACTCGGTAATATTAGATAGTATTTAATGTATTTAATCTGACATAAACAAGTCTTAATATTTTAGCTCATCATCATATGAAATAATACCTACTCAGTCCAAAAATAATGGCGTATACGTTCTTACATGTAAATATTTCATAGCATCTATTTCCGTCAGGTCGTAGACTTTACTAGCCTATTATTAAGTAAAATTGATTGGAACTTATTTAAAATGAATGCAAACCGAGCGAAATCCTGAATGGATGAAAAGCTATTGTAGTTAAACCAATCGCAGTGTGATTAACTTTGTTTTCAGTATTCCGACTGTAGATTGCATATTCTATCGACTTTTTTTTTCGTTGCAATTTTATAAATATTTGGCCTTAGCTCTCCCAACTTTACTGAATTGCAATGAGACTTTAGAAACTCAATGTTTTCGTTATTTTCATACCTATTTTCAGTTAACCCAGAATAGTACTGTTACTAACTTTTAAACTATCGCGTTGTATGATTATAATAGAATTAATTTCCACCACGGGAATTAACGCAACCACAAGTTTTTCCATGTGTAAGGTAAAGTGTTCCACTATATCAGGAGTCAACACTCACCCTTCACCGTTTATCATAAATTCCATGTTCCAATATCGCCCCATGCCTCACTTTCCTGGAGACAAGAGGGAATTCTTAATTTAATTCAAGAACCGTAGAAAATAATAAGCAAATGAATAGCTATGTATAGGAAGGACCTATTGTTGGTGATGATGACTTCATGACTCATTAACCAGTATACTTAATAAAACATACGAACAATGTTATAAAAAACTTTACAATTATGGCAGAATTAAATTACAACATGGGAATTAACGCGAATATAACTTTTAATTTCGGCATGACGCTTCGACCGAGTTGCACCGGCCGTGGTTGCAAACAGTCTGCTTGCGACCACCGCCTGCGTGAGGCGATTGGTATGGTTCCAGATAAATAACATGGCACTGATGATAAACAGTGAAGCGTGGCCGCACTGTGCAATGTGCGTAGACTCCTAATATAGTAGAACACCTTACCTTACTTTTGTACTAATTTTTTTTTAATGATAACCTTTGGATTTTTTTGCCGATTCCCAATGAAATAACATTTTGGAACGGTGCAACTAGCATCCTAACGTTTTATAAGCGCTTATAAAAGGTTTACATGATAATTATAAAAACATTTTGAATATGACTCATTTATCTAACATATAATGTAACTGTTACCGCACAATTAATTTTATTCGTTCGAATAAATGATTTTGTTTAACATGACGCAAACAGGGTAATATTTAAATTTATTTTTAACATTACTGCGCCGTAACTCCACTACTACATAAAACAACAACAAAAGTAGGCATTGAATGACAGTATTTGTCATACTTCATTTATATTACAAATTAAATGCAATGCTATAAATTGTTTCATTAAAATTCGACCCATCACAAATGACATTAATTATATTAATCACGTATTTCACCAGTTTAATTAACGCAATTCATCAACAGCAAATGGATAATTACCTCACTATTCAAACTGTGGCCAAAAGACTAATCCAAACAATTCGTCATCATGATCTAAATATAACTGTGTGTGTACATGTACTTATCTGTATAATGATTTGTCACAATACATACCTACCTATTGTTTGGCAATGATGCACTTAAAGGAATTATGTAGGTACTCTCTGTTCTTTAACCTCTTTATAATAAAAGTTTTACAGCGGTTGTTACGCAAAGCTCTTCCTCCTTTTTATGCACGTTTGTAAAAAATCGCCACAGAAAGAGACATATCGGTATGTAACGATTAATCCACTGTGTAAATATTATGAGTTTATGAATTTAGTGAATAAGATAAACATCTAAATTGATGTAGGAAACTTAAAAAATGACGGACTCGAGCGGGCCTCGAAACCGCGACATTCGTCGTACCGTGACGCCGCTCTGCCGGTAGATCTAAGCTTAGCATGGGCAATATGCAAAAATGGCACAAAACGTCATAAAAGATAAGTATTTCAAGCCAGTTATCAAGCCGAAAATCTTTAACCCCAGTCTGTTTAAAATTATGCTAATATTCGATTACGACAATTTTCAGAAGCGGTTGAAAGAAAATTAATTAGGTAGTAATGTCGTCAACAACTTGTTTCTCTAACATCTTAGAAAAACTATTAAAGTATTATAATGTAATATATAACAACATCAGCAATTTTATGCTAGATACTGTATCGTTTGTGGAGTATAAAATGATAATAACTCGCCGACGGATTGGTAATCACATTCTGATGTCATTAGCAGTCGGGATGCTCTTGACGTAATCACTTATTTACCTTTTACGACACCCACGTGCGGGAAGGGGAGGGCCGGGCACCGCATGAAACACGTACCGTACATTAACAGCAGAAAATTATTTAAATAATGTTACCAAATAAAACATAAATAAGATTAGTAAGTGTTATCTTAATTTACCATTTACTCTGGTTGTTTCTATTTTTATGTTTCTTCGGGAATGCTCTACCAGCTCCCGTAAATCCTGCGGAGTCGCCAGCTGACCTGCTTATCACGTCACCAGCTAATGTGATAATGCTCCGTTTTACCTTAAAACTATTCAGGTATTCAATATAATCAACCGGAGAATATATGGAGTATATATTTGTTTTATAAATTCACCCAAAACTTGAAATTTCACCTATATCGTGGGTGCGTTTAACAAACATGAAAAATCACACACACAGACACCGACTCGGGACAAGCATCTGTGGTTCGCACAAATTTTTATTCCCTGCGATTGAATCGAACCCGTAAGCCTTAGCTCAGCAGTCCAATCGCTTAGCCACTGCGCCAATCAAGTCATTCAGTCACACCAGAACGTGTCTACAATAAAATACAAATAGAGGCATTATCTAAAACGCGTTAACGTGCTTCAGACATTGTCTTGCAGCTTGCATACTTACAATAAATCTTGTTCGACTTAACATTTCCACACTTTACATCCCGAGCGTACATTCGTAGAATCTGAAAAATAGAAACTGATGCTGAACGTGATAAAAGTGATAAAACACAGTGACTAGTAACCTGCGGCATGCTGGGCAACACGTTCACACGTTTGATACGTTCTACATACCTTTACATGTATGTATATAGACGGGAATACAGTATGAAGAGAAAACGGTTTTTCAGGATCGTAGAAAATGGAAATCCCTGGTATCCGCTTAGGTAGTCAGCTTTTTACTTGTGAATTTATTTAGGCCTCGTAGTTTGAAATATATAAGTTCCAAAATAAAATAAATGTACTAGATATTGATCGTTTCAAGAGAAAAATCAAGATAAAAATATGATCTTCTTTTTCGTTTTACAGAAACAACATCTTGGGATTCCTTTATTTTTGGAAAGCGGTAAAAAATCTGTTATATTTCCTATAATATACCTATATATAGTAGTAGTATAAATACATATATATATACTCAATTTAGTCCTAAATATTTGGTATCTAACATTGACATAGACTGTTGATTGTTTTGAACGGTGATCATGCGGGTACTTTTGTTTGATGTTGTTTGAAATAAAGTATAGACTTTGACATTTTACTTTCAACATTGTAGACCTATGTTTTAATATTATAGCATTGAATAGGTCACCACGACAATCATAACAATATATATAAAGCAGTGGCGTGCATCCCATATAGGCAAGTAGGCAGTGCCTACCTCAGATAAATTTAACAATTCAATACATTATATTTACTAAATATATAAAATAATTCGTCATATCAAGTGATATAAAACAACAATTGTACATTAAAATGTAGCTACACAAATAAAAAACTTCTATTATCCATCACAAAAATATGCCTACGATCGTTCATTCACCGCATGACGTCATAGTAGGCACTGGTCGAGCAGCCTACTAAATCCACGCACACTATAAAAAATTCCGCGTATTCGTATACGCACACACACTTCTTTAGAATAATACGACCGAAATATAATTCCCCTTTTTCCATACGTATCACACTGACATTTAAACTTCGCAAATTACCAGGCCAAGGTAAGCAAGCCTACCTCAGTCAATTATTGGCTGCACTCATGCTGCAGTCTGTTGCATTAAAGGTCCGAGTCTCTTATTGGCTGTTACTGTCATGGTTCTAAAGCGATCAGAAAGAGAGAAAAGTATTGTTTATACTTTCTTCTCCGTCGAATTGTTAAGCAATGTTGCCAAATATATAGCAATTTCCCGTTTATATGTTTTTTAGACAACATTGGAAACTATTTTTTTTTAAAACAAAATATATATTCATTACATTTCGTTATAGAATATTGACTGGTTTTCATTTAAATTAATCGATAAGGTCTATTTATTATATTTCTTATGACAAAAATAATTTTATATAAATTAAAATGCAGATTTAAACAGTTTTACTACGGGTAAAATGTTTTATGAATCTGGCAACTCTGCAGTCGGCTAATGTCATTTACGGGCGCGATTTTTATTCTATTGCAAACAATTTTATCAATTTCTTTAATTAAATTGTGATTTTTTAGAAAGTGTTACATAAATAATTGTCATTTAGGAATATCGATAAATTATAGTGTTTAGTTGGTGGTGAAAATGCAACATGTATTGATAAATTACATGCAAACAACTTTAAAGTTTTCGTTTGTTGACAAAACAATTAGATGGTTGTAGTGGTAAATAAAAGTTCAAGAGACGAAAAATAAGCCTTGAAATGTCAATAGGAAATTCGTGGAGTTAAAAGTACGTGAGTAAGCAATTAATTTATATGTTTTTCGACGAATAGTTAGGTACTAAGTAGTTTTGTTTTTGTAAACAACAACTTCACGAGATACAAATGTAGGTACCTATATCAATTACGATAAGCCATTTTTTGAACAGTCTTTTATTACTACTGAAGTACCTATCTGCGAGTTGTATTATTACCCGTCCCATAGTCTGGGCGAGCCAATTGCCACGAGCCGACATTCATACCTACTTTATTCACACGTTACCTTCATTGTGAAAAATCACCTTATTTGTAAAGTTATTTAACTTACGCGGAAGTCAGATGCCGAACGTAGGTATAGAAAAACAAAAATACCTATAATATCTATAAAATATTTTCTCATTTTGTCGTGTCGCCGGTAAAGGTACCTCGCTAGTGCAGACACTGCAGACTCAAAAAGCCTGTAGAGAAACAAAATACTGTAGAGACCTTCGGTAAGCACAGTGGTCATGCCAGATTATAAGTAGGTACCTTTTGTCTAATGGTAATAATTATAATGATCGTTGGTATAGTATAGTTCATTAATTGATAAATAATATATAATCGCTATTTTAGTAAATGAAGCAGGTATCTATACATCTTTTTACGGATTCGGGAAGAGAATATGCTAATTCATCGAAGCGCCGCGCCGCAATGTATGACAAATAATCGAGTTTTAGTTTTTTGTGAATAAATCACCACTTGCCTAATACCTGCCTACCTTGTCCAAAAACCAATGCACGCCACTGATATAAAGTACATTTAGAACTTTAGTCCTAAGAAGCCTATAACACATACTTATTTAACATAAATGTGTTTAACATGTTTAAAAGAAAATTTATTTTAGTTTTTTAGGGAAATCAATAAAAGTAATAATTATACTCCCACTTCATAATTAATTCAATGACTTAACATTTGTTTGAAATAGACTACGTAAAAAAATGTGTATCCTATTTTTGGTACAGCTCAATACTTTACAAAACTATCCTAGTAATATTAGGCATTACTGGAACAGAACACTTAAATTTTATACCTGTCAACATTAGTTAAACTCTTGAACAGAAATTTCATTTACGACGACTCATGCTGCGTATATGAGGAATACACCGCTAAAGCCTAAAATGTATCTAATGTTCTGAGTATCCACCAACTTGTTGACTAGCAAATTTTGAACTATTCAGTCAACTATTTCTGTGTTATTACTTATGTATGTAGCATCTTCGCATAAGCATAAGGTAATTGTCACATGGGAACAGATCTTGCGAAAGTGTAATGATTGGCAGTCATCAAGGATGGTAACGAGGTGGAGGTAACATTCGCAAACTCTGCTACTTGTACAATAATGCATAGTTAATATCAGCGTGACGTCAGCCGATGTCAATTGCGAAAAATGGCGGAGTGCTAAACCTAATTGTTTATAAATTGATTACAATATCTTTATTTTTTTGTGAATTTAATAGTTACCTATTATGCTATTAGGGGCATTATCGATAGGATAGAAGAAAAGGCTTCTAGTGAAAAACAAAATTCACGTTTTCACTTTTCAAATATTCATTAAATAAAAAAATATCTTTCGAAACATACCAGCATTTGTTTTACAGAAACCATGTGTTTAGTATTATTTCAAATATATTGTAACACTTTTGCAGCTACCTGTTTGTATGCAAGCAACAGGGCTTTCGATCTCCTCGGACGTGAGGTTATCCATGCTAGATTTGGAGTTTTATAAAAGTAAAAAATCGAACAAGAAATTGTTGAAATGTTTCTTAGGTAGGTACACTGAGTATTACGTGCTAACTGCCAACCAATATAAGTACAAATACATCCTTTTCCACATTATATTTTTTGAGATGATATTAAGTTGATTACGAATGAAATGTTTGAAAATTCAATAACCAAAATCTGGTTTATCGTAAATGACAAGCAATCTGTTAATTAACTAAGAAGTATAAAATATCTTTATTCACATCACGCTACGAAGAAGAAAAGAGAACAAGTAGTTTGCTTAAAACAGATTGCCTCACTTCTAAGAAATGTCTAGTGATGGACATTGTTCTATGACAAATGTATTACTTGGCGATTATTCCGTCCCGTTGGAACCGGACCCTTGCGTCACGGACTCTCATTTCGAATTCCGCGTAGGTCGTAGATATTTTCTGTGCGTGTTCCCCGAGTATGTACTTCTTCCTTTAATTTGTGCTCCTCTGTAGCCTACATTCTGGAAAAATATACTATTAAAAAACATTATTCGTCGACTATTTTCTGTATTATCATTTAAAGGACATATTGTGTCTGTGTAAATTGTACAGTCACCTCTGACCTTTAAAATGAAATAATTTTTACGACACTTTACGAAATCTAATTTGTTACCTGTTAACTAGGCTTTAGAATTTTTTATTCATGTTTCAAAACATTTAACGTTGGTGCGAAATTTATTTGATTTATGTAGTAACCTAACATGTATAGTGTTTGAACGCTTGATTCGTCTTTTACTAACGGTAAATAGACACGTAATAAGACAATATTGTTTAAAAGAAACTGCTATTACCAACGTGCTACATCAATGTGCGGCCATTCAATTAACATGCTCTATCTAAAGTTGACCTGCAAAGACAATAACACGAACACTGAGCTAATCGAACGCCGCTATATTATACAAACACTCAATATCCACACTGTAGGTTCACATTATTTAGATACAACGTAAAACGCGATGCCGTACCACACGCCATTTAAAAGTTAAAAAGATAACGTGGATCTAAACATCAGATTTGTACAAGTCAAAATAACATTGTAAAGTTCGGCTGTCACGTATAACCCCTTCACAATCTCTAACAAGGCCCGACAAATCGTGTATTGACTACGAGCGAATAGAGCCAATTGCCGTCCGATAAAAAACAATAGGGAGTGCTTGCCTTTCTGTCATGCGGAATACAATGGCATTCTTCCTGAGCGATAAAACAGTCGCCCGCAGACATCGGCAAACGTGAATGACAGTTTACGATGTAAAAATACATACTACATTACAGAATTTAACGTCCGCAACATCGTATGTGCAAGTACCGACATAAAGCATTTAAAACTTTCTTTTAGAGTCTCTGAGGAGGGGTAATATTCTGACATAAATTCTCCCCGGGGGTTCACCCCACTCCTTGAACCCATAAAACGATAAAGATCATCTTTTGTAGCTTCTGAAGGGAACAGTTACGTACCTCCTTGTGTCTTAAACAATTCGTTCATTCCGAAGAAATACATTGAGACAAATCCACTCATTAATATGCGGAGTTTAAACTTTGTTTCGAGTTTGTTATCTGAAAATTGTCTAAAATGTACAGAGATATTTGAAAGGGCTCCATCTCATAAGTTATAAACAGATACCTTTTCTGATATCAGGTCACGGCTCAAATTTAATAAAATATCTGTGAGGCGAAGCTGACAATAATCCGAATTCTTTGAATGATCGGTTTGTCAATTTGTGAAAACAATGTAGTCAACCTTCGGCGCCGCATGGATTAATTTATAATACCAAAGATACCTTTTCCATCTGCATTAGTGAGGAATCTTTACAGTACCTAGTGCCTCTTCAGAAATCTTTCTCGGTAGCATTTATTTTTAGTTAGTTTAGTTTATTTAAAGTTTATTTTTAGTTTATTTAAAAAAACGTCGCCCCACACTAGGATTTTCTCCTGTGTCGTGGGTGCGTTTCACAAACATGAAATATCACATACACTAACACCCAGACTCGGGACAAACATCTGTGGTTCGCACAAAGTTTTGCCCCGTGCGGGAATCGAACCCGCGACCCTTAGCGCAGCAGTCCAATCGCTTAGCCACTGCGCTAATCAGGTCGTCGAAAAAGTTGGTGCGCTCTATCTATTTCAAACGCTATATTCAAGACTGGTGAAAACTTAAAAACCTGAGAGCGTAAATCTTTGTTTTTCTTATAATCTACGTAAATTGAATTAATCCCAACGTTCTTTAGAAGCCGGGAAAACTAGGTAGCTTTTGAAATTTCCCCTGTGTTACTTCATGTCCTTCTTTCCATCCATCGTCAGGATACCTACAACTTAATAGACCACCTAAGAATCTGAGGTAACTTAGTAACATGTAACCAAAAGGCTGGTTCATTTTTGGCCAAAGAATCAACGGTAATGTTGATTCTCTAACGTGGCAATACTGTCTTTTAGACACTTTGCCGGTTGACTTGGATGGAGTTGAATACTAGTATACTATTTAACTGTTTATTTTATTATTTATTGTTTTAATTTGTCTAAGAATTAAGTTGTAAATAGTTGTTTTATATGTAATTTTACGATTGTAAATAAAATACAAAATCCAGTGTCAAAAATGTACATGGTTGTACATTGATAACAATTAATAATATGTATAATAGTATCAATAAACTAGCGCTAGAGTTGGGACTTTAATGCTACAAAATAAGTTCACTTGTGTACCTACTTATGTACTAAGATTCGTAAACTATGATAAATAGACTAACTCTAGACTAGACCTCTGTATATCAGAGCTATAAAACTAGTATTCTTTTATCGACTATCAAATACTATCTACTCTGTGTTTGCATAATATTTTATATTTATTATTGGGAACCTTACATTTACAGAGATACGACTTATTTTGCATTGTACATAATATTTTCTTTAGGATCAATCACTCGTCGGAACAAGTAAAAGGATTATTACATGACAATAAAACTTCAGTAGCTAAATAAAGGGGGAAGAAGGACTATTAATATGTTAGCCTTTATTACCACCTTTAGTATATTGAATGCCCAGAATAGATACGGGGAAAAAACGTTCATTATCGGCTCTGGCGCGCAAATAAAACAAGATAGCACCCCAGGGCCCGTTCACTTGGATATTGCGACCCGCAAGCAAATTTGCTCTAGGCACAATAAATGCTTAGGACTGTACGTGTGAGAACACAGTGCCGAGCAACAATAACATTTGTATTTATACATATATATACTGATACATTAGAGAGGAGATAAAGCTCAGTGATATATGGACGACAATAAACATGTCGCCTTCATACCAACGATTGCTTCGTTTAAATTGATAACTTTATCAGTTCGATGTACGCAGCTCAAAGTACAGAGCTGGTATTCAACGTTTCTCATTATCTATATATATAAAAGAAAGTCGTGTTAGTTACTCCACTTATAACTCAAGAACGGCTGAACCGATTTAGCTGAAAATTGGCAGGGAGGTAGTTTAGAGCCAGGAGAAGGACATAGGATACTTTTTATCCCGTTCAACAGCATTCCCGTGTGACTTGACATGAAACGTCAGTCATTATAAAACGTGGTATAACAAAAAAGAATCAGACTTGGAATAACAAAACCGTATAATGACAGATGATGCAGATTACTTACAGATGAACTTCTGAAGTAGAAATCATCACGCTATATCCACAAGGAACTGAGCAGTGAATCATGACATGTATAGAAACGTCTATTTTAAACATACTGCTATGTGTCATCGTAGCGCGGCGGTTTAACGATCGCCCCACGAGTTATGCACAGTGAGATCGATTCTTGCCGAAGGTTTACTTTTTGCGTTAGCTTTAATTTCTTTTTGCATGTTTTTTGACTTAAATATCAATAAAAAGACAATTATAACATATATTTTAACATAATATTATTACGAACAATTTCCAGTAAATTTTAAATATTTTTTTTCTACATTAATAAATTTGTAAATTCACCATTTCAAATAAGTGATGTCCGACCAATTCTGAAGCTAACAACTTCAACTCAAATTCCCCTTGCATAAAAGAAGATTGATACACAAAAAGATTCCCGAAACAATTCGCCACTGAAACTACACACGTTGACAACAGATGGGTTGATCCATACTCACCTGTGCTTTCTAGGACGTTTCAAACACACATCAATGTTGAATCGTGTTCCAGCGTCGAGTCAATTAAATACATTTTCAAATACGTAAATAAGGGTAGTGACCAGGCAACGTTCGCTTTGCAAAGCACTGATAGGGATGAAGTGACCAAGTACCAGTCTGGTCGCTACATTAGTACTTCAGAAGCAGTTATTCGCAAAGCTGCTTCTCTGCTGGCGTTCTCTATACATGATCGGTATCCAACGGTCGTATTTGGACGTCCATTTAGAGAATGTATTAGACCGATTGGAAAATCCCCGCCAAACAACACTCTTGGCATTTTTACGTCTCTGTGAAGAAGATCTTTTTGCAAAGTCACTTACGTATGATGAGGTGCCGTCGTACTATACATACTACAAGCAAAGAGGTGTATTTAATCGGCATCGACGTGGTCGTATTGTCGAAGGGTTTCCGGGAAACTTTATGGACACTGCATTGGGAAGGGCTTACACTGTGCATCCAAATAATGCCGAGTGCTTTTATTTGCGGCTATTGCTTCACATAGTATAGGGGCCAACGTCATTTGCATTCTTAAGGACAGTTGATTGCATGGAGTATCCGACATTTCGTGCAGCCTGCGTAGCACGAAATCTTCTTGATGGTGTCCAACACTGGGACAACACTCTCCTGGAGACTAGCGTTAGTGATAGCCCAAGTCACCTACGACATTTGTTTGCCGTCATGTTGGTATTCTGCGGTATTGCAAACCCGGTTTTGTTGTGGGAAAAATATTGGCGTCATTTCTCGGAGGATATTTCATAGGCTTTAAGGCATACTATTGAAGGAGAATCGGAGAAACTGATGATGTCCACACTCTCTTTAAATGTAGTCTGCTGAGGACAAAACTACGAACGTAGTTTAGAGAAATGCATGCCGTCAATGTAGTACATAGATACAGTAAAACAAAGGTGCATTCAAAATTGTATGTGTATATTACTTATAAGCAAACCAATCATGTCAATAACTTTCCTGTTAGTCACTCAATATTCACCGATATACCCACAAAATCGATATAGCAAGTAAACTAGCCCCATCTTAATTTGAAAAATACCTTTATCATTAAAATACTATGTATATTCCTTTCGATAAGTAATTTATAGTGTTTTCCACTTACTTGCAAAATCTGATTATATTCTACTGGTGTTTTTATCTCAAATTTACGCGGACGAAGTCGCGGGTAACAGCTAGTTATATCTAAATTAAAGATATCTAATTGATCGTTATTTTAATCTTGTAACGTAATTGATTTTAATGAAATGCTCAGTGAAGAGATGATATTATTAGATTTCCACAAAATAATTACGATGACTTTGTAAGTGTCTACATTATTGGAATTCTAATGAACGTAGAGATTGTTAGATTGGTTTGACATTAGTTTGAAAAGTAAATTCCAATTACAAGGCATTGGTTATAATGTATCTTGTTCATTAATTTGGTTCTTATTAAAAGCAGATTCAATCGATGAGCTTTATCCCAGGCGATGTTCAAAGTATCGCTGATGTTAGTTTACCCATCAATAATTTTACACAAGCATGCAATAAATCGAATGTAAATATTTATTCCGTTCATAATTAGCTAACAATCCAGTTGTTTGCCGTTTATTATCTTTATTTTATAGCCAACGCCAGCCTGATAGCCTCGTTCGGCTACTGTTTATTTTATTTATTCATAAACTCCCAATAATTTATTATGCATCTATTTTTACGCCGGCTCTTTATGTGGATTTAACATTTTTATTTATATTACGAATCTAAAAGGAATATAAAAGTTGCCGCAGACGATATCCCGACTTTATTTATAGAGGGCATAATTATATACGTTATAATAACACGCCTATACCTTAAAAGGAACCACAAGGTTAAGCCGCGTTTGCTGAGGTCATGAGTTGGACTGATTGTTTTGTTTTTTTTATTTAATAATAATACGTTTTATTTTCTCACCACAATATTTGGAATGTTACAAGCAAAGGTGTTATGCTGTTGTTAGCAATAATTAGAATATTGTGGGAGACTGGAGCCTAAGCTAGGCCAATTTCGTCGCCCCACACTAGGAATTTCTCGTGTATCGTGGGTGCGTTTCACAAACATGGAATACCATACACACAAACACCCAGACACGAGACAAACATCTGTAGATTACACAATTTTTTGTCACGTGCGGGAATCGAACCCGCAACCCTTTGCACAGCAGTCCAATCACTTAGCCATTGCAGCAACCAGGTCGTCAATATGTTGTATTAGCAGCGTGGCTCCGTATTCCCCGAACTAGATAATCTTTAAGCATCTTACTAGTAATACAAGCTGGCTATATTGGTAGCCAATTGAAACTAACAGTAGTGGTAAAGTACAACAACTGGCGAAGTCCTAGAATTACGATATTCAGCAAGTGCACTTCAACATAGCTAGTTAGCGGTATCTTAGAATAACCTGGAAAGCTTAAGATTACTGATAAAGTCATATGGGAACCGTTGCCTTGTAAATATGTATTCGGGTCGTCAACCTTTGGGACAACTTTATAAGAGGCAGAAAAGTGTAATGTGATAATCCAATCAAACCCTCCCTTCTTGAGAAAGCCCAAAGACAAGCATTTGAACCGCGCCAATAATAAATTCTTTAAACTCTATAAAAATTCGCGATACTATCGCACATAACATCACGCCTGTATTCCCCGAAGGGGTAGGCAGAGGTGCACATATAGTACACCCACATTTCGCCAGTTATGTTTTAGGTAACTATGGCGTAGCATTACCTCTTTAGGGAAATGTATTATATTTATTCAGTCATATCACAACAATAACAGCGTGCATTATATAGGTATAGCTGTATACATTTACGGTTATATATCATAAAGCTTCTGTAAACAAGACAACATCGAATTATAATTAGGGACTCGATTACCGCGGCATAATTACATTCCAGCGCGGCGGATCGTGTTTGATCCCACTGTGAAAAATGCTGGAAGTCCATGTCTCGATTATAATCGGAAAACTAACAATCGAATGGAAACCAAAATAATTGATTGAAAAACTTAAGGCAAATTTTTATATGTTTATGATATCAATATTTCATGTGATGTTATCATGTTACTAATACTTTTCCATGAATGCATTATATTAAAGAGAGAAATGAGAGTAAAGTTTAACGTTACATAAATGTGGGAGTAAACAAAAATGTATAATAATATAGAATAAACAAGCTCAGTCTACCAAACATATCTAAGCACTGCGTGTTGACATTAGATGCCTATAACATTTAGTTTGGCTTACGTCACAATGTTTTCAAATATGTTTAGAGTAACCTTAGCGAAGAAAATAGAGAAATACTTAATTGAGTTATACGAGTAGAGCAATTACAGAAAATACTTATGCGAACTAAACTCCCAGTGCTGAGAATGTTACCACAATAGATAAATAGCTAACTTACTATATTATTACTAAGTACTTTACTTACATTAACATAATATATTATTACACCGGTTAAACAATAACAAGCGAAACTTGTCAAAATTAATTAGTATTATTATTGTTATAGAAGTTCCACGCTTTGAAGATAGCCTAAACAACTTGACTGTGTCGTTGGGAAGAGAGGCTGTTTTCACTTGTGTTGTCAATGACCTCGGCTCTTACAGGGTAAGTACTTATAAACTTATGCCTATACAGTAATTAGTTGGATAAGCCGAGTTGCTTTCAATTCCAGATTCCAAGAATTTTCTTTTAAACAACGAACCTCCTTCACATGTTTTAAAAAAACATTTTTTACTGTAGCTTTCCTTGCTTTGCATGGAAACCAACGTTTGACGTTTGTCGTCAGTACACCGCAAGGAATTAGATTGTTACTGTATAAAAAAATATGGGAAAGAGCCTGTTAGAAGAATAAAATAGTTTACATACCTACAGGATTAATTGACATAGCTTGTGGTTATAAATACTTGATACCTACTTAATAACTAGAATTCGATTCAGGTAATACTTAGAATGAAGCTTTAAAGCGTGGAAGGTTCTTAATGAAGAATGTTGAGGCGACGACCTGATTAGCGCAGTGGCTAAGCGATTGGACTGCTGCGCTAAGGGTTGCGGGTTCGATTCCCGCACGGGGCAAAACTTTGTGCGAACCACAGATGTTTGTCCCGAGTCTGGGTGTTTGTGTATGTGAATATTTCATGTTTGTGAAACGCACCTAGGATTCTATAATAACCTTCAGGGTAATGCCCGACCTTAGGTCGGGCTTTTTCCCAGAAGGAAAGCAGTGACCGCAAATTCCATTTACCGGAGTAAAAAATCACGACATCTCGCCCTATTCTCTCTTGTGTACACACTCATGGCCAGGGAACATACCTAAACTGGTCTTTCTTCTGAATATCTCCGACTTCAACGTTCTAATAAAACTCATGTTGAAGGTGGCGTGGCTACGCGTGGACACGCAGACTATCCTGACGATAGCGACCCACGTGATCACCAAGAACCACCGCATCGCTGTCAACCACAGTGACCGGCGCGTGTGGTTCCTGCACATACACGACGTCAGACAGTCGGATCGCGGCTGGTACATGTGCCAGCTCAACACCGACCCCATGAAGAGCCAAACAGCCTATCTAGATGTAGTAGGTAAGTCATTGTGTATACCAGAGGTAGTCACTAACCATTTAATGTAGTAAGCAATGGAGACTGTTTTTTGCAAGATCATCGCCATAAGGATGACACTTAGCCAATATTAGATTTTGCATACGTACTTCTAACAGGCCAGTGTGTCATAAACTTCGGAATTTCAAATTTTAAATATTAATTGTTTTTCATCTAGGTATAAAACTAAGATGCTGCAAACATAATAAGACACAGTTTGCAAAATATTTTCAATGAAGATCAAGTTACCCAATGAATGTTCCTAAGTTATGCTACTTACAACTAGGCCAGAACAACATGGGGAATTGTACGTAAAGAAAGTTTGTTTGTTTACTTGTGGGCAAGCAAGCGTGAAGTATAACTAAATTGTGTACCAAACCGTTATGCCTACCTGTAATAGTCATAATTAATTCATAACGACTACGGTGAATATTAAATCAAGTTTATACACCGGCTTCTTACCAGTTTAGAAATGATCTGCAATTTAGATTTTTCTGGATAATAAGGTAGAAAATATTTCGCATAACATTTATAAGTTAAAGTAATATTTGTGAGCAAAATAGATACTAGTAACTATACTATAGATATATTACACTCACGTGCTTTCTCGGGAATGAAAGACTAGTTTCGGTCTCAATAGACGCGTGAAAGTCGCAAGTCGACCGCGTCTCCAGCTCAGGAATCAGAGCTTCTTTTCAATTAGAAACTAGACAGGCATTCCCTAAAGTTAAGTAATAAAAGTGGTACATAACATTAGATAAGTGGGTCTTCCGTACCAAATGTACAACTGAATGGTCTAAAAATTATGAAAATATCCGATTCGTAATACTAGTTTCGTTTCAAACCATAATATTCGCGTAGATATGAAAAACCGCTACGGATTTGCGCAGTTCCTCCGGACATTTTGGACTACCCGACGAGTAGTGACCAGGTGGCCAGGGAAGGTGCAAATGTGACGTTGAGGTGCGCGGCGCACGGTGTGCCGACACCCACCGTCGTGTGGCGAAAGGAGGCTGGCGACTTGTTGCCCACTACGAACTTCAGCGACACACATAGTAAGTATTACAAATTGACACTTTATCAACGGTGAGAAAAAATACTCGAAAAGCCCTGCAGTTGGAATGATTACCTATGTATATAATATTAAATCGATTTAATAGGATACTATTCGAGTACGAAAGTAGACTCAACCTTTATCTTTAATTAAGGATTCGGGTTGTTGTTCACTGAAGAGTTCCAACAAATTCTCTACTTCGATTATTGACCTCCTATTTACATTCGATTTATATATCAGTAGACGAGCAAAGTCGATTAAAATATTACGTTTCAATGTTTCAGAACAATAAAGACAATTCTACACGCCTTTTAAAAAATTGGAAGTGTTTTGTTTTATTCTTGTCCAAAAGCAGCGACCTTGAGTGAAGCCACTGCAGAGTAAAAGGTCGGCACCTAAAATAGTCAATGAATGCATAATACAAATCCGCGAATAGGGATGACCCGAAACTTTATCGCCAATATCGAATCGGTAGTTTAATTTAAAAATATCGAAAGGCACAGTGTTTTGACGACTGGGCGAAGTGTTAATTGTAAGAGATTCATTGTATTGATTAGATATATAGAAAGTGATAAGATTCGTATTTTGGTACATCTGCTCTCATAAAATAAAATTTGATCAGCAGAAAGTACAAAAGTGTGACAAAAAGAGCGGCCAAGTAAGCCGTTCAAGTGCCAAACAAGATGCTACATCGCCACTTAAATTCTTTTCAGTTCGTCATTGTCAGGGATGAATATCAACCTCTTGATGTTATATCTTTTGTTATTCAGACTCGTCAGTGAACGGCGCAGTGCTCCAGCTAGTCAAAGTGTCGCGGTTGCACATGGGTGCCTACTTATGTATCGCCAGTAATGGAGTCCCGCCGTCTGTCAGCAAACGAGTCATGCTCGTCGTGCATTGTAAGTAAAACTAATCACTACCTACCAGCTACCTACTCCTTGTAAAACATAACAAACATTGTATAACAGGTAATTTTTTACAATTAATCAAGTACTCTTATTTATCTCTCTTTCTGACATCAATCATTCATCATTCAAGAGAGAAAAACATAAAATTGCGTGCCTAACTATACCTACAACCATTGTTCAACATTCGTAGGAAGCGACAATTGTACTCTAAAACATGATATTTCCTCGAAATGATTCAATTTCACATAAACGGTGGAACCTTATAGGTTCCGTCGGCACGTTAAAAGGAAAAATAGGACCCTTGTGAAATCACTCTCCCGCATAAGTGATCTTATAAGGAAATGACAAAATAGTATGAGGGGCAAATTTGAAGTTACGTTTATGTTAGATTTTGATATAGTGTAGTAACTACATACAGATAAAGCGTAGCTTCTGGAAAAAACTCGGATGGGAAATTTTTCTAAGGTACATTCAAAACAAATTGTTAATAAATAAATAGTCCGCAACTACGATACCAGATAGCCGGTCTACCTCAGCGCAGCGCCGCGCCACAGGCCGGCTTTGTCCGCGCGCTATAAGCCAACTTCAATTGCTTCATACAAAACCTTACCTCGGACTTTGAGATTTGAAAACTTGATAGTCTGGCTGCAACCAAATCTACAAAATTTTACATTATATGGTAGAAGAGTTAAAGAGATTAAATGTAGATAAATCTTTAAGCTAGATACACTCATGCGGTTGCCTCGCAACGGGCGGAAACGTATGTTGGCAGCATTTGAGCTGAGTCCCGAACCGCAGCTTCGCTAATTTAAACTAAATTACGTCAACCGACTTACTCAAGATCCTAGTAGTTTGTTCACTACATACGGTTATGAGAAAATCGGCTTTTCTATAAGCTAAACATATTGTTACTTTGTTACAGTTCCGCCGATAATGACTATACAAAACCAATTAGTAGGAGCCAAGGAAGGCGATACTGTACATTTGGACTGCCATTCAGAAGCTTTCCCTAGATCTATTAATTATTGGACGATAAATGATCAAATCATATCACAATGTAAGTATCATATATAATCCCAGCTTGACACCTAATTAATTATGGACCTGCCTAGTACAAAACTATAATTATGTTTACTTTGTAGCGGACAAGAGGTTCGAGATCACAGCTGTAGAAAGAGGTTACGAGGTGGATATGAGGCTGAAGATTAAAAAAGTTGGTAGAAACACTTTTGGCACATACAGTTGCATATCAAAGAATTCCCTTGGAGATACGGACGGGACAATAAAATTGTATTGTAAGTATCGAAGTGCGAAAGCTTAAACTTTTGTTTTTGTTGATAAGAAATACTTAGAAAGCGTTTAGCGGCAAAGTTAATGGTCATGTCGTGTAATCTGATATTTTGGAAAGTGGAGAATGGAAGCTTTCCTCGGGGGATTTTCAGAGCATTACTGAGAGAGTGTTTTGTTTCAGCACTGTCCGGCAAGTTTGAAGAGATGCAGTACAATGAGGTGGGCGACTCGGAGGAGAGTCCTGACGTCAGCGAGCTTGAAGCGCTGAAACGTAGCGCCGGGGCGCGCTCGTACCCCCTTTCGCCGGTCGGGATCTTTGTAGTAATTTACGTTGTATTATAAAGCTACTTTGTATATAAAATATATTGTTACAATAATATTTTATTCGTCGTTTTATTACCAAACGATTGTTTGCAGCATTAAAGGCTTCTACGCGATATGCATCGCACTTAGTGTGAGCAGGCGAACGCTAGCCACCGTTCCCGCCACATTACAAACACTTCGTATTTAATCATGATATAGTTAATGACTTTGTATGTCATTTTAATAATATATGAGTATCAAGGTAAAATTTACATTGAATTCTTTATTTAAGTAGTAAAACAAACAAGTTAGTAGGTAGGTATAATTATTTGAACTAGATTATCTTTGTTAAAACAAAAACGTATCTAAGCATAAAAGCTCAACATTCTAACTTCAAACCTTAAAAAATCGCTCTAAAAATATAAAATGCCAGGTTCAAAGAATTGTAGAACATGTTTCGGAATTGTTAAACGTGGCTGTCACTAGTGTCATATATCATGCACGGGGTGTCCTGGTAGTTCTATATTTCATGTATGTCGTCGGTCCCGGTCCGGGGAGGGACGCGACACCTGCGCTCCGGGAGACGACGGCGGCGGCGCGGCGCGGCACGGCGGCGGGGCGGCGGGACCGCGGCACTACGAGCGCCGACATCCACACTACAAGGCTTCAGGCCACTTCGGGACACGAATGTAAATGCGCTACATGACACGTCCGAAGGTGTCACATGACGACTGTTATCTGACGAACGAACAATTTTCTCGTACCACTTGCGAAGGTACCCTCATACCGCCACGAATAATAGGTATCATTAGAATTCATTTCGCATACACCCGATACTTATCGCTGTTGTGTGGTGTACCTCGGGTACCTATTTGTTTATGTAACTACCTGAATTCATGTACCGATGTTACGTTATGATCAATATCATTGATATTAAACCTTTATTTATTAAGCGTCCGTCCCTTCTAGTCTGAAATTTATCTTGGTATAGGCAGTGGGCAACTTTTGCTCGAGTTTCAAGTCGAACATAAAATAAGTTGCTACTAACATATTCCAAGCTTGGCGAATTCCTGGGTAAGGGATTTTAATGATAGCGCTCGTAACCGTAATTTTTTATTTCGTCTTCCCTTTTTCGATGGTCATTAACCTTATAAGGGCCATTCTGCCAAAGTACTACGAATATGAATAGATAACGATCAAAGAAATGGTTTTCTACATACTTATCGCACTAAATGGTATTATTGGGACACTACGAAAGCAAAAGTCAAGGATGATATCGATTACATTACGTTCACTTTTGCTTAAAAGCTGTTTAGAATGTCCAGCCCAAGGGCTACTAATTGAATGTTATATTTAATGGAAAGTGCCTACGAAAATGTGTTTAATAAATAAAATGATGTCAACTTCGCTAGGTATTTCTTTAAGTGCTGCTCGTAAAAAGTGAAACATGAAATGCACGCGACGTGTTCCACATTTAAAACAAAATTTAAATAACACATTACGTGCATTAATTTATACAAAATTGCAATATACATACTTTTTTTGCAAAAACCCGAACTTACTTTTGCAAAACGGATTCCAATTTAGTTGAAAGGGGAGACTTTTCCACTATAGAAAAACTGATGCTCAAAAAATAAAACGTTTCCGCTCTTTACAATACCTAAATTATTACCCAAATACTGTTTTTGCAATAATAATGTTTTTTACAAAATCTAAATTTCTATTTATAAATTATTATTGGTTAAAATCGCTTGTCGAATATCGTCTGCCCTATTAATAATAATAATAAGATATACCTACATATGTATGAGTAAAATAAATAATAATTAAACCTACAACTTACCAACCAACCAGCAGACCTTAATCAGTCAACTTCTAAGCAGAATCAACGAACTATCCCACATTAAAAGACATAAGAAAACATTTCGAATTGAGATCTAAGTTTATAATAACTGACAACCCTGTCAGTTATTGTAAACTAAGTCTTATCTGTCTTACACAAACAAAACATTTTATGTGGCAACAAACTCACATCAATCCGCAAGTCAATAAATGATGTGAAAACAATCACGCCTATTTGTTGCTCTTTGCACCGTAAAACAAACCAACAAGTTCACTTCCATGTTTATAATATTAATAGGATGTAGGACAGCTTATACGTAGTATGGCCGCAACGGCCGTAACCAATATAGAAGCTGGTAGCCTCATAGCACGGTGAGGTCAGGGCAGAAAACTTTTGTTTGCTTTTAGTGGCAGCTGTATCCTAGAAATGTGGGTTTCAAGCAAAAAATACTGATCATATAACTTTACGCTAATGAGGACATGTTTATTTAGTCTCCAACTAGCTATGCGAGAGTTTTATGTCTGATTAACTTTAAGCAAGAGTTAACTAAATACCGCGCGCGAGTTAACTAGATGTGCGATTTTTCTCAAATCAGCTGACGCCGACACAAAAGTTCGAAATTTGTTTAATTTTATTTCTTAAACACGTAGGTTTGTAAGACAGTGATTCATGAAAATTGCTATATCGTTATTAAAGATTTTGGAAAGATAACACTGTTAGAAAAACAAACTGTAAATACGATGCAATAGTCAATGACTATATAAAATATATTAGTTGACCTGCCTACTACCATGAACTCTTAAAGCAAGACTGTTTACGTTGTAGAAGCAAGACAAGCATTACACTGCACATAGCAGCATCTCGCTTCCACGTCATAAACTTGTCCTCCTTTAAGAGTTCATGGTAAGGGGGCTGATTCGAAACAAAATATAATTACTTTTTAATTTACTGTGTTAGCTTTTGAGACTTCCCAATTTATTTATAACGTATTCAATATTTTTGAGGACGATACAATTTCCAAGAAGGACATATTTTTAATATGATTATCCTTCATTCCTATTTCAAAGGAGTACTTAAGGGTACGCACATAATTACGTGATTAATTAATACTACGTCATCGCTGCTAAAAGCCATGAACCAGTAATTAGAATATCTACCTATATATCAAAACATAAAACTGAACCTAATGTTCCAAGAACTACGCTTTACTCTACGTATTATGAGAATAAAATAATATTGCCGTAAGTCGAATCTCAAAAACGTACCTTTACTACTGAAACGCAGAACCAAATAGTACCAAGATTAAATTAACATTACTGTTACTTAGCAATAACATGCGCGCCGAGATTAGCCGAGCCACCTGCACTAACGGCCGCACCTTAACAATCCAATTTCCCACAATAGGACTATTCGAGCATAAAGCAAACTTTTATCTGAATGAGTTTACAAATTAAGGTTTTTCATCACGTCTTCGCCTGATCCGAATTGGAAAGGAATCCAGTTCAGGTAGCTGAGCTCCGATGGCGATTGTCACAATTCCGAAGGGTCCGGATGCATTCAGGAGGGCACAAATGGAGCTATTCACTCTGAATCAGATACAGGATTACGTCGTTCGTGATCTGAAACCTCTACTAGACACCGTCAGAGTTAAATAAAGCTATAAAAGTTTAATATACCAACCTTTGATTACCTTTTCGTTTGCCATTGAAATTGGGATACGGTCCAATTTGCTAACACACCTCTGTATACGTTGATACTCATACATATTACATAGATGGGAACATAATATCTGGGATGTGATCTTTAATATTAATATGGAATAATTAAAACGTACGTAAACGTATACTTGGCTTGCGTAGTCCAAATTCTGACCTTCTTTTGTTATTTTGGTAAGTCTGACCACCGCTGCACCGCCCGCGTAAAAGCGACCTTGAAGTTTTAACTCAATCTCTACACAAACATAGACATAGTTCCTTTCTTTTTTCGAGCCTGGTTATCTTACTCGATGTAGATCTACTCTGTAGATCACTGACTATACATTCTGAGACACTTTGTGTAGCAAAGTTGTTAGTTTCTACTATTAAGGGTAATTTTATGTTATCCTATATCAAATTTCATCAATTACCATAATCACTTTAAAATCACTTTCAACATCAATTTTGATTAAACAAAATTATCAAATCAGCCGTACAGAAATAATAAAACCACTGCTATAGCTGTTAAGATTACATCACAGTCCAACACGATATTTTTGTAACTCGTTAACAACACGATTTCAATTTCATACAACCACAAGCAGTGTGAAAATAAAGGCAACACGTTGGTTAATTTCACTAAATCGTTACAATTTGTGGGCGAAATGAACCCCTGAACACTTAACGGAATTATATTGGACACGCACTCACACCGCCGCCGCCGGCGACGGAAGGTCCTTGTGAAAAATGAAAATGCTCACTTTTATGTTCGGTGATTTAAATCTAATTTGTGCGTATTTTGTTAAAGATTTTTAACCGATCTTAAGTCTGATCAAAATGTTAGATTGGTATGGCAGTCGATTCTTGACGCACTCACACCGCCGCCGCCGGCGACGGAAGGTCCTTGTGAAAAATGAAAATGCTCACTTTTATGTTCGGTGATTTAAATCTAATTTGTGCGTATTTTGTTAAAGATTTTTAACCGATCTTAAGTCTGATCAAAATGTTAGATTGGTATGGCAGTCGATTCTTGAGAATTAATCCAATTTGAAGACTACACTTTTAACAGCTGTTTTATAATATTATAACCTAGTACATTCGATTTATAAAGCTGTTTAAGATACATAGTTTGCCCCAACTCTTTAAATTACCAGGAAAAAAATGGAAGATGATATTTTCTAACAAAAGTGCATAGTTTGCGCGAAAGTAAGCGGAAGTTCAGTGCACAATTTATTTATGAAGCCAAGATTTTCTTACCTCGGGCTTTCAACGTTTTTCTCTGTTGATCATTATATTGACCATATACTTATTTTCCATGACCATATTTGATTATTCTGCTTTGAAAGCATGTGCGCTAACGATGCCGAACAAATTAAAATATTTTGTCACATGGCAAATATGGCCCAACAGCCTGTAGCTAAAAATATAAAAACGTGAGATACATAAAAGCATATACAACCCACTCAAATATTAAGCAACCTTATTAAAAAGACTAATAGTGACTAAGATATCTTTTATATAGGTATATATTCGGATAGTTAGACTCCCCAATGACAGATACAATCGTCACGTGCCGTCTATTACGACAGGTCAACTATAATTTGCCGCCTGTAACATCACAAGGTCGCTTCATAAGTAGCCGTACGTTGTTCTCACATAATATCGTACAGGACTTCAAAATAGTATTTTGAGAGTAAGTTTATTAGGCATTCCGTTTCAGATGTGGGTAGATCAAAAATATCCTATACTGTAAAATGTTGCTTTATGATCATCACAGTATAATCCATGCGAAAATTAAGTATTGATCATATAAAAGGTTAAAATAATATGATAGTCTTAATTATTACTTTCACAATCTTACACGAGAACATTTATAATGAAGGAGGAAGGTTAACTTGGTTCATAAGTCCAAATTAAAACGCTGCACGAGAATACTTAGAAAAGCACAGCCTTGGAAAATACAAGTTTTAATAAACTCACATCCCGTCTGTTTCATAACAGAGCTTCACATGTAATATGATGATCGTTTTATTGCCTCCCCCTAACGGATATTGTAAGAAGTCAGCGAATAAGTCGTTAATACTTATTTAGTTAATAAACTCAATTTCCAATTAGAGAAGATCGCTTTTTCACGACTTTTCCACTGATCAGCCTTTATGAAAGCTCCGTAAAAACGCTCGTAGAAAATGTCCGATTCCACTGTACTAAGTACTCGCGCAATCTTTATTGGAAATAAATTAAAGCCAGCGGAAAAGAATTCAGACCCTTTGTTTGTTTGAATGAGGGACTAGATATTAAAAAATGGAAAGCTGTGAATTTCCATAGAATTTTTCATGACAACGGGGTGGAATTGCGAGTAGAAACACATACGTTTTATTAGGTTATATTTGAGACAATGCCCTTTTTTATCCACCTTATATTGTTGTGCTTTCACGTAGAAAAAGTTTTGCCATTCTACCTCTATTTTTGCTTTTTAGTCGCCCGGCAACCAGCGAGCGGCGTTTACATTCAAAAGACTTATACTTTTATGTTTTACAGAATATATGTGATATGATAGTGTACCTAAGTGACAAGATTATGCCATTAAAAAAACTTAGTTCTTTATAGCACTTGCGGTGGAAAATACTTTGCGCTCTAGAGTATATAGTATACGATTATTTTAATGCAATAACACTCTCGAGGAACAAGTTTTACGACTTTAACATAAGTAAAATAGAGGTTATTGTATATTATATTACGTTTAAAAACCGCATTTCGTTTATATTGTTTTCTGTAGTAGGTAGTCGTTTATGTTACAGTTTTGAATAAAAATATTAAAATCGGCTTCACAATTCAGATGTTACACCGTTCTATGTTGCATCCACATTAACTTCTAATTTGCCGCTTCAGAACCTACCTAAATAAAGAAGGCCAATCTTTTTGCAACTATTGCAGAATCCCCAAACTCATAGGACTTTGTTACGAAATAGATGATATCAGTTCAGCACCTCAGCCAGTGGTTTATTATACGAAGCTGCGTAATAAACAGAGC
Source organism: Abrostola triplasia (assembly GCA_946251915.1). Taxonomy (NCBI): domain Eukaryota; kingdom Metazoa; phylum Arthropoda; class Insecta; order Lepidoptera; family Noctuidae; genus Abrostola; species Abrostola triplasia. The sequence continues at coordinate 6,644,365 of OX276430.1, forward strand.
TATAGGAAACGAAACTTTCTTATACAGCCATGGCAATACTGACGAAGAAACAACAATAAACAAGTAATTAAAACTTATTTACCTATACGGCTAGTTCGCGTGCAGTATACGAACTAAATGAGGCTTCGCGTTTAACTAACATAAATATGTGTCCGTATCTAGCTGCGGGGAACATAGGCGCCTTAAGGCTTAATCTTTATGAATACTACTATTCTAACATTCCAATTTAAATGTCAGCTGTAGAGCTACGAATGTTGTTTGACTTTTTGCTCTATTTTTCCGTTTTCTTCCTTAGTTCCGCTGCTAATAAAAGAATAATAACGACATCGATTTTTTATAAATTCAAAGACAGTCGAACACGACCGAATCGCCGTGGTGACAGACTTAAGATGGTGTAACGAACAAGACATTGCACTTTAAATAGTTTACACCGGGTCTAGACTAAACAAATGAAAGGCATCGGGGATCTCTGTTTAATATAAAAATAACAGTAAGACCAGTGAAATACGTAACTTATTGCCACAGAATACAAGAGCGTTTCAATAACATTTTATCTGAATATTTCCGAGTTAATTTTAAACATATTTCTGCTGGTCCCTATAGAAAATTATGATAAACCCAATACCCTATATAAAACTGAAAGTAGAAAATATATAGTTTAATCAACATTTTAACTCGCATGAACGAATATTTTTTCGCATAAAAATAGTATTTCTAAATTCTATTTGACTCGGATGTCGACAAAAAATGTGTGAAACAAAGTTTTATGTACAACTGTATTCAGAGTACGTTCGTTATTTGAATACCTGTTCCTAATTGTTATCATGTCAGGTGTGACAGTTATTTTATTGCCAACATGTCCATCAGGAAGAAATTCTAAATCACTATTGTTTTATATACCTATTGTATAGAGGAACATATTAAATTATCCGCATTTTACGTACTATGTATTATAATGGTAGATATTTGAGGCTAAAGCGCCGAACAGTTGATCTGCGAGGTCAAGCAGTGCTTGCCGCAGTCAGTCTTGTGATGGGTGACCGAGAGAGAGTTTTCGAGACCCCTCCGTGCTTCGGAAGACACGTTAAGCCGTAAGTCCTGCGCCTGATCTCTCTCCGGTCATGTCGGTCTACCGTGCAGCAGACTACGTGAATAAGGGAATAGGGAGTGCAGCTGTCTTTGCGGGCATTCTTGTGCACTAAAATAATTATCTCCGGCGTAGTTGGCTACTCTCAACTAGGACATGCCGCCGTGGCCGAAATTCGGTCAGGAATTATTATAACGATGCATGGAATGGTTATTGTTTAATTATTTATGCGTTCAAGAAGGCTAGAGAAGATTAAGGTGCATTAATTGACCTTACGTAAGTACATAATATATTATAATTATGCACAATCCCTCCTCGCTTTACATTTATTCAGAGTTGGGCATTTTGCATTGATACTATTATTTATAGAAATGTATAGTATCAAAATAACTAACTTAATTTCACACGTAAGGCTGAATTCCAAGCATTTTGACAACTATTAACACAATCTGAATCTGAGCTGAATTAAAACCCTTTGTAATAGTATTTGTTTAACAAATAATTCCAACATAATTTCGTCTGGAATTTTATTGTGAAATGTTTTACAATTATTGACATTTTTTACAACACATTTTGCAGTCTATAAAAAGAATATGTATATAATAAGTGTATTGTATTCCTGTGAGGGACGTGTAGCATGATACATCTGTGGAATCAAACCGCGCTTACTGAGATCAGTCGTTGGATGGGTGACCATTAGTCTCATATTTAGGCACCTCCACAACTATTCCGGAGAAGATGTCGAGCGATCGGTCTTGCACCTGATTTCTGTACCGTCGTGCGGTCGTGTTTATTTTCCTGTCAGACTTTAAGTGTAAGGGAACAGGCGTAATAAAAAAGAAGAGTTGTTTTAAATGTCCTAATAAACAAAAGCAACTGACATAACCGAACGCGGACGGGTAATGGTGTGTCCCTTCTGTGTCCACTGTCCACGCCCTGTCTGCGTCCTAATAAAATACAATGTAAGAATAAAGGGCGATGTACCTATGTGTCTCATCTGCATCGTGTCTACTCTGTGTGCATAGCCGCTAAGAGTTCATATCATAGATTAACTTGCTTTAACTTTGAGCTCTGTAACGCAGCGATAAATGCATTTTTTCTTAGCAAGCAACTTGTTATTATTAATATATCCCCTATCTCATTATGACTCTACAAACATTGACCGTGTATGTTTGTGTGCTTGTATTACCTCGAGGATGAGTACGGATTTAGTAGATCATACTTTCGCCGCTTTTTCTGAAACGGTTTTAGCTAAGTCACTAATAGTAAGTTATAACTTTTACTAAGCGATATCAGAGCTAACCTTATCTCCACTAAAATTGCACAAGGAAAGAATATGTTAAATGGGATATATAGGCACATATATGAATATAAGATATAGGAATGATTACGGTGACAAAATTTTGCTTTTTAAGATCTGTATTCAAAATAATATAACTAATATTATTAAAACACTTTCAACGTAAACTGTTCAAGACATGAGATTATTTTTTGTATATAGGTTAGTGTTAGACAAACTGAATTTAGCTGGTGGTGGTGACGTATATTTTAAGTTAAAGCAATCATATTATTTTGATGACGCGTGTTCAAATTCCAGTTGCACGGTCTAATAAAATTACTGAAAATTATTCATACCTATACCTATTATTCATACCGTTTTGTGTCTAGGAAGCGCAGTATCGAAATCCATTTTAATCCATTAATTCATAAGTATATAGGTATAGATACGTCTGTATAATATGTACATATAAATGGTAAATATTCACGTTTTCGTAACATTATTTTAAAGCTGATGTAATGAAACAAACAAGCATCAAAGCATTACGTGAAGGTTACGAATTCACAGTGGCTTACCCATCGACGCTAGTAAAATTCTGTCTCGTCTTTCTTCTAGCAAACATAAAACATTTTCAAATATTATGCACTACTCTGATTTATGGAAGACAGCAAGCTAATCTTGCCACGCTATCGCAACCAGCACTGCTGTACAAAAAACGAATTTCAAATGGCGACTTTTATGGTGGACCCTTTATACTGTCTAGCCAAAAGTGAAACCTTATCTGGTAGGCTATAAATAAATAAACTTGACGTTTTAACCTTACATCGATAGCATCACACTAAAACATATGAAAAGTCTTTATTTATTTTGTGTTCAACAATAGTTTTAAATGCCGGACCGTTGATATAAAATTATTTCAATCAAGTGATCGTTTAAAAAAAAGTAAAGACTATTATATCCCGTCTGTACAACAAGCGGTACCTATGTATGAATATTTATGCAAAGTATCTTCGAAAAATGTATTTTCCAAGTACATTTTACAACCAATAAGACCTTTAATCAGATCCTTGCTAACCACGTCGCCTCTTTTCCTCACCTGCTACTAAAGTACTACAGTAATACAGCCAAATGTTCGCGTGTCGATGCGCCAATCACAAACCAGTTCAGTACGGGCGGTTTCCTCTCACCGGACGACACTGAAGTGGCCTTAATCGGTAGCTTCGTTTATAAAGCTGGTTCTGAAGCCAATAACTAGCTTGTATCGGAATGAACGTATTTACTTACTCATTGCTCCGTGACACACGAGCTTAGTTCTATAATAACATGTAAATACAACAACCAAAGTCAACCTCAAACATTCAGGTAAGCTGATTTTCGCATCTTAATTACATCTTACCGGTACCGTTATTGAAAAAAAGATTCTTATCGAAAACGATCCCCTAAAGAGGATTTACGCAATTAAAACGAAGAAGGGAAGCCCGATAAAGGAAAAATATTTATTCCTGCCTTTTGAATAAACTTGAAGAAATAATAATCTTCTATATTGTGCGGTACTGTAAATATTTGAAGTTCATTGGAATACAGTTTATCATTTTGAGATACATTTCCTTTGCGTAGGTGTTTAATGTCAATTTGTTGCTCGTCTTCCCGCTCGAATTTCCTAACATTTCACGGTTTTTGACTTCGACATTATTGTTTATTCTAAACATTTAATGATTACCATTCTGCTAAATCCTCCAAGTTTGAACGTTTTACTAAATTATATACTATGCCAATTTTTTAAGCGTTTTGTATGCAAAGAAATTTACAATGGCCCACTAAAGAGGCTAAGTGCGGAAAATGCCCAGCAATACCATACCATACCATAGAAATTTATAGTCTCAAAATAACTAACTTAATTTCACACGTAAGGCTGAATTCCGAGCATTTTGACAACTATTAACACAATCTGAATCTGAGCTGAATATAAACTCTTTGTAATAGTATCTGTTTAACAAATAATTCCAACATAATTTCGTTTGGAATTTTATTGTGAAATTTTTTACAATTATTGTCATTTTTTACTACACATTTTGTATTCCTATGAGGGGCGTGTAGCATGATGCGCTTTCTAAGATCAGTCCTTGGATGGGTGACCGTTATTCTCACATCGAGGCACCTCCACCGCTATACCGGACAAGATGTCGAGCCATCACTCTTGCACCTGATTTTTGTACCGTCGTGCGGTCGTGTCGATTTTTTTTCCTGTCAGACTTTAAGTGTAAGGGAGCAGACGTAATAAGAAAGAAAAATAATTTAAAAGTCCTATTAAACAAAAGCAACTGACATAACCGAACGCGGACGGGTAATGGTGTGTCCCTTCTGTGTCCACTGTCCACGTCCTGTCTGCGTCCTAATAAAATACAATGTAAGAATAAAGGGCGATGTACCTATGTGTCTCATCTGCATCGTGTCTACTCTGTGTGCATCGCCGCTAAGAGTTCATATCATAGATTAACTTGCTTTAACTTTGAGCTCTGTAACGCAGCGGTAAATGCATTTTTTCTTAGCAAGCGCCAACTTGTTATTATTAATATATCCCCTATCTCATTATGACTCTACAAACATTGACCGTGTATGTTTGTGTGCTTGTATTACCTCGAGGATGAGTACGGATTTAGTAGATCATACTTTCGCCGCTTTTTCTGAAACGGTTTTAGCTAAGTCACTAATAGTAAGTTATAACTTTTACTAAGCGATATCAGAGCTAACCTTATCTCCACTAAAATTGCACAAGGAAAGAATATGTTAAATGGGATATATAGGCACATATATGAATATAAGATATAGGAATGATTACGGTGACAAAATTTTGCTTTTTAAGATCTGTATTCAAAATAATATAACTAATATTATTAAAACACTTTCAACGTAAACTGTTCAAGACATGAGATTATTTTTTGTATATAGGTTAGAGTTAGACAAACTGAATTTAGCTGGTGGTGGTGACGTATATTTTAAGTTAAAGCAATCATATTATTTTGATGACGCGTGTTCAAATTCCAGTTGCACGGTCTAATAAAATTACTGAAAATTATTCATACCTATACCTATTATTCATACCGTTTTGTGTCTAGGAAGCGCAGTATCGAAATCCATTTTAATCCATTAATTCATAAGTATATAGGTATAGATACGTCTGTATAATATGTACATATAAATGGTAAATATTCACGTTTTCGTAACATTATTTTAAAGCTGATGTAATGAAACAAACAAGCATCAAAGCATTACGTGAAGGTTACGAATTCACAGTGGCTTACCCATCGACGCTAGTAAAATTCTGTCTCGTCTTTCTTCTAGCAAACATAAAACATTTTCAAATATTATGCACTACTCTGATTTATGGAAGACAGCAAGCTAATCTTGCCACGCTATCGCAACCAGCACTGCTGTACAAAAAACGAATTTCAAATGGCGACTTTTATGGTGGACCCTTTATACTGTCTAGCCAAAAGTGAAACCTTATCTGGTAGGCTATAAATAAATAAACTTGACGTTTTAACCTTACATCGATAGCATCACACTAAAACATATGAAAAGTCTTTATTTATTTTGTGTTCAACAATGATTTTAAATGCCGGACCGTTGCTATTAAATTATTTCAATCAAGTGATCGTTTAAAAAAAATAAAGACTATTACGAGGGTCAAACTGAAAGTTCTTAGAACTGGCCACTTATAAACAATATAATAAAAAAATAATTCTAAAATTTGAAAATAGAACTCTTTGCCAATATTACTGAGTATATATTTCATTAATTTGTCATTTGTTTTACGATTTGGCGGCAAATTGAAAATTGTCTGTGTCACGTCAACATGAATTTAACACGAGAAAATTTTCGTGCAATGATTTTTTATGACTTTCGATGTCATTTAAGTCAACAAGAAAGTTATGATAGACTACGATTGGCCTTTCACGATGAAGCCCCATCTCGTGCGACAGTTTACAACTGGTTTAATGAGTTTAAACGTGGTCGCACTAATCTCACTGATGATTTACGTGAGGGACGGCCTTCTACGGCGACGACTGAAGATAACATCTGTGTTGTGCGGCGTATGATAGAGACTGACAAAAGAGTGACCTATCAGCAGATTCGGACAAGCTTAGGCATCGGTATGAATCAAGTGCACAAAATCCTCCACGAACATTTAGCAGTCAGGAAGCTTTGCGCCCGGTGGATACCTCATAATTTGACTGAGGCTCAAAAACTCCATCGTGTGGATTGGTGCCGTAAAATGATTGAAAGATTTAACGGAGGTGACTCAAATGCTGTGTTCGACATACTAACAGGTGACGAAAGCTGGATTTACTGTTATGATCCTGAAACCAAAAGACAATCTGCTCAGTGGGTGTTTCCTTTCGAGAGGTGGCCAACTAAAGTGAAGAGAGATCGAAGCGCGGGAAAAAAAATGGTGGCCTCGTTCTTTGGAAGGATAGGTCATTTCGCAACAATTGTGTTAGAGGATCAAAAAACAGTTTCTGCAGAATGGTACACTACCAATTGTTTGCCACTTGTCTTGCAAAAAGTTCGAGAGAAACGACCTCGCAGTAGGATCCTCCTTCACCACGACAACGCCTCGTCGCACACCGCTAAGCGAACGATCGACTATTTGGCGACATCAAACGTTGAATTACTGGGTCACCCGCCGTATAGCCCCGACCTCGCCCCTTGTGATTTTTATTTATTTCCAAAAATTAAAGAAAAACTTAAAGGAAAGCGGTTTATGAATGCTGAAGAAGCGGTGGCTGCGTATCGCGATGCCATTGAAGAGAACCCTTAAGACGAGTGGGCAAAGTGCTTTTCCCAGTGGTTCCATCGCATGCAGCGGTGTATTGACGTGAATGGACAATATTTTGAAAAGATATAATAAAACTAATAACTGGCTAATGTAATCAGTTTTTGATTTTCTAAGAACTTTCAGTTTGACCCTCGTATATCCCGTCTGTACAACAAGCGGTACCTATGTATGGATATTTATGCAAAGTAACTTCGAAAAATGTATTTTCCAAGTCTATTTTACAACCAATAAGACCTTTAATCAGATCCTTTCCAACCACGTCACCTCTTTTCCTCACCTGCTACTAAAGTACTACAGTAATACAGCCAAATTTTCGCGTGTCGATGCGCCAATCACAAATCAGTTCAGTACGGGCGGTTTCCTCTCACCGGACGACACTGAAGTGGCCTTAATCGGTAGCTTCGTTTATAAAGCTGGTTCTGAAGCCAATAACTAGCTTGTATCGGAATGAACGTATTTACTTACTCATTGCTCCGTGACACACGAGCTTAGTTCTATAATAACATGTAAATACAACAACCAAAGTCAACCTCAAACATTCAGGTAAGCTGATTTTCGCATCTTAATTACATCTTACCGGTACCGTTATTGAAAAAAAGATTCTTATCGAAAACGATCCCCTAAAGAGGATTTACGCAATTAAAACGAAGAAGGGAAGCCCGATAAAGGAAAAATATTTATTCCTGCCTTTTGAATAAACTTGAAGAAATAATAATCTTCTATATTGTGCGGTACTGTAAATATTTGAAGTTCATTGGAATACAGTTTATCATTTTGAGATACATGTCCTTTGCGTAGGTGTTTAATGTCAATTTGTTGCTCGTCTTCCCGCTCGAATTTCCTAACATTTCACGGTTTTTGACTTCGACATTATTATTTATTCTAAACATTTAATGATTACCATTCTGCTAAATCCTCCAAGTTTGAACGTTTTACTAAATTATATACTATGCCAATTTTTTAAGCGTTTTGCTTAATTTTTTATTTCCAATCATTTGTAAGCATAGCGTCGTATAAGTTGTAGCTTCAAACCTGGTAAAATTATTTATATTTTGTTTTAACTTCTCCCAATTCTAGCATACAATGAAACAGTGTATAAACCATTTCTTTACTTCATTAGCGTCTTCGATAGTTTTATTTGTCATGCATCGGCCCTACGTCTAAAGTATATTTATATAATTACCAGATCACAGACAACTCAAATGTTTTCCTTCTTCTGTCGAAATTAACTGCCACTTCAGTCAGCTTATTCTGTTGTTTCCTTATTTTAAATCCCAACAAAAACATTTGAGCATCCCATAAAAAACAAAAACAACAAGAACGAAAGCCCATCGCCCATGTTTACAAGATATACTGCGGTACCAAATTAACCGACAAATAAAAGGTGGAGAGGGTGAATAATATCTTAAGCCACTTTCTTCATCCTCAATCAGCTGCCTGTTGGGGTAAACTGTGCGACGGCAGCACGTGATACGCATTCAGATACAAAGGGATATTGGGGCATTGAAATATGAGCTACCGATCCATGCCCAGGGGCTTCGCGGCGAATTGACCATACTTGCAACTTTGTAACCTAATTAATTCCGTGTGAAATTGAGACGTGTTGGTAATGACAAGAATTTGTTGTTAGTTGAGTTAATGTACACCTAGCTTTTTATCTGCTTTGGTTCATTTGGTAGGTTTATGAGAATACTTGAGTAAATTAAGCTACGGAAGTATGCCAGGATCGTAGCAAATGGAAATCCGTGGTCTATACCCCTCTGGGAAATAGAGGAGGTTTTTGGTAGGTCTCAAGCTACGGGTATTAAGTCTACTGAAAAAACACCAGTCTGTACATAGACACAAATAAAGGTACACTAAATAGTACAGAATATCCGGACCAATTAAAGTATTTTTAAAGAACGACACATTTGGCACAGTTGCTGTTTTAACTTTTATTTTATACTGAAAACCAATTAATGAATTACAAACGATCGGCCAATTAATTGTCCTGTCCTGTGCCAAAAATAGACAAAGAAAACGGCAACAAGTAGGTTTTAGTTACAAAAAACATCCCTCTAAATAATAGGAAGCTTATAAACTGATCAACAATTTATTTTTTATTTATGTGTGTTCGTAATTTTTATTGAATATTCATATACGTGCTCAAATATGAAAGTAAATTAATGTTTGTTTATCAAAGTTAAATTCAGACGGAGGCGCCGCGCCGCCGCGCCGTGTGAATTACAAAGCTCGATCAAATTTGATCATCGTCCAATTAATTTGTTACGTCATACAGTTGATAGACAATTACGTAGTATGTAGCCAAACATACACTTACGGACTATATAGAGTTGCTTACGCAGTGATTAATATGAACGCGCCGTACACCAAGACAGTGTAAGTTGTAACGTGTGTTCCTTGATTCATATGCAGAAAAATCGTTCACACGTTTTTATTGGTATCTCCCAATTAAAAAAGGAATGTGGAGTGCATTGGTGTGATGCAGCGCAGCATTCACGAGGACCCTAGCCGGCAATAAAGTAGGCATCAAGCGAGCTACGTGCCTTACGATAAGACGAGTTGTACGTGCTAACTCCTTATTTGTGCATGAAGCTCAGCCACCGAGCAAACTGGGACGTTTAAAAAAGGAAAGAAAATTTACATTATCACATTCCTCTGGAGAGTTATTTTACTGTTCTCAGAGCTTAAATATTTCATTGTAGAAACTGTAGACCTCCTTGAAAGTTCATCTGAAAAAACATTTTATAATAAAGATATCTGCCGGGATACCTACTGCAATATAATTTAAAGAGGATTGCATCAGAACGAGGCTCTTTGCAATTCCTTAGACGGAACTTTTTCAGAAAGTACAACGATTCCTTGTATTTTCAATTACGCCTACAATTTCCTTTTTAAGTTTTCTTTTCCTCTTGATAATGATTTGCTAGGTATTACCTATTAAAATCAGCACTTGACCTGAAAATCAGGGTAAATGGTTGTATCAAATATTTTATAAAATTTCCTATAAAAACTGTAAATGTCCTGCGGCATAAAATAATGTTTCCCGCGTTGTACGAGTACATATCGTAGCCCAGTCGTGCGTTACTTGGGCGGCTACTACGGGCGCCAAACGCTCCCTGTTATCGCTCGGCACGTAGGTTATAAAAATGAGATGGATCTTTAAAGTGAAAAGTAAAGCGAGTTTGGCTTTTATGGTAGTTACCCTGAGTTATCCAATCAGTCGGTGCCGGGGAAGCAATAAACTGGACATCACGTCCGAACGTGTCCTCCCAGTGACAAACTACTAACGCCTCGCGCCAACTAGCGCACTGAACGCTTGCCTGCACTCACTGATGGACGAATTTAGATTTATTACTCACCCCGCGTGTTTACTTTTCCTCACATCGTCTGAGCTTCAACGAGATTCATTAGTAATGGGCCTCTGGCCATGTACCGGCTTAGGCACAACGAGCGGGACTGAGATGAGAATGTATCCAACTATTGTACTTATTAGCAATTTATTATGATAGACAAAAATGAAGTTTCTTAGCAAGGTAAACGAAAATGGAGTAGTTAACGTACATTTTAAAAATGTTTATAAAAAAATATAAGCCATGTAATTTTACCTTCGGCTGCTTCTAATGGAACGCAAGGTGTTCTTCGCAACACACACATGGAAAGAAATGTAGGTAAGTGTTGCCATCATTATTGTATAGATAACATTGACAGCGACAAGGGTTTTTTATAATTATATACCTACAACTAACACGATTTGAAAAAAAAGAACTAGTAAAATATTTAGAAAAAAATGTAAAAATTGTTCGTGTTCGATCATTAAACGCTTTTGAATGCATTCTTCTTAAATCAATCTTATTTACGTAACAATAATACTAAACAGACACTATTAATATTAATAATACATAGCTTCCAACACGTGAATATGTCTAACGCATTATTAAGATACACAAAGACAAAGCGCTGCTCTGTCAACCACTCTACATTTAATATGCCAAGATATTACGTGGCTGTAGTGTCTACATTCTGAATTGGCGTGTAGTTGACAATGTATTCTATTGAGAACGAGTTCAATACTAACAACAATCTATATTCAACGTCACTAATTGCGGATTATAGCGTATTTATTGGTCTAATCAATCACATGTGGAATATAATCGCCTGTATTATTAGACTCTTTGTCTCTGTCAATCTCTAAAAGTACTTAGACAATACACCGGTGACTTAAACATGTTGCCTTATTGTCTTTACTGATAAACAGTTCGATTTATATATTGATCTGGTAAATTGACTATGAAAGAATAAATTGGTTAAATAAATATTCCTTTAAAACTAGCTTTATTGCTCTACCAGATATTAAGCGGTGGAGTTAAACCCCTGTTTCCATTAATGACTACGTTTAAATTAACAAATAGGTAATTTTCTCATTTAAATACACTGATATCAATACTCTTGTAATTATAGGGGTATTCGTTTGTAATGATTACCGGCTGAGACCTGGCCTTTGATGTTGCTTTTATAAATAAGTTAATAATATGTGTGTTTAAATTATTTTTAGTATGCGGTGTATTTTTATTCAGTGACAAAAAAATGCGTTAGTCATTCTTATTTTTAGAAAATGTCTTCCACGATGGTAGGACACACAATCGCAAAACATATTAATGTTAGTATCGGATGTTGTTGCTACGTTGAGTTGTTACATAAATGGTGATAAACTCGTCCTGTCGACAAACGTTAATCTCTGCCTTACTTTCTCGAGAATAACAAGCTTAGAAAATATATTACAGGCAGCTTTAAAATGTCAACGTTTACACTTACCTCCTATAAGCAAGACGAGAGAATAAACTCGGTCAGTTCCTTTAATAAAACAATAATAAATTGTCAGACCTTTTCCTTAAACAAACGGGTTTAGGATTTTATTTCTTGACAGATATAAAAATATATTGTAGACAGTCGTAGCGTTTATTGGGGACGATCAACCCTTCCGAGTCCGTTTCTCTTACACGAATCCGACTAAATCGCTGATTCAAAAAAATAATGAGTACTGTATATTGTACGTTCGAGAAAGTCGAGCTTTTTTCCGCACATTGAGACCTAGAAGGATATATTATATCTCACTTATTAGTTCCACACGGGTTGACGGTTTTTCTGCTTGCGTGACTTAAAAAATCTTATTAAGGGTTTGACTATGAAATATCCAATTGAAAGACGGGCTTGTAATCTTTTGCGTGGAATGCTTCTTTAAACCGAACCAATACATGAGTTGCTAATTAAATGTCTTGTGACATTATACATACATGCTTTAAAAATTATTATATGTGGAAACTGTTTTGAATATTTTTCGTTTACTTTGTATGTGTTATATTGTATATGTTTGTTCAAGCTGTCGTTCATTGTGGCGTTCTAAGGGAGAGGTCTTTGTTCAACAGTGGACGTCTTCCGGCTGATGATGATATGTTTGTTACTCAAATAAAAATATTAACAAGAGTCTTTACGAACGTTTATGGTGACAATTGAATAAGTGCAGGAAATATTATGGAATTACTATCTCATATAGGAAATGTTCTCGTAGATCGATCGACAATATTCATACCTGGCTTTTTCAGTAGCTATTCAACCACGGACTCTGGTGAAAATTCAAATATTTCGCTGGTACATTTTGCAGTGCACCAGCACGTTTTAAAGATATTCCAATTATTGTACTTTTTTATTTTTGATAGTCCTTTTTTATTTTCAATAGGTCTCTACAATTACCAGTAGGCTGTTATAGCTTTGTCGAACAAAAAACCAGTAGAGCAGTGGATTTTACTAGCTACTACGATTGTAGTGTACCTACCTCATAAAATTATTCTATAATGAACAATTTTATGAGGTACATTTTAAATAAAGTCCATTAGGTACATCACACATGGTCGCCGTAACAGTAGGTAACATAAAATACACATGTTTTTCTTTCCACTCGCTTCTTTAAAAACTAATTCAATAAAGTTTCTTAAAGCTGTCATTTTTAAATCAATAAATAACACAGATACATAAGATGGATATAAAAATATGATTACAGTAACATGGTACCTATATAGGTAACCAACATAAATACTCACACACATACGTGTTAACGTGTTTATGAGGTATACCATAAAAACGAGTCGTAGTCGCACGAAAACGCAGACTAAATCGTGCAACAACCAAGAATAACATAGACATATAATTAAATAGACTGGAGAATCGCTCCCTTAGTGCCAAACTAATTTCCAGGAGTAGGCAATATAATTCTATGTTCTAAGTGTAGCGGGCAGTTAATAATCGACATTAGTAAAGTGGCTCGGTAAGGGGAGGCTCCCCTTGAGGTATCTACACAGTGGCCGACCGAGCTCGCGATACCATCAACCACTTCTACGGCAATTGCAAGGAGGTAATTCCTCAATTTAATACAATTTGCTTTTAGAGAACTGGAATATCAATGTACAACACTAGCTTCGATTGTGGGTTACAAACATAGTATTCGTTTTAGCAGCACCTGCGTGAACTACATGCGTTTGTTATTTAAATATGTACCAAAATATCCGGACACAAAAATATTTGTTTACGAGCGGCAACGCTTTTTCAACACTGCATAGACATTTAACAGTCAAAAAGAAAATAATTACCTACTTTAATATCCCCCTCATTTGCTTTTATAACCGCAAATGGCATATTGTATTGTTTAACTTATAAATAACATCATAAACGTCATGTAAAAAATGAAGCACTCTTAAAAATACACAAGAAGTTACACCCCTGGCGGCCATATTTCATATTGATAAGACGATAAGCTAACAACATGCAGGCCTTTTTATAGCCAATAAATAAGGGTTTAAACATATATGCATAACTTCAAATTAACCGAATATACCTATCGGTTAAAATAAGACATGTAACGTTGAAGTAATGGCAACACTAGTCCGGAAGCGGAAAAACGAAACGGACTGGTATTTACGAGCACCACATCCGCCCAGTGGGCTTCATTAGCACACGCGCTGGACAAAAAATATATTTGTTGTACATGCATTCATTGAACTTTCACTACTTAGTCACTCCATTGTGAATGAGTTATACGGTATTGCGAACGGCTTTATTCAAATTAAACTGTTCCAACGAAATTGTAATTGTGTTTTAAAATGTACAGTATTTAACTTATCGAATGGTTAAATGTAAAGCGAAATACATAATTAATCTTTGCATTGTACTATTAAATATGACGAAGTGTAATAAAATATGGAGTGTGATTGTTGTTTTCGGAATGGTGAAGTGGCCCATTGTGGTTAGAGTCAGTTCAGTGGCGCACGCTGGCTAATTAGCCGGCCACAAGATAAATGTCAGCAATCACGAACCGCCGCCAACGCTCCCGCTACACGCTACCCTCGCGCCGCGCCTCCCCCCGCGATCAACAGATTACTTACAAACTAGCATCTCGCCTTACAGACCTCGATCCTCCTTATTAGACTGTTTTTGTATCCACATCTGCCCCACCCGGGCGTTGCTTCTGATTTATATTAATAGTTGACAATCAATCATCCACTATCTTGAGTCTACACTGATAGCTCAATAATAAGCTTGAATTGCCCCCATAATAGTGTCTTCGTCGCAAATGTCAATTGTTGAACTTTTAAAGGGCTGTTGGTAATAATAGGGGTTGGTCTTGTTGAACCATGTCGTTGTAAATCAGCGGTTCACTTTATATTGAAGGTAAATCACTTTGTTGAAAGTTCAGGCGGTTGTTGCGAATCGTGTCACTTTGACGTGTATCGAGTTACAGTGTGTTATATCACAATATTACCCCATTTTGCTATTATAAGACTCGTTTTAAATTATTTACTCGTGAGACGTATTTGCGGTGGTTTTGCACGATTCCCGGTAAACTGATTTCATTGTGATTCAATCATTTTCATAGTGTAAGTCAATCGTTTGAATCGATTTAATCATTTCGTAAATAATAGGAGATGATATGCTTTATGTCACGTTTATCGCTAGTGTATTTAATAATTTTCCGTGCATTTAGTTCTGTGGCAAATTCATCCTATATAGCTGTACTCAACTGGATTTTCCACCACAGGGAAAATCCCTGTAATAATAATCTGGCTAGATTTTCGGCTAAGTATTTAATATTCATAAAGAAGTTGTGAATACGGAGCATGTGCAAGTTCTAAATATCTTAATTACCTGCTGCCGCGAGTTTGCCGTGGAAAGTTTTCGCGTTTCATTCGTACAGCTTTGGATATAGTTCACTTACATCCAAAGTCACACCTCACAACATTATGCTTAGAATTTATTAATGATTTGTTTACATTGAATTTAATTCTATTTTATCATGATAATTAGTCGTTTTTGTAACATGCGGTTAACCTGCCGACTTCTGCCAAAGCTTGCGCATTCAAAACATTATGAATGGTGGTATTTATATAAATATACCTATTTAAATCGATACTAATTAACTAAAACACAATCTTTCGTTCTTTCTTTGTTAGTAAATAATTGTCTTTTCGCAGACATAGCAAAATATTATTAACCTTTCTGTTTTAAGTTTTTTCTTTCCTTTATTATTCTAAGCATAATATCAATACACTTTTACAACATTTTCATAGTGTAAACATCAAATGTAACTGATAAATAAGAAGCAAGCCAATTTCTTGTTTATTTTGATATAACATGTAATTGCTTTCTGTCTGGGTTCATCGGTAATATTTCTATCCAATTTATTCAACGTAACTTTCGTAGCCATCGAAATTCTTATCAAAATGATACCTATAAAGTCGGCCATATAATTTTGTATACTTATTATAGGTACCTCGGTATAGGTATATTATGTAAACAAATTACGCACTGCTCCTATTTATTTTATTAGCTATAGATCAAAGTAAGAAGGAGAGAGTTTTAGTGTTGGGTAAAAAAATTACAAATAATAATTTAGCTACTCTGCAATCGGGAGGGTTTGTTTTGAACTAATAGGTGGGTAACCGATACATTTTAAGTATATGGAAAAAAACTTCAACATTAAACAAAATGTTGTACCCTACGTTAAATACGCTTTACTAAAGCAACAACACCTGGTCTTAAAGAGCTGAAAGTCTCTTACAATCATGGAAAAAAGGTTCAACGCAGGTATTTCTGAGTGAAGACACAAAGCAAAGAAATATTGACTACTAGATGTAGCACGTGATTACGTCTGCGTGGAAACATTGTTCGTATCCTTCCCGTTCTTAAAGTAGCCTATGTCTACCCTGAAGGTCCATTCTAAATATTGGTGAGAGAATTTTGGGAATCGGATGGATATTTCCGCAGTTTGCCCCCTTCATCATCATCATCAGCCGAAAGACGTCCACTGTTAAACAAAGGCCTCCTCCTTAGAACGCCACAATGAACGACAACTTGCCAGTTGCATCAACCGGTTGCCTGTAACTCTGACGATATTGTCGGTCCACCTGATGGGAGGCTTGACAACGGTTCGTGGTCGCCAATCGAGAAACTTTCTTCCCCAGCGGTTATCGATTCAAGCGATATGGCCTGCCCATTGTCACTTCAACTTGCATATTCTTTGAGGTATATCGGTGACTTTAGTTCTTTGGCGAATTTCCGTATTTCGGATCCTGTCGCGCGAAGAAACCTCGAGCATAGCTCTCTCCATAGCTCGTTGAGGGACTCTGAGCCTCTCCAAAAGGCCAACCGTTAGGGACCCAGTGACCACGACGTCTCGGAGTCATTTCCCCCTACACACTAACAAACCATTTTTATCTCTTTCTAATATTAGTACCTATAGCTAATATATATCACAAACAACAACTTGCAACATATAAGTTACAGCGATATAAGCTAAACTAAACCTTTTATTGTTCTTGCCACTCTGTGGAATGTACTGCCAGGATCAGTTAGTTGTGCGCAGTCGTTAAATGTCAATTAGAGACTGGTAAAGAAACATTATTATAGTTTTATCACTCCAATATATCAGTATTTTGTCTTACATAGAAAGGAGATCAATTTATCATGTTTTCTACCTCTTTTTCATAACTATAGAACATAGGGTGGATTTTATAGATTTTTCAAGCTCTTGAATGAAGCCCAATATAATTTAATAACTTACTATGTTTTTATGTACTTTTTATTTACTATAAATTATAATCGTGTTATTTATTTTACATTAATTGAGAAATCCTATAGCTTATTAAGTGAACATGATTGAAAAACTAAGAATCATAAATTATGCTCAAAATAATATTTATTTATAGTAAATAGAGTTAAAATGGGAATATAATTCGTTATAACAAAGTTGACCTTTAAATTCTAATAGTTACTTAATAACGTTTTAAATGAGAAGTCGATGAAGGATTGAGTTCACTGAAGTTTTAAACGCTGTTTAACTTATTACTACAACGCTTAACCTATTTATTTATTTTATTAAAATCTATAAACATTGAATTACCGTATTGTATAAAGTTTTATATGTTTGAAACATATATTTATCTATTTTGGTTTACACAAAAATACCGTGTGTAGGAAGTTTAAATGCACGCATACAAGTTTTCGTTAGAAAATAATTAATTAACATCTTACTATACAACCATAAAAACAAGACTATTATGCAATTATTGATGTATTCATACAAAATCGTCGTTAACACGTATGTTAGTTAGCCCTAGCTAGTACCATACTACACTTACTTGCGACATTTCACTTATAAAAAGGTAACTTTTCAATCTCAAAGCATTGCGTCACTCAGTCAGCACTCTCACCGCAAGAAACTTACCTACACTTTACCCAACTTCGTTGCAAACCCAAGGAATACAAATAATTTATACGCGGCTTCCATCTGATTCTGACCTCCACACGAGTACTTTTACATTAATATTACAAAATAAAATGACAATACACCGACAAGGAAATTAACCAATAAAATAAGAGGATTCAGGTGACGAGTTGCCATCTCAATAATTCATTAAAATATTCGAATAAAACAGTATTTTACCAATATAAGTGTTACAAAAGTAATAATTCATTGCCGTACCGAAACATTTCCTGAATAAGTTATGTGGGTATGTCAATTTAATTATTATTCTATCAAATTAACCTCAATAAGTAACTGTTTAACCAAAACACGTTTCTTTGTACCGGTAACCAGGTTTCTTTGTACAAAAATTGAACCGAGCTATTTATTTGTAGAGCTGTAGTTTTGTAAGTTTGAATACAGAAAACATCGATTAAACCAAGGTTAATGCTGCGGTATCGTTGGTCCTAACTCCTAAGTAACTCCTAATAAATGTCAACAAATATATAAACAGTATAAAACAAAAAATCTAGTGTCTGTAAAAATACTTCAACAGTCTTCTTTGAGAAGGAACTATTTACCAATGAATAGTGGGTTATTCAAAACATTATAGATCAGTTCCTATAGGATCTCAATATAGTGAAGGTCCTTCACTAATTTAATCAAAACAATGTGACCACGTGCTAGTTACTTAAATTTGCTTTTAGGCAAAACCGAATAACTAAACGTTGTTCGTAAAACAATCAACTTTTAAGTGTAGGCAGAGGTCATCCTATGCCGCATTATATAAAAATAATTTAAAGTCCTTTTTCAACACATTAATTTTGTTAGAATAAAGAAGTTTTACGCCAAATAAAGTTAGACAATTCGCGACGTTTGTTTTGTGCGAAATAAAATATATTATTTCACTTTGTTTACTCTGTTGATCTATTTTTTATTTAAATTGCTTTTGTAAGTACCGAAGTTAAGTGGCTTTTATATGTTTCACAGATGGTTTACTTTACTTACTTGTATTATTACAGTCTTACATGTTTAAGGTAAGTATTTAACGTTTGTTGTTTAAGGGTTTCTTTACTCGGGCTTGTGTCTTAGTCCACCATGAAACTTTTATACTCAATGATATTCGCATCAAGAACTATGAAAGAACTTCAACGTCAACTTACAATTAAAAAGAGCAGTTCATCTTTTATGAGTGAAAAATTGGAGAAGTTGCCATGGAAACGGATATTATATTGCACCGCATATTAGTGCAGCACAGGAGAGAACTTGGCGAGGGTGGATACGTACAAGTTGTGCAACTATTTCTTGTGGCTGGCTTGAAAACTTTCAAGCTTCATTAATACTACACTCTTAAAGCCACTGCACATTTAAGTTCCTTTTACAGAATTACTATTTCACGTTTTAATATTCATTATGCCGTCTAATTGCATTGTAGTCGCGACAGGCACGAAGTGCGCAGGTTCAAATCTTAAACTGTCTGCATAACACTCGCTACTCGCAAAATATAACATGCTAATGTCCCCCGCCTTACTTTCATTCTAAAAGATTTTCTTCATGTAGGTACGCGGACAAAAAGTAAGCTTGGTCCTAATACAAATCCTGATCACATCATGGTGCTAAATGGTCAACATTTATTAAAATCCTTTCTGTGGTTGCACTGTTGTACATTTATTTCACATGTCATCTAATTTTAAGATTAAGTGTAAACAATCGTTGGTGAACCTATTTAATAAAATACATAAATCCCTTTTATCGTGAAAACGTCATTGATCTAATTAAAAATTCACATTCTCACCTTGTTTCATATACAGGAAAGCAGAATACTTTCTTTATATATCAGCAGATATAATATTTATCCACTGATACAAACACATATTAATCACTACCTATATATGTATGCGTCACCTTCATCTTGACTTTCCTGGTACAACGTAAACATTGTAATTAGTACTCAATCAGTGCAGTGTACGTTTATTAATTATCTAGCAACAACAACATTGTTGTGTTCAGGGTTCAAAAGTTATCATTCAAGTCTTAAGTTAAAAACTGTTTAATTGACCTATACTATTCTATATTGGAGTATTTACGGTCGTATATATTATATAACCTACATAATAAACGCAAGTACGTATTAAAAAAGATATGCTAAATCATGTCAGAAAGTGTGGGATACACTACAAATATATTTTCTGGAGAAACATCCATTCCAGACTGAATCCAAATACATCGAAATATCCAAATTTTGAGCTGATTTATCTATGAGAAAGCATCGTTCTTTGTTCGCAGTAACATCGATACACGCGACGCCTGCGCCTGATATTTATTACCGTTTCGTATCGCACCAATTTTATCCCACTCCGATATAGTATAGAGATTTTACGATCTACTCGAGAAACAGATGCACAATTTTATATCAACGTACCCTAATTTTTATCGTTAAAATCCCAAGCAGCTCCATCACTCGGCATCTGACATTGACTCGTTCAAAATGATAAAGCCGTTCGCCCTCACAATGGCTTTATTAATCTTACAGTGCTTGAACAAATCACGCGAGCGCCAGAAATAATAACGTCGTTCATATGAGATTGAAAGCGACTGCACAAATGGTATCTAGATAACTCCCTGAAGTCCGTGGACTCCAGTATTTTCATACCATATCAAATAGTTGCTATGCTGCACGTATCGGTAGTAATACATGTGCGTACGCCTTTTGGTTTCCTACGAGATATCCGCTTTTGATATGAAAACCCCTATTAATATATTTCTATATTTTGTATTGTTGGGAATAAGAGGAAAATCGCGATTCAAACGATTTCATTCAATTTTCTAATGTTATACAGACGCTGAATAAAAAATCGAACGTTCGGTGATTAATCAGTGGTTTTGTGATAAATCGACGCGTCAAAAAAGCTTTTACTTACTTTATCCAATGTGGATATTGTAATAGTCGATGAAGGTAGTATTACTGAAACGTTTTAGTCATAAACAATCATAACATAACGTAACATCACCCACATTTCGCCACTTATGTTTTAGGTCCCAATGTAATAAGGGGCGAGCCTATTGCCATCAACAGGGCACAAATCCAGACTCCGTGATGCTACTGAGAATTACCTAATGGAAAAACGCAGTAACACTTTTCCCGACCGGGATTCGAACCCAGGACCTCGTGCTCAGCAGTCGCGCTTAGCAACCAACCAACGAGGCAATCATAAACAATCATTAAAGTATTCTAATGAAATTTAACAATGACTTAAGCCAAAATTCAGGTATTCTACTTTAATTTACAAAGGAAGATACGGTTAGTACTGAAACGACGGAAAAAGAAGACAAGTGAACGTGTCATTCAAAGCTAACAGAACTGACTTTGCGATAAGCTTGGCTACTTCAGCTGCATGCTACGTTTTGCAAGCACTTTGTAAAATGAACACACAACACGAGATACCTACACGTGAAAATTTTACTCAATTTCATCACAAACCTGACTTTAATATCTTAAGTCATAGATCAACAGAATTGACCCGAATATCGGACAAGAAGGAGCAGGATTAAATTTTAAGTACAATAATAAATTTATGGAAGGTTTGTGGAAGCGGTAGCGCCGTCGCAGCTTAGCCCGGTGCATAATGGCAAAGATAATGATGTCAAGAGGCGGAAGAAGCAATTACGACCTCGAGCCGTTTGCAATCACGTCGAGATATTTCTGAGGAAACAACACAGCTTCCAGACGATTCCGAGATTATATTTCTTCTGAATATTATTGCGGTAAGTATCTTCCGTCTCCCAAGAAAGAAAAGAAAATCTGTTATCTTATTCTGTTTTGTGAGCGGCCGATAAAATGCCCGGGTAAAGGAAGATAGGCACAATACAAAGCTATTATTAGCTGTGAATAGTTCTGTACACAATCCTAGACTTCAATCGTGGTGGTAACAGAGGTTCTATTATGTTGTCTATTGATCGCTTTAATATTGAGCTACGGGTAAATATTCATCAACTGGACATAATTCTAGTTGATTGAATAGTAGTAGGTATTTGTAGACTAAATTCAAGAACTCTTGTTTTACCGATATCAAATAAGTTTAGTAGATTACCAATAGTTTCGTGCTTAGAATTTGAAGAATAACGCCGAACAGAGTTTAAGGCTAAAACGTACTAAAACTCGCATATTTTTTTATCTGTTTGTGATATAATTTCCTATAGAATATTCTTTATATAAATCACAATACAGTTTCGTATCTTAGTAATCTTAACCATGCTGTGGGAACACACTGTCGAAACCTAGTAAAACAAGCTTCTGTAGTCAACTCAATACAAGTTTCACCAACAGTGTCTACGATGTTTGCACAGACCACGCGCGTAACGCCAGCACATAGCAGACTGACAAATTGCGACAACTCCTTGATGAAAGCCACCTTCATATATTCATATCAAACGAAGCAAAACGACGATCTAAGAAACTAACACTATGCTATTTTTTTATAATAGGATATTATTTATTATAGTTAGGTCACGGTACATAATTATATCATGTGTTTCACCTGTCATTCGCGAAGGGTTAGATAGAAGAATTGTACTTAGGTATTTCTTCGCATTTTAATAGGTGAGATAGTCCTAATCGCCATCTGTCATGCCTATTGCCAACAATTAGGTTATTCAATTGTCATTATCTATGATTGATTCGAATTCAAGTGCCACTAAAGTTTAAAAGCTATGCTAAAGCATATACATAATATACATGGTAAATATTACATACTACAAGCGATGCAATCTACTTAGGCAAATATTGAATATCCGAACAAACATAATAGGCCAGTAGAACTCTTAAGGCTCGTACAGACTATATAACATAACATGTTATTCAACATTGCTATATAACATGTTTCAGATAATGTGGACGGTGAATGTTATAAAACATATTAACATATTTTGTTCTGGTCAATAAACTAGGACGAACCCAGCATCTACGTTTTTTTGTTTTTCTTTTGTAATTTAAAAATACAACAGTCGCTGCCACAGCCAGCAAAACGTCCTCTCGTGTCGACATTGTGGATAGCACTGAAGAACGACAAACGAAAACTATGGTTACATAACATTGTTATTCTAATGTGTACAGTATTGTTTTATGTTGCAATGTTGAATAAGACGGTAACATAATGTGGACGTGTTATAAAACACAAGTTATATAATATGTTACATAGTTTATACGCACCTTTAGAATCTCTATTTCATAACCGTAAAATTTTACTCACCCAATAAATTACAAAACACAACGCAAGTATTAATTTACGCCTGAGTAATAGTATGTCAAGATTGTCAAGTAATCCGCTTAAAGTAGATAATGTATTCTCGTAAAATAAAGTCGAGTTAAGTCTCAAAGTAATTTGTATTATTTCGCTTCATGTTTTGCTTAATTATTCGCTACATCTAGACAGGCAGGTGCGACGAATCTGTATTTATTTGCATTAAAAATAAATTTGCCGAGCGACTTGCGTAATTCAGGATTATCATCCGACAGCTGTGTCAGACAAATTCGAATTTGCGGATTAAGACTTAATTTTGCTATCAACATGATTAATAACTGGAAGCTCAATGTATGGGCAACGACTATTACTGGGGCGATGCATGTTTCATTGTTTGTTGCTATATCGTTCTCAGCGTAGTTTATTTAATTTTAAGCCGTCAACCCTACAATCCTTACATGCTTTAGCGAATTAGTCTGAAAATTTTGAAGATTTTTTAACGTTTACAACGCTCCGATAGTGATCCCTCGACGAAATCAAAGTTTTAAATTGCATAGAATCCCTCAACAATACTCACCAGAATTCGACACAACATAGACAGAAAGAAAAGAAAAACAAAGAACCTACCGCAAATACAATATCCTCGCAACATATTGTGTTTAATTATTTAAGTAATAAAGGCATCTCGTTTAAAAAGGTATACTGAGCCAGCTTATGCTCGTACGTACGTCGTTTATGAGGTAACTCGGTCATCTTAAATGCTTGGCACTACGTATCGCAGTTTTCGGGGCATTAGCGACACGGCCGGAGTTCATTATGAACGTTGGTACGTGGTGTTAAAGCAAAACAGTCGCCATTTTTCCTTTGCTATTTCTTTCGGTACAAGAATAAGCCTGTATACTTAATGAGGTTGGCAAGGTTACGCTTGTATATGCAAGTTTTGTTGCTGATGTTTAAGGACCCTGCTAAATACGTAACGATACCTAAGTACGTCCGGCGTACCCTTAACCTTGTCGACTGGACAATCTTTACACCGTAACATAACTAGTTCCAATGTACACCGCTCAGTCAATACAAAGGCTATATTTATAATGGACGACGGAATTAATATTAGACCTTTAAATTGATCAATTTACCTGAATACCTGTAAATACTCGATCAAAGTCAATAAAGATTACTTTACTTCAACTCTTTCTATCTACTTCTATTGATAAAAGGAATGAAATTATTAATATTAATACTTCTTCAACACTTTTAACATATAATTATCATCATCATCATTAGCCGAAAGACGTCCACTGTTGAACAAAGGCCTCCATGGGACATAATCCTACGCTTGGCAAGCGGCTTGAGGATCGCGGTATTGGTGGTCAAGTTACAGGGACGCTGTTTCCCATCTTCTGGATTATTCCTTAGTCGCCTGTTACGACACCCACGGGAGGAAAGGGAGTGGTCAATTCTAGGCCAGATACCACGGCTGACTTATAATTATACTGCTACAGAATTATGAATGTAAATTAATCCCAACGTAGGTCTTCACTTATCCTCCCATACTAATACAAGAAACAATTACAAAAGGATTCTAAAAAATAACTAAAGGCACGTTCTTGTCAGAGAAAGATACCAAATATATTAACAAAACAATCATATTTCATAGTTTCTGCAAACTGTCAACATTACGGTTTCGTAGTATTTCAAAGTAAATATCTATCAAAATTCCGAGTAAAATGGTACACTTCTAATTCTATTCGCCATAATATTTACCTTACATTGTGTACTTATTCATATCAGCACGAACGTTTGTAACAGATGGCATTGATAGGAACAGTGTCCGGAAACAACGATAATGTAATAATATAGTAGGTACCACCAATTTTAATGAAGCTCACATAAACGTATGAGTGTGAAATAATAGACAAATATCTACATAGATATGGCTGCGGCTATTGCTCGTCCAAAACAAAGGACTGCCACCAACAAACAAAAACGTGATTTAGGGGAGTATGAAATGAAGGTACCCTTACGAACCTCTAAATTATTATGATAGGGCCATAATAAAGTACGTACCATTTTTGTCTTTGAAACCAAAACAACTCAATAATAAATTTTGTCAGTCTCTTATTCTGTATTGACTTATCTTATATCCCACTTCATCCTGCTAAAGTTTGTCCGAGCAAATAGGATTATCAGATCGAAACGCCTTTAAAACTAAGCAAACGAAGTAATCAATACCTCTGAAAGTATTTGTCGATAAACCTTTGCAGGCTGTTCACGTACGTTCCACCTTCCACATCATTTACCTGCGAGCCTACACCTGCTGACAGATAAACAAACGATTCGATAACTGATTTTATTTTGTTTGAGAAAATATTATTTATGTGCCAATAAAATACATTCGCCGGCGCATACTGTTACTTGTATAGATTTTTCATTAAGCTACATTAATCAAAAGGACAATAGGGATTTGTTTTGTTTGGTAGTTTAAGATATAAATAGCGTGCGTCATTACTTATTTTAATGCCATTTCCTTCTCGAGGATATCTTGTTACACTTTCTTCGCTAATTGTCTTAAAAGGGTTCTAGGAAAATTGTTTTGTGCTTTTCGAGATACGTTAGGTCAGAGTCCGTGAGAACGTAACAAGGTGCACGCCTCCGTGTTCCATTGGATAGCAGGCGTAATGTCCCATTACGTTTTACTTTTATTTCTTTATTATCCCGATTTAACTGCTGTTATCAACATTTATGTCACCAGCAGGCATCCAGGGACAGTAAATACTTGCGTATCCCTCACAAATTTAACGCGTCAGTCAAAAGACAATATCTATAATATTTTTACTCTCCATATATTAAGCTTCGAACGCTATTGATATACCTGCAATAAACTTTACCATTTTTAATACCAGCTACCAATAACCAAAATTGTTTGCAAAATCTTTCTTCTAACTGAATGTTTAAAAGAGATAGGTACTATTTACGTAAGATCTAATAGTTATAAAATCATGTTAATATTGTTAGAAACGCAGCCCGAGGTTGTAGCTGGCTTCTGATTTGAGTGGTGGTATTTATGTAGGTACGTGCGCTAAGTAAGCGCATAGACAATATCATGGCAACAATTGCGGTCTTTATTCAGATAAAAGCCACAATTGCTGCTAAAGAAGACCTTGGAAATTGGTTCGGCTCTTTCGCTTTTATTTTTCGCTTACCTTTGTATACAATTTCGTCGACCCATCGCTTTGAATTAATTTCACGCCAGGGCGGTCGTTTGTATTTCTTTTGTTTCCAAGGTGGGGACGCTTTTGGTCCCAGTTAAAGATATATTTGGCCCGTTAGCACATTGCGACAACTTTGAAGCCGGCTATTTATTTACTTGTCTCAATAGATGCCGCCGCGGCTCGTATTTCAGATTTAATCAAGTCTGACAGCATGATTAACGTCACCTTTCCCATTCGTTGAGCTATCAATGAAAATGCCGAGGCCCCGATTTCTGCCGTTAGTTAACTGTTTTTAACGAAAGCTTGTTTTGCTTTTCCCAAAAGACGTATATAAGACGTTAATATGTTGATTAATGTACAAATTTAAGATAGTTACTCGCTTCGTGAGTTGCAAACTATGCTAAACACAGTAATAATAAGAAGCATCTGGTTTAATTGCGTACTTGTGTGAATAATTACGTGGTTCGTTCATCTCGATCGTGGCTGACTTATGGGGTAAAGTTGTTCAGGCATTGCGGCTTGCCCCTGACACCTGGCAGTAATTAGGTTCAAATTTATTGCTTTTCCTTGCACCTTCCGTCGTCACACAATATAAATCATTTTCGTTAGTTCTCTGACAGTGGAGTGGCAACGTGTATTTTATGAAAATTTAATTTCTCTCGGTTCGAAATATACGTTTTCGAACAGATAACGATTTATGCGCGAATGGTGTAATTTATTTTAGAATAAACTATTGCTGTCGAAATTTTATATAAATCGTTTGCCAAATAGCCAAATGGCCGTCTGAAATTTGTAACTAAAATGTAACAGAAAAGTAACTCCATTACGGTAATGGAAAACAGTGGGCTCTCACCGTTGCTAGATTTTTTTGCTTTAGACCGATGCCGCAGTGCAGTTACAGGAATACATGTATCAAAGCTCTCTTTCATTTGGATACGCGCAACTCGCAGCTGCTGCATCCCAGGAAATATCGGCTTTTATTAACATTACACCGTACCACAAATTATGAATTGAAACCGACTGCACGCTAGCTTTTACTGTAATCACGGTGAATAATATTTGCGAGACGGCTACTCCGATACTGGCTGTCCAATTAGCAAGAACGAAGCGTATTTTTCGTGTTACCTATTTCGGTTACTATTAGAATGTAAAGGTAGAAAAGGTGTGCGATTTAGTAATTTATTTTAGATTGAACGCCCAACTAATGCACTTTGCCGTGTTTCCCGCAATAAAAACCTTTCTTTTATTGCGTGTTTACAAACATATGCAGTGTTCCGGTACGACCGGTCGAAAATTAAGTTTCGCCCTGGAAATGGGCCGGCGTTGTAGGGATGTATATGTATGTTCGTAAAATACCCGTGTTTCAGTTCACTCTTTAATATGAACATATTAAGTGAAAAATTTAATTTACAGCCTGCGCTTGACGTTTTTCGAATTTTTATTCTGAAAGACCATCTCTCTGCGTAAAATAAAATTGGTGAAAACTGTGACGATATGACGTCATGACCACTAGCATATCAATTATTACATGCAAAGCAAAGGAAGCATTTCGTGTTAACTTCTGTAATAACACGTTATAACTAATTGTTATTACAGCTCAGTTATATTAATATCGATGAGTTCATAATGTAATATTAATATGATGACTAACGTTGTGGTAGGCAGTGTCTGTATTATTCAATAATAGTATCCTTTGATAACCTTTAGGTAATTTATTGAAATAAACGTTATCAGCACCTAACTGATGATCTCATGCATTTTGATTATAATAAACGGATCTGTTTCGTCATTTAGCGTATGTTGCCTGTCGTCACTTTGAAGCATGAAGTGTCACAGCAAAATATATGAAAAGTTCATACTTAGAGTGTGAAAACACCAATGAATGAGATACTAGAAATGTCCTTGTTGTTTCGGTTTTGTAGTCGGAGTATTCATTTGTTGTTATGGTGGCTTCCCACGGTGCGTCATAACAGGCGCCGCGCGAGCACCGAGCCAAACAACGTACCGTGATAATGGGCGCTCGGGCTCGCTCGTGGTACAGTGCTAGCGCGAACAAATCGGCTCCGTGCGGCGCGCATCACGATATAACGCCCCGTGAGAAGATACTATCAGACTTGAAAATATTTTTGATCAGAGAAATGGTTTTGTGCGTATTAAGTAATTGTGATGATTTCCGTGTATTATTCGATAATTATGTTATTACATAATATCGAATTATACGGTATTCTCGTCCAGTTAAAGGCGTTTCCATACATTCGATACTGCCCTAAAGCCTTAGGGCCTAATGGCTACCAGGTTTTTTCTTCATTTATTAATATAGTAGTTTATCACACACAAGAAAAAACAAATAAATCGGAGTAAAGTAATAAAAGTAAAGAATAGAACATCTCTATCTATCTAACAACATAAAGGACTCAGTTCTAATAACTACGTAAAAACCAAGCCACAAATAAAATAAAAAGCGCTATTTATAAACAAGGAATAAATAAACGTCTCCCTCTTACATCCAGCAGCCGGCATCTGCATCAGCCTTAATCCGGCTGCTAAGCGAGCGCTTCTTAGATATTGATCAAAGCTCGTCCCTATTAAGCCGTTTACCGCCGCGACTATCGATACAATGACCGTGGAAACCACAAGGCAAAGCTTTGTGCTAAGGTTAAATAATGTACAAATCAATGGGATTAATGTTTGTTACTACAAAAACATTCGCGAGTGTTGTCCCTATTATTTATACATTATATACATATACTATTTACGCGTACGTGTAAGAGTCGTCGGGACTACAATACTAGCTTATAAGTCAGAGTGTAGTTTGAATTTGGAACTGGTCAGCTGTCAGGCATTCCCCAATATACACGTATGTAAAACCGGTAAATAATAACAATAAGGACATCAACATTACATCTATATTCCCTAAAGGAGTAGATAGAAATCTATTAGAAAATCCAGATTTCGACCCGTGAATCAAACTCAGGCCCTCATACTCAGCAGTGTCGATTTACGACCACTAGACCAACGAGCTGCTCACTAATATATTAAACAGTTTTAATAATATATAATATGTACCTATGTAATGAAGTTTAAGGCAAGAGGGGTATTTCAGGATCGTAGCAAATGGAAATCCGTGGTCTCTGTCTACCCCTCTGGGGAACAGGCGTACGCAATTAACTATGAAACGTTCGCGTGACTTGTACGACTATTATAAACCCTTTTGAACACACGGGGCTCAGACCCCGACTTGGGGTGTCGGGTGATTATTTGCTATGCAACAAATAATCATAGGGAACAATCTGATTGGTATTTTATTTCGGTTAAAACTTGGCTTGCGTTGACTAAAAGTTTGTATTCCCGTCTGTTTGTAAAGTTGGCATGGCGACGAGATTGTCCCGATTTTAATTATCATCAAGTATTATATAGTTTGAGAGGAGCCTGAAAAAGACATAAAGCTATAGGAACAAGCTTACAGAATTAGGATTCGGTTGGCGCAGTATCAAAGTGATGGGACTGATGCTAAGGATCGCAGGTTATTACTTCATGTTTGTAAAACGCTATAAAAGGAATTTCTGCTTAGTGTGTATTTAATTTAATAAACATGGTACTAATACCTACAATCTACATCCGTGCTTCTATACCTATAGTTAAATGATTAGTAATAAATCAGAGCCGTAGAGATATAAGAGAAGGCACTAAACAGTCTGTCAGTCAATGAAATTGCTTTCGTCGACAAACGATCGCTTCACCAAAACTTCTATCTTAATATTTTATTGAATAATTAACGTTTATTATTTCTCAATCGGGTTGAATCATATTATATTGAATTGACTGAGTGAATTATGAATGAACTGTATTGCTTTGACATCAAGTGGGGGTTGAGTTACATCAATATTAATGGTTCAGGCGTTGTATATACCAAAATAGACGTGAGCATATAATACTGACTGTCCATTCTATGGTCCCACGTTTGTGCTTTGGGCAGTCAATCCAGTTCAAACCTGTTGACTGGCAAATTACAGCACTTCAGCTTGTGAATCCCTAGTGCACAGTAACAAAAATAGATGCAGTGGATGTCTAGTGTGGCAACCCTAGAGACCATGAAAACCAAAAGTTTGAGCAAATAAAGTTAGTTTAAACTCAATATCGGTGACATTTATAGTGGAGTACGCCGAATAAACATTACGTGTTATTTTTAACATAAAACACATAACATAACATCTCGCCTGTATTCCCCAAAGGGGTAGGCAGAGGTGCACATATAGTCCACCCACATTTCGCCAGTTATGTTTTAGGTCCCAATGTAATAGGGGGCGAGCCTATTGCCATCAACCGGGCACAAATCCAGAATCCGCGCTGCTACTGAGAATTACCTAATGGAAAAACCCAGTGACACTATGCCCGACCTGGGATTCGAACCCAGGACCTGTTATTTTTATTGTGCGATATACAGTTTACTTTTAGGTTCAGCTGACCAGTTTAATTATTAGCATTAATTAAAGAATATCTTCTTATACAGTCAAAAGTCTTAAATTATTTGGTTTACATAATTTGAAACAATACGAGTAACTTGAATTGATATTTGTTCCTGACACAAGTTTTTAATTTGGGCTTGACGTTTCGACTGACTTAGGAAATAATAGTTGCTTAAATAAAAGAAGGAAATCATTAAAAGTCGTAATAGACAGATAAGGACACAAAATAACACCTGAATCCATACTATCCTTGGTTGTCAACACCTAAACGGTTTTTGGTAAAACAACATTATGCAGATCTTCAGACACCAAAGTAATATATAGTAACCAACTCAGGCACGAAAATATTACTCGATTCATTTAATTCATAAATCTATGAACTTATTTACATCTAGGGAAATATGCGTAGCGGCGGCGTAGCAAATCCGTACAGACACTT
Organism: Abrostola triplasia; assembly: GCA_946251915.1. Classification (NCBI taxonomy): domain Eukaryota; kingdom Metazoa; phylum Arthropoda; class Insecta; order Lepidoptera; family Noctuidae; genus Abrostola; species Abrostola triplasia. The sequence continues at coordinate 6,675,720 of OX276430.1, forward strand.
TCGTAGCTAATTTGTAGTATTTTTAAATATTTTTCAGGGCTAAAATGAACCGCATTCTTAGTATATCCTTTTACATTCGGAAAATTACATAGAAGATCCGAATTATAGGTACTTACTCTTTACCCCATATAATTATATTACGTTATATATAATAATTTCGTGATAGGAATGTACGAACATCATATTTATTATGATTTGTGTGTTACCATTTCTGAGTTTACGAAATAATTCACATTATGATTCTATTAAATTTGTTTTTTTTCTGATTTACGAAAGACGTACTGTATTTTTAAACTTTATAATAATTAACGGTATTGCATTATTTTCTAAATTACTTTGAGCCGGATTTCTAATTTCTTATTTAGTGTTAGCTATAATTAAAATATTAATAAGTAAATATTAAGTTTTAATTATAGCCTTAATTACTAATCCATTAATATTTGTAAAAAAAATAACTTAATATTTACTCATTAATCTTTGTAAAATCATGTTTTTAATAACCATCGACATGTTTACATAATTATTTTCTTTTTACATATTATGATAATGTCCCAATATTAAAAGACCTGATTACTATAATATTACATAGACACTGTTATTTTTCAAAGTCACTCATCCAATTAAGTGGGTAAATCAAAAACCCTCTACTGACGTTGATACTAATGCGCATTGCATATACTTCGTTAAAAAATATTTATATTACCTATAGTTGTTTAATTTGATACCGCAATACCCACATTGTTATCGGTTATTACAGCAATGTAGGAAATGCTATTTAATTACTGTAAGGAGGTACGGGTGTGTATAGTTCGAAACACGATGTAAATTAGTACAAAGAGAGTATAATTAACGATAATACAATAAATCACATAAACGACAGTTACAAATATTATAAAGGACCAAATATGGCGCGTCCTTCGCGCGGCCGTGAACGAGACTGTCCTTCGGCTCGGCGGACGAGTTAGTCGAGGAGGGGCGCGGGGGTGAGCGTTGTCGCGAACCTCCGCACGCGCCGCGAAATCGTTCAGTAGCGACACCGCGGTTTTTTAAGCATTCAGCCTACTCTAACTTAGCGTTATATCCTCCCCCTCTAACCTAGACTATGCGCCCTCGCGTATAGGTTAGTCAAGAAAACACTTTGGTCGCCCGCGCTTGCGTTTCTCGTTAACCGGTACCGTTGGTACGCTGCCTACGAATGGGGTCAACTGGGAAACGTGATAACGACGAATTTGCTCAGGGACGACAAGACAGGCTGTCTCTTCTTCGCATTCGTCGGGGCCATACCTGTATAGTATGCCGTCGGACATCGTGAATCCCCGGTCAGACCAATTTCTCCCCCTAAACGGATCGTCGGGTGACTCTAGATCCTGTTCCAATATAGCCTTCTTACTCGGTGACATTCGGTAAGGGGGCGAGGCTATTGGTTCTTGGTGCGCGTCGATCTTCAGTCTATGCGACGCGTATTCGGTCGGTGGCCCTTCCTTTGCAAAGCGGTCGACCCTCTTCGCTAAAAAGGTATTCATCTCGACCCTCCGATCAGCTGTTAACGCGGTGCTCTCATCAGTTCTCAACCGAATGTCAGCCGCTTCCACCTTCATCAGCTCCGTGACGTCCGTCGTCCGTAATTCAAAACTGGTGATGAAGGGGTACCAGCACCGTGGGGCACTGTTAAAGCACCAGCTGCCTTGCGGTAAATCCAGCAGGATACTAGCTTTGGTGATGAATTCCCTACCTAGTAGAGTTTTCGTTTGAGCATCTGGTAACACCAGGAATGTGGTGGATATAGTGTGACCTTTCAAGGTCACCTCAGTGTCACACTCAAGCACGGTACGCACTTGCTGTGTACCGTCAGCAAGCCCGATAGTACGAAGGTTAGTTTTAAATACTACGCCCGCATTAAGCAGTATCTTGTATAGCATATGTCCTGCTATAGAGTGTGTAGCCCCTGTGTCTACAATAGCCACGCCTGTACGGTTCGCCACTTGTATTTCTACTAAGGGTAAGTCGTTACATTCGCCTACATGAGCGCTATAAAAATCCGACCTATTTGAACTCTGTGCGGGTTTGCAGTTGTTGCATTTTGATCGTACCACATCCAGCTGACCACATCCATAACAGCGCAACTGTGTACTATCACTTGACCTAATCGAACTAGCATTAATATTAGGTTTGTTATCTGACTTTGCCTTACTGCGGCATTCGTCAACTGTGTGACCGAAAAGTTTACAAAAAACGCATTTCGGCCGTATGCGTTTCGTCCCCTCATGAATACGTTTAGCATTATACGATTGCTGGCTATGAGGTGTTGGTAAATTACTCACAACAGGTAATGATCTAACATTCGGTTTTTCAGTACTATTGTAGTCACCTACGACGTTTGTAGGGTTAACGTTCGGGATTGTTACTGAACGACCACGCGCCGCGGCAGGGTTAATAGCGGAGTTTAGGTTATTGGAAGTGACAGATGAACTACTCACCTCAGCCAACGCCTCCTCGACTAACCTGACCTTCTCGATCAGCTGTTCCAGTCCGTCCACCGCATCGCGAGACACGCGTTTTCTTATTCTACGATCTAACAAACCGTATACAATGTCTAGTTTCATTATTTCCGGCATAACATAAGGCAATTTTGAAAACATTGCGCGTAACTTATTTACGAACACGTCAGCACGTTCACTAGATTGTTCACTGGCGAAAACATCGCGAAAGATTTTGTACGCGGGGCGTGGCACACCGAACATCCCGCGAAGTCGTCGCAGGGCGTCGCTCCACGATGTGACGGACGACTTAACGCCCTGCCACCACACGGCGGCCTCGCCGACGAGTAACATCGGCAGTCCCCGTAGCGCGTGCTCGTCGCTGATGTTGGTGCACTCCCGGTATACCTCTATGGCGTCGATGAATGCCTCCAGGTCGTCGGCGTTTCTTGAAGTACCATCGAATCGCGCCGTGCACTTGGCGAAATTGCCTGAGCGACCTTGAGCATCCGGTCGCGGCGATGGTGTGAATGCTGCCATGTCTTTGCTGCCAGCCAACATGGTTTCAATTAGAATCCGGTTCGCTTCCACTTGACTCCTGGTGATACTGGAGACAAGGGTCTGCAGCATTTCCTCTGACATAGCGATGTTTGGTGACGCTAACGGTCGTCGGTCGCCCTCGGCGTCGGTATCGGATTCCGAACCCGCATCTCTTCCGGTTCTTCTCTTCGGCGGCATGATAGCAGCGAATACCCACTGCTACTCGCACGAAAGGCTCGGGTGACGTTAGGGATGGTTTTGTACCACTAACCGACGCGCGTTTTCCCGCGCGTAAAATGGACTCGCCCTTTAGGTATTGTCACTAATGGCGGCGACCGGCGTCCGATTTTGTTTAACTGTTCGTTTATGGAAAGCGTGTACTTATAACGCACTATTGGATAATATCCCTCACGCGTGGATGCACAATAATGGTTATCACTTATTGTCACATTAATTGTTTTAACACTTTTATAACTAATTAATCGTGCCCGCGAGTTGGGCGCCAGATGTAAGGAGGTACGGGTGTGTATAGTTCGAAACACGATGTAAATTAGTACAAAGAGAGTATAATTAACGATAATACAATAAATCACATAAACGACAGTTACAAATATTATAAAGGACCAAATATGGCGCGTCCTTCGCGCGGCCGTGAACGAGACTGTCCTTCGGCTCGGCGGACGAGTTAGTCGAGGAGGGGCGCGGGGGTGAGCGTTGTCGCGAACCTCCGCACGCGCCGCGAAATCGTTCAGTAGCGACACCGCGGTTTTTTAAGCATTCAGCCTACTCTAACTTAGCGTTATATTACTAAATTAACATTTGTTTTGACTTTTATATAAGGAATGACTAAAACTATTTCATGTGTTACATCGGACAAACATAGCATATCCATACTTTAGAAAATATTAATGAAATGTTATTTTTGCTCGCGGTGGAGTATCCCTGTTTAGACTAGCCAGCTGGTGATTAGTGCACGAATATGCAATCACAGGTGTAGTCTTTATTCCCTCGCTCTCATAATGAGACGGTAGACCGGCAAGAGATCAGGTGCAGAACCAACGCCTTAATAGATTAACTATAAACACGACTTATACAGGGTGTCAAAAACCAACTATGAAGACAGAGTTCATAAAAATGCTCTTTGAAATGCCCATATCCACGCATTTCAGTAAATGTACCGTTTTTATAAACACTCGGTATAGATCCAGAAAATATTATTATAAAACTGCATATATAATTAAAATAGAATAATTTGAAGTCCTATTCAACAACAGGTCCTAAACATTTCCAATCAGTGTTTGTGTGCCCGTACACGAAATCGGGTGCTAATAGGCCAGTTGTCTCTGAACCACGGCACGCCAGAGATTTACTGGTGAATTTTACGCGGCCATTTGCATAGTTGTAAATAACGTAGTGTCGGCCTCCGCCGCTTATTTAGACGTTATAAACTGATTACTCATTCGATAACGCCACGCCACATGTAAATTGAACTGGTACTCCATAACTCTGGATATAAACGACTGATAATTTATTATTATCCCCACTTTGATTATAGTAGTTACGAGTTTTTTATTGCTGAATACAATAGTAAATATTTCGTATTAAATCTTTGCAGGATGTAGTGTGTTTGAATATGTATAACCATAGTTTTCAATTCACTTCTTTGGCTTGCATGTCAATCAGTGCGTTGACCTTTTAAGAGTACAGTTAGGTCTACAGGACCTATGCCTACCTGAGGCAAGAAATGGATTGATGAACGATTGAAAAATAAAAATGAAAATTTCCGAAAAAAATACCCAATTTTGCATAAAGCCTGTAGTTGGAAATAAAAACCAAAATGTTTCAATAGAATATTAATGAAGACTCAAACGCGCGTACTATTTATATTTTATTAACTTGCCTGCAACTATAGCCTGAACCCGGCGGGCTAGCAAATATTTCATATTGCAGCATCTCACTATGTTTACAGCAATATAAAACACATATTTCAATACGTTCACCTGAACATATTGAAATATGTGTGCTCCGCGTATGTTTTAGACAAATAGCAACAGTAAAAGTGCACCATTGTAAATTCAAGTGCCTAGTATTTTATATAGTTACAGTATTCGTAAAATGATTACGTTGTATTTTCATTACGGAAACATTTTTATTTGTTTGCACTGCAGTTGTTTATTTTGCCTTTCGACCTATAAAGTGCGGAGAATCGAGTGAATGTGCAATTTTCCATGATTGGGAATTTAAATTTGTTATGGTTTGCTGATGAATTGGTTTCACAATGATTGTGTGCAGACTGGGAACCGCTTTGTGTAGTTACTGTTTGATTGCTAGATAACGCCTAGTAATACCGGGTTATTTGTCTATGCCTACCGAATTATTTTATGAAAATCGTACTTTGCTGCTTCACAGTTTCATTAATTCTATAATAATTTGAATTATTATTTCATATAAGATTCCACAGCATATAGACCCAATCAATATAATATTAAATAATATTCTAACCTATGCCAATTAAAGACAAACACAGCATTTAAATAGGAAACTCCACATTACCGCCTAGTTGTTACTTACACATATAAATAAGATTTAACTAGTACTAGAAGTATTAAACGGGTACCTAGATCTTACCCTAAACCATGCACGTCCCTTACTTGACTAAATCCAAAAAAAGAAACACTGACAAAAATATCATGTAGGTGTATACTGTCAGGTGGATTTCATTTTAAGAGGTCGGTACATTACATTACGCGGCATCAAAGTATAACCTTTTGTCTTTTATTTTTGTATTTCTTTTATAAAATGCATAACATCTCTGGGTTTCCCTCACAACATTTTTTCGTATTTCTTAATATAAGCACAAGTAAAAGGTAGATACCTACTGTAATAATCTTTGATCTAATTTTCTACTAGGCACATAGTGACGATTCATAAATCTACAGGATCGAGTCTACTCATCGAGTAAATGGTCTAAATAATTGTAATACTTGCACAAACTATTTAATTTTTCTTATGATAGTAGATAAGTTTATTCAAGGTTGCCATTCGCCCAGTTGTTGAAGATCCGACTCAACTAAATCACACGTGTTCACAGTTGATCTCACGGATTTACTGGCGAACCTATCATCAGTGCGTCTTCAGAGATTCACCCTCATCTCGCCTCAAACCATCAGACCAGAAACCTCATGAACTCTAACTGTAAATAATACTCATCAAACACAGCCTTCACGGTTGTCTTCTCATACCTAAAACCGTCGCCGAAGTAGTGAACGCCGACCATGATTGGAGTGCCTGTTGAAATTGCTAATGTTATTTATCCGCATTACAAATTGGCAAGACATTCGGCTAAATGTAATCGATAACCGTAACTATCTAGGTAAACTTGTGTTAGTGGTAAAGTTTGACAGCACGGCAGGCGGGGGTCGATGTCGACGAGATCTCATCAATAAATCACACTGAGACCCCTTAAACTGAGAGACTGCATTTTATCTGTCACTTGTCACAGTCGACTTGCTCGACAAATTGATGATAACGGATTCACTGGCGCATCGTTAGCTGGTATTCGGAAATGTTCGTGCTAGGTTTAACATTGTTCGTTCGGGAAAAATCTAGATATATAAAACATCTAGTTATGCTAATCGCTTGATCGACAATTGGTAGCTTTCAATTCGCTTGATGAAAAAATGCGCGTGCACATTGTTTTGTCTCAACCGTCAAATAAAAAGATGGTGAAATACCATTCCAAATTTAAACATTTTATTTCTTTAATTCACAGAATTCTATATTTGTACATAAATGCTGTGAGGATATACGTACATAGTTATTTTTATTATAACCTTGAAAATGTATTAATACAGTGACCTTGGAATGTCGAAACATTTAGTTGTTAGGCTACGGTGTATCAATATCACCCCTAACTTTTAAAATATCGATAAAATTCGTAGAGTCCTGAAGTCAACAAACGACTTAAAACAAGGTTAATGATCGGTCATAACTCGTAGTTCAAACATCCGTAATACCACATAAATGTGTTACGTAACGTTGCTGTAGTAAACAGTATACTAAAGGAAACTTGAGAAGCTCTGGCTGTCTTCCGCGCCCGTTATGTAGTGTTTATGTCCTCTCTACATTTATCCTGCAAGTTTACAATCTTTCAACTCTATACTCCGTAGCTATATGCGGTAACAATACAAGCAACGTATAGCACATTTTTGACTAGAATATATATAATTGTAACATTTAGTGCTTATTCTACTGCAAATATTATAAGCAACTGATAAAAGTTCACTTAATTTAATATTTGCACGATCATTCCGATAACCCGGAAGTTTTAAGATTCATCACGTTGCCTACTATCAATATTCTCATGGCCATCTATCAACATTTTTGAAGCATGATCTGATTTATGAGGGTCTTCGAAATACGTTTCTATCTCTTGCAGTGTTTTATTTTTCGTTTCTGGTAAATATTTATACAAAAGCAATACAATAACAGACGCTGTTAAACCAAAGAATAAAAAGGTTCCTTGTAATGTGAATACCTTAAACATGTATGGTGAGAGTTTGAGAATCGATGCCATTAATATCTCTGAATATAATGTGAGTAACAGTAAAGCAGCGGTTTTATACCGCAACGATATTAGCTCACCAAATAGACAACCAGGTATAATAATTAGGCCACAGCTAATACTGACTGAAAATAACGTCAGCAAAAATATTGAAACTACATGATTCTCAAGAAATAAACCCAGACTTATAAGGTGTAAATATAAAGAAATTATAAAAAGAAAAATTATACCAATAAAAGAAGATCCTAACAATAATGTTCTTCTATTTAAAAACTTACTAAGAGTACACCCAACTTGCATGCCGAGTATTGTAACACCATCCATTACAAGCATGCCTATATAAGCAGCAGACTCACTATCTGAGATTTGCTCCATTAGTTCTACTGCATACATCCCACACACAAACTTACCAGAAAAATGATAGAGTGACATTACAGCTACACAAAGTAGGAATGGCTTGTAAAACGCTCTCAACGATATTGTTTCAACGGCACTTCTAAACTGATATCTCGATGAACTTTCTTCTCGTAGAGCACATATTTGAAGATATTCCTTTTGTGAATTTATAAGATTTACGAGTTCATTCTCAGAGTTTTTGTCGGATCCCTTTAACCAGCGATGTGAGGCGGCACACTCATCAAATCGCCCTTTCATAGCTAACCAGGAAGGAGATTCTGGCCAAAAAACTGCTGTTAAAGAGTAAAAAGAGAAAAGGAACGCTATAATGCCTATGTTCTTCCAGTGAAGAAATGTTCCAGTTACATTTGCAACCCATACTCCCCAAAAGAAAACTGCTGCCTGTATAGCTAGAAACACTCCTCGATATTGTGGGGAAGTGTACTCAGTAACGATTACGACCAACAGTGTAATGTTGCTCGCGAGAAGCATTCCCTGCATTATTTCGCTTATTAGTAAGTGTAATGTATTAGTGCTGCAGTAAAATACTATAAAACCTACTATAGTGTTAATGCATACAATTAAAAACGGTATTTTTCTGCCCACAAGCTGAGAAACGGGTGGAATAATGAGGACCCAAGGTAACGCGCTGTAGCCGTGTACGGAAGCTGGAAAAGAAATACGTTTATTTTAGAAGAATGTATTACTTATATTTTCATTAGCTATATATATATACAATTTAATAAATAAGTATTTATCTCCTTATAATAACTGTCCATAACACGAGTATGTGAATGACTGTCATATGCCCAGCCGCCCATTATTCTAGACTTATGACGAAGATTGTATAAAACAAATGCACTGAAATTGCCCCGTACCCAACGTTTCGGTTAATTGTCTCTCCCTCCGAGGCAATGTGGCAAATTACTGGGACCAGCTGTTGTTTCAATTCACCCCATTTCATTATACGATTATAATCTAAAATATCACAATATAATTGACCTACAAATTCTAGTATATAATTGCGAATACTAGGCTGGTTAGAAACAAACTACTATTTTACAGTGGAAAGTTATTCACCAATTTATACTTACATAACCAAGACGCCATATCATCGGTTAAGGGGTCAGTAGAATTCATTTCCTTTGTTATTTGAGGAATGAAGACAGTAGGCGCCCCGAAACATAATCCCAGCACGAAATATATCGAGTAGACGCCAGTGCACACAAATAGCTGCAAGCCAAACATAAATAGAAGTATAATTAAGACAGCCTTGGTTTGTAACCAATGTTTTACTCATAAATCCAGGAACTAGGTAGTATTATGGTACACTGACACGACAACACCCATGTGGGTGTCTGATTAGAAACTTGTAAAGGGACACAATACTTTTTTATATCATTGTTTAAATTTGCGGATTTAGATTGGGATCAAGGAGCTATAGATACTAACTAACCAACAATAACCAACTAAAAAACCAGAACTGCGACCCCGTCAGAAACGACTTGCTACCAGCAAAGGAAATAGCAGGTTAGGTCAGAACTGCGACCCCGTCAGAAACGACTTGCTACCAGCAAAGGAAATAGTAGGTTAGGTCAGAACTGCGACCCCGTCAGAAACGACTTGCTACCAGCAAAGGAAATAGCAGGTTAGGTCAGAACTGCGACCCCGTCAGAAACGACTTGCTACCAGCAAAGGAAATAGTAGGTTGGGTCAGAACTGTGACGACGTCAGAAACGATTTTCTACCAGAAAAGAAAATACTAGGTTAGGTTAGTTGATCAAACATTTTTCTTGCAAATGACTAACCAAACAATATTGGGGATAAAGAATATTTTATTTGTTGTTCTATGATAAGAATATCGAAACAAAACTGGAACAAAAATCATTATGTTGAATTTATTTGAAGTAAGTATTCTGTGTATTGATTGATTATTCTATGTAATGATAACATGAGTAACAATTTAAGTGCAAGGAAATTCTATAAAACTATTGTCTTTATAGCAACGTACAACCACCCATCACATGCCCAGTTTGGTGTTGGATCGCACGACATGGCGCATCGTTTGTCCTTCCTGCCCTGCACCACCACCTGCATCTTCCAGGACATATTGGAGGCCAACAACCAGGCCATACAGGTAACGATTTTTTGGTCAAAAATGAAGAGAGATAAAGAACCGACAATCATAATAATTAAAAGTATTAAACCACACATTTTAAAGAAAATCTGACCAGATTTATAAAAACATTCATAATCAACAGTCTGGGTTATAAAATAAATTACCGGGTACCGAGAGCGTTGACCCCTGCCATCACAAGAACCTTTACTTTATTCTAACCTTATCTGTATGTAGGAGTAAGCGTTCAGATGTTTATTTTTAAACTGAATACGTGAACAACCCACAACCCTTAATGCCGATGTCATCAATTAGTTGCGTCTTAGGCATCCGTCATCTGTCATCCACATAACTCCAGTTCACAATTCAGTTACCATAGGATATCCTATGGATAGAACAGCATTTAGTATAACGTATGCCGTCATAACATATACTTAAGTAAACTAACTCGGGCTTTTGTGTTTATGCCTCTGCATGAGATCAGTAAGCAAATCAAACAGAAAATACTCAATACTCAGTCAAATCAATACTGAGCTATCATCATTCTGATGGTTGTGCAAAAATCTTACCATTTTTTAAACCTAAAATTTACAACATAACATAACATCACGCCTGTATTCCCCGAAGGGGTAGGCAGAGGTACGCATATAGTACACCCACATTCCGCCAGTTCTGTTTTTTTCTGACCGAAATAATTTAAATTGCAAATTGAGATTTATGTTGTAGCTTACAATAAACAAAGCATCGACGACCTGATTAGCGCAGTGGATAAGCGATTGGACTGCTGCGCTAAGGGTTGCGGGTACGATTCCCGCACGGGGCAAAAAATTGTGTGATCCACAGATGTTTGTCCCGAGTCTGGGTGTTTGTGTTTGTGATATTTCATGTTTGTGGAACGCGACCCCGATACAGGAGAAATTCCTAATGTGGGGCGACGTTTTTATCAAACTGAAACTTATTAGGAAGGATCTTAAAAAACAAACATTTTAAGCAAGAACAAGTAATTGTGTGCACTTAAGTCAGTTACTGTCTGTATTGCTATATTACTTTGTTTTATCTGTAGGGCCACAGGTGAAGGTGTCATTAGCATTTTCGCTCGCATTAGTACTTAATACATAGCTATGCCACTTTATCTAGGAACTAAAAACGCTACCTGTCTCATTAGAGGCTTCCACGATGCATTGTTCTGCTCTTCGGCTTCATCAACTTTAACTCCATTATATTTATACGTCTCCATAGCACCCACACAATCACATTATTAAATAATGGATAATGAACCACCGGCTACTTCACGATAACGATTAATACTGAACTACAAACTTCTACATAATATAACATTATCTACGTGCCCCTATAATTGTTACGGAGTTCTGTTTGTTTGTCAAGGTATAAAATAAGTAGGTATTGATTTTGTCTTTTAACATTTTTTGTACTGCCTCGTTGGTCTAGTGGTTGCTAAGCGCGACTGCTGAGCACGAGGTCCTGGGTTCGAATCCCGGGTCGGGCCAAGTGTTATTGGGTTTTTCCATTAGGTAATTCTCAGTGGCAGCACTGAGTCTGGATTTGTGCCCGGTTGATGGCAATAGGCTCGCCCCTATTACATTGGGACCTAAACATAACTGGCGAAATGTGGGTACTATATGTGCACCTCTGCCTACCCCTTCGGGGAATACAGGCGTGATGTTACGTTATGTTGTAATTTTTTGTAATAAATGACGGATTAAATTCATAATTTTATCTCATCATAAACATACCTACAACACATAAGAGCTTTAGAAATTACATCAATAATAATTTTACAAATATACATACACACAAACTATGAAGAGGTCTAAGTGCCATCTCCACATTTCCGTCTATTTACAATTTTAATAGAAACAGTAAATTCCTTCTTCTTATTTGTATTGACTTGAGCTGCACCAGTTTCCGACTATTCTATTCAAATATAGAATAAGTTTCAAGTAACGGCATTAAAACATAACAATTCTGTTGAATCTGAACGTCCATAAATACAAGACAACAACAAGATGTTTATATCAGAAACGGTACAAAGAAAATTGTTTGCCTTTACAACAGTTACGAGACATAACAAAGCGCGTTCGGTTTAGTTAAACAATGTTATTGACGTAAAGATGTTTCTGATAAATACCATTTTTTTATTCTCAATTTCATTTGATGCTTATTTTATCTCGTACGTCTTCTGCACAAGTAAGTAGTCATATTTTTCTTACATGACGTACACACTATTTTTTTCTACTACACGTAAGTATCTACTAATTATAAACTAGGTCTATTTTTCATCAGCTACTTTGCCCGCGTGGAAATGCCAACATGTTTTTCACTGAATAATAAGTAGTGAATGTGCTTCCCTTGAGCTAGCTAGCTATGTTATATATTAAGAACTACAAAAAAAAGAAATGAAACAAACACTGGCAACTAAAAATATTTCAGCTGGTATAGGTTTTTTATGGTGTGGCAAATATGTTTCGCAAATCTTGCCGTTGGGAGACCGCGGGATTATGTGGGATTCCACCCAATGAACTGGAATGGAATGACTAATCCACAAGAGTATACCCACTTAAAACCAAACATTGCTTGCTCTGCGCCTTAGGTGACAGAGAGGCGGAATCGCTAGAGCATTCTACCGCAAACCCTGCCAGAACTGTCCACCCTGAAAAGTATGTCCCCCAAGAGGACGACGGGGGGCTGCAGGTCTTTGGCAGAGTGCTGTGTGAAGGTGGGTCGCCCAACCCAATCTCAAGGCCTCTGCACAGCGACGCGTCATCTACTCTAAACTCTTGCCGTCTTCTCATTGCGCGCAGCGCTCAGTGTAGCACGCGCCATCGGGCATTAGTGGCCCTGCGGCTGTTTGGCCACTTATGGAGATTAGGAGCGGGTATTGTCAGCCCTACTCTTCCACCTGAGTCGTGGTGCGCCAATTGGGAGAGCGATTGTGAGCTGCCTCTTTGAGCGTCATCACCTCCCCACAAAACTGCGTGATGGCGAGCTGTTATAGGTATCGCATCAGCGCCGTGCAACTGCTGTAGTACTACAACCGCCGAACATGGATGATCTAATGCGTCAATTAAAAATTTATTTAATAAATATATCTTGTATTATATAAACAATATTGTTTGTATTGTATGCCAATAATAAAACATTGGTATTAACAAACACGAGAATAAGTACATAAATAAATCTGTTATGTGTTTGAGAACCGTATACCAAGAAGATTGACCTTCGATTATTACCCTCTTTATTGGTTACAAAAATAGGGAGTATAAAAATAGATTGTACGTAGCTTATTAGCAATTTACATCGATTACTAGGTATTTTATTAAATTTGTAATTTCGTAAGATATCCCAGATTGCAGTGTAGTGTATTAGTAAAAACATAAGTAATCTTAACCATACCCAAGCTGACCAGACTTATCACAACTCAAACAAATTTTCTTCGTAAAATCACCAAATTTGACATTGCTTACAAATTTCATGACGCGGTAAGCAAGCGTGGTGATCAGAGCTCGTTCCTGTTGAGCGTGATACTAGCTTTATAAGAGGTCAATAAGACAGAGGTGTGTTTTACTCGAAAACTGTGTGTAATACCAATCAGTACCTGAAAATATCCGTCGCTAATTAGTTTAGCTCCAGTAAAGTGCAAACACTGTAAATCAATAGCACTTACACTACCATAGCAAATGCTGTAATAAAACTTATATGGAATCGTTTCAGATTAAAATACTGATATAATTACACGCCATATGCAATTTTGATAAGAAAGTCACGCTAAACCGTGACTTTAAATACGCCTTTTCTGAACTAATATATATTTTTAATGTATGTTCTTCGACAAGTCAGACAAAGAATTGTAAAAAATAAAAAGGAAATCGATCTAGCTTCTAGATAAAATCATTATCACCGCCGCCGGCCTTTCACAACCAATAAAATATTATTTAACCTACCAAATAAAATAGATAGGTTTTAAATATGTTTGCACTTAAAACAACAGAGTAATTTAAATAACAAACACAAACATTATTCGCGTCAAAGTATTATATAATATCCATTGTACGGACAAAGATGCAATTGAGTATTTACCATCAGTAAATCCTATTTTGAACATTGCTCATTCAACCCTTGCCAGCTGGTCACAGGGCAACGCGGCGAGAGGTACTTAATTGTGGCTTTTGTGATCAGTTATCTACATTGTGCTTGAACTTTGGGCTTTGTCTTGGCTTGACCCATTTTATAGGAAAGACAAAACTTCGGTCAAACTTCATAAAATTTAAGTCCACATTTAAACAAAAGTTCTGTAATACAATAATTTTGCTTGCGATAAGGGCGACAATATTAGCTGCTTGGCTTCTTATATTGCTACAATCCACCAAGAATTGTGTCAAAATAGTCACTTTATACAAAATGTTTGTAATACAATCAAAGCATATTAAATTACGTACTTTAATTTATAGGTAATAACGTATCTTACAAAATTCGCCGGCTTGTCGTCCTAACAGTCGACGTTCATTAATATAATTATTATAGCCATTTGAGTCCAAACAAAAAATAACATTTTAAAAGTATTTATTTTAACTTAAATAACGTCAATTATTATTTACACAGTAAATGCAATTAAATATAATTACTAACACATAACAATCTTCTAACATTTCGGAGTAACATAATTACTATCCTGTTTCTCAATTATAAACGCTTCAGAGGCTTCTTCTTCTGTTTCATGCGACTCTTTAAAATAATTCTCGATTTGTTGCAGGGTTTTATCTTTGGTTTCAGGTAAGTATTTGTACAATAGAAATGCAAAAATTGAGGCGGATATACCATAGAACAGAAATGCGCCGTGCAATGAAAGCGCTTTAAATATATGTGGTGCTAGTTTTAGCACAGTTGCCATCAACAATTCAGAAAACAATGTAAGAATAAGCAAGGAGCAACTTTTGTATCTTAAAAATATAATTTCACCAAAAATTGTAGAAGGCATAATCATAGGTCCACAAGTTATGGCTACTGAAAATGATGTCAACAAAACGATAGAAACAATCTTGCTTTCCGTTATTACTTGTAGATTGATCAGATAGAGATATAGTGATATTAGGAACAAAAATATAATACCCAAAACAGATGATGATAGCAGCAACGTTCTTCTATTTAATATCTTTGATAAAACACATCCAATTTGCATACCAAGGATAGTAACAGCGTCTAAAATAAGCATGCCAATATATGCAGCAGACTCGCTAGAAGTTATTTGCTTAATTAGGTCTACTGCATACATAGAACAGACTAATTTCCCTGAAAAGTGATACAAAGACATGACGCCCATGGACAGCAGAAGCGGCTGATAAAACCCCTTTGCTGTTACAGTTTCTTTAATAATTCTAAGTTTATACCAAGAAGTCGATGTTTCACGCTCGGCGCATTTCCTGAGGTACTCTTTTTGAGATTTTATAAGGTTTTCAAGCTCCTCTTCAGATTCTTTGTCATATCCTTTCAACCAATGGTGTGCAACCGCACACTCCTCGAATCGCCCATTAATTGCCAACCACGACGGAGATTCAGGCATGACGATGGCAGTCATTGCATATAAACAGCACACAAAGGCAATTATGGCAATGTTCCTCCAATGACTAAAGGTTCCAGTGACGTTTGCAATCCATACCCCCCAGAAGAAAATTGATGATTCTATCATCATAAAGACACCTCTATATCGAGGTGACGAGTATTCCGTGATTATGACGATCAAAACTGTCATGTTACTTGCGAGAGTGACACCTTGAAGGATTTCGCTGATTAATAGGTGCATCGCGTTAGTACTGAAGTAGAAAACGATGAAGCTTACTATGGTCAATACAGTCACGATTAGAAATGGTATTTTCCTTCCAATGTATTGCGTGAGTATTGGCAGAATGATCACCCATGGCATCGAGCTGTAGCCGAGGACAGATGCTGAAAAGGAAATGAGGTTAACATTAGGTAGTCGCCGGTCTGTCGTAAGTTAAATAACTAAATTACGACCACTATTACGAATATGGGTCCAAAAATAGGACACAAAATTATTATTTGTAGTTTATGAAATGAATTATTGTATGGTCCAATCGGGTCACGAGGGGCTCTTAGCTATGTGGCTTCCGCGCAGGTCAGGCAATGTGCGAGGTTAAGCCGTGCTCGCCGCGGTCAGTCTTTTGATAGGTCACCATTTTCACGTGACGAGACCCTTCCGTGCTTCTGAAAGCACGTCAAGCCGTTGTTCCTGCGCCTGATTTCTCTCCCGTCGTGTCGGTGTGCCGGCCCATGGGACTATGAGAGAGAGGGATTAAGGAGTGCACCTGTGTTTGCGCGCATACTAAGTAACCAGAATTCGATCAGGAAAACAATATTATTGTATGGTCATAGAAAAGTAAAAGCATGAATATAATTACACAACCAAGATGCCATATCTTCAGTTAACGTCAAGTTCGCTTCTTTTCGTAGTTGTGGTATGAAGACGGTTGGCGCTCCGAAACATAATCCCAGCACGAAATATATCGACGTGCATACTGTGCAAACGTAAAACTGAAAACAAAAATAAGGTAACATTAATCATTTTCTTTCAGTCAAAGTAATTGTGTTATTAAGTAGTACAAAGTAGTTATTAAATAGCCACGTTTTCTTGTAAGTGTTTTAAACGACTATTTATTTAATGTATTTTTTTATTTATTTTTTTCATTCGTATTTGTAGCTGGTATTGTTATCAAACCATATCGCTCGAAGAACCGATAACCGCTAAGGAAAAGGTTTTCGAGCGGCGACCACAAACCGGAAGACGCAGCATTGGCAAGCCTCCCACCAGGTGAACCGACGATATTATACAATTGGCAAGTTGTCGTTCATTGTGGCGTTCTAAAGGGGAGGCCTTTGTTCAACAGTGTACGTCTTCCGGCTGATGATGATGATTGTTCGCTGGCTTTAATGAGCCAATAAAATAAGCATTATTATTGCTCTTTGGCTGCGTTTAAGACAGACAAACCTAAATACACACTTTCGTATTCTGATATTGATAGAACTGGAATATCGTCAAAACTAGTTTAAGACCCCAAAGGCCCAGGCATGTTACCAAAGCATACAAAATACTTATATATAAATATCATTATGTTAGAATCACTGAACACTCGGCGTTCTGCTTACATAGACCAATGGCGTCATGATATAAAATCATACTACGTGGGCAAATACAATCTCAACAAAGTGCGAAACAGAATCTATAACTATTGATAAAGATAATGACTCAATTATAGAACCAATAATATTTACTATTATGCTGAAAGTTGAATTCTAATTTTCGGCGTAAGAGTAAACAATGTTGGTACTAAATGAGTCACTTCCTTTATAGTAGGTAAACGTAATATTTACACACCTGTCTAAAGAATGGTTGCCGCGATGGTCGTGCATGTCTCGCGCATTCATCGTTGTCATCGGTGTTCACACAGCCCTCACTAACCTTCCCCATCGGTAACAATCGTTTGCAATTTCAAATTAACAGCCAATTACCGACAACCGACGTCTATAATGAAATATTAGGATTATTATTTTTTAACACATTAAGTAACTAGAAATACGGAATTATTAACCAATTATATCAGAGACGTTTGTATGTTTGTCAAACAGCATCCAGAACATTTCCCATTGCATTCGGATATGGTTCGAAGACAGGTCGCATCACGGCACAAGTTTAAACTTTATCAACCTCTGTGTAAACTAGAAGTAGTGAAAAAGAATGCACATGTAAATGCCGTAAGGATTTACAATAAACTACCCGATGTGTTCAAAGATTTACCGGTAAACCTTTTTAAAAGGAGATTAACAGAATGGCTGTTAGACCACTGTTTTTACGACTTTGATGAATTTATGACACATCAATTTTAAATCGTTTTAAATTATGTAATCTAATTGTTAATTGTTTATTTATCTTTTATTTGAATGAATTACTTTTATTTGTTTAATTTAAATTGACATTCAATTTTACTATTATTATTATTTAAGTATGTGAATCTCAAATAATGTGAATTAATTTAGTCAATAAGTGGCACAGTGATGTTATTTTAATTTTACACACCATTGTAATGGTAGAATGTATGTACTTATATTAAGAATTACCAGCTATGTATATCACTACATTCTTGTGAATAAATGATTGATTGATATAAATTAATTATTCTTTGATATACATAGATTTAAAAGTTAGAAAATTGTAACGTTCTCATACAAAATAATGTATAACGGCTTAGACTAGACTTGTAATGTATGTCTGAACACATACCCAATTATTTTACTATTAAGTGCTTAGCATTTATTATTCGATTGGGGATTTTTAGATCAGCACAACTCACGAGCCAGTCGCTCTGAGAATGCGACGCGGCAGCGAACAGTCGTCATATCCCAAATTATACGTGTTTAACTATTTCTGAACACCTTACATAGTTTAAATAATACACACTTCCTGAAAATATAAAACAATATGGGTCCAACATGCATTGATATCTCATCTATGTAGGTATGCTTTGAAATGTTATACCAATCATATGTATATGAATTACTCCTTCACACTAAAGAGTACAGTAATAGTCTATTAAACTAACTCTTAGTTAATATTATAAATCACACTTACAACACTGTAAATTTCAAAATTTAGTAGACGGTAAGAAGTGCCGAAGTATCAAAGCAACCAACATGTTATACATATCACTATAGGTTTCTTGACCACCATTTTTTTCCACAACTTTTTCTTTTCTTTTTGAAGATTCAACGTGCACTATTTTATTAACCACACTTTATATTTCATGTTTATTAAATAAGAGACTGGTCGCAGTAGACACTACGATCGATGTCGTTATGACAGTATCACTGAATCGGATTGCACTGACTAATTAAGGTTGGCAGACATTTACGCGACGTCGACAACCGGCGTGTTCTGCTATAGCCGAGCGAATACAACATAGCAATATATAAATAGTTTATCAGAGCTTTCTAACTTTAATATATGTTCTACAATGTAACAGAGAAATAAATTAAATAACAAACAAAACCTGTAACATTTAGTAAAACTGAATGTGTTCACTTCTGCCAAATATTGTTGGTACTGTTTTCGGTCTGTTGCCAGAATCAATTATAATTTTGAAATATTTTTTATAGTAGATAATGTAGAGATATCGTTCATTGACCTCATGGAACAACAGTTTTCCTTATAGTCTACTAATGGAACTAGAACAGAATAGGCGATTAGACAATCAGGTGACCTACCGCAGACTTACTTTACTAGTTAAACTCAATTCATAAGAAAAAATACCAAGCATTCGCAAAAAAAAACAACAAAAATTATACATTTGAGTGGTATTTGAATAAGGCACTAACAGACAGAGAGGCGTTGCATTAAATAAGGACGCAATTATTCAAATCACTAAGTACTTTCTGGGATGCATTGTTTTCAGATAAAAAAGCGATACTTTCAATCTGAGAAGAAATAAAAAAAGTACATGTAACAAGTTCTTGATAGTATCGCGTAAATGAAACCGTACCCTAACGCGTACTTGAGTCGGATTTGTCAAACGGTTGTTATGGAATTATTCGTCTGATGAATCCACACAATAACATGTGGGTACCCGAGTCTAGTGCAGACGTTTGTACTCACAGATTAGCCGACGAGGAATTTGATAGCAGTCATTATTATCAGTACTAGGTACAAACAAATAATAACTTAACGATTTATTTTGCCTTACTCATCTATTTACCGTAAGAAGTAATTACAACAATATTAATGTTCTTAGTATTGTGTATTAAGTATAATGTTTATTGGCAATTAGGTATTGTAGTCGTAGTGTTATAGAATATCGTTGATAAAAACTTTTTGGACAAAATTCACAATTAAATGAGCAACATTGTAAAAAAATAAATAAGGTCTATTTTGGTTACCATATAATTATTCTTTTTACAAAACTCTTATCCAGTAAAATTATAGGTAATATAAATTAGTTATAAACTACCGTCCAACAATAATAAACTTTTTATAAACTTCCGCCACATGGAACGAAGTAGAGATACTTACCTAGCACAATATATTCTTATGGGAAAACACTCTGAGACCTAATACCGACACTCTGATAGTGTTACGATAACAAACCTTTACTTACTCCCCCAGATACAACGCGCGTGAGAGTTATGTACGACGGTAAATCAAAATATACCCGTTATTCAAACATTTTACATGATATACTAAGTAATAACGCAGTATTTATATACACTGGTAGATCATACCTACATAATAAAAGAGTGAATAAACTTTAAAAAGATAAGAAGCCTTTTTAATAAAGTAGGCCATTAAACTATCAATCGGGGTTTTGTTTAAACAAATCACGGGTTGTTTTCTCATTCCATCATTATGAGGCCGATGCTTATTTATAGGCGTGGACTTTGAATGCTATTTTGTCTTAGTTATTTTTTGATGCCAAGCCAAATTCAGTTTTATTACCATGTCTATATATAGGTATAACAGGAAATTAAAATAGACGAGCGCCTAGTGGCCGATGCATACTCAAACTGACATTTGATACATTTACTTTTGATTCTTTTAACGATTGCCAAGAATACTACCATTCATGAACATTACATGTAGGTACTACTAAAGCATACGTTAACTAGAGCATAAACTAGAAAAATTACCATTTTCATCATTTAACATAACATCACGCCTGTATTCCCCGAAGGGGTAGGCAGAGGTGCACATATAATACACCCACATTTCGCCAGTTATGTTTTTTAAGGTCCCAATGTAATAGGGGGCGAGCCTATTGCCATTAACCGGGCACAAATCCGTGCTGCTACTGAAAATTACCTTATGGAAAATCCCAGTAACACTTTGCCCGACCCGGGATTCGAACCCAGGAACTCGTGCTCAGTAGTCACGCTTAGCGACCACTAGACCAACGAGGCAGGCATCATTTAATTGGCGAGTAATTCTCTCCACTTTATACCAACAAACATGTTTATACTTTACAAGATGTCTGTCAAATATAAGTGAAAAATTAGTTTCACGACTCGTGCATTAAAACTTCCGTGTCCCCTACACCCTCCATTTTTCTCGCTGCCAAAGAGCGACATTTTCAAATTTGTAAGGTGACCCTCTTAAAAATAACAAATCCCCTTTTGAACAAATCGTTGCAAGTCAAATTCATTCAGTACGTATCATATTTTTCCTTTTTATGTCATGCTTATGCTACTTTGGATGAGGCCCGGATCAACAGTTTATCTAAAATTATGTACCTTCTAATGCGTAGATCCTCAGACTCTTACAAATAGTCCATACCCTAGGTACTCGTTATGTGCAGTTCCTTTTAAGCTGCACTATTGCATTTATTTATCAAATTCATTTCCTTCGATAACGATTTACGCCGTGTCATGAGATGATGAGAATTACATTCAATTGTGCTTAGAACAATTCATCTTCATCTCAAAAATGATCCCCTGATTGCTATGAAACTTGTTCTTAACTCTTTAGTTCGATTTTTTTACATGGCAGTCGTTTTTTAATTTTTTTAAGATATTTATTTTATCAACATATTTTTTACATCCTATCTTACTCGCAAAGGTACAAGGATTCTAACGACAGCCCATACGTCAAAATCAGTTTTTCAAAATCGTCAAAATTCAGGCATTCAAAAGTTATGATGGATTAAAAAATCTCACATTCATGAACACTGAAATCATTACACTCCTTTTTTTGGGCAGTCGGGTAATAAGTTCGCCGCTATTTTGTTTACTCTCCTCAAAACTTTCGTTCACAATCTGTACCTTATAAATCAACTTACATAATTTATTAAACAACTTATTTTAAACAACAATTCTGTTTTCAGTCAATTATGCGTTATTTATAATTTACTTCAGCTCAATACAAAACATAAACTTTCAATACTCGTTTCATTTAAGTTAAGATAAATATTTATTAAAATAGATACAGAAACAAAAGCAAAACTTGCAAAGACAGCGTGCAAAGTTGGAACACACTTTAAATGTGTTAAGGAGCTATTCTGCATACATTTGCTTCCAACAAGACTAAAGCGATGGTAATACGAACAAAAAAATACACGTGTATCGTAACAACACTAATTTGCATTGCGATATCCTAAATATAGACAAATTGAACCTTTCTGATACCGATATACCGGTAGATTTTTCGATTTTCTTACACTTCCTAGCTATTTTCGACTATGACTTTCGAGTAGATTTTTCGAATCATTGCAGAACCCTTTCAAGGTATTATGTGACGCTGCAAATTCTCAAAAACGCCCAGTCATGGCCAACAGAAAGGTGTACAAAACGAAATAATTGCAAGTTTGAAATAAAAGATCTAGGTCAAAGTCAGATTTGTATTTCAAAGATACCGCAATCAAAATATTGATAACTCCAGACCATTAATATTTCCCTGAATTCTCTCTTATGGTACACCTTAAAACCTAAGAGAATACAGTGCAGTAACAATAGCTATTCAAACAGAAGTATCGTGTTGCCAGTGGCATTTGCTGCATTATTTCTCTAATTAATTGTTACATTGCGTTAATGCTGCAATAGAAAATAACAATGCAATGTGTTTATGCAAATGGTTTTAAGGGTACTTTCGTTCAAAACATTGCAAATGCTTAGGTTTAAATGCAGGCATGGACTGACACTTAATATTAGATACTGGAACTGATCGTACGATGCAGGCTGGGGAGTCAACTCCAGTACCATCCTACTTACTGTTCTATTACTATCTTATTCTAAGTGCCACTCATTTAATGAGGGTCGGCTACCAGCTATTGGAATCTCTCTTTTGCGAGGCGACACAGTTCACATCATCAGCCGGAAGACGTCCACTGTTGAACAAAGGCCTCCCCCTTAGAACGCCACAATGAACGACATTATGTCAATTGCATCCAGCGGTTGCTCGCAATTCTGACGATATCGTCGGTCCACCTGGTGGGAGGCCTGGCAACGTTGCGTCTTCCGGTTCGTGGTCGCCACTCGAAAACCTTTCTTCCCCAGTGGTTATCGGTTCTTCGAGCGACCAGTTCAAATGCACAATATTACTATACGATTTAGAATAGCATCGGTTTCTAACATCCTACAAAGACCGGCCAATCAGCTGCTGAAAATCGTTAGTGAGGATTAAAATAGTCCGATCCACAGGTACTAGCCAGACGTCCTTGAGAATGCCAACAGAAGTTAAGCGCTATATATATCGTGTTTCTATTATTTTTAATGTATGTGTATTGTGTAATGTATATGTAGAATATTATTAATTTATGTAATGTAATTTTCTTTATTCATTAATAATATGTATAAACCGTCACATAACTAATTCCATCCATGACTATTCTTATCAGTACAGCTCTTGAACTCTTTACCCATGAAATGAGAGACAGGCTATTTACCTACAGCTATTTACTGAACACGATAATCGAGTCTGTGGACATTAGAATAAAAAAGTTTAGACACTAGAGAAAAAATTAAACTGGCCTATCCAGGCGAATATTGAATACTAACACTGCAGTTAAGCAAGATCAGCATTAACACGTAAGCCATAAGACGTAACATCGTCTTATCTTACACAAGCAGTAGTTAACGATGAAAGACGCTCTTTGTACTACCCGTAATCTTATAATTATGAATGGCATGGCATTCACGGGGGCAAACTACATGGGAATCAGGAACATGTTGACTTCAATCAGAAGGTAAAGAAGATATTAGAAGAAAGTAGGTGGTCGGACTTTTAGAAAGCTAAGCACTTTCTTGATACAAATAGAAATAACTAATTTGACTTTTATTAGCTTTATAATGAATCGAGGAATCAACCGACATTGAGGATTTGAATGAAATGAAATAAATCTACATACTATTATATTACGCAAATAAAAAAAGATTATTTTTGTAAATCGGTTTGACTAGCTGCCATCAGCATTTCCTAATTGACAACCTCTGATAAGAAATGCCAAAACAAATCACGGATATGCTCTAATAAACTCGACGAACCCTGGCGATCAAAAGATTTCCTGTATTAGAAAAATATTTGTCGTGTACGGAAACGGTACAAACGTTGCCCCACACTAGGATTACTCTTTTACCATAAGCTTAGGTGCGCTTATAGACAGATTTCCCATTCACAAAGGTCTAAATGCGGAACAAGTACCAATCCTCTATGCAGTGGTACTTTTTTACCACGCTAAAACCACGTAGTCATGGTAACTATTTGTCGCCAACTAATATCTGTCATGATGCCAATCAGGTCGTCCCAAGAAAACTTCATCATCAGCCGGAAGACGTCCACTGTTGAACAAAAGCCATCCCATTAGGTAAGGGGAGGGGAGGGTGGCATAATCCCCACGCTTGGCAAGCGGGGTGGGGATTGCAATATTGGAGGTGAAGTTACAAAAGATGATGCTGCCCAACTTTTGAATTTTCCCTTAGTAACCACTTACGACACCCACGGAGAAAAGGGGGTGGTCAATTCTAAGTCGGATACCACACGGTACAACAACACTTATCATTATATAATAGGTGGCGAGACCGTTTTTTCTTTCTGATTGGTCTGTGCAAGTAGCCCCGAAAGAAGAAATGTGATTGTAGACTCTTTAGTAGTCGCTCAGCACGACTGGTGAGCACGAAGTCCTGGGTTCCAATCCTGGGTCGGGTCAAAGTGTTTTTAGGTTTTTCTATTCAGAAATCCTCAGTAGCAGCACGGAGTGTGGTGTTATGCCCGATTGATTGATTGTAATAGGCATGCTCCCTATTACATTGAAACATCTAATATAACTGTATATAGTAATACCTATTATGTTTTGTGTCCACCTCTGGATACCCCTTCGGGGAATACAGGCGTGATGATCATATTATGTTATGTTTAAAACATGAGTGACATTTTTATCGTAGTGCATCTGTTATTATATAGGTAACATTAAAGGCTGACGTAGCTAATGTTTAATGACACCTGCGCAGCCAACTCGGCAATCTTAATTATGTCATAAAAGAGAAACACATACAATGCTTTACGTCGGTCACGTGTGGAACAACTACATCTGTATAAAGCTTTAATGTACGAGAGAGTGGGAAAGCGCAGCGTATTTAACAAACCAACCAACTTTATTTGAAAACTTTTAATTAATTTAATCTACATTAATTAGTCAAGTAAGCAACGCGTTTTGAACCATGATGGTGATGATGACTTCAAACTGTGTCGGTTGCAAAGGACGATGCTAATCAATTTGTAACGAAACATTATTAACGCGCATGCTCGTATGTCAAACTTAAAATGCCAATGTCATTCATTCGTTTTGACTCCAATGATGTTACAGACATGGGATATGATATTAAGATATAGATATGTTACTAGCGCGCTCATTTAGAAGATTCAAAAAGGGGACAATTGGTATTCTTGAGCAGTACAATTGTTGTCCGATTTGACATAAGACTAGTGCAGTTCGGAGTTCGGAACATTTTTTCGTGCATTTTGTTAGCTTAACGAATTATCTATACTTTTTACATATCATTGTTTCGCTCCGTTTATGTTATTTAACCAAAACCGCAAGTTCTACAGGCATTAGGATAAATATTTGGTTATCGGTAATACATATGCAATAATATGCTGCATATAGCATGCTTGTACATAGCTTTTATTGAGTGGGGTACAGTTCTTAGTTCCTGGCAATGTCCTTTGCAAAAAAGGTTACACCATAGTATTAAACCTTTTTTTATCTCATCTCAGGTAAGAAAGTAATATCTGCTATAATAAATCATAAACTAAATATTATCATAATAAATATTTCATCGAAATAATCTATTTAGGTACTTTTTCTTAGGAGAATCCTTGTGTAAAAACCTGATATCCTGTTCAACGCGAGTGGCTGTGGAAACGGAGCAGGAAAACATTGTTCAAAAACTGCTTTGTTACATGATATTATGTGGCCTTACAAACATACTTGTATGGAAGATAAACAACTGATGAGATACAAATGCGGTTGGATAAAACTTAGTTGAAGAACAAGCTTTCCTACAAAATACGAATTTAATAGATACCTACCTGTATATACTACCTGCATACTACCTGTATAGGTACCTATTTTAATTTATATAGCAGGATATCATGTTTAAACCAACTAATTAAACTCTGGAGGGAAGTATAAAATAAGAACAGATGTTGTTCAGAGCTCATAAATTAATAACGCTAAATGGTAATGATGTGTTGAATAACAAAAAAATTAAGAAGTCTGATATGCATTATTAAAGACGCAGCAAATGTTAAATTATAAGTACTTTGTTCGGGTTCAAACAAACAGCGCCATCTATCGAATATTTTATGGAAGGTTAAACGACAGATATTAAAGAAGACCGATCGTTCTGCATATTTTTGTAGTACCCAAGTCAGTGCAAAACAATCAATTTTGGTAGTGCCCAGATCTAAATGAGTATTTTTCCTTTAATATAATCACACATTCATGCTTCCTTTCAATTCGTCACACTCATAAGTACTTTTAATTTCTGTGCCTACGCGAATAAGATGTTTACAGGTTTATAAGCGTAGGTACCTACAATTAGGGACTTCTTAGTCAGCAGACTGGCTTGAGCCACACTGCTTAAATATAAATAGAAACCCAATATTTTACACTAGAACCACGACCTGCCATAGATTGCAGCTGCCACCGAATGTAGTTCCAATTATGTAAAACTAAGCTTCTGAATACTTAATTTTCATCTAAATTCGCACAGCCGTGTACGCTGTGTTCGAGTAACATACGTCCAAATACTGAGACATTAAAACTTTCGTATCCAGTGTTGGTGCGACTGTATTTACCTCGAAGTTGCACGCTGCGGCATTTAGAAGTGAGTTCTGAGGACAAATATGTGTGTCACCTAAAAATATTAACACCGTGCAAGTCTGCGTCCTTATCAATAGCGGTCAAGTTTTAAATTCACTCAAATAGCTGCACATTTTAGGAGATAGCATGTGCCTTCTTGATCTAACTTCCAATTAAGTTATTCCATTTATTATGTAGTGAATTAATTATAAGGAATACAAATTTAAAAAGTCTCTGAAGAAAAGAAACAAATGAAGAACATAGATGTCATGCAGAAGATAAAAATTGTTTTAGGTTATGAAAAATAAACCAAGAAATACCATTTATAGGTTCCGTAAACGACTAAATTATTTATTAATATTAAACAGTATAAGTACACGGTTTCCGTCAGATGTATAAATATTTTGCCCTAATTATTTCAAGTAGCTATATTCAATTTTCAAGCATGACCTATTATAAAACTTATAATAACAAATAGAATATATATATAATATATACATGCTTAGAACATCGCTTTGTTATTTTTTCTTTATCAATTCTTGGGAAACATCTCCCGAGGTTTTTGATTCTTTAAAATAGTTTTCTATTTCCTGTAGTGTCTTATCTTTACTCTCGGGTAAATAAGTGTATAGTAAAAATGCAAAGATGGACGCTGAAAGCCCATAAAAAAGAAAAGCACCGTGCAAATCTAACAAGTCAAAGATGTACGGCGATATTTTCAAAACAGTTGCCATCAATATTTCCGAAAATATAGCAAGAGTTGGTAAGGATGTACTTCGGTATCTTAAAGGCGTCAACTCTCCGTATACAGAACATGCTAGAATCATTGGTCCACAACTTATCGTCATGGAAAATAATGTTAGTAATAATAAAGATACTATCTTAACTTCTACAATTAAACCTAGTTTAATAAGGTACAAATAAAGTGATATTAAAAATAGAAACATTATACCCAAGAACGATGACGAAAGTAATAACGTCCTTCTTTTGAGATATTTTGATAATACGCACCCAATTTGCATACTAAATATAGTAACCGCTTCCAATATAAGCATGCCCATGTAAGCAGTAGACTCGCTATTTGTTATTCTCTTAATCAATACAATAGAATACATACTACAAACAAACTTTCCTGAGAAGTTGTACAGTGACATGACAGTCATTGACAATAACAGAGGCTTGTAAAATGCCTTTGTAGATATCATTTCTAAGACGCTTTTAAGTCTAGACGAAGAAACTTCTTTTCGTTTGGCACGTGTGAGATATTCCTTTTGTGAGTTTATTAAACTTTCTAGTTCGTTTTCGGATGCTTTGTCGACTCCTTTCAGCCAGCGATGAGACGCCGCACATTCCTTGAAACGCCCATTCATCGCTAACCAAGAGGGTGATTCGGGCCACAGGAAAGCTGTCAAGGAATACACAGAACACACAAATGCAATGAGAGCAATGTTCTTCCAGTGGCTAAAGGTCCCTGTTGCGTTGGCAATCCATACTCCCCAAAAGAAAATAGTAGACTTTACTGTCATGAATATACCACGGTAGCGGGGTGAAGTGTATTCTGTGACAACAACAATCAACAGTGTCATATTACTAGCGACTAGCATGCCTTGCATGATTTCACTGATTAAAAGAACAGTTGTCGTATAGCTGCAATAAAATACGATGTAGCCAATTAGTGTGCTGACACACAATATAACGAATGGCACTTTTCTTCCGAACTTCCGTGAGAGTATTGGTATTATAGGTATCCATGGTAGAGCGCTGTAACCGTGGATTGAAGCTGGAATAAAATAAAACTTAGTTAATTTCCGAATCATAGATTTATAACATAACATAACATTACTCCTGTATTCCCCGAAGGGGTAGACAAGACAGAGGTGCACATATAGTACACCCACATTTCGCTAGTTATGTTTTTAGGTCCCTATGTAATAGGGGGCGAGCCTATTGCCATCAACCGGGCACAAATCCAAACTCCGCGCGGCTGCTAAGAATTTCCTAAGGGAAATCCCAGTAACTCTTCGCCCGACTCAGGATTCGAACGCAGGAACTCGTGCTCAGCAGTCGCGCTTAGCAACCACTAGACCAACGAGGCAGACTAAATAAAAATAATAGATTTATGTATTTTTAAAACCAGTTTGTGTCCCATTAAAAAAACTGGTCATTTAAATACTTACAAAGCCATGACGCCATATCATCGCTGACCGCACTGGTAGAGTTAGCGTCTCTTCTTATTTGAGGTATAAATACTGTAGGTGCTCCATAACATAATCCGAGCACAAAATATATAGTCCAGACTCCTCCGACAACAAATAACTGAAAGTTAAAAGTGGCAAATAAATACATCAGAGTGCAGTTCCAATTTATTATTGATGCAATACTGATAAAGTTTGATTTACGGCTTCTTTTCCAGTTATGACCGTTTAACTGGAATTTCGGTGAGAATACACAAAATAGAAGAACGAATGTTTGTAGTTTTAGAGTGCAGCTTTTATGGTTTATTTACTTTGCCTCTCGCAACCAAACCTCAGAGGGTTTTGACTATTTAACCAAACTATTGGTCAAACAATAAACATAACAAAAGGCCTCTAGCCAGGCTGCTTTACAGGTAATTTAGGAACAACACTTTTATAAATTAGTATTCTAGATAATTCGATTTAGATACAATAATTATAATATTTTAAAATATCTATTTGACGGGCCTGTTGGTCTAGTGGTTAGAGACCCTGACTGCTATACCGGAGGTCGTGGGTTCGATTCCCACCCGGGACAAATGTTTGTGTGATGAGCACGATCATTTGTTCGGTGTCTGGGTGTAATTTATCTATAAATGTATGTATTTAGAAATATATAAGTATGTTTATCAGTTGTCTGGTTACCATAACACAAGCTCTGCTTAGCTTGGGATCAGACAACCGTGTGTGAGATGTCCCGGAATATTATTATTATTAATATAGAAAAGGGGTTCAAAATACAACTAGATGAACTTAAGAATTGCGTATGCTATATAAAATATGAACACAACACTTCAATGAATACCTCCTATTTATAAAATACTTTAATGTTAAAGCAGTATATTTTTAATTACATTTCCCGATAACGTATAGCAGGATAATTAATGTAATTTACTATTACTTTAAACCGTTAATTAAGTATATAACTATTACATTAAAATGTTTTAATATTTAATTAAAATTATATTTTGCGTTGCTACCGAGTATTGGAACAGAGATTTGGAATGGTAACGATCTGATCTTTATAGATCCTCCTGTAAAAAAGTATCTACTAACATCTGATCTGCTGATCTTGACAAAAAATGTACCAACTCGGACTGAAGGATTTTTGTTTATCGAATAAACGTACCACCGAAACTTCTATTTATCGCTATAGTGTTTCGTCTTTAAGTTGTTCGAGGTATAAATTTATCCTATACTAGCTGACCCGGGGTATGAAAAATAGATGTTGGCCGATTCTCAAACCTACTCAATATGCTCAGAAAATTTCATGAGAATCGGTCGAGCCGTTTCGGAGGAGTACGGGAACGAACATTGTGACACGAGAATTTTATATATAAGATAATAGTTGACGATATACTAAATAAGTAATGACCGGACCAGCTCGGTCAGTCCCCACAATCCTCCACACTTTAACACGCACGGCGCGTGTGCAAACATTATTGTAGTATTTCCGGGTAGGTAAATGTCACAATCAAACGCTGCTAGTCGCGGGAATCACAACACTTCATTGTCACTCGATACTAAATCAATAAGGGTACCTGTCGTATAAATGGCCTCCAAGAAACTTTCACTTCACCATCACATTCCTCCACATCTTCAGGTTTTACGTACTCGGTCTTATTCATAATAATCCGTTTCTGTGATCTTCATACATCAACCGCGGAACACGGTACTATGGAATCGAGTGTTGCTTAAAACTTATTGGACTAAAATAAAGAACGGAATGACTCAACAGCCAGTAAAACATTCCTTTTTATCTTAATTTTAATTTCTACCTAATGGCGCGTCTATTTAGATAGGTACTTCAAGTTATAGCTTTAGTATCTATTAATATACATTTAGCATCCGGGTCATGAATATTATGTAGTGGTTACATTTTGATTGGTCATTTGTAGCAAACCCATCGAATTATAACTGAAAGACTGAACAAAACACAAACGCAACTTTTGACGTGTAAAGAGCTTAGGCGAGCGGTTGAAAATTTGAAAAAAGGGTTAATAACATAACATAACATCACGCCTGTATTCCCCGAAGGGGTAGGCAGAGGTGCACATGTAGTACACCCACATTTCGCCAGTTATGTTTTAGGTCCCAATGTAATAGGGGGCGAGCCTATTGCCATCATCCGGGCACAAATCCAGACTCCGTGCTGCTACTGAGAATTACCTAATGGAAAAACCCAATAACACTTTGCCCGACCCGGGATTCGAACCCAGGACCTCGTGCTCAGCAGTCGCGCTTAGCGACCACTAAACCAACGAGGCAGTCCAAAAAAAAAAGGGTTGCCTTGTAATAACATGGATTTCCCTACAATCCCCTCACCATGAACTCTTATAATAGGACAGTTTACGATGTGAAAGCGAGACACCGCTTCGTGCAGTGTAATGCGGCGTCTCGCTTCCATAACGTAAACGTGTCCTGCGGGTTGTTCGAGTTCATATGAAGTTAAGGTAACTGTGCTGTGTATTGGTTGGTTAATCGAACACTAGTAACACGTAGTGATTGTATAAAATACGTAATTGGGTTTGTACAATATAACATTAAAATTAATTTTATGATTTTATTTCTGGCTCGGATCCCTTCTGACGCCCACAACGAATGATCGAGAGTTTATTGAATCTCCGACGTACAAATATTAAGTCATTATTATTCCAGTGAATATTTAATTTTAACTCTTTATAAGTGGCAACAGACAGAGTGATTAATCATTGAGTACGAAAAAAAATTGAATTTAAATAAGACAAGAGACAACCCAACCTAGCCTAAAAATAAAATACTTGTAGTTTGCGTTTCATCAACAAGAACAATATTATTAAGATTTATAAGATCATGTTGTGCATACATGGAGATATCACGCCGAAATGTTTATTTGGTTAAATTAAAATATCAACGATAAGAAGACGCGAGAAAGATTGTTTGCCAATTATTTTGGGTAATCTTAATGACAAAAATGTCATGGTGGCCCCGTTTAGGGGTCATTTCATGTGCACTAATATCATAATATAATATAACCAAAGTCATAGAAACGAGATAAAAACTATCATTTTATATTCCAAGAATTAGCCATTTGAACGTAATGAAATACTTAAAATTATGACGTGTACTACGGTTCACTAAACAGTAAACAGGTAGTAAACAAAAATACTGAAAACCTCTAACAATAGGTTGAAACTTGAGAACGTTTGATCTACGACTGTGGCCCAACAAAACAGGTTAGCCAAGGAAAGTTCTTTGGTTTATTTTCAGTGCGTAAAATTGGCGTAGGTATGCTTTACCTATTTACTGACAGACGCGACGCGCTGTGTTGACATCGATGCGTGCGCCATTTGTGATACGTCGAGCCGGCGCCGGCGCGCGTCGGCTGGAATGGCACCGACCGACTACGCAGTGCGAAGTCGGCATCTCACCGGCTAGATAACTGCGAATTTACTGAACGACACCAAATTACGATAAAAACTATTAAATACATGGGTGCTTTATTACTTACACCAATTATTTAAAAAAAAAAAAACGTCGCCCCACACTAGGGATTTCTCCTGTATCGTAGGTGCGTTTCAGAAACATGGAATTTCACACACACAAACACCCAGACTCGGGACCAACATCTGCGGTTCGCACAAAATTTTGGCCCGTGTGGGAATTGAACCCTTAGCGCAGCAGTCCAATTGCTTAGCTACTGCACCAATCAGATCGACAATTTATGCTGGTGATTGAAAATACATGTTTATTATAGCTAGTACCTATATATTCAGATTTAAGAAAGCCGTATTGCTAAGTAAACCAGCAATATAGCCATTTTGACTCTATTGAGTGGGTATCGTGCTATCTGTCGTCTGCGTGTAGGTCGGGTTCTAAGTTTAGCCCACATCAAGTACCCATCCATCGCCGTAGAATTACGACTGCCGCGGTAAGTGCATCGCTGATACGTCTGGCTTCACAATACTGTATACTCCTTACTAAAAGTAACGTTAATTATCTTTAAACACATGTTTTTACAGCACTTGTAAATTATTATCTTAGGTACTTACTTTATATTTGACAATAATAAAGTCTTTTATAGTGCTTTCATAATGAATATTTGCATCATTAGCAGTTAAAAGTGCACTTTGTTTAAAATATATCAACAAAAACTAAATGTAGGTAATAAGTTCGTTTTACATTACGTGAGATAAGATTTAAAAAAAATAGCGGATTATCAGGTACTATAGGTAGGTACATAATACTCGTATACTTACAAAAAAACAATGTAAACATTTTAATTCACAATTTAAGACATATAATATAAAAGAGCTACATGTGTTTGCTATGACGTCCGCACATTCCGCACTGATAGCGCCTGCTGCATCAGCAACATGCACTATGCTCGGTGCAGGCGCTAAGGTCATCAACCTAGCCTGGTCAACCAACCACTGTTGTTAGTTGATTGATTATTTGTAATGGTTTTAATGAACGTGATGTCGTTTCATATAACTGCAGCGTAATCAATACTAGACTATAGACGCCGATTTGATTTTGCCCTTTCCAGGATGAACAAACAAACCTCATTATATGAACAGCATTTGTATCTCCATACACATTTTATATTAATCTATCAACTCCTTGGATAAGCTTTTTTTTGTACCGCATTTTTATGGCCAATCCTTGTGCAGTAACTTTATATCATCAGTTTATATAGCCTATGGAGGAACAATGATTTTTTTTCTGGAAATGCACTCAGGTATTACCATACTCCACCTGTTATAAGTTCTTCTCAGAAGGTATTCCGCTCACGTGTCGCAGTTCTTGCTTGGATGCCAAATCTCAAGATTTTAGACACGATCTTGTAATTTCATGCCGATGGCGTACTCCATAAGGAAACTTGCTTAACTATAATTACATTTGAAACAGTTCACTTGTCTGATGTTCATATTTAGGTCACTTATTTGTTAGTGTCAGTATTTCCTAACTCGAATACAGAATATTCGATTTTTTTCTTATGTTATTAATATTGTTTTTATCGATAAAAGTAGTGTAGTAACGACGCTTGCCCTTTCACGCTTTCTTTGCTCCATTTTTCCATCCTTAGAAAGAGGAAACGGTGCAGTCCAATTACTTAGCCAATGCACCAATCTGGCAGTCAATTTTTATGATACACCAGTTATCTATTTATGACTCGCTTTGGAATAAGAACGTCTCGTCTTATGCTCTACGTTGCGTTTGTAAGTAAAAATAGATTTAGTAATATATTCACAATATTTGGCACATAAATTAACTTTATCTCCTTAATGTTCTCTTTATGCAAATTACACGCATGTCCATGGTAGGTTACCAAGAGTGTTTTAATAAATCTAAATGTAAGGTTTATTAATATGGATACTTGGATAGGTGCTAGTGTAGGCTTTGTTTCTATGTCAGACTTTACTAAAACGTATACAATTTTTTTTTGTTTAATCGAATCATTCGAATTCATAGTCACAGGCTTAAAGCCAATTAAATCCAAAAGCTTTTTTTTAATAGAATGGCTTACCTTACCTTACTTCCCTATAACTGTTATGGGTTGCCATCCGATGCACTTTGATTTTCGGTATCGATTTGGATTTATATTTCCTGATTCGTTTTTTAATCTACGACTTTGGGATGCGTCCTTTCTTCCCTACCTCCGCGACGGCATGAATAATTATAATATGGAACACACACACAATATCCTATTCTACCTATAAAAAAAAAGTATAAAATATCTATCGGCAAGAGAAGAAACCATAGACATACGAAGTCACCAGCGAGTTCGTGTAAAATTATCATTTGACATTAGCAAAACTAAAATAAAAAAAATATTGACATAAAAAAAGGTAGGTACAGTTATGTGAAACCCTGACACGTGACAAAACTACATATGTATCACCATCCCTTTCGAAGTCCAGTCCATATAGGCATAAATTGAAACTTGTCAAGGTTTTTGTCAATAAAAGCATCAATGTACGTCGTTCGGAGTCATATTTACATATTTTTGCCTAAACCTAAAAACGTGCAGTGCCGTGCTTTTTTATTGAAATGGATTTTGATGCAGTTCGAGAAATCTAGCCTAACGATTCTTTTACAGTGAAACATTTCAAACTTTATGTAAATCCCCTAAGTGAATTTATTAAACTTTATATAATACCTGTATCTAAACTCATAGAGGAATAATAAAGGTTATAGCTTCCACAGTAGGACCGCTAATATCAAGTGGCAATATCTAAGCTTCAAGCATCAGTCTTCCCGCGATAGGTGATCATACTGACAACGTCGTCGCCGTCGTCGTCTAAGTACTGACATACGAGGCTAATGTCAAGGATCTTTACAGAGAACATGGAATTATGTAGTCGAGCCAATTAGTAGAATACATTTCGTCTCAAATGCCCAGCTAAAAGACTAATTAAATCATTACATTGATTTTTATCATCTACTATAAGTCCTTCTCTATACGAGAAGTGGCCTTTGCCCTGCAGTGGGACAGTTAAAGGCTGTTATAAGTTATTATTATACTACAAGTAGTATTATTATCTTGTTTGTATATTTTTGAGTTTTCCATATTTTAAGTTCTACGTAGGTTTGAATTTTGAGTGCGCCCTTCCTTATTGTCCAAACTTTTTACATGATGATATGCATTGAACAAAAACCACATGATATTTAATAACCAACTCAACACCCGATTAAAGAAACAACAAACCGAACATCGCTTAATTACGTATTGTATCAATTTTATCACAATATCATGTTGAATTTAATACCGATTAATTACCTTGCCAATATATCACACCTTATGGCCAGTTATTAATAAACAGTTTGCATTTTACCCCCACATTATCGGGAATTCACAATGACATTTTATGAAGCTTGATTATTTGTTTCTGTCACATTCAATATTAGAGATAGGCGAAATAATTGAAGTTCGAGCCAAAACCTGTTTGTTTTCATTAAAACTGCAACACTATTAGCCTATTGCCATACTATATTAGTTTCCAGTAGCGAATGAAAGCTATATAGCTTTATTATGTAATCATTGTCAATAGCCGTGTGGTATACGGCTTAGAATTGAGCACCTCCTTTTCTCCCGTGGGTGTCGTAAGAGGTGACTAGGGGAAAATCTAAAAGATGGACAGCAGCGTCTTCTGCGACTTGACCGCCAATACTGCGATCCCTAAGCCACTTGCGTGGGGATTATGGCACCCACCCCCCTTTTAAAGGGGGAACCTTTGTTTAATAGAGGAGGTCTTCCGGCTGATGATGAAATTGTAATCATTGCTAGGAAACTAATCTCTGTACAGGATTGTATTATTATACAGAAATAAAAGTTAGTACTGAATGTAAACTATGGATTGAAAGATGATTTTATAAACACTGCCATATTCCAAAAAAGGATCTATTTCCCAGAAAATATCGAGATTTATTTTATTATAAACTTGGGTATTTTTATTCAGGAATAATTTAAATACAATTTAGCCTACTATACCGTATACCTTTAATCCAAAGTTAGTACCTACATACAAGAAAAACGGTCGGCACCTTTCAATTAAAATTGTAACAATGAAATTATAATCCCATACAATGTGGGGTGGCTACGAATCTACAATGAGAATGCTAGTAATTTTCAGGGGTAAAAACGAGAATGGGTTCGTCCATACAAAAATGTATAGCTAACATATTATTTCCAACAATTACTATTTACACTTTATAACATTTAGCACTTATAATAGATATCCATTAGTCACTCATAACGCCACTCGACTCCGCCCACTAATTCAAGACAAAGGTGTTATTTTTAAAATTTAAACGACCTGATAATACCATAAGAATAGATGAAAAACTCGTCAACAGTACTGTTTAGATTTGCAATTTACTTGTAATGTGTTCTTTTCCATTTGGGTATGGTGTTAATGCATCCGTGTTTGATATAAAATCGACTCATCGTCGTCATCACCCGGAACACGACCACTGTTGAAAAAAGGCCTCCCCCTTAGAGTGGGGGGTGTAACATTATCCACGCTAAGCAAGCGGCTTAGGGTTTGCAGTATTGGTGGTGAAGTTAAATAAGACATTGCTGCCCATCTTCTGGATTTTCCGTTAGTCGCCTTTTGCAACACCCACGGGAGGTAATGGGGTGGTCAATTCTCGGCCGGATACCAGACGGCAAATAACGTTCAATAAAAGGTGAAAATATTAAGGACATATTGATATTGTTAGTATTAATATTATCAATAAATTTTTTGGTATATAAATGATATTCATAATGCAGATCCCGACTATTAGCAGAAGGCCAAACAAACAACTATTGAGGCCTTCATTAAAAAGAACAACTCACTATTTCGCATGCGCAGAACTAATACAAACTTAGTTAACAGTTTTTCCACGAATGAAATGAACTGAATTTTAATAGGAGAGAGACAGGTGCCTAACTGAGCTGGGCACAATACCTTTAAAATCCTCACCTTTAGGACTCATTCTCAGCATTATTTGAAATTGTATTAATGATAAATAGTCTATGGAAGAGCTTGTTTTTTATTCAATCATTCTATCCTTTCTAATCCTAGGCAGCTAGCCTAGGATTTTCAAATGATCCTCGACATATGTTTCCGCAGATTGTACAGAAATAAACGTGTGCCAACTCTCTACCTCTACTTATTCACAACACAGGAGTGTTTATGCAGATATTCATATTCCTACTGCGGTTCAACAATGTTGGTTTACAGGAAATGTATTCTTTCCCACGACTTATGACTATAAATACAGAATACATTTAATCGTATAATATTTTTTCTTAATTGGTTGCATAGATAGAAAAATGATATATCTAAGTATATATAAAGAAGTTCAATATTCTCTGCTTTCCTTACACACAAAATAAATCACTTAGAGGCTGAAATCTGTAGAACTTAGACTACAATCAAGGAATTATTAAGTAACAAACTCTCCCTGCAAAAACATCTTTCACTCGCGTGCCTCAAGATAAAGTTTCTGAATTAATTTGCCAAATAACGTCGAAACACGAGATTTAAACTTGCCATTCAACTTTGATTGTTAAATGTTAATTGTTATCAAACGGAATATCATATTAGACTTTATTATGAGTTAAAAACATTGATGAAGGAGGTACTAGTAAAGGCTTAAATATAATATCTTTAGATTGATAAAGGAAACTTGAAAAATGATGGACACGAGCGGGACTCGAACCCGCGACACGCTACGGCGAATGTCGCGGGTTCGAGTCCCGCTCGTGTCCATCATTTTTCAAGTTTCCTTTATCAATTTCAAAAATGTAAGCCTAGCATGGCATCATGCAAAAAAGATACAAAATTCAGAATATCTTTAGGTAAGCCAATATTTGATGGTCAAAAATTTTGGGCCCCAGTTGGGGGTTGTAACAGCGACCCCTAGCTAAGACATAGATAAGCTTGATAACGCGAAATTCAATTTTTAAAACGGAATCATGAGGTCGCATTACTTACTGCAGGAAATGGAATGTCGTCGATTTATTTTAACCACCTCGACTTGTTCCAAGCCATTAGCTTTTTCAATCCAAAGATGAGTGTAAAGTGGTAATGATAACGCGAGGATTATTTGTTAGATATTATTCATCTCTTGTAATATGTTATTCCATTATATTTCAAAAGAATAACAGACTACCATTTAAAATTAATGAACTGTTATAACTAAATAACAGCATTTAATTGCTTTTCGCACAATCATAATATTCATCAAAAACGTAACACAGCATTTAATTTATTAGCGCCACATTTTAGCGTTAAATATAAATTTTATAATTGAATCAATTACCGTAACAAAAACAAATAGATTATTATTAACAGAATATATTTGAATAGATAATTTATAGTTTTGAAACGCAAACATCGTCAAAAACATTTGATGATTTCCACTGTTTTTAGATACAGAGAGTATTTGAGGTAAACCATAAGTAAATAAAGGAATAGAAATGAACCTGTATAAGTTACCTCAAATAAAACATATAAGTCTCATACCCAATAAACATACCTGCCAATACATTTAAAAAGGGCAAGACTCAGACGAATAGTTTCAACGTATTGAGAGGGGATGTGAAAACAGTTTAAGTAAAAAGGATAAGTGTGTTTTCGTAGCGTGTAGAGAAATTCGACACCCACTCGGCTATTTACGGGCGATGGTGCGATAAGCATTTTCTCTTTCAATACCATCAAAGAGACTGGCCGCCTATTCAGGGCTCCACCCGACAAAATGTAACACATAAAGGGTATACGAAGATTGCAACGCTGTTTCTGACTTGCCTCGCAAAAACACTGCTAAAATCCATTTTTATCGCGCACATCATTCAATTTAGTTGTACCTACTGTTTGTAACGTTGAACTTTTTCATTTATAGGTCGCGAAACGAAACATTATCCGAGCGCTGTCGAGTGCTGATGAAGCCCATCAAATCATTTGTCGGCATAGCGACGCGAAACTTCAGCTATTATTCCGGTCGGTTTACTAAAACAAAAGTGCTCTTAATTCTTGATCTGGGATTTCATGTGATCATTACTTTCTACGGTTCGTTTGGCTGGCCTCGTGGCGGGAGAAGGACTCGTTCCTTGTGACAAATTAAATTTTATCAAGCTACAACAATGGTCCTTGGGCATTATGAAGCGTAATCCCTTAAGCGAGGAGACGTCTAAATATCTGAAAAGCAAATTAGGCGATCGCGTTTTCAGTGGCATTTAAAATTATACCGAAACGTTGTCCTTTACTTGTTAAATAACTTGTACAAGATAAATGTGTCTAAAATGGTACTCGACTGTCCACAAACAATAAAAAGATTCACTCTAATTTCCTTTCGCGACTGCCTTGTTGAGTTCGTGGCTACGGCTTGGGTGTGTTATTGCATAACAGCCTACAGTTTAGAATTGTGCCCGAATCATTGTAATAGGCCCACTCCCTATAGCATTGCAACTTACCAAGCCATAAAATAAAACCAACGTTATCAAGAAAAATGAATATACAAGTACATAAAAAATCATGTTAACCTATAAAGCTTATTACTCACAGCAGTCCAAAAGAAAGCCAACTGCCGCTGCCGGCGTGTGCAAGCGTCTATGTCACGTGACGACGTGTGCATTTCATCTTGACCATTTTCCTCTTTTCTGTGTGAATTGCGGAGACCGTAAAGCATTTCACTGCATTTACACCAACACGCTTTGGTATCACTTTACTAGTGGAATATGTTAGCCAGAGATGCCTCGAACCACCTTCCAAGGCTTTTAGTAAATCTTGATAACATTTTAGTTTTATTTCGGTGATAAATACTTAGATCAAAAATATTATTATTACT
The DNA here is from genome assembly GCA_946251915.1 of Abrostola triplasia. Lineage (NCBI taxonomy): Eukaryota > Metazoa > Arthropoda > Insecta > Lepidoptera > Noctuidae > Abrostola > Abrostola triplasia. The sequence continues at coordinate 6,716,237 of OX276430.1, forward strand.
TAAATGCAAATACAAGGTTGTCTTATATATACAGAATAATAATTTAATTAATAAAAGAAAATTTGAAAATGTTGTCTTCATTTAATTAATCTTCAATTATTCAGAACAGCCTAGAAAAGTTGTTATAATTCAAAATTTAATATAACTTGTTTGGTATACACAATACATATTCGCACTCATATGATAAACAGCATGAAAATTCTTGAACAAAAAACATGCACACCGTAAATTGACCAAGAAAAATAGCCTAACATCGCATTACCAAGCTTAGCCAGACACCTGAACTTTCCATCATCATAATTTAATATAAACTAGTTATTTAAATTGTTATGTACAAAAATGGTTGTAGTACCGTGAACGTCGAAAGCGGCGGAAGCTTTTTCGCTCGTAAATCCAACGAACGCGGCTCTTCCGCTCCCACGCCCGCTCCCCGATTAAATTCTCCAACATTAGCGCATTCATGGCAACAGATAATATATTCAATCGCCTCAGCTGAATCTCTGTTCAATTCATTGATTTATTCGTTTGACACTTTATTTGGTAGGTTTATTAAAATTTATCCATAATTAAGATGAAGATGTGATTAGATATTATATGATAGGTCCTTTTACGCTGCCAGCGCCTTCAGCCGCTAGACGAAGAGTTCCATGAGTTTCATGCCGCAGTACTCTAATTTTAGAACTCTAAAGTACGCAGGTCTAATAACTTTTACTTACTACACCTGTATTTCTTAAACATTTTTTTTTATTTCTTTTATTATATACACACAATTTTGTCAAATGTACTTCATACGAACGAGATTTAATCCAATTTCTTCTCTTCAGGACCCAAAATGGCGAAACTGATTAATTCTCTCTCCGATGCGATGGTGATATTCCAAGGCAAACACAATAGTGCTGCGCTATAGAACGTGAATGTTTGCGCGCACGAGTCGCAGCCGGCCACAAATCAGAGGTAAATCAAATTCTGGCATCCATTGGTAATACATTTGTGATAGCAATCAAAAGACCCGACGCGACGTGACCCTACGTTGCCCTTCCTCACACGTTTACACTACTCAACGAAAAAACAATAAACCATTTTATTAAACAAACCAATATTTTTATTATTCATACTCCAAATATTATGTAGACAATGTGCGAAAACGGTCTCTCTTAAATACTTAAAAATGGAATTGAAATTTTAATAAAGAGCTTATAACGAAATTAAATTTAATACATATGAAAGTTGGATACCTTCCAAAAAGCGTTAAACAAAAAGTGACTATAAACATGAGGTTAACACTGCAGCCTGCATACGAACAACACGTAACATAAATTCATGCGCTTTGCTAAATTCGTCTGATAAGGAACTTACAATTACATTAGCAATAAGTCGCCTATGTGTTGGATTGTTACACCCTCATACCTCGACGTTTGTGAACAACTTTCCGATTCCTAAACTTAGAAAATAAGATTGGGCCCCGCGTCTACTGGTAATGGCTTTGTTGTGTACCGGCTCTAGTTTGACGGGTAACTCGAATTCGCTACTAGGATATTCCCGTGGTACTTCCCAAAGTACTACACGTGTCCTACTTCTAGCAGTTTAAAACAATTTTACCTCAAATAAAAAGAACAGCTGTAAGGAATACTCATTTATCGAAATACAAGTAAAGTCTGTTCATAATTTTCCTCGCCTATTATCATGACTTGAACAAAGAAAGTTTTGCGCAATAACCAATAATCGTTCCCTAATATCTTTCGCGTAAATGTTTTCCAAGTTCGATCATTATTTCCGCCTCGGCTCACCGCTGGACAAAAATTATTAGACAATTTATTACTACAGTGGTTTTGTTATAAAAAATTAAACTCTATTATTCATCACAGTTTGAGAACATTTCTGTAAGCATGTTAAAGTCACATTTGGCAGAAACTTCCTCAATACAAGTACTCTATGATTTACGACTAAAGTTGGGTCGGTGTGACTGAAAAGTCTTTAAAAGTACATAATACCTATTGCACCGGTATCTGTCTTCTACGTCGGCAAATTTGGACATAAATAAGTAGGTGCTCGTCGTAAATGAAACAGGTTTGACAGTTTGCCGAGATTCCAACCTAACTTCGACGTCCTCACTTCTGTCTATAACACAATCCAGACGGGTGCAAGTAACTGGATAGGACTTGGCAACTGTTACCTTTTGTTTTTCTTGTTTACAGCTCAAGTGTTAATTTAAGATAATTTATTCACGATACTTACAACAGCGATAATGGTGTGGTATTTGTGACTTACAAAACGATAAACGGACGAACCATTAAATGGGCTTCGACAAAAAATCGTTCGGCTTCGAAATCGAATATTTTAAGCCTATTATATTTTATCACCGAAATTCTAATAGCGAACGCGGATGAAGTCGTTAAACAAAGCCTAAATTTTAAGGGTTTTAAAGGACAAACGGGTAATGTTTTCAACAATAAAGGATACATCACCGCGACTGATAAAATCGTTCCGCGGCGATATTTCAAGCGAAACGACAGGTGACACGAGTTATATTTGTAGTATAACTTGGTTTGTGTAGTAGCTACGTACGTAGGTGTGGGTAGGCAGAGCGCGGTGGGTACATGTACGCAGCCGCACCTGACCACAAATCAGCAGTAAATCAGATTTCGAACGTCCATGTCCGTGATTGCAGAAACGAATTTGTGTTGTGTTGTGTTATGCCGACAACCACTAACAATGTAACCGCTTACGTCATTCAGACTGCACTGTTTAAATGCCTGTTATAACTAGATTCAGCTTCTTGTATTTTTCCATTTGACTGGAAATATAATTGTCAAATGTCATCACACTACAACAATGCAACCGCAAAAAATCCGTCTGAAATCAAAGCTCAATAAACTCTTTTCAAAACGTGGAGTCGTCGGTAAAAAGCAGAGCTAAGTAATTAATTCATTCACTCCTAATTCCGCATTGGAAACTCTACAAAAGAAGCACATCAAAGAGTGGTGTGTACAGTACAGGAATACAACAACTTGTAGCGGGTTTGCATCGCAGAATTTACTTAGGGATTATTTGCGTTTCATTAACGCTGGTCAACAGGAGACCCTATTTATCTGCTTGTACTTTTAAGACTCTTTTTTATTAAACTAAATCTTCCTTGGTTTAATTGTAAAATAAAACATTAAGTTTCAGTAATTAGAATTTTGTTGAAGTTAGCAAACTTTCCGCTCTTAGTAACCCAAATAAATATGTAGGTCATCTGTAAACACCTAATTTTATGTAGGTACGAAGCAATTTTATTAAATATTACTTATAGAACAAGCTGTTCTAGAAACATACAAAACGTGTTGTAAATTAATAATTTAACCTAACGAAACTAACACGAATGTACATAAATCCTTATTACATAGAGATAAACTAACTGGAGCTACCTAATTGCTAGTTACGTAAGATAATTCGTGGAAAGTTAGCTAATTAAGGGGAGCTAATATTTTCTAAATGAGCAACGATCTGTCTCTCAAGTGCCGTTAACGTCACACCGGCACTTCCATACGTCGAGACACAGGCGTATTCTGACGTAGCTAATCTGTTCACGGCAATATTTCAAAGCCTAACAAGTACCTACCGGTCCCCGACACAGATCCGAAATTCGACGGTACTATATTACACATGATAATATATTATGCCCGAATCTCAGGTATAACTCATTAAATTGTAAGTCAGAACCTGAATGCATATAAATTTACGAAGGTTAGCAGTTATGATCTCCACCAAATCTTCGTTGGGTGATCTCAGGTGACATTCTATTTTATCTATCTTTATATTACTGGACAAATAAATTGATAAGAAACTTGCTTAAACAAAGCGATGAAATAGGGTTAATTGTGTTTTGGACATTTTAATCGATTTCGTTTCAAATAAAACAAAGTTTTAGCAGCATGTTGTGAAACTAATTACAAATATTCCCTTAGGAAAAAGCGTGCAATTTAAACACATATTATGACGTACAAATAAGTACATAACGCCTAGTCAGATTTCGCTGCGACAAACTCCACTCACATTGCAGTAGTTGCGGGAACCATGTACGCGAGTAGAATACGGAAAGGTGTAGATTGTACTTACAGCTGCAATTCCTTGCCGACGCCATTGTTAGCCAAGCGATAGCCACTCAAATCAAACGAGGACGACCTGAATACATTGTCTGACAATTATATTTTATCACCACTAAGTATACACACACTTTGTGACGTAGCCGCGTAAGAAGTTCATGAATAAAGGCACTTTTAAGTTAGGAATCAGTCAACCTCACACATCAATTAATAGCATATACCTATATAATGGATCTATGTTAGCTTTATAAGTAGTTATAAGCTATATTTGCTTCCAAACATAGTACAGATCACAACTGTAATCGCCAATCCAATCCAAGCGTGATAGTTATTACTACGCAATCATATTTACCCAAGATTGTTTGCTGTAAGGAGAAAGTGATAGAAACAAAACAAAGACCAAGAACAGCAAAAGATATACGAACTTGTACAGCAAACTCATAGAGTGCGACAAGGTATACACAATCGCATCAGACCGACGTACTGAGAGAAACAGACAATGTAATGAACTAAACAAAATTATGTAAACCTTTGTGAAGCTCTTAATTTAAAAGAGCCGCGATATTAAGACTTCCCTACAACGAATGCAATAAGCAAGAAATCTCAACAAAATGATGATTGAAAATGAAAGCAAGGGCGAGTCTTTGTGCCGGGCCGGGGCGCGACTACCGGGAGAGGACTAACGTAATTGCACCGCTTCACTCCGTTCAATAGAAGTGTACTTACCAGCTTAAGTTTTTGCCCCCAGTTTTTAGTCGGTCTCTAGCTAAGCGGCCAAGCAAGGCAATAAGTCTATTCAAAAGCTCTATTTAAAGTTTACTCACGACTAATTGTCTCACACAAATGCTAATCTCGAAAATTAACTGCACTTATGCTGGTGTAACTAGGTTAGCTCCACGGTGCTACGCTAAATTAAACCGACTTTGTATACAATCGACCTGGATATAACTGCTCGCGCCACAGGTTTTGTCTGAACCAAGCTTTATTCTGATTGGATTTGGTGATGTTTGACTACAAGTATTAGTATAGTTATAATATATGTATGTGTATAGATCTAACGTATGAAATCTAAAAATAACTTCAAAAGTGTAATTGGATTTCCTTGTGAGGAATTTTTTTGAATTACAGCCGGATAGCGGAACTGTGCCTGAGCTCGGAGATACCTTTTGCTCTTTTATACTAGATCCAGGATGGCAGCACGCGTGCCATGTGGCAGGCATGTGAGAGAATATTGCCGGTCTGGGATTGACTGCGCTCCTTCATACATCAAACGGTAGTATGTTTTGTATTTGTAAAGACACGTGATAATACGTTCCATCCTAAATTAGGCAAAACTTTTAGAACAATAAAATATTATCTATGGGTATTTTATTCGTTTCATTAATTAAATGAATAATAAATATGAACATTGTATTAACTTTTTTAAAAGCAGATACAGCCATAAAACAAGGCTCTTAGAATAACATTTTTTTATTGCACGCCTATAAACTAGATTTTTTATTACTATTTCACTTTAAAGAAACCTGCAATTGGTAGCAAGTGGATAGGTATAGGCCGTAAAAAATATTTTAATATAGCTTATATATACCTACGGATATTAAAATCTTCACCTCTGCTTCACCAATAGCATTTCCAATGCGTTTTAAACTCTAGTAACCTTTGTCAGTACCGCACGTTTGTTAAACTCGATAAAATAGTCTACAATATTTCGAGCAATTTCAATAAAAAATGTAGATGAGAATTTGAGCTCCAACGTAGTATTGCTTTGTAGCAAAAAGTGTGCGATGTTTCATATTTTTATTATAAAAGCTTAAAGGTTTCCTAGAAACGTCGACGAATAACGTGGGAATTATTTCGAGGATTTGTTATCAACTCTCAGAGTAATAATTAAAAGCTAGTTGATAAGGGACCACGTTCTCAAATTGAGAATTTCATGTATGGCCAAACATTTTTCTGTGAAAAGTAAGTTTCATATTTTTCACTTTCGTTTTTCAAAATCGTTGGGCTTTAACTGTATAGGAATCATTTGAGGAGCTCATCACTACCACACTGGTCAGTAGATTAGAAGGGTTAAGCAGAGCTGGCCGCGGTTAGACAAAAAATAGGTGACCGCTTTTCTCTCATAGGCAGGTTTTTTGGGCAAGTTAAGCTATATTTCTTGCGTTCTTCAGATTGACCGCCGTGACTGATTTTATCAGGAAGATTTTATAAATTATAACAATATATTATAAACTCCTACCATAAATACACAGCACAGCCCAAACATTGACGAAACGTAACCACAGGGAATAATTGTAACAGATATTTCCAGTAACAACTCTCCAAACAGTCCAATGGTTACATTGTTGTGTCTGACAGTTGTTTACGGGAAAATTAGAGGCAAAGTGCCTATCAATGAGTTTGAAGAGTAAGCATAAAGTTTTGACCGTCGGGAGAACCCTTGGAGTAATGTCCTGACGTATTCCCAGGAGAAACACACATCCGATAAACTTTATTAGGTACTCACTTATATTTTCGTATGAAAATGGGATAAAGAGCTCACCATAACTTATAGAATGATAGTAGGGGTCAACTCATGACAATTGACCAATTTAAATATACATGTAGACGCGAAGAAGTAGGTATTTTTATGTTTGAAGTTTTGTATAAATATACGCTGTTGTCCGGATGCTTGTCCATCCGCGTATCAATACATTTTTCTATAAAAAACGACGTGAGATATTATATAACAAAGTAGGTCTATGGTCCGATAACTCAAAAAAATGGAGTTCTAGTTGAACGAAATATTACCCTTCGAAGCGATAATTCATACCAAAAGCCCACTTATTGCCTCAGACCGAATAAAGTGAAATAATAACACCGAAAATTATTAAGTTTAAATCTCGTGTGGTAATATCATGATACAAACTTATATTTGCGGTTAATTCCATACAGAGCTATACACGAGCGCTCGCTTCATAAAAGTTGGTCACTTTAACATATATATGTACATTTGTAGTATCCCGTACATGTAAAACATTTAATTGTATGAAATCCTCTGATAATACGAGTCCTGGACTATTTACGATAATTCTGGACTCGTTTCGGCATTTTTCTTCTTAATGGTAGTTAAATCACAGACCTAAAACGTCTCAAATCCAAGTTCCCATGGTTACAACACTCGGTTATAAAGCATGGAGCTCACCCCAACAACTTATATAGTTTAAAGGGATACTTAGACGCTGCCTCAGACAGCTGGCCGTCGCTTTCTTACCTGATTAGGGTATACTCGCCTCCACCGGGCGATTTAACGTCATAATACATACATAACATCACGCCTGTATTCCCCGAAGGGGTAGGCAGAGGTGCACATATAGTACACCCACATTTCGCCAGTTATGTTTTTAGGTCCCAATGTAATAGGGGGCGAGCCTATTGCCATCAACCGGGCACAAATCCAGACTCCGTGCTGCTACTAAGAATTACCTAATGGAAAACCTAGTAACACTTTGCCCGACCCGGGATTCGAACCCAGGACCTCGTGCTCAGCAGTCGCGCTTTAGCAACCACTAGACCAACGAGGCAGTCAACGTAACGTCATAATACCTTTAACAATTCAATTGTATGCACCCTGCTGGGCCCGAAAGCCGACGGATTTTACTCAGAGCATAATGTAATTTTCTCGTATGAAACTTCCCACAAACTGGCGTGGATTTCATACCTCGTAATTAAACTACGATACAGAGAAAATTGAAGTACTACATTTTTATTAATAATACAGTCTCTTAAATTAAGTTTGTAATATATAATTTATTTAAATCGTAAAAGTATGTTGATATACGCTCCCATATATAGGTATCTACTGAATTAAGTAATCGACATGGTTTTACTTTACATCTCACAACTTGTTGCGGTAAAAGAACTGCGTTGCGAAACTAAGCATTTTTTCATGTTATGTTTTTATGGGATTATACTTAAGAGGATACATCGGATACATTCAATACAATCGGCGAATTAAATCGAAACATTATTATAAAAAATGTTGATACCTATAATATTTTAATCTACATGTTCAAAACAATGTAAAAATCCTCACCAATGACAAAACAGTATCTAGGTCTCTATGTATATCTTTATAATAAAATAAAATTTAATGTAGGTTATCGACAAAAGTAGCATATTAAATCCAAATTAGGCATTTCATTTTTGCATTACGAATTACGATAGACGCTATCTTCCGTCGCATGCCTCACGAACTTAGACCGACTTTTGTTTCACTTATCAGTTTTAAACAAGAGATTTGGTGAAATAAACAAATGCTAACGTTCATTCTTAGTCGTTGACCCTCTGATAAATAGCATTAAAAAATATTCAAATTAACTACTGCTGTAAAAGAATATTGTCATTTTCAAGGAATGAAAGCTATGTGAAAAGGTAAGGCAGCAAAGGCAAAGAGTAAAAACAGATCAAGAGTGAAAAAGGAATAATGGAAGAAAATTACGATACATGATTTCCAATATGTAGACGCAGAAGTACTAAAACTTAACAATTTATTTTTTACCTTAAAAGAAGAGACAAAGTCTTATATAAATAGCTGTCTGATTAAAGTATCTCCAAAGTTTATCATCATAACGATAGTCACTTTTTATCAAAAGATTGACGACGCAAACTCAAAATTCTTTGAATCTGAACTTTAAATTAATAAACAGGCCTATTGCGGAACAATAGAGACAGCTGTTGTCATTGTCGCAAAAGTATTTGCTTTTGTTCATAAGGTGACTATTCAAGCAGGGAAAGATAAAAATTACGAACTCCGAGGTGCTTCGAGGCGTTTTTATCAAAGAAGAAAACAAAGGGTTGTTTAATGACGGTATTAGTGGAAAGTTCACGATAAATTCGGGGTCGTTAGGGGTTCTTTGTCACTGTTGTATTGTGTCGTGAGTCAAGTAGGTACCTACTCGCAACCATTTCATTGGAAAACCTAATTCGATGTTTATTTTAAAATTCTATATCCCTCGGTTACCTAGATTAATGAATATTTTTTAAGAATTCCTTTTTGGTAAGCTATAATTATTCACTTGTCTTTTTAAATAATTCTAATGAAATTTTAAGTCTTTTTAGTCTTTTACTAAATGTAGGTCGTTACTTGTACAAATTGGGCCATAAATTTTGTTAATTATTATTTTCTATTTTCAACACAGAATTTTAATCGAGTAAGTACCTCAAATTTAAAGACTTACATTTTCAGATAGTTCTTTTAGTTTATCAGCCACTTAAGAGCCCCTTCTAACATGTATCTATACAAACGGCTACCTTATGTTCTGGTACTTGCAGCAATTAAGTGTTTTCTTGACGAGTGCTTATAGTTTTAGCATCGATGGAAAAAATGCGATCCTAGCGAGATACAAAAACTTATTACAGAAAGTAATGGTTCTAATAATTTCAGTAATCAATCTATTATTAACAAAACATGCGGCGCACATAGTTAATACATAGTATTAAACTGTACATTCAGAAGATAAACACATTACGCCCCACAGTATTTTTATAATATTGGTTCGATAGTGAAGATGTAAAACGCCCACGCTCAAGCCTTTAATCGCAAATTGATACCAACTCAAACGATTTCAGGTCCTTTGCAACATTTTCAATCCTGTTTCAACCAATATAAAACAGAATCTTTTAAAAGACACATCGTGATATCGTATATCTACGTACTAGGAAACCAGAATTTTGTGAGAGGAGTACTTCAAAGTGATAAATAAAATAAGGCCAATGCCTAAACATGAGTGGCAAGGCAGCTACCTAAATAGGTACCACAATCCATTAGTAGCGACTGTTATTACTTTGCGGCGCGGCGCCGCGCGCCGGCGTCCGACAAGACTGACGTCTGCACCGCCATCCTGCTAAAGGCCCTTCCTCGTGAACTACATTCACGTAGTCAGCCTTTTTGGTTTCGAATCCCTAAATGAATTAAAACCAAAGTTTTAGAGGTATATTTTTAATTTATAGTATTTGAGGGTTTTGTGGCATACATAAGGAGAGGCCTATGTCTAGTAGAGGACTGCAACGGGCTGATGATGATGAGGATTTTCTTTGTTACTTAAAAAGATTAACAAATGAAACTGGGTTTTTGTATTGGTTAAGTAAACCTTTGGTATTATTAAAGCACCTACGCAGTACTCACCTAATTATAGAAAATACTTATAAGATTATATATAAGTATTACAATTTGCCTTTATTTGCCTAAACTTAAAGACAGGTAAATTCAAAACGTAAATATCACCCAAGTAACAATTACGGGAAATTGGGCCACTTCAGGTTAAACCAAAGAGTTCAAAATACTTATTAAGGTTGTAAGTACCTATTACCGTACCCGGCGAGCATCCCAAGTATATTAAGTACAACAACAAATAGGTACCTTTGTTGTTTTACTTAATTCGCGCTTACTATGTTGTACGGGTTGTACCAAAGTTAATCTATACTATTATAAAGCTTGAACCAAATTGCGGCGTATTTCGCACGTATCCTATTACGCTTAAAACATTATTTCTCCCAAAATTTGAAAATGTCCATTTTGTTCTATAGCATTGCGCATAATATTTAAAACTTTTTTATCTACTGTCCATAATTAACGCTTTTTTATTTGTTGTCTATTAGCATGTTTGTAGGCTGTGACAGTTTTCGTTAGACACGTCCAGGTCACGACATTTCTCAAGGGCACTCTGTGTAAAACGACACGCGTTTTATTTTTTGGCACTTGGCTCATTTTCGCTTGGAAAACGCCCTGCAAAATTAACTTGCCACGAAACGTAACTGCAAAGGCTGCTATTAGCTATATTTATAACCTGCGAGCTGTATCCGCGGCTCTTTAATTCAAGCCTTTGGATAGAACTCTAGTTGATTACTGCAGCATTAGTTGGTTTTGTGCTTTGAAATGCATGAAGCGCTCTTGATCAAAACTGACGTTCTTCATCGTGCCTAGAGGCACGAATATTGATCCTGAACAGGCCAGATTCGAACAAAAATGGAAAGAATTTATGACGAAAGTCTATAGCAGTCTTAACTACTATAATAAACAATTTTGGGACCACATTGAACAGACACTACTATGTGAATGAGCTCTGATTAGTCGAGGTTGAATAAGGAAGCATAGCTGTCTTCATGTCATTTTGAGGTTTTTCTTTTATATTCGTACGTCACAGAATCATTAATCTAGCCTTTTGATTGCTATTGAAAATATATATTTACTGTGGAGTCTCTTGCGCGAGACCAGTGACATAGCACTAAATGGACGTATTCTACTGGCAGCCGACGGCAAGCGTGCCTCCCATTGTTCCATTCCCGTTCTCATGGGATGGCCCACGTCCCTGGCTAGGCAGTGAATCCGGAATGCAATAAAAATCAATTTATTTCCCGCCAGTACGTCCTCTCGTTGACGATGCGAACACGTCAGTTGCCTTTGTGGCAGCGTATTCATTGCACGCGAGGAACGCAATGATCAATTACACCTTCAGCCACCATACATATCTCAACAAAAATACCATTCGTAATTTTTATTTACAAAAGTCATCCAGCCTCTATATTCCGACATGTAGTGTGGTTTGGACTCCCTCTATTCTTCAGACAACAAGACCATGTAATAAACCCATTCCACTTATTTCAAGGACATGGTCGGTATTTTTGTAAACGAATAATTAAAACAGCTCATAGAAACTATAATTGGCATATGTTACAAAAACAACATTACGTGTCCTGTATTGGATCCTACCATTTCGAACATGTCAACGAGGTTCTTAAGCCTCTGGCCACCACGACTCTCATCATCAATAATTTAAGCTATATTAATCACGGAAGAACAAAGAAACACATTACCCTACAGTTTGTATAGCCGAAGACGGATAATAAATAACAGTCTCCATAGTTAATTCGTAGCCACTTTATTTTACAGCCCTTTATGTTACCATCGCAAACCACAAAACTTTGGAAATTATAGCTTTACTTATTTTAGACCTAAACGACTAGACATAAAGTCGATTTTCATTTGTAGAATTGGGTTAACGAAAATGTACAATGCCACTTTTAAGTAGAGTCGCCTGTAGTCTAGTGAAAAAAACAAAACACTTAACTTTGGTTTGAGATATTTTTTTATAGAATAATTAAATATAGGTAGGTATATAGTAATTAATATTTAATAGTTACTTTAAATTTCAAAGATGATAAACTACCGATTACACTGGACTTAAAAAAAGTGGATTCTCCTAAAAAGAGAATACCTTTGCTCCTCCGCCTACCCCTTGGAGGATAGATCGTATACTTCATTGCTAGTATATCCACGTAACCAAATACATACTAAGTACAGTGCATGTACAAGTGTTCAGCTCGTCGCCGTTAAGCACAGTTCTCGAGGTGTCATTAAGATAATATTTCCATTAGTCACCTCCTACGACATCTAAAGGATGGAGGCCTGGTGGGGGGCGACACTTTTTGTGTCCCGTCGCTGACGTCACGTATACACGACGATGTAAATACATAGGTAATTAAACCTTCTTACATTACACCAATTATACGCATTAACTTTTAAGCGCAGCTTTGCTCCCCATGCTTCGTAACTCAGTGGCCCTGATACTGTATACCCTTGCGTGAAAGAAGGACCAACTAATAAACTCATTTTCGCATTTCATACCTTTATATTTGACTAGATGCGCCCCGTGGTGTTACTCGCTACATTTTTTCGAGATAAATAGAAGCATTTATGTTAATCCAGGGTGTCAGCTACCTCCATATGAAATTTCATCAAAAGCGTTCTAGCCGTTTGAGCGTGAAGAGGTAACAAACACGCAAACTTTCGTCTTTATAATATTAGTGTGTTTACACGCAAATACATACTATAGATATTTATATTTTTATATTCATCAAAACATGTTAGTACAGTAGTATGTTAAATTTAAAAAAAAATGAAAAAGTGTGATGTGTGATGCCTTACTCTTTGAGAAAGCTGCAATGTTTCATATTCTTGTAATACCTACAATGTAGGTACCTAAGTCTTGCTATGATTTACTCGAATATGAAGGTAAACATTAAACCTTTTGATGAAGGTCATGTGAGTAAACGCCGGGCGAGAGCTAACACAAAATGCAAATGACTTCCCGAATAATGTCAAATAAACTATGTGTTTAGTTTGGCAACAATCAAATATTTAAGCTATGGTACTTTAGGTACTGTATATAGTATCTAAGGTTGTTGTAAAATAGATGTAAGCAAACAATCGTGACATCCAATTAACTATGCAACCACACCGCTTGAGATCGTGACACCTGTAATACACCCGTGTAATAATATTGGAACTACCTGCCTGATAATAAATTCGAAATTCTAATACACGAGTTCCATTTCACGACATTTGAAGCGTTACTATCAACTACTATGAATGATACTAAAATACTTTTAATCATAAGTTCCATTTTTAATTGGAGCATTATTTTTAAATGTCGCAGCTCCGCTCAAATAGTGTCACAGCTCAAAAAAAACATATTATTAAACTCTTTTAATAACTTTAGAAAATTTAAAAACCTTACCTCAAATAGTGTCAGATTTTAGGTATTTTTTTTTTTAAATGCGATATATAGCCAGTCAACAACTTTGGAAACAAAGCTTACGGACGTAAAGGTTTGCTACTGGCGGATAATATTTTCGTCCGTACAAGGTCACCCTAAAAATAGGAGCGAAAAACGAGAACATAAACAACTCTTAATAAATACGTTCCGGTGTCAACCAATGCATCGTTAACCACCAATATTTATAATAATATAGAGGGGCTATTACAGTGTTTTTCTAATATTTAGTACATTTGCAACCTCGGTGTAGTGCATAATAAAAGCAGCATGTAAAGTGTTACCGATATTTCCGAAGCGTAGCCGCCTTGCAACTCGGTCGACCGGCCTGCGATTATGACCTACATTGCGGTAAATAATAACATACAGTTTTTATCAGTATTAATAACGAGCTGATTTCAGCGTTAACGGTGTTTTCAGGCTGCATTTATTCCGATAGCACAGAATAGGGAATATTTTTATTGCGTATGCTAGTTAGGTTTGAAGACCGAAAACGCTCGTTAAGCGATAAATTCAGCCACAGCGCGAAATAAATTTGTAACTTTATTTGTGTAGAAGTTGTGCTGGCCCGCCCCACTGCGCTGTCGCGGCACACTCGCCTCGCTCGCTCGACTCGCTCGTACGGTAGTCTCAGTTACAACAACTTAAACTCAACATATACATTATTTAGAACAAATTCCGCCTGTGGCCGTTTTGAGCACCGAAATGCAATGTGGCTAATTTTTTTAAGTAATACCACGACATTCCCACCTTGTGGACTTGAATGTCATATTGCGTTGTAGTCGACTTTTTTGTTCATTCTACAATGAAATTAGCCTGACACTCACCAGCAAAAATAGTCTTTTGTAATAATTACTACAGACCTTCCGTGATATTGCTATAAAGTTACTTATTCACACAATTTTTATGGATTTCCACCACTCATTTAAGAAACGGCATAAGATTAACTACTATTAAAATTTGATTAAGGGTAATTAAGTGCACGCTTTGGCATCGATTTTTCAAACACTTTTAGGACTATGTATTATTTATGAGCTGGTTCAATTTAATAAACAGTTTGCTCTAGAAATCTAATCAGACCGGAGCCATGTTTCTAAAGTTCCGTAGCGGTATGACAAAGACAGATCTCTTATCACTTCCTGCCTGTCTATACGTCTCTATCTCCGGTTGTCTCAGATATTATATGATATAACTATTTTATTCTGCAACTAATGAGGTGAAGGTTGTAGTTTGTTGGAGATGTAGGTTATAAACATAATAAAAATGTGACAAGGATTGGTTTAATTAGAAATAATAACTTGGCTAGATATACCTACCATATAGCCCCTGACCCGTGGATTGCCGGATCCGAATAGCACCTGCCCATGTCGTCGGGTTGGGTGTCGTAGGAGGCGAAATAAGGGAAAATCCAGAAGATGGGCAGCAACGTCTTGTGAAACTTCACTTCCAATACTCAAGGCGCTTTGCCAAGCGTAGGGATAATAACAACACCCCCCCTTGACAGTGGACGTCTTCTGGCTGATGATAAATGGTGATACCATACAGCTCTTCACAAACAAAATTTTACTAACTCCAAATTTATCAAAACGCTTTAGTGCTTTATTATAATAATAACGTTTTCAACATTACCTATTATATCGTTTAGTCTAGTAGTCTAGGTCTGTTATACCTAAGTTGTAATTAGATTTTAAATCTCAATTTCCCTGGAAAGGAAAATTCGCTGAAAAATTCATACGTACGATTTCTATGAAATATAGCGATAAACAATTTTAAATGCGAAATTTAGGAATAGTTGAAGTACTTTATTACAACAAGCAAATCAAACTGAGTTATGAATAAGCTGTAAGCTCTAATAGTTTATTTTTAGCATCACATATAAAAATATGGGAGAGGCCTATGTCCAGCAGTGGACTGAGATAGGCTGATGATGATGATGTTATCTACTATAGGTATATATACCGGTTATACTCACGTCGATATTCGGGAATGCCCGACTAGTTTCGGACTCTAACTGAGCCCTTATTCATGAGCAGGTGACGCGGCGGGGTCGCGAGCCGAACTGGTTCGGCTCATCTAGTCTAGAACTAGTCGGGCATTCCCGAATATCGACATGAGTATAACCGGTATATATAGTAGATAATATGGATAACACTCACGAAAGTTATTATAGTAAATGATGATGATGATATAAAAATAAGATTGCCGACTATTTGCCGAATGGTATACGGCCTAGAATTGACCACCCCCTTTCCTGCCGTGAATGTCGTAAGAGTCCATTAAGGAAAAATCCAGAAGATGGACATTGTCAAGCGTGGGGGTTATGGCAACCCCTCCTTTTACCTAAGGGGGTGGCCTTTATTCAGCAGTGGACGTCTTCCGGCTGATGATGATGATAAAAATAATTTAATTTTAGGTGTACTGAAGTAATAAACGATTCGAGAAATTGCTTGCTTATGTACTTAGATTTTCATAAAAAAAATATGTTATAGTCTTTCTATTTCTTAAAATACAACAGCTTTGAAAGTTAAAATTGATTGAAAGCCCTATTAGAGTACTTAAAGGAAGGACAAACGAACAAACAAATTTTCGCGTCATAATATTATTAGTATAAATGGATAAAATTTATTAAAGAGTAGGTATTAGATTTAACGAAGTCTGAGCAAAAGGTCACAGAAAATTATTAATGAGAAGTTAAACGACGCAAAAGTTTTGATTAGTACTTCTATTAAGATTGTACCTAGTTAAAATAGAGGCGCAAATGAAAAAGGAAATTGAAAGTATAGTAGTGTAAAAGCAGTAAAAGTCATTTAAAAAGTTAATCAAATTGTTTACTTTGTTGAGTTTTTGTTCACCTTTGATTAATACGCATAAATCGAATATGTATCATAATTTTTTAAATCCTTACTATCTTAGCGCATTATTTTTTTGTTCTCTTTTGTTGATTGCCTCGTTGGTGTAGTGGTTGCCAAATGAGACTGCTGACCACAAGGTCCTGGGTTCGAATCCCGGGTCGGGTAAAGTGTTACTAGGTTTTTCCATTAGGTAATTCTCAGTAGCAGCAAGGAGTCTAGATTTGTGCCCGGTTGATGGCAATAGGCTCGCCCCTTATTATATTGGGCCCTAAAACATACCTGGCGAAATGTAGGTATACTATATTTGCACCTCTCCCTACCCCTTCGGGGAATACAGGCGTGATGTTGACTTTATATATAGTTAACCTCCTACATTAAACATAGCGTAAGGGTTCTACGTGGGCCGCTTTTCGCCTTCACATGCAACGAGACATAAAGGGTTTCGGATCACGCCACCACTGTACTGAAGATTTTGTTGATGCTCTTTGAGTTCCCACGATTGAATATGACTCTAATCCAATGGTCACCCACGCAGAAACCTTAACAAATAAGGATCACTGCTATATCGTCGCAGGCAAATGTATGAGTAAAGTGGATGCACACTTGTACATTCTGCAGCAGTGTACAAATTACAATGAAGTATGAATAATTTTACATGTTTAAATTAATAATTAAAATATTATTTATGTATTAGAATTTTAACAATAACGTTGCGTTAATGTCAATTAATAGTAGTTAAATTTTACCAAAAAAAACTCGCTAGAAGTGTCCTCCTCAAAGAAAGGAGTCGGTTTTTATTTTTCAAATATTGCTACAGCACTTAAGCGAAAAACGACAAAGATTAGAGTATTAAAAAATGTCGAAAATATAATTCTGAAAACGTGAATTATTTTGCATCAGAGATAAAACAAGCAATCGGCCCATGCTGCTCAAAGACGAGATAAGAGAGTTAACGCCTACGTCTACAACTATTGCTTCTTCAACTTCAATCACGACAGTCCAACCTTTGTTGGCTTCTTAAGAAGATAGACTCGAGTATAATGAAGTGCTATTTATTCATTCATAACTCTGAAAGTCGTAACTTGTTTAAACGAGAAACAAAAAGCCGTTTGCTGTAGGTAAATGAAAACAATGGTAGCTAGTGGTTACCGTTGCAAATCAAATTACAACTTTTACATTACGCTTCTGGTTCCTAGATTCATTCAACACATAAACTTGTGAGGCCTTTTGCACTTAAAACTTCCTCCGGGGAAAACTGTGCGGTCACATTATATCGTTGAACGAATTGTTATTGTTTCTGAAGGGAACTTTAACCGCTGCGGATTAAATTCAGCCGAAGTGGCTCGTCGGCTTTCATTGTCATAAACTGTGCCAACATGTCATCTCATTGTGTCCTATATTTTTTTGTTAGACTATTTCAATTTACGTGTTATATTCGTGCGAAAGCGAAATGTATTCCGAATGGGTTCGTGAAAGTATTAAGTTTTATCGTTATTTTTATTCACTGTAATAATTTAATAACTGGGATCCGTGTTAAATATCGAGTAGTGCTCCACTTTTTTGTACCAAGGAAAAATAATCACATTTTTAGGCCTGAAAAGACTATATCCAATGTCATATAATCATTATGTAAATGACATTCAATTCGCATTCTGTTAAACATGCAATATATTCTAAACGGAAAGTAAACCAGAAAAAACGAAAGTCTAATTAAAAGCATGTCTCTAAGGAAATAATTAAGTACGTTTTTAATTTAGTTATAAAAATACTACTTAAGATTTACCTTTAATTAACAAAGTATGAAAGTGTGTGTGTGAGTGTGATGGTATATCCAATGTAAATATTAAAATTCAATCGCACTCATTTATTATCTCTGTGTGCGGCAAGACTCGAGTAGTTTCCGACAAAAGTTCTTTGTCTCACGGAAATCCATTTTCCTGCAGTTTCCGCACCCTCTCTTTTTGTTTATATTATATTAACAGAAAATACCAAGTACAGTATTATAAACTAGAGGGTATACCTTCTAACCATGCTTTACGCAGCTATGTAGTTTTTTCTTTAAAACCTAGGTATTTAATTTTCAGAGGCATATGAAATAAATAATTCATTCCATCTATATGAAATGCAAATTTTTAAGCACTGCTCGAAGCCAATTTTGAAGATAAACTCGTGGAAAACATATCCCACGTTACTATATTTCTTTTCACATGAGGGAATTCAAAACAACCATTAATGTTACTCAGGGTAATCATGAATATTCCATTGGAAAACCCTTTTAGGAGATAACCTTCTACGAACCGCTTTTAAAAAATATTTCTAAATAATTAATGCTCGAGAGGAATTTTATAATGGGTAGTTTACGATCACACCGTTCGTATTAAAAGTTTCAAGGGGGCATTGCTTACTTTATAATTTGTTTGATAATCAAGATGGGCACAGTGAAATATCCCGCTGTGATATCGCCTTACAAAACAAAAAGAAAGTCAAAAGTGGAAAATAAAACGTGAGCCTTTATAGAAGTTGTGGAAACGGAAAGTTTTCCAATTGATAATAATTTCCATTGTGATGCAACACAAAGGGGAACAGGAAAGTATGAAGTTCTGAAATAAATTCTTAATTTAAGAGCTGACTGAACGCTATCTGAAAGGAAAGTCGGGATTAGAAGAACAAAGACTACGGCTCAGCTGAATGTAGAGCTTAATTTTTTGTTGACTTCTGTTTCGCTCTTTGCTGTTTGCATAAATTGGACTCGAAAACTTCGTCAAACCGCTTTAAACCTAAAAAACTTACATTAAATAAAAAAAGGCAATTATCTCCATTTTAATACCAATCTGTAAACTTCCCATTCCAAAGGAGCAACATTTCATACTTACAAGATATACAACAACAACGGACACAACTTTTGAATAACGACATTCCACGTCGTGGCAAAACCGCTTCAAATACTCAAACGACCAAATTTTAGCTTTAAGTAAATCGTAAACCTTAATAGATCGTAAATCATAACCGAACACTGACTTTAATTGGATATGAATAAATCAGGAGACACTTTATTTTGATTACGTACTTCTCAACTGATATCGTAACAATTACTAAAACAAAGAGCAGGTAAATCACGGGTACGTAGGTAGGTATTATATGTAGAATAGTTTGCATGCCAGTTCTGTAGAGCTCGACCGACGATAGCTACATATGCGAGTACGGGCGACGAAGAAAAACCAACACGAGTGGACAAATTGGTTGGACGTCCGCAATTTATTCCACTTATCATAAAAAAGCTATTCTACGTACAAAAAGGTAAGGGGTGTAGTTTTTGAGTGTTTGGGAGTGCATGGTGCGGAAGCGTGCTGGCTCGTAAATCCTTGTTGTTCCGTTCCGCCGCGCCGCTACCCGATTACATTCTAATTCCGACGTACAAAGACTGGTTGATGGTGGCCTACTAAGTACCCATAAGAAATACGTGCAATTATTGCCCGTAATGACTGTAACAACGTCAGGTACTAATGTATACGTACGTGAATCAGACGTCACATTAATATCAGCATATCGAAAACTACGTACACTATATTGTACTTATCAACGTAATAAACATACGTAATATTTTCTACCGAAATAGCAGTTATATACCAACTTTTCCATACCATAAAAGGATGCAATAATATCTGCATCTGCATTATAAACTTGTTAAGAGAAATAAAGAATATTTTTCAACAATCCGATATTTTGGAAACTCATAATTTATTTATCTACAATTATTAATTGCAGAATATTACTTATTATGTGTCGTGTGGATATCTGCAATTTTTAAATTTTATTATTCGCTTTTCTCGACGACTTC
Source organism: Abrostola triplasia (assembly GCA_946251915.1). Taxonomy (NCBI): domain Eukaryota; kingdom Metazoa; phylum Arthropoda; class Insecta; order Lepidoptera; family Noctuidae; genus Abrostola; species Abrostola triplasia. The sequence goes on from OX276430.1 coordinate 6,736,605, forward strand.
GTAAATAAAATAATAACACAATAACAAGGAACTGTCTCATGTCTATCATCATCACGTGGAAGACGTCCACTGTTGAACAAAAGCCTCCCCCTGGCTGGCGCGTTGCCATAATCCCCACGCTTGGCAAGCGGCTTGGCGATCGCAGTATTGGTGGTGAAGTTACAGAAGACGCTTCTGCCCATCTTCTGGATTTTCCCTCATTCGCCTTTTACAACACCAACGGGAGGAAAGGGGGTGGTCAATTCTATACCACACAGATCATGTCTATATGAGCCAGGAACCAAATCCCACGCTGAGCAAGAGGTTTTCAGTCAAGTTTACATCAGTAACCAAGTATTGAGATTAACCCTTTAGGCCATACCTACGGACATAAATATATTTTTCCCATTAAGTTGGTAGCGGGATGACTTCAAGTATAAAATAAACTGTTTTCTGTACCGTGAAGATCCCTATATAAGAATTTTCACAACAATTTTCCGTAGCGGCTACCATTTGACCTCTGCAACACATATTCTAAGGTACGACCGTATTCCGTCGCAAAGCTTTGTTTTAAAAATTTTTTAAGCTTTTTCATTTTTCTGCTATTGTTCTTTTGCTTCTGTTAGGCACCGTTTTCAGGGTGTCTGCCTATACATAATACTAATTAAATTTCGTGATAGGCTTTGTGTTAAGACAAATTGTGTGAGACTTTGAGTAATAGATAATTAAAATACTTTTAGTGTGTAACGAGCGTATAAAAACTAAATTGAAGCCGCATCATTTGTCTCGTGGCTTTTCTGTTAGGAAATTTTCAATACCAGTACAGAGTTATGAATTGTCCGCGAATAAAAGACAAAGGTTTGTTCCTTTTTGCATGGATACTGTAGCAATATTTTGTTGAATGTACGTTTTACCACAGAAGTATAAATGTCTGTGGGTGTGTCACATATTTTGTACTGATACATAATTGAATAGGATTACAAATACCTATCGAACGCCAGAATAAATATTCTAGGTATAAACAAAAAAGTACCTACTCGTGTACCTAACTATGTGACGCATATAATTTTACGGAATACAATAAATACGCCCTGTAACCAGTGCCCTTAGCACGAATATTATGCACTATCGTCCCGTATTCGTATCGAGTAAACTATTCTATAACGTTAACTATTCGATAGTCAAAATTATTCGAGCGGCACAGAACTAACATTATACATCCAACTGAACTCTGTACTAAAAAAAAAACAAAACTGCCGAAATGTGGGTGTACTGAATGTGCACCTCTGCCTACCCCTTCGGGGAATTTAGGCGTGATGTTATGAACTCTGTACTTAAATCATTACAGCATTGGACCAGTCATATTTGCACCTAATTTGTAAACAGGGGGAAGGCCAGCGGACCGTTTGGTCATCTTAATAATTTATTGCCATGCAAATTACACATCCGTCCTGAACGCTACACAACCACGCCACGTTAGGTCTACACGACAACTCTGTTGTGATCACGGAGTATAAGTTCATGGAGTGCCAATACCTACGTTAACCTTCAAATATACTACTTATCTTTAAAGTGAGCGGGGAGGAGAAACTTACTGGTTATATAAATAAAAATAAATCAATTACAAATGATGCAATTGTTAGGTTTGAAACTGAGCGTACCTACGTTCTTTAAGGCTGGTAAAGGGTCGATAACATCTCCTTCATGATAATACCTTAGACAGAGATTAGTAACTAATTAATTGAAAAGCTAGTCAAGCTATTAGCTCCAACTCTCGCGTAAGTATATAATATTTTCGTCAACTAGTACGAATTTCAAGCAATAGACATTAGACGTGGATGATAGCAGCTATCGCGAAGGTTAACTCCATGCAAAAGATTTTTGCAACGTTCGCTCCATTGGTTAACGGCTCTGTGGTTCTCTGAGTAGATACTTAAGTACCATATAGTGTAGCCTATACGTAGAATGGATAGACTATATTTAGCTAAGGTTATAAGGTGGTGGGAAAGTTAGATACGCTTATTTTGATCATATACTATTGTAGGCATCGTTACATATCCAATAATGGGTAAGTAAGCAATTTATATAGTGTAACTAAGCGCTAATTGCGAGTGCTAGAATATTCAGATACAAATTCCGCTGGCTAGGTTCCTGCTCTAACTATTCGATACCAACAAAGCTGCTATAAGCTCGAAATATTACGACTTAACACAACAGAATGACCGAATGCCGGTAACGCTTACTCCACACACGTTATAATGTTATCGCTTAAAACTTTTCCCAACACGGGCCGAGGCGATAAAGGAACGCGAATGATACACGTGTGTACGTCATATATAATGTACTTAGTACTGAAATTATGTACACCGAGAGAGCCTCGTTCATACGAATTAAAATAATCCTCTCAACAAATCGTCTCCACATTCATGGACACAGATATAGAAGTGGACGGCTGTTAAAAGGGTTGTATTCTGGTTTCTGTAATTAACATACCGCTGACGAAAACCCTTTTCTTTTCGATTCACAGGAATGGGTGGCATTAAATTTGAGAAACGTTTTAATAAAGATTTTCAAAGGCCGTGTTTAGAACAGTTATACAAGACCGTCTTAAATTGTCCTCTAGATATTTCACTAATCTCAATGATGTTTAAGTACCTACATATATCCAAATTGAACCAGAAAACTTGCCTCAACATTATGAGGTACAATATTTAAAATACACTACTGATACGAATAATATTACACACAATTAGTTCGCATAATTAATTCTGCAAGCAAAACTCAGGTTTCATAAAGCATTAATATCCCATTATGTTCCATTGAATTCCTGATTTAAAAAATACACGTTTTCATTAATAAAACAAATAACATTTTGAATTACAGGAATAAAGTAAATACTCCGCACGTAGGCCTCCGTGCATATTCCCCCGACAACGGTTCTGTAAAAAGCGACAAGTGTGAAATCGCCTTTCAGGCATGATCGCATTTCCATATAATCACTATTGGACTATCACAACCCTCGATTCTCACAGCCAGCTGTTACGTTTTCTCATTTCCTACTACCTATCCGCATACGAGTAGATTAGCTGGATAACTGAGCATTAACTATCTGTAGCTAGTGCGGAACACTGCGATGAGAAAGGGGTGTGGAGCGAATGAAGATGAACTTACGACAATTACGAAAAGTGTACTTCGCTCATGTCAAAAACAGATATTCATACAAGAAGATTAATACACATTTATTACCTATTTCCTAGCCATCACCCGCGCACAAAAACAGACTCTGTGCTGTTACTGAGAATTACCTAATGGAAAAATCCAGTAACACTTTGCCCGACCCGGGATTCGGACCCAGAACCTCATGATCAGCAGTCGCACTTAGCGACCAGTAGACCGACGAGGCAGTCCAAGCCCAACGAGGCAGTTTGATGTTATAACGCTTACCATCGTCTTTAAGCCTACTGTTACTTCAGATAGAGTGTTTAAATCACTTGCCGGTTGTCCTATTCTTTATAAACGAGGATCATACCGGCATTAACTAAACCCCACTTTAAGTCTATTCTTTGATATGCTAACGATAGTAACAGGTATAATTTAATCCTTGGTTTAAAATTGTAATTGTTTATTATTAATGGGGATATGTGATCTTGAACGAATTTAGGATGGTCTAGACCAGACTGTCTACCAAAAAGTTTATTAGGTCAAAAGTACTTTAAACTGAATAGCATCTAAACAGAATATTATGACTATAAAAGAGATTAAAGCAATTTGTTCTCATGAATCATGAACCTGATTGATGAAACTTATTATGCATTGTTATACCTTAATGTCTATGTTATGTATTGCCAATCAATTATGTGCCTATAGTAGGTACAATTAATTACCGGCGTGAATGTAATGATCGTAGCTGTGATGCGGTAATATAAGCCATTTGTGTGGCAAACGAGGCTCGCTTTGTAGGTATTCGACAGATAAAAGAGTAGTGGACGGTTTTTTATTGTTTATAGATATTTTACAAAGAATTACTTTATTAGACTCTGGTTTTCGGCGCATTTGTCGAGTAATACTTTGGTTTCCCCTGAGACAAATGGACGCTCGTATTATTCCTGCATTAGACAAATACCCTTGCTAGGCACTTAGTTACGAGGCTTAGTCACTTATTTTAAGAAAATTATAACTAACTAGTGTTTACCCTATTGAGGTTGCGTCACACAAATACTAATAAGCATAAAAACACGCGATTGCCATATTCTTATAGTAAAATATTCCTAAAATACATCACATTAAACCAAAGTTCGTTATGTTTCGTCGTCCTCCTACAGACAACCTTTGCAAGCTACGGCAGACCTTTAAAAGATATATTTACGAGCGAATTACCTTGTCGTTTGTGAACAAGTCAATTAATATTAAACTCAATTAAACTCTATAAACTACAGGTAAGAGCTTTTCATATATTTCAGAACGGCGTTAAAACAATTTAAAGAGCTCATCTGATCCGAAAATTGGATATCAAACACATGCAAAACATCAATTTCATGTATGCTATGTGTATGTAGTATACAGTGTAGGTATGTGAAAAATAAAATAAATAATTTACTGGGTACGCTGAACTATAATAATGGAGCGAAACCAAAAAGAATCTTGAACATAATATTTACATTAGCACTTATTCAAAGCCGTTCGCCGCTCAACCCTTACAATAAAAGTTACGAGTGCCTACGATAGGTACCTATCTCGTAGGCCGATGTGCAGAAAACGGATATCGGAGTGCTACACCATGGACAAAGTAAACTCTCCCACTCTGTTTGCTTTTAATTAACCAATGGTCAACAAACGGCTTTGCCATACACTTTTCATGAAACAATTTTGCTGCACTTTATAACGGCTGTTTGCTTAATGTAACACGTGTAAATTAGTAACGGTACAATTTCCCGTCTGAAAGTATCGATTAAAACTCTCGTTTTGTTCGTTATCGATGATACAGCAGGCATTCTGACGGACATTAATAATTGCGTCTTCAATCAATTCAATTCACTGATACCGAATGATGAATCGGTTTTATTTCATTGCGAAAAGGTCTATTGGAAGCGTTTTAATGTAATTACTCGAAACAGGTAAGCGAGTAGCTACATGTTCTTCAACTCATCAAGCTTAATAAGATTACTACGTTTAATGAACGTGTGCCTCTATTGGTGCTCACACGATGTTTACACAACTCCTTTAGCGGACCGGTGAAAAGCGGATGTTTATTTTTTTTAAGCAGAGTTAGTACCCGTCAGTTCTGTGTCTTCTTTTCAATATATTAGTCTTACATTTGTACTCTTTACACGTAGGTATAGGTACACATTTGTAACAGATATCTAAATGTATTCCGTGAAGCAAAATAAAGTGATGGGTGTAAAAAGTGCGTGCGTAATAATAGTTCCTAGCCCATCACGCGAACCGTTCAAACTTTTACGACTTGCGCAGGTTTTTTCTTCTACTTCCTCGTACATACTTTATAGCTTTCCTTTCATTCCAAAAATTATGAACATAGAAGTAGCATAATGGATGTACCGTCGAAGGGCATGGGCCCCGCATAAATAGGCAAAGCTCAACTACTCATATACCTACACATACACAGACATGAGTAAGTAGTTATATTGAAAATATTGTTCGTTAAAATGGTTTGTACCATTCTTTTGTTTCTGAGGGATTTAGTGTGATGGTGATTTTTCAAAAAAGTAAAAATAAGTATTTTTTTTATATCTGAATGTTCGGATGCACCTAGGTAGGTAGGTACTAACATACAATAACCGAAATCCTCCCATAACAACAATAATGATCTATTAATACTGGAACTCGACTAAGTAGGTACTTTAAACTTTTGACCAGTCCACATTGAGGAAATCTTAACTCCTACTTCAAAGTTAAGTTTCTCTCTAAAAGTTTCTAAACTTTTATCGAACCAAAAGAAACCAATGAAGTTAGTGCGAACTCACGTAACCTACAGAACACGAGATTTCTAAACTGTTAGGTATCTTCTAGGTAGACCAATTATAATAATAGTTGAATAGTTAGGATAAGTAGTACCTACCACAGTTTAATATTATTTTTGTACATTTTGAAGACACCTGTAGATTTATACAGTACGTACCTACCTAACTAGATTCTGTTGTTGTTGTGCAAGATGTAAGGAAACTCAAACAAAAATATTTTCCAACAGCCTGTATAACAATGGTTAATGATATTCGTCAGTAGGTACTTAAGAAAGTACACTTACTTTGGCTGGCAGACTGTACCATAAAAAGTATCTCAATAACAATATCTACCTTTCGAAATGCATTTTATAATCTGCATCAATAGTTAATTTACTAGATATTGAGTTTAATACCCAATGGACGCCGTCAAGTGGTCGCGGGCGAGCTCCGCCCACCGACGCCGCATTATGAAGATTCAACTTTCAACTGAAAAAGTTAAATGGCGCGGAATAAAGCATCGGTAATAGAAAATGGACGACAATCCTCATTTCCTTGTTCTATATTCTGATCAAAGGAACTATGCTGCGACAACTAAGAATAATGAATGTTTGCTTGGTACATGTGTTATTGACAAGCAATAAGTAGATTATACCTATGCTTACGAATATCTAGACTCTACTCAAAGTAAATATTCTAATGACATAATAGGTACATACTTGGGTTCTAATTTATGATTTTCTTTTAACAAGGATGAACCTTTAACATATCTACGACTGGGTCATGTAGAATTCCTAGAGCATGTGACGGTAGGCAACGTAAACTCCGAACACATTTCCAACGACATCCATAATAACACGTCATTACTGACGACAGAAGTTTGTTTTAGATAAAAAGGGAACTAAGTACTCGCATCTAATGAGCAGTACGTGCGTATCTATAGTATTACAACGTAAAGGTATTCCTCAAACGGAAAAACATACGTCCGTAATTATGGTACCTGCTCATAGATTGCTTGTAACTATACATTATAACTCATATGTACTTACAGAAGCTACGCGCTCCAAACGCCCTCCGGAAATTAACATTTTCTAAAGCGCTTGCAAATGAAGGCGCATACACATCGAAATGACTTTTCAAAGCCTTTGTTACATCTACACATACCTCATGAATTCCACTTTGCAGCGAATTCTAGGCAAAAAAATATACACATTAATGAAACGTTTTACTTCCACGCTATTTGCTTAACACTCGATCCGGCTCAATAAAGGAATCGCTAAGATGCGAAGGAATTTGATAGATATTCATAATGCAAAGGAAAGGAAGCACAATCAGATTTTCATTGGAGATTCACGGCGGCGGCCGCGGGCCCGGCGGCGCGGGGGGTGAAGAAATGAATACTTATTGCGAAAATGAAGCGGGCCATTAATGAACGCCGGCTCCGGTGAACCGATCGGCCGCGATTTAATTCCCTTCGAAAAATATTCAATAAACGCCGCAAAGACCCTCGCGCGGGATCATCCGCAAACAGGCGGAATCCAATGAAGTAGAAAAATTGCATAGACAGGGCAAAATTTATATTCTATCAAAACGCGAATAATCCTCATAAATCTTTTCATGTCATTGAATGGTTGTTACTAACAGCTCTAAATTGCTTCGGAGTAAAGGGACGGTAGTGACATGATAATGCGGACAACGTTTTAATGCGTAAAGTATGTCAGCTGTATTAGGACTCCTAAAAGGTATCTATTTTATAAGAGGCAGCTACAATAACAAGATTATTTCCATCGACTTTTATAAAAACCACTTTTTCAATGTTCACAATAAGAAAGAATCATCTATTACGTTCCATTGTTGGGAGCGCTCCCGCACTATACGTTTCAGTTTTTTCTCTTTGTGTATGTACGAACAGCTTTAGTTTGAGGCTTTTTCATATTTTAGTTTCGTATTCCATTCGCTCCAAAAGGTAACCTACATAATAATTAAAACGAATACTAGATACGGGAAATAGGATATTAAATAACAAAACAAAAAGCTCCTAAAATATTTTATTACTTACATATCTTTCAACGCTTTGACGACGCAAATATTGTATAATAATTGGTTTTGTAACTTAGACCACGCTTGAGTCGCGGTCTCCTCGACCGTGACTAAAACGTTTCGAAGTTCCTCATTATTCGATATAACTTTGGTATGCATCTTTAAGAATATGCCCATGTAGGACTGAGCTAGTTCAAAGTCTCTGTTACTTTTTAACATAACGTCTAACATGCTGAGGAATTGTTTCATTACGTCTATGTTGCCGCCGGCTTCAGGCGCCATACTAGTTACCTCTGCTTCGATAGCAGCTGGTGGAAGTGACTTCAACTTCTCTATACAATTTTCGTAATTCTCATCCGTCTCGCAAGCTATCAATTTCTTTCCAAATACTGTTAATGTTGATAATGAATCTGGTATCAACATCTTTGTGTCTGAGTTGCTGTCTTGGTCTTGTTCTAAGTCGAATTCTAGATCTAGGCTGGATATGGTGGGCAAGAAGAAAGGCGCAGACTTTGGCACGGTGAGCGGGGTTTTGGGTTTGTTCCGTTTTTTGACGATATCCAAATGTAAAAGATTCATCCACCTAGATGTAGGTTGGTCCGATAGCGTAATGAGTTCTTCACTAATTTGTATCGGAGATATGTATACGGGCTCTTCTCCTAAGTCTATCTTTCTTATGTCATCGATTTCTGGCTTTTCGGGCGCCGTACTTGGTAGTTCTAAAAAACCGGTGACTAATTAATAAGTTATCAAAACCAAAAAAAATAAACAAAAAAAAATCCGGCAACAAAATCCGTAATGGTAGCAAAAAAAAACAAAAAAACTTACTCAATTGAGGTATATTCATTTCTTTCTTCTCGATTGGTTTAAGGAATATTCTCTCGTACAGCAATTTATTAGCCCATAGAAACACGCCTACTTCGCCAACGTGAGTCGTTGCTAGGAAGTCACCCGTCGGGGACATACTGAGTGATGTACACGGCTTCTCTACCTACAACACATGATTTTATTCAAAACATTTCGAGCATGCTCATTGTCTCATTCATTGGGCTAAACATTTCCTCTCAACAAAAAGATTTCTGGAAATTATAAGTACTTACCGAAAATATGTCGACTAGTTTAGCGCTCGGTATATCCCAGGTACAAATAGTGCAATCCATTGAAGCACTAATCAACCACCTACAATAAAACATTGTTTTAATTTACACTGTTTTGCTACGCCACTATTTTCGTAGCAATTAGCTACGAGAACTGTAATACTGCTACGTATTATAGTTCTCGTAGCGAGCTATCTAGTAGAATACTTTTCCGAAGATCTGTCACTTATTAAAAACAAAAAATTATAACACCTATTTAAATTTCAACTCTCCCATAATTTACCAGTAACAAGAATTTCAAACTCTAATTTTACCTACTTAAAAACGTAGCCACCTACCGGTATCTATTACATAAAACCTAGCCATCGATAAGTAGATACATAAATTAATATATTAACTCACCGGCTGTGGGTATCAAATTCAATATCGGTTATCCTCCCGTCGTGACCGTCGAACTTCCTTACAATATTCATAGTGTCGATATCAATGAGCGTAATAGAGAAGTCTTCGTTCGCTAGAGCCAATAAACCGCTGTCTCTATGGCATTTTGTACTGGATACTGATTCTTCTAACCTCATAATGTGGTAGGGTGTAGTCGCTGAAATATTGTATGGTTTTAATTTTTGCGAAGGCGACTCAATGGTTATTAATTAAGCGCGGGGATTAATTATTGATTTACGATGTGGGTTTCGTTCTATGAATAACGTTCAGCGAAATTTACGTTATCCTTATTCGATTCCAAAATAATTAGAATTTATTTAAGTACATAGTACCTACATAATTATGTAACTACCTACTTATATTTTGTTTTTTATACATTTACACCGTTTCAAAGTAGAATCAATACACATAAATAAAATTGGAATGTCTGTTTGTACCGGCTAATCTCCGAACCGGCTGGACCGATTTTGACGAGACTTTCACTGGCAGGTAGCTTATGGTCCGTCTTTAGGGTTCCGCGGGAAGACAAAAAAAGCGCGAGAAGACAAAAAAAGCGCGAGAAGACAAAAAAAAACACTTACGACAACTAATTTGATTAATTAGCAAATAATCAAATTAGTTGTCGTAAGTGTTTAGTTCTACATTTTCCAGTCGTTATTCATTATTGTGCGTCAATTTAATTAATAGACGTTTTTTCAAGTACATCATTTATAAAAAAGACTATCGAAAATTAAACAATCAGAATTAAAAGGGAGTATTTAATTTCGTTTTCTTATCTTCCAGTGCAATTAGCACTAGTTGTTTAACGCTAGTTTAATTAACTTTTACTGGAACAGATAAACTCAGTTTCGCATTTTTAATAAAAGTAACATTTGCTTGTAAGTAGTTCGCACAGCTACGTATCCTCTACGATAGCAGTTTGCAGCTTTATTTCATTTCTATTAACCTATTTATAAACCACACTACTAAAACCAGGAGAAATAGTCTTTTTTGTTTTCGTTTATTTATTAGGTACTAGTTTTAGCCCGCGGCTTCGCCCGCGTGCCACATGCCCAATTTCATAAAAATCCGTCCAGCGGTTTAATTGTGAAGGCGTAACAGGCAAACAGAGTTACTTTCGTATTTATCTTTAATATTAATATACATATATATAGTATGGATATGGAAGTACGAAAGTATAGCTTCGTTCCAGTTCGAATCTAGTCGGCGGTTTTCGTTTTGTTTGCTCTTCCAATATTATTGGCAGATTTTCTTAAGAAACATTTATTTTCTTGAACAAAAGTTATTTTCTAATAATTAATCCGCCCTAGTTAATAAGAATATGATATTTACCTGATTTAAAATGCCAGAACTTAAGTTCATCATCGGCTCCCACAGATATCATTCTCTGGTTGCACAGATCTGTCTCAACACCTCTGACTGCACCCTTGTGAGCTAGTTTATCTTCCTTACCATAATACCCACGATGCAAACCAGATTGCATGTTGAATTTATTTACTTGCCCATTGCTGTAGCCTGTAGGACAAATAAAAATAAAAAATAAATTGTCATGTTTATAGAGTAACTTCTTAATAGTAATTAGATCTTTCTCTCCCATTCGCTATAAGAATAACCAAAATGAGTTAAAAATGTACCTACCAATCACAACAAAGTTTCCACAATGTGTGACTGTTAAACAGTTAGCAACAACTCCTTTGTCCATATCCGGAGGTTTCAGCTTGTGGTCTCCCATACGCATGTTGTTATATGACCATGTGGTGGCAACATAGAAGCCCTCGTGTAATGAAGCAATACTGTCCCACTGCTTGTCTCTCTGCATACATGAACTTAATTTTGTGATTGGTGGCAACACTAGATGGTCAATTTGCAATCTGTCTGGAAAAAAACTTTTTGTTTAATATTTTATTTGAAGTTACATAATTATTGATGATAAACAATTGCCAACAAATATAAAATGCAGATAAAACCACCATCTGAAATACAAAACACTTACTTTTCTTTTTGGAGGCCTTTCTGTTATGAGATGCTTTTCCAAGGCTCTTGTTAAATGTTTCTGATACAGTGTTCATAATGTGCAGACTGCTGTCACTGCCTGCCACAAGGAGGTTATTACCACTTGGCTCACAGTGGCTAACCATAGATGGTGGCTGAGAATGACCCTCTCTACAAAATCAAGGAATAGAACATTTCAATATATTATTATTAAGACAGTGATATCCTGTATTTTTATATCTGATTCGCACTGATTATATCACAAACCTTTTTCTTAAAAGCCTTGCGCCACCATCAGGCATGTCAAATATCCAAAGTTTCAAGGAGTTATCTTCAGAGTTTGTAACCATCAATGGCTCAGACATCAAACACTTCATGCCTGCTATCTTTGAGTAATGTGCAGATTGCACTTGAGACAACACCCTCTTTTCTTCTAAATCCCACATAACTATATGACCTTCTGAACTGCCTGTCACCATGACTGGTGCTCCGTCAAGCCTAAATGACAAAGCACTGACCATTCCCCAATCATGTGCAAATTCCATGACAATTTTATCAAATTTTAAATTGTGAAGCACTATTCTTCCGTTGGCTAAAGCAACAGCAACAACATCTATGGCTGGTGCCGGCTCTGTTACAGTTATAGCTGAATTCCATCCCCGAAAAGTAAACACCAACTTGGATGTGCGAACATTCCATAGCTGCATTTGACCTTGCTGACTTCCAAGCAATACTTTATTCAAATATGTAGGAGGATGACATAGCGTAGTAATTTTAAAGGCATTCTCATCGAATCCAAGCTCAAGAAACTCAGTTTCTGCTTTTATGTCAAATATTTTGAGTACATTATCTTCATCAATAGATATAAGATGAATACCGAAAGGGAACATCAAGTACACTGGTGCATTATGGCCTTTGTATACGTGTTTAAGTTCGCAACCACGTCTCCAAGCGTATATATAGTTTTCACTAGCTGTATAAACATGGTAATTGTCTCCACTCATACAAGTGATAGGACCAGGATGCTCACCGCTGACACTTAGTAAACGGAACTTATCACATCCGTAGGTATGGAACCACTTTCCTACACTCGTACATAATAGAGTTTCACCTCGTCTCTTGATAAATCTAGCAACAAATGGCACATGTGTGCTGACATAACCTAAAACCCTAGAGCCGGTGTAAATACGACTGCTCGAACTTTCAGGCATTGTAGTAAACTATTCTAAATGGCCTATTATTTAACAATACCACACAAATTATTTTATCTCCACTATTTCAATAAATATTTCCCACAAGAATTACACACAAACACTTGCGTTTATTATTGATTAGTTGTCAACTGTCACTAACTCACTAGCATATTATCTGACATTGACACTTGACATGCAAAATCAAACCACAGTGTATAATATTGAATCTGCGAAAATCATAGACCTAATGAATAATTTGCTTTTATACAGTCGACAATGGTTCTTATTGTATAGTCAATGATATAAGTATTAAACATAACAACAAACATAACATCACGCCTGTATTCCCCGAAGGGGTAGGCAGAGGTGCACATACAGTACACCCACATTCCGCCAGTTATGTTTTAGGTCCCAATGTAATAGGGGGCGAGCCTATTGCCCTCAACCGGGCACAAATCCAGACTCCGTGCTTCTACTAAGAATTACCAAATGGAAAAACCCAGTAACACTTTGCACGACCCGGGATCCGAACTCAGGACCTCGTGCTTAGCAACTACTAGACCAACGAGGCAGTCCGGCAATAAGTATTAAACAATAGTTTTTTTTATATCTTGATATCATGTTTGCTATTTTGTCAAGTTGAAGTCAGTGTATCTATTAGTGGAAATTTATCATTATTGGCATCTATAACAGATGTTTTATGCAGTTCGGGGGAAAGGATGGGGTGATAACGTGTAAATAATTTTGGAGATGTTCATTGAGTTCGAAATCAAAGCTCATTATTTATCTGACTTATAATTTTATATTATAAACTCAAGTAGGTACATAATGATATCTATAATAATCCTTGTCGTTTCAAATCTTCATATGTCTTACGATTCACGACATTTCCTTGCGAGTCTTCAAACTCCTCATCATTTTCTGCTACAAACCTCTCGTCCTCCTTTTGATGTTTGATTTTCTCCCACACTAAAAAAAACAATGATGTTTTATACAATATATATAAATGGCATACTTATTCAAGCGTTACTTATCTTAGAGTAAAATCTAGTCCACTAAAAACATTCTAATTTGTCATTGATAATTTTTTGTGATTACATTCGTAACAAAATAGCATCATAATTTACATCAAAATACTTACAGGCCAGTGCATCTTCGATCTGCGTGACGTTAGCAAAATGCGCCGTGTTCGGTATACCCAGACACCGCATGCCGTGAGCGTGTCTCCATTCAGCAAAGTGTCGCTGGAAGGCTTTGGGCCCTTTGTATGTATAGTTTCCGCAAATCTCACACGTGTAGCTGATGTTCAGACCGTGCAGCTTGTACAACCAGTATGGGATAGGCTGAAAAGATACAAAAATTAATGCATAATCAGACACCTTATCTTTGTCTATTCAACAGGCTATACTACAGGTTTATTGGGCTATCGTATGATACAAAACTACTAATCTAAAAAAGCCACTCTTGCCTATCAGCACTAACCTTTCCATCCCATCCAAGTGGTAAGTTCTTGGGGTTGTATGGCACTTCATCGTCATCAGAGTCAATATCAGGTGCAGCTGAAGCGTCGCTCTCATCACCGCTGTCATCACGACGTTCGCCAGCCGCACGAGCCGCGCGACGGGTGACATTCTCGATAGTCGCACCGCGCGTGTTGCTTACAATGTTGGCAAATCTAAACGATAAAATAAAATTTAGTTTATTGTTAACTTACAGAGATCAATTATCTAATTCGCTACATTTTAGTACTGCTTTATAATTATTTCTTACCTGTACACTTGTGCTTCAATAGCAGCAATATCTTTGTGTCTCTGTTGTGTTGATGCCTTAGCTTTATTTCCACCCTTCTTCGCAACTAAGGATTTGTCTAAAGATGTTTGGCCTTTAGTACTGAATAATCTGGAAAACATTATTATAAAATTAGAAAGAAGCATAATATATATAAAGTATTTTACAGTCATAAATATGCTTGGGTACTAAATCTACTTTAAACCCAGTAATCCTATATTATTTCTACTGTAACAAATTGATATTAATAACATACCTTTGTGCCCTTTCTTCTAAAGTTCCACCACATTTTAAGCCAAGAGCCATGAGGGCAGACTTTAATCTGTCCAATCCTAGTGAAGCCAGTTCTTCCCATGAAGAGAAAGCTGATAGGTCTAAATGGGCTCCTATATTTGTTAAGGCACCACCAGTTTCTTTCTAAAAAGGTACAAAAATATATTAATTCTAAATTCTAACATGTGACACCATAAGCAAAAAATGTAATATTTCATACTGATTAGTCAATTGTACTTACAGGCCATCCAGGGAAGTTTCCAGACTCCCATTGTTTGATGAACTCTTGATGAGCAGCTGCCATCTCTTGTGCTTGATCTTGTAATGGTTTAACTCTATTAACAAAGTCTTTCAAGTATGTCAGAAGTACTCTGATGTAGTTCCTGTATTCACTGTTCTTGCGTTCGCGAGGAATGTCGAAGAGATGGTCAAATATACTCAGGTATGTGATGTAGTCAACTTTCTGGAAAGAAAATAAGTTTAAGTAGAGTTGGCAAGTGTTTTGTTGCAAACAATAATAATGAAATATTATCAGTTCTGAATCATTTTAACCGTTGTAATTTATTAAATAGTGTTAAAATACACTTACTTCAATTCCTTTTAAATTGATGTACTTTTCATAGCACTCATGCAAATCCAAATATTTGCCATAACCCTCTTCATCTGTAAACTCAACAGGAGCTGAAATAAGCACAATAAGACTATTTATTAGTTGCTACAATGGGGTGGACCGATGATACTGTCAGAGTTGTGGGGGAAACGGCAAGTTGTTGTTCATTGTGGTGTTCTATAGGGGAGGTTTTTGTTCAACAGTAGACGTCTTCCAGCTGATGATAATGAAAATGTGGTCAATTTGGTCTTTTATTATTGATGAAGCAATCCCCAATTATCTCACGTTTTCAAGGGTACAAATTATTTAATGAACTTACTTGTAAAATCTTCTGCGGGGTTTTCTCTTATCTTTGCCAATTCTTCAAACTCCACAGACATTGGGACACAAATCTACAACAATCATAATAATATAAGTACAAATAATATGACCAAAGGATAACAATTTATTGCACAACATATTGAGCCTATTGAGTTGTCGTGCCATGCTGTAACATGATGGTACGGTATGGTATTTTGGGGCATTTTCCGGACTAAGCCGCTTGATTGGGCCATTATGCATTAATACATAATTGTGTCATAACATGATATGTAAAACAATCTATGTTGCAGACATTAGAACTTTTATACTTATAGTTTTTATTTATGAATAGTAAGTATTTACCTCATTTGGATGTTTTCTGTGGAACTCCTTAATTTGCTTGAGTCTAGCATAGAACTCATTAAACTCACTGGGACCAGATAATGCAGCTATTTCTTCTTTACGGAGTCCATCCTTATCCTCATACAACTCCTTTAGCCTTATTGTTGATTCCACATATCTCTAAAAAAGTAATTTATGGTATTAATGTTCTATACAGAAGCACATACTTAACAATTGAAAAATACTGTTTAGACACATAAGTAAACCCAATTATGAATATGAAGATCAATCATGGTTTTCAAGACATTTGAAATAAGCAAAAGACCATTATTCTACTCTGGTTATTAGGTTTTATTTGTCAACTTGGTAAAGTTTTAGAAAAGTCTGAAAAAAGAAGTTCTCTTTTGGCTTTACGCGCCATTTTCATTTTTTACACTGCTTCAAGAGGATTTGAGCAGTTTAATAGTTTGTTTTGATCATTAATTGCATGAGTGGCCAAAGTATTAAAACTAAGTTAGTTATACATTATTACTATTGCAAATTGAAATTGAATGTCAAATTGATCTGGAATCTAATGATTAATATGAGAAGAATAGGTTACTCACATCATGCAGATTCTTTAAGCGGTGATCAGCGTTAATTGTCTCTCTATGCTGAAAATAAGAAATCAAGTTCATAAAATAGAATTAATATTAATATCATAAACCACATATCAACTATTTATCTTCATAATAACCTAGTAGTAATGTAAATTGGAACTTTGACAGATAATGTAAATAAAACTATTTGAAAGTGTAAGGAACTTATTTTGGTAACAATCAGAGCCTTTTAAACTAAGGTAACAATAGTAATATAACCAAAAATATTATGCTTGTTGACACAAATTGTTTCAAAAGTAGCCTTACTTAGTTGCAATTTTTATTATGTACATGTGTTGAAACCTGTGAAACTAGATGTGACTGTCATAAGTATATACTTATCTGAAACATAAATTGTATAATAACTAACCCCAGTCTTTTTATGGAGGATTTCTTTGACCATAGCATCCATCGTTCTCTCCCTCTCCTCATGGTAACTTCTTTGCTGTTCTAATATAGTTTCCATATTGACTTACAACTTTCACTACTAAAGAAATTACTATTAATTGGATTGCATACGGACAGAAAGGTAAGTAAAATATTATGATAGTAATTTATTATTTAGAGAAATGCATCAGTTTCAGTAACAAACAACCTCGTTTGTCATCGGATTCTTTGACAGTAGCCAACCACAGACGATCAACAACATACGTCATGGCCTTACAAGTGAATGCTGTTCGCGCCGAGTAAACGTAATGGATGAAACTGGGTAATTTATGGAATATTTAAATGTGGATAGGCTGGGCAATAACTGTCACCATACTTCTGTGGCTCTACGTCTGCCTTTGAATAGTTTATAATATTCTATTGAAAGTCGTTAAACGAGTTTACTTGCCTTGCTCTCACTTAAAAATTGATTCATAATCATATTTTTGCACGCTTTATTATTGTTGCAGATGCTGTGCTTACCGATTGTACATTTACTGATTTTACTCAGTTCCTGTTGCTGT
The DNA here is from genome assembly GCA_946251915.1 of Abrostola triplasia. Taxonomy (NCBI): domain Eukaryota; kingdom Metazoa; phylum Arthropoda; class Insecta; order Lepidoptera; family Noctuidae; genus Abrostola; species Abrostola triplasia. The sequence continues at coordinate 6,754,205 of OX276430.1, forward strand.
TTTCTGAAGAAAATATTATACGTTTCTAAAAATAAAAATTAGCAACATTTCTATTTAGTAATCGATATTAGTCGAGTTTGATAATCTATACTGAAATTATTTACGCTTGTTTATGGTTGGATTTGGTTGGGTAACGTCATCGCTGTCAATTCACTTCGCTACACGTTCTCTATTTATCTATTGCAATTTCGCAAGTGACCGGTGTTTAGAAAATAAAATTGTTAACTTAAAGTAATCATGATCTATTCTACATGGATCAATCAGTTTCACTCAGTGTTTTTAATAATTTGTTCTTTTATTGCGTATGTTCAGTCTGATGTGCCAAGACCTCGCGGGGTCTCGTTATCTAAAGCACCGCTATATTCACCGACAAAAGATTTCACCTGTTTCGATGGAACAATAACCATACCATTTAGCTACGTAAACGATGATTATTGCGACTGCTTCGACGGCAGTGATGAGCCGGGCACATCAGCATGTTTGAATGGCTTTTTTCACTGCACAAACGCTGGTCATCGGCCTCAAAACATACCCAGTTCGAGGGTTAACGATGGTGTATGCGATTGTTGTGATGGCACTGACGAATATGCATCAGAACAAACGTGCGCCAACTCTTGCGAAGAACTAGGAAGAGAAGCAAGAGCTGAAGCTCAGAGAATGGCGGAGCTTTATAAGGCGGGTAGTCACTTGAGAATAGAATTAATAGAGAAAGGTAATGTCAAACGAAATGAGATGGCTGAACAATTACAACAGTTGGAGAAAGACAAATCTGAAGCTGTACAGTTTAAAAACGAGAAAGAAACACTTAAAAATGATTTGGAAGCTAAGGAGAATGATGCCCTCAAAGTGTACAGAGAAGCAGAAGAACAAGAAAAACAAAAGAAAGCAGAGGAAGAAAGACAAAACACTATTAAAGAATCTTTAGAATACTTTAACAAATTGGATTCTAACTTGGATGAACAGCTGGTAATTGAGGAAATTACTGTAGCAAATGTCTTTGACAAAAATAAAGATGGTCAAGTTGATGAAGAAGAAGTTAAATATTTCTTTGGAGAAAAGGACAGTGTAGACAAAGATACTTTTGTTACAGTTACTTGGCCATTGTTGAAACCACTGTTAATGATGGAGCAAGGTATGTTCAAGCCAGTTGAGGAGCAAGAAGAAATAGAACATGAACAAGAGATTGATGATGCTGCTGGTGATCTTGACACTGAATATGCAGGACAGGATGATGATGCCAGTGATTTGGATGCACCCCAAGATGATGCTGAAGAACAAGAAATAGAAACAGATCAAAGAAATGTGTATGATGAAGAAACTCAGAAGCTGGTTGATGAAGCTTCAGAGGCTCGCCGTCATCATACTGAAGCTGAAAGGACTGTTAGGGAAATAGAGGCCAATATAAGGAAAATCCAACAGAACCTAGAGAAAGATTATGGCTTGCAACAAGAATATGCCACATTAGATGGTGAATGTTGGGAATATGAGGACAAAGAGTATGTGTACAGATTATGTCTTTTCCAGAAAGTTACACAAAAATCAAAGAATGGTGGTGCTGAAGTTGGACTTGGAAATTGGGGAGAATGGGCCGGTGGAGATCACAATAAATACTCAATCATGAAGTACACCAATGGTGTAGCTTGCTGGAATGGACCTAGCAGAATGACAACTGTACATATCAGTTGTGGATTGGAGACAAAACTCCTATCTGTCACAGAACCTTATCGCTGTGAATATAAGATGGAGTTTAGTACACCTGCAGCTTGTGATGAATCTAGTTCATCTCCACAGCAGGCATCTCATGATGAACTTTAATAATTCCAGTGTTCAAATTTTCACAACTTTATGTGATGTGTTTAACACTTAAGTTACAAATGTAAATCAGTCATGTTCATTATCATGTTTGTCTAAAGACAAGTCTCAAATCACAAAATAAATGTGAATAATTCATTTACTGAAAAAATCAACTGGAATTATAGCATGATTAAGTAGAAGAGTATCAAGTAGTAAATTTATTTTTGTTTAAGTGGAAGTGTTGCTAATTTAAAAGTTGTTTTGGTATTTACAAGGATTATTCATCAGTGTTTTGATGTAAAGACTGAAATATTTAACATCATATTATATCATTTTCTCTCACATTCCTTAAATGCAAGGCTGTTTTAGTTCAAGTAGATACAATAAATTTAATAAAGTGAACAAAACATTGTGAGTGATCAATAAAATTATTGTTTTAATATTACCTATTTGTTTTATTTGACCCATCTGATATTATTTCATTGTTGGTTACCTCCTCGTTTGTTTTGTTGTTGTCCTCCTAAAATATTCATAGTTATCATGAGTAGGCAAAATATAAGATGAAAATGGTCTTGATTACGTGTACCCATTTCAGTGGTCGAGCGCAAAGGTAAACAAAAACAATGAAATTTAAGATGATTAGTTGTAACTCTTGTAGGGGCTTTAAATGTAGCAACACTACAAATGTATCTACTTACAAAGGCGATATAATGCCCTATTCGAGTATATACCTATGTTTCTTAATTTTGTTAAGTAATTCGACGTATTGCGAAATTATTTATTATTACCGTTAGGTAGATTCAATATGAAAAGAAAAATAACAGATAATCCAGAAATAAGTTATCGACCGATTTTTTTTCTATAGCTTCTAACTAGAATATTTTTTTAAGTTACGTTTTAATTCCCACACAAATTGATACCAACCGATAACATTGAGCCTTTCCTTTGTCTGTGATCGATATTCGATAATAACATTAACTGTCAATTAAATTTAATGGCATGTCATCTGTCAAATATTCACCAAACATAAATAAAAGCACATGTTATAAACTCAGTGTTAAAGAGAAATAAGATTTTTGTATACTAACTCTCCTTAATAATGTTATAGTATAGTTTAATTATTATGCATTTGTCTTATGAATGCCCCATCGAAACATACAAAATGGATGTAGATGAAATAGTTTCTAAATCTTGCTTTTCAATGTTAGAAGGCAAAATTGACGACAAGATTTTAAAGGCTTTACAGTTAATGGGTCTTGAAAAGCCCACACGAATACAAGCTGAGGTATTACCTCATTTGCTTCAAGGAAAAGACTTGATTGGTGCCGCCAAGACAGGAAGTGGGAAAACATTAGCATTTCTTATACCGGTTGTTGATAATTTGTTGAAGATGGGTATAACTTTGAAAGCAGGTATCTTTGTCCGCCTTTACTGTTTATTTTCTATAATATATTGCATTGGCCTTCTCAATACCTATGGCCAATTTCTTTTATCATTTAAATAAATGAAACATTTATCCAAGTATGTTGTTGTAACATATTTAAGGTATTTACTACATTGTCATCCTATATTTTCTAATTAGGTACCGGCTGTGTTATATTGTCTCCAACAAGAGAGTTAGCCTTACAAACCTGTGATGTTTTAAAGAAACTGCTAGTGAACATAAAGTTATCTCATTGTCTTATTGTTGGGGGAGAGAAGAAAGCTAAAGATGTCATGAAATTAAAGAAAGGTAAGTGAATAAATCACACAGAAATTAGTGATCCTTATGTCTCCTAGCAGGGGTATAATTCGGGACCTCTTTTCTAGAAAGAGGTCCCTATGTAAGATTTACTGTGAAAGTTATACAAGTTTCTGCAATAAACATTTCTTTATTAATATTGTCACAACTGCAAAGTTTGATAAGTTTTCAAAAATATTCAACTCCGATTGTCATAATAAAACTGCAATGAAGCTAAAAAAGCTGGGTTACTTGTGTTCTAAGATATTGGATTACATTTGTATCTGATCTAGGCATCTTTAGTTAATTTTCATTGGACTTTGCATTGTAAGTTACTTAATTTGTAACTAATGTAAGTATAATAATAAATTATTTTTTGTAGGAGCAAATATTATTGTAAGTACACCGGGCCGCTTATTAGATCATTTACAAAACACTGAGAATTTCAACTGTAACAGACTACAGTGTTTAGTTTTGGACGAGGCTGATAAACTGCTGGAAGCAGGCTTTCAGAAGCACATTACTGGTATCATAAATTTATTACCAAGTAAGTCCCTGGGTCATGTATTTATGTGTTATATTTATTTAGGAGTATGTGAATGCAATGGCAATTTGTCATTCATCGTGGCAGTCTAAGGGGGAGGCCTTTGTTCAACAGTAGATGTCTTTTGGCTGAAGGTAATGTTTAATCTTAATCTCAAATGTTATCTCTTCTAAGATATTTTGGATTTTTCTCTGATCAGAATTAGAGAGTGAGGAATATACTTTTTATAAGTAAAATGAATAAAACTTCGCCTCACACTAGGAATTTGTGCTTTGTCGTGGGTGCATTTCACAAACATGAAATATCACATACACAAACACCCAGACTCGGGACAAACATCTGCAGATTGACAAATAATTGTTCCGTGCGGGAATCGAACCCACAACCCGTAGTGCAGCAGTCCAATCACTTAGCCACTGCGCCAATCAGGTTGTCAAGTGATTGTGTAGTTACCACCTAAACAACCTTCTATGTTCCATTATTTTTAAGATTGACAGGTGTGGAAACATGTTGCACTACTTAATGCACCACAAACTTATATGCTGTCATAGTCATATCATTTGTGCATTGTGTGGGTTGACAGTTGGCTTTTTTTTGAGTTGCTACCGAAATATAAAATGCTGATTTTGTCATTAATTTAATACCTGAATGACCATGCAGATTCATGCACTCTGGTTTAAAACAATCAAGTATAGAACAATATCAGTATTTAAACTACTTTTGACTGTTGAAACAATAAATTTAAAACATACAATATTCTTCAGTTTAATCAGCTTTTCAATGAAAAATACGCGTTCCGACAATACTCAGGAATCTTCTAGAAAATCGTCATTAATTAATCATTATAACATAAAAACAACTGTTCAATCAAAGTGTTCTTGGGTATTGCTTTTATGTCACAAGACATTACGATTATTTACATATATTTATTACCTACTAGAATAGTTCCAACAATATGATTCGTAACCTAGCTAGCTTGACTCTTTGAATGTGTGAGTTTGATCTAGCACAGGACAAATGTTTATATGATTTACAATACATAGTTTTGAGCTCCCTTTTCTATCGTAACAGTTAGTTAGCTGTTAGACCGCATAGTTATAGCTAAAAACAGTACAAAAAGCATAGGAATTATTTTTTTAGGAAACTTAATAAAAATTTACTACTTATTATATTTTTTAGGAAAAAGACAAACTGTTTTGTTTAGTGCAACTATAGGTGAAAATGTGAAGAATCTAGCAAGATTGGCAATGAGAACTGATCCAGTTTTAATATCTGTAACTGATAACAAAATGTCTACTGTCTCGGGACTTCAACAAGGGTAATTATTAATGTTATCAATAAGTAAATAAATAAGATTATATCCCAGATTTCAGAGTCAAATATGTATATCCGTTCTGACACGTTTTCCTCAAGACGTAGTATTATTACGCATCACGCCATCATTCATGAAACATGGTTTAACCCAGCTGCACTAGTCAATAAATTACGTAATGTGTCACATTTCCTTAAGCATTCAATGTAGGAAATAAAATCTATTTTTTAAGGGTTAACAAACACTTTGTTTTATGGGTATTTTTCGCGCGAATACAAGGTGTTGTCAAGACCGCACCGTTTTATTTAACGAATTATCCTGCTATAATCAATATTCGATAAAAATACTGGTAAACTAATGTATTCATATTTTAGTAATAATAACCATTTATTTGCTTAGAAAGTAGGTATTAAAAAGTGGTATACATAAAATAATGGTTCTACTACAATCTACCTTAAATATTAATTCTTAAAAAATATTTTACAATACAAAATATTTTTCTTGTATTATACTACCTTTAGTGGCATTACCTAGTTAAATAAATAGACTGTATTACACATCTTTTTAGGTACTATATTTGTCCGGTCGAAAAAAGGATATCATGGTTATACAAAATGCTGAAAAAAAGTAAGAAGCTCAAAGTCATGGTTTTCTTCTCATCATGTAGATCAGTAGACTTTCATCATGAGTTCTTTAGTGAACATTGTAAAGCTTCAATTTTAAGCATACATGTAAGTTATTTCCCTAATTATTACATAGAATAACATTTCTTTATTTAGTGTTTCGTTCTATTTGACCTAATGTAAACAAACATGAAGGTATATTTTCGTTTAGTAAAGTACTTATCTAAGAATAGTATTGCTTAAATCTAAATTGATAACGGAAACTTGAAAAATAATGGACACGAGCGGGACTCGAACCCGCGACTTTCGCCGTACCGTGGCGCCGCTCTGCCAACTGAGCTATCGTGTCACTGCTCGTGCCATATTGTTTAAGTTAATTTTGATGATAGACAGACATAAGGCTAAGTATATATACCAACCTACGTAGATACTGTTCATTTAATTGTTTAAAATATTGCATTACGCTCGGTTCAAAGCTGAATGGAGCATTAGGTACCTATTTAATGCCCACGTATATTCTGTGCATCGAGAGGCTGAATGTTATCGATAAGACCGGCAATTGTACGATCCGTGTACACATATTGATAAACATACACACAACTGCTGCGTGCTTTTTATTCTCATTTTTTGAGTACAGCCGTTTGGGAGGAGTTAGGTGACAAACATACGTACAGAAAAAATATATATGTTATTGTAAAAAACCGAGTATTGGTAAAACCTAGATTTTACTAGTTAATCTGCAGATTTACCAACGTTGTTTGGTAAACGTTAGGGTTTTTATTGTAATTTATGATGTTTTTTTTACCATGAGCGTTTGGTAAATGCTAGGTTTTAGACGGTTAGTAAATGTTAGATGTGAAAAAACATCACGACTTTATACGCCTGTAGTGAACAACATTTTTGAATTTTTTTTTAACATTTACCATATATCTGATGTAAAACTTAAAAAAAAACAAGCTACTGCTGGTAAAATTTTAGATGATCGCAGAACATTTCGAACTTTTACCGATATACTTTGGTAAATCTTAGGATTTACCACAATTCGTGCTTTTATGGTATGTTACCATGATATATATTAAGATATAGTTTATTTTATCAGTATTCGCATTTCTAAACTTTTGTTACTAACCAACATTTTCGCGGTCTTTATTTATCTACTTGTTATTTCCGGAACAAATAAAAATGCAAATACATTGATACTAACTATTATAATGAAACGATAAATATACCTAATTAAAATCTACCGTCTCGTGTTAAGTATTTCTGTAGAAAATCAAATCAAATCATTTATTCGTTTGCGAACATGGGTACAGAGAAGTTCTTATATATTAATAGTGCACATTAGCCACATTCTACCACAAAAGGCATGCAAACTTAACAATATACAGAATGACTACAACTAACGCATTACGCTTGACTTTATATAATACTCTTATCTTCTAAATATTCTCTAATACTATAATAAGCTTTCTTTAATAACAGTTTCTTTATACTATTTTTGAATACATAAATATTTGAAATTTCTTTAATAGATCTGGAAAAGTATTTAAGACCGTGGAGCTAGGGTTTCTTCTATCCTACGAAGGTATGTAAACCTTTGAGCAGGCCGAAAAAGGGTTTTTTTTTAATACCTGTCTACCTACGTTAGCACTAGGACTGCTGTAGCATATGGGGCCGATGATGGGCACGATGGCAAAAACACGAATCACGAAGCACCCTTATTTATACTACTTAAGTACTTTGTGGATACTTTAATATTAAGTTTACTTCTAGGGACAACAAAGTCAAGCAAGAAGGAAGGAGGCTTACCATAATTTCATTGAAGCTCAAAATGGGGTCCTATTCTGTACCGATGTCGCAGCTAGAGGACTAGACATCCCGTCTGTCGATTGGATTGTTCAATACGATCCACCGACGGATCCTAAGGTACCTTATCTTTAGTGTTCTTGCCATTTATGGCAATAAATTTGATGAGAGCCTAAGCCAAATAAAAAAAAAGTGGAAAAGTTAACTCATTCTGTAAATACTCCGAAGTTTGGATCAGATTTTTCAAAACAAATTAGTGCTACGTATGAGTATTGAACTCTCAACCTATTGATTGTGTCCATTCGACACATTTTACAAGAAAAAGATTAAAAATTACTCTTATCTTGTGTATTCAAACATAAGTATTATGATTGACATATTTGCTATTTCATCTATCTTATCTTGAAGGAGTACATTCATCGCGTTGGTCGCACGGCCAGGGGACTAAATAACAAAGGGAATGCAGTTATATTACTGAGGCCAGAAGAGGAAGATTTTATAAAATTTTTGGAGATGGAAAAGGTGTATTTAGATAAATATACCTTTGGTATGCCTCCTGATGAAATTCAAGAAATGGTAAGTTGTCACGTCACTGTTTTAGGTTTGGTTGTATGACTTTTATACAACCAATTGCTCCACCGCAGGCCAAAAACATCCTTATTCTTTTAGATTTTGGTCCCTTTTTTTATCAATCTTTACAAGAAGTCGAACTGATCTTATTATCTTCTTGTATCGAGCTTTCGGATCAAAAATTTTTTTAAGCAGCCAAATAACTTACAGAATAAAGTTAAAATTTTACTTTGGATAGCGCAGATTAGTATGTACTTTAGAAAAGTTTTCCTACTCCTTCAATATAAAAATAATTTCATCTTTCCAGCTTGAAGATTTAATACTAAATAACGGTGTTATGAAGACATTAGCAAGGAAAGCTTACCTATCATTCCTCAGGTGCTACAAAACTCATCCACTCAAAAAGATATTTGATATCAATTCATTGGATCTTCAATTAGCAGCAAAAGCTTTTGGTTTTCAAGAGCAGCCACATGTAGACTTTTGTATCCTTTTGTAATAAATTTACGGAGGGAGAGTTACGGAGCTGGATTTGCATGCACTAAATTACAAGTTCAATCCCATATAGCATGATAATTATATCTGCTTTCTTAGATAAACTGTAAGATGTGGTATCTCAGAGTTTATCTAGAGACAGATAGCATGCCATGACACTATTATTTAGGTAATTCCTTAACTATAACACAGTACCGAAAAAGAAAAATCTGCAAGTAAGTACTTGAAAAGTAAAGAAGTATGATCAAGAAAATACCGATTGTTTATCAACAAAATGCAATCGAACTGCAAGATTATTATTATGTCAAGATACTAGCGTTCGACGTGTCGGGTTCATGCAAATATAGCATTGACGTGAGATAACAGTGATGTTGACGAAATGGAATCTTATTGACTAAGGTTATGTAATTTATTAAATAAAACGTTGGTTAAAAAAAAACTGATTTATTAATTTAAACCTAGCTGTTACTTCTTTTATTGTTGCCCTTTTGCCTGTACATTTTAGTTTTCTCTGCCTTTTGTTTGAAGTTTGTTGGTGCGTTCAGAGACTTGAAGTATCCATAGCCTCCGCCTCCTTTCCTCTTCTGTGGAGGTCCTTTGCTGGCCACTTTGAGTTCGACAGCGGGTGGTACCGTGAACCCGAACGACTTGGACACCTTGGCCATGTCGATGGTGTCGATATCGAATATAGTCTTGAGATGATGCGAGTCGTAAGCTCGCAGGTAACTCTTGAACGCTTCTTTAGCCGACTGGTTTAGGAAGTAGTTTCTTGATATCAATTTTTCCAGCTAAAGAAAAAGTTAAATTTAGTACACATTAGGAAGCCAATAAAGTTTTAATAAATCAATCGATTTAGGTGCAATAAAATTAATCCATGGAAATAATAAATAGGTATCTGACTTCAGGATATTTTAAGCTAGCTTAATAGCATCTTGAATTAACTAACCTGCAACTGAATATCTGCGATCTTATTCCAAGAAAACTCAAACTCATTGAGTGTGACTTTCGACTGTTTCAAAAACCTCAAGAAGCCAAGTTCTTCAGGGCGGAGAAACAGCAACGCATGCCCGCTGGTTCCGAGACCTCGCGCAGTTCTGCCGACACGGTGGATGTATTCCTAGAATAAAATTAATTTCTTAATATTGTTAGCCAACTATCCCAATTCCCAGGGTAAAGGCAGAGGAGGCCCTTGTGTAGCAATAATAGCTTATCAAATCAGTTATTTATTGTTTAAATTACCACAGTTACACTGGGTCTGTGTGGGTTATTGTAAAAAATGTATGAAAGGAACATTTTTTTATTGTCTAAAATTGTCCAATATAGGTTAAGCCTGCGATTTTAGATGTTAACTCTAGTTTTATTATACAACTAGATAGTGTTTCGGCATACCTTGGGATCATCAGGCGGGTCATACTGTACGATCCAGTCGACAGCCGGTATGTCGAGGCCTCTGGCTGCCACGTCCGTGCACAACAGTATACCCGACTCGGCGTTGCAGAATTGGAAGAAAGTCGTCGTACGTTTCGTCTGTTGTTGCTTACCCTGATACAAGGAATATAGTTAGTTATACCAAAGAGTACCAGTGTTATATTGCTGTGTAATATGCTAGCTTATGTCGATACATAAAAGGGAGACATAAGTTCTGTATTTTGTTTTGTTTTAGAAGACAACACCGGTAAACTTACCAATGTATGTAAATAACAACGTATATAAATAAAGAGTTATGGATAAAAATGTATGTCAACAAAAATGTGACTCAACTAACTAGTACATTATTGACAGTTGTACAATATTCTTATAATATAAATATTAGACTTACGTGTATAGACATGACAGGCAGATCAATATAGTTGAAGAGCTCATGATGGTACTTCACAGACATGCAAGTGGAGAAGAATACCATGACCTTTTTCTTCCTATTCTTCTTCAGGAATGTGAATAACACCATCATACGCTTCTCCGAGGGGCACACAATGTACCTAAAAGGTAAAAGTATACATAAAATAATAAATTGCAATATGTAAGTACATAATAATAATAATATAGAGTGTGATGTGATAATAAGTAGGTATATAAGTATTTTTTATTAATAACAACAAGGCAACGTGAGCTGTATTGAGAAATTAAACTTAAATGGTTTGTTATGTGTGGGCCCAATGAATATCATAAGGCTATCCACCGATTGCATAGGACATACGAACAGCAAATCGTAGATTTGTGCTCTAAAAAAGAAAACACCCTTGCTGGAAGTAATGAATCAACCTGATAAAGGTGTGATTGTGTTTACGTTTGAGTATATTTTACGATTTAAATCGTGGAATACGAAAATAACAATGCTTAAACAATAGATAGTAATTGCATCAGTAAACTATAAATCAATATTATTGTGAACTGTTATTGTCTTATTACAGCTGCGTAATTCCCCTGGATAAGTAACTAATTAGATGCAAAATAAACATGTGGGGGTCATTAAGATTATTGATTATATTTGTTTTACCATTCATTTTTACGTATGAATAATTTGATAACCCGAGGCTAGAAATATTTCCAAATAGATTTTGAAGTCAAATGGCTCTGTAAAGGTATGAAGCAAAATTGATATTTATAAGTTTTTAGATTTTTTAATAAATTGGTGAAATTAGTATAGAAAAAGTGCCTGTACTTAGAAGTGGAGGGAAAAAGAATATATGATATCAGCCTATAACTACCCAATGCGAGAACGAAGGACCATTGTTCGCCACGCTGGCTCTCTGCGGGTCGGTGACTTCATATAATTAAATCCAGGTTTCCTCAATGTTTTCGTCACACGTTATAAAAGATTTTATAAATACACACCCTTGTTCTAGAGAGTCAACAGTAGCCTGCTCTCTGTGATCATCGACTCCAACATAAACCGGTTCGTGTTTCACTGCAAGGGCTGTCAAAGCTTCTGTTTTCTTAGTCTGTGTGGCACTGAACAGCATTGTTTGACGACGTTCTGCAAAGAGTTCAAATATATAGCAACAAATCAACAATTTCCAGGCTGGCAATTCCAAAGTTTTCGATTTTTAGATTGATGCGTTAATTTATTATAAAAGAATAACTTCCGGTGTGCTGTGGGTAAATGTATCATAGATAGAAATATTATTGGAGGAATGTGCACAGTACATAAAGTTTTTAATGTCTTTGCTATTGAATTTAACTTAACAGCATTAAAAAGTATGATTTATATACCCTATTTAAATACACCATATTAATTACTTACTAGGTAACAGTTTAATGATCTGTTTAACTTCTTCTTCAAAACCAATTTCCAATATTCTGTCAGCTTCATCAATGACAAGGCATTGCAAGTTTTTGTACAAAAAGTCTGGAGTATTTTGCAAATGGTCCAATAGACGACCGGGTGTCGCTACTAATATGTTTATACCTGAAATACATAATTGATTTAAATAAAAGTCACCCTAAATCCACAGAAAGCATTTTACTTTTAGAATAATATTATATTTACTTTTATTACAATACAATTTAAATTATTATCTATCCTGTAGACACGTTCTACAAGAACTAAACAGATGAGTTACAAGTGTTTATATGATATATATCTGTTACTGTAAAAGCTCGAACTGTGGTAAATTCTAAGATTTACCAACCTATATTGGTAAAAGTATAAAATGTTCTGCGATCTTACTTTTACCAGTATCCACTCGGTAGATCTTAGGTTTTACCTGAGACTTGGTAAATGTAGAAATAATAGTCTTGATCATTAGAGGCGCATAAAGCCGTATCTAATACTAAGTAAATGGTAAGAATACAGTATATAATCATCAAATTGTACTAATAAATAAATTTTAGAATTTCCAAAAATATTACCTTTTGAAAGCTTCTGTGCTTCAGTACTTCTATTAGCGCCTCCCATCACCAACCCATATGTATGATGATGGTACTTCATTAACTCCATTAACACTCCAAATGTCTGCATAGCTAACTCTCTTGTAGGGGACAGGACAATCACACCAGTACCTAAAAGCAAGTAGGCTTGTTTGTAATAAAAGTAGGAAGAAATATAGAATGATATACTTGATGTAAATGTTCAGATATCCATTCTGTGTTCATAAAAAAACTGTACTCATTCTCCTGCAGTGAATGATGGGCATTAACCAAAGTGTGCCTCAACAGCTCAACTCCACCGGAGACTCGACTTTTGATGAACGCCAACAGACACTGGTATGGAGTATGGCAGTCAATTTTCACATTCGCCTTTTTATCATCATAAGAAATAGAAAACTAACATGGGTAACATACTTCAGAATATAATGGTGGATTGAACTCTGCTATTTACTAAAATGGGTGGTAAATCATGTCAACATTTTGTTGCCACAGTCAATATATTAAGTTCCTACTAAGACCATGACTTGTCCGACTAGTCTTTATTTATTCATCATCATCATCAGCCGAAACATGTCCACCGATGAACAAAGGCCTCCTTCTTGAAGTGGAAGGGGGGAGGGGGTTTGCCATAATCCCCACACTTGGCAAGCGGCTTGGGGATCAGTGGGCAGTGTTGGTGGTGAAATTCGGAAGACTACTAAGAATATAATTACAGAAAAAGTAACTCAATCTGAGTATTAAGTTAAAGTTGTAAAAGACGTCACATTTGCCTGCTGCAACCTAATGAAGTGACTATTGGGCAGAATACACTAGTATATGCAACTTACCATTTCTAGGCTTAAACTTCAGCTTGTAGATAAGATCAATGGCTGGTATTAAGAAAGCTAGAGTCTTTCCTGATCCTGTCCTAGCTGCTCCCACCAGATCCCTTCCTTCTAGCAGTTGTGGTATTGCCTTTGCCTGAATTTCTGTCATGGTGGTAAAACCCATGTCTTTGATACCCATCAAAGTTGATTCACAGACTTTTCCCTCCAAAGCAGTAAATTTCTGATCTGATAATATTCCAAGGCTTAAACTGGATCCTGGCACTGTAATTAATGAAAAATTTAAAATGAGTTATAGCCCCTAACATAAACATAACGTCTTTGAGACAACCATCTATGGCAAAATAAAAAAAAAGTACCACATAACAAGTATTAATTTCACATCTATATATCTGTTATCTGTGCTATTTCACTGAATACATCTTTTACTAATATTTTTCAAAGAGTGAGAGAAAGGTGTTGCCTGTATTTTTTTTAAAGCATGTTTAAATAATACATTCCACCATTTTACTAAGTTTAGTGACTACTTGCTCCACTTGTAAGAAGTTTTAATTAAAGGTTAGAAATTTAGATACCTACATTCACTTTCAGTATTGGCATTGCTTTCAACATCATTTTCTGAGTCTTCATCATCTTCCGATTCACTATTTTCTTCTGAAGATGTATTTTCTTCTTTTACAGGTTCTGGCTCTGGTTTCACTTCCTTTTTTTTCTTTTCTGCAATATAACAAATGATATAATCAAATTAATTCTAAAAAGGTCAACTTGTAGATATAACAATGTAATAGTAACACAATGTTGGTGATAATAGTGTGACTTAGATTGTTATTTAGTGATGAAACAAAATATACAAAAAATATTACTTATAGGAACAGCTTTTCCGTTTTCTTCACGTGGTCTTTTCTTCACAACTTTCTCTGTTTTGATTTCAGATTCTGCAACAGATATATTTTATAAGTGATATTTTTAATGTACATGCTATTAAATTTAAAAGAAAGCAATTTGAATTAAATGCAGCGATAAAAGGTTGAATTAAACACCATATTTCAGGTAAATAATTTATAAATTAGATAATAATAACTGTTACACGTAGAGGTTATGTTACCTGCTTGATCTTCAGACACATCATTAGCTTTCTGATTGATAAGTTTTAACTTCTTCTTTTCACGTTTTTTAATCTTCCTCATCAGTATCTTGTCAGGGGTAGGCATTTTGAGTACGTTCAAGATAATATTTATTTTACACTAATACACACATGCTTGAACAATGTGCTAAATGTGCAAAACACCATTTCTCAAAGACAAGATTAAGTGACAGATGACACAGAGGCACAGGTGCATAATATTTTTTCTATTTAAATTAGAGCGAGGATATCTTTTGATAAAATCGACTAAAATATGGATCAATGTCAGTTTCTACAATATACTTAAGCTTATTTACACACTATAACCTACGTTAAAAAAAAATATATACGAATAAAAAAATTAAAGCAAAATTCTGCATCTAAGTATTCCTCCTCATCACTGTCGACTGCTAGATAATCTGTGTATTTTGTCTATGATTAACACTCTCCTCTATATCGTCCTGACGTCATATGTCAATGTCAATTGTAATTGACAATGACAGTAATCAAACATGCTTAAAATTGAATGTTTTGGAAGTGGTGCAACAGTTCACAATTGATTATTTGGTATCTTTTGTACAATAATTATAAAGATTTAACCATGGAAGAGACAGTAAATCCAAGAAAGAAATTTAAATATTTAAAAGATAACATTTCTTTAGCAACTATGGAAGCAATCAAAGCAATGGGATTTCAAATAATGACTGATATTCAGGCTGAGGTATTGCCCGAAGCATTAGATGGAGCTGATGTTGTGGCAACAGCTAAAACTGGATCTGGAAAAACATTAGCGTTCCTGATTCCTGTAGTTGAAACTGTTATCAAGTGTATCGATAAACGGATAGAAGGTATTTTTTATGACTGAATCCATCGTCAGAATAAAAATGAATACTTATAAAATATAAACTTGGTATTTGCTGCTAATAGTACATTTAGTGCACTAAAGACGTCTTGCTACAATAGATGCAGTGGGATACGTAAAATCATAATTTAACTTTTTTGAAGGAATATGTGGGTGCACCTGCTGCAGCTTATTGCACTAAATATTTTTTTTAAAATAATTTACCATAAATTGGATTATTTTTACCATTAGACCCGTCAACTTTATTTTTGTCATCACAGGAACATGTTGCATAATAATCTCCCCGACACGAGAGCTAGCCATACAGACACACAGTGTACTACAGGAGCTTGTAGCAAGTCATGGTACTATCTCATCCTCCTTAATCATTGGTGGAGAAAGTAGGAAAAGACAGAGTGCAGAGCTTTCATCAGGTCAGTGGATAAATACTTCTTCAATTAATATTTAAAATAAAATAAATAAAAAAACATTTATTGCTACTTAAAAAAAGAGACACATATAAAATAAACATAAAAATAAACAAGCTTAGTGTAGCAATAGGAAATGGGCTCAGCGAATGCTGTACCGGGACAAGCATGACCCGGTACAGCACTGATTTTCAGCCACTCCTACTCCCTATGTTCTTGTGCAGGAGTTAGGTGGCGGCATGCACCAGGTATGAGACAACTTCTTTTTAAAGGTGATTAGATATTTACCAGACGATCATTCCTGTTCCCAAAAAGGTTGTCAGTGACCATCAATTTCCAGTTGATATGACTTCACATTTCCCATTTCCAAACATTGTTAGAAATAATGTTTTTTTTTTTATTTGATTGGCTTTTTAAATAAGATTTCCATTGCTTAGACAACATCTAATAGGACATATTGTCATATTCAAAGTTTACATTCTTGGCATATTCATGTAATAACTTAACAATAGGATTCATTAGATAAAAAAATATTTAATGAACTTTTTACATTTTTAGGAGTCCACATAGTAATTGCAACTCCTGGCCGGTTATTTGACCATATGAGAACAAAAGAGTTTGACTACAGAAATGTCTGCTGCCTTGTACTAGACGAAGCTGATAAAATATTTCAGTATGGCTTTGAAGAAGATTTGAAACAAATTATTAATAGATTACCCAGTAAGTTTAATTTGGTTTTCATAGACTAGTTTCCTATATAAATTGTAAACATATTAAATATTTTTTCCAAAAATAATGTGATTATTATTTTAGAGGACAGACAAACAATGTTGTTTAGTGCTACACAGTCCGAGAGAACTGAGGCCCTGATAAAATCTGCAATGAAAGAAAAAGTCCATCATATTAATACTGATGAAGATAATCTCATGGCTACTGTTGAAGGATTAAAACAAGGGTAAGGGGATTCTTATATGTCATAACTGTTTATCATCATTCTTGTAGACAGAATAGGCAGACCCAAGGTAGGTAGGTATAAATATTTCCCATATTTTATGTAGTTGTAATGTGTTATATTGATAATCATGTGTTATAAATATAATTAAAGTTGTATTTTATTAACACTATATTACACATTACTTTTTTAATGGCAGGTATGCTATATGCGAAACGGAATATAGGCTGTGGTGGCTTCAAAAGTTATTGAAAAAGACGCGTAACTTCAAAGTAATGGTGTTCTTCTCTAGTTGTAAGTCTGTCGAGTTTCACCATGAATTTTTTAGCAAGTTTTGTCAGGCTTCTGTATTATGTATTCATGTAAGTAAATAATATTATGGTATTGCTTATCTACACCCTATTTTTTAGAAATACAGTTCTGTCATCTGTGGACTTTTTTATTTATTACTACCATAAATAATGTTATTATCTGATATTAAATCTAGTATCATACCTTCTTTTTAAAGCAAACACCTAAATTAACTGTAAAAAATCTCTTATTGCAGGGTAAAATGAGTCAGGCAGATAGAACTAATGTTATAACAAACTTTTACAATGCAGAAAAGATAGCATTGTTTTGTACGGACTTAGCTGCGAGAGGGTTAGACATACCGGCTGTAGATTGGATTGTACAGTACGACCCGCCAGCGGATGCTAATGTAAGTAAGGCAGCAGTATTTCCAGAACCACTGTGTATTATTTTAAAATATTTCATTGAGTGATCCACTTTTTCCCATTACATAATTAAAAGCGCGTAACAACATAGACAATGCGCAGGCATAAGAATTAGCTTATCCTGCGCATGTAGACTGCGCAAAAAATCCTCAAAAATCTTTGTGAGGCTTTTATTACCCTGTAGATATGCCATATATTTCACCTACACCTATATCTGATATTTTTACTAATCAAGAAAAAATTTTTTTCAGGAATACATTCACAGAGTGGGAAGAACTGCAAGAGGGATGGGAGCAGAAGGCAACGCAGTTTTGTTGTTGCGACCGGAGGAAATAGAGTTTGTTCCATACTTGAAAGAGTCCAAAATATATTTAGACAAATACGAATCATGGGACTCATTTTCTAATTTAAAACCCAAGGTATGATATTTATGTACCTGTAATATGTATATATATAGCTATTATTTTAATAATTTATAATCAGCAATGTAGCTTTAATTTCTATGTCCTATTGCATGCCCTAACGGCGGGACGTAGCTGATCACAATTAAATTATATTTGATCTGTATTATGTACGTACCTATGATCCACAATAAATATATTGAATTGAATTAAATTACAATTGAGAAATGTATAAAATTACTATTTCAGTTGGATGCTGCAATGTCCGATCCTCAATTTCATGCATTGGCAGTAGAAGCTTTTGAAGGTTACATGAGAGCGTTTGAAGTAAAGAAATTGAAACATATATTTAATGTTATAACAATGGACGTCGATGCCGTAGCAAGATCATTTGGACTCAAAGAAAGACCCGACATCGATGTTCGTAAGTACCATATTATTATTCAATTTGTAATTATGTCTCATCAAAAGTTTTAGTAGTTACTAGCGTATGCCCGGGACTTCATCCCCGCCGATTTTTATTCAAAAACTTGTAAGTAGCAGCAGTAAGTAGATTTACTTGTGTGAAACTGACCATGACTAGTTTAATTTACTGTTATATGTTATGTAAATTGTTGACCTGTTGATTAATTCATTTTATTGGTTATATTTAATTTGTTTCAGGCATTGGATTTAGTAAGAAACATAGACCAAGAAAAAGAGTGGCAGCTATGCTTGCAGAATCTAAAGGGAACATGAAACATTTGAAATCAAATTAACAATTGAACTTGTAGATAAACAGAAGCAATTTACAACACCTACATAAGTAACAATATTATATTAATAATTGTTATAAATAAAATGTTAAATAAAACAAATGGAAAGTAAATAATATGTTTTTATATTAATCCTTTTAGGGGCAGAAATAATTGCTTTTACATGATTAAAATAATAATCTATCTTCTGACTAGATAAGTCTAAAGGTATATTTACGTAGGTATAAAATTATTCCGAACTTTATACATTCTATTAAAGGACAGATGGTGACCAAATATTTTTTTAAATTAAACATAGGAACTTTTTGATACCTCACCGTTGAGGTTCATAGTTGAGAAATACCATTTCCAGATTCGCTAAACCCCATTGTACTGACAGCATGAAAAACATTGCCACACGGCATACAAATTTAAATGGGCGAAGCTAGAAATGGTTTCCGCTTACGACTGAGGTCCATTTATGTTAATAATACTATATACACGTTTTTATTTCGCTCCGAAACACCGCTTCTATTTCGGTGAAACACTCATTTCGTAAATATTATTTCTTGTTAACTTCTCGTAACAATCTTCATGGTTGTGTTGATGATTCACGGCATAAATCATAGAGTCTATCGTCTCGACAGTGGCTGGACATCGGTTTAAAGAAAAATACTGAACACATCTCCACGAAGTTTTCCCGTGGGTTGTAGAATGTTTTGTGTATACAAAGTTCATATGCACTAATTGTTTATGGCCCTTCCTACTGTAAATATATTTGTAGCGAACCGGTAGCTGCTGGTGTTCGTTTGATCCATTCACGACAAGAGATAGAGCACCTGGAAAAAATAAAATATTTTAGTCCAGGCTGTAAACAGAACAATAATAAAATTAAACCTAAATAAAAAAAAACTTGATTATTAAGTTTTTTTGACATTTAAGAAGTAAATAGTAGGTAGAGTTTATGTATATATTTTCAATAATGTAAATAAAGTTTTGTCAGTATAAAAATAAAACTTGAATTGAAATGAAAATTAAAACCTCATTACTTGTTCGTATATCATTTAATTGAATATGGATATAAAAATACATTCGCTTACAATAATATCATTCAAAAACACACTTTAGTAACATCACACATTAAAAATAGCACTCATGCTTCAATTTATAAAAAAATACTCATTAAGTAATTGTTTCACAAAAGAGGCCTTAAGCATTATAAAAATACGAATGTAAAAAAAACAGGAATGTAAATCTCAATTTGGCTCTTATAAACAATATAAAACTGCTGTTACAGAGATCATTTTGATATCAAAGTTGTTTCAAGTCAAAATACTAGTCCAAACACTATTCTAATTAATATAAGTATATCAGAAATTATTGTTGTGGATACCTTAAATTAGTACAATAAATAGACTAGAATATGAGCAATAAAGTCTTTATAAAATTTTATGGCGAAACACAATGGCACTAATCAAAATTGTGAAAATATTCTCTTAATGGTTGCAAGTTTATTATAAAAGATATTTATAGATTTAATATTTTTTATTTAACAATTAATTGGCACTTGAGAGCATAGTCCCACTATCACAGTTGATTTCATTATTGTGCTTTATGATCTTTATTACTCTGAGATGTAACTGGTACTTAATAATAACCTATGCTACAATTTTCGTAACTTTTTAAGGTGTTTATCTGTTACTTTTATCCAGTTTATAGATTTGGTCCCAAATCTTGATTGAATCTATGATTCATGGTGTACATTAAGAATATAAATAACAGGCCTCAATACTAGCCTTACAGTAGACCTTTTATGTATATGTAATATTATTTTCACTTATAATTCTAATATTAAATGTAAATATATACTGCCTCTATAGAGGGCCATGGGGGAAGCATACTGTGTATATTTATAAATGTTAATTTGCATAATAATCTCCTTGCAGCTGAGATACTTTGAGTATATCATTAAAGTGGATTCCAAAGCAAGGTGATTTGCAGAATGGTAGTTCACATGCACTGCACATAAACCTAGTGTCTCGTCTTCTTCCTATTTTCCAACAAAGACGGCATGACCGTTGTGGGTATTTCTTTTTCCCATCTTCCTTCTGGGGGATGGTGACAAGGCGGTGCTCCATTGTTGGCCTGGGATACTCCTCACTTGTGTTAGTTCTCAGTGTATTGTTAGTCACCTTACCATTCACTAAGTTTTTAAGGTCGATGAATAACGAACTCAAGCTGGTATCTGAAATCACGATGGGCATTTTCATTGCACTGTTTGCATAAATATTCACACCAATTGTTTATAAGATTGTAAATTGTTGAAAATGCCATCGTGTTTTCAAAATAATAAAAGCTTAATGCAAAAGAAAACAGAAATATTACTTAGTGAAAATAAAAAAATGATTGCATTTTCAACACAATCTCTAATCTTATTGATCAGGATGAGGAAAACAAGAAAGCATAAGTAAGCAAGGAAATGAATTAAATTATTTCATGAACAATGGATGTCATATTGGTGCTATTTATGCAGGAGTGATTTAGAGATTGTTATTAATATTTCATATAAAACAAATACTTACTGTCTTGTGGTGATGGGTAGTCTGGTATAGACTGATCTCTCTTGCCGTCTCTTGATGATTCATAACTTTTTGGAGTGTTACACACTGCTGGGTCAGTTACAATAATATCACTGTCATCACATTCAGTTTTCAATTCTAGTCCATTATTAGAGGGGCATTGCTCATTATTCTTGTCAACCATATCTTGAGTGTTTGTTTTCTGTATGTGTGTGTTATATGATGAAGTTATGTCTACAGGGTTGTCTTCGTACAAGCTTTTCAGGTTATCATAATTATTGGTCTGATATATCTGATTGTTTTGTTTGTATATAGGTTTCTCTTTTGTTTTTGGCCTTTTTTCAGGGTTGAGAATATCTGAGAAATAAGTTTTTTGAAGAAATTCGTCTGACTTTCTTTTAAGATTGCTGAGTCTGTGCAGTTTTTCTATGAGTTGTCTTTGCTTGAGAAGCTCAAGTTCATTGCTTTGTGTTGTCTCATCATTCATGCCAGTGTCATATGTATCAGAAACACATGATTCTGCATCTGGGGTATTGTTCTGAGTTTCTGTTCTGTGCTTAGGTATATCTTGCTCCCTTTCACTATCATCATCTTCATCAGTCTAGAAAGAAATATGAGTAGTTATGATAATAAAATTATTACAACAAACTTTATAAGAGGGTTTCAAATTAATATTTTTATTACATTACAGTTTACCTCTTTGTTCGTCAATCCTTTTATTTGCAATACTTCGGCTGTTCCTATAAAACTAGTGAGATCTTCTCGTTTCACACTAACTTCTCCATGATACATGAATTGTAACAAGTCTTTCATAGCTTTGTGAGTCACATCCCTGAGTACAACTGTAAAAGATTTGTGTTACATACAGTAATTCGAATAGTATTAAAAATAAACTGAAATACTCTATTAGTAGTTCTAAAAAAACAGTTAAATCATTACCAATCGGATGTTGACATGGATTCGTTTGAAACATTTTCTTGAAATAAGGTGAACATATTGATAGTATTACTTTATGTGCTTGCAACAAATGGCCTTCGACAGCAATAGTTACGTCGACAAATTCGCCATTTCCTAATAAACCGGCAAATCCTTTAGTCAGGTTCCCGTGAAAATTATTCCAGGACAATGAGAATTGTTGGTCCATTTTCTAACCACTGTGTAGTTGCATCTAAAAACGAGATTCAATCTGTTATAACATTTATAACTTGTAAACTATAAAAGAATGTGTAATATATTTAAAACTAACAATTTACAGCTGTATTTGTTGAAATAAAATTGATAAATATTTTGTGTAAGAAACGTGACAGATGTGAACGGCGCGTCGCGTACGCGTAGTGTTGTTCTTTTAGTAGATTTGGAGGTGCTGTAAAATTTAAGAACCTTAATCAACTACTCTATCACTACGATTACTTCTACGATATTAGGTCATAAGAAGTTTTGGTGTCATATAATTAATATTTTTGCAAACCATAATCTCGTCTTAATAATGTATTTACTTACTAATATCTATGCTAATATTATAGATAGATAATTAATTTTATCCATGCTACTGTCGTCCCTAAGCTTGTAGAGCCATGCAGGTTTTCATTAAGTTTTGTGTGACCCTGTACCAAGTTATTTATGGTTTTGGGTCAATAGTAATTTATTTTTATACTATCTTTGACGTTACCTAACATAGAGAGTTACTAATTGGGGTGTAAGAAGTTACGTCCGGCGCACCCTCGACGGTCAACCTTGCAGAAGAATTCCGACGTCAATTCAGTGTTAGGCCCCTATGATAACCTTGCCAAAGAGGTATACTGCTGTACCATCAGCAGATTTATTTAGTTATGGATTGACGTGTTGACTTGTAATATCCATAAGTAAAAGTTCTTACATTAATGACATTGGTAAAATCGCCCTGTATTTGATTCAGTAACTTAGCGCATAATTATTATGTTTTATCAGTCGAGATCGTAAGTTATCACGGGTATGCCTAAGTAAGTATATTATTATATGAATTCAAGGAAGTACGTAGGTACAATTGGAAACTGTCTATATAATCTTACCACTTTTTTTTCATAGGCATTGGTATTATGTAACTACTACTACATACCTATGCCTAGTTACAACGATGTTGAGTATAAATATGAAATATTCAAATTAAGTACTTTGGTAATTAGAATGTGCACTAATCAAAGGGATAATTCGTTAAAAGTTACAACTACTTATTTAACTATTTATGGTTACAAGAAAGCACAATTCCACAAGGTACAATTAATAGGTAGGTACCTAAGTTGGCTTTACTAACCTACCTACCTATTAGTAGTACCTAGGTATTTAGATTTCAGCATCCTCTTCTTTTACCGCTAGTTACTGTAATATATAAACATTTCACGCGGTTGCTAGATGGCTTCCAGTTATTTAGTTCGCCTTCCATTAGTACAGAGCTTTGCTAAAACTTTCCATCAGCGGTCGAGGACTAGTCCAGCTAAATTAAGTTTCAACCAAACTTTTAGGAGTTTGTCGACGCAGTGGAATCCCAACGAAGATGTTAGTTACACTGACCAAGTTTTGTTTGTTATGTATCTACGTGCGATTTCCTATGATTCGTTTTTGTTCAGGGCGTAGGACTCTATCTAGACCGCTGTAAAGAGGTGACATTGATCTCTGAGTTTCGGAGAACAGTCTAATGTGAATAAAATATTTATTTTAATTTTACCCAATATGTAGGTAATATTTACTTTGAAAATATCTCATTTATCGGTATCAAAATCAAATATACTTATCACATACCTACTTATTATTGTATTTACTTCGATTGCTGAGGTGTTCTAACTTAATTTTTTATAAACAGTAACATTTGATATCATGCTGCTCTTAATTATCATATCTCTCAAATTCACCATCATAATTGTGTGTGCCGATTCTTATCAATGCCATTAAACCAGTGCAAAAGCCACACGTCTCGTGCACTATCGATTATGTGTCACTCACAGTCGTGGGAGAGCACAGTGCTTTTACATCTAAAGAGGCTGTCTGTGAAGTGTGGACCCGCTCTAATTGTAGTTTCGTGTCTGGCTGTTACTAAAAATATATTTTGAAATGAGAAGTTGATTTGGATACTTACAAAAGATTATTATTTTCGGAGTTGGAAGAAATAATTGTTGCCATTGATTTGTCTTTAGGTAAATAGGTAAATCAGAGGCTGTAGGTGTGTGTAGGTACTTCTCTTAAGGTTTCCTTTGATAACTTGAAATGAATGTTGTACTTATATTTTATAACTATTTTCTGAAGTAAGTAGACGAGGCCAGTGTTCACCCTCGTAAAATCGATTGTAGGACATGTCCACCGAGCGGCTTAAGCGTCGATTAATTAAGTTCTGTAAGAGCACAGTCACCCTATTTTCTAAGATAGCCCTACCGTGACTCCGCACTTTTAATTTTCTGGTGTCACGAGTTACAGCGATAAAGCCATCCCCCTTCTTCTCCACTTTCCTACTCATGAAAAGTATGCAATAAATGGGCCTCTTATTAAAAGTGTAGAAAACTTTCGTCAAGACAAAGTTCTCTCTATTGTGTTGTTAACACCATAATAATGAAATTGCGGCGCAGATTCTTCTGTCTTTTTGTGACGGTGAATAAAGAACGATATTTTTAGTTGGTACTTTTTATGAAAACAATTATTGTTGTGTAATGTTACTAATCTTCTAAAACGACGTCTTCTCAGTAGTTTTATTTAGAATAAGGTAGGTATTACGTAATTAAAGTGTTTGTTGACTATAACCAGGACGGTCTCGGGTTGTCCGGCGACGCGGTCACTCCATTGGAGGCTGCCATTGACAGGTAATCGATGCGGTTTGCTAGTTTATTTGGCTATCGGTTCCGCTCTCAGCATGTGTATCTACTCGATATAATCGATACAGACCCCGGCTTAATACGGTTATGAATCGGAGCGTATTCGATTATAGCGATTCCGATATGACTGTGCATTTAATAACGTGTGGGAAACTTGGGTACCTGTGTACTTGTCAGGTAGTTCGATAGTTGTTATAATAATATGATATTAAGGAGTCCATGCGAAGCTAACCGTTATTAATAATTTACTTCTGAAGATATGTGTCAAGTTTTTATGAGTTAGTACGTACGCTGCACGGCTTTTAGCATTTTTGTAATTTTCATTATAAGACTTCAAGAGATTTTTTTTTATTTTTAGGTACCTACTCTACTTATTTTAATATTTTTTTTGATTTTTTAAAAAACGTCGCCCCACACTAGGTATGGCTCCTATGTCGTGGGTGCGTTTCGCAACCATAAAATACACTCAAAGTTGTGCCCCGTACGGGAATCAAACCCGTAACCCTTACCGCAGCAGTCCAATCGCTTAGCCACTGCACTAGTTAGGTCGTCAATTTTATCCATATAATATATGTACTTATATACCTAAAGGCTAACAATACAGTAGAAATGCTATGATCATAACTAGTGCTAAGCGATATAGAGAGCTTATAAACTCATCTATTAAGTAGCTACCTATCGAGTTGCTGGCTTACATGGCTAACGATGCACCTAAATTATGTTTGTTAGAGCTACAAATTTCTCGTCTCATGAAGTGAAACACACACAAACTTTGCTAAATATATTTACGCAGATCCTTCGCTTCACTCGACAAAAAACGTCGTCTACAATAGTTTCTTGTATCGTAGATATCTAGAGAAGCATCGAGACGGCAGCTGCGTCGGACATCTGTGAGTTCGGTTCGGCTTCGGCACGCGCCAAAGATGGGACAACTTTTAGCCGACCTATTTACTGCACAACACCGGATCCGACTTGTACCGCGGTGCTACCTGTAACTTTGAGCACTATATATCTGATAGATTTACCTGTTATACCTTGACAATCTTGCTTTTGTACCCGAGGGATTTATTCGCTATAATACGTGAGGTACAGCTGTCAAACTTTTCTATCAGCAGATATATTTAAAGCAATTGGTGGCGTAAGGTAAATTGTGATCAGAATTTTCTTGCAGAATTTTTTTGCAGTTGTAAGTACTTACTGTGTTATTTAACAAAAACTAGGGATTTGCATGATAAATAAAGATAATTATGGGTACGCAAAAAGAATTAGCAAGAAATATAATAGAGCGCGAACATGGTTCGAATAAATTGATGTCAGACGATATCATTAACTTTATCATGATTCTTCAATTGATTGGGGATTTTTCGTCCGTGGCTGAGTTACTCCGCGAAGTATCCGCACAACTCGGAAGTGCGAGAACGTGCTCTCAGAAGGTCTTGGAAGTTGGAAGCGTGATTGGCCCCATTGTTAAACCTCAATAGTCCGTCTTGAGACCGCTAACTGAACCGTTTCATGCTTCATCCGTTGTGAAAATTTAGACTTCTCATAGCTTGGAGTTGTTGAAATCTATTTAGTTATCATTTGACTTAATACTAAGCATTGAATAATTACAAATTTTTAAAACAGCTGTTTTTGAAACAACAATATTTCTATGCATTCTTCGGCACGAATTTCATTGGTGGTGTCGCGGTCCGTGCAATTATTAGTACCTACTGATTAACTTTAATATATTTATAAGAAAAACGTACTAAATAAATAACCTATATAAATTAAATATATATTTAAATGTGCCAATACCCGTAATTACGCTCACAATAACACAAGAAAGAAAGTTCAATCAGGCGCCTGCCGTCGGTTGACCGTTTACCAATATCTCAGCTGAATGGACCTCAATTAAGGCTCGCTGACTAACCTAGAATAAATCTCCTCTCCTTAAAATTCAATCCCTTAGAATAACACAGATGACAATCGAAATGTAGATTACATCCTATCACGAGATGAATTATTATATTTTTCAATCTTGGCGCACTTTCGAGTCACGTTTGAGAGTTTGAATTGCTTCTCCTACGTGCTGCCGCCTCAATCATTAGCCCACCTACTTATCGAGAGTACTGCACATGCATGGTTATGAAGCTTTTGTTCGAAGACATTTTGTGCGCGGTTTTTGTTTGTATTCCAAAATGTGAAAGAGCTCGTTCTTTATAGGTGCATTTATTTTCGATATGCATGCCATCAGTGTGTAGTGGCTTTTTGTCTTCATATCGGACGTTTTGAGCGGTATTTGGGAAAGATCCAAAGAGACAATGGCCAGCTTTTACTAAAATGACGGCGGACGCGTCAGTGCCCAGCGTATCTAGTGGTCGCCTGAGTATTATGCGGATAGATTTCTGATGGAAGTAGGTACATTCTGTGGCTTGCGTTTTAATGTTTAGAAGTATCTATTAGTATATTGTAAAAATGGCCTATCGCCAATACCTTAAAAAGGCTTCGTTTTATTATAGTTAGACGTGTCTGTAGCAACTTTTAGCTAAACTATGTCTAAAACTCCGGGAAACGAGAAACCAGATAAATGGTAAGTATAATTATTGAATTGTAAGATGATAGCTTGTTAAAGCGACTATCTTTAAAATGAAATAAATGCTATAATTAAAAATTCAATTATAAACTAAATATATTTCTAACCAAACAGAAAACACTGAATGTTCATTAACTTAGCGTTTCTCTTTTGTTTCATTCACTATTCCTCCTAACTCTTAAGTTTTTTGCGAAGACTGGGTCATGTCATAGCCAGATAATCCAATCGCTAAACAAAGTCGTGCCTGCAGTGATAACTTCGTTTATAGTTGACACACAAGTCTTCTCATCACAAGGGATGCGTGTAGTGATGAGACAAAACACGTGCGCATAATAAGGCCTCTTTATATTTCTAAAATATGGAGAGGCGCTTTTTGCCCACGTGATAGTCGTGACCGTTTCTAATCAAGTGTTAATGGCAGTTGTTACGGCATTGTAGGATTCGTTGACGACTATATACTCGTAGCTCGGCCGTAGCGGCGTAGGCGCAATTGGTGCACCCTCTACGGCATCAATGGTATCGTAGCGAAAAACTTAATACAGCACTTAGATGTTGAGAGAAAATTATTAAAATAGGTTACTGAAAATTTCCGTTCATTTCATAAGACTCGATTTCATGTGACTTATGAGAGTCGTATTCACAAGTCACAAAGCATGTCCCGTGTTCTTCAAAGAACTAAGTCTGTTGCATAAGAAGGCGCTCGTCAAAACGCCAACACTTACAATACAATGCAGGTGCTTATCCCTCGTCGGGTGGACTCCACAGTACGATAATACCTCTTCAGTGAGAGGATTATGCCGTGAAACGATTCTACTTATCGTCGCCTGCCGTCTCTGGCGCTGCACTGCCAAGTAAACAGCGCCAAGATAGCTTGCTACCGGCTTAAACCTCGCGAAGCAAAATTATTTTATATTAATTATAATTTCATATCTTCTTTGGAAGGAATGAAGAATTTAGGTTACGTGTTCACGTATAAATAGCCAATAAATCCTCGTAAGTATATTTTGAATAAAGCTTAGTGAGATAAAGATACAATAAAAGTATGAAAATGCACCGTCAGGGTGTTTGAGGAGAAAGCTGGGCGGGGAGAGCCGCTAATGCCTCTCGGAGTGCGGATTACTTCATGAAATGGTCGCGCTTAGCGCCACTCCGGCGTGAAAGCTGCCTGGCGATCTGTTTGCGCCACCCACTCGACAATACAACCAAGTGTCAGTCAAAAGATATCGCTTCAGGAATTATATCCACTCATACTATCAAATAACCTAAAATAGGACTGATGTTAAATTGGAAATTGACCTTTTCGTCAATAAAACAAAGTGTAGTATCCGTAGATAACAGGCCGGGTACAATTCTACGGGAAAGTTACTTTTATTGACGTCATCGGATATCTACAAACTGGGGCAAATCCAGAAGTTCCCTTGGGACCAGCAACCTTTTATGCAAATTGTAGTGGCTGCCCTAAAAGACTTAGATATGTTTATTGTATCGTGTTTATAAAATGCATAGATACATACTAAGAGCGGTGTTTTCAGAGAACATTTTCTTACTCTTTCGCACCTCGATTGTTGAACTTCGGTTGATACTTTGAACGAAGTTGAATAAAACTTTTTATTTTCCTTTCCTCTATTGGCTTCCTTCAGATAAACTTGGTCTAGAACGAAATGGAAACCAACATTGATTTAAAACAGATGAAACTTGTCACCGTGTGACTTGGTGACTCTTCCTGACAAGTTGAAAAATAATTTCTTGTTTTATTTAACGAGGGAAAAGTAATGAAGTAGGACGTTGCTTGTCCTCAGAATACTTATTTACTATCTATTTTATTGGATTCGGAAGACTTGGTGGATATATCATTTTAGTCCGTTAGTTACTAAGACTCTATTAACTAATAGAAAATAAATAGACCCTGTAAACCAAGTTTAAAAAAAGCAGCAAACTTAATAACGAGTGTAAACATACTTTTCATATATTTTATCCTTAAATCATAGGCACGTTATTACCATATGAAACATAAATTCTCCGTTAAAAATATTCACCCAAGTTCGCGTTCATATGCACGGTTAGACACACCCAAGCCATCTTTACTGCAATAAAGGATCAATAAATCCAAAACAAAACCCTGGCTACGTACGGCTCAACAGGAAATGTCCCTGTACCTATATTTCACGCGGGTTTTTGTTTATTTATTCTTTATTGCGTAAAAAAACAAATCGCCATTTCCATGACTTTACCCAGATAAAGTTGTTTGCCGTTGTTTCTATAGAAAATGTAGTTTGCTTATGGAAAGATTATTTCTTCATCCAGTCGTTAGACTCAGGCGGGGTGACTGCGAAGCCTGGATTTGTTTTGCGCTGTTGCAATTACCTTTTGTTTCTGTTGGATTTTCTCAACAGTTTCTGAAATAGGAAATGTTAAGATCATAATTTAATTTTTCCTTTCACGTTAAGCTTAGTCTAAGAAACTTTAATAATAAATTGTTGTAAGTTAGATCTGTTCTTAGTTTACGAAATTCGTGTACATTCGAGATGTTCGTTTATTTTATAAATAGTTATACCTACGTGAGTTTTAATTTTACGGATCAATAACCAGTGATGTATTGATGAAAAATTGTTTATAATTATAGGTAGAGTATTGATATATATCACCCAGGCACAAATCTTACTTTTTAGGTGATATCGTTATCTTGAGCAAAGGTAAAGCTAAGGCTACTAAACTTTATAGGATTTAGTAGCCTTAGTTAATTATTCTCCGCAACCCAATTACTAATTGATTTGCTGTGTGTTTATGTATTTAACCTTCTTTGTTGTTAGGTATGCATGTTATGTTTGTTAAGCTCAATTCCCGGGCTAGATTATCGAGCTGTGTGTATGTGTATTGGGTTGGTTGAGCGATTTATAGTAACCAGGAATTTCAAATAATTTCGAATACAAACAAGATAATTATTTATTCACTCTAATTATATTAGCAGCAACTTACTGGCTTGCAAAGTGTCTATATGCATATAATCAGCTAGTTAGGTGTTATACCAACCTCTTTCATGACTACCTACATTTTATTTCACGCTAGTCAATCACTATTACGTACTCTATTATTATGTTGTGTTACAAACTTTTGTAGTTACGAATGGTAAACATTAATCGATGTTTATTATTCATAAAACTCGCATTGCATCTCGCTGTAGAAGCGATCGAGTAGAAAAGTTGCTTCCGTTTAGTTTGTTTTCAGCGCCGGCCGAATGGAAAATTGCATTGTTTATATAAAGGCTAGTACAAAATACGTAGGATACGTACAGTCTTCTATGTGGAGTCCACATGTAACAACACTCACTGTATTCTGTTGGCTTTACGTGTGTATTACCTACTATTTTTCTATATTGCACTATAAGTTTCTCTATATTGTCTTTTTTTATTTTTATCTTGCTTCATCAAATAAACGTTCAAAGTTCAGACAGGCAGACACATGCGTTGCTCCTACAAGTTGTGATTATTTTGTAGATATCGATTTTAAGAAACTTTTTATACGTATATTGTTCAGAACCACACTATATCCTAAGTTATTGCCGAGTTCGAACTCACATCAGATTATAATTATTAGTATTCTCACTGCTGTATTAAGAATACATAATTTATGCGCGAATAGGGTAGTTCATGTGTACCTAGATGTCTAAATGTGTTTGGAATTACAGACTAAAAAGGTTTTTTCAAATTGTCTGGCTTTCTATTGGCTTGTTGGTTTTGGTAGATTTATTTTTAGTACAGCATGGTATATAACGCTCGTATTGTACGAAATGGAAAACGTTATCACGGCGACGGTAACGTTTCCCGTGATCTCCCGTAAGCCCAGATTAGGTCGGATTGAGTCGAACCGTGCCACCGAACCGCTTATATTGAAGACTTATGTAGAGTGTCTGAACACTCTTACTAAGTACCTATTAACTTGTAAAGTAATTAATTGAAAAAATAATAATATAATAATGTATGAAAGCATTCTGAAAATTTGTATGTACTTAGTACGTACGCGAAAGTTTGTGAGTATGGATGGATGTTTATTACTCTTTCACGTAAAAACTACTAAATGGATCAATCAAACTTTACAGTAATATAGCAAATGGAAATCCGTGGTCTCTGCCTACCCCTCAGGGAAACAGGCGTGACTTTATGTATGTATGTATGTAATATAGCATATACATCAGAATAACACATAGCCTACTTTTTATCCCGAAAAAATGTAGTGGGTAACACCGCGGAGCGCAGCTAGTAGATAATATAAATAAAAGCTAGTGAAAAAATGTTAAGTTCGCTAAAATATTCTTGCTCTACAATATCCAGTGGCGTGCAATTTGAACGGAATAATCTCCACATTTAGAATTAGAGGTTCGCTTTAAGTCGTCGTAAATATAGCACAACATAGTTATTTTGAAAAGGCTTGCACGCCGTGCCCGCGGCGGTTCGCTTGGCGGAATATAATAATAGTCGTCGGGGCACCGCGGAATATCATCTCGGTACATTGTGAGAGGCAGGATGCTCATTAGATGAACGCCCCGGGCCGCCTCCCGCGCCGCATGCCTCGCTTAGTGCCTACCTTCGGCTACACTCTCTGCTCTGCCTACAACTGCACTTCACATTCTAATTAGTTTTACTTTTTACCACCCCCTCCAACATTTAAATGGCTGCCAAAAGCTACGAGTCTTAGTGGCCTACTTTTTCTGTCCATTGCACCAATAATATAAATTTCCGGATCCTTCCAACGACGCCAACGTCCTGATAAGACTGAAACGAGCAACTGAAACGCAAAGTGTACATTTTGAAGTTATATCTTCCGATAAAGTTTTAGTTAGAACCTATTTGGATATACGGTTCACAGATCTAATAGGCTTAACCTCTTTATGTTATCGCTTAAGTTGAGTACGGTGTTAACATTATAATTATAACGACTACAGTTACTCAAGAGTGGAATAATGTCTGACTGAGTTTGCCAAGCCGATGTAATATTTTAATCTTATCATCCGAGTCAAGTTTCATGTCTCGCGAGGAAAGTTTGATCCGCGGTTCAAGTTTCGCGACGAACGACGAGCTTACAACTGTGACTGCGAGGCTCTCTTCAGCTCTCTATACTCTTAATGGATTCGATGCCATTAATAGTGTCGCTAGATGTCTAAATGTGTACATGTGTACTTCTTCCTACATTAACAACGTCTACAGCACCTATGTAATTCGCTAATGTGACGTTTTTGTTTATAAACAATACATGCAGTTAAACACATCAGGATAATTTGTTTAAAAACAACAAATATACCTTCCTAAGTCAAATTTATTTTCAAGTTTTGTATGTACAGCAAAATTGTTTATCTACTTGAAGAGTGCCGTTGTTTTCAGAAACAATCTCTTTTGCACAAGCTCGAGAGTGACTAAGCATTTTCAAAGTTAAGAAGCCTTGTTTGGCCGCTTCCGATATTTGTTAAGCCCGTGTCGGTTTTACAAGATGCCAGCTTGAGATAATTAATGTGTAGCCTCCTAAACCCTTCTTAGTAATTTAACAACTTCTAATTGAATAAAACTTAGCAACCTTTGCCTGTTATGGATGGTGATATATAACTTTTTTATATGAACCAATTAGGTTTATTTTGTCAAATGTCCTGTTTTTAGGTGTAATAAGTTTACAAAAATGCTTTGTGCAGGTAATGAACCCATGGACCGGATCCTTTGGACCGAATCCTTTGGACCGATACCCAAATATTATGTAGCCACTGCATCATAAGGTCGCCGCCTATTGGACCGTTTCCTATATTTGGTTTCGATCGTGTTAAAGAACAGAAAAGCAGGGAGCTTAAGTAACAGACGTAGTATAATTATTAAGGATACCAAATACTGCATCACTGATAGTCAAGAATCCCCATAAGATTGTTCGATAATCGAGAATGCAACATGTGGAGGCACTTATGATGCACCAGATAGAAAATAAAAAGTTTCATTTAGAATCGAAAAATACATATTTTACAACTATTTACAACTTAATTCTTACACAAATTAAAAACAATATATTCTAAATAAACAGTTAAAAGGCATCATAGTATTCATCCCCATTGATTTTAACTGGTCACGTGCCCAATAGTCTGGCAGTATTGCCTCGTGCTGATATGCGCAATGCTGATTCTTTGGCCAAAAAATGAACCAGCCCTTTGGTCACGTGTGGAGACGACTAAGCGTTTCGCTAAATTATTAAACAAAGCGCGAGCGCTTGGACCCCATGGCCCAAACGTTTCAAAATAGCATCAATAGTTAGACAAAGGTACTTCTATCGCACGCTGAATGGGTGGACCATTCCCATGCCACATTCAGCTCACGCCTATACGAAGAAGAAGAAGAATTGTCTTCCTAAACGTTGGGGCCACCACGGTATAATTTTTACTTCAAAGTATATTATACGTATTGCATCTATTAAAATACATTTAGTTTAGCATATACATACTTTCATAGTGTTAAACATACAGAGTAGAGATTGACATTGTTAAGAGGTTTACGTAACGGATGTGCTAGCTCGCTTACCCCATCAAGATGACATAATAAATGATGGAGGGCGGCACAATTAATTGCTTCTAAGGAATGCTCTCAGCTGCAGCGGTGCAGTTATAACATAAATAATATATTAAGATGAATCGTTCACTCTTACCACCGAACTATTTATAATATTCATACATGATACAAGTAAGTACCTACTTACTTGCCTATTCCCAGTAAGGTTTTTTACTATAGTAGCAAGCTTACGATGATTTTCCTTTACGTATAAACATTTAAAATCGTAGCAGATATTTTCTTTTCTGAAACAGGAAAAGTCGAAGTAAGTACGGGGCGTGGTTTAATAAGACAAAAAACAACTAAGAACCATTAGGTTTTCATAGCTCTTTATCCTTGTTTGAAGGTTACGACGTAAACGTTACTTGGTAAGGTTACTCGCCTTTCATTTAAGTGGAAATTTCTACAATCACATTGATTTTACTTAAGTGGATATTCGGCGCGCCCTTTACCATTATCAGAACATTGTAATGAGCGTTCAATATTGCTCCGTCGCACTAGTAGAGACTCCGTAATCTTTAAACGCCACTTTACTTAGAGTCATTCGAGGTAACGAGACCGTAACTTCGTCTTGTCTGGAAACGGAATAATCCCGAAGCTCACGAAACTCCGCAGATCCAGATACAGAATAGAAATACGATTAGTGGGGTTTGTTTAGTTTGATTGGAGCCGGCTAAGCCTGTATTACTTGGAGATAGCACGATTTCTTCGCGTCCGTGGTTGATAACTTCAATTCTGTCTAACAGCGGGATCAGTGACAGTTAATCTGTAAGCCGCCGGTTCACACGATACACATCTAAGTCAGATGTTGTCTATCTTGCTTAGGACGGGTGGGAGTGGGTTAATGACTCGGAAATCATTCGGGTTAAGTTCCTTCGGGTACGGATTGGAAGATAAGGGCCGACAGATTTGTTGGTGTCGTGTCTCTATAAGGACTCGAGTTTCCAACAAAAGAATTGAAGACAATCGAATTGAATTGACGAAGATTCAAATCGTATTTATGTAAACAAGCTTCTCAATACCTAGACAACGTAACAGCACACCTAGCAACTCACAGTTAACTTAGTTATTGGGTATTAGTGTTCTATTGTTTGATTAGCTACATTGTGATCTAAATGATAGAGTTATGGTTCATTAGAGTTCGAGCAAGTAAGTTTGCCGATAATTAGATTAAACGTCTTTGATCATGTTTTTCAAGAAACTGTCATTCTAAGTCTCGTGAATATTTAAAGACTCAGTAAGTAAGCATGGTCTAATAACATACATAACTATTAAAAGTATACCTGCTAAATAATAAGTGATAACAACTGTTTCTTTACTCAAGTGATCACACTGTACAATGCGTAATTATTTTCTTAGAAGTCTTTACTCCCATATTTCGCGGCTAATCCTGGGTAATAGGACCTAGCCAATTATCATTCAACGAGTTTATTCTAGGTTCGCCAACAAGAACAACTAGTTTGCGCCAATTGGTGAGAAATTGATTCCGAATTTGTCTCATCTAGGACTTAAAATATTTTTCATGTTAAAACAAAACACAAGACAATATAATACAATGTTTCTTTATACATACAAAACAGTGTAGCTAAGTGGGAGGCTAGGTTTCCGGTTCATTTATCTGGTGTCTCATCATAGTTCCGCTGCAGCCGGATGCAGGCGGTCAACGGTTAATTGATTATCCGGTAGTTAACCGGGTAAAGCCGTTCTTGCAAGCCCGCGCCGCCTTTTAGATACCTAATATGGTTATGTTTGTTCAGCTCAATGCAAATTATTTAAACCGGTTATGTTGGCAAGTGAATTGGCTTTATCGGCTGACAATTTGTTAGGGGGACGGTGAGGGAGGTTGTATATTGGTTGCTTGTTTATTTACGGAGTCGTTCGAGTTTAGAAACGATGTTTATTTGCTGTTGATTGTAAAACAAAACAATGTTGGTGGGGGGTTGGATTAGAAATACAATTCTCATTTGTCAGCAAGAGACAAAGCTAATCGTAAGAGCTGACGAGTCGGTTTGTGCCCGATAAACAGCAATAGGCTTGCCACCTATGGAAATGGGACTGGTGATAATATGGGTTTACTAACTCCTGATAAAGAAGAAAATGTAATGAAAAAGCATAACAATAAGGTCTCTGCCATCCCTATAAAGTTATTCATAATACTAACTTTGCAGAGATTGTAAACATTTTGTTGGTTTGACAGACACACACACACACACACACTCACAAATCTAACTCTCCATACGACGAACACGTCCACACACATAAAACACACAGAGCTAGAAGCTACACGACTTTGACAGATGTTGTAGTTTACGTATACGAGCGTTGGCTTAACTAAGTCAATTTGAGTTAATAAGGCGGGATAGTCCGCTGTTTAAACAGAATAATTGCAATGAAAACGTTTCGTTTGATTTGTGTTATTCAGAAATGGATATTACGAGTGAGTATCAATCCCTCTAAATTGCAATCGATTAGGGATATACGTACTACCATGTGCCGAGTGGTATCCAGCCTAGAATTGACCACCCTCTTTCCTCCTGTGGGTGTCGCAAGAGGCGACTAAGGGAAAATCCAGAAGATAGGCAGGAGCGTCTTTTCATGTAACTTCACCACCAATACTGCGATCCCCAAGCCACTTGCTAAGCGTAGGCATTATGGCAACCCCTCCCCCACCTAAGAGGCCTTTCTTTAACAGTGGACGTCTTCCAGCTGACGATCATGATGGTGATGATGTACTATCATGTCTTTAATTAAGTAGACAGAGGTGCATGAAATTATTGATTGCATTATTGACCAAAATGACTGATTTCACTCAAATTTATTACTTGAGGTGGTGGTTCATACTGTTGAAACATATGGTTAACAATTATGATGCGATGCGATGATACGATGGATTTATTAGAATTCTAAAAAAGAACACAAAAAGCAGATAATGCTTACTGTGGTCAAGTCTCCGTAACTTTTAAGCGTACTAAAGTTTGAAGCTAATATAACTTAACTATAACGGTAACTCCCAGTAATTGGGTTGAGGGGTCAGATGTCACGCGCTCCTGATAATATACCGATATCAAATTGTGCAAACGAACCCTAAATTGGTTAAGGAGATAGACTTTTGAGATCCACTACCCATCGTTTTTACATGTACTGGAAAACAGTGATAAAATACCACCTATTGTATATTTTATATGTTAATATGGGACACTAATCAGGCTAACTAAAAAAAATAAAAAAAAAAATATTAGACACAATTAACATTCTACAGGCTAGTATTTATCTATCCTTTAAAATGATATTTGTTTGGTGACAGAACTACATTAGTTTAGGACATTTAATTATGCCTTTATTCTCCCAGGAGATGGTCAGTCTCGGGTATTTAAATTATCGTAAGTTTCCATTCAACAAAAGCAGTTCTGAACTTCTGACTGTCAAATCGTACCTATCTGAAATGATTCTTCCCTGAAATATGTAATGAAACCAGACTTGACATTGAAATTAAAACTCGACCGACGACAGTAGCAGCTTGGCTAGCGCAATTTGCGTATGCTAGACCTGCGAGGTAGTTTCAAGAGAACAGTATCGAAAATACAGTTATTGTATGAATATCAATTCTTGATATATATTGTTGAAGTAATTTCAATTATCATCAGTACATCGTCTTGGCACATACTTAAGAGGGTATTATTACCTATTATACCTACCTAACCTAGTTATTCAAGTTTACCCTACTCCCCCACTTCTAAAATTCAAAAACGATATCTGCGATACAACATGGCGAGGTTTATAATAAGGTGTTGTCAAATATCTTGACAGAAGCCCTCGACCGAGGCGCGTCTCTGATAATTGACGCCCGGGAAATTACATGTCGGGCCGCAGACAGTTGCTGATGACGTCACGCCACTTGATTATAAACGATTTATTTCACAAATGACGCCCCGCGATACTGTCGCGAGTGTGCGTAATGTGGTTAGTTAATAAAAGTCGTAGGTGTGAGGTATACGGCTGTTTACGAGTGGCGGCCATGACACTCGATTTAATTGGCCAAAAATATTATACGACCGTGCAAAAAGTTTGTATTAAAAAAAAAGTATGTTAGTAAATCGCTTTCTAATCATTGCTTCGCATTTTCAGGATGAATGGTAAACTAAGTACTTTTTTGTCGATAAAGCAAAAGACACGGTATGTTGTATAGAAAAGTTAGTTTGACTTATAATATATTGTTCTGACTTTAGGTAATAAATAGTATTTCCAAATCTAAACCTCCGTCAAGCTCCCTTCATTTAACAGTTAAAATCCACCAATATGGCTAAACGTCCATGTAATTGCATTACAAGCGTGTCCAACACAGGCCACCGTACACACTAACCGCACATTATTCCAGCAAGCACCTACGCGGCAACACACTTTAATTTACTCGTTTATATAAAAACGATAAAAACAAATGACAACAATCGGTCGGCAGTACCTACTTATCATAAAACAGTCGGGCCGCATGGCACACCCGGTTAAGTGGCTGGGTAATTAATGTCTGGCCCCGGAATTTCCGGATGCACCCGGCCCGGGTATGGTAAAATTCCCGACTATCATGCTATTGCAATAACACTGAATGTTCTCGCCGGCGCGCCAGTGTTCGGTATACAGAACTGTGTCACGACTTAAGTTGTTTTACATAATTTTCGTGGTGTAACTGTAGTATGGGTGGCTACTAATGTTATTATTAAATGAGGTGGGAAGGCCTAAATGTTTTCACTTTGGAATATCTGTGTAATATTGTTTAGGTATATGCTCTAGTCAG
This sequence comes from Abrostola triplasia, assembly GCA_946251915.1. Classification (NCBI taxonomy): domain Eukaryota; kingdom Metazoa; phylum Arthropoda; class Insecta; order Lepidoptera; family Noctuidae; genus Abrostola; species Abrostola triplasia. The sequence goes on from OX276430.1 coordinate 6,793,309, forward strand.
GAATTCTGGTTAATATGTGCTGATCGCTGATTATAATTATTTATCTATACTTATGGAACTTACAGCTTACATAATTATGTATTTCTTATAGTCTAAGAATAGTATGGTCAAGAGATTATGAAATCAAACAACCATTTATAATAATTTGTAGAGATCTGTTTTGCTACAGTCCTTATAGTATGTATTGGTATAGCTTGATTGAGAAACACACGATTATTATGCCTAGTATTGTCTCTTGTTTAGATCATCCGCCTATGTACGATAGCCAGTTAGCCATGAGAGCAATCGTACTAGTATCTACAATCAAAGAGTGCAAATTGATACTGGGTGCAATATCTCATCTCGTAGCTTGCAACACTCCGTATAAAACGCCAGTGCACAGCGGAGTACGTTCACAAGCCATTGTCTGATTTGAGTAAAAGTTCATCACTGAAAAAACTCAATTTCATGTTGCCTGAAAACAGTAACGATATGTAGTTACATTCCAACTACGAACGATGCATGTACCGGTGCAGTGTCGGACACGGAAACGGAACAGCGAAATTCAATAGCGCGCGTGAGTAATAAAACGTGGCCTGTTGACAACGGTCCGTTGCACCATAGTTGAGACTTCATTTCAGTTGGTAAATTTGTCGAGCGTCCGTCCGAAATTGTGAGCTTATTGCGTCCACGGCTTGTTTGTACGGACGGGACGGTCAAAGCTTTGTAAGCTACAAGGTGCGCCCACAATCAAATAAATGTCACAAAATAATGACGTTTCCCTGCCGCTTTGTAACCCACAGTTGTTGATGCAACAGATGCAATTTCGCTGGCAGCTAATGAATGACGTAATTCGTACTCCTTTTTATGTTCGCTCGGCCGTAATGCGCCAAATATTATATTCGCATCTACAAAGGACGTAATGAACCAAATAAACTAAGCAAGTACGAAGTTGCTTTAATGGTACATTTTATGTTTCCGTCCGTTCATTAAATGCAAGCTAGTTTTGATGAATTTATAAGTAGCAACTGAATATGGATGAAATATAATGTCACGTTAATGAAATACCTAAAGTTTGTATAAGTCTTTCATTTAAGTGACAATTTATTTAATTAAATGTACAAGTATGGGTCACAATTTCACAAAGCGACAATTTAGTAAAATATGTCGCTTAACTGTAAAAAAATATTTGATCATCGAATACTTTCAGCAGAAAACAGAATCTAGCTTTCAAAAAAAGAAATATTTTCTCCAAACTGTCATTAGACAAGGCGACCATTACTAATATTTATCCACATTACAGGCTCCGATCGGCTCTAGCCCGCAGTCGCGGCACTTGGCACAAGTTAAATGTAGTGTAAACAGAGGTAGTTATCGCTACAGCGCGCCACTAAATCTTGCACTACCGCCGCCGCCGGGTACGCCCGCGACCGTTTGTCATGTCACCTACCGTCGCTCATGCTGTATACTGTGTATGTCGTGTGTGATTAGTATGACCATTTATCAATTCGCTATTGAATTTATCAATGTGACTTTTTGGTTGAATAGCCGTTAAAATGTAGCGGATAAACAGAAAATAAATAAATAAAATATCTCACACGAACACTCTTTTAAATTCAGACCAATGTTTCTTTTATTGTATCTAGACCGACCTTTTTGATTAGATTACATTTCTTTATTTTAGGTCATAATTGGACTAATTAGGAGTTGCGCTTGACAACTAGGTATAGCCTGGGGCTTATGATTGGTATCGAGCGATTAATTACTGAGCAACAGAATACCTCTCGCCGCTAACTGCTACATAATAAGCATTACTAAAACATCATGCCGATATTCCTTTAAGGTGTAAGCAGATGTGTATAGCACACATTTCTCCAGTTATTATGTAATTGGTAGGGCAGTACCGTCCAAACAAACGGAAACTTTTATAATTCTGCATTGTATGTGCCTACGCGTTTTATAGCAGGCATTATTTCACTTTTAACAACAAAATGATTTTACCTACAATAATTTACAATACTCAAAAATATTCTGGACATTTACGGCTGACAATCACGGCCGCCATCTGTATTTTCACGTTTCGTTGCTCCTGCTCAATATGCTGTGTGTGTCGTGTGAAAAAGATGACAAAGTGATTTTACCAATTCGTTGCATTGAAGTATTATTTTTAGGACTGGAGTTCGAGTAGATTCGCATTTAATGCGCTTAGTCATTTTTGGTTAAATTTTTTAATATCACAAGTTTATTTAATGAAAATTTTTCACTTTCTACTTCACATGAGAGACATTCCGAAAAGCTTTTCGGCGGAAATTCAGACTGAATTTGAAATTTAAATAAAACTAGGTGTAAGTAAACCTAGTTTTATTTCAATGTCTAATATTCGCGTAACTGACTGAATTTGAAATTCATAATTCTTTCAGATTCAGTCTGGATTTCTGGAACAACTAGATTGATAGCCAGTGATTAGACATAGGTGTAGGTCAGCGATACGAATTAGAAAAAGTTGTAGTAAGTATATACATTTACATTGTTACCTTGCCATTCTGCTATAATTAAAAAGTCATTCCGAGAGTCCAGTAAAAAATATTTTTGGTCCGACTAGCGGCTCGCTTGCGGCTGCGCTCAGGTTGAGTTCAAACAAAAACTTTCCTTAAAAAAGGGTTTAAGTGTTTGTCAAAATCGTATTTAAATCCACTCGGCTTGAAATAAGTTTAAACAAAAACAAACTGTATACTTACTGTATTTTTAATTTGAAAAAAAAAACCCCATTTGAAAATTACAATAAGGTCAATTGTGACTCACTGACTGACATCTAAGTTAAACAATTAATGTTGATCAAATGTTACACAGTTGTTTGCGTTACTGAAGTTAAGTTCATTTGAATTACAAGAGTTTCACTATACCGTGAACTGAATGAAATATTTTCGTATTCTTGAAATGTATGTATTCTTCAAAACCTATTGTGTACCTATAATAATATCTTCCCAATATCAGGTTTTGTTTTTCTGATTGTTAATTTCTCATTACCCACATTTGTATTTGGTTTTCGAATTCGGAATTCCATGGAACCACAGCACATGTTCGTTCAGATTTTAAAATTAATTCGCATTCCAATCTTGTGTGGCCAGTCTTAAAAGCCTTACACTACTTTTTCTAGTATTGGGTGCATAAACGAACACGAATTGTACGTAAATAGTCGAACTTTTGATTTGAGTTGAATTTGATTGGCGGGCGTGTATCTATAGTTGTACGAGTAACAGTGCTGCAATCTCGTGATGTTGGTATAAAGGTTAGCTTTGAACAAAGGGAAGTTGATCCAAAATCAAATATTGCTCTGATATTGAATTGGTTTCAAAACTGTTATTAGCGAAGTTCTCGTTTGACTTCTACATGTTACATGCAATGAATACAATAAAAAAAATGATCAGCTCCAAGAAAGACACCAAGAGGATTTTAGGAAGGTAGACTTATCGAAAAGGAAAAAGCAAGTTATCTCAGTACAAACATTGATCGTAGCAAAAATTCCGATTAGAATATATGCGACTATGTTCTGTTCTACTACTGCTACTGTTCACTTAGCTAATTTGTTGTCCACCCCATCAAAATCGACATAAGCATTTAAATTATAACATAAAACAATCCTCTTCCATAATATTCTCGACGTAGATATCAAACCAACAACCTCTCGCCCGTACAGAACAATGTACAGCCCTTTTTTAACTTCACCAATAAGGCGGTTAGAACCTACACCCAACAATGTAACTTGTACTTTTTAATTTAAGCTAATGAGTTTTTCAATTTAAAGCTCCACAATTTATGTCTTTAGTTGCCAGTTTTTATTTGGTTTTATGTAGGTTGGACCGGTATTCTGTGAATATTTACTTTACACAGTGACGACGATTTGGCTGAAATCGATTGTCGTTCTTCTAATGATGCGAACGTCAATTATTTTGTCAATATTATACAAATGTGGCTCCGAAATTAAATTAAGACATCGCTCCAGGCAAGGATTCGGAGGAGTAAAAGAGGCTTAAAACGACACGGAAACGTATAAATACGAGTTGCGAATAAAAAATGGCTTGAGGCAACAGATAATCTTCCTTAAGAATGTGTAGGAAAATATGAAACCTTTTTAGTCGTTGGATTCAAGCAAATAACAGCGATTGGTAAAAGGATTTTAACTTTACAACTATGGCATAAAAAATATAACATCACGCCTGTAGTTCCCGAAGGGGGAGGCAGAGGCGCACGTACAGTACACCCACATTTCGCCAGTTATGTTTTAGGTCCCAATGTAACTGGGGGCACGCCTATTGCCATCAACTGGGCACTAATCCAGACTCCGTGCTGCTACTAAGAATTACCTAATAGAAAAACCCAGTATCACTTTGCCCGACCCGGGATTCGAACCCAGGACCTCGTGCTCAGCAGTCGCGCTTAGCAACCACTAGACCAACGAGGCTGTCTAGTACAACTATGGCTTTTTAAAACATTATGAATACGTCCGAGCTATAGCTGCATACCTTTCTGTATTATGTAAACTCCGCGCTTGCAGCTCTAGCAATACTTACACAATAACTAGGTACACATACATATGTAGGTACATGAACGTCAGTGCTATCAAAACGAGCTTTGAAACCACGTTCAATAGTAACGATTTCGTAGAGTTGAATCACCGCTGTTATTGTATGAATAGTTCTCTAGTTTTAGCTGAACACTTTCAAACACTAGTAACCTATTTCCCTTAATATTTGTGCTGATATTACATTTAGAGGTGAAATCATTTGTTTTATATTAACTCCGTACTGATAATTTAGTTATTTTGTTGATGCAAACTCAGAAGTGCATTTATCACACTTAACTAATTATTATCGGAAGAAGAAAATAAAAATGATATTTGTATCAGGAAGAACAAAATTCACCGATTTTTATCATACACCATTTGTATCAAGATTGAATTACTGTGGATCTCACAACCAATTCCGTGGATAAATAATCAAAACCTTCTACAGTATTCTGTAAGAACATGTTTATCAAAAGTTTTGAAAATGGACGTGTTATTCAAAAACTCATGTAGGTATACAAGATTTACATAAGTTTCGCTTTCGTAAACAGCTTCCGTAGCACCATAGACGTTAGGACGTCAATAGGGTAATATTTCCAATGCTGAGACGTGCAGTGAGCGGTGTGAGCCACGGAAAAGGCAAGAGATTGGTACATAATATTGCAATCTCCGTTGGCAAACACTCGCTATATGCGTTAGGAAGCAATACTTATTCGCGTCGAGCGCCCGTGGTAAAATTTCCCAACGTACAGCAATCCGCTCTTTCGTATTTAACCACTAGCGGTTAAATCGTCTTGTTGTGTGTGTGTGTGTGTTCTTGTTGTCTGTTGTATCGGCACGAGGTAACACTTGATTGCTGCTGTTTCTATTTATCATACAGCTTTGAGATTTCTTGTTTTTACGTCGAATATGGGGTTGATTGGTGGATTTTTTGTATAGAACTAGGTATTACTTCTGTGCCATTGCTTAGAGACTAAAGTTTGTTTAGATAATACAAATTTCATAATCGCATTCAGCGTCATTAATCGTGGTTCTTCAGCAAAATCAGCCACCGGGTAATTTCCTTTAGATTTTCCTATTCGATCTATTGTTTAATGTTCCTTAGTAAAATCAACGTACATACGTTTTTCTACATGATACTTTCTCATTACATTAAAACAGGATACTGAATTAAGGCGTAGTACATACCTACGTCAGAAACATTTCACATAAACATAGATTATGGAAAATACCAGTAAATGTAACATAAGTAACACAGACACCGTAATGTTAAGTTGCGAAAAGCGCATTCAGAAATAAAGCTGTTTCTAGGAACTATTCACATAACTGACTATTTACCTGCAACCGGAAAGTTGAATCTGAATCAAAGAAATCTGACCGCAATCAGAATGGATTGCAAACAGTTCGCGAACGATGCGAGCTTGAATTAATAATACTTCATTGAGTTAGCTCGGACTCATCTAAATGATACGTTTTATGTGAGAGTTCATTTTAGGTATTCATTGCAGCTTTTAGCTTTTACTTAATCATATATCTAGGTTGACTACTAAAGACCCATTAGTCTGTTTTTGACGTTTTGTTAATTATACTACATTTATGGATAGTAAGTTGGTAAAACAACGTATGACGTAGCTGAGTACGTCTCATAGTTAAGTAAACATCGTTAATTCCTGACATACATTTTATCTTAACCATATTCTGTTTAAAACGTCTCTTAGTGATTACGAAATGGAAAATACAGAAATTAAGGCAAAGTTTCGGCGGGTGCCTCTTTTATGACGTGTTCTTATCTCCCGGGAACGGCGCGTGTGGCGCGAGTGTGGAGTTACAATGTTAAGTTTGCGACTGTAAACTTTCCACTTCTGTTTCAGCATGCAGTATTACGTTTAAATAAGGCATATAATGCTTTATTTCTATTTTCATAGTTGTATATGTAACGTGGCTGTTGTTGTACAAGTGGTACCTATTGTGGCACTGCCGCTTTGTTTGCGAGTGTCGCCGATATATCTCGAAAGTTTTGCGGTGCAGCAACGCATCTCCACAAGCACTGGTTATATCAGCTCCTATGATGAACGTTTAAAACTTACTTGTATCAAGAAAAGCCAGATAACTGCTTATAAAATTACTCAAATTTGCTTTTTAAGTCTACATTAATCATACAACGTAATGGAGTGATGTATTAGGTGCTACCCCTAGTAGTGTAAATGGAATTGAAACTGCTATTCCCATCCCAATCAAATAGTCAGCAAATCATTTCTAAAATCTAAACATTCTGATTCGTATCTGGAATACACAGCTCAGCTTTTAATATGTACATGTGTAGTGTTCGATAGAAGGGATTGCAATGTTTGTTTCAATTTCCTGAGGTGTGAGAAGCGCCGCCTTCCATTTCATAGAACCTCCATGTTTTGGTACAGTGAAACATTCATTCATCAATATGTTCTAGAAACTACAAAGCTTCCGCAGTTTCATTTGAACCAAAAAGCGTTCGTCTTTAAACAATTTCTGCACAAACTACATATATTATTTCAAAAGGATTGACGATTACAAATTCTTTTGAGCCAAAACTTGTAAGTGTTCGTTCACCGATTTGATTGAAGTTAGGTGTATTAAAGTCCCTGTTTCGATCAGTACTTATGAAGAAATAAGGAAAAGACTAGACGATACGAATTCAGTGAGTAATTGGATCGAAAGCTGTAATGTAGTTCATGTTACATGTTTCATCGAGGAACTCTATTTATTTTTCGGGATTGCTTTTTCCTATTTCCCTTAGGTTTTACAAGATATCAATTATTTAGAACGAGGGTATGATCTGTAGTTGCATCTTTGAAGGGAAGTACGGTCTTCGCTTTTACCATCATTATCGTTCTGCAAATGGTAACAGCGATCCCAGGCCTCTTACACCGAACCAGCTTCTTCCTCGAGTTAATTAATAGTAATATTATAACGTTGCACTTAGTTAAACAATATAAGATCCCAATACAACCATATGCATACACTTTTTTCATTACTGTAAGTAACAACGCTTTCTTACAATTTACTAACTTATTTATTCAGGTATGTATATAGACGTCATGTTTGTACAACGTTATGTAACTAACGTACTCGTTAGGTTCTTGCAAACACTTGAACATGATTTAAAGTTTCAAATAATGTCGTAGATTACTTATAACTTTTTGTTATAAATACAATCGTATCATCAAAACATAATTCAATAATCTTCTATGTCACATCAAAGGTATAAAACACGAATCTAATATAACCTAAAGACAGAGAACATTAAGCTTTCGTTCCAGTTCAAAATGAACTCTGAATTAATCAAAACATTCTGATCAACGAATTCCTAATAAACGGTTTAACAGTGAATTTCGCCAGACAATCAAGCGTTAACGGGCTGTTCATCGGGTGACAATGAAAGTGTTTCATTGAGCTGTCCATTTGCGAGGGTAGGCACGTCGCGTCGCGTAACGCAGTCGGCGCGGAAGGCGCGTTAATGGTCTCTTCGCCCGCCACCTGTCAGATGACTGTCTACCGTGTGCCTGCTGTACGGACAACTGCGTAAAGTTACGTCTTTACACTTAGATGTTTAAATTTTGAGACCTCTTTTGAGTGGGAACGTCGCCGCTCGTGAAGATCGGAAACAAGACGTTATTTTTAAATTAGGTTACACGCGGATAGGTATTTCGAAGGAATTCCTAGAAAGAGATCTTTAAGAAAGGAGGCCTCGCCCGCTAAAAGGACGTTACGTATCAGTACATTCAATAAGTCACGTTAGTTATTATGGTAAAACAATTGTCATAAACCGATGGTAAGTGGTACGTTGTTATGCTGCTATCAGTCGCACAAAGGTCATTTTTCCCATCTATGTAAATCTCTATACTTTACTCAGTACTGAATTGTATCAATAGAATCAGTTGAGCTGTCATGGCAGCATGTTTTAGTAAGCCGATAACAATATTTAAATCGTTCACATTAGAAGTTAATTTTTTTTTTCATGAAATTCGTGAAATCTAATGTGACAATCACTGTTTGTTAATTATTATTTGAAAACGTTTTAATTACCTACCACAATTAATTATCGGCTAAAGTGGACATAAATTATTTGCAATCTCGTAATATTTTGAGTTTTGTTTTGAGAAAAGAACTGAAGCTAGCATCAAGCAATTGTATATATTAGTTTTGTATAAGTTGTAATGTAGGATACGTGGAAACCTTTGTCAGCTCACAGTCACCTGTAAGCAAATATGCAAAATTAATTTCAACAACTGCTACAGCGTTGACTAACGAATGAAATGTGGTAAGTTTTACGACGAAGAAAACAATGAAATAATATTATCCCTGTGTATTTATCATGGTAGAGACTTACAATCTTAGTTCAGTTATATTTTAATTTATTTGTCTGTTATTTTCAGTATTGTTAGTATATTGAATAGTAGGTACCTATATTTGGTATTTTCATTACCGCTTTTGTATTGCGAAATATCATTTACATAATGTTCTTATTTCAGTGTTTTTCTTAACAAAGCACTGACTACTCAGCGTATTGTGTTTATTGTGCCCATACATGTCGTATTACGTCACTCATGTTGAAATGGAATCGTAAAATTTAATAACAAATCAGAAAACCTGCGTTGAACGAGCCAACTCTGGTCTAACAAGCAAAAAACCATTTCCATCCAACTTTTCAGCTAGATTTTCAGCAAAGCGCACTCGTCCACAGTTCAATAGAATTCAGAATTCTATTCCGATGCAGTGTTAATGAATTCTCATAATGAAAACTGTATGTAACTAGTTTTTTGATATGTTCGAAATTGAACGTATTGGTCGACTTCGGGTCATAGTTGTGTTGGACTTCCAAAACGGATGCTTATTTCACAAAACTTCGCTAAACTGTCCCGTCCACGGGTTGTGTAGCAAGTTTTCGACATGTTACTGAGATCGCATTTCGTATTCATCAAACATCCATTCTAGTCTCAATATACGTGCCGAAACTTAGTATCGCCCTGGGGTTCATCTTAGTTCCCGCAATGGAGTAGAACTTGTGAACTTGCGCTGACGAACTTACAGACCGCTTGTTTACAGCTCTGAGCAAGGTCAACTTGAAGATCACCAGCTCACACTTTTCAATGACACTTGATTACATTGGTTTGATAAAGTTTAACTTAGTTTCCTAATAAATTAATTAATAAATGATAAAGAAAAGGAAGCTAAAAAAGCAAAAGAAAAAGATCTTTACAAAATACATATTGCAGAAAAACCTAAACTTTGTGAAAATTACATAATAAAATACACCGGGCATTCTGTCTTTCTAGTTTTAACTTACAACTTAAAGCATAATTACAGAATGTAGTCACAATGTTCGATGTAAAATCAAATTCAAAGATTTTGTCTGCAAACATATGAAACAAGCAATGAACTGTGAAGCAATTTCGCGCAATATCTGGATTTTTTTTACGAGACCGCAGGTGTATTTTATAGAACATTTCTGTTCATTTAATGCTACCTAACACCTTCCGAACTTTCATTCGTTTCATTCTTCCGAACATTCCGAACACACAATATGAATATTGTGTGTTCGGAAAAGGCCTCCATACATATATTAGAATAGCACTTTTTCACTCCTAAAATATAAGTAATTCAATCTCATATTTACTTTATCTTCTTCGTCTTATGAAACGTTTTGTTCTCATTGAACTTAGAACAGAAGAGTTTATTAAGTTAATATCTAAGTAACTAATATACAATTGCTAACTTTTGAAGTTCTTGAAATACGCCTCGAACTTGAATTATTTACTGTATTTGAATAAAGACGCACAATCGACACTTTATTCAATTAATATAAAGCTTTTTGAACTGTAAATTCTCTTAAGCCAAAATTAAAAATTGTGTTTGGTTTAATTCCAGTGTTGTAATTTCATTTTATTATAATCATGCAACATCATTAGCCGGAACACGTCCACTGCTGAACAAAGGCCTCGTCCTGGGAGTGGGGGGGAGGGTGTTGCCGTAATCCCCACACTTGGCAAGCGGCTTGGCGATAGCAATATTGATGGTAAAGTTACAGAAGACGCTGCTGCCCATCTTCTGGATTTTCCCTTAGTCACCTCTTACGACACCGACGAGGGGAAAGAGGTACGGGAGGAGGATACGGGTAGTAAGTGTTAACACGCTTGCAGAAACATCTTAGAAACCCTTTCTGCTTTTTTTCACATACGTGGTGTCATTTTTTTTTTCACAAAAAAAAAAAAAAAAATACGTGGTGTCATGTAGATTCCAGATGGCAGCACTTGATTCTAATTTACTGCGTAAAAGCCTGTTCTGCAATAATTTAATAGCACGTTGGCTTTGGAAATCACTGGTGAATTAGAGAACAAATCTTGGGCACACACCCACGCACAAAAGAGTTCTTAGCCACTTCTTTAATAAGATCATAAATTTTTATTCAAATGTGATGCCCAGGTCTATTTGATTATCATAGTTTTTTCTATAATGCTGTCGCCTAATTAATTAGCATAAATTGGGCGTCACATTCGGCCAAAGGACACAACTCTTCCTAAGATTAAATTACATTTTATTTACCTATCCCTCAACTGTAAAATGACTCCAATTTTCTATAAATAAGGTCACGAACAATTTCAACGTTACGATTTTATGAGTTTTTTTTGTATAGAAACTTATACAGTATGTTTTATTTTTCAGTGAAGTGTATTTGGTGACCATTATCCATCGAGTCAGCCTAAAATTTTCTCGAACAAGTAATTCGGCCTCGAGCCATTCGTGGCATTTTCGCTGGCTGGAATAAAACATTTCGATTTCGATTTAAAGTGAGTGGAAGGAACCGAAAGAGCCCATAACTTTGAATTTCAAAAAGGCATCCGTAATGCTATTATAGTGGTTAAGGTATGAATTTTATATTTTGATTTGATTTAATATAACATATCATTAAAATTATAGCCTTTAGGCAAAGTATTAGAAAACTGAATAATAAACAAAGGAAGTGGTTAAGGTTATTTTTTTTATTAAGGATATGATGCTAACAATAATAAATAAAAATTCTTATTCATTCTGCTTGATTTATCTTGGCTTACAGTTATTTTTTTCGTTCGATCAGTGCACTGATAAAAACGACAGTATAGCTTAATCTATTTGTTTACCTTAGGTACTCGTTTTCTTTTATTTATTAAAAGCAAAATTCCTTTTAATAAAATATTAACTACAGCAGTTAGTATTTTATTTTACTATCGAAGTAATCTGTTTTGAAAGTACAAGTATCATGTACCTCTCTAGATTTGCAGTATTATTTAACGCCAGTAAATAATATGTCACATCCAGCTATAGAACCCAGGTCAATGTGATTCCGGGTAGCGTCGCTCGGTCACGTTCCAGAGTGCGGACCGATGTACCGCGCAACCGCCTCTCCACAGTAAAAAGACCCCGCCATTCTCCATTTAAATAATATATAGCAACTCTTTGATTCGACACTCTATATTGTCCGAATGTAGCCACGATATATGACTTTATAGCTTTAATGGCTTTATTCATTCCAATTTTTATAACGGAACCTATATTTTATCTTTGATGCAGTAGGTACTTATACAACTTTGGTAAAACATTCAAAAGATAAAAGTGGTATTCTCTAAACGATTATTTCCGATCTCATCACGATTATTTATTTACGATTCTCATCTTCAATATCGAATAGCGGAATTCAATCAGTACGTCGTATGACAATCCAATGGAAGTCATTATTGGTAGACATATCTGCGACTCAAAATACAATCGGATGATTAAATTGGAAATTCAATAATACGTCTACTATATCAGACAATAAAACGAAGCCAAAGATGTGAAAGGGCATCATAAATAAAAGGCTTGAGTATAAAAGTGTTCTTTATGAAGTGTCGCCGCAGTGGAGTCGAGGCCGCACGCCGCCGCCACCCGGCCGGCTGTCGTTCATACCTATTTGAAAGTCCTGTAATATTGAACTGGGTTGTGCCTCTCTTTTATATACCACGATTATCGATATTTCCACGTATTGTGTTTATTTGAGTGTTAACGCGTGTAATCGGAATTAAAGTCTGATTTATGAACGCTCATACCTGTACCTGAATATAGCGTTTTGTATTATCATGCAAAAGTGTTTTTAATTTAAACTTGGGATCTTTATAACCTCGGAAAAATGAAAGTGATATACCTCGATAACAAATGAAATTCTTCAGCTAGAGAACACAATAAAGATTGTCGGATATAAATATTTTGTTGGATAACCCCGCTTAGTATAAATATAGATCCTGAGTGTCGTAAATATTTTCTGTATACATACACTACTATCTTAATCCCACAAAAAGGACCGGAAAAATAATATTATTTTGTTAAAGGTGTTTCACTATACTTGTGTTCTGTTACACTAGTTGTAACAACTACTTCAGTAAACTCAATACAACATTTTAAGAGTCTTGATCTGTTATTTTAGTAGCTTTAAGGAAAATATATTAATATTTTGTATATAGTTTTGTTTATATATATTCTTATATATGTACTTCTAAAAAAAGGTTAGTCGTGATGGGTGACCGTTTTCACGTGTCGACACTCCTCCGTACTTCGGAAGGCACGTGTACCCGTTGGTCGTGCGCCTGATCTGTCTCCAGTCGTGTCGGTTTACTGTCCCATCGCACTATGAAAATAGGGAGTGGATCTGTGGTTATTCGCAAACTTGTGCACTATAATATCTCCTGCGTAGTTGGCTATTCTCAGCTCAGACAGGCCGCTGGCCGTGATCAAAATTCGAATTCGATCATTATTGTAAAATAATAGAGGTTTATTGTTGTTTGTTGATATACCAATACTAAAGGATTTATGATGGTCTATTCTACTATTTTGTATTTTATAAAAAAAACAAAACTACAAAAATACTGAACAAAAAGAATCGTAATGAAAAAATATGTATTTGGTAAAACGAGAAATAATTTGTTTCCATTCCGTACCTATGCAACATGCTTCGAATGCCAACATTTTTTAGTGTTATTTTTGACATAGACTGATGTAACAACAGCCTATATATTTGAATCGGTTAATCCGTTTAGTTCCGCGTAAAATTCTTTTTTAGTTCGACTAGGTACTATTATATTCGGTTCTACCAATATTTCTGCAGCGGCTATAACTGACTTTTACATGTTCAAATAATATCGGTATTGTATTTGTAGTATGTTCTTATTGCGTAGTCATTGTATAACCATGTTCTAAGGGGCATGTGAGTTGGCTATTTGAAGCTAGAATCACAAATTCTAATGTTAACATTCCAGTAAAACATCGATATGTCTTCCGTGGAGAATATTCATCACTAGAACAGAACGTCCCGACCAACAGAGGGTCGGAGTCGGCGAGGGAGAGTCTAATAAAATATGTAGATTTGATGACTTGTCACATTTTTTGTTACAAATCTGAGATTCAAAGTTTTTTAGTCACTTTACCAGACCCTTCGGTTCTTTTCATTAAGACTTTAATAATGTGGAATTGAGGTACTTAATCTTTCTCATCTAGGATGTGTCGTTGAACTCGGCAATTCTTCAGCTTTTAATTAACTTGCAGGCATATCTAATATTCATTTTAAACGTACTGTAATAGAGTTAATTGCTGTTGACGGTTGCTTGTAGAAGTTATATTTAATTTTAGACTCGATGAAAATGTTTAATATACTTTAAAGAATTTAAGGGTCGCTTTAATATTCATTGTTTCACAAAGACTGTTATGAAATGCTTAAAGGTAAGTCCTTCTTTTGCTTATAAACACAACTAAATTAATAGAAAATATCTATAAGTTTCTGATACATTAGTCAAGGGGTAGGTTTACATTTCTGTAAAGAAACTCTGAAACAGGTTTCAGTAGTATATGCTGAAAGAAATGCGGTAGTATTTCCTAGAGGTTTAGTAATATTGGTACTTAGCTTTCCATTAGTGTCTTAATATGTGTAAACAGACCACAGGCCGCTACAACTCGGCACGCTGCTGGTCTTACAATATGTTGACCTACGAGAATTGGGAGCTAATACCTACGTGCGGTATTTTCTTGCTCGAGTGTTTGTTTGAGGCCGGACTTTATTATATTGTTCATATCAGTGTTTGCAGCTGTATTAATATTAATTTATTATAAGATCCAGCTATTATAAATTAAATTGTTAATTATAAACTATATTTTTAGCTCCATTCTCAGCCTTCAGGTGTTTTCTGTTTACTAAATCTCACTACATTCTGCTAGTTTCTACTGCTATTCCTCTGCTATCATCATCTCAACCAGCAATGATTTATGCCTTCTCTTCTATGTAGGTTCTTCTTAGACATAAGAGGTTCATTAATGTTTAAATTCGCTTCAATATAATAAATGCATTAAAAAATACAGTACCTATCATTTCATGGTAGAACAGACTTAATCAGAAAAAGATTGCTTTATTTCGAAAGACTAACTGAAATTCTATTAAGTTTTTAAATGTAATCTATTTACTCTAAGTTTCACATTTTTCTGTATTAGTTTGATTAATTTTGCTTGAAATTATTCCACGCTTGGGTATATCGGTATTGTGAATATCGTGATAGCTAAATAAACTAATGTGGCCGGAGAGCGAGCACGTAAACCACTACCTCGGTCGCGATGGGCAGATATGATGAAAGGCGTGACTTATATTGTAATAAGCGACGTGATACCAGCACAGTGTATAATAATATTATTTTGAAATTACAAGAGACTTAGCTTTCGCTGATTTGGCACAAAGCATATCTTAGCAGGAATGTTACTTTGTCATAGTTGTGTACAAGCGCACAAGGTTGACACTGCTAAGAATTTCACGTACAAGTCTGAATATATAATATAGAGGGGTAATTTTTCTATTAGTTTTGAGCACACATATCCTGAGTAAGCCGTTTAACAATCCAGAATAAACTCTTTTCATTGTACCATTTGTCAGGCTGATGGATCGGTCAATTTAGCAATCAGCGAGTGTTAAAATACCAACATTGTTCGCAGAGTGTTCGTACTTTAAATTGCCAAACAAGAAGCTATATTGAAGTTGAAGAGATCCATTGTGTTCTAGTTTGTGGTCTTGGAATCTTACATTATTTGAATCTGCGGACTGAGTTTCTTATTGTGATTTGTGTCTTATGTAGAAATGTTTTATTAAGATAACTACGCTGGAAGCTTCAACAGTTTTCACGGGTAATATAATCGTCTCATTGATGTGTTGGAACACCGGGTTGGTCGCTAAAAACGGTACGTGACCAAAAACTAGTCTATATTGCTTTTATAATTATATGAAAATATTTCTAATGTAATATTAGTTACCAACTAGTACCTTCTTTAATTTATGGTAAAATCAGCAATTTTCTTTTGCTACGAACGTGACATGTCACTGTCGTTTTATTCACTCTCATCACAACCTTCTAACAAGCTCGTCGACTGCTCAACTTGGCCTTTCTCCAGAAAATCTAACTTTAGGGAGCTTTCGTCTCCTTTTCAACTGCCCGATTCATACTAGCATTCAATTTAAAAACGATAGTGTAACCGATGAAGTATGAATCGCAGTTCTAACTTCGAGAGAAAAGCACGAAACTCATACTCCAATGAACACCCTAAGTAGTAATGCACACACAACAGCGACGTAAAATTACAAGGGTGATGTGTGGACACATAGGTTTAGCTATGCGAAGGGTATCCACAGTCGTCATAAATCGCCTCGTGCCGGCGCCGTGCCGTTGCACGAGTCATCGGCGATTAGCACCAACTCCCTAACCCCTCTGTTAGTATCACGGGCCTTGAGAGGGAACTTATGAAATATTAGGGAGTACAGTTTAGCGTTGTATTGTCGTGATCTATTGAGAATTGAGGGCGAAACTTTTGTGTATTATGTTACGAAGAAAGTTATTGGGTGTATGAAATAACTTATTGGTTTGTATACTTTTAGCTTGAAGCACAAAATAAATATTTAATTCTCTATGGTATCATAAATGTAGAATATGCACAATTATTCATAGGTCAAATGACGATCGATAATTAACATTTTGTTATTTTATTTCCAACATAGGTAGGTCTATCATAAAAAATAACTCAACGACAAACTATATATTAGATAAGTTTAAAAAATACCTATGACTAAAACTTCAGCAGTTTTGTGTAAATTTACTATTTTGCATACGTCGTATACAGCCCGCTTACTAAGTATAGATACCTACATTATTTAATAGAGAACGTACGTACTTTATATTACCATAACTTTCATATAGGTAGGTTGATAACATCAAAACATTACCTTTGCACCTATTAATCATACAATTTGTATACAACGGGTATACAAATTAAGCTATCAATTTATGGCTTGATGCCATTAGCTACCTACATATTTACGTGTGCCTGTAGATGGTAACGAATCAATAGTCCAATCGTTGGCAAGCGCGTACCACTCTATCAGCGATTAGTTTTGGTCTAGTGGACACTCGGCCGTTCCTTGCCGTTGGGACAGGAAGCTTGTCCATGGTAAATTACTACTTACGTCGGTAAAGCTTTTACCGTGAAACATGTTGGACGTTAATTTCTCTGACGATGTCGGATTCATTATTTCTGTTAGTGTTTCTTTGATAGGAAAAGTATCTCACATATCTATAGAAATCAGGTTATGTTTACAATACGCCTTTGTCTGATTTGAAATACTATCGGTTTGTTTGCTCGTTCGTATGGCTTTGAAATTTTTTTTTGTATTCAATGATAATATAATTTGTATAACTCGTAGATGTGTTTTATGTCTTTTTTTTTTATAAAGGTTATTTGGCTAATCTTCGATTCGTAATTATTACAAGAAGTGTGTACGACTTTTAATCTTCTTTTTTCTAGCTAAACATAGGTAAGAGCTATCATAATTAACAAGCATCATTTGAATCACTAGTTAAATTAGTAAGTAATCTTTTATTAACAAATAGTAAAGCAAAACAAGTCTACACATATATATTAGGTAGGTACTTATCATCATCAAGACATTCGTAAACCAATGTTTAAAAGTAACGAAAGAAAGCCGGGCGTAAAGCGAAAAAACTGAGTGTAGTAAAATGTCAACTAGAATCCATCCCTAGCTCACCAACAAAGAATCGGCCGAGGTCCATTATGATAATGAAAGTGACTCCCGTTTGTCTTAAAGTCGTAGCTCAATTTGCAAGGCGAGAGATAAACGCTGTTAAACTGTCGAAGTTCGTGACAAAGCCTGAATAATGCAGATTACACCGAGAAAAATACGGCCGCAGTCAAATCTGCATATTTTATTGGTCCCTTTCGATGTCCGCTCTCACATTCAAGTAAAAAATTATATCTAAACGTAACTCTGCTATCTCTCAAACGGCTTTCGACACGTTGAACGTTCCTTAATAGCTTTAGTTTGAACCAAAACCGGTGTCTTTGTGGAGTCAAAGTCGTTTACCGCTACCTCATCGAAGTGTTGCTCGTACAATCTGGATGAAGTGAATTAATTTCTCGACAGGGTTTAGTGTTTAACTATTCGCAGAGAGATTCGATTCCTAAAGTCAAAGTACAAATTACCGCAAGTAGAGATGGAATTGTTCGGAGCGCCTCTAGTTTCATGGCTTTGTGTCTAGAAGCCGGCGAAGCATAGCGCCGCTCTAAAAATTTGACGGCCTACGTTTAAAGCATTCGCTAGCTTAGGAGCGAATTTACGTTTACGAGTTCCGGCCTCGTATTTCCTAAATACGTCGAGGTCTCGAAGAATATTCTTGTTGTAGAAAAGGCAATATATACGGGACTTGTAAAGTGAGAACTGGAATTCCAAATCTGGGATTATAAGATTAATTTAATTACCTACATATACTCGTATCTATGTGGGCTGAATGTATGGCATGTAGAGCGCAGAGGATTTAGTAAATGTGTTTCGGCCCAATAGTTATTTAGATGTATACATTTGATTTTACACACCTGTGCTTACGGGCGACCCTTTTAATGTCTTTAGTTCGGTTCATTCGTTGTGAAAGCGAAAGTAGTAAACAGATATTTATGTAAGGAAATAATTTGGTGTCAATTAGGTAGAAACTGGATTTATAAAAAATAAATATATAAATATTTTAGACTAGCTGCGCCCCATGGTGTTACCCGCTACATTTTTTTGGGATAAAAAGTAACCTAAGTGTTAATCCAGGGTGTCAGCTACCTCCATATGAAACTTCATCAAAATCGGTCGAGCCGTTTGAGCGTGAAGAGGTAACAAACACACTCACAAACTTTCGCCTTTATAATATTAGTGTGATTTTTACTTTATACCCTATAGATAAGTCGCAAACTAAATATATGTTTTTAAATCTCTGAAGCCGGTACGCGGGGTACTATCGGTACCTTATTGATATAATATTTCGCAATTTATATTAGGTACTTATTGTGAATATTCAACATGAAAATTTCCTTTCAAGAGAAATCAACATACGGAGTGTGAATATGATATAAAAAATGAAGCTTTCCAAGAAAAATATCTTATAAGAGCTTTGTAGTCACAAATTATTTTGCTTGACGTGTTCTATGATGAACAGAGAGAAATGTCAATTTGGACTTATTCTCTTCACAATAGACTTAGTTAATAATAAACGTGGCTTAAAGATCTGTTTTGATGTTTAAAATTTTCTTTAGAATATAAATATATATTTTACAGATCATAAATGAATAGCTTTTTTGTACTGTGGTGTAAATATAAAGCTTTCGAGAGTGATGACCTAAGTACCTGCGCCGGCGCATCTTGGGCGGCCAACCTCACCACCATCTTTGTTTACTAAGATCTACACAGCGTAGTTTGTTTTATTGTTACAATTCGCTAATAATGAGAAGGAACATAGACCCTGATAAAAAAAAACAAAATGTCAGATGCCAGTTGGTTTCTGGTTCTCTATCTCCTACTCTACTACTCTACCTGGTACATTCTCGTCAACTGGTGAAAGATATAACAATTACCTATTTAAAGTGATTAAACTAATAGTACCTAATATCAAATAATCTAGAATCCTGCACCAGACATTCCTCGCTGATTCATTACGTACAAAAGTAATATTAGCCAAGTGGAGTTGCGGGATTACGCGTCCAAATAGCGAGCTGTGGAAAACCAAAAGTTAATATAATATTTGAACGAATGGTTTTCAACCGACAATTAATGTGAGGGATATTTGTAACAGTCTATCGTATTGTGATGACAATATACGACCATAGACTAAGCAGTATTTATAACATTATTACATCACGCCTGTTTCCCCCGAAGGGGTAGGCAGAGGTGCACAGATAGTACACCCACATTTTGCCAGTTATAGGTTCCAATTTAATAACCGGGCACAAATCCAGACTCTGCTACTACTGAGAATTACTTAATGGAAAATCCCAGGAACACTTGCCGACCCGGGATTCGAACCAGCGACCACTAACCAGCGAGGCAGTGCCCAAGCAGTAATCAAAGTGCATTATTAGTATAACGCCTAGTCTATGCCACTTCTCTAGTATGTAGACTATTTAAATATAAAATCACGCCTATCTGTTGATTTACATGTACTTACGTCTAATAATAAGCTTCGATAATGGCTGTCTGACACTTAGAAGATAATTTTAAAAAGTTTTATTGAATCAAAGTAACGTGTACATTATGTCATTCTAACTTGGATTATAGCTCAAACCTCAAAAGGAATTTCGGGAGCCAGGACTCCACAAAATCTTACAAGGCTTTTTGTATAGTATTTGGGATCTTTTGTGGTTGCGGGAAAAATATAATAGATAATGTGGGCTTTATTGTTAAGGTATTCTGACTGCCAAGTTGCTTACTTCTTCGTGAAGTGAGCCAACTTTTACACTGAAACACTGTTAATAGTCAAAGTTAAAATAATAGTGTTTATCACGTTATACCACGTCGTATGCACGGAGAAGCTTAGTGCATCAAGTGATCAACACTTCTAGCTAGACACGACCTTCAGCAATGAAGATAACGACTGGGAAGAGAGATGCATGACTAGCGGACGCACCGACGTTTTTATTAAATCGAACTGCTTATTAATCTACCAGACACACAGATAATAGTTCAAAACCGGATTATTTTTAATATGGCTTTAACGATATACTCATTTAAGTACCACTGTCATAATCAGTATTTGATGTACGAATCAAAGATATTATGTGAATGTTAAAATACTATGTTAATGGAACGATTGAGGACGCAGGTAACAAACACCAATCAACATGAGTGTTATAAAAACCTTGCGATGGTTTTGCAGTAGGTATTTATCATTGGAATTTGCTGATATTAACTTCAAATAAGACCACGAACTTATTTGTGGTCTTATTTCTCAGGCCGTTTTTGGCGAAGCGTTGATCGGTAATCTAGTACATTGTTGATCGAAGGCTAGTGTCAAAGTCACCCCGGATTAGGAAGTGAGTTTGTAAGTGATGTCTTTAGAATAGCACGGCTGTACCCTGAATTTGGTCATGTGTGAGGATCGAACTTTCGACATGTAGCGCATAAAGCTATGAACTTGAATTATCAAGTAAATTAGGACTAATTTATGAAAAAAAAAATCACGAAAATATAATATGTTTTCTTATGAGAATTATTTGTTTGGTATTATTATAAGCAGGGTGTGTAAAGAATTCCTTTGATTCGTTTTATTCAGCATCATACTTTTAACGTAGGTACACATTTCTCTTTATCTCAGAAATTTTTCCTCAAAGGACGAGTCTGGAATGCTCAAGGGTATTCATTCATCTGATTATTTTTCTTAGAAAGCGGGAACTTATAATTAAGGCGAATTAAGAAAATTATTTAGGTAATACAGCATTGAGATTTAAATAAATTTTTGGGAAACCGACTTACTTGAACAAAACTTTGTAGACTTGGAAATCTGTCGTTTCATTTGTCAATTACTCCTAATTATGCGGGATTAGATACTTTAAAAGAAACAGAGCCGTTTTGCATTTATCTTCAAAAATATCGTTCGTAGCACGCCTGGTCTTGGGCTTAACTGGTGCTATTAGCCCTGCCATAAATATCTGGGTAACGTATTTAAGGGATTTAGATTTAGCTTGTACGTCCCTGATGGAGGTTCAGCGGGTAGCAGTTAGGCACCGAGCGGGTTTTATGTTTTTTAAGTAGTCCGAGCTTTAATTTGCTTTGCAAGATTAAAATTACCTCAAAACGGTTGTTTAACGTTACATTAACAAAATACAATTTAAATAATTAAATTTATTGTTATTACTTTATTTAGTTTAAACAATTAATGCATTTATCCAATTGTCACGAATTCTTTGATGTAATTGCTTTATAAAAACAAAATGAATCTCAATTGTAAGCCAAACGTCTTGGCCAGTAGAGCGGAGTAGCGTCTCGCGAACACAATGCATCTGTCGCTTCCC
The DNA here is from genome assembly GCA_946251915.1 of Abrostola triplasia. Classification (NCBI taxonomy): domain Eukaryota; kingdom Metazoa; phylum Arthropoda; class Insecta; order Lepidoptera; family Noctuidae; genus Abrostola; species Abrostola triplasia. The sequence goes on from OX276430.1 coordinate 6,815,264, forward strand.
GTAAAAGTTGTCCTAATCTAAACGTAGATCATCGCGATTGTCGGAAGATTCAGCGGCGATTAAGCGTATTCATAGCGTTTACGTTTTGACGTTGCGCGGCCGTCAGAAGCAACAGGGCCGCGATTGGAGGGCGGGCGGGCGCATGCGCGGTGGGGTCCGCGAGCGGTGCAGGGCGCGGGGGGTAGTCGCCCATCGCAGCCTCCACGCTCGTTCTTAATGAATCGCCGGTACCCGCGGCTCGCGCTGCGCTCGCTCCATCCGAGTGCTCCCTTTAAAAAGTTGTTAAGGAGCTTTACTCGCCGTCTCCCTCGCGCCCTCTCGTGTTGCAACAAAATAATATCCGCGGGTGGTGGCTTCCGACGCTGCAACTGTCACAAGGTAATGCTGCAATAGTGCTTAATATACTTTTGTTTCATAATAGTTTTATTAGTTTAACTTAATAGAAGGCTAACGCAAAACTTTGTTTTGTTTTAAACATGTTTTTGCAAGTTTGGTACTTTATGATTTTGTTATTATTTCTGTTTATTAATATTTTTTATTGTTGTAGTTTAATCACAGTGTGGATTTAAGCTCAATATTATTTATAAATTATGTTTGAGAATAAAATATTTGTAGAAGTGAATAATACTAAAAGAACATTAACGTTGTTAATTATCTCGGGTGTAAATAACAGAAGGGTCGAAAGAGGTCGGTCTCGTGACAATATTAAACCGTTTTGTTGATTATTTCGTTTCCAGTTCAGTGATACAGTTTATACAATATTTAATTTACGTAATGATAAAATTCAGGCCTAAAACAAGTGTTGTATTAATAGCAATAAAATGCAATAGTAATTAAACGTATTTAAAACAACGATAAATTATTAAATTCCTACAATATATAAGCTATTATAAGTGGTTATTAAATTTTCTTCGCCGAAGTAACTATGCTATCAAAGACTGAATACAATTCGGGAGCAACAAAACGCTGTATTATCAGAGCTATTCGCCACTTTAGCAGCGTATTATGAAAAACGGTCCTTACAAATTTGTATGGTGCCGTTGCCATTGTTCGTAGTTATAATGGATCTGTCAATGTTTCATTCGAGATGAATGAACTGTCGATGAATAACAAAAATGATGCTTCGCCGCTTTCTCTGACATTCGATCTAAAAAGTTACCAAGCCTAGCTGTCACTTGATATTTTATTGCAACGGAAAGCATTAAAACAAAAGCTATCGAGTCTCGTGATGCAAATACAAAGAATTACAGTAACTGCTTGTTCGACATTTATTTATTTTTACATTGGTTTGTTTTTACTTTGATTATATTATAGCTATAGACTATGTTATCCTATACCAGGTTATCCGAACCCCTGATTGGCTAATTAGGCTTGCTTGGACGCACACTCAGAGGCTGGAGTTAACTGATTGAGTGTACAAACACGCCTGTTATACCCCATCGGGTAGGCAGAGGAGTTCTTCTGTATCAGCAGTCTATATATTCATATTATGCATCATGGGTCCCAAATATAGTTGGTGGGTAAGCTTGCAAGCCTATTATTGAGGACACAGGGTCATTGCCTTTTAGGTTTCGCTGCCTGACAACAGAATCGTATTCTTAATCGCTCCCCCCACGGGAAACATAATTAGTATCTAATTGCGGTTCTACGTCACTAAATACTTAACTACTAAGGATACTACTACTTAAGGATGTCCAAATAAGGATTTATGCTTAGGTATTTGACTTTTTATCTGGGAGCTGTATATACCAGATTGAAATATTTTGTCTCCTCTGTTATTATATAAGGTCACATGTTTTTGTCCTAGCTTCGCAACTTGCCAGTTAGTGGGCAGCATTTGAATACCGCAAAACCGACTTGCAAGAATATGCTCTACTAGAATACCGATATGAAGTTGTGACATTGGACTGCTTCTTTCGCATAGAGACAGAGTTGTTGAGGTGACATGCGGGGCCCTAGGCTTGTAGCAAAACACTTGACGAACAGAAATCGAAAAGAATGATGAATGTATGGGGACATAATGCTTCGACTAAGCTATGAATATGTCAATTCCATATAATAACTTTTCATTATTTATGATTTCTATTCGTTTTGCAACAGGACAACGACTGCCTCGATAGCCAAGTGGTTACTAAGCGCGACTGCTGACCTCGAGGTCCTGGGTTCGAATCCCGGGTTGGGCAGTGCTCCTGGGTTTCTCCATTAGGTAATTCTTAGTAGCAGCATGGAGTCTGGATTTGTGCCTGGTTGATGGCAATAGGCTCTCTTCCTATAACCTAAAACATAACTGGCGAAATGTAGGTGTACTATATGTGCACCTCTGCCTACCCCTTCGGGGAATAGAGGCGTGATGTTATGTATGTATGAATGTTGCTACTTGTCTAGTCGAGAGGACTGGAAGCACAATCTCTCACCCCAAATATATCAAGACAAACAGGTTGAGATACGTAAGTAAAGGCACAAAAAGCGAACACAACAGCGACTATATGGTGTAGTTAGCGGCAATCATTTTCCAGTTACCTCCGAGGGATACGCATGCTCACTTGACTCCTTTATTACAAAAGAAATACAGACGCACCCTCGACTACTTCCGTACGGCTTAGGTAAATAATACTTAACACTTGGATGGTTATCGCATAATGTCTCTTTCTTTACTTAATGAAATATTCGCTTGGTTTATACGGCATCTTAAATTATAGGTACTTAGGATTTTCATGTATTGTATTATTACATACTTACCAAGTACCTACTTACCAATTTCCATACTAAGAATGTAAATCCAACTCTATTTATTATAATCAGTAAACATGGGGCATAGGCCTGTCCTCTAACTTTAATAAGGCTTCGCAATTATATAATATTGTAAGAAACATGGAAGAATGAATCAATAATTATGTAATAATTATAAATAATAGGTACAGATTGTTAATAATATACATTTTAAATGAATACAACGGATAATATTTGTAACAATCATAAGCAAGGTTTTAGACTAAAACAAATATTTTAATGAGTAATGCAGAAAATATTTATCTACATTTAAAACAAATAGACTCGATACGGATTAAATATACATGTCCCTAGTCCCCCAATTCTTCATTCCACATTTCCCGGAATATTTAAGTACAGTACATTCCTATCTATAGGAATCCATGAATCTTTTAAGGCAACACGCGCCATCCAATATGGGCGCTTTGGAGCATGTGGTACCCATAATATGTAACGCTCCCTATATTTTCCTTATCAATTCCTTTTGGCAGTTATCGTGAGTTCGTTATTGCGGTATCATTACGATTTTTATTGCGATTCCTCTCTCTACTTACTTGCGTTATGTGTCCGTAAGTAATGAAGATCGAGTATTATCTAGTACATTATATTTACATATTATACTGTAATGATCTTGAGAGGTATCAGTTCCTTTGTAACGGGTCGTAAATCCTCCCTACAGAGTTTGCCTTTTAGTGAGAACTAGCTTATTCGTTTGAAATATATCAGACAAGTAATTCTTTTCAGTGTTTATCTTTTTCTCGTTCTTGGAAACGAGTAGAAGAGAATCTGTACATGTAATTCAATATATTCAAATAACAATTTATTTACATTCAGTAAATAGGTTTTTATAAACACTTATTTGCCGAGCTCTGAGGTCAAGGTCCCTTAAAGTCTAGAGATTCAACATTCAGTCAGAACAATAGAACAATATCGGAGCTGGTCTCTTGAGGAAAAGCCATAGCCGGGCTTTAAGTTTAACTGTCCTAATAGACACCACTAAGCCAGACATTTGAGAAAGCCTACAATAATCTAATCAGCAAGATGTACATTTAATTATGACCTACATAGAACATTACAACTTGCTAACAAATAAAATTTATATTTTAATTACTTACTCGTATTTTACACCTAAACTGAATATAAAGATTTTTTTATTATAGGTTCGGGTTACTTCGATTTAAAGGTATTATCATAATAGAGTTTAATGTGGGAATTATTAATATAATATGAGCTCATCCATAATAAATGTAGCTACCGACAAATTATTCACAACGTTGGCCTATACATATTAATTAGTAGTATGTACTAGGTACATCAAATAATATTTGACTTATCACTTTAGCTAGCGACCTTGCCTGAGGGAAGAGTTTAGTATTAAAATATCTAATACCCAAAGTATTTATGTAGTAGGAGTTTTTTTAATAGAACTTAATAGATACAGTCGAAAGTTTATATTGAGCACATATTTTTAGTAATTGGTAAAATGTTTACTCAAATAGGGGTGTGAAAGTACTTGTTTGTCTACGTGCCTCTTAATGATAATTTAATAGTACTGAATACATCGTCCGCCTGATATCCATGTGTACTATCAATATAGCAGTATCAGGGCAATCTAATGTAACCGACGATGCTGGCATGATCCGGGCAATACCGCCTCAGTCTGACGGCAATCGATCATAGCGCTTAGCCAGTGTGACTACTATATTTTCATTATACTTTTGTATAGTGTGAACTTTGAAAGTAACTTTACGAGATTTTGAGGATATTTTTCTTTGAAATATTATATAAATGGAAGATTTTCGACTAAGGTATTTTAATAGTATTTTACTTGACCAACCGTAAAAAATAAAATAAACAAAGAATATAGTAAGAGTTAAATAATGTATCAAAGTGATTAAATTATAACCTAAAAGTTAGTAGAACGAAATAAACAGATTCAGCTGTGCTAGAATACGCCCTGAATAGACATTGAGTAGGTATCCTAGGTATTCATCAGCCAACTTGCTGACTAGCCCACGACTTTTTCGGAATGAGCTATGATGGCTCGTGTTAATACGATAAAAAGAAGAGATCCTGCTTATAATGAACTTGATGTAGTTAGATAAACAGTACATAGCACAAAATCTCTTGAATTTGCATAATATGATTCTAAACCTACAAAACAAAGTATACTATACCGATTAATACCCGAAATATGAGGCAAGAGTACTGTCGCACACCACTAGTTCACCGATGACGTTATTAGGTGCCATGTAATAGGCGGGAAACTTATCGCCATTTATCGGGCACAGTTCCAATCCCGCTATAACAGAGCAGCTTTGTTATAGAAAAATTCAATTTCCACTTATTTTCTGATATATGAATGAGGCCTTTGAAATCTGGAGGCGTACCTACTTGTTATTACAACATAGCAATAAAAAGCAGTAGCAGAATGGGTAAGGCATCTGGTATAGATAGAGCTTTTAGTTTAACGCCTACATTATGTTTTTTCTTGCAACACAAATAGCGTTAAAGTAAGCTTTAGAAGTCTTATCTAGTATTGCTTGGACGATAAAATAGGATATAATACAAGTAGAATAGAGTCAATGACTTTAGAATATTATGTCGTTAAAGTATGTCTAAAAATAGTGCAGTCAGTATAGGATTTGGTGAACATACTCGTAGTACAGGCAAGCAATGTCTCTGTCACTAATGGGTTCATTATAAAATAAATTAATCTTCAGATACAAACGCTTATCAAATATATCCGAAATAATATTCGCCATGATTACCGTCACGGTAATCGGTATGAAAATCGCATGATTGATTCAGAAATATCGTTCGAAAATAATCCATATTCCATACCTGTAAATAACGAGATAGAGCGCGTTTTAATTATTTCCCGGAACGAAACGAAGTTACAATCCTATTATAGACGGATAACTACGCGGTAGGTTGTTACCACGATACAAATAAAATTTATGCATCTGCAGTAATTGGAATTGCACTACAGAAATAACTTGGGCGCGCATCGTTGGCGATACGGTCAGCTACGGTTTTTTACGCACAGATAACTCTTAACACCGCAAAAATTAAATGGATGCGTAATTATTAATTTTAACATCGGTTTCAATGGAACCTTTTGTGATATTATCGTTATGATGAATGTTTCCGTATTTACTGTATCATGTCACACCATGTTGGGATATTTATAGATTTATTAATTACTCTGAAAATTCGAATTGATAGAGCAATATACGGTAAAGTGTTACATTAAGGCTAATTAATAGTAAATGCGAATGAAAACTAATGTATAGATAGACGCTGTTATGTAAATAGTAATTCATTCCCCTTACGATGAACTCTTAAAGAAATATATTTTCCGTTGTAGAAGCGAGACACTGCTACGTGCAATCTAATTTCGTGTCTCGCTTCCTCAACAGAAAATGTCCTGCATTTTGAGTTTATGGGACAGGGGCTAGATCGTCATTTGTACAGATTTGTTAGTAGATTGACTTCTAAAATAATTAATATTCTAATTGGTGTAGCGACAGACTGTAGTGCTGCCCTGGAGCCCAATTTAGTTTTAAATTAAATTTCATCTTTTCAACGATAAATTTTTGATCGTTAATTAGGTTTTGTGAATAAAAATCTCAGGCACACAATCTAGATTTGAGGGGAATTTCGATCACACAATTCTCTATTTAACGTAAAGCTAGATATCTAAACATGTAAACAACCACCGCTGAATTTGAGCCTTACAGTATAAGGTAAATGTGGTTTGTCAAGAGATTTTGTTTTTCATACTTCGCTACACGGATTTGTGATCATAATATGTTATTATTAGCATCAAGACGGCTGATCATGTAGATATAATCCCGAATGTACTTACTAACCAGTATGGAAGCATTTTATTTTCTCCTCACATCTGTACAATACGTGTATTTTCATTTTAATGATCTTTATTACACATATAAGCATGCTTTAGTATGTCCTGTATGCGCCATTTATGACGTCACAAATGGAATGCATAAAACATAATGTGATACCCACAAACCGCGTCTTTAAACACATCTTATAAGCAATTTTCTTTCCTTGTTTTATTTCATTGTCTTTTATGAATGCACATTATGTTATTAGGTATAAGATTCATAGAATATTTTCCTTTTTCCATTACTAGCTGCGCCTCGCGGTGTTACCTGCTCCTTTTTTTTCTGGGATAAATAGTAGCCTATGTGTTAATCTAGGGTGTCAGCTACCTCCATATGAAATTCCATCAAAATCGGTCTAGCCGTTTGAGCGTGAAGAGGTAACAAACATACAAACACACTCACAAACTTTCGCCTTTATAATATTAGTGTAACTACGGCTAGTCCCGATAGTGTTACACAGTGTTCAATACAGTGAAATATGAAAAGTTAAATAAACAACTGCGAAATTGCTTTCGTGTCATTACACAAAAATCGTGTAAACATCGAAAATCAACAGTATTCGTTTACCTTAGTACCGACCAATGACGGTTAACAAACAAGCTTCGAATTGAATGCAATAAAAATACCAAGAGGCTTTGCCGTTTTTTTAATGTTGCCTCTCACTCTGATACGTGTCTCACATGCACAAACCGTACATCTGTAAGTACTCAGCCACTGCGCTAATCGGGTCGTCATATTGATCTGATGTGGAGCAACGTTTATGCGGTCAAGGGTTGGATGGGTCCCTCAAACAGAAAATAAGGTAAATTACTACTGCTAGTAATCGAATGCAGATTTCACCTGTAGTTCAAATATTGCAAACGTAGATACAGGAATTGGATAGATAATCAAAAAGCTGGTCTGGTATTGGATATCGGTATGACTGAATGATTGGATTTTGGAGATCAGATTGCGGTAATTAAGTGAGTAAGTCTCGTATTTCGCCGCGCAATAAAAGCATCAGCTAGGTTGAAATTGAGATTAATCTTAGCAACAATATAATAAAGAGTTGCCTATTAAGTTTAAGCAAGTTTGCGCAGAATTAAAAATCAAATAGAATTCTTATAATAATATAGGTATCACTCTTTTTATATTCAATAAAAACATATTTTAAATCCAACCAGGTACATAGTTTTTTTTAAGTGTACCGATATTTTTATGAAATATTTTTCGCGAATCCAATAATTGCCTCGACGAGCTTTTGATTTGCGGCTAGAGGGAAGTTCAATTTTTGGAGCCCGCAGACTGTTTCCAATAAAAATTGCAAAAGTTAGACCTTTAATATAGCGATTTGAAATTATCACAGACTCTGAAGCTTGACTGACGGACGAGAGAAGTCGAAGAAGAATTAGAACTTCGAATAGTTGATTAGAGAAATCTGGATTTAAATTAAATATAAAGTAAACTTTAGTTTTAATATTAGTTTAGTAATTCAATAAATTAGAAGTTTGAAATGTCACAATGAATACCCTATCAGTATAACCTATCAGTTTTCTCAGGTATTACTGCCAAAAAATAACTCTAGAGCAAGAATGGATAGGTCTACTCTGACAAAAATTTGTTAACTTAAAACTCTGTTTGCTATAGTGATATCCACTAACACCTTGTCAATTGATTTATTTACCTACCTATCGAACATATTATTTTGAAGTAAGAAAAGCAGTCTGCCATATGACATTCACAAGGATTTCGATTTAACCGCTGTACTAAAGAACCCTGAAAAAGACCCAATAACTATTTTTATTGAAGCTTTTTATCTACAGTTCGCACAGACCCAAAGTCTTGTCCCGTCAGACATGTAATATATTGAAGCCGGTAACTGTGCCAATAATGTATTTTGCTGACTACCGTCATTTTTGCACTTTCACTACGAGTTGTGCGGCTTACCAGTGCCAAGCCTAAGGCAATATTCCAAGCCCTTCCCTTTCGGTTCATGTAGCCAGGTCGAGAGTTAGCGGGGCATGGCTATAATAGCAAGCGGTTGCGGCAAAGCGCACAGATGCAAACATTGGTATCGCCCAGCGTGGTCGGCGTCGGAAGCATTTTGATAAAACGTTGCACAATTTCCGTCTGCTGCGGTATCACCCCACCACCGTTGATTACTAAAATAGGCTTTAATAAACTAGGATTTCATTTTTGTTGACTCATCCATGATCATGTTATGACTACTCTAGAAGACAATTTGATGAAAATTGTCCAAAGGTCAACAGTTTCAAATAGTTTACAGGACTGATTCTAAATTTGGCTGTTCTAGGAATCATGGCGAAATATTTGATCAAATTAATTTTATCATATTAGATTCTAAATGTGGCAGAAACCCGATATTTTGATGAGATTTCCGACTACAGCGTTCTTCTTCATGTTAAGAGGGAACTTCTTAGTACTAATATGTCAAATTCTTCTGCAAACGACACCAAGTATGAATGGTATTTTCTAATATAAACTTCAATAAAATGTACAATACGACGGGTATTAGCGCCGCGAAATTCCACGCCGCGTAAATAATAACATAAAGATTTTCCAATACATGTCCTTATAAGAACCTCCGTCGCTAGCGAAGCCACCCTCCTCCACGCATTAGCTAACTGTCGCAAAATATACTTTGTGTTTCAATGCGAAGTTGCCAGCAAAGATAATCATAATTTACCAGGGCCGAATACTTTCATTTGTTCTCCCCTTGATTCCAAACTTATGAGTTTAAACACCAGCTTCGGCCGATATTTTAAACATTGTTAACATTTTTTCTTTGGGGAGAAATACAGGAATCTCGAACTTTCTTAATAAATATCAAGCTTGTATTTATTTTTTATAATAGGGATAATAAATGTAAAGAAATTCTTTTCACAAAGGAAAACGTAACAAGTAGAAGATATGAAATATGATTAGTAGAAAGAGAAGTTCTTTAAAGTAAATTCGTTTGCGAAAGATATGAAAGGAAATAATAAAATAAGGTCTCGACAAACGAGGGAATAATAATTTAGTCGGTCGTGTCGGAGAACAAATATAGTGTCAACAGATAATAAAGGCAGAGCTGGCCGATACCCGCCGCGAACCCAATAACCGAGCCTCCGAACATATAAGAACCTATATACGACGGACCTGTATAAGGAAAGGATGTCGCCTTCGTAGTTATTGCTGGAGACTTGGGGCCGACCAGATTTGAGCCGAATGCGTTTATACGAAATATCAAAAGCCAAAATATGGGTAAACAAGCTCGTTTATTGAAAATAATATTGAGATACTCTATCGTACGCTAAGGAACTAAATAAAACCGGGATGGGATTCCATATTGCCAATCAACCGTAAAATCGGCACTCCTAACATCTGTGTTCGAGGACTCAGGAATTTGTCTTAGTTGCCGACTAGCTAACGTTTTGGTACATACTTGAATCCCTTACCGAGATTCTGTAAATTCCACGGTAACCCAACTAAATTAACTTATTATTTTCTAATGTTCCGTTGAATGGTATATTTCATCATAGTATAAATATTCAAAGATAATATAATTTGTATGCATGAGGAGATGTGTTTAATAGCCTGGATTGGACAGCATTATGAAATCGTATGAAGTACGTGCGCCAATTGGTCTCGAGACGTGTGTTCAATGTTCACATACGCACAAACGTTATACACTCCATATTTACCGAATAACCATATTTGAATGTGGATTAAAGTCGAACCCGCACGGAGAATAAAAATAACTTGAGAGGAAAATTTGGTAAATCTCATTGACGCTGTCTCCGAGGAAATCACTAGTACTCGTCGTGATGTCGTTCCGTCGAGCACAAACAAATAATATAGTGGAATTCTTAAAGCATTTCGTGAACTTTGAAGAAAAACAAAAGATTTAATGGAAATACGAGAAGCTACCGGCCTGTATATACATTCAGTAGGTTTATTCTTTGCCGTTTTCAGTGATTACACTCATTATTTTTATTGCGTGCATTACGTTTATCTGACATTGAATAAGATACCTACTGAATTAGTATGATTGACTTGTTAAGGGAGTTTTAAATGATGAAGAAATTACATGAGATTATACGACTAGCCTAATATTCCCCATTCCAATCCTATTGAAGTACTATTTATTATTTGTTGTTCAGTCGGTAGATCGGTAGCAGGGCTGTTTGACAAGAGTGGGCTTGACGATCATTTAATCACCGTCACTGATGGAGGCTCCTATAATACGGAACAGAATTCATTACTAAAAAAAGAGCCAAAGAATAAAGTTAAGCAACTAAATGTATATAAAAGCGATTAGTTTCCGTATTAGTTGACTTTTCCTCAATAGTAAAAGGTTTTGTATCCGTGACATATTTGCTGCCAATTATCCGCTAGTATTATTTGACATAAATCCTGTTTGTGGATATTATTACTATTTTATTGAGTGTGTAATTACAGTTCATTTAGTCTTCTGCTTCGTGGTATTCCACCAAGAAGGTAATTTCATGTGCTGTATTGATGAGCAAAATCTTTGTGAGGAAAACTGTAAATCTTATTATACTAACACACTAATGGCCGGCCGACACTAAAGCACGGCCTAATCAAACCTATAATACTGAGGTCTTCTACTTCATTAGGAGACTATACTGATATATGATTTAACTGCTCATCATAAAATATCACATGTGGCAAGACTAATATAATCGATTATATTGAACCCGCATCGAGTTCATTGCATTTGACAACTCTCTTTCCTAGCGAGGCTGTATAGCAGAGAACTGTTCACAATGCGCTTAACACAGTTTTTAAACCAGGCTTGAAATAAATTGTCAAAATATGATCTAATAAATCCATACACCTGTAATTGATCCATTGCTGATCCTCAGTTAATAAAGAGAACGTACGAGCTGTAATTAACTTTCTTGTTTACTGAGTAAGTTGGATTTCAGACTATCACATACCTACAGCCTTTTCCTTTACCTTAAGTCACAGTATCATAGTCTTTGAATTTAGGAATTTCATATTACTCGTGGCCGCAGCCTGTTTCTGGCCTCAATGTTATTATCTTCATTACTTAATGTCGTCTAAAAACTCTGTCCCTTTAAAAGCAAAATATGTTTTATCAAATATGCCAAGATCGGTCGGGTAGGATGTCTAAATATTCAAGGATTCCTTAATCAAGTTTAACCGAAATATTGAACTGACAGATAAATGAAACGAGGGTTCTCTTAAAGACAACGGGTTCGATCTGTAATCGATACAGGGCCCGAATACTCAACCCTTTAGCTCAATAAGACCCTGGCTTTGTAGGAGGCTATTAACGGACGATGTTATCGGTACAATAATCATTTCCACGGTATTTATTCCGATAATCCCCCGCTTAACATAAATTCAATTAAAAATTACCAGTTGATATTTTTATTGTTTGTTTATTACAAACATTCACAGTCCAGACAAAACCTTAAATATGCTAGCCTACATTGTTGACAAGGTCATGTTTTGATCATTTCACATTCAGATTAGAACAATAAAATGGTGGGGAATCTGGTTACAGCGAGAATGTTTGATTTATATTCAAAGTTAGTTCGATTTCAACGTTTTAGGAGGTTTATCAAAGGGCTTTCTCCATTGTCATTTAGGTCATAATGCATTTGTAATTAACAGCAGTGATAGCCGAGTTGTATGACCGTTGGATACCAAGTCAAAGGTCGCAAGTTCAAACCCCCGCGCGCACCAATGTCTATTCAAAAATTCACGTGCGTACTATAAATTAGTTATCAGTTGCTAAAAACGGACGTACCGGAAGACAATAAAGAAAACTTGTGAGGAAACCAGAATACCTGAGAGGTATTTCAACGGTGTGTAAAGCCATGTCAGAGCGGCTACAAGCGGTTTAAACTCCGACACCAGGTTGTTCATGAACCATACAAAAAGAAGAAGATTTGTAATTTACGTACGTTTTTAAAGTACGAATTCTAAGGTACATTAAAGTAATTGTAACACCTGAAACTCATTCAACAAATGACTGCATAATCAGTTCAGTTGATTGTTGTGCAGTTAGAAACAGTTTAACCCCGAATCCGGTTCACATGCCCCGGATCAAGTGGCGGTCCAATATTTGAGATGCACTTGGTCCAGCGACGGGCCAAACATTTCAATAAATGGAATTTTGGTAATGCCCTTACCGGCTCGGATTTGTATGCAACCAAAAATGTGTCTGTTGGCTGTAGTATCGGTTTGATTTGCGGTTTCAATAATATTCTACATGCAGTTCAATAAATCATGATTTCATGTCGGCCGGAACGTTTGTTTTAGGTATAAGTTTGAAGGTTTAAAACCAGGCAAGCATAAATGCACGCTTTAATTATGCCAAGAAATCACTGACTTGAAATTGTTGGTAGAAGGTACTCTATAATTAGAATCTACTATTAGATACAAGGCTTAAAGTTGCTTTAGCACAAGCCTGCCAAAACGTTAGTTGAATAGAATACAGTGTGATGCTAAATACTTATCTGTAAGTATACAATGAAGCTGAAGAGTTTATTTGTTTGGTTGAACGCGCTAATCTCAGAAACTACTAGGTTTAATTTAAAAAAAATGTGTTAGATAGTCGCTTCATATTTAGGCAATAAAACATTTGAAATCCATGTAGAATATGTCGCGGGCAGAATAAAGTTATTAATAAGGGTTTACGACTGCATTTAATATTCGTGAAAATATTACCAACAGATATTCAAAGGTAATAATTGCGTTACCGTACTTACAATGATTCGGTAGAAAGTTATCCATTGTTTCTTATTTCACGGAAGGAGATAATGAAAATTAGCTTAAAACGAAGAAACTTAATTTATGTTAAGTCTCGGGAAAAGTCATTGTTTCATGACTGCCAAAAGATAATACTTTTGCATTTTAAACGCAGGAAGTTTGAATTTTATGTAAATCGTCAACACGAGGATTGTAGAGGCATTTTCTAATAGAATTTTTAAATTAATAAAACTAATTAAGTAATTATTTTATTGTTAAGTAGATTAGTACCATCTTGATACTGTTTTAAATTTCGTAGAGGTAAGACCAATTCTTAAACTTAGTTTTGTAGTTATCAAATTCGAGCCCTGGCAAGGCTGCAGCTATTTGTCCTGGTCCCAAACCGCGGCTGTCTGAAGATACCATACTTAGTCAACGTGACTGAAGTCATAAGATCACCCGAGAGGGATAGAACAATCTCTCTCCACCTAGCTTGAACATTTGGGGTCGGCTCTCCTAGTCTTTCTTCGCCAGGACGCTCTACTCCTCGGACGGTCGTCTCAGATGTGACACTCGCATCTTTCACGTCTCTGTTAATGATGGCTATCCATGTGAGGTGAGGTCTTCCATGCGTTTTTGGCGTTGGAAGTATTTCAAGCACTTGTCGGGTTATGTGTTCGGGTGGGCGACGCATTACATGCCCTTACCATTTAAGTCGGCATTCCATCAGCTTCTCTTGGATTCGTTTAGAACTTTAAAACAATGACAAATAAATACCACCTGACCCTGGGACTTGTCATAAGTCCTGAGAGACAGAAATAAGGAAGACAACACGCCTGCTCCGGCGGGAGTTACATGCTTGTATGTATGTATCTTAATGAGTTCTCATCAAGTTGCAACTTCTGCTTAATCTGTATAAGTCACGTTTGACGTATGAACGAGGCAGAACTTATTTATTCATGTTATACGATAGGTATATAAAATACTAGTAGAGAAATATTCAAGAATAAGTTGCAAATTTGTATTATATTTTTAATATACTTTGCCTATTGTTTTGTATCTTTGAATTTTGATGAGATTTGTCTTGCACTTAAAACAAACTTGCCAGATATTGCTGTATGCCAAATGAGATAAAGCAAAAACTTTTTAATGCTCTTATACAGAAACACTCAAATAGTTTAATATTTCAAACTTATTCAAGAAGTTTGTGGTATATCTCAAGGACGGTGTTTAATAAATATGAGTTATGTAGACACAACATTATGAAGAAACTTCAAATATCTTAATATTTCGTCAGGAATTTGAGATTAGTTAGAGTTGCAATTCACTTATTTGAAAGTCAATTGTAAAAAGTTTAATTTTACTTGGAGGTACCTAACTAAACAACGGACCGTCTTTCGAGTGTCACTGTCAGATCAATACTTCTTTTGAAAAGTTACAAAAGGGATTTAGTAGATACTAAGTTAAACCTGAATTTAAGAGAATCGCCGGTAACGAGCGAAGTTTTTGCCCACAATGAATGTAATTAATCGAAAATTTAATTTATAACTTTATCTTCTTTGATGATAGTGCCTGTCGCGAGTCGAAGTCACACAATTTAGAACGATTTGCACTTAGAAAAGTTAACATTTTAATTGTTATAAATTAAGTTGATGGACTCTCTTGATAGCGGTTTTATTGTATCATCATCATCATTAGCCCGTCGCAGTCCATTGCTGGACATAGGTTTCTCCCAAGGTACGCCACAGAGCTCGATCTACTGTTTAATTTTATGCAGTTAGGATTTTATTATTGACATTAAAATGTATATAGGTTATGTCGCTCTGCTGTCTCTTTGTCGTATTTGATAAAGGATAACCCAGGTTTTTTACAGTATCCTTTATTACATATATAAAAAAAGGATGTATAAAATGCTTTCATTACATTAGATTATCATAACTGTGAAATTAATTGGTGCTTTATAAACATTGAATTAAGGATCGGAACGGAACTCATAATCGTTAATTGAATTATGCATAATGATGCGAATAGTAATTAATTAATTAAGCTAATTTGATCCCTTTAAACTTTATCTCTATTTATTTCATTTTGTTATTACCTTTAGTAGGGCAGAGGCCTGTTTAATTGAATCGCAGTGAGGACTGCTTTTATGTCGTTTGTAGTTGGTGACTACATTTCTGGGCATTTTAATAATATGAAAACATTCAGTCCGTAAATAACGTTTCTTAGTCATTTCTCTATGAGTGCGTCAGCAATATTGTTTGTTTAAATGTTTTACCATAACAAAATATGTTAGAGTAACTTGTGAATCTGTTTTTTTAAAAGATGTCGAACTCAAACATCGGTTACAAAGTCAACCAAGAATTCGGATACTGTGATTTATTTAATCCAAGTTATTCACTTCGTTTATTAAGCAGAGTCGAGATTAATACTGAGAGCTTAACGTAAGACGTGAACTCGCCACCCCGCCCCCCCCGCGCCGCGGGACCCCGTGAGACCCCGCGTGACGCCGACAGATAAGCTAATTACTTATTGTGATTTAGCAACCGGTTCTTGGCAAATTTTTCATCAAATTTTCAGAGAGCAATTCTGAATAATAAGTAGACGTCGTCCACCACAATGGCAGCAATTAACCGGACAATTTAACTTTTTAATTGCGAATTAAGAAACTGGGGAGTGCAAAGGTTGAACACGGCCCGTGAAATTAATTGTCAAGAAAGGTTTTTACCGTCCGATGGACTCACTGTCACATGTGTTTCCGTGTTGTGCTACGAACTTAGAAAAATATGGTGGTCCAAATAACAATATCCAAAGGCATTATATGTTAATCTTCGATAGCAGTGGGTAATTTTAGATGGTCGCTTATTTTTGTCGTGATATTATATGTAACATCCAGTTTTTTGAATTATATATTAAAATAATATTACATAGTTTAACTGTAGGTATATAAGTGTTACAAAAAGACCGCTAACAGATGGTTTTCTTTTAATTATTATATTGTAGGTACTTCTAAAGTTGCTTAACACCGCAGTTTTAAAACTTGACCAAGTAGTTTTTTTTTATCGGGTTCTTTGTTTTCACCCATAATCCTAGTTTTTCTTAGTGTCCGTACCAAGCCGAGGAAAACTTTTCGAAACTTGAATTCATAAAGAAACTTTTGAGTTTGAATAAACTTCTAAAAAGAACAAAACCTTATTTCGTTGTGTAGTCAAAGCACAAGCGGCATTGCCTAATTGTGTTCGTATACGTTATCAACGTAACTTGTATCTGCTTGAGAAACAATATATTAATATGAAAGCGATTTTAGCTTTGCGTTAATCGGAATTCGGGAATGAGCATAGACAATGTAAACATGACAATAGAAGCAGGAGTAAGGGGCTGGTTGGAACTCGTATCGGTAGCGTGGCACTCGTGAGATAACACAACGCGGCGTCTTTGTGGACGGATGTAAAATTATTAAGCAACGGAATGCCGTAAATGGGGTTTGCCTCTGTAATATCAAGGGTTAGAGGCGACTCGCTCCTAATATGGGGCTTCATACGATTAAGTTTATCGAATTCCGGGCGTAGGTACGGACCTAATTATGTTTCATGATATCGCTGGCCAGCTACATTGTGGGCTCGATATTGTGATTTTTTCCTTATCCGCCAAAAATTATAATGTATTTTAACGGTGGCTGTGAGATGATTTTCCCTCGCCCACTTTTAGCTCAGACAAATTTTTTCGTGCATATTTCAAGCGGGATTAAATTGTTTCAAACTTTGTCGGACAGTCTGTCGAATGCGAGAAGGCTGGAATCGATTGACAGTCGGATGATTCTGCCGTTATGAAACCTCACAGATATTGAAAGTCGATAGTTTTTGCGAGTGCTGAAGCGAATTTTGAATTGGCAACGCGCATAAAGCAACCACAAAGTAAACACCATTCAATTTTATTACGGAGTCTCCTTTGATATCCCTCGGTAGCAATCCCGTAAATCTCTATTTGTCGCAACTAAAACAGGTCACGGCGGAAGGCTATATTACGTTCCCTAAATGCTGCCGAACTCCCTGTAGAGCGCTCTAATCCACTCCGAACGGGCTGGTGTCAAACGCAGGCCAGGGTTGTTTGTATTGTTTATTGTCGCGCCGCTCGTTCGTACGGCAAAGACGCCGACGGCGTCGCCGGCACGGGAGAGCATGTTTCAATTGATGGAGCCGAACAGTCCCCGGAGTAAACTATTATATTCCTGCCCACGAACGATACTTATCCTCACTTAATGTCTCCTTTACCTTACTTTGAAATCTCAGAGAGCTTTACAGTATTTCAAACATGGAACGAAATGGTAAGTGCTTGAAAAAGGATTGACATGTGTAGATGATGCTTATGGAAATACTTACCGAAGTACATGGTCGTTAGGGAACTTAAATAAAACTGAATATAACTTTTATGTATATGTTTTATTCGCTTTACCAAATTCACGTCATTCCACTAAAAGCAAAATCATAGAGGTCTTGTCGATATCGACTTATTAGACGAATGAGAAGCTTAGATATATCAGGCGGTACATCTGCAAAGAAACGCCTCGTCAGTCGGATGGTTTTTATGCGACAGTTCGGCGTTCGGGTGTGGATGAATAAAAAGCACTGAAGAGCTAGCAGAATGGAACAAAACACTTGAAACAATATCGCGACAGAGCGGCAATCATTCCTGTTTTATCTCAGTTTGCGCACGCTGCGCCGCGGAAACTGCTCTAATAAAAAACTACCATGTGTTTCACGTACGTACCTATGTGTACTATGTGTACACAGCGTGTATGTAGGTACACATATGAGGCGCTGCAGTGCTGCACCTGCGTTGTTCCTTGCAGATATAAAGTAAAAAATATTACGCTTTCGTTTTTGTGAGGAGGTTTCGAGATTTCGACCGACACGGCTCGTATTGAGATTTCCAAATGCGATGTTGAAAATCCACAAAGCATGAAAAGAATATGTTAAATGTAATACAACATAATATTATTTACGTATATGTTCAAAAAACAGTTCAATGCAGATATGAAACTGAATTTATTAAAAAAATGAATTTCCTAGATTTAAATAAATATTTTTTTTATTTTTATAAGTAGTAAATGTGTACAAAATTGGTCTGGGTTAATAGCAACAAACCTAGCACCCATTTATTATTATAGATCAATAAACCACGATAGGTTAACGTAAACATAAACCTCTAATAAAGACAAACCTCTATCTATCCTTGAGTTCGCGTCGATTATTATCTTAATAATAAAAATTATGATCCCAGTAATAATAAAAAATCCGATCTGCCAAACACAAATTATCTTACTAAATAATGAAAAAAAATATCCCAGTAATGATAAAAAAATCCGATCTATCAAACACCAATATTATATTACCTTATTAGATAAAACACTCGACGATTACAACATTTTCCAGCCACTGTGAAAATTACATTAAGCGAAAAACCTATGAGAGTATGAAAAAATAAATCAAGCTTTATTTAATGCGATGCTTTTGACCGTAAAGTCGCGGTTCGGCTGTGGGCGAGAGACGACCGAGCTAACCTTAAGGGGACTTGCTCAAGTTAGTTTACTTAGCAACTTTTTCACGGTCAAGTTAGCTGTATAATGTGAATGTTATACGACCGCACTTACACTCTACTCTCAGTGAATCGCAGCTTAAATGTTAGCAGCGCATGAAGGTTGTGATGAATTGCATAGTTGCAACAGTAACTGTTATTTATTGTTGGCTGAAGAGATTTGTATATATGGTGCAACATATCATGTACTTATTAAAAACATGTATACTTAATATTACTTACATATTACACGATAGTAAAATTTTGGTTCAACCTCGTGTGTTCAATGTCACATTTTGACATTATTTCCATACCAATAAAGGCCATTTTTGACATGAAATCATCGAGACTAGACTAATAAAACAGCTTTGATCACACGAGAGTGACCCTACATTTGTGTCGAGAAACAAAAGTATTTTACCAACTCATGATTTCTCTTTTTGTTTCAGATTTACCGAGCGTGGCGGAAATGAAACCACAATAACATTGTAATTTTACGAGACAGTAAATAACTGTTAAATATACTCAACGTACGTTTTATATGATGCTCTTAATACATGTATATTTGAAATTTTGAGATAATATAAACCTTGGAAGGAGGGCTGTTATGACAATAACGCGATGTGAAGCAGGACCAAAGAGCTTATTGTTATCACATGACTTTTGACGTCATGTCGGCGGAATCATCGCGACGATCAAGATCCGTTTCCATGGAAACCGGCGGACTACCACTGGTTTCGACGTTTGCCCTCCTCACAATTGTTGCAGGTGAGCTAATTCTTACCAAATAAGATTTTAGATGGCTAATTTTCGTACTCTAAAATATATTTACTGATTACAAGTACCTACAACCCGAGATAAGATATTCTTTCGGTCTTGTCTATTAGATTGAATAACGAATGGAATAACGAAACTATATTATAATCAACTAGCTGTGCTTTAAAATTACGTGAATTAACTACAGCTACCTACAAAGAATTGTAAGAACTCGGTGGTCAGGATTGAAATAAATGAATGCAGACTGAACATCTGAATACTCTGACGTTATCTTAATGGGCTGATAGATCTGACAATAAACTGTCTTATGTCTGAGTTACGCAGGCTGTTCACGGACTAAGACAATGTTCGTGGAAGTCCCACATCTGACTGCAAATAAATGACTACGTGGAACACTCGTAGTCATTTATTTAATGTTTCTGAGACTTTAATTAGTAATAAACATCGTTAAACTTGAAGGCGGGGTGTTAAAGCTCATTTTGAATAAAATTACCTTTATATACAGTCTCGAGCGAAATATGTATATGCGTAGCGGTACCGACGTGAATTGTAATAGAGATCGTTATAGAAATCTCTCTCATAAAAATGCTGTTATATAGGGGTTATATTTTGGGGTTTGGGTTACCCTGAATTTGTATGTAAAGAAATGTGGAACTCGATAATCACACTAATATTATAAAGGCGAAAGTTTGTGAGTACGTTTGTAACCTCTTCACGCTCAAACGGCTGGACCGATTTTGATGAAATTTCATATAGAGGTAGCTGACACCCTGGATTAATACATAGGCTACTTCTTATCTCGAAAAAAGGTAGCGGGTACCACCGCGAGGCGCAGCTAGTAGTATATAATTGTTGATAACAAATACAGCTACATCAACGCCAACCTATATAAGGAATACAGACAAAATAGATTTTTATTCATAACATATTAAGTACGTTAAAACACGGCTATATTATAATCCACATGCAAACTATCCACGTATAAATTCTTGCCATTCTTACTCCAACTGAGTTGAGTCCCATAGCTTAATATTGCCTTAAAGTAATTTACGGGGAAACTTTGTTAACACGAATACATCTCACTCGGCAGTTATAATTACGACTTCGTCCAAAGCTTTTTGCATGCAGTTTGCAAATACCAGAGGTAAGTTTGGAGCAAACTATTGGATGGTAGCGAGTAACTGTACTAATGGCAGCCTGATGAAAAGCTTAATATCCTGTCAGCCATCTCTTGCCTTACAAACATTAATTTTCCCTTTCCCACTCTATTACTAATGCGAATGCTAAACTGAAAACTGTTCCTCTAATCACTGTCCACTCAAATATTCGTTCGGGGAAAATTTCGTGCATAATTTCTGGGAAATTTTATTTTACATTTTAGTGTTGAAATATTTATATTACACGTTAAAGTTTTTGAGTAAACTATGAACTGCGTTAAATGGAACATACTTATAACCATGCTTGATATCCCTAAAGGGGTAGGCAGATAATTAAAACAGTAACATAAAACCGAAATGTTACTTTTTAATTAATTTTGTTCGCTAATTGAACACAGGCTGAATAAATGTAAACTAATCGTTTTCACAGAACAAACAAGTTAAACCGAGCTTAAAAAAGAAATTGTTTAAACCTATGTCGGCAACGGCGAGTAAGAAAAACACGTCAAGTCACAATTCAACATGCACGTTTGGCTTTTGTTTCTTTCTGTACGTGTTTGTTCCGTACGTGAGTTAAAACTAGACCGCACTTCACGTGATGTAGCAAATTGTTGCACTTTAACGACTGTCTACAGTGGCGAGCTGCAGTTTAGAAGCAATACCGCCCCAGATTCCCTCACGTACGGCGGCGCGCTAGACGTAAGGAACCCGCACTCAGCGCTGCCCTACCGGATTCCAAGTTTAATTGAAAACGCTTTATATAACCTTTTCTTTTAATTGTTTAAGGCTTTCACTTCTTCCCTGCCGGTGCTCCATGAAATGTTTAATTATAGTTCCTAATGAAAACTCTACGACAGATTAAATAAACACGTACGATATAAATAATGATGTTTGTGTGCAATGCAAACGATATGCGTAAAACCCACATTGGATTACAGCTAATCATTGGATTAATTGTATGGAAATTAGTGATCGTACGCGCGGTGAATTTAACGCAATTCTATCAGAATGTAATTATAGACGTCGATGAGCGTGAAATACTGAATAATTGGAACACGTAATCGAATACGGAGGGCTCGACCGATGAAATTCAGTATAATTGATATAATCATTTCATATCGGCAGGAAAGTTATTAAGTAAATTTATATCCACAAGAAGTACCCACCCATGTGAATTATCCTGGTGTTTAATTTAAACTCATAAACGTTGTTTTTACGCGTAAATGATTTATTACTGGATAAACAGAGAACTTTATCCATCTCTTGGGTAGTGGATATCAAGATAAAGGGGTCGTCGGTCGGCAAAGTTCGTGGCGTCGCTAGCGGCTACTGGCCCCAAGTTATTAATTTTCATTTGACTCAGATAAAAGCCTTACTTATTGCTATTAAATGTCTTTGATTAATTCCTTCTGAGACATCTTTGCATTACGATATAAATGGCAATTATTTACTGCGAAAAATATTTTCATGTCACAAATTAAATGATTGCTTCGCTGTAAAACACCAGGTATCATGTTAATGAAACCGCTTTGTGTTTCAGCTTTAATTTTCGACTGCCAAAAATGTGAATACTTTTATTAAAGCTGGATAAAGGGGTGATATGTGACCGGAGACGAGTGACGAACGTTCGGTATCGGGGTGTTATTAATTTTCATTTGACACATTCGCGCCGCAATCCAACAAGGCGGGTTTGCGATGCGACGCCGACGTGACAAAGGCCTCGCTTCTGCTATAAACACACCCTCGTTTTGTTCCATTATCGGCTCACTGTGGTCTGTGATTTAGTATAGTGTTGCACTTGTTACGAGGAACTAGGTTAGAACCACAATTTTTGTATGCGCAGTATACATATTTGCGATAAATATGCGTTGAAATTCCACTGTTTCATAAACTATAAAACCTCCACCTATAAATATTTTGTTCAACGTTATGTTCTTATATTCCGATAATAAAATACCGAATGTTCTAAAACAAAAATGGCGAAAAAATATTCCAGCCAGAGTTTATCAAAAGTTTCATGCAATAATGACAAAATAAGATCGTAGTACCCGACGGCCAAAGTCGACAGAATAACGGCGTGCCTGACCCCTACTTATGTTGGCAAACTGTGTCGGTATATTTTTTGTGAATTATGAATATATTAAACGTTATCTCAGCAGTAGTGTTACATACTTGCTCTAGCTAGACACAATTTACATAACAGTTAAATAGTTTAGATCACATACATACAACTTCAATCGTCAATCATTTTCAAAATTCTGTACGACATTAACATATTTAAATACGATGAGTAACAGTGACTTTTCACATTGCCAGTGTTCATAATTAGAGACATCGGAAAAGTAATTAAAATTAGTTAGATTTTATAAAAATATTCACCGCAGTCCCAAAGGGCCATCTTATGTACTGGGTATGGCCGCTTACGCCGGAAAATACTAAGCTACGTAAATCACTCTTGTATAAAAGGCATTAAAGTCTTAATCAGAAAACATACTGTAGCAAATTTAATCCGTTTAGCCATTACGACATGATAAAGTAACACATTATTACAATATAAAAGGCCTGATATTACTTCTAAGTATCTTAATACCCTCCCGCCAAAACTTTTACATACATATTTTAATAATTGCGTAATCGGATTACAATACGAATTCAGTCTGATATAAAAATTTATAACGTATAGGTACAAAAGGTCTAAGATACTTACGCGCGACGCGCGACTTACGAAGTATCGATTTATATACGATTTGTTTAAAGTAAATTAACCGGCTATTCCAATCGCTATCCTATCCTAGTAACAATGACCTTAGAATCTTTATGCTTATTATTATACTCATTTAACGTCTTGTTATTTTCAAATTTTAATAGGTAGTCCAGTTTTAAAATGTCGGTAAATGTTAACGTAAAATTAATGTGAAAATAATACAAGTCTTCGTCAAAGTCAAGAGATACATAATTGTTTGCGGTAAGAGTTCCCAATGTGCGGCCCCCAATTTGGGGCATGCATCAGCATTCTTTAGTTCCACCATATTGTAGGGAACTTAGCGAAGCGGAAAGATCGTATTTCGTCGCAGAAGCAGATAAGGTCTATTTAGGGTCTATTTTACCTTTAAACGTGGATCGACTACAACACGTGTAAGCGTAGGTTACTCAAACTTCTAGGCATAAATCTATCTTTGATTTATAGTTTGGAATGTTAGGATTATAATAAGTTTGTTGTTTAGTTTAATAATCAATTACGCTGTGAACCCACTTAATAATTTTCTCACATATATTGTTAAAGTTCATTGCATGGATAAAGTTTTACGCTAGAATTCGCAAGGAGTTCTGAAAGCGGCGAGATAGAAAATCTTAAGTACTGAGCGAGCGAACACGTAAACAGTGAAGTTAGGAGCGTATTACAGGAGCAACGGCTGAATCAGATCCATACCCATTTAATTTACAAGGGTCATATTACCACCATTGATCCGGAAATCCATTACCCGGCCGTGCGATTTAATAATTTTAATTTTCTCTACGTTTTATCTTTTCAATACACTGCACTTTGGGGATATGTTGTGTATCACAATATTGACTTACGTGTTTAGATTTTATATTTTATTTTGCGCGTCATGTTTAACGTGTTTGTAGCACAGCATTACATAATATTTATTGATAACGGAAAATCAGTGGTATGGAGATTAAATATTACATACTATTAGATAATGTCTATAATTCTATATACTAGGTATATTTATTTTATAAAACCTGAACCCATAAGCATGTGTCATAGTTAACTATATGTATTAAGAATTGCTCTTCTCTCACCTGAGTTGATAGCAGTTTTACGTCATGAAATCCAACGAACTGTCTTTATTTGGAATTCGAATCCTCTATTTTATTCGCCATACATTCCCACCTAAATGTTCTGTTCGATCCTGTTTTCGAATTCCGACAAACGAGTAATGCGAATGTGGGCTGTACCGATAACTCGAACAATTAGTGACAAGTACATACACGTTTGAATATACAGTTAGTTTACACTGAATGGCGAAACTATGGGAATTCTGGGTATTGTGCGGGGTTATTGTTAGACTCCCTCTTGCGAACTGAAGTGAAGTGTGTTTGTGCATTATATCTAGAATTTATACAACACACAACATTCTTTTATCAGTTACAAATTACTAATAACGATAAAATTGTGGGCAGGACTAAAGTAGGCGAATAATCATTGCCACACATTCTATGAAAGAGTGTAAAATAAGTTAATACTTATTAAAAATATATTTTTAGCACTAGCTTTTATATCAAAGGTACTATACTGTAACCTAACCTATTAATTATGCAAAATTTCATTTCAATCGGATGTAAAAAAGTAGTTCTAATTTAGATTGCGAGATTTGACCTGAACCAACAGCTCACATACATAGTTACATACAAACATTGCAAGTTAAATAAAAGCTTGTAATAAAAAGTAAGCGTAGAACAAAAAATACTATTACGAATTTTTTTTGGTCACTTTATACTTAATTGTCAGCAGTTACTAATATATTCAATGTCATATTCTACTACGTCTATTAAGTGTTGATGGATTGAACGCAAAAGTACGGATTAGGAATTATTCAGGTTTCATAGAACTTTTGTTCACACAACACAAAAGATTTTATATTCTGCTCATGCTTATGTTAATTCTTTGAGCTTAAGCTTTGAACTGCTAACCTTACTCTGCAGTTTATAAAGCCAAGGTATTTTCTAACCGCAGCGTACGTAGCGAGAATAGTTGAAGTCAACGGCGACAACATTAATTATAATATTATGATATATCACTTGGTAGCTGCGCCCCGCGGTGTTGCCCGCTACTTTTTTCGGGATAAAGCCTAGCTTATGTGTTACAGGGTGTCAGCTACCTCCATATGAAATTTCATCAAAATCGGTCTAGCCGTTTGAGCGTGAAGTGGTAACAAACATACAAACGCAAGGGCCGCCCCTTTAGAAAGCCACAATGAACGACAACTTGCGATTTCCATCCGCACTATAATTATAATCCATATATTATGTGTGATTATAATAGCAGGTAAATATATGATCGTATTCTAAGACCTGACAAAGTCTCTTTATACAATGGTTTATGATTAGCTATAAGAATCACAATAAATTGACAAAGGAAATCTAGATTAATTATAGAAATGCCTACGTAATCATTACCCATATAATTACCTAAATAGTTGTAATATTCAGTGGAATAATAATGAAATCTATTTCTGAGTATCTTTTGAAGTCCATAGCTCTGAACCAACAAATTAAAAGGTAATGTATTGGTTTTACACAATATTACAAAAGACCAAATATTACAGAGCGAATAAATATTAATCAAATTTGATTGAAATGTTATCCTCAATTATTAAATTAAATCAAAGCCACCAAACGGTTGGTTACCAAATGTATTTACAAATTCTGGATGATTAAGTTTATTGATATTTATAATTGTTATTAGTGAAATACTAATTGGATTTACATATTAAAAAATTGTTATGTTAAGTTGTCCAAATCTGTCCCCGTAATAAAAACGTAATTTATTTTAATGTCTCTGAAAAGACGAGTAAATATAAGATTAAAAGGAATGAAATATTTAAAAGATGAAATAGAAAAGTAGTCGGGACCATTTTATTGCGACAAATCGACGAAAAAAAACGCTGTGTAGGCAAGGAAAGCTGTAACACGGGCCGGGTAGACATTACTTTTTGCTTCTATCATCAATGCGACCAAGTCGGGCTTTACAAATTTACTGCATTAAACCGTTTGATTTGACTTTTCACAGATATCCTTGTCATTACAAATGAATGGGAAAAATAATGGAGGCGCCTCCATTTTTTTAATTGAATCATTTTGTGGTTCTGGCTTTGGCTCGCTAAAAAGTGAAAAATTTATTTAATCTCATCCCCGCATTAGCTGAATTGAACGAAAATATTCGGCGTTCCGAAATCCCGCACGAAGCCATTAATCGTTTTGATGTCACAGTATGGGACATTTAGTGTGACCCTTTTTATGCGCCAACCTTTTCCGATTTACGTCCCTAATCGCCGAATACCGAACGCCGAAAACTGAAACTCAGGCGTACAATGTTGGTCGCGTTAAAACGCCGAGGTACTGAGCGGCGCCGGTTCATTGTGACGGATTATACAAATGATGTTTTGAAACATGAGCTACTGCATTTGTTTCGCAAATCGACCCCTCTCCGCTTCTATAAATACTGGATGGATCTTGCAGATTCAGTCTCGCTTTCTACAATTCACATATCTTCTATTTGCTATGCATGCTATTTACTCGAATGTGAAAACGTATTCACAGGAATTCATTTACTTTAAGCAAATTGGAGTAAACGTTGCCAATATTGGAAAACCCTGATATTATTCGACACTTTGGTTCGATATATGATGTGAAATAAATGGACGGTATTACTTTCCGGTAAACAAAGTAGTTCGCTGCTATTTTTGGTTACGGATGCAGAGATTTATTTAATGAAAGTAGATCAATTACTATAGAATTCAGTAGCATCAGCAATTTCCCCACTTTTGTTTGTGCAAGCCTGACCCAATTTAAACCAATTTGAAAGGCCAATTCGACCTGTATTTCTTCTGATTGTATTTGGCTATCGTTGAATATAAAGCTGATCCAACTGTTCGCTGTATTGTTTATCAAGCCCCTGCAAAGTGTCAGTTAATTTATTCCAGTAATTGTGAGCTGGGTGGATAAGGTGCTATTGTTTGAGAAGTAAATGGCTAGTTAAAGGGGTATCCAAACTTTTTATACACGTGGTGCTCCTTTCTTCGTATTTTTTGTCCTTGTAACAAGTTTAAGATAAACTTTTGCCTTTCAGCTCGAGTTGTTATAGTCATACTCGTAAGTTTTTATTTCATATAGGCTATAAAAAGGCACTTTTGAAACAACAAATCTACTTACTCGGTTTCAAAAAGTTAGTTCAGTGACGAAACAGGACAAGAACCTTAAGGTCTCTTTTAACACTGTTTTGCGTTTAATCGTTAGGTTTTATTTAATTGCAATAATAAACTACATTTCTATTACAAAATAAAAAAAAAACAGGAAAGGAACAAGTGAAAGAACTGTCTTTTTTTAAATTTTAGACTGTATACCTAAGCAATTAAGCAGTATACGAATTGAACTGCTATTTAAACAGGCTGGCAGAGGTGTACCAATAGTACCTACACCGCCAGTTATGTTAGTTCCCAATGTAATAGGGGCTAACTGCTATTAAATTTAAATTAATTCAATTAGAGGAAATTGTTCACTTAATGTTCTGGTAAGAATCTAAGACAGAATCATAATGACCGTTACCAATATTCAGGAGAGTCCTTATCGTTAATGTAACTGCTATTATTATGATAGGGTTTTTAATTAACACTCGCTTTATATGGATTCTGAACTTGGTCTTTATAAGGGCTTTACAGTTTAAAACTTGTGATAAAATGTCCCAGGTTCTTAAATAGCATGAGATACTCGTGACCTAGCAACACGGTAATAGTTCTGCGAGGATTTTACAAAGTAAATAAAACTTTGGTTCGTTCGCAGACAAAAGTCACCTGGATTATAATACGCAACCTCGTATGTGTTCCGTCTATCACAATACCGACATGATATTAAACCCTACATAACATATAGCACGGAATTATTCGATTGATATTTTTCCGAAGACTTTATTTTGTGCAAATGCTATTTCATATGCGTAAAACATACTCACGAACTTAACTGACAGAAATTACTAGTAATCTGTTCTAATCTAATATTATTAGCTAATCTTCATTTCTTTGAAACAAAACGTTGTCCATGTCAGTAAAAAAAAAACAATAGAAGATAACAGAAAAAATGAAATTACATGATATGTTTGTTTTCACTATCATAGTAATGGTGTGATAATCATGATGAATGTTGTTGTTAACAGGTCAGCTGCAAGGGTCGAGCTACAGTGAGCAGGAGCCGGAGTTTCTGTCCCCGCTGGAGAACCTCACGGTGGCTCAAGGCAGGGATGTACACTTTACGTGTACAGTCAACCATCTTGGCACATACAGGGTAATAGTTTTTTGGACATTTACTACGTATACGTAGTCTGCACTCACATTTGATACTGCGTTAGCAAACATTGTATAAAGACGACGAATTAACGCTTATTTTTATTAGGATATAATAATAAATTTCGCTTAATTATTTATTATATTATGTGGGGAATAAACCCAACAGATAAGCACCACTAGCAGTTGCATCCAAGCAAGACACAAATTGTTTGAATATCGCACTCAAATCACTTGATTGAAGTACCTAAACATCCCTTCGCGCGTCGTTAGACAATCAAAAGTAAATTCATCATCTTTCCGTCGTATTTGTAGGACACAACAGACAATAAAAGATTCAAGCTAAACAAGAAACTTTACAAGTTTGTGAACTACGGAGTTTAATAGGCCATAGTCTCGCCCTGACTAGTTTAAGATTAGCGATTTAGTACTAAACAATATTAGATTTTATATTAAATGTACCGGTTGAGTAAACTATAGAATAAACGACAATAAATCTAGTACAGTATCGCGTTAATGTTTATAGTCATTTCTGTTTATCAGAGCACAAAGTTTAATAACTCGCGGCATGAACTGAAAACTAAATACATATTACTAACTTGTAGTTCAAAGTAGTTTGTCCCATTTCATTATATCAACTTGTGTCAATATTTTGTGGTGGTAATCAGCTTTTGCTTTATAAACTCATTTGTCGGTTTAATATGATTATTAGATACCTAATTATGTTGTGGTTTTAGTGGTCGATCAATATAGTACTTATACATACAATCGTGACTGTAACTCCCATAGGGGTAAGCTGTGTTCTGGTTTATCAGGAGTGTTTATCAATTTTCGTTTTGCGCTAATCATAGGGCCATAATGATAAGTGGCAAGCCAGATTCATTGCTCGCAGCGTCCCTGAGTTTGTCTCAACGTACAGTTCACTTTCTTTTAATTTTTCAGCCCAATATTACCCAAAATTAAAAAAAAATAATCATAAAAGGGTAGACTAAGAAATTTAACTTTTGATACTGGCAGCATTAGCTTTTCATTCGACACATACCATACCATACATTCCACTGCAACGTAAATCCTCATACTATTTCAAAAGCCAACTCTTAACTTGCATCGTTCTACAATCAGTCATTTTCCAGGTGGCCTGGATAAAATCCGATACGAAGACTATTCTTGCGATACATACGCATATGGTGACGCTGAACCCGCGCCTGTCGGTGACACACAACGGCCATAACACCTGGAAGCTGTACATCAGTAATGTGGAGCCCAAAGACTCTGGCACCTACATGTGCCAGATTAATACAGACCCTATGATGAGTCAGGTTAGTAGAAGCTTACGTTTTCTTTATAATATTCATTTAAATAATTATATTGTGTTTCAAGTGTTGTGTGGAAAGTAGGACTTGAAGTATAAATTTAATTGTTAATATATATTTATCTAATTTCAAGACAATATAAATAATAATGTTTAAAATGCGTACCTACGTCGATTGTTAAAATGAAGTTTTTAGAAGCCAGAAAAGAGTTTGTATCTTAACACCGGTGAATGCAGTTTTATTCTTGACTGAAGTTGGTTTAAACGCTGTAGCAGAAGTTTGTTATTATTTTCCGCAGAGAATAAATTTGTTTCCTTTTCACAAAATGCCATAAGAACCGTTTAGTGGCCAGTATCATTAAAATATGGAGAGTTATTGGTTAAAGCGGATTTGCTTAATCATAACTCCGTTAGGTATTTATCAATGTTACAGCTCTGATATGTTTATTCTTCAGTCTACTTTTTTAACATCACAGGAAGTCTGTAACGGCAGTAATGTACCCGCAATTTACTAAGGGTTTGATAAGACTTAAAAACTCCTTGGTAAATTGCGACATCTAACGAGGAGGAGATGAATGTAATCAACGAACTCAGATGACAAATCATGATTCAAAAAAAGGCGTTAATATTTTTGAAGAGATTATTCAGAAATATAATTTTATAGAATTCATAATATTGGTAGGAGCTGTACAAGAAATTATATAGATTTTTTTATATGACTTTGGTGTGAAAATTCTTTATGGTACACGAAACCTATGATTACATGAAATTTGATGTTCACAGGCGAGCTTAACTCACAATTGAGTTCTCTTACAGTCTTTGAGTTATCAAGAGATATAAGTTTAGAGGATACAAACGATAAGAAAAATAAAAAGCATTACAAAATTAATGGTACTTGTCATATAAAAAAACTAGGTAGTTTATTAAATTTTCCAGGTCGCTAAACACCTTTTGCAGTAGCAGGAAATATAATTGATTTGGCTTGTTCGTTAATATCTCGTTCCATTTTTATTAGAGATATTAGTATCGGAGACTTTCTGAAGAACCCATGTTAGGAGTCTATTTTCGAAAGCGAATAGGGCAGAAGAAGGAAACTAGGAGCGCAGTAAATTGAATGTTTCCGAACGCCTCTAGAAAACAGGAGAGACTTATATGTTTTATACGCAAAAACAGCCCTGGTTATACAAGTCCTTTTCAAGCAATAAACTTTTTAGTGCAAATAGACTCTGTATAAGTGTATACATAGGTGTACGACAATCAATGCATCACATTACTCACGGCGGTCGGTCGGGGGAGCTGCGAGGTAGGGACTCGGAACTGGCATTCCAACCCTACACATCATTATCTAGTTGTCACTCTTATACTCCCCACGGGTTATTCATGCCCTACTTGGGCTATGGGGTCACGCAAGTCAGCCTGCAAGACTCCGTTCAATTTTCCGAGGATTAAGAACTTACGAGTACCACTTTATTATAGTGCGAACTACTTGAAACTAGACTCTTGGATAAGTAGAAAAATATTCTGGGAACGAATCAACAAAAACAACCTCGAGTAGCGTTATAAGTTTGTCAGACATAGTTTTGTTCATTTGTTTAGTTTCACTCTGTCTCCTGAACTATTCAATAATTATTGCGCATATACCTATCTTAAACAGCAGTGAATTATTAACTCTAATATATTAATTACACATCAGTTGCTTATCAATTATATGCTGTAATTGCAGTGCTATCTGGCGCAGCTCTGTGCAGTCGCCGTGGCTAATATTAAAATGTATGCAATCGATACGGGTCGTCAGCTTGCATCGAACTCCCCGACTTTGTCACGTACCGAGCGTTTCATCTGATAAATTAAATCCGTATTCTTTGTATTCCGTTTCTCCATTTTTCACATATTCTGTATTGAAGCGGAATGTGTATTCCATGTTATACATGGTCTGCATTTGTGTTGTTACAAAAGGCGTATGCTAGCTGCATTTTGTTTGTATTTTAGGTTCCTCAGAATGTTATGGGAGCATTTTTTTTTGTTTCTCAGCCGTTGCTAATATTAGGGACCTTAGTCTTGTCTTTGTTAGTATCAATCAGGAATATCATTATATAGCTTTAATAAGATAAGATTTTTGCTGAATTGCCTTCATCGACGAAGAGTCCTTATTTACACTTATTTACCTTAGGCTGGCAGCTGACAATCGTCTTTTGGGAAATAAAGACGCAACCACGAAAACGAAAGTTTAACTACCTAATGTCACTCAGTTCAGAATAGTTTAGATGATCATTGGCTGGGAGCAGAAAACTAATTGCCGTTTAACGGGTAAGCTACGGAGAATTCCTCTACCCAATAACATCTTAATCTATTTTGGAGTCACACCCATGATCTTACAATCGGCTACCGATAGTAAGCGGTTCTGCAATAAGTCAACGAGTAGAAAAGAGTTTTCATTTTACGATAGTGCTTCTGTACGCGAATATATCGGAAATATTGACTAAATTGACAGATTAATGATCTATCAATTCTAAGATAAGAATCTCGGACGCTTCTGGTTGGCTGGACACTTCGATATATCTAGCTGAAATGTGTGATAGCGTTTTATACGCGAGTATATTACAAGTACAAGGAAATTCATTTTGAGAGGTGGAGAGTGAGTTTATATAAAGAAAAATGCCCTAAAAATGTAGGGCAAATACTTTTGACAATACATATTGATAGATATACCATAGTGCCACATCAAAATGATGATCAGAATGATTAAGAGCTATTACATTTTGGAAGGTAGTTCCTGATTGAATGTAACAACTATATTGAAATTGAAATTGGTACCTACAGCAGATTTTGTCTAGTTTATTTCAATTTCAACGACAAGCTAACGTGTTTCCCGGAAAAATATTTAATCAACATCACATGCAGTAAACCTCACTCGGACAATGAAAATATAAATGTAAAACCGTGTGTGCTTTCGATTACAAGTACTTTTAAAATAACGTGGCTCTTGTTTTTCGCTACGTCCTGTATAATTAAGTAGGTACTTAAATATCCATGGAGTTTAAGGAAAAAAACGTATTGACTGTGATTTACAGAGTTATACGGTTATTTTATATTTGAATAAAGTATATTGTTATTGTCGAGTATTCAGCCTTGAATTGGCCACCCCTTTGCCTCCTGCGGTTGACGTACGAGGCGACTAAGGGAAATATAGAAGATGGGCAGCAGCGTCTTCTGTATTTTCACCACTAATACAGCGATCCCCAAGCCGCTTGTCAAACATATAGATTTTAACATCAACCCAAATAGTAACCTCGTTTCCCTTCGCACGCAGCGGGAACGTTTTTTAATCATCCTTAATTCAACGTTAAATATTACGAACGCGTAATCCCATGAACACGTCATGTCAAAGTGTAGAGAAAATTGTTACGGCGTCGTGCCGGGCGTTCCAGCGCCGGAGTAACTTTGATACAATATTATTATACAGGGCGCGGCTTACCTGCTCGTATTGCGAACGATACTATGCCTTATTTACTGCATACTGTATTTATATTGACAGGTACGTTTGAAAATATCATTCGATTTTTATACGAGGATTCTAATTGGTTATGATTTTATGTTTTTGTTCGTATTGTGTGCTTCACATAGACTTAAACGAGTATATAGGAATGATATTTTTTAGTACTTCAACCTGCATTTTCTATTTAATCAAAGGGTCTCACACAAACAGCTTGACAATGCTTTTTAATTTTTTATATTTATTTATAACGAAAATGTCTTGGAGCGAAATTAAAAAGATTTTCAACATCTATTTTAAATTGACTGGATGAAAATCACAAATCATGATGAATAGTCGTAAACAGAAAATAATGAAGGGAAATAATAATTGACGATATTTTATATAAAAATATGTACACAATTCCCTAATCCACTTCAAGAGCTATCAAGATGTATATTCATATAGTCAATAACTGATAGAAATTTCCCAATGGAAACTTGAGTGGGATCAATTATAAGTGCTATGGAGAACTTTTCTGTCTCAAGAGTACCCTCATAATAAAAACTCTTACATGTTTTTTGATTTTCTTTTCTAATATAAGTAGGTACATAATAAGGTAAAGCCATTACCTAATTATTTAGTATATACTCATAAGTAGATACTGACAAACCGATATAAGACAATATAGCTACTTAGAAATCAGAATCAGAATAGATACCACTAAGAAATGTTTTATCGGTACCAAACGAAAAACAGGCTTTAAGAAGAGTTTTGATTAAAGTCGAGTATTTCCTTAGAGATACCTTACTTAAAACATTATACTTAGTTATTGTTTGTTTTCGTTTTTACACGTTTCTTGCAACTTTAGTCGGCCGGTATGTTTCAACATTTACATGAATTGAAAAAGAGTCTCTAATACAGGATCTAAAAGAATTTTATTGCGTTATATTTCTAGTAAGACTTTCACCATCTCCATAAATACATACCATTAGTAGGTATTATACCAATTTATGTCTCACAGATAAAATAACAGGCAGAGTATGTTAATGTGAGTCAAAGCTACGATGTTAGCGTAAACTGTACGTTATGTAAGGCTGGAAGTGAATGTCTTTTGTGCCATGCGGGTGTAATGAACGTTGGCATTTAGCTTTACCATAACAGCAGGAACAAAATAATATGTGAATGAACTACACAAATGTGTACCAGTAGTGCAGACTGCCATTTACTTATTTGCATCAGTTTGATAGTTACTTATGAATAAAGCACGTAAACAAGTCACCATACGATTCTGCTTATATAAAGCCCCCTTATAAAAATTTTCAGTGTTGAACAATTGATTAAATTATACCTGTCACTGTTGTTTGCATGTCAAAGAATAGAATGAAATGTGAATGTAAATAGACTTAACAGTAGTAATCTTAAGACACATGTTAGTGTCGTTTATAAGTAAGGGGGATAGTGTTAATAGGCTCATAGAGGTAAAATAAAACTATTTTTTAATGCCATGATTCAGCGTATCTGTTGTGTATTTAAAACTTTAGCCTTAATTGGCACTAATGTGTACTTTACTCGCATTTTGTGTAAGTATTTCTCAGGCGATTAGTATTATATTAACTAATTTGTGTAAGTATTTCTCGTATTCGTATCATATTAACTAACAGATACTATGGCGTTTTCCCACTATAATCTGCGAGGCCTTTCCTTACTTAAAAGGAGTCATTTTAGACTTCATTGTCACAACATGAAAATTTAATTACCGACGAAATAAACAAGGAATAAGTTCTTTATTTACAAGGTTATTTACACTTCTTGAAATTAAATATATACAAAAGAAAAAATTGAAACTAAAAATTATGTATCAAAGTATTCCTCCTCATCACTGTCGACTGGTAGGGTGCCCAAAAGGCTGGCGGCATTGCAACGTTGAATGGCAACGCTAAATTATCGACTATTAAAGTATAATTATATTCAGTTTTAGGGCACCTGCAAAACGGTGGTATCCATTCTTCCCGTGGCACATCTCGTTCCCAGTTGTATAAAGCGGATGTTTTCGATTTATTGCGCTTGTAACTTGGGTCCAACTTAGTTCCTCGAGGTAAACCCTTAGCGCAGTTCTGTTTTGTTGGCTCTCGTTATCTCCGCGATGAAATAAACTGATTTATACGTAATAGGGTTTATAAGATCATAGTGCACCGACAGTTTGCTTGAGGAAAAGGTTTATCCTTCTGTTCTGGATGATTGAACAATTCAGCTCTGTATAAATTGATGCTGCCTTCTGGATTTAGATTAGGAAGGAGCTTATAGAAATTATATTATAATTTGTGAGGTTTTGTTTAATTTTATTCTGAGTGCAGTAAGCGTATTCACGTATTTAGTTAGTTTTTTAGAACATTTAAAAGAGTATTAAAATAATTTACTTAACCTCGGGCAAAATGACAAAAGATGTTTAAAAATATTATGTACCTAATGTAAAACCCTTTTGTCATTTTGCGTTACTTTGTTTTAAAATATTCGTTCAATGGTTTGCTAAATGTATGAAGTTGTTCCACTTAATATCGAAGCCAATCTATCTAAATTTAAAAATTCTGCATAGCAAAACCCTATGTCAGGACAGCGTTGGATAGGAAAATAATAAATATTGGGAATCTCGATTGATACCGCTGCGAACCACCGAACGCTTAAAAAAAACTATCAATACATTCATTTACATGTATGCATAAATTCTTTTTTCACGTTTTAGTAGTTTTTTCCCTAATAGGCTAACACATTTTCATATTCACTCGTACTGTTTTTGTTATTTTGATAACCTGTGCTCGTGTTTTTTATATTTCTACCCATTTTTCGAAATTTTTACATAATTAATCATTAAACATTGACTGCCTCGTTGGTCTAGTGGTCGCTAAGCGCGACTGCACGAGATCCTGGGTTCGAATTCCGTGTCGGGCAAAGTGTTACTGGGTTTTTTCATTTGGTAATTCTCGGTAGTAGCACGAAGTCTAGATTTGTGCCCGGTTGATGGCAATAGGCTCGCCCCCTATTACATTGGGACCTATAAACATAACTGGCTAAATGTGGGTGTACTATATTTGCACCTCTGCCTACCCCTTCGGGGAATACAGGCGTGATTTTCTTTATATTTTGTTTTATATCTAGATGTGTATGTTATTTTAATGTTATATTATGTAAGTCATAAGTGGTTAGCTATGGCATTGGGTACGCACCTGTAATGACAGTTTTAAGGTTTAGTTAAATTAATAAACATTTGTCATTTACTGTTGTGTTGACTGTACCATATACCGTGTACCTACACAAACACAAACATCGACACTTATTAAGTTATTTACCTTTGCGGCGTGTAGGCACATAGCGCGCAGGGTACCGGGAATTTTGTTAAGTCTTGCGTGGAATGCACGCGCTTGCCAAAGGGAGGCGGCGGAATGTCACCACGACATCTTCATGAGACACAGACAACTTTCCAAATGCTCCGCTGTGCCGTTTATGTTTTTGCTGCAAAACAGCTAACAACTAAATAGTTGTTGCAGAATTTTGAGCGTACTTGGTGTGACCTGAAATACCACGTGGTATTATAGTAATTTATGTGATTATGTGAAATGGGTTGGTTAGTTATTGCTGTACAGTCTTGCCTATTTTATACCATCAGCTTTTTATCAGAAGGGTATTTAAATTTAGTTTATGCGATCCATATTGGTTTTAAGGACATTACTGAAGGTATATACCAAGAATAGAATATTATTTATTTGCATAATATGTAGATTACATAAAGTTGATAATTAATTAGTTGTACAGTACCATATTAAACATTTTATCGCAGAGCGGCATTCATGTTAAGGTTCAAAAGACTGATGAGTGTTATACATATTGAACGGTTAAAAGAATATAAACAGAGAACGCATCAATACAAAAAACTCGAATCAAAAAGGAAGACAGAGTAGTTTAGAGTCTTGAATAATACACGTGCCTATAAGGGGCTTACATGAATAAAATACCTTCTCAGTTCTGACATGACTTGACACAGTTCACGATTTTCACTTGTTAACCATCCTAGCAGTTTTATTCTAATTCATTCGCTCTCATCTAATTCTTCATGCATAATATTATCTTGATTATTATCCTCGTGAATACGTATATAGAAAGTTTAATATATTTTTAATTTGATGATAACATCGTTGAACTTAATTACGAATCCCCACCCTCCTGTATCGGGGTGTGCTTACTGGCACGAATATGAAATATTTTGTTATTTTGTATTTTGATTAGATCAACCATCTCGGAATGGTGAGAACTTCGTGTCTCAAATGAAGAATGACTACATTATTATTATACTACATAGGTAGTTGTTGTTACCCTAACAGTAGGTACCTTCTATAATAAAAGCTGTATTCAAATCATACAATTTTGGCAACCGATTTGTTAAATTATAATTGTGTTGCGTATATAGCATTTTGTTATAATGATTACTGTCCACAATTGTCCATATAAGTCGTCAACAACCGTCAATATACGTTAACATAGACACTGGACTATCAGTTCTCCGTTTTCTCAGCTACGCTACAGTAATTAAAATCCAAACATTTCACTATTCAAACATCGTAA
The DNA here is from genome assembly GCA_946251915.1 of Abrostola triplasia. Lineage (NCBI taxonomy): Eukaryota > Metazoa > Arthropoda > Insecta > Lepidoptera > Noctuidae > Abrostola > Abrostola triplasia. The sequence goes on from OX276430.1 coordinate 6,853,642, forward strand.
AATCAGTACAATATTTAAGAGAATTAATTAAAGACAGTTCGCTTCTTCGCAGGGAAAACTGAAACATTTTCGTTTTACAACTAAAAATGTAAGGCAATATTCAGAAAAACAATTTTTTATCCTGACTCATTGCCGCTCTCTGTTTTGTGTTACATTCATTACTCTAAATTGCGATTCCTTGCCCCGTACACGTATTTGACTTCTCGTTTTTAATGTTGAATAGCAATTCTTAGTTAAATAAATAGCAAGATTCGTGTATAATGAGAAGGGCCATTTGGGTTTTAATTGAAATTTGGTGTTAAAATACAATTAATTTATTTGGTTCAAAAAGAAGCTAGCGTGATAAATTATGTCAAGAAGACTGACAAGTACAATCTCTTATGACTCTAAATTGCAGAATATTATAATATTATTTTTAATTACGATAAGTATTTCACTTGCTAAGCGTAATTATTAGTTGTAAGTTTAGTAGCAGTTGTATGTTTTTAGTTGTAGGTAACGGTTAAGTAACACGAATTTAGTTTATATAATGGACCGTACTAAGGTTTATAGAAGACGTTTAGACAAATAGAATATCTACAAGTATACCTAACATGAAAATAAACAGAATTTTCTTTCATTTATAATTTTTTCTTACTTACTTTAAACAACGAATTGCTATCCCTATGAGTATTTCGTTACTAGTATTTAATTAAATTGAAAATCTAATTTCACGTCACATTATTACACGTAGGTAGATATCGCTGTACAAAAGAGATTGCTCTTTGCCTCTCGTATTTGCTATGGCTCTGATACGACGACGCCGACAAACGACTTTTTTTTTAATTTTTGTGCAACACCTTTTAAGTATTTAAGTAATAAACATCGAGTTACAAAAGCATCTGTTCCGTGGCATTGTTTAAAAAATATTTTAGTTAATGTTTATATTCATTACGGTAAGAATTTATTTTCACATAGTGCATATGTACCTACATATTATTATTATAGTTTGGGCTTGCAGAAAATATGAATGATAGAAGAGTGACAAGACAAGCTTAGGAGGCAAGTGGTAATGGGTTGGGAAGCCTTCAGTGAACATATTTTGGCGTACCGGGTACGTCTCAGGTACCAATGAGTATGACTGTATGAAGAAAGTTATGAGAAATAGACGATAGTAGTTCGCCTCGTTAGTAGCAAATGTATATTCGTGGTCGCTGCCTACCCGATACAAAATAGGCGTTATTTGTGTATGTACACAAACATGTTTTAAGTTGGCTTTCGATTAAGATGCGTATCATATAATGGCATAAAGTCAACGATTTTCGAAAGTGTATTATTATTTTTATCGTATTATTTCGAACCAGTGCATATTAGGCCACTTTTATAACCGTCGTAAATATTTTATTAGCTGCTCTTCCCGACACAGAAGTCACATTAGTAGTGTTGCCGAAGTTCCCCTTATATAAAAAGGTCATTGGTTGCGGTGAACACATAATGCGACCCATAAAGTTGAACCTATTGAGTGATTATAATATTTCCATCAACACAATAAACACAACGGTTTTACCGGTCATCATTCATGGCCGGTCAGTTTCAGGCAATTAAATAAATATTGACCTACTAATTGTTTTTGCGGCATTGATGGGAAGCGTTGTTGACAGAGGTTGTGATGGACGACCGTGTTTTTTGTAATCCTACCCCTTTTTCTCCCTTCAACAAGATCACGTTCCAACACAACCAAGTGGCCGCGATAAAGAATTAAAACATTTTTCTATCAATCAAACAATTTGAAACTTCCAAACTTTGACGTTCAAATAAAACTCAGTCGCGATTCAAATCCGTTTTAATAGCAAATACTTTGCATAACTTAAACAAAAGCAATTTTGTAATTACAAATCAATATGGCAACAGTTCGTAAGTCTGTCGGATTGTATTAAATTGGAAGTATTTAATGTTTCTGAAGGCTCTAAATTTAATGTGAGTACCTAGGTCCTACCCGCCTACTCGGAGGGGAAGTATATACACGAGCGTATAAATAAGCCTTTAGCCGGCTGTTAGCGACGAAGGGTATTTTCAATATGGGTAATTTCGCCTGGAACACAAATACTTTAGTAGCTTTATTGCATACTCCGGGATTAACTCAGTATATGAGCGTTGAAAAACGAGAGCTTCTGGCTTCCAGTTACATACAAAAACTCCTGGTATTTTATCTTAATTACTTAGAAATCTTTGTGAGAGAAATCCCTACCCTTATGTTGTCCATCGTCGCGTAACTTTATGAGCGGATTACTTTTATGACCGGGATTAAAGTCCCGTTTGCGAAATGTTTACAGCGTAGAACTCCGTGCCCAGTTGGACGATAGATGGCCTATTACTATGGGGCCACGATTTTAAAACGACCAGTGTAAAATTCTAAGACTTCTTTGAGGTATCGAAAAGGGCTACCGGCTAAGTGTTAGTCTATTTTTAGGCGGTCCAGAATGATAATGAAATTCGTTAAGTAGAACAATCTTCACAATTCTAAAGTTTATAATAAATCGTTTTTCCACCTCATAGTATATTTAAGGAATTTTCATAACGAAAGCTTTGCAATTTAACAGGTAGGCGAAAGGCTTTTTAGGTATTTGTTAAGGTCAATGCGGAAATACGTTGGATTTGGAAAGTAAACCAGGAAAAGGACATATAATGGGAATGAAATAAATAAGGTTGTATGTTATTCGATGGTCATTTGCAATGTTAGTATGTCCTTCGCTACAATAATATTAAAAAAAAACAAGGACATCGTTATTCATAGCTATAGGTACTTTATTAAGCTTCAACTCAAGCTTTCATTTTAAAAACAAAGAATATGGTTATTTTTTTTATATTTTAAAAATAGAACCAAATATTTGTAGATGATAAGTTCCGCAACACAAATGAAGCCGTTACCTCTGTAGGTGTACCCGGCGGCGCGGGCGGTACAGAATCCCGCCGCTGCTAAGGAGCTTCATTCTTGGCACCATAAACACATTCTTCGACATAGTTGCCTCGTGATGTCGCAACTAAGGCCCGCCGTAACAAACACTTAGTAATACGACGAAGGAATTTGAGACGCTCCGAGGAATCCTTCCTTGTAAAATGTGAACCTATTGTGCATGTTATACAATTATTTCACCTTCAATATAAAGCCGTAGCTTTAAAGCGACCGCCTAAAATCCAGGCGCTTCTAAATATTGTGGCAAAGCTTAGCTTCCTATGCGGGATTTACGATGCTTACAGGATTATACATAAGCTCGTTGAAATATTATGCCGAACCATGTTTACTAGGAATAGTCTTAGGCGTTATAGTGTGCGATATTTTGCAAACAGTATACAGATATTGTTGCGGTGCTAATATTCGGGCGTCAGCTCTGTATAGCGGCTCACGCTAACCGGATAACGTGCCAAAGCTCGTTGGAAGTAAAATAAATAATACATAAAAGGAAAGTAAGTAGAAAGCTAGAGAGTAGAATCAACAAGTGAATTATTTCTTAGCCGAAAAATCGGCAGGCGTTACTCAGCATTCTTTTGTTGTGTCGGGCTACAGGTGCGAGCTCAGCCAGAGTATTTGCTTTTTCATAAGGGTTTGCCACTCCACGTCTGAATATGGTGAAAGCGGTCTCGAGAATACATCAATATTTATAGTGTCTAAGAGATTTTTCTCTTATTATACAAAGTTTTCCCTTTCACATTTATTCTAACGTTGCGGATTTGGTAACACAATATGTGGAAAGTTTTTTATTCCGAAGAGAGATTTATATTTGTGGTAGCTACTTTAGCATTGAGTCGTAAATGCAGGAGTATAAAAGCTAGGGGTTTGGGTCAAGGGGGTGAAAAAGTAGGCAATAAAGTGACGGCTGTTGTCCGTCATGGCAAGTGTCAGGCGGGGCAGTTTAAACTCCCAAATAATTGGCTAGCTGGATCGAGTTTCCGCAAACTAATCGTTGTTGCCAGTAAAAACCGTACGTACGGCTTACAGTGTACAAAGTTTTACGTGCAAATGTTTGGTTAGTTAATCTCGTGTAAACCTTGAATCCGGCTGAACTGGGAAGCAAAAGTTGATGGTTATACATAATATTTGAACGTAAAAAACATTACGCGTGTTCAAATTATGTTCTCTGTAAGTGCTAGATTGTACAAGTATACTAAGCCACTACCTATATGACAAGTCTAAACTCTCAGTTACTTTACTCTTTTGATAACTATTACTAATATTTGATGTACAATATATGTACATATAAAATGAAGATAAGTCTAGTTACCACGCTGAGAATACAGGATTGTAGCGAAAAAATAAACTGTTATAGACATTACCTGCCTTGCTTTAGCTCCTCCTTCACCTAAAAACTATTTAAAGACATTAGAAAACAACATCTTAGTATGACGTCAATGATAATAATTTATAGGTCAGTGGCTCCAGACGCTGTCAAACGCTCTGCATACCAATTAAGCTTCAATTAACTAGCCAAATTATAATGATTATCAGTCAGGTGTATTATGATGTCGACATAATATATTATTATGAATAATGTAACACTGTTAATATACATGTAACATACAGACGAAAAATAATGGCGAACACTATAAACATTGACTCGGTCGGACGTGTACAAATAGTCACAGCTCCAACACGTGCAAGTTGCTTGTCCGTCTTCCTGATCGTATCCTGGATCGCGGCACACGTCAGGACCTTACTCAGCTGAGATGTTTCACCGGGGAAACAAATGACTCACTTACCTGTTGATGCCCAACCTACGGAGTGGAACGAAGCTTTGAATCTATAACTCGGAACGATAGTACGTGACTCGCGTCTATCAGGACAGTTTTCTTTTTGCTTCTGTCCCACCGTGAAGGGAATAGAAAGCTTTTATTACTGTTTTAGTTCTTGTTTTGTTTAACGGCTTTGGGAATTTATAAATAGGGCCGTCGTAATACCTAGTACGTAACCTCCTCTACCTCTATATCGTACGTCACGATGTATTCGGGAGAAATAAAACAAACTAAACCGTAATATGGACGGTCGGAAATTCAAATTCTGAGCTAGGGAATCATAATTTGGTGTAGTTCTCTACACAGCCAGTATCTCCGAGCCTGTGCACCGAGCGCTAGGTTGCAGTATAACACATTGTACATTCAGCGACAATAGTATTACACACACTTATATTTATTTATAATGTGGGGTCGCGCGCTTCCCGGATGTAAATCTTGGAGCCACTCGGTTCGCGGGTTGCACCACGAATTTGCATAATTCATGTGACACGAAACTGTCTCCAAGAATTTACACTGCAGAGAAAAGTGAAGATAGAAAATGTTATTAGGTGCTTACATACACCGAGCCTTGGATAACTTTAGCAAGTTTGTTTCGGTAGTCCTGTTAATATGTTAGCAGTATTCGCAGGTAGTTGGAAGCTCTATCGTGTGACAATCCGACTGAATACGATATTGGTATCTCTCAATAATTGGATATAATACTGGAAGATTAGAGAGGTTCGATGATAGTAACACAGTTTTGTATAACCGAACACAAACAGTCTAGGATAGGCTTCTCCGAAATTTAATAATTAGGAACACGTCCGTACCATAATTATATCCAGGTATATACTTTCACGTGGTAATATTTGTTTACTTGTTTGCTTTATGTGTACAATATAGATTTAAAATGCATTCTGTTTGCAGTATCGTTTGAACAACAAACCTTACAATTGCGCAAATAGTCGTTATTATTATCCCTCCAAAATATTATGAACTTTCTTTAAGCATTAATCATATTTTCTGCTGTTTTAAGTTGGGCTGCAAAGTGAATAGAAAATCGCTGAGTTATTTTTTATTGAGTTTTTATCTGCATTTTTTGTGATAGAATGACGTGAGGACATTTTGTAGATACTCGTATAACTACCAATGATATAAAAACTATGTCTATTTGGAAACCGGCTTTTAAAATGTTAGGACGTTGAAATTATATATGTGAATATTCGCATGAGGAATGTGAGTCATTCAGTGGCGCTCACTCGTATAGCTCGCGAGGAATTCACTCAAAGTCCGTGTGTCGCTGGTTCCTTCTGAAATCGGAGATGCGGACAATACGGGCTGTTACATCGCATTCTCCGACAAATGTTATATATTTATATACATTTAACATAATAAAATGCAAACGCAAAATGTTCGTCACGAGTATATGTTTATACATAAATGTTTTAAAAGAAAATTCTGGCCTTTTGTATGTCACTACATTTTATTCCAGCCTCTGTATAAAAATGGCCGTCTTCACAAATTTCCAACATCATCCTCGCATCAGCGTAAACGTCGACGGCCGCGTAAAAATAAACAAAAATAAAATTGTTCTTTGTCTTTCGCCATCAAACGGGTGTTGTTTAAGGTACAAAAATATCCAAGTGGCGATTTTCGGCATCTACCTGGCCCACAAATACCGGGGTCGGGCGTTACGCGGTGCGTCCCGGGAATTTTGTCAAAGTCACTCCGCCGAGCCCAGGAATGGGGACAATACGTCTTCATGCAACATTCACGGAGCCCTGCCTTTACATTATTAGAATAAGGGACAGACCTATATAAACTATGAGATTCCTATCATCTCCTTTGTAATGACAGCAGACCTATTCGCTGAGGGTTTCTTAATTTCTGTTCAATTGTAAATTGTGTAGTAAGCAGCCAGTTAATCTGTTCGTGTTATACAATGGTCTTGTGTAAATGTTATCCGAGTTGCTATTGTGCTAAGCGCGGGAGATAAACGATGCAATATGAGACGTGTGCAGTGTACACAGCGACGGTGTTGTCTATTAACTAATGGCTAGAGGTTGCATAGCCACATGTGCAACTGTTACACGCTTTTTAAATATTACTGGACTTGAGTTTTTATTTAACGTGTGTAAAGTAATAATTCAACATCCAAAAGCTACAAAAAATTGTATACAAGTAAATTTTCTTTAATTTTCATCCATTATGACCATTAAACAATAACGATCCGTGTATGAAACTAGTATAATAGTCGATTTTCCTCCTCCAGCGACGTTCAACGTTAAGTTAGTGGTTTACCAGTGGGAGCGAGCGCCGTAATGACTGTGTTTTCCTTTGTCTGCAACGTGGACCAACTACGAGTATGTCAGTAATGTCCCCGATTAATATCTGTGTGTGTTGCGTGCGACTCGAATACGTTCAACTTCTTATAGCTCTGCAGCCAGTTAATTGACTTCAACAAATGGATAGCATGTACCAATTTGTAGCATGTAGTAGTGCTACGTGTTCGTAGCACTGGACGCCGCGTAGCCGCTACGTTTCTATCGTTTAGTTGAGACCGTCGACGGATATATGGCGCTTTAATTCACTTTAACGAGTCAAGCTTCATTCCATTCCATTAGCAACACATATAATTCGTGCTTTTAAACGTACTACTGGTCTCTTATAGTTACGTGTTTCTATGGTTCTTTAGTACAAAGACGATTTAGAAAGCACTGTTATACGTACTTGGCAAATGGTTACAAGACCTATCGAGCGCTTAATTTTATTGATAAAAACTTCTGCCTCGTTGGTCTAGTGGTTGCTAATCGCGACTGCTGAGCACGAGGTCCTGGGTTCAAATCAAGGGTCGGGCAAAGTGTTACTGAGTTTTTTCATTTGGTAATTCTTAGTAGCAGCGCGGAGTCTGGATTTGTGCCCGGTTGATAGCAATAGGCTCGCCCCTTATTATATTGGGACCAAAAAACATAAATTTAGAAATGTGGTTGTACTATAGGTATATGTGAAAATACCTCACCTATTAGGTATAAAATGTTTTTTTGTTTTTATAAAGTACCTTATAAAATTAATAAATTCTGTTATACGCCGAATTGAGCGTCGAACTTAATTTATCTTTTAAGCATTTTAACGTCAATCAAATTGTTTACGCCGAAATTGTTCGACGTACGAATAATGTAAAAAAACAAAACGTTCATTGTGGAATCTCGAAGCTATTTAAATATGTTGCTCCTTTGTCAGTTACTTAGCTATTTAAACCAATAATTGATTTGAACAATTATTGATCTGTGATTTTGATTGTGTAACAATTAACAATGGCAGTTTTGATTAGCACACCAAGGGTACAGTAGTAGTATAGTGTGTCACACTAATATTATAAAGGCGAGAGTTTGTTAGTGTGTTTGTATGTTTGTTACCTCTTCACGCTCAAACGGATAGACCGATTTTGATTAAATTTCATATGGAGGTAACTGACAATCAACATAATACATGCACTATGTATTATGATTAACCCATGAGTATACAAATAAATACATTGGTACGCTGCCTAAATGTTATTCAATCCAAAATAATGTTTGTGGCACTTATAAGCATTTAAAATAAACCCTTGAAATGGGCAACCAAACCTGAATGGAACGTTGTTGACAAATGACATGAAGGTAGAATGTTTGTCTATGGCTTGCCCTTTGTACTAAGCTTGTGGGTTCGACTGAAAGCGTCGTTTCGAGATAGATGCTTGTTTGTTTTTGAGTATATTGTGTATTCTATAGCTGTTTATTTACATAAGTAAAATAAATATTGCGTTAAGTTTGACGGTGTGATTTTTTTTCGAATTGAATTGAACTAATTCTATGAGAGTAATTATGTATATTAGCCACACGATTTTTTCGCTGAATCGGAACAACAGTATAAACGTAAAATATTATTAATCGAGCTATCTATTTGTATTGTACGTCATTACATAAGCTGAGCTTTAACTAAAGATAGATAGATATAATCAGATAAAGGTTGTCACACTTAATACTCAGTCTTTTTGGCTGGCGAACTAGACCATCCAATAGCACAACTGCTCGTAATGATATAATTACGGAAATGTCTTTGCTAGTGGATACTACTTTGACGTAGCAAGGGAGAAAATTTTAGAAGTGATTTTTGCAAAAAAAAAAGTTTATCAACGGAATAGTTCTGTTTTATAGTGGATTTCCTAAAAAAAACTTACCTAATATTTGATTTGCTTATGTGACTAAACTCGTCTGCTCCTGTGAGGTAAAACACAGGAGCCAAGACGTTACAAAACTAGTAACAAAACAAAAATAAAATACATCAGTACAAAACTAACACACACCCTTTCTTCAGATGGGTCAACTATCAGTGGTGATACCACCAGACATCGCAGACGATGATGGCTCCGAAGCCAGTGCCGCTGAAGGTGGGGCGGTGGAACTGCGCTGCACGGCTACCGGAGTACCAGTCCCCATTATATCCTGGAAGAGGACCAGCGGACGGAATATCGTGTTCCGTGAAGATAGCGGGAAGGAGGTTCAAGGTGAGTTTATTTAAAGAAAATATCTGATACATAGTCGACTCGCTGAAAACTACCGTACCTTAGGGAAGGCCTACGTCCAGCAGTGGACTGTACCTAATAGGCTGATGTGATGATGTGATAGACTCTTTAGAAGGCAGTATTTTTAAACCAATAGTTTGTAGCGACATTTACACGTCGATGGACGAGGGATGTTGCTCTCCTGCATCGCGCTAGCGAAGTAATCACATTCGCTAGCAATATACACAACCGCCCCCAGTTGAAAAGAGGGGCGCCGCGGCCCACCAGGCATACCACCGCTTAGTTGGAAGATCTTCCATTTTTCGTTGGAGGAACTTCACATCCCTTCCTCCACAAGTTAATTCGTAATTGGTTGTCCTATACCTTGTATTATTCATTAAATGGATGTGACCAAATATTAAATTTAATTTCGACGGAAAAAATGTTTAAGCAACTCAATAGCTCTCTACCAAAACATATAACAACTATCCAGGTTTTGGTAGGTAGGTCTGTCTTTTAATATCGTGTCAGTAAACATAGTAACGGTATATTAATACGTAGTATTGTTACTGATATGTAAAAAGATCTATGTATGAGAAATACAACTTTGCGTTAAAATATCTTGTAATTTGCGACCAGATAATATAGTATAATATGTATGAATAATAAAAACTTTACATCATTATGATCAACTTGACACAATATTAATACGTATACCTGAGTGAATGCTCTTGTTTCTACTTATTGAAGCAACAACAAATCACTCAGGAATAGCTACGGTTTAATGACCTCTTTTTAATATCCTTATTTTATAACATTATTGCTGTATTCAGTCCAGTTTTTGATTTTTCAAATTAAGACTTTAATGTAAGGTAAATATTTTCCTTTTATATTACTGACTAAGGAATTTAGATGTGTGGCTTCCATTTGAAAGAGTTTTAATTTCTTGATAGGCTTACACGTGACAGTGATTGATTAAAAGAAGGCCTTATTTTTGCAAGTCAAATAAAAAAGGCCCTTTTGATGAAAATCAAAGAGAATTTTTAACTTGAATACAACTGAGTGTTAAGCAATTGAATAATAAAGAATAACAAAAGAAACATTTATTACAGTTAAAACTTGCTAATTTTTGTAGCAAGCATTTGTTTCAAATAAAAGATAATCAACGTGCCTTTTAAAGGCAAAAAATAAAACGTCAATTTTCCGTTGAATTTTATTCGCATCGGTTAGATCCAGCTAAGTGGTAAAAAAGAAACAAGACTAATTTTGCATTCAAAGCCCGCCCGGAGCGGGCGCAGGTGCTAGAGCGGTTAAAACATTGGAGTTTTATGGGATTTATTAAGATATTGCCCTAAGATATTGGAAAGAAAATTCAAATTCAATATAAATGTACACCGTGCTTACCGAATGACATCTGAATAATAGCAGGACGGGATAATCGCGTTCATATAATCATGCAATATTGATTTATCGTCTTTTGCGGCTAAATAAACAAATTATCCGCATCGACAGGCGGGACGAGGCGAGGCATCGTTAAATAAGACACGCCCACTCAAATTGCCTGTAAAACTGATTTATTTTATTCCATCAATAAATAATGTTTGTTTGAAGCTTTAATTAAAACCTATGATTCTATACAATACCATTCTATAGAATGTTTACGTAATATATAAATTCAGTGAGCTTTTTTGTCCGATAAACATTTAGGGCTGTCAGCATTATACAAAAGAAAGCGACGTCTGATGTTCAGGGCTGGTATTCATTTCCGCGGAAAAAACGTGTTCAAAGAACTCAATAGCTACTTAAACAAAATATTGTAGCAATCCGGGTTTCGGTCAGGAAATTAAACGAACGGATTAGTGACCGGCCTGACAAAAGGTTGTTATCTCTTATAGTTATAATGACATACCCTTTACAGCGCAACGAAACACTAGGTGAAAAGACATAGGAGTTTGGAGCAATTATAGGGCTAGTAATTTTAACACATACGCACACTGTTGTACTTCTAATTTATACCTTAATATAAATGTATTAGACCCAAAATTGCCGGTCCCCACTGCTCTATTTAAAACCTTTTCGGTGCGGTGTTTTACGAATTTGACCCGTTTTATTTAAGCCATTAAGCGTAAACAAAAGACTGGCGGCCCTCTGTAAACGGAGGGTGGTTGTAATAGTTAACAGAGTGGTGGAACCGGCTCTGCCTTTGTATTAATTGGACATGTTAAACACGCTTCACTAAATATGTAAGAATTGCCCTCGCTGTAGCTATCCACGTTTTCCTTTTTCTACTTTTCCCGTTTCTCTTTTTTGCGGCAAACGCGAGTCTGAATGGAATTATTGAAAATTCGTTTCGCTGCTCATAAATAACGGTAAATCGTTGATTCTGTCGTGATTGCAGTACCGTTAATTAACAGTTAGTAAATATTTGCTTTATTTGCAATTAGGATGCCCATTCCTAATTGCAAATAAAGCAAATATTTACTTGTATCTTTGCGAATTTATGTCTAGCAATTGAAATATTTTGAGTTGAGTGACTAATTATGATGGGATCTTTTTGTTTTAAAAATACTCATTGGCCACCATTTTTGGCTATTACCTACCGTTGATAATTGCGTATGAAAACTACAATGAGCCACGATTGTAACTTTTTACGCGTTTTTCGGTATGAACGGGCCATCTTTTGTTTATTCAGTATGGCCGAAAACTCAATAGCATCTATAACTACTAATGCAAATGTCCATACAATCGGTAATAAATTACTTTGAAGCTGAGAGAAATTCACTCTCCATAGATGCGTAGATCATAATCAAAAACCAAGTTAACCGAGGTCCAGATAATTAAAGTTACACTGAACAACAAAATGAAACATAATGTTCACAACATGTGGACCTGAAACAATAATAGGGCGTTATCACACGGGCGATTTGCGGGCGTGTTTCTAGCGATGCGATTAATGAACGTGTTTGTATCAAGTGTGTCGCGGGTCCGCAGCGAGCGCGTCTCGACACTGCATCATGGAGCTAATTTATGCACACGCAAACGATGTACTCTGCTCCACTTTAGCCGCACTGCATTCGCACGTTACGCACTCGCGGCAATCTCGCTACACACGTCGCACAGTCGCACACGCGTCGTCTGCTTTGATTTATAGTCACGCTCAAAACATGTTCACGAATCGCGAGTGTGATAACGCCCTTATGTCGCAGAGTGAACTATATCAGTATACGATTATCTAGAGTCGGCGACGGCGCGCTGCCAGTAAACTTAATTAACTCACTTATAATAAAACATTGTGGATCGTTAAATTAGCTTAACGAACAACATAAATGTAATTTACTATGTACGATTAACTTTGAGCCTATTTTTATGGGAAAATCCAAGTCTGCAATTTGTGAAAATGTTAAATTGTAGTTTGATTTTTATTGGATATGAGTTTTTTTCTGTGCTGCTCAGATTCTGTAAGTTGTATAAAAATTGATCAAAATGAGAAAAAAAGTACTTCTTATTGAGATAGTATAAAATTTGATCTGTGGAACTGAAATATTTTCATTTTCTTACAGATAAATAAGTAGGAAATTATACAATGTATACATACATTCATGTAGGTAAATAAAACAAAATATAATACATTGTTATCTTTTCACTACCATGTGGTTGATTAGTAAAAAGTACCTCAGGTAATAAGTCAGCCTCAGTAAACATTCAACCATTAAAAACAACAAACGTACGAAAAACCATAATCGTCAAAACGATTACACCGCAAAAACAAAAGCCTAATTACAACATATCGTCGCTTAATAACCGAGCAATGTCGTCAATTAAAACATGTTTAGTTGCAGAAAATTGTTCAGCCAGAATGAAATCGGAAAACAATTAGTCTCGGAGCAATAATAACGGAGAATTGCTGAATCAGGACCGACGCCGTCGTAGAGTAACAAGTTGGCAACGACATGTCGCAACCCAAGTTTATAACCCGTTAATAAAACACAATTTCATACAAACGCTCGCTTCTGATATTGTACACGTTACGTAGTAACAATATTTTATGTGCTCCCTGGATACAGCGGAGGGTCGTACGCCATAATAAAGCGATAAATTATTTCCATTTAAATTTAATTTGACAGCCATCGTGAAATTGCAAATTGCTTTCGCTGTTACACTTTGATTAAAGGACGCGGATATGATTTTAGACGCGGATATGTTAAATCTAAAAATTATAGCTGTCTTAAATGTGTAGCTCGTATACATATACATGTCATTCTCCTTTGGTGGTAGATCAACGAATCGCTTCAGGCTACGATCCTTACAAACCTCTTTTGTTTTTCGCTCACATTATTTATTTCATAAATCTTCATCATTTAGATAAACACAAAACATGTAGTAGGTACCTATGTATATTGCGTGACGATAACGTCTTACAAATTATTTTTCCGTTGCGGAATTTAATCTAAGCAGTACGTCTTGCTCTTCACTCTAGATCTCATTTTCTAGCAGCCTCTTAGACACTCATATTGCGCTACTGACAACTGAGAACCTGCGAAACAAATTAGCTGTACTACGCTTAATGTCTTTTGACTTGATTCCAAACCTGAACAAAACACCTTTTGAGTTCATGTTGACTACATCAATTCAAAAGGCGCTTTGTTTAGTGTGTTCTTACAAAAACAGTAAGTACTAGCCTCTGCTCATGACTTTGCCTGAGCTTTTGTCTATAGACAAATAAAAAAGAATTTTATTTAAATGAAAAGTTTGTAAGTAATATAATCTTGATTAACATGATTGATCGTTAAGTTTAATTCAAGTTACAAATGCAAAAACAGCTGAAATAGAACTAATAATTATTCTTAAACCAAATTTAACATTTATGTACCTACTGTATAATATAAGTAGGATACCTACAGATGTAATAATAAAAAAAAACAAAAAGAATTGCTTTTGAAAACAGGATTCTATATAGAATCTTGCAGCAAGTTACATTTTCCCGCATCTGGCTAACTGTACGATTTATCTTAAGATTATGAATGTTTAAATCCTCACTAAGTGTTTTCCTTGTCCGTGACAGTTATTAAAACGAATCTCAACTATAATGGGAGTTGGAACAATGTAATGTATGGGGATAAAAAGGTAACCTTTAAGTCAAGCATTTATTCGCCAACGGAACTTTCGAAAAATGGAATTTTGTACATAATATGTAGATATACAACGACGTGTCTATAATTACATCATCATCATCAGCCGGAAGACATGGATGTCTTCCAGTGGATTTCCTCAGTGGACTGTTGAACAAAGGCCTCCCCCTTATTAAATTAAAGGGAGGGGTTACTTATCCCAATGCTTTATTTTATTTTATCGTAATTAAATAATTCTCATTAAACATAAATATCACATACTTTTTACTTCAAAACGTATCTCCTGAGTGTTGCTTAGTTATGAAATTGTTGTAATAAATATGAACCAAGATATCGCCGCTTTAGTAAATTTATTCATGTAAGACGCGTTTGACTTTATTCATAACTCGTGAAGTGCTAGTTTGTTTGATGTTCTATATTATGAACGTGTTGAAGTCACGTATTCACTAGAGTGTGATATCACAATAAAATATAGACGTCAATGTACTCGGATATTATGCATGTGACGGGTGCAACTTCGTAGTTTACCGACATCATATCTTTTGAACAAAACAGAAGGATTAAAGGACATATAAGACACCACTATTATCTTAATTGGAAAGCATGTATGAGTAAATAATGTTACGATTGACTTAATGAAGCAATAACAAAGAGACAGCCTTGTGTTTACTTTTCACTTTAAAGTCGGTGTGAAATGTCTGTTTGTTTTGTTTGGGGATTTGGTTCTACAAACAGAATATAATTATTCTTTTACTTACATTAAAGGGATGTAAAGGAATTATGATTTTAGAAGAAAATAAACCTCAGATATGTAGGCTTGGAAGTTGATTAAGATGCACCAACATAAGGACATCCGTTTACATCGCAGTCTCGACACAGAATGATGCTCAGTATTTTTTCCTGCAATACATTTCACCTTTTGTAATGTCTGGCTCATTGTAATTGTATGTGTGTAAGGTTTTTAAGCGACCGATGAATGCGCTTGTTACACTGATTTATGTTCGGCAATAAAGAGGCCGGTTATTCAACTTGTTGAAAGGCCTAGATCATAACTGTTGGAAGTGCTAAGTAACGCTAGCCTCGGGGTAATTAACACCCTTCCAAGTTGTCAGTGTTGAGAACATAATAGTAATAATACTCTTAACATACTCGTATGTTATAACTTTGCATACGAGCTATGTTTGTTAAAGTGAGCAGCTTTGGTACTAAACTGATGCTTATTAAGTTGAAAGTCCGTTTATTTGTTTAGTTTTTTTTTATTTGTATAGAGTCGACTACGACTAGTTGGATAGAGAAGTGCCGTATTTGCGTTAAAAAGAAGAGAAAATGGGATTAAACGAAATGTAGAGCTTTTCAATACTATCGTGAATTTTAATTCTATTTTCAAATTTAGCGTTGTTTTTCCAGCTAAGTTAGTTAAGATGTGTAATAATAAATTATCAATAACGGTAAGCAGACGGAAAAACGGGTCTTAACGAAGAACATCGCGTTCGTTACATGACATTGCAATTTTGGTCACTTTTCCACAATGTCTATTTCACGGAAAACCATTTTCCGGACTTTCTTAACGGACAAATCCACTATATGTTTCTATCTACTTGTATGGTGGAGTATGAAGGTTAGTTATTAATGCTTTTTTTGTTGTTCAGTTATTGAAAACTACGTAGGCTCGACCTTGGCGCTGAAGGGGCTGCAGCGATCCGACATGGGCACCTACTTATGCATCGCTGCAAACGGAATCCCGCCAACCAAGAGCCGGCGATACGAGGTCTCTGTTCAATGTAAGTAAAACGTGTTTCTATTGTTTGTATTCAGACGGGAAATTGCAACGTAAATATATCTACATGTATTTGAATTTATAGTTGTGTCCCTTTTACTATGTTAGGTTTGCGAGTAAGTAGAGCATTGTTATCCATACGTATTACTTTACGCCTTTTTCCTATGGGCGCTGCGGAACGTATAGAACGCCTTGTGCGACGGATGAATACATTTTCCTTGTATTTATGACTCATATAGGTACGTGTGGGGGCTTTAGAGTAATACACACTTAACCTCTTTAAAAGACGTTCAATATGGCAACAAAATATGCTCTTATGATGATTAGATTTTGGAAGGAAATTATTTACGGTGCTTTTACTTATCATGAATATATTTAGAACGTTATTTTACGGAATATTTTGTTTTGCAATGTTGTTATTCGTAGCTTAAGTATTTCTGATCGGCAGCAATATAGATTGGACATCGGTACACTAATATCACATAATGGAAGTTAATGCGCAGCGTGTAAAACGTTTAAACAATGCCCGCGTGAACTAAATGACAAATCGTCTAATTATTTCGTTCGTTATTCCGTTTTAGAGTAATTGGTGTTGCCTCACTTTTTTACGCATTCGCGGATTCTGGTTTGTTCTGTATTGTGACACTAATATAAACACTTCAGAAATACAAATAACTACTTTACAAAATGAATAAATGTATAGCTGCCCGATTAGTTAAAGCATTGGAATAGAGGCGTGCGTAATGGTTGAAGGTTAAGATTGATTTGGGACTTTATTTAGGTATAGTTTAATCCTTGTCTTTAGTGGTAGGTATACCTTGATTTTCCTTTATGAGGAGTTTAAGAAAGTTATGTGTATATGCGACCTTAATAACACGAAACAGAAGAACGTATACATCGAGCAACGCGTACAAAGCAAGCGATAATCATCTCACTTTCACAAAAAAACTAGCAATTCCTAATAATTGCTACAAGAATAATAAAGTACCTACATTTTGCATTATTGTATGAACAAACAACGCAATAAAGTTACGTAAAAATATAGAGATTCAAGAATATAAACTGTCTAAGTTATCTCCTTAACAAAAGTGTCTGACTTTAAAGGCTTGAGTTAACGTAATTGAGTGGACTTAATTTCGACCTAGTTAAACTTTGTTGATCATTTCTTTTGTATGGGTAATTAGGCTTGTTTCTGGATATACATTTGGTTCGTAATGTTGTATTATACTTATCGTTTTAGGGCCGCAGAGTTGTGGCATTTGTTTTTATGGTGTAATACTTTTCGTGAATTGCGAATGTATTTTTTGTTGGAAGATGGTTTAGAATAGAGCATTTTGGACCTCGTTATTGACGCATTTGTATTTAGGTTTACTTTTTACTAAAAGTTACAAGTATTTTGGGGATTAAGTGTAACATTGAATATTGTCATGAAATATTTTATTATATCCTAGAATTGCAATTTATAGGCGGCAATATTTAAGATCTAGATTGTCGCAAAGCATAGTCTTTGCAAAAACGTTAGGTGACTGATTACTAAATAGTAGGTACCTACATTCAAAACTATTGTAGCCACAAAAACAATGTCAAACATTCCATTATTGTCGTCCCAATATTCCTTAAGTGAAAACGAAAGCTTTCTCATCCCATTACTTTACACCATATTTTTTGTGTCCAGTCGAGCCGATCGTGCGAGTGAGTAGTCCAGTGGTCCTTCGTGCGGCAGACATGCAAGTCACCCTTCAATGTTACGTGGAAGCTTCGCCTAAATCACTCAACACTTGGCAGCGAGGAAAATCGCAATCTGGTAAGTAAAAGTGAAAATAAAATGGGGCCCCACGTTGTGCGCCAATACGGCAATTAACATTTTGTGATTTATTGATGTAATATTATGATTAATAGGTGTGTTTAAAGTAATACTGAGTTAGTTATTTTCAAGTTATTTCTATTTTTCAAATCTTAAGTAAAAGAAACCGTCAACAATATTTAAGCTAATAAAGACGAAATTGCGTCGATTTATGACCGAGAATATGAGAGTTGAATGTAAATCGTATTCTGGTGCGTGTTCGATTTATTCGTTGAAGCACTATGTATTTTTAAGTTATCATAAATATTGAAGATTTTATTTAGTGGACCTTAGACCAATACTTTGACGTCTGCACGGCTATAAATTGTAGTTGAAATGAAATTCTTATATTCAGTGTCGCAAAGAAACATTGTGTGTAAGTTTAGATAACTTTGAAATATAGTTCTGTTGTAACTTCTATTTAACAAAAGGACGCGAGTAGGGTATTTTCGGCCGTTGATGATGATCAATGTAAATGTCATTTGTGGCCACTGACTTAGAACGAAAATATGTTTTTTAACCATCATTAATTCATTTATAAAGTGGTTTTTAGGCCGTATGGTACAAAATATTATTTGATATACACTTTCATAAAGCAAAAGCAAATATATTTTTAAAAAGTCACCATAATTTAATTTATTGTTTTTATAATCTAATAATATTATATTTTGTATCCTAGGTGGAAAGCTGCTAAATAGCTCGAAGTACGTGATATCTGAGGAGGTACTGAACGAGTACGCGTTACGAATGAACCTCACTATCAACCGACTGAAGAAGAGTGACTTTGGGGAGTATACATGCGGCGCGGCCAACGGCTACGGGCGAGCCGAGGGCCACATCATTTTGAAAGGTGAATATATTTCAAAGTCGATTTAGATAAAGTATTCATTCTTATATTTAAAATATATAAATTTAATATTAATAGCTAAAAGTTACTTGGTAACATTGATTACTCAGAAATAAAGTAATAAGTTTCGCATTCAACTGTCAGTTGTTAAACAACAGATGTCTTGTTGACAACCCCGCGGCCCCGCATTGTTAACGTCCAACATCCTTTATGAATAAAATAATTAATATTGTGCAAAGACTGGAAACTAATTAAATACTTCTGTTCTTCAACAGAGACGCCTCAAAGGACCACAACAACAACTACGACAACAACTACAACAACAACAACAACTCCGCCTCCGACGACCACTACGGTGGCGACCACGCGGCCGCCGAAGAGGCATCTCAAGAAACAACCCGATCGAGGCAACCAGAACGCTCTTGACGCCGACATGCGACAAGCAGAACTCAACAACGCCTACAACTTTTACAACAACGCGTTCACACCGCCCAACAACACTCACAACGAGTACGCTCAGAGGACCGAGCGACAGAAACTACGCCCCACTGGCGCACCTAGACATTACGTCGTATACAATAACGCCTACAAAATCTCTACAACATTATTTTCCATGTTCACATTGCTACTAAACATTTTTGTATAGAAAGAAATTAGATTTCTGATTAATTTAAAGTATATAAAAATAACACGTAGTGATAAAAACATGGCTGTTGAATTTTATATGTGTAAGGTACGTATTTGAGGTTGTTGTAAACGTTTTAGTGGATCTCGATGTTAATATTGTTATGTAAAACATTATCAGCAGTTAATGAATAAAATAATGAGTTCAGCCTTAATAAGTAAATTGAGACAATAAATACGAACTTCTTAAGGGTAAGGCTCGACTGTCTATGAAGCTTGTTTAAGTAAACTGTGATTAATGCAAATGATGAGCAGAAAGATAGAGTTCACATAATCTTGAAGAATGTATATTTTCTTGGATGATGTATGATAATAGTACTCAATAGACTGAACTTTGCATTCGCATTAATCAATACTTAAACAGGTATCTTTTCGGAATTGCTATAGATATAAAATTTCGCAAGAGCATTTAAATTTTTTGAAAATATCATTATGGTCATATCAAACGCCTATTTATTAAAAATCAATGAGAAATTTGATATACTTGACGCAAATCAAATGCGTCTAATGAGGTTTCTAGAAACTCCGTTTAGCTGATATTTTATTATTCTCGCTTTACAATTCTTATTATACAGTAATAATGGCATTATAAATGATAGTGGTAACTTATGTTTATGAAAGAAACGTATGATAATAATAAAGTTAGTGCGTAATATATTTGGTGACAATACGATTGTAAAGACAATAGAAGTAGAATTAAGTAAATGACAAGTAAAATATAATTTAGATATTGTAATATTAATATTATGTTGTTTATAATTTTTTAATTAAAAAATAATTTGTTTTGACGGTATTCTGCAAAAGGTACCTATGACAACGAAAATCAATGACCAAGAGTTCATTCACTTTTATACTTATCTACATTAAACTATTATGTCGTACAATTAAAAAGTATTGACTTTTTTATATGACTAATGTATTTATGTACTGTATTTTCACATTTGTTTAATTTAAGATATCTGAACATTTATATAATTTATTAAGTTTTAGCAAATAATTTGAATATAATAAATACAAGTTGTAGTTTGAAAAGTGCATTATATTTTTAGTTCTCATTAAGATGTAAGAATAAATTAGTTATTTTGTAAACAAAAAAGTGTTAGGCGATAAAATTTGATATTCGTAATAATAAATTTATGTCTTCCGGATAGTATAAAGTAATGTATTCGGCTCATTCGTGTTTATGAGTTAAATAAAATATTTGTAGACGAAGTTCCTTTTGGACTTTAGTATAATGTAGTATTATGTAAGTGACGAGAAAGAATTTATTGTAGGAATAGTGTTACGATGAATATAAAATGAATTTTGATAAGAATCGATTCTACTGTATAAAATGAATGAACGTGTATTTAGTAATAATTATAAAATTGAATATTGCTAATGTATCTGTATTAAGTTCGATTCAGTACTATACGAAAATCTTATATGATAATCTACTGGTTATATTGTAATATTTAAAACTAGTATATTTAATTCAATTTATACAATTTTCAATTTTCGCTCGTACACTCTTCGTCTTTATTGATAGAAAACTCAAAATAAATTGACGTTTTGTTGTAAAATCCTTTACAATATCCTTTTCCATAAAATATAATTGTTATAATGATTTATTCGTAATTGAAATTGCAAGGCATCCGAGTCTAACCGAATATTAACAATCTAGTAACAAAAATATACTAAAATTAATTAAAATTTGTTTAGTATGTAAATAAAATAATTTTATTTATATCTGTATTTTATATACACGTAATAATTATAACTTGTTTTTAAAATAATAATGACAATAATACGACAATCATTGTACATAATTGAATTCATGTTAAACCAATTTATTAGTATGAAATGCGACTATTTATCAATGTTAACTTTAAGATGTTGATATCATTTTATGACATTTGAAAATAAAAAATATAATCAAACTAATCTTACAGACTAATGTTATTTATTTATTCACCTATTCTTATAGTCAGCTTTTTAAAAATAACCTCTCATAGATAGGGTTGCTTCATATTTTTTCATTGACATGATTGGAATTGCAACTGTTGACGATAGAGCGGAGGGTGTTGACTAAAACAAGTGAATTCTGGCTGATGTACAATACATGTTATGGTAACACTTGTTTCTCAGAAGGGTAGGTACCTACTGCAGGATTATTGTTTGCCACAATCATGGAACCCTTTCGTCTCGTTGACTGTCAAAAGATTAAAAAAAAAAAAATAGATACTACAACTTATCCAAACAAAAGGTGTATACGCTTTGCTTTACTAACCTTTTCAGCAAGCAAGATGAATTTCTGAAAGAGACAAATATTCTTATTACCAATGTTATTTGTTCTCAGAATATAAGTTGGAATCTTCTCTCAACACATTCACAGTACTAGAGATATCGAGGAACCGATTGGTACGAGGCTGAGTTAATTGTAAGAGTTGCGGTTCGATCCCCGCATGGGACGTACATAGATTTATTTTGTTTGGGCCACTCAAATTTGTATAGAGTCTGGATATTTATGCATGCCATATTTCATGTCTATAAAACGCACTAAATATTTATTAAAAATGCCTCTACGAACTAGGAGAAATATGTAGAAAAAGTGGGAAAAAAATCCGTGAGGCATTGGAAACAATGCCTGACGTATTGTTTAGAAAAAATCTACAGAAACGTACGTAAGTCCAGACAAAGTGTATCCTACAAATAAATTATTCTGCTTTCAAACACTTCGAGGCCGGAGATAAATTGCGTTACGTCGTGTATTGAATAGGAATGCTACAGTACTAGGTAATGTATACTATTGTAATAACACAATAGTACGAACAATTCCTATATTTATTTTATTCTACTTCTACTCCGCGTGTGGTAAAAGATTTTTATTTACTTATACCACTGCTACCTTACCATACCCTTTGTTGTAATCTTGAATACATTCTGCTTTTACAAGCAACCGCCTTCGACTTTGCCTGAAAAAAAATTGTTGGCGCCTTTTCCAGCCTAGAAACAGTTTGTACCTATTATGCACTATCTATATAACCCTATTTTATATACCTACCATATCGAATTCGAGGTCGTGGTGGCCTACTGGATAATAAATACCGGATTTGTGTGCACATGGTTGCAGGTTCAAACCCGGGCACGTATCAATGTGACTTTTTCAATGTTATAAATACTTTCCTATTGTTACCTATGTTACAACTAAGTAACCAGAGTAAATTCTATAGGCATATACGCAGGAGTACAAAGGTTCTATATATACTTATATAGCACCGTGTGTTGTTCTGAGAAGCTTTCAGGATTATGGGCTCTCAGAAACTTCTGTGAATTCTGTTAGGATAGTAATTAGTGCAAGTTATTGCAGTATAGGTTATATATAGGTATACGCATTGACTCGAAAAACATTGCAGCCTTCCGAATGTTGTGGTATTTTAAAAGTAGTTTATATTTACAAGATTTTAGTAGCACTTTCCTACTTCTCTAATGTGAATTTGTTTTAATTCTTTTAGTATTAGTTTATAAAACGAAAGCTATAATACATTTCCGTTTCAGGCAATGTTATTAAGACTTAGATTCTTAAAACAACAATATTGAATAACTTTCCTACGCATTTTTTTTTTTAAATTTTGTATTTTTATATTATATCGACTTCAAACCTTACATTACATTACACACATAACATCACGACTATATTCCCCCAAGTGGTAGGCAGAGGTGTATAGTAAACATATTGTCAGTTATGTTATAGGTCCCAATGAAATAGGGGGCGAGCTTACTGCCGTAAACCGGGCACAAATCCAGACTCCGTGCTGCTAATAAGAATCATTTAGTTTTAATTGGAAAATCCTAATGACACTGGCCGACCAGGGCTTTGAACCCAGAACCTCATGCTCAGCACTCGCGCTTTGCGACCACTGATTGCCCAGCGAGGCAGTCCTTCGCGTTCATACTTAGAACCGTTTCGTGAATATTATGAATTAATGTTCGTAATAATTATTAGGACTTTATAACGAACTAATAGAATCTGTCACAGGGTTGATATGTTTTATATATTAGTAAGATATGATAAAAAAATATTATTAGACTTTGGATTAACGAAATAAGAAAAAAACATAGTAACTTAAGATGTTATGACAGGAACAAATTATGTTGTAAGTGTATCTAACCTTAAGAAACTTTCTTAGAAATATAGGGTTATGCCATACCTTTTTCCTGAACTATTTCATCTAAGAATACTAAGAAAATCACGACACGGTAAGCAGTATTTGAAATAGATTGTAGCCTATGTTTTACGTGAGATACAAAGTCGTAAAACAAGATAGCTCTTTCTTGGTTTTATTCGTCAAATCGACAATTCGGTTACCAACCCAAACGTATGTGGCGCATGTATGTAAGTACTGTACCAGATACAATCAATCAACTTGTAATATAGTGCTTAAGCCTATCATATAACTCTCACATTGGTGCGTAGGAAGGCTTGAGATAATATGACCTTCCTACACACTAATAAATAAATGGCCTTAATCACTTCAGCGTGGGAAGCGATCGACGCCTTAAATTATAGCACTCTTGCTGTTATCACAATAAACAAGGACTAGAGCCGTCTCAACTTATAACTCAATTATAATTTCCATTGTGATTCAACACGTTATCGCCGACGGCGGTACATACCGACCACGTCACGTCTGTAACAAGTTCACCAGATTTATTTGAAAGTAATTTTCAGTGAGCAGCTGGCGGTACGGTATGAGAGATTCAGCTGATCAATATTCTGGAAGTCGCCTCGAAGAACTGAGAAATATGTCAGTCTCTCAATCCGAATGCAAGTTATTTGTAAGCGGAGTGTATTATTGAACGTACTTCAGTAAGGACGGATGATAAATTTGAAATCGATATGCGTACAGAAATCTGAAACGGTTGGGGTTAAAATGAATTTAGAATTAGGTGGGTGTATTTTTATTGGTGGCTTTATTACTTTTACGGAATATTAACCGAGGCCGGCCTGTGTACTTAAATATGAATATGTTGGGGCTAAAACGTCTGAAGTTAATGATAAATGAGTAACTACCTATTGACGAACTTAAATGAAGGCCTTATCGGCTCACTGGCTTGAGTTACCGGCTAAGGGTTCATTCTTACCCAAAACAAATTTGCCCCACAAACATTTGTTTCGAATTTAGGGGTTCGTATATTATGATTAACTGAAAAATTAGGTACAGGTACGGAAAAGGTAACTTAGCTATTAAATGAGAAAAGAAAATAACAGTTTATAATCTGGTCACCTGGATGAAGAGTTTTGGGGTTTGTTTGTATCTAGTCCCTGGTAACTTTACACTATAATTCAAATTTATGGTTTCGCAGTCAACTACCCACTTAAGAAGCCTCCAAATTATGATGTAACGGTATCTGGAAACAGGCCAGAAAAATGCACCAAGAATACATTTTTAGGTTTCGTAGTTTCAGAAAACAGTTTTCTGTATCCGCGTATAAAGTGAACATGAATATAGATTATCCTCAACGGCTTCATATTATAAATACATACATTATTAAGTGACGAAGCCTTAAACTACCTACCAAACCCTAAAAATATTAACAAATCCGTATTAGTACCCTGGGTATTCCAAGTATCAGTTCCACGAAATTCAAACAGGTTACCATTAATCGAAACCGAGCTTAATGAAGTTATAACGTTATTACAACAAACCTCTCGCCAGTTCCAGGTTGCACCGGCCGTCGGCACGACGTACACTATTAGTCGCGACTAGGATTACGAGCCGCTCCTTATCAAATTATCTCCTCGCCTTCGCCCTTGGTCGTGGAACAACGTTAATAGTTTCCAAGACGCATGACACTATTAGTCACATATGAAAATTTATAGCTGTCTCTATTAATTAAAGGTCGCAACTAGAAGCCAAAGTTTCTTAAACAATTAAGTGTCCCTTTACAAATATCGTGTGTTAGTTTTGGTTCCCATCCGAACTTGTTCGCTTGAGGTTTGTTTTATTAGCTTTACACGTAAATAGGACGGAATAATAAATAGCTTTTCAATATATTGAATTTAATATTATTTACGGTCTACCAGACTTTGTTGGTATAATATTGTGTAATTTGTAAACACTTCTTCAATGTTTAGGTACTGCTATAAATTAGGTAATTTCTATGAAGTTAAAATCAAGTTCTATGATACTGTCTGGTGGTGTTATGTTTACGTTTATGTATCTACTTACTAACATAGTCTCTCAAGATTTATCAATTAAATAAGATTTACAAAACATTTTAAAGAAACCACGAGCATCTATAATTGTCTATTGAATGCCGCATACACTTCATGAAGCTTGAACAATGTGATAAGATTAGGCGCTAGGTATATCTATCCATGATCGTAACAAATGAAAATTCGTGGTCTTTGTCAACCACCCTGGAAAACACTTTACGTATATACACTGTTATATTAAGCTATATATATAATGCTCTTAAAAAACCTAATTGTCACACTTAAGCCAATGGTTACACCTATAAAAGTTTTGCTCAAACCTATTATTACGTATAAAGCTTTCGCTATACATTTATTAGTCTCGGAATCGGGAAGGGTAACACAACAGTGTCTGGCAGTTTATCTTCCCCTGCTAATCGGGCCTCAACTTGGGACAGAAGCCACTGTGATGTTTATAAGGGACGGACTAATCCACGTGTCACCTTAAATTAAATCTGATGTTACGTTTACGAAGTCTTGAGTCCACTACACACTTATCAATCTGTTGTTTAAGATACAGTGTGACGTCAGTATAAATGAAACGGTTTGAATAGCGCAGAGGTTGATTTTAACTTCAACGAGGTGTTTCAGGTTGATGCTAAAATTAAGAATTCAGTCAATTGAAATGTGTTAAGATAGAATAAGATTAGGACCAGCGTCCTATGCTAATTAGTGGCACTGCTCTTTAAATTGAGGTACCGGGTTCAAATTCCATCTATCATTTTTCATAGTCCTTTTAACATTTTTTTCATAATAGTTTGGTAATTGATGTCCTGAAGGTTTTCCCGGCACATAAATTAATTAATGCCATGTGTCCCCGACAGCCATATAAGTAAAACAATAACCGTATGCATAGTACTAATAGCTTGTACACAACGTAGCGACGAAATCTATTAAATTACGATATTCACAGCAGCATAGAACCGGTCTATTGTTCGCTGCTTCTTCTCCTATCTGATATGGTTAAAGAATGATCAAGTTACCATACAAAGACAATATCTCAATAGGTACGCGGAATAACTGTATTATCAAGTAGGCAGCGAGCGGGCGCGGACATGAAATATAACGCACTTACCGTACCTCGTAATATTGCGTTCTCTTGCAATATGAAAATTTATTGCAACGTATGTGTAAGTATAGAAATAGATGGCTAACTAAGAAAAATAGCGCGCTAATAACTCATGTACTTACTCGGCCCCATTTTCGATTTAATGTACACGTTTCGAATATCAAAGTTTGACCAATGTAAGACACGTGAAGGCACCACGCATGTGTCGTTTGATCAACTGAACAATGTTTTACGTACGGCTATTTTCGTGAATTCAAATGACAAATTTATTTTGGTTTTAAGTAGTACAAATACAAGTACCTAACAATTAAGCCAGACTTGAAAGTTTGCTGAAATAAACACTAGCTTTAATAAATAATATTATGATACACCAACTCCCTTTAGTCAGACCTATTCATATTACGATTACACTAGAAATTCAAATAAAATAATTTCTAGGTCATCAATAAATTTAGAAGGTAAGATAACATTTTTAATTAAGTACTTTACGTATCTACATATCGCGGTCATATAATACACGATGGAAGTCACACGAGTCTTCAAGACAAACTCATGTTCAAAGTTCCCTTACCAAGTAATTCGCTTCAGCTCTCGAGTGCAAAAGTCGCGCCTTATAAAGTTAATTAAGTGGCGCATAATAAGCTTCAATTAGTGCGATGCTTATTTTATGACTTATCCCGAGCCTTTGTTTACGTCGCGTATACTTGGTGGTTTGAGTTCAGTCGAAGGTCAGGTAAATGGTGATGAAGGTGATGAGGTTTTCGGGGAAAATTATATTTGTATGGCAACAAACTTTATTTATTTATTATGTTACGTTTTTCATAGATTAACGAAGCCCCACAAAACCGTGTGATCGGTTTGACTGTGGGATGAGAGTCACTACTACTTGTAGGTATTCTCTGAAGTGGTTCACTTTATAGTAGGTATTTCACGGCCACTAGTCAACCGGGCTTAACTAAATTTTAGTCTACTATATCTTATGGAGAATAATTAGGTTTGAACTAAGGCGTTTTCAGAAAAAATAAACTGTTTTCCTACGTTTCAGTAATTTTATGTGAGATTGTTACTGTTGGTAATAATTCAGACACATTATATGTATGTAACTGGAGTGCTAGGTCAGTATAGCACCTCCCCATTTTGTGCCGTGGGTGTCGTATGAGGTGACTAAGGGAAAGTCCAGAAAATGGGCAGAAGCGTCTTCTGTTACTTCACCACCTCTATCTACGTCCTCAAGCTATTTGCCAAGCGTCAAGATTATGGCAATCCCTCCTTTTAACGGGGAGGCATTTGGTCAACAGTGGACCTCTTCCGACTTATGATGATGATGATGATAATATAATTATGTGTTGGCATGAGACCTGTTCAAATTATATAAAACAGATTTAGATTTAATAAATGCCTTCTATATGAAGTACTGACTTTACCGTATTTAAACTATGCGAAATAATAAATTAATAGCAATCTTTCGCACTTGACATTGATAATGTCAGACGTCTGACTATGATGTGGTTATAAATCATAATGAATTCGTTGTTTATTCAAATTACGAGATAAAAGCTGTTTAAGAGAGTATTAAATTTGATTCATAGTTGAATTATAAATTCGTGATGTTAATGTATAGTGCTAAAGATTTTGCTACATAACATGTGTTGTAACAATGTTTACAGAAATAATTCTTTAAACCATGATTAGTCAAACTTAGAAGTCATATTAGTAACTTATATAAATATAACCACTTATTAGGGTTACCATTGGGTATGTTGTTTGCAAATCCATACTAATATTATAAATGTGAAGGTAACTTTGTCTGTTACGCCTTCAAGACTTAACCGCTCGACGGATTTTGATGAATTTGGCATGTAGAAAGTTTAAGACCCGAGAAAGGACATAGGCTACTTAACGCGGGCGAAGCCGCGGGCAAAAGCTAGTGTAAAATAAATATTAGCTTAGGGAACCTACCCCGCCCCCGGAGCTATGTTACATTAGGTATTAGGTATCAGGTTACAATTAGCAAACTCCTACCTCTGTACTTAATCGCTACTTATATTATAAACGCGAAAGTTTGTAAGTATGGATGGATGTTTGTTACATTTTCATGTAAAAACAACTAAATGGATTTTAATGAAATTTCATATGGAGGTAGCTGACACCCTGGATTAATACATAGGCTACTTTTTATCCCGAAAAAATGTGGGGGGTAACACCGCGGGGCGCAGCTATTAAATAATAATAGTCTTGTTCCCTATGCCATAGGATAAGAAGTCCCGTTCACTTGACTGCTTCCCTCTTCGACAGGTGTAGTATAGTGTAGTAATATTAAATAGAGCTCTTGTCCTAAGTATATTACAAACACATGACAAACATGCACTGTCATCAAAGGATTCCCAGGAAAATGAGAATGCATTTTGGCGCAAAGAGGAATTTAGGTTAAAGTATTTTTCATTATCCGTGCTTGAAGAGATTGTTACTCGAAAATTTTAAGCGTGTTACAGTTCCTTACAAGCTAGTTACTCCAATCAGTGTACTGTATAGGTACAATATAGTTGTTGTTGAATGCTTTTGATGAATGGGCTTGCAGTGAGGGGAAATAAAGGATTTTTGAGCAACGTGTGCATCGTGTAATACGAAATGTATTAAACCAAGTTTAAGGTTTTGAAAGTAATAATAAAGTATTGGCAAGCTGTCTTACGTGGTGGCGTTCTATGGGGGAGGCCTTTGTTCAACGCTGGACGTCTATCTGCTGACGATGTTGATGAATATATTAGATTAGAAATAATAGATAATAAGTTATAGAAGGCTTGATTGTTTCGGTGTAGAAAGAAGAATCGGGCATGTTTACTTTTTTTGCCTAGGAACTAACTGATCGCTATATTAGATATTAACCTCGCAATTGCAACCGCAACTCTCGAAAAATATGTTACACGTGGGTTTTCAGGTTAGTCAAAAACGATTTAACTTTTTTTATATAAACTATGGGTACTGAATTCTGCCTGAGTCACAGGAACCCTACAACAAGACAGTTTTCTGTTATTCTACTAAATATCACGCACGTTAACCCATACAGGTGTATCATACAAGTAAAAGTAAACAAAAACTCTTGACCTAATATAACTACAAACGCTGAAATGAAACCAAAATGTTATTGTGTTGCGAATATAGTCGTAGTAAGTTAGAGAAAATCAGATCGGGTGGCAGTAATACAGGGCGTTAGATAATGTTTCCTCTCGGGAGGACTCTGACGGTCACAGATAACACTGGTCGCGACCTCGGATTTGTCTCTGCGATGTTACGCTCCGTAATAATATTACGACCGGTTATTTAGACCTTTGTCTACCGCGTTCGTGACGTCAAACACCATGATGTTTACACGTTGAGATTGCAGTTTATGTTGCCCTTTCATATTTGATTTATTATTTCGGTGGATTACGTGCGAGTGAGGTTATTTATGTCTTTTTTGTGCGTTTACGTTGTTGATTTTAAATACTGAATGAGTAGAATGTTTGGATTCGACTGTGGAGGGACGAGAGAGTGGTAGGTACAATATGCATCTGTTTCGGGGAAAGCGAGAAAGATGTGAAGAAGCCAGTGTGGTCCAAAAAAAGGTGGTTAGGGACTTTCATAACAGAGAAAGACTCGGTGAAGACTTCGAGGGTTTACTGACGTGATTTTAGTCATGCATGCAGACTGTTTGTTTACTTTGTTTTAAGTACCACCGTATTCTACATTTATAAGCCATATAAAAATAAAAAATCTACTCGTATATTTGAATCCGCGCAATATCAGCAAGTGATACTCGTTCCGTATAAAATAAGGATCCTCAAGTAACGCAGCAACCGAGCCACATACAGGGTTCGTATTTTCTTTTAAGTGCTTATGCGAAATCCTTTTTTCCATAAGAACAACTCATAAACTCACGAGTATCCATGTCGTATTTCCTCAATATAGTATTATGGTATGATAATACAGCGAGTCGGTCACATGAATCACAGGGCTCTTCCCAGGCGAGTCTTTGTATTCAGTTTGGCGGATGACGATAACCTTAATGTAAGCGCCGTCACGGCTGGTGGTCCGAAGAAGGATCGCTTTTGTCGTGGTCCCTTCCGCGCGCTCCATTCTTTTCTCTTTATACCGTTTCTCACTTGAGTAATTCGAGGACAATAAACATTTATTGTGCTCGTTTATTTGACAGACGATGAAGAAATATCGAATGAGTGAGTTTGTTATATTTGGCCGGCGGCGTCCTCCCTGGTTGTTTAATGACCGCAGCACTACAAAGAGTTTAGGTATTTGGCCGAAAAGTTTTATCCTTTAAACGCGAAAAAAAAAATATCCAGTCACTTTAAACCCCGAGCGTGAATTTGCAAAATGTGTAAAGAACCCAGCGCTCTCAGGAGGACGCTCTCGACGAGAGACATCCGCATTCGTTTTTGCGCGTTTCATTTTCTTGCGAAGAATGGATTTTACGACTTCCTCTTTTAATAATTAACTGTTAGCCTGGTTTATTTAAATAGGAAACCCCGGAGTGACGCTTTAAATTATGTCGCTACATATTAATTATCCGCACAGATTACAGTACTTGAAACGATAAGCACGTTCTAACAAAAAATAATGGTGAATCAAAATCAATCACGAAGACAAAGTGCTCAACAAAAGCCGAGGCCATAAAATCAGCACTCACAGTCCCATTCTTAACTCCAGCTAATCATCTTAACAAGGCACATAGGAGCGAACAACACGGGCCGGGCGCCCCTGCATTTGTATTCAGTTTGGCAGACTACGATAACTTTAATCCGGGTAAAGTGTCACCTTGAGTGGCTTACACTGAAAGAACCTTTGTCTGGGAGTAGGGTACTCTGACCTTCTTATTTTTTCCGTCAGGTTTTCCTCCATTGTCACGGGGTAATGTAAAATCCAGCCACTTAAAAAGCGAGCTTTTCGCCGGATTGCCGAGAACCTAGACTATTGCGGCGCTCTGTACAGCAGTTCAGCTTGATGGATTGTGATCGAAAGCCTCGTTGATCATATTACACACTTGGTCATTTAACGTTGCGATATATCAGCGTGGTCAGGAGATTGAAAA
The DNA here is from genome assembly GCA_946251915.1 of Abrostola triplasia. Classification (NCBI taxonomy): domain Eukaryota; kingdom Metazoa; phylum Arthropoda; class Insecta; order Lepidoptera; family Noctuidae; genus Abrostola; species Abrostola triplasia. Next base: position 6,885,598 of record OX276430.1, read on the forward strand.
ATACTATTTATTTTCTTATTTGCACTACGGACTAGAGACGTGACTCGGCGAAAAAATATGGACAGGACCCTTTTAAAATTGAATTCCGATAGGAACTGTTTGCAATAAGAGTGTCGTTTACCTGTCACGTAACGTACTGTGATACATGCTTGGATTGTACTGTGCGATGTCTACAGTTATTCGTAGCTTATTAAATAGTAATTGAGACAAAGTTTTGACAAAAGGTGAGGAAATGATACGGTTCCTTTGTAAAAGTTGCAATGTACGTGACAAATCTTCTAGTTTCGACTTCGGATTGAAAACTGCGATAGAGTCGGCCCCGACGTGCCTCGAATCTGCTATTAGGCTCCCATTTAGAAATAGGTGCACAGGCTTTATAGGTATTATATTAGAAATGTTAGTGTTGGCGAAATAATGTAACTTAGTTACATTGTAGTCACGTTTCTTACTCTTCATCTTGTGTAGTCCCGTTACAATGCAATTACGCTGTCAAGTACTTATCTGTATTAACGCAATTAGATCAGCCAGTCAGGCGAAAACTAACTGAACTGAAAGCTAGTGAAATGAACACAATCGGATTCTGAATCGGTTTGTCTTGTACCTACAAATTTGTACAATCTCTCACAGAATTATAAACACGTAGTGTAGTATATTGTTATGGGCGTTGCCTTCCGTTCCATCAACTCGTCCATTTATAGGGGTCTGTTGCATTGACATGGCTTAATTATTCCTCGTAGGATCTCGTAAGTGACGTAATATAAGATTAAGGTACGACAGGTAGGTATTATACGCAAAGCCATTCGAAAATCGCCTTGTCAGTTTGTTTTTAAGCCTTGGTAAACCTATCTAAATTATATTTGTGTATATTGGATTTACACGTTTATTCCAAAAATATAATGTAATCAAATCAATTTACTCGCAAATATAGTGCAAATATAGCTTATTTGTAGGTCGATTTATATAATGGACGAATCACTTTTGTTCGCGGCTGTATCTGAATTCCAAAGTTAGCGAACTGTTAGGCAACTCTTATTGAAACTAAATGTAACTATTGTTTACATTGATTCAAGTGTAAAGATATGTTGTCTGGCACTCTGGCTCGTTTGTCTACTTATACGGAATTAGCGAACATGTTAGGCAACAAATGAAAAGGTTTTTACGCCAGTGATGCGAGGACCGCCAAACACAGAAAACCTTTGAAAAAAATGTAAGCTGATTTACCGTGGCTGGCCAGGGGCCTCTTGTGCCCGCTCGACCGGCAAATAAAGGCGACCAGACAAATGCTCGCAAATTGACTCGACGTTTTTCACTGTATTCCATATTTTTTACGCAAGGAGAGCATCTATATAGTTGCTGAAACGTCGGAATGAGAGCCCTGAAGATAATTAAAAACATTCGATGTTTGCCAACGTTAATTAAATTTCATAAACAAAAAATGTTTTTATGAAACTGTCTTTTCATACACATTTTATCACGTAATAAAAGATAATCCGCACCCAAAAAATTCTAAGTTTACCCAACAGCTTTTACACGCTCATTGATAATAATGAAAAGGGTACCACTATAATATATATTGAAAACCCTGGTCCGGCTAATCCGTAAACAATTGAAATAAAGAAGTAACAAAGAGGACATTGAACCTACTTTATACGATGAAAATCAAATAAGGAAAGGTCTTCATAAAAACCGCTTCATTACCGAGCTTGAAGGTATTAAGACGCTACAATGACCAAATAAAGCTAAGATTACAAGTTAACCTCATGTTAGTCGGAAACCCCAATGATAAAGCATCTCAGGAAAATCGAGCCCGAGGAGGGTACACTAATCCCTCTTTAGCAAAAACGCTTCGTTCCAAAAAGTGATGGGCGGCTCACGAGGGATGGATCTTCATTACCCAACCGTGTTGTCAGTTAAGCCAAAGGGTCTCAGGATTACATACTACTTAATAAAACTTAAAAAATGAGGACGTAATCGCTTATGTGTGACCTCGAGGTTTTAGTTGGAATTTTCCACATTTTAGTCCAAGGAAATTCTTTAGTTGGGAAAGATGTTAACTACAGGCATGTTGTTTCTGTCTGGAGCGAATATTCTTAAATCAAAGGCATTTGTTCGCAAAAATGTTGGGTTATTTGGTTATTACGTTATTTGGCTTGGGCCAATCGTGCCGTTGTAATCAAGGGCTACGTCATTGTTACTACAGGGTTCAGCGTGGCGGAAAAAAACTCAGCTCTGTATAAAGTCACGATGACTAGCTTGTTAGCTCGGCAAGATTTTTTGTTCCGGTGAAAATCTTGGCGGTGATAACTTAATCTTCTTTTAAAAGCAACTTGTCTTTTTATTCTGTCAGTCTATTTTAAGTTTCAGTTGAACAACGTTTAAAATGTTGAGCCTACGCATAAAATTAGTTTACAAAGAAATACCTAAAAATATTGATATATAGTATTGATGGAATTGTAATAATATTTTAATGGCTTAACAAAAGCTTTTTTTTTATTGTTTTGACCGATAGGTATAGGATAAACAGATATCATTTCCAGTGGTGTGGTCGGTGAGACACGAGTAGGCACTACCATCCAATCCCGTAGTACACGCTCATTTACTTTTTCAGAATGAATATGTTAGATATACCAAGATTAACTGTAGGTAGGTACATGACGCGGCTCTTGTACCAAAGACTTGGATTAGCTTGAGTTGAAGTCCCAGCCGTAAATCACCAGTGTAGTTTGCTTTTCTATTTTCCACCAGCGAATACCTACTTAGAAAATGTATTTATGATACTCTTTTATTATGCCTATCTTCTGTAATACATGCATCGAAAATCCGATTGCCACAGAAGTAATGATTTACGTTTAAATACATTGGGATTATGTCAATAGTAGCATTCGATATTAACGTCAATATAAAACGTAATTACTGGAAATTAAATGTTATTATATCGGTCGTCACGCCAACTACGTCCTGTATCGCAAATGACTAAAGTTTTCATTGACGTAGGTACTTCCCACTCTTGGTGCGTTCCGCCGCATTGGATAGATCCTTTGTTTCAAATTAAGTGCACATAACCAGATTTTACGACAAAATCGAAACCTTAATGGCTTCGAGAATATATTACAACAGCACAGGTGAAAATTTACGCTTACGATTCTCTTCAATAACGAGAGCATATCATTTTTCCATACAATAGCGTCATAAAAAGATTCACGGCAGTGCCTTTTTCGTATTTACCTTTGAAAATTTATATTCCCATTGGGTTCAAGACCGCGGCCGACCGCAATAATACACAATGGGCAATCGAATTATCATATCATTATGGGCGGACAAAAATTCCTAATACTTGCTATTTTTACGTCACCTATGCCATGGTGTATTTTTGTTCAAATGGTAACCGATACCTTTGGTTATTGTTACTACTTGTGTAGTTTTGTACAATAGGATTTTGGGGTTACGGTCTGAATTGCTTATTCGTGTGATTTTTGCTTCTTATGTAACTTTGTAATTCGAGCTACACTTTATACGTAGAGTTAAAATGGATTACAATATTCCAGGCGCAATTTGAGCAAACAAATAGCTAAAAATATCGAATATATGTGCCTACTTTTCTAGGGTTCCGTTTTCCAAGTGGACACCTTATACAGTTATTATTCTTTTCGTGTATATGAGCTAATAGCCACGTGGTAATGGGTCATGCCGTGGTGTAGAGATTGTTTAGTCAACAAGGATGGTAGCAAGGTTGACCGTCCAGGGTACGCTGGCCGTACTTAAGTATCGTCAGTCGTGGAGGCTCTCTACTTGCACTCCAAGATAAAACCTTATAGAATCCATTTACAAGTCACGTTTGTTTTAGTCAATATTAATTAATTTCATTTGGCTTACCAAATAAATTAATGTTCATTTACAAAATTATGTAAATTTAATTTAAGTCATTAATTTAATGTGATTGCAGCAGTACCTACTATGTTTTGAAAGACTGTCGTTGTGAATAATTTACAGCAAAAGAGTCCTAAAGTGAATTCGTAGAATATATCGAAGCTGAAAGCCTCAGTTTCAATGTACATATTCGGTAATAGCTTTTAACAATGAGTGTATTTAATTTTAATATTAGGACGAATAGCCTTAGGAAGGCTATTCGTCCTAATATGTATGTATAATAAAATGACAAAGATTTCAGTAGTAATTAATATTTTAGGATTAGATGGAGAGATGAGTGTCTAGATTTTACAGTAGACAGTCAAACCTACTAGCAAATTGAATTCCATGAATAAGCATTATTTTCGTTTTATTAACTTTTATTTTGAAGTAATAGGTATGAGTTGATAGTCGAGATGTTTATTTATTGCACAGTGTATACATATCACTGTATACCTACGAGTACCTACGTAATAGAAATAACAGACTAGGTTTATACGTAAGCCTGAATGACCATGATCCAGACACATACAAAGTCGAAAATTAATGGAAATAAGTTAAATTATCCCAGGTGCTTTAAATATATAATGAGATATTTTTTATGGAAACAAAACTAAATATTATCGATTTAAATTAGATGATTGAACATGAATTCCTCCATACTGTGTTACATTTACACCAGTGAAAATTAAAAAGAGACTTTAAAAATATATTTTCTTTAGTAAAGTTTTTCCTCAAGTATGCAATGGTGATCCACAAACTAATCCAACGAGTAAATGATGGTTTGGCAGTGACAATGAGTAATGAACATTTCATTTATTATAATCCATTTAATTTAGACGATTCAATTTATCTTCATCTCAAATAAATAAATCTTCAGATGACTTTTATAACTCATTCTAGTTAAAACAAAATAAATGTTTAAGACCTTTTTAATCGTGACACTAAACGTTTAAGTATTAACTTAAAGTAGCTTTCCTTCATACTAATATGTTTCAAAGCAAATACTATATACAATACTAAGTATATAATTATATAAAATCACAAAAGTGAGTGTGTGTGTTTGTTACCTTCTCACGCTGCAACGGCTTGACCGATTTTGATAAAATGTGGTATGAGGGTAGCTGATTCCCTGGATTAACACATAAGCTTTTTATTCCGAAAAATATAGCGGGTAACACCGCGGGGCGCATCTAGTGAATTATAAATCTATAATACAATACAACGTGAAAGGTGGAAAAAGGGAACCTTTTTAAATATATTCCAGAGTCAGTTAAGTGCGGCTCGAGAAAAGAGTTAGCATAATAGCGATAAGCTTTCACACTAACTTATCATCAAGTATTCTTACGGCTAATTCTACGCAACTAGATTTACAGAGAGGCTCAACATTTTACTACCCCGTACATCAAAACTTCGGTCGCAATGACGTAGTTAACACTAATGCAGGGACCACATAAATAAAGCAGGCTTATAAAAACCCACCTAAATAAATAGCGACCACTGTAACTGACGATATTATAAATTTGTTCAGATAACACTGTAGGCGACATTAAAGCCACCTCCGTGTGCCCCCAGGCAGTTTGTGCCCCTAGAGAGTTAAAGTAACGCGTGGTGACAATGTTTGCCTTTTATCTCTACCAACAGATTATAAATCGTTATTGACGACATATGAATTGTGACAGAGATAAATCCTTTTTATCACAGCGTTGCGTGCTCAAGGTTTCGTAATATAAATCGTAAGTGCGGTCAGCTATAGCAAAGGTTGTCCAATCCGTAATCCCTCAAACACAACTTAATTTTTGTGTGTCGTGCTTGGAATAGTATAAATTTTACGTATGCTCCTTCAGAAATACACGCACGACTGCCTTATACAATTTATTTGTTGGTCGCGTATAGTTATGTAAAGAAAATATAAATAAAACGGAGCAATGGTTTCTGAAAGGCTAGGGTATAGGTCCGCAGTTCGCTCGAGTGATCAAAACTGCGAGATCTGTCAAACACAGATTGCTTCGGAAAGGAGTTGGACAGGCGAGCAATATCCGCTAGTAACCACGAAATACGATCATAATACGTGAACAACCCAGTGTGTGTACAAGGCCTAACACGGCCTAACAAATATGGAACGTTATATTTTATAAAACAAAAAAACGTGTTGGTAAGAGGGACTTAAAGAAGGGCTTAGGATTAGCTTACTGGGTGTTACTGGCCTATATTTTAAACTAGCCTGTATCGCCTGTGACTCTGACCATCTAAAAGTTTTACAGCGTCTAATGCGGAATGAAAAGAAGGCTATGTTCTTGTCTAGAATTCAAGTAATCTTTAATCTTTTAGTTTACATTAGTTAAGAGATTTATAAAATTTGCTGGTTCCCCACGTTATTTAAACATTATTTGCAAATTTTGTTAGTAAAGCGATATTTTTTATAGTAGGTACCTAGTGACCACTGACCATGCAAGGCAAACAAGGCTCTATTATTACTAGCTGTTCACAAATACTTGAGTAACTGCAAAATTATATCGATAGGTACCATGTCTTGCTTTGAATCTCAAATGCGGTTTGTTTGTGTAAACTGCTTGTTTGTAGTTATGAATGTTCATCAGAACGCCTGTGTTCTGCAAGGTTCGGTACCGGGATTCGCATTTACGTCTACTATGCAAGGAATCTACCTAGGTACATAATATTGTTCATGTGCAATTGCATTGCGAATCTCTTAGTAAAGGGGCGAGTCTATTGTCAGTTTGTAGGCACAGTATCAAATGTTGACAACGGCTAAGGTTTTTATGAAAGAGTAAGGTATGTATAAAACTTGTTACTACTTAAATATACAACTAATTATTATAGAATAACACTGGAGTTGTCTCTTAACAGTATTTCATATGGCATAACAGGCGTGTATAACAGGCGTTAACAAAGTAAATTAATTGAAGAAAAATGACCTACTAAGCGTTTGCTCATGGATTATCATACAATCACAGAGTCCCAAAGATACAAAAGTTAAAGACTGATAAAAATCAAAAAGTTTTTTAATAAAAGTTCTTTGAGGAAATAGCCGCGACATATTCGAGATTTTTTTTGCTGATTGTTTAATAGTTATGGCTCGTTAAGACGAGGTATGTCTTTTTAATAAACTTGGAATATTTTGACGCAAAGAGGGCGTCAATTGAATTAATTTACCTTAAATGTACACGTTATATTAAATGTGGCACAAAAATCAAATAGTTATGTTGTAGGTAGGTACGTCAAGAAAATAAATATCTTATCCAACGTTAAGAGTGTTTTTTTACGATTCTTTATTATAAAAACACTCAAAGTCGCTTGTCAGGGTTGTCACATCACAACAGAATTAAATGAAATAAGCTTCGCATTTTCAATAGCGGCGTTTTCTCCGTGTAGTCATTGTCAGCTATTCTCATGCCTTGTTTGGCGTGTAATTGAATAAGACGATTGCCATCACCAGTCTCGAGGAAAAGAATTTAATAACATGCGATATAAACGTGCCCCAGAATACATCGCGCACTGCTGTTTAAACGACACATCTCCGCGACTCGGGGTTTCGCTCGCTGAACGCCGTATTTCCCAACCGATAGAATAGTTTTTTTATTTAAATAAAATTCCAATAATTTTAACGCTTACTGTTCAGTGCGTCGACAGAGGGAGAATTCATTGTGTGAATCGCGAACACGGTAGATATGCATGACCAACAGAGAACAATTCTAAAAATAAAGGGATCCTGTCGACCGAAATACTTTTTAAAAACCGTTAGGTATAGGAAATATGCAATCAAATCGCAATCATTTGGATTTACGTCCCATTACATGCACATTTTTGTTGAATGTATTGAGTTGGTATTATATTTGGTAAGAGCCTTTATTCGTGGGCCACTGGTTTGAACGCCTTTAAATGGTTCATAAATCGTCTTATATTACATTTTTACTGTCATATCTTCAGATGTGGCCAAAATTTCCCTTGTAATATATTTTGACTATTTTGTTTATATATAAAGTTGTGCACCTATAATAAAAGCGGTGCTATGGGTAGTTGTTTTAAGAGGAAATTAATAATTGCTGACCAAACAAAGCAATGTAATGAAAAGGGTAAATAAACAAAGCAAAGAAAAAACCGCGGCTGAATAATTTGTAAAGATAATGAAAAATCTCTACAGACATTTACGAGCAGCGAGGTGGACGTAATTTGTTTTACGAAGCAATTAAATCTATAACCAGGGTATTAAGATACTTGAAATTGATGAATTAATGAATGTATGATGAACATTCTAGTCTAAATTCTGCAACAAGACATACAGTGATAGTTATTATGGTTGTAGCTGGTAATTTGGGGGATCTGGACGCCGGTTGTGTGCTCATCTTAAATATTACATCAGAGCCTCCTTTGTTTGCTAATGTTCTTATTCTTTTAAAGTTTTTCGTAGCTAGATCAACATACATACGCCTGTGCCTTGAGGGGTAGGCAGAGGTCTGTAATGTTATTTAACAAAACTATGTACCTAATGAATTGTAAGAATAAGCACGTAGGTTGATTAATTTTGTCAATCTCTTGCAATACTTATAATTATGAACTATAACACCCACCTCATGTCACACTATTATAAAAGTGGTAAATGTAGTAAAATGACTAGATTTATTTGACAGCTCGATAGGTACCTAAAAATCCATTACAGATTCTGTAGACGCAGTGAAATTCGATAAATTACATCATAAGTCTTTCGATACAGTTAGGGAATAGCACATTTTCTGTAAACGATTTTATATAGAACAGGAGTGCGGTGGGTCAAATGAAACGGGCAATAAATCTGTTAAAGTGACAGTGTAGGCGATAACACGCGATCGCTGGTGTGTGTATTTGATAATGGCCGGCCGACACCTGCCGTTGAAACCGCAAAAATGTATCCAGCGACACCGTTCCAATTGCTGCGAATATTCACTGAGATTCACTTAGTTTCCATATTCAAATTTTGTTTTAGTTTTCCATTCAGTGTTATTTATTCTGGCCAGGTTGTGGTATGATATGACTTTTTTGGATTGAATAAAAACTGCTTTGTAATGGAAACCTGATTTTTAAAAGTGAACCGTAGTCTTGTTTTCTTAAGACTGAAATATGACGAGATGAACTGGATAGTATAAAATATTAAATCAATTTCTGAAATATACCCTTTATTGTGTAGTTATCTAGTTTAGTTTAGAACAAGGATATTTAATTACGTCGTCCAATTAAATAAATGTCAACTTGAATTAATTATACCAATAGTTACTTTATACCTACATGACTTAATAAGTTAGTTAGTAAACAGAATATATACGTACCTTTGTTTTGAAAACAAGAATTTAATACAGTAAGTACCTACATACATAAACAAGTGTTTACTGCTTAACATAGTTTAAGTTAAGTCTCTAATAAGCATTCCACATGCCTCTCAAGTGACTAATCAAAATACAAAACGTTCGAATCTATTAGGCCTCGTTCGGGTATTGAAAAGTTCGTGACCCTTCGCTCACCTTCACTATTAGACTTTTTCAGCAATGGCACCTTAACCAGTTCACCTTTCAGTTCGCTCCTAATAAACCTTAAAAAATACAAAACGCTTACATTTGCTACAATTGAAGCTAGATTTACTATAATCGGGTCACTTGTTCCTTAGATTCATTCAGTCCGGAGTGAATGAGAGCACAGCACTGATTGAGAGACATAGACAAAAGACTTGCATTATCCTGTAAGTGGCGTGATCCGGTGAACGCCTATTCGGATCTCTTTATATCGGGAGACTATCGAAGTACGTCGATTTTTCACGAACGTGGGATGGGATCGTATAAAACAGTCACGTATTCTTTAGTGTCAGTGGCTTCGCTAGGACTCGATCCTTAACAATATCATAACCAGGGTAAAGAACATCGTAAGAGGGCCCCCGTACACCGGCTTATTGAATTTCTCAGTGAAAAGGGTTCAGTGACTGTAAATTCTTAGTTTCATTGCGACTCTCCTTGTAATCGACTATTTTATTATCTCTTGAAAGAGAAATTTACATGGAAATTGCTTTGTTGGCTTTAAGTCCCTATATGATTTGCAGTTGAGAAGGTTTGTTTACAAATAAAGAGAAAGTATGCACTTTTTCTTTAAGTGTATTGTGCTAAAAGAATTGCGGCTCTATTGTCACTGAATAAATAAGCTAGAAGTGTGGAATATCGCATTACTCAGTACAATTGAGTGTTTTATATTAAAAGAATACACTATTCGCTTTATGCCATCGAATTAATGTAAAATGTGAACGGAGCAGCTTAACCATAGGAGTCGGTAAACGAATTTCGTGGAAATCGCTACAAACTGGAGCGACGAGGAGAATTTTCTAGAACTTTGTTTTGTTCTAACGGAAGTAAGTAATTGATTTTAATTCCACTGGCAGTACGTTGAAACGCAACCGAGCGTTAATGAAAAATAATTTTCTCATCTGAAGTTGCAAGTTAAAGAGTAGAGCGAACTACGCAGACCGGGCGCACTAGCTTACAGAAATATTGTTCATTAACAATTCTCTCTTACTTGAGGAATATTATAGACTTGTAAATGAGCATTTCCTTAGTAAATTGTCACTCGTTTGGCTAACAAGCCCCGTGCACTTCCAATATCAGTGACGAGAAAAGCGATCTCTGAGACTTTAAATCTTTAAATCAAAGCTTGTATAATTATTTTATGCTTCGTTTAATTAAAATAGTAAATCCTGTAATGTACGATATTATATAAAATCTGGTTTAAGGTTAGTTACAATATTGGAGCAAAACAAATGTTTTTATGCCCAAATTATTCTTACTTATATAATATGTATATTTAACAGACGAATTTAAACGGAGGAGGTTCTCAATTCGCGTAATTTTTTTTATGTATCATTCATAACTTTATACTGAGTAGTCCGATTTTGATAATTCTTCGATAAGAAAAAAAAGAGACAAATCACTACTAATATTATAAACGCGAAAGTTTGTAAGTATGGATGGAAGTTTGTTACTTTTTCACGTAAAAACTGCTGAATGGATTTTAATGAAATTTTATATGGAGGTAGCTGACACCTTGGGTTAACACATAGGCTACTTTTTATCCCGAAAAGTTTTTTTAGTAACCTTATTAATAAGGTCTTAAACTAATATAAGTATACCTCTTTTAGTCGACGCCATACTAGCAAATTCCTTAAATATGTTATACTAGCTGCGCCCCGCGGTGTTACCGACTACATTTTTTTTCCGAATAAAAAGTAGCCTATGTGTTAATCCAGGGTGTCAGCTATTCCTAAATGAAATTTCATCATAATCGGTCAAGCCGTTCGAGTTTGAAGAGGCAACACACATACAAACTCACTTTCGATTTTATAATATTAGTGTGAAGTGTGATTAAAGAAACTTCAAATTAATTCTATATTTATTTAGTTAGTAGATCTCTTCTTCCCATCGTATGGTTAATGAACAACATTTTGGAACAACAACTTAGTAGATGAAGGAAGCCATAAAAACAAAAAAGATCATATGGTATGATTTGCATATCAACAATTTATCTTACAAGGTACTAATTTAGGTTTCAATTGGCATTTGATTTAACACAATTTGTTTGCTGCCATTGGATTACAATTAGTGTGATTACAATTATTATTAATTTCACCTCAGTGCATTCGGAAATTAATTATAGCTAATCAAATCACTAATGTATGCCAGTGTACTCAAATGAATATAATTATTATTATCATATTATGTCAAACGAAAGTCTAAAGAGCGTCGAAGTGGGAAGCAGATGATGGTAAAGAAATTGCATCTGATTATGGTTTCTATAAAACTAAATAACTTTGGGGAGAACTTTGTACAGTAACAGCAACACTACGTATTAGAAATGCATGTCAGTTGATATATATTTAAACCTTACAACACCAACTCTATTGGTCAAGTGTGGTCACCGATAATCTCAGTTATCATTGGCCATTACTTTAAAAAAAAATCTGCTAGTTAATCGACTATAGGTGTCTAATCTCATTGGTGATGCGCATATCTAGCTTGTACATAAGTGGAGACTCCAAGAATCTCAAATCAGATCTCCTTAGTAACTCCTTAGCTGTTAGCTTGGTGGCCCGCCACACGAGTCTGTGTGGTTCATAGTTTTGTACTTAAGAGAAACTACAGCATACTGCCATTTGCTTGTGGACGTGTTGTCAAAGCCGACTTTATGTACAACAGAACCTGGCAGAAAAAAGGTCTAACTGACATACCCAGTTATTCCGGTATTCAACGGGCTTGGTGGCTACAGCGCATACCTGAATAGACCGCGGTTAGTTGCCAGCAATGCGTGAAACTACAATTTGCCAAATAGCTCTAAATAAATGCTCACAAATTTAAAGTTGCTACATAGAAAAACTATTTTTGTAATTACTTTAAAAGTCTAGTACACTAGCTAGACTAGATAAATGTTAGGAAAAACTTTCTTAGTCCTAACTAATGTCTAAGAGGCTTCGTCGATACATAAATACCGAAATGCTCCCATTAGGTCTTCAGGTCTCCGAAATAGATTGATGAGTCCGTTTGACGTCGTCATTAGGTCTCGGTCTGACCCGGCGTTTTTCGTGCGGACCGCTCGGCCTGGATAATTGGACCGAATGTTTTCGTCCGCTCAGTCTAATGACTGGCAGTTTTGTTTACCAACGGGACACGCCGGCTTTTATTGAGCCGTTTGCGTTTAGCCCCCGAACAATTGGTGACTGGTTTTATACATTTTTAACTTTAGACTCCGCAAATGTTTGGTTTGTGTTTAATGTTGGTGGAGATCTATTGAATCAAAGTTTGGTCGATATTTTCATCACAAAAGGGTTGTCTTAAAAAATATGTTGGTAAAATTATTCATTTTATTTTCACTACACAACCTTGGGATATGGTAAAATTGGCCTCGGATATTTTTCATCATAGAACTATGCGGAAATACAAGAAGTAAGCCCAGATACTATAATTCTTACTTTTAGGACCTAATAAATACACAACATTTTTCCAAGCTTAACATTAATTATATTATTGTTATACTATCTATATTACCACGCTTTAAACTAACGTTATAGGTTTGAGTATACTCACCCTAAATAAATTGCTTATGCATTACGAATAAATCTTACATTTTCACAAACAGCGTTATATTATGCACCAACCGAAACAATCTGAGCGCCTTAAACTACTCTCTACGAAGCTACACTCAATATCAGATACACACTCTTAGGAAATCGAAAATTCGTACAATATCGTGCTACGCGGGAGTATGTAAAAAGGATCTCTTCTTGATTGTACCAATCTAAGTAATTGAGCGATACTAAAATATGTACGCGTCTATACTTACTCGTACCTACGTGTTTTTGCGTAGGGTCGCGCGGGTCTCGCTATCGATATATTTCGCTGTCCATCGATGCGTCACTTCGGCGAAACCGATAGATTGATCACCGCATTGAATGACGTCCTCATTCCGGCCCACTGTGCCCAGGGTCCGTCGGCCATTTTATATATTATATACAAATGTAAATATTTCAAGTTTATTTTATGTAGGTTTACATACATTGTTTGCGTTACTCAAATAGTACCTACAGTACGATATAGTACTACGTTAAGTGTTATACCTTGCACTATGTTTTGTTGAAAAGCATTTCTTCTTTTATGTAAATATAAAACATGCAGATGACGTTAAAAGATTGAAAACATTCCCTTTATGTAAAGCTAAGTAGGCACTACGTATTCCAATAAAAGAGATTTTCGAGCGATTTCAGTCGCGTTAGTGAATTAGCTTTCTTTGTGCCACATGAATACAGAACAGGTTTTTTCATTGAAACATCGATGTAAAAATAGTGTGAAAGTAACTTATTTATTTCCTGGTTCGTGATAAGTTTTAATCTAATATCCTTTTTCCAATCAGCAAACGTGCTCACTTTTTCTTGTTAGTTATAATTATAAAGCAATACCAACTAAATTGACTATTTCAGCTAAGCCTGTCTCGTTCCCGATAGATGTTTGGTTTAACTTTTCTTGTCTGACTTGTACAATTATCCTAATGAATCCGACGCTGGATAAGTATTTTTTCCAACAGACTTTTTGGGACAACAAAACAAAATCGGTTTTATTTAAGATCAAGATAACGCGACGACTTACCTTCAGTTTGTTTTTGTTTTTATTCCGTCGTGACGCCCGCCGTCGCTATTCATCTAGATTTTAAGATTATTTTTGATGTTTATTGTTTGGTTTGTAAATTGCGAGTGACAAAAAGCCTTGATCTCGTTTTGCCTGCAAACAACAGGAGACAAGCCGGTATAGAACATTGAGCTATAAAAGTCCGTTTAGCTAGCTAACATCGGTTTTGTTTGAATAGCTTTTGTGAAAAATTTCTCGTCGACCGCTAACGTTTCGTATGACGTAGTAAATCCCATTCTAGTGCAGAGGCGTCGCTTGCGGCAAAACTGTCAGCGGCGGTTTCAAAGAATTATTGTCGCATGACAGCATTGCCCGCGCGGACGAATGTAACAAAATGCCGCAAATCACAATGGCCGCGTTTGTTTATCGGCGTTGTATGGGATTTATTGGTTACTATGCAAAGGATCGTGACTCTGTGCAGTTTTGCGAATATTTATTGATCTCTGACAAAAGCGTTATGAGGAACGCAAAAGGTGAGCGAGGGCAACTGTTTTGAAGAAACGGATACCAACCGCATTCACCCGCAATTAGTGTTAAAGCTCCAGTCATTTCATAAAACAGTAGGTAGGTACTTGAAATAAGTTAATAGAATATATTATTACCAACAATAATTGTTTGTTTTGACTGTACCAGTATTTTTAAACGCGATGGATATTAAGTCACGTTGTTGGTAGCTATCCGCATCCGGCCGCGGCGCACATAAGCACGCCGGGGGCTGCCTATGACATTATTAAACTCAGGCGCATGTCTGCTCGAGTGACGCTAAAAAACTACGTGACCGCATTGCACAATTGAAGCTCCCTCTGAAAATCGTCTGCCCAAAATTCAGAGCGTATCCTGAACGAATAAAGAAAAAAATAGCTGCGGAGTCCGCGTGGGCCACTCGGCCGAGTCCCGAATAAATTATGTTGATGAAACTTTTAGTTTGAGTGTTATACGGCGCACCGCCATTCGTTTTAATAATCATTTGATATGAATCCTGAACTTTCGTGATTAGCGAACACTAACTAGTGTTAATAGTCTTACGGCTGTTTCTTACACAGCGCTGCGCTTATGAAATGTCTATTCAGTTTTCGTATCCTGCATTCACGTTACCTATTTTGTTGAAATAATATTTTGGTTACATTTTGGGTACAATTCTAACATAATTTTACATAGGTAACTTTTCTAAGTTTTTTGCCAATTTACTAGTTATCGTGCTGACTTTCTATAGGTGACGAATTTGTCAGTCAATCCCGTTCAATCTCGCTCCGGACGTGCGATATTGATTGATAGTTTGATTCGCTGAAAAATGTTGGTTATATTTTTGTGCTGTTACAGGAATTCTGATACAATAATAGTACGAATGCTATTATTAATATTTACGTACGAATACTTTTACATAGGTATATACAGCACTAACATATATCGATTAAATAAATAGCTCATAGTAGATGTATCTTTAAACAGCACGTCATAACAAAAATGAAACATTTATTAACGGTAGTAAATATATTTATGGATTATCAAAAGTGATTTAAAGTTGGCCCAGGATTGCGTCCTAAAATGCACATATACGTTGACGGTATCGTAAACTTGGGTATTTCACGGTGGCAGGTTGAGTCAACGTATCGGACGAGATAAACGAATGGCCAGTTAACTTCACGTCGAATAAAATGATTAACTTTATACGACCTTTTCACGGTTATTAAACCCGCCCATTGCCGGCGCTCCCCATGAAATGAAACTGGAGACGCATTAATTCAAGTGCAACACGAAAAATGCATTAGCGGGGCGTTCGTACATTCGTCATTGTCCTGCTATATCTCGTTTGGGATAGGTCAGTGAGTGCTTGGATATTGACTTAAAATACTGTCGATCGATTCAATGTGGGTTTGTAACTTTTATAATTAGTTTTGTGAGGATGGAGGACTCTTGAAATTGCATGATCATTTGACGTAGCACGCACATGAACCCGAAAAGGGTTCGTTACCGTATTAACTCAAGCCGTGCAGTATAATCTTTGTTTAAAACCCTCGCAAAGCACACTTATCGAACTCTTAACATAGTCGCCTCGCCTCAGGACAAGCTCGAACTGGCAAACCGTAAAGGATGCGCGCGGTGTCGCCTCTCCGTAGCCGAGTCGACGTATCGGAGCAGCTGATACGCTTTGGTTACGTGCTTACGTAAGGGTGACGCCTGCTTGACGGCGAGGCGAAAGGCGATACGGTGACGATCCCTTTCCGATTTGATATGTGTGATATGACCAAAAGATTGTTTCCAGTTTGAAGAGTAAAACAATATTATTTTTAAATGGAAATGTAATGTAAAACTTTTTAAAAGATATTATTATTTTGACTATGTGAGTTTATATTTAGCGTAGAAGTAGTATTTCTTTGTATACAGACCTTTTCGTTTCCAGAGGATCTTTTGATGTTAGTCTGCATTATAATGGGCGCCAAAATAAATTAATACATTACAGCAGTGTTTCATAAGGACATTTATTTCAATATTATATTCCATAAATTACACATTTATTGTCAAAGTCAACGTAACGTTAGCACAAGATTTCGAGATAAAATAAAATAACAATGAATATTGATCAATAATTTGAAATGTTCCTAACAATAATACCTAGTCGCTTACATATAAACTTATACTAATCAGTTAAATATTTTTATTGATTATTATATTCATATAGGTACATTTTACTTGAAATCTGGCTATGACAATAGAGATTTAATCTTATTTTCTATTGAATTTATACCTTCATAATTTATTGACATGTTTTCCAGCTATAACAATAGTAAATATTCAACAATAAATCATGGGTTTGTATGTCTGAATTTTTGGTATAACGCAATGTAGTTCTAAAATAAATACAAAGGTATCGTCATACTCTATCAAAATATTTACATGAATGAAATACGCAAAACAAATATTCGTAGTTCTATTAAAATATTACACTTTTAAAACTAACACGACACGTGTTCCAAGAAAATAATGGATTATAAAAACTAAAATACTGACTACCAGTGAAATCAAAATTTCGATTTGGCTATGAAAATATTGTTATGGAATTGTAGTGACTGGAATTTTTGGTAGCGAATGTACAATCAATGACTAAACAAACTTAATCTAAAGCAGTCTAAAGACCACTGTTGGACATAGGCCTCCATAAAATTGCACCACAACACATTTTATTTTCCGACTGTACATTAAATCAATGTATTTTAGTTTGTTCCATTTATACACAATTTAGGATAAGAGAAGGTATTGTTAGTACTCTATGATTTTAAGTGACGATGTTAGAAGCGTGAGTACAGCTGGGGTGGTACAAAACATAGGTAACCGAAGTAGAGGGAGGGTTTCTTGTACACTTATGTACGCCAAACACACCTTCGATCGTCTAACTCAGTGACGAACATGTTTTCAGAAACAATAGCTGAACATTAATTAAGTAATAATATAGCTAATCGCAAAACAATCGCGTAACGGAAAATTCTTGAATTACTTATCCGGATTTAGCAATGATTTACTACCCAGACTTATAAACCACACATATATTTAGAGGTGGCCCGAAAGTAAATTTTCACGCTTCTAACATGACCATTGACCACGTCTACTCGTAAGTGTCTGTACAGAAATCTGGCATAACATATTTATTGTGTATCCAATACAATCGTTTAGAAAGAATGTATATATCTCAGTACGGATAGTAGTAAAGCGTAGAGTTGCGGCGGCAGGTGTTGGGTTAGGAAGTATTGGTGCGCGTGCGACGCCGCCGGTCGAGCGCGGTGCGACGGAGAGTAGCGCGCGCGCTGCCACGCTGCACCAGACACCATGGGCTCCTCCGCTCCAAAGCCGTTCATACTTAGCTCTAGTCCTGTGAACATTGTTATAATTGATTTCTTAAATCAAATAAGAAATCGAAGAAAAGCTACGAATGAAATTGGCTGGATACAAACTCTTAAAACAGAAATTAGCAAAAACTATAACTATATAAACATTTCATTAAATATTTTTCTCTACTAAGCATTTGCTTGTTTGAATAGTCAAATAAATAATTATAATTATGTTATTACTACAAAAGACCTAAGTCATTGACAAGGAATCTAAGTTTAGTGTATAGATCGTAGATACTACGCTCTTTAAGTACCTACCATCAGTTAAAACCCATTTATGTCTACCTATTATCTTTCTTACTACCTAATACACCGTTTCCCATAATACATCAACTTAAAGGTTTTCCAGATGTATCACGTATGAAAATTACCGCAATATGTATACGAAACTTTAGATGTAATGATATTGGCCACTTACTATGCAAACTGACTTGGCTCTCCATCTTTCCCAGCGCATTGACAGAGGCGCACACATAAGTTCCGTAGTCCGCCGGCGCTAGGGACTTTATCGTCAAGTTTATCCACAGCGAGTACTCGTTCATTATAGTTTCTGATACACGAAGCTTCGGGTTTTCGGTCAATTTGTCGCTTAATAGCGCTGTGAAACGAAATAACTGTTAGCGAAAGTACTTCTTGTAGTTTATGAATTTATTTATATGAGTATACTAATAATATAAGTAGTCTAAAGCTAGTGAAATCA
The DNA here is from genome assembly GCA_946251915.1 of Abrostola triplasia. Lineage (NCBI taxonomy): Eukaryota > Metazoa > Arthropoda > Insecta > Lepidoptera > Noctuidae > Abrostola > Abrostola triplasia. The sequence continues at coordinate 6,904,290 of OX276430.1, forward strand.
AAATGTGTAAACCCTTGTATAATTGGATAGCTACAGTTTGTTAGCTATGTACGTTTTGACACCCTGTATTGTCTTTTAACATTATCAATGTTCACATTTGTCGACTTTCGATGTTTTCAGTGTTTATTTGTTTTGAGATTAATAAGATAACAATGGAAGATAACTACCAAGCAAAAATAGAGATGTATTTAATTGAAGGTCTTGCAGGGTTGTTTTTGTGAATACCCTTTTAGCATCCATTATTTAGCCAAGTACACAATTATGTTTATTTAAAAAGTATACCGAAGAAGGCGGTCCTGTTTACATTCTAAGAAAAGAAGACATAACTTTTCCTGAAAATGTTTTTAATATTTTTTTTCATAACACTTTTAACGGATTATTATTTACTTAACTTTCTTGTTAAAAGAGACCCCTAAATAAAAATAACATTACAGCTGTATTCCCGAAGCGGTAAACAGAGATGCACATATATTACACCCACATTCCGCCAGTTATGTTCTAGGTGCCAATTCAATAGGGGGCGAGCCTATTGCCAACCAACCGGGCAGAAATCCAGACTCCGAGCTGCTATAAGATTTTCCTACTGGAAAAACCCAGTAACACTTTTCCTGACCCGGGACTCGAACCCAGGCCCTCGTGCCCAGCAGTCGCACTTAGCAACCACTAAACCAACGAGGCAGTCTTTTAAATGTAATTTAAATAAAATATAGGTAGATTACGACTTACAATTACCGTCTTCTCTGTACCAGGAGTTCATGGCTTTAGGAGAGGCTTCGATGCAGCACTGAAGTTCTACGTCACTTCCGAGTGGCGCACCTACTAGTTGATTGGTCACCTTCACCTGTGGTATAACTGTCAACATAGAAGATACAAAACATATGTATTTTATGAGACATTTTAGCATACGTGTGAGTAAGGGGAAGATGGTTTGGAAAATCAATTTTTTTGAATAGGTTTCTAATATTGACTGCTGGTAGATTCAATACCTAAAGGTAGGAGGAGGTAAAGGGAGGTCCGATAAGCCTAAAATACATGAGTCCTGTGGTGACAGTACGTTAGTCCATATTTCAGGTACTACGTCTGTAATATTCATAGCTATAAGAATGGATAAAAAATCCGTGTGTAATGTGTATGGTTCGAGAACGTTGCCAATAGTTTTAAAAACCTATTAGTTTGTTATTTTCACAGTCATTATATTTTATTGAGTGCGACCCACTATAAAGTTACTAAAACGACTTACTTGTTATTTTTATTAGGTAAGTTTCTAGCGAAAATAGGATTTTTAAACACTTTTGTTTTAAACTCAAATACTTTAGCCGTCAATAGAAAAAAATAAACTTCATTTGCACGACGTGTAAGCCAAACAAACGAGCTTTTAGATCAGTTAACTGGATTGAGAATGAACTTAAAGAAACGCTTCAAAGTATGAAAAGTCAATTCCCTTTGCAAATGACTAGTGTTATTCATAAAAGTTTGAAAATATAATGGTCTTTTATTTTTCATAACCTGAGTGAAAAACATTACAATTAAAATAAGCAATTACTTTGAATATTTGTCACTTAATTGGATGAATTAAAAAGCTCTTACAAGTTTTAATGATTTATATCGATACAAATCCGATAAACTGGAGCCTTAATTCAAGTTTAGAAGCAAGTTGCGAATTTCTATAAATAAAGTTTGTTACTTAAGTGAATAGCAAGTGAAACTAAACGGACAACTCCAACTGAATTGCAACTCTTTAGCGTTTGCTATCCTTCATTCAATGTTCGTTAATGGCTTGATTGTGTTTTGTTTTTATTTTTACGACTGCCGTATTACTCTAATTGATGACGTAGAACGCCCGCTATGTTGTTAGTTGTGTAACTTTGTTTTAAGAAGCAAATATTAAAGTATTCGAAGTTCAAAACTAGTGGCTACATAAGTCTACTAGATCCATACTAAAAAGTAAAGATACGATGCCTAATCATCCTCTTATAAGATGTGTGAAAAGTGTTTAAAAAACTATTATATTTATCGCATCACTAGGCAAACCATTCAAGTAGAATGATAGTTTAGATTCAACTTGTTTAATCGAACCCATCTAAGCTTTTTGATCCACAGGGCGCAAAGTAAACGAACAGCCCCCTTACCATGAACTTATAAAGCAGGACGGTTTACGTTGTGGAAGCGAGAAGCTGCATTACCCAAGTAGTGGCGTCGTCTCGCTTCTACATTGGCCTGGTTTAGGGTAAGGCGCTTCATGGTAAGGGGGCTGATACATCTATCTATTGACTGTCAAGAATATTAGTTTTCTAACTAGCTATTAGGATCTTGCGGTAAGTCCTCTGTATTTCTTTTATATTCTATGACGACAAGAGGTCTATTATGCCCTAACATAATATCCGATCAGGAACTTACTGCTGATAGTAAAATTTGTATTGAATGTAGAGACTGTTGTGCTGGCCTAGTGGTAAACATACCTGATTTGTACGCACAAGGTTGCTGGTTTCAATCCTGGCAAGTATCAATGTGACTTTTTCAATGTTATAAATTTTTTCTTACTTATTCTAAAACACGACTGACTACCGGTGACGGAAAACATTGCGAGGAAACCTGGATTTAATAAATTAATAATATCTGAAATCACAAACCCGAAGTGAGCTAGCGTGGTGATCAATGCTTAATCCTTCTCTAAACGGGAAGAGGCCTTTGCCCTGCAGTTGGTTTGTTATTGGCTGTTATCATTTTTATTATTATGTAGAGACTGTCAAACAGTAGGTAGATACATATTTTATTGTATGTGTACCTATTGTTCATTATCTATGGAAGTATATACATATTGTAACTCTGCAGTGTACAGTACGACTTGATAAAAATGTTAACATGTAAGTATGCAATTAAAGTGTTTTACGTTTTATAAGTGCCTTTGATTGGTCCGTCCATAGGATAGTTATAAATGCAAATGTTTCTATGTCTGTCTGTTTCGGATTTTGAAGTAATTTGTGTGTAATTCAAAACTTTACGTATAAAGTCAGACAATATTTATTTATATTATTTACTATATATTCCGGTTATACTCACGGGTGTATTCGGGAATCAGTGGTGTACAAGTTCGGCTCGCGACTCTGCCGCGTAACCAGCTCATGAATAAGGGCTCCGGTCGAGTCCGAAACTAGTCGGGCATTCCCGAATACACCCGTGAGTATAAGCGGAATATATAGTAAATAATATGGATAACACTCACGAAAGTTATTATAGTAAAATATTTATTTAACAAAAACTACTTAGTTGAAACATTAAAAATTCGACTAAACATAGACCTTGTCGTATAATAAAGCAATTAATGGCTGGAAATGTATTCGCTTAGCGATAAATCCTTCTCGGTTAATCACTAACGGTATCGGCGTGTAACTCACAGTGTACTTCGACGTGGTACCGCCGGCTGACAGTGGGCGGGACCCCGTTGCTGGCGATGCAGTAGTAGGCCCCCATATCTGTCCGCTGCACGTGCGCCAGCTCGAGAGTGTCGCCTTGGTGACGTTCCACAACTGAAAATGGAGGTAACGTTAGAGTACGAACATATAGGGAAGGTAATTTAGGAGTACGTACACTAGTACAGGGCCATAGCACTCACATTCCTACACATCTTTTGCGTACAACATAGTACGCTATAGTAACTTTATATCATAGGTGGTAAATAATAGATTTTCTCGATTATAAAGTTAGCCATTAATTATGAAATGTTTAATTTTATATAAATTGAAATACAATGTTGTTGGACCACACACTTATTAGTAATAATTAATTCGCCTGAAATTATTATACATACGTACCTATATCATACAATATATAGGTAGAAGGTATATCGACTTCAATATACAAATAATCATTCAGGTTACAATGCAATTATGTTACTCAGAATTTGATCATAATTTTAATGTTAATTGTAGTTTTAAAATAAATTATTTACGATTCATAATTTAATCAATTTTGTATTAGAAAATATTCCTTTTACCCTATCAATAGAATACCTACCTACTGTAGAATAAATCCAACAGGCGACACAGTAACAGCGTCTCGTGTCCACTGTCCACCCTAAGATTTAATGCGATAGATTCAATTTTCGTCTGTGCTGTCCCCACTTAATTTCTTATTAAACTAAAACTAACGCAAGGATTGCAGTTAATAGCTTTTATTCGTATCAAGTATTATTTATAGGTAATATTCAAGTGTTGTTTTTAGATAATGGATTTGATTTATAGTTATATTTTCAGAATAATTTTGTTCATAATTTATGAATTTTATTATTTTGTGGGAGGGTCGAAGGTCGAGATCTGTGGCGTGCCATAGGAGAGGCCTATGTCCAGTAGTGGACTGCGATAGGCTGATATTGATTATTTTGCGTACGTTGTGTAAAGACTCATTATTTTGGAATTAAGCGATATTAATCAAAATTTTATTTTTAAATTTACTGGATTTTATAAGTGCAAAGGTTTTAATAATTTAAAAAATATTGTGTACCTATATTTTACTAATCTCTAAATTACATATAATGCAGCAACATCGTTATAAAACCTTTTAGTTATTTTTTCCGTGGGGCATTTAGCTGGAAAGGGGTAATAATGTTTTAGAATACCTTATCGTTTAAAACATTCTCGCCAAGCCAACTGAGAAAAATATCCAGGCTAATGCACTTTATACATTTATTAAATTCTCACGTAAAATGAAAAAATATACCTAAGTTGGACGGTTTATCACATTTTTATTCTAACTCTAGTAAACAAATTCGGGTTCTAACTTTGAATAATAAATTCCGTAATCAATTAAAAAGGTTAAAACACATCAACCTACAAAAATAAACCACACAGGGGAATATTTTATGCACTAAAGGCTTTTAGGATTGGTGATAGGGTTCTACATAGGAATTCACTTACAAGGATTTATTTTCAGGAAATAGGAAAGTGTCGCATTGTCTATTAGATACAAACAGGTGCATATTGTTTATAATAAGTACCTACATTTGTAGTTCAGAGGTTCAATATTCGAAATCAGTGGAACCAGATAATCCTATGTACAACACGAGGCTTTCATTAAAATTTTAATTCAGTCCGGAATCCTAGTAGTTTAAATACGAGAGTTATCTACTATTCAAAGCGGCCGAAAGGTAAAACAATTTTTTAATAAAACAGAATTCTTTTTAACGAACGTAACTGCAATAAAAACCCGAAATAAACAGACCTTTTGATGATGAGCCTACCATGACATGCTCATAAAAATAACGGAGTTTTTTCTGACATTGCTTTTGGACAGTAATTTGCCACTTTTAGCTAGCCTGGCGGACGCTGGGAAAGGAAATGTTTATTTCGTGTTTTCTTTATTAACTCGGGTCAGACCCGCGAATTATGTGACGTAGTACTTAGTTAACAAAACTTAATATTGTGACAGCAAAAGAAATCCCGCACAGAACTTTTAACGAATAAATTATCTGGAAAAGAGGCTGCGCTCGTTTTACCAGAGTATTTAAGAGCCATTTCACATTTTTTGACAGTTTTCTGAATTTTCGGACGCGAAATTTACCATCTTAGGTAGTACTAAGGAATTTCTAAATACATGTAGAATGTAGACCAATCTTTCCCATTGTTACAAATAGAATTAGATTTTCAAAATATAACTTGATTGCTGTGTGGTGAGCTATTTCCCGCAACACGTTTTCTGAAAATCCATCGCAGAGCCATTTTCGGGCTTCAAATTCTACCATTTACATAAACAAATTTAAATGGAAAAAATACAGTAGGCATAGGACATATACTTTTGTTGTAACATACTGTGGAAAATTTTCGATTAATAACACTTTTAATTGATAAAAAAATAAATACTTAAACCGGTTTTCACGGTTTTATATGGTAATTTTATCGCGACTTTTTGGTTTAAATAAAGGTATTTATTACTTTTAAAATTATGCCATAATGAACTATGCTCTTTGGGAAATCTATTAATAGAATTTTTTTTAATATTCCTTTATTTAATTAGATATAATACCATTTTAAATATCACTCAAAATCACAATAAATTACAATGCACAAACGTAGAACGATCAGTCGGGCCCGAGCGCCCTTAGAGGCAGGACCTGTGTCACTTTTTTCAAATTTTGAATTACGAAAATTCGTATTAAAAACCCATTTTTATACTACGACCACAACGTTTTCATTTTCTACGAATTATTTTCATCCGGTTTTGATTATTATAAAATGTTATTAAATTCTTTTAAAATATTTTATTTGATTAATATTCAGCAACCATCCAATCAGATATTATATCTGATGACGTAAGTTTCTGTTCTGTAGCAGCACACTGAATTATAAGTTGCGCGAAAAATGTTACCAAAAATGTTGTCCCCTCAATGCGCAAAGTAGTCCCAGCCAACGTTCATGCTAACCTGATTTCGGAAATTTTGCACAAACCTCACATCTTATCTACTTTCTACCCCCTGCTCGAGTTCGTCCTTATTTGCAATTATAAGATCGGTAAGGGAAGGGGTGGCGCCGCTATTTACCTCCGTAACGATTCCACTGCATTCGAAACTGTATTATAATCGATAGGTTCATATTATGCACACCACATCATCATGGGAGATTTCAACACTTCCTTACTCCGCATACCTCCCAATCCAACAAACTCCTGCACATAGTCGATTCTGCCAGCCTACTCGTCGTACTGCTTCAAGCCACTCACCACAACGATGTAGCTGAGCACACAAGGCTCGATTTCATTAATACCCCCAATCCTTCCCTGGTTTCCTCTCGTCACCGCTGGATTCTCTCACCACGACCTTATACTTTTATCGTATATCCTCAAACCTCATAAACCTAAGCTCTAGGTACTGTACAATGTACATGCACAGCTTCGCGCGAATCAATGTAAGCAAACTGAGTTCAGATGCTTCTCTAATCGACTGGAAACCTATGATGGAGGCTCCCGCGGTCGACGAAAAGGTTAGCGGTTTTAACCGGGAAATCATCGAGCTTTATGATATACACGCACCGGTTGAAAAGGTAAAGCTGAAGCGTCCACCTGCGCCATGGATTTTGAATGGTGTAAAGTTGGCCATAAAGCGTAGGGATCGCGCTTTTTGAAAATTCAAGGAAGATCGTGATGAGGACTGGAATCTTTTCAAAGCTGCACGAAATCGGTATAATTAAGTAATATCCAATACCAAACGTCGCCATATTCTAAATTACATTTATTTATGTTCCACTTTTGCCGATCTCTGGAAGTTCCTTGAAACTCTCAGTATTGGCAAATCACCACTATTTGACCGGTTGAATTCCATTGATTTGGACGATCTCAATTCGCATTTCTTCACTAGCCCAACTTTGGACAAAAGACCAAACCTCAGACACTTGCTTATGTCGATGGTCTCCCGCGTCCCAACATGAATCCCTTGCACATATCTCCAGTCACTGAGGAAGAAATCAAAAAGCCATCAAATCCATAGCGTTAGACTGTGATAACGTCTATCGCGGAATGATCGTCACAATAGTTGACCACCTTCTTCCAGCAATCACACACATAATATCGTGCTCCTTGGATACCGGATACTTCCCCTCCTTGTACCGCAAAGCTTTCGTTCACCTTTTACCTAAAATATCGAGCTCTTCTCTACCCAGTCACTTCCGACCAATCTCTATCCTTTCTTTCCTATCTAAAGTGCTCGAGACCTATGTCCATGAGAATATACGAAGAGTCAACCAAAATAACCTCTTGTCTCCCTTGCAGTCCGGTAGCAGGCCAGGCGATTGGCGACTTTAAGGCAGGCATAGAAGATACTAAAAATACAGTCCTAGTTGATTTTTCCAATACCTTCAATATAGTCAATTGCGATATCCTCGTCTACATCCTATCCCATCTCTTGGTGTCTCCTAAAGCGCTGGAATAGATCTCTGTTTTAATTTACTCCATCTTCTTCGTAAAATTCACCCTAATGGTTTCCACCGAAATCAGGATGTGCAACAGTAATTGCTCCTTGAAGCTGAGGGTCAAAGCTTACTTTCACACAAATACTTTTGCAGCATTATCTCCAGACTAGTTTTATATATATATATGTGTGTATGTATTGCGCTGGCACTGCTGCTGCTGCTGCGGAGACCCTCAAATGACGGAAATACAATAACCTGATAGGTAATTGTATTTTTGATCCGTTTGGGCGTTGAAACATTTGGGCCATGGGGTCCGAATACTTCCGCTTTGTTTAAAGAGTTAGCAAAGCGCTTAGTCGACTCCACACGTGACCAAAGGGCTGGTTCATTTTTTGGTCCATCCAGTCTTTTGGGCACGTTACCGGTTGACATCGGTGGGTATGAATTTTTTGATGGTTTTTTACTTGTTATTTTTGTATATATTGTTTTTATCCTGTATTAGATTTTAGTTCTAAATAGTTATAATAGTAGAGATAATTAATATCAATTTATGTGAATAAATATATGTTTACTAAGAAACTTTAAATGTATGTATTGTATTGATATGTATTGTTTTGTTTCATGTACGTATGTTTATTAATTTAGCGTATCGATATACGTTATCATCATCAGCCGGTAGACGTCCACTGTTGAACAAAAGCCTCCTCCTTAGAACGCCACAATGAACGACAGCTTGCCAATTGCATCCACCGGCTGCCCGCAATTCTGACGATATCGTCAGTCCACCTGGTGGGAGGCCTGCCAACGCTGTCTACCGGTTCGTGGTCGCCACTCGAGAACCTTTCTTCCCCAGCGGTTATTGGTTCTTCGAGCGATATGGCCTGCCCATTGCCACTTCAACTTGCATATTCTGGAAGCTATGTCGGTGACCCTAGTTCTTTGGCGAATTTCCGTATTCCGGATCCTGTCGCGGAAAGAAACCCTGAGCATAGTTCTTTCCATAGCTCGTTGAGTGACTCTGAGCCTTTCCAAAAGGCCAACCGTTAGCGACCACGTCTCAGAGCCATACGTAATCACATCGCATGCATCGATATGTGCATCTACCGAATATTTGTCTCCATATCGCTCTAAAGTCGACTGGTAAAATATGCCTAAGGTATTAAGTTCGCCTTTGTATATTTATTTTGAAAACTTAAAAATGGAAGAGGATATCAATTCGGATGTTTAAATATATTTTTTATGTATGTTCGGGCATAACTCCGTCATCTAAAGACGGATTTGCAAAATTCTTTTTTTGTTTGAAAGTAGTTTATTTCGAAATAGTCCCATTGAAATTTCATGTAGATCTGATGATGATCTATGGAGATATGGAACTGAATTCCTTATAAAATCATAGCAGAACTGTCGTTACAAGTAATATTGCCTAAGTAATTGTCGCCACAAACTAGAAAGAAAGAGGGGGAGGTGGTGCCTTGTCCCCCCTTCTACCACTTTAATAGTATATATCGTGTGAGATATCGTTTGAGGGAGCATTTTGTAAGGATTTCAAATACTAATCCTCAAAATGTCTACGGCGGATGAATCCTAGGCATCACTAAAAATTGTGAAATAAAAAATATAAAAACCGCCTTAAAAAATAGGAACAAATAAATAATATGATCAAATTACTAATGAATTCAAAATATTTTCATAAATATCGAATATAGGTATATTGTAATAACGATCAAGATTTTTTTGTCCGTCTCGTTATTTGCGCTACACTGTTAGCATTATTTTTGTGTGGGTGTGTCACGCACACATGACAATTCTGCCGAAATTCGAACGTCAAAATTTTGTGAAATGGCTCTTAAAGTAATCTGAGCGTTATTTGTATGTGGTGTTTTCTTAACTTTATTCCCTCCGAATTCGGAGTCATTCGAGCGCGAAAAAAATATTCCGACGTTACTAGAGACGAGATGAAGCGTCGACGTGGAGTGCGGCATTTTCTCGTTTCACGGAAATATCGTCCATTCTGAAATCGCTTTTGAGTATAAAATCTTTTATTATGCGAACACGGTTCATTTAACGCGGCATTAAGTGAATTTGTCGAACATCGTATTTTAAAAATGAACGGGTAAAAGAGCTGTAAAATATGGACGCAGCGGGGAAAGGGGGAAATAATGAGTCGCTGCCGAGGTATTGTGCTTAAGTTCCTTTTAGCGCAGTTTACCGATAATTTATTAGGCCTCCGCTTATTGCGGGAACTACAATATACACGTGTAATATATATTTAGCGCACCACAGACTATGTAAAATGTTATGCAGAGTATTATTTTCTAACGTATTACAAAAATTCAAACAAGCATATAAAATGGCTAACTTGTATTCAAATTAAAAGGCATTAAAATTTAAAACGATAATGTTACATGTATGACTCTATGGAGTGAAAATATTTAGATAATTTAATTTCTGTTCAACAATTTTAGTAAACGAGTAAACGCTTACAATAGAATGCAGAATATTTTATATTCATCGAGAGTTTTAGCCAAAACGATGCAGTGTACAGAGTACAGACCGTTCAAAAACTATTTCGCTAATTCGCGGTGGACCGACAAGTCAGTGTAATTAAGAGATTGTAGAGCAAAAGCGGACAGTAACGAACTGTGCGTTATGTTGGATGCGACAGATCGGGGCACATGAATTAGTTGCAGTCGATGCGTGAAACCACACATTAGCGAGTGCCACAATATTAATGACAACCGGCCATTCATTAGGCTCGCGTCATCATTAGAGGCCCGAAAAATATGTAACGCGTTACACCGACGGCCGTCATTGTGGTCAAAACAGGAGGAATGTGTGAATTTTCGCACTTAATTTCTGTTATAACATAATATTAAATACGCGTAACTTTAGTTTTTGCGTATGTTTTGTACTCAACGTGTCAGTCATACTTAGTCGTAGTGTTACTGTTGACTTGTTGTATTCGACAATAGTTTGAACACTAAATCTATTATGTTTAACAATACCAGTGGCTGTGATTTTAATACTGCATACAATGTCCATTCCAATAACAATCATGTTGTTAAATACTACGTTTATTTTTAACATTATTTTTAAAGTTATTTACAAACTTTTGATTTATTGAATCCCTATAATAATTATGTTTAGGCGAGTAGTATCCGACTTAGAATTGACCACCCCTTTTCCTCCTGTGGGTGTCGTAAGAGGCGACTAAATGGGAAAATCCAGAAGATGGGCAGCATCGTCTTTTGTAACTTCACCACCAGTACTGTGATCCCCAAGCGGCCTGCCAAGCGATTATTACCAAGAGATTGTTATGGCCAAGAGATTATGGCATCCCGTTCCTTTTAGGGACCTTTGTTTAACAGTGGACGTGTTCCGACTGATGATAATGATGATGATGATCGTAATATTAGTTAAACTCAATTTCGCTGTAGTGTATTGTGTCATTTACAGTTACAGTTAACTTATCGTTACAAATATGGATAGGCTACATTTTTAGTACAACATTAAACTGAGTTTACAATGTTAACAATCGACTAACAATACTGTAAAAATAAAATCAACATAAGAGTTATTCAAATTATAAAAAAATCTTTAAAAAATATATACAAAAATCTAACTAGTTCCATTTACTTATCCAACAGTGTATAAAATCGAATCAAAGAACGGAATTTAAAGTAACTGTTAATAGATTTTTTAAACATTGCCTATTCTAGACTAAAACTGTATAAAATTGTGTCCGTCTTGTTTGAATTCATCTGCAAGTGACATTTAATCCAAAAGGGAGACTGCTTCACTGGTCTATAAAATTCTGAACGTGACCGAAATAAAAATGGCATATTAACTCAATTGTGTAATTTCGAAAACAAACTTCGAGGTGCGCACAATGCTCATTTATAATTTTGGAAGATTCAATTCTTTGGTACCTTTAAAATTCATGCGTAAGTTTTTTAAAGTTTTTGGATGATAATTACAGGATCTGCTTCTTATCGTATGGTTAATGAACAACCTGGTGTCAAAGTTTAAACCGCCTGTAGGCCTCTGACATTCTAGCTGGAGGCCTTTTATTAGGTCTCGCCAAATACCCGGTTAGGCAGTAAGAGCTCGTTCAGAGCTAACTGTGAGAGACGAGATAGAAAAAAAACGGCCTCTGACATTGCTTTACACACCATTAAAAAATCTCTCAGGTGTGCCGGTTTTCTCACGATATCCACCGATGATCTTTACTGTTTTAAGCAACTGATAACTAATTTAAAATACGCACATGGATTTGAAAAGACATGGTAACATACGGTGATGATACATATAAGATACAGATAACTCGCCTTTTTATATATTGAGACCTCTTCTCACCGAAATCCAGAACTTAGCTCAAAATACTGAATTTTATAAAAAGGTAACGTAAAAATATCTTTTAGTAATCTTCTTTACCAGTTATTTCGGTAATCTTTCAATTGCGTATCTTTGTCTTGATTAGCTTTAAATTTTTAATACTGTAGAGAAAAGTTCAATCAAAAACCAATTGAACCGTTTTATTGGATATCAAACAAATTGTAATGTTTACACAGTGAAAATCATTTGTTATCTAATACTCATTAACACTGTCTGTTTGCAAACATCACTTATTACAAATTCATTGTTTGTATAACCCACATCCACAAATAACCCGCCATGAATTTGATTACTACAGTTTCATGGTACAACAGTTAGTCAAATTATATTATTTGATGACAATAGAAAGCTGTTAATAATATTAATGTGCAATATAAAAGGTTAACAACACCGAGCTGATAGATAAACCATTGTTATGGGTTATTATACCATGACGTGAGTGTGTGAGTTATGGGCCTATCTTCACATAACTCATATTTTTTAAAGAGCTCACACGAATGCTTTTTTATTCAGGTAATTGGGATCCGGTTGTACCGCCGTCTGTAAGCGTAGTTAGTTTAAATTCAGCCAACAGACTGCAGTAAAAAAAAGTATTTTCAGACAATAGAAATTTTTATAAAAAAAACGTCGCCCGCACACTACGAATTTCTCCTGTATCGTGGTGTTTTACAAACATGAAATATCACTAACACAAACATCCAGACTTGGGACAAACAGCTCATTTTATCATTGTCTCAAATTAATGGCGATAGGCTGTCTTCTTATTACAAATACATTTATGTATATCATTCTTTGTGAGTGTACCAGTCCACACCATTGCTGACACCTTTACAGGCATATCGAAGTACCTCAATACATACAAAAGTGTATACGCATGACACTTTTGTGTCCTAAAAACCCCTCACAATTTTATTCACTGTAAAATATCTAGTAATTTTTTTTGCCGTGGTCTCTCGCTCTCCGAGAGTTATGACTGCTTAACCGGACTTTGGGCGAGATCTAACAAAATGCTTCCAGCTCGTAATATATAGTCATCAGTTACTGTCGGCAGCCGCGACCAGCTCAATCTTACTTTAGCTTACAGCGTTGGCGAATTGTGTTTAAGAACGCAATAAGTTGCTGCGAACCTGTTTAAAACCTAATACGTTATTGTCATACCAGAGATACAATACACCCGTGTAGTTCTTTATATTGGTGCAAGTCAACTCGTGCTTATATGTAAGTCCTGTAAGCTAGGATTTACAATTATAACTGTCAGATAAATGATTTAACGTTCTTAGAACGCACTACGAAATTAATCAGTAACAGAAATAGGAGAAAATACAATTTGCTTTACATTATCTCTTTATTCTGATGCGTTATACATACATACATAAAGTCACGCCTGTTTCCCTAAGGGGTAGGCAGAGACCACGGATGCGTTATAAACATTATAAATTCACTGATAGCCGAGTGGTATGACAGTTGGACTGTTAAGTCAAAGGTCGGAAGTTGCACACCCCGTCACGCAATAATGTTTTTCGAATTAATGTGCGGCACTGTAATTATATTAGTTATCAGCTGCTAAAAACGGTGAAAGATCGTGAGGATACCGGTACACCTGAGAGATTTTTCAACTGTGTGTAAAACCATTTGAGGGCCAACAGGCGGCTTAAACTCTGGCACTTGTTCAACTTGTTCTTCAACCATAATATACGAGGGTCAAACTGAAAGTTCTTAGAAAATCAAAAACTGATTACATTAGCCAGTTATTAGTTTTATTATATCTTTTCAAAATATTGTCCATTCACGTCAATACACCGCTGCATGCGATGGAACCACTGGGAAAAGCACTTTGCCCACTCGTCTTTAGGGTTCTCTTCAATGGCATCGCGATACGCAGCCACCGCTTCTTCAGCATTCATAAACCGCATTCGTTTAAGTTTTTCTTTAATTTTTGGAAATAAATAAAAATCACAAGGGTCGAGGTCGGGGCTATACGGCGGGTGACCCAGTAATTCAACGTTTGATGTCGCCAAATAGTCGATCGTTCGCTTAGCGGTGTGCGACGAGGCGTTGTCGTGGTGAAGGAGGATCCTACTGCGAGGTCGTTTCTCTCGAACTTTTTCCAAGACAAGTGGCAAACAATTGGTAGTGTACCATTCTGCAGAAACTGTTTTTTGATTCTCTAACACAATTGTTGCGAAATGACCTATCCTTCCAAAGAACGAGGCCACCATTTTTTTTCCCGCACTTCGATCTCTCTTCACTTTAGTTGGCAACCTCTCGAAAGGAAACACCCACTGAGCAGATTGTCTTTTGGTTTTAGGATCATAACAGTAAATGCAGCTTTCGTCACCTGTTAGTATGTCGAACACAGCATTTGAGTCACCTCCGTTAAATCTTTCAATCATTTTACGGCACCAATCCACACGATGGAGTTTTTGAGCCTCAGTCAAATTATGAGGTATCCACCGGGCGCAAAGCTTCCTGACTGCTAAATGTTCGTGGAGGATTTTGTGCACTTGACTCATACCGATGCCTAAGCTTGTCCGAATCTGCTGATAGGTCACTCTTTTGTCAGTCTCTATCATACGCCGCACAACACAGATGTTATCTTCAGTCGTCGCCGTAGAAGGTCGTCCCTCACGTAAATCATCAGTGAGATTAGTGCGACCACGTTTAAACTCATTAAACCAGTTGTAAACTGTCGCACGAGATGGGGCTTCATCGTGAAAGGCCAATCGTAGTCTATCATAACTTTCTTGTTGACTTAAATGACATCGAAAGTCATAAAAAATCATTGCACGAAAATTTTCTCGTGTTAAATTCATGTTGACGTGACACAGACAATTTTCAATTTGCCGCCAAATCGTAAAACAAATGACAAATTAATGAAATATATACTCAGTAATATTGGCAAAGAGTTCTATTTTCAAATTTTAGAATTATTTTTTTATTATATTGTTTATAAGTGGCCAGTTCTAAGAACTTTCAGTTTGACCCTCGTATTATATTAACTGAAATAAAAATTATAATTACTGAGATAATGATCATTTTCCAGTTTGTAAGAACACACACAGTTCACTTTATAAATATTTTGCGACAATGATGACACCTACACTCTACAAGCCATAAAACCTTACCTGGAACAAGAATCGCTAATAACCCCAGACACTTTTCCCAGATTTCCACTAACCGTCAAACCACACGAAAATAGAATAATCAATCCTTAAATATATAAATAGATTCTACTTGGAAATCTCAAACAGATGGTATATAGGTAGTTAGGGTATTATAAGCTAAGTTAGAACCCTTTTCGTATCAAAACAGTCTCTAATGAAACCAGAACCGATATTCCAGTTTTGGTACCAGAGTATGGTACCTACCTATTTACAGTCCGGTACAAAACTGGTTGGCTAATACTAATGATAAAAAGATATAAAAATAAAACATTTAAAAATAGAATCAGTGGCGGACCGCGCGAAGTACCTTTATCAACACTCCAAAAAAAGGTTTTTATTCTAAATCCGGTAAAGGTGAGGGACAAAATATAAAACGCGATCTTTATTCTTGTCCCGTTTTATTGCTAATTTTTATTTTCCATCCGGCATCAAATATCGTCAGCTTTCATAAGGCACTTAAGTATTATGACCGTGGAGATTCGATCAGTTACCCTCGTATGATATTAGCATGAAATGCCTATGAACATTTTACCCTTGACCAGAAATGAAAATTGAATGGGTCTGCTTATCTTAAAGCATATCGGTAGATTTAAGAATCGTAAATTGTTAAGTTAATAGAAGGTATTGTTGATTTTACAGTTTCGTTGAATTTAATTATTTTCAACGTAAAATAATTTAAAACATTGTATTTATGACATTTAGTCAAGCAAAGTTGTTTAAATTAAGTTATAAATATTTAATTTAATTACTTACTCACTTTTTAATTTCAGGGAATTTAGCGATGAAGTTATACAACATAGTCAAATATTTTAATTCAGCTAAACTATGAAAAATGTAAATTAAAAACCTTAATACTTTGTTAACAGCCTTAATCTTTAGCCCAATTACATTATGCTTATCATAAATTATATTTTTAAATGTAACAGCGAAAGCCCTTTTATAAAACCTGGACCTTCATAATAAAACATCATTTTGTTTAATGTGTCGTCCTATCATCATATTTTACTACTATGCAACCTTTTTACGTGTTTTAGTAAGTAGGTAGGTAAATACATGGACTAATAATACTGGCTAGTAAGACTCGGGGACGAATTGACAGCTTGTGCCGCTAGTGACGTCATTTGTGGAAAGTAGTCTAGGAGTACAGCGGTCACTGCTATTTTGATATCATCAGGGAACGCTTTTCCTGTTAATAATCATGCCTGTAGATATTTCAAACCCACATTTCACCAGACACTATTTGTGCGCTGTTAAAGTGGGCAACCGCGGTTGCCAGTATTATCAATTGTCTAGTCGATATTATGAAATCTATTTACGAGTAGTGTAGGTTTTATTTATAAGACGCGATATTAACGTGGATTTAAATTTCACCTAAATTTGTTAACTCAATAATATATATACACTTTATTTAAAATGTATGTTATAAATGTGATCTTTGAGATCGTAGTAAATTGAAATCCGTAGATTTTAAGTAAACCTCTGGGAAACTAGTATAAATGTGTGTAGGTATAAAAACTTGCTTTATTACATAAAATAATTAAAGGCGATTAGGGAGTGGAGAGGCACCGCAAGAAGAAGAAAAAGGTAGATCAAAATATTATACCTGTACATTTACCTACTTTTACAAAAACACCACGAAACATTCTAAATAAAAACGTAAATAAACTCCTTATTAAATATTCTACAACTAATTATTATATTTAATCTTGTAACGTCACTTTAATTAAGGTTTTTTGGCTAAAATATTCCGACGTTCAATAATAAGTAACAAGTAAACGACAGGAGGCACGCGCAATAATCCGGAAGGTTTTATGAGGTAAGGGATCAAGAATACCTTTGATACAGAAAGGTATTTTTATCATAATCTCACATAAGACTGCGGACGAGTAGTTTCATGGCTTTACAAGTTTCAAGGTCTACAATGCGGAAACATCAGCTTTGAATGAGGGTAGGGACTGTTTAAACTATTTTTTTTTCTGGTTTATAATAAGGTAAAAAGGAAAGAGAGGAATAAACATTGATTGGATTAAAGTTCTAAATCAATTTTCTAATTTTTTCATCATTCATCATCAGACGTTACTTGAATAAAGGCCTTGTCCTTAGATGAGAGGGTGGGTTGCCATAGTCCCCATGCTTGGCAAGCGGCTTGGGGATCGCAGTATTGGTGGTGAAGTTACAGAAGACGCTGCTGCGTCTTTTGGATTTTCTCTTAGTCGCCTCTTACCACGGGAGGAAAGGGAGTGGTCAATTCTACGTCGGAAACCACTCGGTTCGGTTTCTTATTAAGGAGTGAATAAGGAGAGTATCCCCAATTGGTTATAAGGTACCTTGGGCAGTCCACCCCGCTACGTGAACTGGTTAATCTTTAGTTGTTTGATAGTGAACTCAATACAATTATCTTTAGCGATTGTGGAACACATCGAGGGCATCATTCCATAGGGGCGTATCCAATTTTGGCTACTTTTCAGGAGGAACAAAAAACTGTCTAACTTTTTAATGGGATGTTGAATCGAAATGATTTTTTTAGGAAAATTATATATTATTGTGACACACATCATGGTATAAACTTTGTGAAAGTAGCTTATGTCTTTATGGTATTTTTGGTCCTTACGCCTATATGGCGTAACGAATATTAGACAAGTATCTGCTCAAACTCACCATACATTTTGGGGCGTATAATTTTTTTCTTACTTGTATCTTAAATAATGTGACGGTAAATTAATCGATATTCATTAAACTAAATTAATAACCGTCTGGATTATTTTTAGGTGGCCTATATCTCGAAATAATTAATTTATACGCCCATATGGTTTGACAAAACAAATGAAAACACCAATAATTCTATAGAGGCGTAAAACTTAGAGCCCCTTTTATACGGTATTCTTCCACTTCGATTCGACTTACGTTCTTTACTATGCTTTCTCGTTGTTTACTGAAGTCACCAATATTTCAAAAAACATTAATTCCAAGACTATTTTTTGACTATTTGTCTATAAGTTGATGTTCTTGAAAAGCGGTATTTACGGGAAATAAAACAATGGTTAGCCAGCATTCGCTTGGATGGATGCTAAGATATCTGCGTACAGTACGTACCACTATATAGGATGCTGACAGGTACCATTGATATACCAGTTACTACTCAACAAGGCCCCATATACTGTCTAGAACTCTAGAACGTTTTAGAGTTCTGGATAGTATAAGGGGCATATTGTGAACCGTCTTCTTAATACGTATTAAGAAGACGGTTCACAATATTCTTAGGTAATGTAACCGTTTCGAAATCAAAGTGTTATCTATCAAAAAATCCGTTGAATGTTTAGCGTAGAGAGATTAAGACCCATTTCAATCGGCTGGAATACTACAACTGCCCACAGTGCACAAAAGTGTGAAACTGCCTAATAACAAATTTAAATTGGTCTTAACACAATGCTGGAAAAAAACAATTGCTGCGATAGGTCTTGATGTACGTCAGGGAGCGTATAGACGTAGTAAGAAAGGTTTGTTAAATATTTTAAGGTAGAATTACTGGACTTTTAGAATCACACATGGTTCCATTTATGCTATAGGCATAATTACATTTTAATTTACGATAAGGCTAGTGAATACCCCGCGAGACGACGTCAATATTCAACGAAAAGATTAAATGAACAGCTCGTAGTCCTAACCTGAACCCAATTTAAATCGACCTGGATAATCGCATAAGATGAGGTAAATACTAAATCATAGACCAGCTCTTACGAACATAAGAGTACACAAAAGCTGTATTTTACACTTGACTAAGGTTTCTTTTCTTTTTGTAATGGTTAACTTAACTTAGTATTGTAAAAGCACCAAGAAATTCTTAAGAAAAGTGATAATTATCTACTGTACGCCTATATGGCTCGACAAAAATAACGTATTTTTCATTATTTTTGTCGTTTTAAGTTATACGCCCTTTATATTTTATTAAATATAAATAAAACTATAAGACTTAAAAATATGGGTGTCAAGCCAGATTGTGTATTCGCACTTCTAGATTTCAAAAATGCAATAAAAAAAAATGGCATTTTTGGGTATACGCCCCTATGGAATGATGCCCTCGACATGTAACCTGAAGTAAATCTAAACGCGATCGTATTGAAATCGTACCGGTTCACTGTTGTAAAGATTGTCCAAAGGTCCCAGGGAAATAGATGGGAACGTTTATCTTCGAAGATTTTGGCAATGCTTCCCTGCGATGTTTATTTTAACGCTTTACGAAATTAATTGTACCTAACTGATTGTTTGACATCCGTTTATTAGCTGTCAGTTTGCTGTAGCATAGGTTCAACATTAGTACCAAGACGTTCATTGGTTTTTTTTCTTACTTTAAATAGCATTCGTCATCGATTACGCTCTAGAAATTTTAATGCGTTTTTTAGAAAGTTAAAGATTTTATTTTGTGTACTAAATGTGAGTAAATGTACAAGTAAATGTTGTATATGCCTATGCCTTTGTTGTGTTAATCCAGGTTAAATGAAGGTGTTCCTTCTTATTAATTATAAATAAATTATAATTATTTACATAAGTGATTAATATCTATTATTAAAGATATTTACAATATCAACGGACCATCATTATCGCTACAGCTGACAAAACATACGCTGAAGTGAAGTGTCAATTAACAAGTTTTTCAAGACCCATTTGCCGAAACACTAATATACTATAACTGATATAGCCTTCTGGAGTAACACGGCAACTGATAACTATAAGTAACTAACAGTTTATTAATCATAATTTGAATATTAAAGTTTCAAATAAATATGTTAATAGCGGTTTCGTATTCATTGGACGTTTGTGCATAAAACATCCATCCCGGTAACCGAGACCTTACGCATAAAATAAATGATTGTTGGAAATCCGAGCGCGGGTCGCGATGTATCTTCGATGTTATCGCGCCCCGCTCTCACTCAGCCCTGGTTATGACATTATTAAACTATACCGTACGGATCCTCTGACGCTAAAAAATACGTGACCGCTTTACACAATTTTTCCACGTTGAAAAATAGCCTTCCACAAATTTAAGACCGGCACTGACAGGCTCGAATAAATTATGTTAATGAACACTTTGGAAGCGCATTCGTTGATTCGGCCGATTGGGCAGGGCTTTTTCTTTAATTTACATAATAACCGGGCGCGCGAGGCGGCGGGCTCGAGCGCTGCGGCGGCATGCAACCGTAACCGATATTAACTTGCATTACCGAAGTTTCAAGAAAATAAAACAAAACACCGTCTAGCAATAAGGGATAATACTTGCTTTGATATTACCAACATTATACACACACTGCACACATCTAGTCATAACTTTTACATTCCGAACATTGAAACTTTAGTCCGCGGGCATTATGAGTTGAATAATCAACGAAGTCAATGATAAAGCCACCGCGTAATAAACTAAATTAGTTAGTGACGCAGGTATATCCACCGCTACTTGTTGAATCAAGTTAAGGCAAGTTTCGTGTATACCACTGAGTTAATTAAAACATCCAGCAGTTCGTCTACGTTCAAAAAGGAAATAAAATAAAAATATGGACTTTATTTAAGCGCGGTGCCTGATAACGTGTTCGCTGGGTGGCTAGTGCGATTATTTTGCATGAACTAAGTCCCCTAAATGCAACTTACATGCTAAATCCATTAGGCTTATGTTCGCATTCTACTCGGCGCGTGTTGCCGGGTAAAAATAACGTTTTATTTGCAAAGCTAACGCCTTCTAGAAAATTAAATTGTATCCGGAACCCCATAACCGATTTATAAACGTTTTCATAACGCTAGCAACGCATCCTATTACTTTATATAATGTGCCTTATACATTTAAGTATCTACGGCAGCGTTCCTTACTTTTACGTCTTGGTTATCTTAGCCTTTTATTGTTCAGTCACAATAGTCACATTGTTAGGTCTGGTAACTGATCAAAGAATAGATTATTACATCATCACTGTCTTTTTTTCGTGTTTAGGTTAATTTTGTGGAAATGAGTAGGTAAGTACCTACGTATTTGCCTAATTAATAAACTAACCGACACGACACGCATTGTTGTTAAAATTTTAATAATTAATTAGATTTGCCTAAATAGGTGACTAATTATAATATTTACTAACTGTAGAATTAGTGTCAGCGGCAAATGATTAGGTTTACTGTCTCTCCCTTAATTACACTGGCGTGCAAAACTAAGTACCAATCACACTCTTAAAATTTAAATAATATTTTAAGTAGCTCAATAATAAGGACTTTTTAAGTAAATAATGAAAAGGAGAAATGTTACTAATGTACAATATTTAACTATAGTTTAAAAGAAAGCTGATAAATTTTGCTTAAAAACGTTTCATTTTATTTTCTAACTTCTACAGTTTACAAAAAAAAATATTCTTAAAACTAAAGTACTTGGTTGCAGACCAGTGTACTTAAATAAAAAAAAAACTACTAGCCATTATTGTTATTTATAAATAGAGTGCTAAACACCCTTTATATACAAAAGGTTTATTATAGGAAGACGGGACCAATGCGTGAGAAAAGAAGCAACTGTCCCGGGATGTTATTATTTCAGATCAGCCGCAGAACTAAATAATAGTTCAGTATAGATAAAGCTAAGTTTACGTTTACCCTTACATTGCCCGCGATGAAGCCGTAAAGGGTTCGACATTGAAAATTTAAACAATAAACCCGAGGTATACGAGTGTCCATAAAGTTAGTTTCATTTCTATTGCGCTGCCATACTCACGTAAATATTAGAAAATATTGGTATATTACTAAGTCCATCGTTACTGTCCCAGGTGTATCTTTAGAACTTATTGAAACATTTTAATTTTTAACTGACTTACCTAATGCAATAATTAACCCATTAGTTTTAAGGAAAATCCGCAGCAGCGTCTTCTGTAATTTCACCACCAATACTGCGATCCCCAAGCCGCTTGCTAAGCGCGGGGATTTATGGCACCCCTTGTGTTTGTGTGCTGTCCATGCTGAATAATTGTTTTTCTATTGTATTATAGATACAATGTATTATAATAGAGTGAGATTTTCAGCTAATCATTAATATTCTCGTAATACACTACAACAAATAACAACAAAGATATTTTACTGTATCAGTGACAGCAATGTAATTGGTAATAATTGCAATATAATTTGAATAGTGATAACATCAATTAGTGCATTATTCTGAAGGACTGCTGCGATTATAATTATAGTCCTTTAATTGCTTTATAGATATGCGTAAGATTACATCATACTGTCGAATCTCACTCATGTTTAAATGATATTAACGTATATTGACTGCCTCGTTGGTCTAGTGGTTGCTAAGCGCGACTGCTGTGCACGAGGTCCTGGGTTAGAATCCCGGGTCGGGCAAAGTGTTTCTGGGTTTTTCCATTGGGTAATCCTCAGTAGCAGCAGGGAGTCTGGATTTGTGCCCGGTTGATGGCAATAGGCTCTACTACTACTAGTTATTAATTAGTAATATTTAATGAATTAAGTTTAAATTTTATTTAGATTCATACATTTGGTTTACTTTATGGAAGTCACCTCTACGCCGCCGCGCCATAGGTCTCCTCAAAATTTTCCATTTTTCCCTGTTTTTGGCTTGGTCTATGATATCAGTTGGATAATTGTGAAGGTAGTTATAAACCACGGTGCCAATAGCGAGGGCAGAAGTTACTATGCAATAGATGGCATGTTGAGCTAAATTTTATAGAAGGACTTTAGAATGTTGGTAGATGAAGAAGTAAGACAAAAATATTATAGTTAAGATATTATTATAGTAGTACGATTATATTATCAGACTCGACCGTCTGAAACGGTTAAAGTTTTGCGAGAAAATAAGCTACTCAAACTTTTGAATACGGCTTTAGCTTATGTTGTTACTCTGCATACAAGATGAATCCAGCCAGATGATCGTAGTCTTCAATAGCGTATCTATTTATGTTTGCTTCTAGAAATACTCGGCGAACATAATTTTGCGAGTAGCTTCTCTCAATGCCGTTCCAAAGACGCAGAATAAGGAACTAATTGAGGAAGTCCCAACCGACATGATTAAACGCTGTAACAGCATGTTAATACGCGATGTGACAGACACCCTAGCACCAGCACATATTAAACGTATGACCATGATTGGCGGAGCTACATAATACCCACATTATTACATTCCCGACACGTTCAACGTACGCTTTTATCAAATAAATGTATACGATACATTCCTAATGTCACGTGATTCATCCAATTTGGGCTTGACAGGGCTTTGGTTTGACTCAGCTATTTTAGTCGCAAATTCAGCGTGAATCTTTCAACCCTTCCGACCTTTATGTAGGTAGGAATTCGATGGGATTTATGTAAACATGTTTTGATATATTTTTCTTGATAAATGTTACAGTAAAAAGGTAACACAATCTGTTCCGTTGGCGATGATTTACTGGTTTTTAGGGAAATTATTCTTTCGACGCAATTTCTATTTTCTCTAAATTAAGGGTATAGAATATGGATTGTAATTAAAAATTATAATATAGATCTTAAATTTTGACGACCTGATTAGCGCAGTGGCTAAGTGATTGGACTGCTGCGCTAAGGGTTGCGGGTTCGATTCCCGCACGGGGCAAAACTTTGTGCGACCCACAGATGTTTGTCCCGAGTCTGGATGTTTGTGTATGTGATATTTAATGTTTGTGAAACGCACCCACGACACAGGAGAAATTCCTAGTGTGGGGCGACGTTTTTTAAAGAAAAAAAAAAAAAAAAAAAAAAAATTGTTTGTTAAAGCAGTCTTGCGTGACGGGTCGCTGAAGTGTTTAAATACAGTTAGAAACTCGGCTGGATGTACCATTCACGCTCCCACTGAATACGAGAGCGAAGTAGAAACACAGAAAAATAGTAAAAAAAAACTCTTCCGAAAATGTCAGAACATCGCACAGTTAGGAATAGTTTTCGAACTTTCCCTTAAAACATATTTCCATGTCTCATAGCAAAATAAAAACAGCTCCAACCTAAACTTCTGTATGCACATACAAACTCAAAAAGTACCTATACACCTCTCTGACTAACGCTCGCAATTGAAGTTTTATAATGCTTTCATTTGCGAGTCACCTTTTAGGGGCGTTATTCTTTTTTATTTTAAAGTGTCAGTTGGTTTGAATATCGAATTGGGCTGAATTAGCATTAATTCTCATGTGAGACTGGTAAGAGTTTGAAAGTTCGGTAATTGGTTTTTTTATTACCCCAAATGGCTTTTTATACAGATACACACATGATGCAATCCCACTTAAAGAAATAGTTAGAAGTTCTTTTATAAGGGGTCTATACTCCGACATTTCACACTAATTCACATTGCCATTGTTCGGGTACGCATGGCTACCTATAATAATTCAGCTATAGTGCTTTGACGCTGCTGGACACGGTTTTCGTGCAAAAAAGAAATAGACTGATATGTTTGCTTAGCCTTTTGTTCAACTCTCAATAGCAGTTGAAAAGGAAAATAAATATCTTTAGAATTTCTTAACGATATCCTTAAATATCGGTGTGAAAATTCCTGATTCACTATATGCCTGTGAAGCAAGGTGACCACATTCTTATTTAAGTACCTTAATGACACTGCAGGCCAGTTGTGGTAGCTAATCCGAAGTACCGTTAAGTACCGAAGCCTTGTCGGATTAACTAATAACAGCCTGGCTGCGGTCAGATTGGCAAACGCAGCTGTATGTTGCAGCCCGATAGCCTAGTGCGTTCTGTGTCTAAATGAGTACGTATTAGATTCTACTAGAAACCGTAATTGTGTATTTGAGTTATATTCTGAAACGTTATGTACACTAGAGGGTTGAGATTGAGAATATTACTGTGAAATTAGTTAGGCTTTTATTGATATCAAATGCCGAGTTGGAAAATGTCAGAACTCCAGCATTGAGCCTCTATGAAACCCTTCCATTGTACTATTTATATTTTTCTCTGAATCTTCTTCTTCTTATCGTTTGGTTGATGGAACACCTGCTGTCAGCGTTGAACAATCTTTCAAGTGTACCGGTTTCTTTACGATGATTTTCTTAATCATTTTTAACAACTCATAACTAATTTATAATACGCACATGAATTCAAAAATACATTAGTGCGTGCCAGGATTTGAACTTGCGACCTCTGATTTGGCAGTCCGACGGTCATCCCTCTCGGCTATCAGCGCTTATAATACCTAAGTGATTAATCCTACAACTATTTGTGTATGTTCTAGTCTTAAAATATACGACAGAGAAAACCCACAGCAATTAGCTTGTCCAATGTTTAGCTCACTCGAGCGAAGGGCACTCAGCCGAAACCTGACGTTGCTCTGACTTTTGACAGAAGGCGGATTAACTAGAAAACCTCCTGCCCACCTAACGATAGAATAAAGGTTATGAAAATAAGGCTTTTTCTCTCACCAATCTGCGCTTTCCAGTTAAGTTGATAAAGTAAAATTTTACATTTATATTTTCGTGATGATTTCTTATCTTTTTATTTACAAATCAACTACACTAAGAAATCCAGTATTCTACTGTCAATTAGACTTTTAAACAACATTAAATTCAACCCTGTAACAGAAGGGAAAGGTGGACAAAGGCCCACTTATTTAATAGTTGCAAACTCAAGCATAAAATTAGTATGCAGAATTAAAAAGCGTGTAAAATATTATAAAAGTCAGCTGTGTAGGGTCTGAAGCGGATATTTCAGTTAATTCGTAAACTTCATACTACTTTCTCGCTGGCACCGAGTTAAGACGTTAATTAAAACACTTTGCCCAACTTTTAGTACTGAATTTCTAAAGTACAGCAATCAACTTAATGGCTCAATCAAAGATCAAAACAACCCTATCACAATAAATATATAATTTCGTCCGTTTGTTGAAACCAGCTGCTGTGCATGGCTTTGATATTGTTTTAAATGTGTATGATTAATTTATCGAATGTGTATTCTTTATTTCAACCTAAGTGTAGGTATACATGTAAAATTAATATCAATAGGAGATATGGGACAATTTTTGATACATGTATTGTGTATAATAATAGTGTAAATGTATGCATTGTATAATGGTAAAAATATGTTAAAACATAATCAGAATCTGAAACTTAATATTTGGCTCTTCATTTAACATAACTTCACGTATAATTTCATTTCATGCCATTCATATATTTTTTGTAATTCAATAAACAGCTACTGACAAAACTGTTATGTACTGGGGAAATTTGACTACAACATAGAAAACATAATTTTGTTATTCTTTTGACTAACAAAGTCATTTATCTTATAACAAAACTATAAGAAGTTATTTTAAACACAGATTTTTATATAAGTCCTAGCATTAAGTAAACAGCGTCTTCTATAGTCTTGTCTCTACTACCCCCTTACAATGAACTCTTAAAAAAGGACAGTTTACGCTGTCGAAACGAGACGCCACGATACACTGCATGTAGCAGCGTCTCGCTTCCACAACACAACTGTCCTGGTTTAAAAGTTCATCGTAAGGCAGCTGTATACATATAATAAACAAGGAAAAAGTGCACAACGAACGAAAATGGGTCGGTAATCATTTGGAATTGTTTTATCGCCTTTATTATGTGTGGGAATAAAACACAGGGCGTTTAAGAGATTATGCTAGTGTTAAATAGTCTGTATACGACATTATTCACATAAAATAACATAACATCACGCCTGTATTTCCCGAAGGGGTAGGCAGAGGTGCACATATAGTACCTACACTCACATTTCGCCAGTTATGTTTTAGGTCCCAATGTAATAGGGAGCGAGCCTATTGCCATCAACCGGGCACAAATCCAGACTCCGTGCTGCTACTGAGAATTACCTAATTACCATAATAAAAACCCAGTAACACTTTGCCCGACCCGGGATTCGAACCCAGGACTTCGTGCTCAGCAGTCGCGGTCAGCAACCACTAGACTAGACCAACGAGGCAGTCGACCTTATTCAGAATTTCACTATGTTTTTATGCTTTGAGATGGCGATGGTCAGTTGAAAGCTAACCTATGTGCTATCTGCGCTGCCGCGTTAGTACGAACAAAAGAATAGTTTCTTTTATTCCTTCTCTAAAGACGGTACTATTGCATGTTTACTTTTAAAGTCGAAGATGACTCGGAATTAAAAGCACTTCAGGAATTTTAGTTGTTTGTTTTTATCTACACTACTGGTATACCAAGAGAATATAATATTCATTCCTAGCGCAGTCGGGTAACAATACACAACATTTTTATAAATAATATAATTGAATGTATATAAATACAATCACGCCACATATGTAATAATGGGTGTAATACATACCTCTGCCTATCCTTTCAGGTAATACAGGCGTGATGTATGATGATCATTAACGCCAAAGAAATTCAAAACTGGCAAACTGCATAGTTACAGCGCCCTCTAAAGTTTTAGGAAGATTTTTGGCTGCGAATCGCAGAAATTTTTGTCACTATCAGGAACAGAACCCGTAACCCTTAGCGCAGCAGTCCAATCGTTTAACCACTTGGTAAGTAAGTAACGTCATGAAATCATGTTACGCTCTTTAGATCTTCAGTATAGGTATAGAGTTGTTTTTACCTAGGTACCTACTACTTCCTTACTTATTCATAAAAACTGACAATTTAAACCATGGACTAAATTATACCTGTCACTTTCGTTTGCATGTCAAAGAATACAGATGTCAATAGAGTTTATACGGGGTTTGGTTAATGCCGGTATGATCCTTGTTTATGAATAAGAAGGCTAGAGTATATACGCCACAAGCATTTCCAAGTTTGTCTTCTACGGGTCGCATTATCCGTTGCAACCATCTGAAGGTCGATGAACATCAGTCCCTTTATTTCCTAAGCAGCAGACCGGAAAATGAAGTGAGATACAAAAGAAACTACCTCAATAATCTATTAACTAACGTTTCGTATATTTATTTTCTTCACAGAATAAAAGATATTCGGTCAATGGTACTTCATTTGGAGGGTAAAGAAACAATTTAGTCGTATTGTACTCAGAGTCGAGTTGAAATACGCATACCTGTAGGGTAAAATGGTAGCGCCTTATTAATACAATTAATCCTGGCTTTCTTTATTTGCTTGTATATTTTGGGATAAAAACGCTATTATTTTTGTTAGACCACCGACCAATTTGTCTTTATCAGCACTTAATGCCGAAGGTGAACTGGAATTTTTAATCGTTCTTCTATGAATAAAATCCAAAAAGTTTTATATAGTTTAGTTTTCATTGTTGGAGCGATGGATCATGGAGGATGGATTCAAGTCCGAGTCTCCGAATATAATTATCATTGTAAACTAAAATGTGTATGATAGATGCATTATCTAGAGGTATTGAATTTTAGTGAGGTAAGATAAAAAATAGTTCCGACATTTTGTTTATTCAGGTCCGTCACTAGGGAACTATGTAACAACCTACAATTAGCCTATGCTTCGAATTTCAAAGCATGTCGGCCACAGCTATTTGCTTTTAGAAAAGTGAATAGCCACCGCACCGAATCCGACGTTTTATTCAAACTGAAACCAGACATTTTCAGCCAGTACTCGATCTCTTTAATTTATAAATATTAACAACGCATAATAAAATGAATAGTGTGCTTATTTTAGATCTCACAATTCCTACATTTTCATAAAATTAATTTTTACAAATGTATTTGCATTGCAACTTAAAACATGTACTTAACTTGGCAAAACCATTAGTAATATGTGGAAAATGTTGTGGTTATTATATTGACTCATTCTTTTATGTGTCCAGCTGTTAAATATGTAATGTAATATCGTTTTCTTTCCTTAATAAAATAAAATAAAATGTATAGGTAGTTTATCTAGTTGATCATGTGAGACTTTTTGATCTAGTTGATCATGTGAGACTTTTAGAAAAAATGGAAAGATACGGAATAAGGGGTCCAGCTATGAAATGGTTTCAATCGTATTTACGTGATAGGAAACAAATAACAAAAATAACTAAGTTCAACGAATTGGAAAATAGTATGAATAACTTTGAGTCTGAACCAAGAATTAACCATTGTGGTGTCCCTCAGGGAAGCATTCTGGGACCCTTGTTGTTCCTCCTTTATATAAACGACCTACCCAAATTAATAAAACATCAGTGTGTCTTGTTTGCTGATGACACCACAATTATTATTAAATGTAAAGATCAACAAAACTATGATAATGAAATTAATCAAACATTGAATGACATAATAAAATGGTTAGATATTAATAAACTAAAAATAAACATAGCTAAAACTAACGTACTACACTTTAAAACATGGAAAAATAACCCTATGCATCTCCACGTCACGTATAATAAAATAAATGTAAAGCAGGTACATAATACAAAGTTTCTAGGAGTAACACTTGATGAGCATTTAACATGGAAAAACCATATTGATATACTCTGCAAGAAGATCAATCAATTTGTATTTGCACTAAAGAAGGTCAAAAATGTTACGTCTAGGGAAACTTCCATAATGGTGTACCATGCCTATGTCTGCTCAGTAATTCGCTATGGTATAGTTGTGTGGGGAAACTCCTCGGAAATAGATAGAATTTTCATTGCTCAGAAAAAATGTGTCCGTGCTATTTTTAACATGGACTGGTCTGATTCATGCAAGCCAATATTTAAGACACATAACCTGTTAACTGTACCCTGTATATATATATTTGAAATTGCAAAGTTTTTAAGATCCAATCTTGAACTATTCAAACGAAGGGATAATTCAAATAAACGGAAAGCCGTATTTCTCGATTTCGAGATGCCTGTCCCTAAGCTGGAACTATTTCGAAAGAGTTGTGTTTACATGGCTCCATTAATTTACAATGCTTTGCCGAAGTCAATTACCCAATTACCCTACAAAAAATTCTGTTTTGTATTACGGAAGTGGTTGTTGCAGGAATGTTTCTACTCAATTCAGGAGTTTTTTGTAAAATGTCCCTGTAAATTTTATTCTCTTGACCTTGCATCAAAATACAGGCATAAGTGATTGCTCATATTAATTTATATATTTGTAATTTGTTAAATTTAGTATATAATGTTGTAACTTGTTATGTATTATGCTAATTTCTTATTTAATTTAATAATTATTAATACGCAAAATGTTTTTAAACATATTAAACCTTAATTAGGTAGCTGTTTAATTTGCATGCCGCTGTGTCGGCGAGACATGATGAACTGTACCTTATGATATACCAACTTTCTGTACCGTGTTTCTGGCAAATAAATATATTATTATTTTGTATCTCATATTCTTTTCTCGGGTAATCAACCATGCGGAAGATACCCGGACTTTTAAAAGGCTTGCGTGGGGACACAGGTCCAACACGCAGAGGCCCGTTGAGAACTTTAATCTAAAAGGGAATGGGACACCAGCTAGAGACACCACACAACTGCTCTATAAAAGAACAGCCATGAAAAGTCCCCAGAAGGTGTGGGACTATTGAGAAAAATGGGTACTAAAATGATTTGGTCTATTGTGTTGGGATGTTTCGTGGAATGGTTAATTTTAGTTTTTACTGAATAAAAACGGCGTCTGCCTTTTAACATAAAATATTCAGTATATTAGCAGACGGTGACTCGCCACTCACTAGATGGGCCCCCTAAACAGTCGCCACTATAGGCAACAGGGAGCAACACCGATGTGAGTGGCTAGGGGTGTAGAGCGGTGCGGCCCCGGTTTCACCATCGCGCGTCTCGAAGACTCGGAGCGGGTTTCCCCGCTATTACGCCATTAGACACTTCCACCCCCGAGCATATAGCTCTGGCGACCCCTCTCTGACCAGCCAACTAAGGCAAGAAAGAGCGGAGAGTCCTGCGGGCGCTCTTCGGTATCCACTCCAGCTACCCATACCGGGCAAACCGGGGATGAGTCCCTGACCGACTCTCTGGGGTATCAGGCACGTTGTGTCGCCACTCACAAACAGCTCGCCACAAGCTGCCCTGCGGTTTGTGTGCTTTTAGTACAAGTCCTTGTGATATATTTTTTATTTCTATCACGAGGGTTGGTAAAGCTATACTACTGTCCCCTCCGGTGTTACGTTATTCTCATGTTGAGGTAACGATGTGCCCAGAGGGGTTTATTATTATTATTATTATTATTAATTATTATGATTTTGTGTCATAATATTATAATTATCGAATTTTTACTCGAAAAGGAGGCAGAGGTGCGCTATGGCAATATACAGACACTGTAATAGTGGTGACGTGTGATGATACCTGGGACGAACTGATTTTAAACTAAGAATCACAATTTAAAATTAGTGCAGTCAAATAAAAAGTGAAGCAAGTAGTAAAACACACCGATGCCAAATTGATCTGAGATTGAAGTTGCAATCTTTTGCAAATGATTTTGGAAATCTGTAGTGTCCACACCTTTCTAATGTAAATATTAATAATGTTCTTCAAAATTATCTCAAACAAACCGTTCTATAATAAGTTTTCTGTGTGAGTAAATAATACATCATTAACAACGGCCAGTGCAGTGTTGTGAAACATGGCGTCATGGCGTTTTTAATATAAATTTAACGGTTTGCCAGCAGTACTTATACGCCAACCTATTAATACTGCAACCACTATTCTCTATTTGTACTTGGTGAAGCTTACAGCGCCGGTCAAACTAAGGGATGTGACATCTTGACGTTCGTTGTATCGATATTAAAATTTTAATTTAAATTTAATGTTGCGGTTTTCTCTTGGGAAATTGTTTATGGTCTGGGACTGAAATCGTGTTCGGTAAATGTCGATAAGTTCGCCCATTAACAGATTGGTATGGAGCTAACTCTGATTGTATATTGGGTAACGGTTAGTTTTACGAAGTACTTAGGTACGTTAGTGTCTACCCTTTTGGGGATTATCAGCTGGACCTTCAAAATTGGTGGTTATCAATCATTTTTTGGTGCTGCGGATACCTAAAACTATTGTAACTGGATGATGCATAAGATTGCGAGTTCAAGTCCAAGCAAGCATTAATAGGACGTTTCAATGTGTATACCTTATAGGTACTTACTTCCAGGAACAATTTAGGAGTCCAAAAGTACCTACAACCTAGGTACAGTTGTACACCTCAGTAGTGCAGTACACCCTTCAAATAAAACTGGCGTGATTATTTAGAAATTATACTTTTTGCTTTACTTAACCACTTTATAATTAATTTAATTGTTTTTTTATTCAAATACAGCTTATTTCATCGTAATTAAAAAAATATATATATTAATGTAAATCATTTAATATCATCATAAGTATTCGTTAAGATCCCATATAAATTACTTTCAAATAAAAATATTGTGTAAGTAATAAATCTTTCATCTTCATAATGTCAGCATGATGTAAACAAAATTCAAGAACAATAACGCTATATAAGGATAATTAAGTAATTAATTAATGGGACTAAGTATTACGGTGAATTTTCTAAAACTTAATTAACTGGAAAGGTTATCAGTCTGGAAAAACTGTATCTACAGCGAAGCGTGCTTCAAGCTGTGGACTTAATAATAGCACTGAATACAAATACATAAGAAAAAAAAATACAAATACAAAATGCTTATGCTATTAGGATAGGAAGATGTGAACTATTTTGTACACCTACATTTCGCCATGTTATGTGTCTTAGTGTAATAAGGGGCGAGCCTTTTAATCGGGCATAAATATTGACTCCGTGATGCTACTAAAAATACCTAATAAATAAATCTAGTAAAATATTGCCCTACCCGAGATTCGAGCTTAAGACCTTGTGCTAGGCTAAAGCCACGATCCTACGGCCTGTTAATCGACAGGTCGTAGGACCGCGGCTTGACGAGACAGACGATTATAATTACAAAATACATAAGCTTATTATTAAAGCTCTGGTCTAGGCTGCTTGCGGTCAGTATGTCTAGAATTCTAGCCGTTCTGTAACCGATGTAACATTACTTAGTACTTACAAGGGTTTAATCCTAAAGTGCCCTTAGAATGGCTAAGCCTTTGCCTTTCGTCTCGAATGACCCGATCAGCGGTTTTTAAATGAAACAGCAAGTTAGATCGAACTGTAAAGCGGTTGCGACTTAATAATAATAATTAATAATAGAGGTAAGTAATAATTTTTAATACAGATGAGACATATTTCCTATGCATACTCTGTAGATAGGACAAAACAAGACGAATGTCCACACATGGATTATTAGGCTAGTATTAATAAAATATTGAAGAAGCATTGTCCATACATAATAGGCATCAAGCCTTTTGCCATTCCAATCGGGATCGTTTTCGTCCACCTACAGTACTAAAATGACTCATTAATAAACTTCAAGTGAAGAAATGAATTGTAAATTGTAGGTACATATATTTTAATTTAAATGTTTGCGTTTCTTTATATAACCTAATAATATTTATCGACAAACAACGTTATGAAATGTCACAGCAATATTTAAACGGTTCAGCTGTCTTTAATAAATAGCGATATTTTTCTGTCCGCAGTAATAGAAGCCTGTGTCAGCTCACTTCCACATTATTCTCACAATTATTGCTGTGACTATGTCATCATTTTTATTGTTTGCTTTGAAGACAAACAAGTGGGGCCCGTTACGTTTACAAACATTATGAGATGTTTCTGTTATTAGTTTTTTTCTATTATTGCTTAGAATAGAATAGTTTATTTGCTTGAAATAATCTTGCTTATCAATATTGGTATAAGATAGACTGTGATAGATAGACCTATATGGTTTTTTTTCTTTAGTCATGCATCACGGCGGACGATTTCAACTGAGCGTCAACTACGCAGGAATCAACTACGCAAATAATATTCCAGTGTAGAAGTGTGTGCTCAAACCTTATTCTCTCATGTAGTTAGTCCAATGGGACGAAATCTCAACACAACTGGAGAGAAATAGGTACAGGGCCAAAAGCTAAATATGTTCTTTAAAGCACGATGGAGTCTTGGAGTCCCAACGAGTCAAGTCAATAGTCTCTGATCCGAAGATTGGCCGCAGGCAAAACCTTGCAGATCGACTGATCTCTACGGTAGCTATCTGTCTGAGAACTGACTAAATAAACTGAGCCTATTTAGAGGCAGTAGGTATTTGTTGAAGCAAGGGAATGACCTCATGAAGTTAATTGTAACGCTCATTGTCTTAAGGGGTAAGTGGCGGAAGAGGCCTCATTAAGAGTCGGTCATCTTGATGGAAGTTTTGTCCTCACTTTGGTCATTTTGCTCTTATCATCAGACAAATAAAACCTTGCAACATTACCTTGTTATAGCTACGTACAACAATATTGTTTACCCAATTAGAAAAGGTATAGGGAAACCTATACAATAGTGGATTATTGCTGTCCGCGAAAAGTTGTAAGTACCGTTTGCTTTTTTCCGCTTGGACAAGGCACGCAGATAGACTATCATTACCATTTTAGATAGGCTATATTACTTACAGAACATAAATGTTAATGTTCGATTACTAGACCACTTCCATTCATCATAATGTCTCTCTCAGGCAGGTCACTTTCAGAAATTTAAATGCGCCATAGACGCTACCTATACTGAAAATATTGGTAGAGGCATAGTTATTCACATCACTTTTAGGGAAATGTCCCTACTAATATTATAAACACGAAAGTTTGTATGTATGGATAGATGTTTGTTACTCTTTCACGTAAAAACTACTGAAGGGATTTTAATGAAATTTTCGTATGGTGGTGACACCCTGGGTACTTTTTATCCCGAAAAAATGTAGTGGGTAACACCGCGGGCGCAGCTAGTTTTAATATAATGATATTCTCTCATAAAAACAATAAGGAATGTCACTGACTAACGTGAATTACAACCTCACAATTTCCGTGAGAAATAAAATAAAAACACGAGTTACCTTTTTCATTGGGTTAGTTTGAAAGCCAAAAAGCGTGTTTATATGCAAATGTTTTCATAGTAGCTAATATCTAATCCACAATGGCTCTTTTTAGCGCTTTGGCAACGGCGCAGTGCACCGGTGTTAACGTTTTGTTCCACACGTAATGTAATATGATTAAAACATTAAAATTGTAAACGGTTTGAAATGATTTTTTTAAGACGTAGCTTTTGAAAAGTCTCTTCGACTACTATTGCCATCTTTAACATCACATTAATATTATAAAAGCGAAAGTTTGTGAGCGTGTTTGTAAGTTTGTTACCTCTTCACACTCAAATGGCTTGACCAATATTGATGATATTTCATATGGAGGTAGCTGACACCCTAGATTAACACGTAGACTACTTTTTATTCCTAAAAAGTGTATCGGGTAACACCGCGGGGTGCAGTTAGTCTGTCTAATATCCTACAAAATTATTTCTTTGTATCGACTTTAACTTAACTAATCAAATAAACAAGCTATAATTACTTAAACAACTATAGTAGCATACATGAACCAATTGTGTAATTTACTAGACACCTAACTACACCGAACAACAATGAATGAAACTTTCACAGAACAGACGCGCTATAATAATCTTAATTGAAGACGGAGAGCTATAACCGTTTAACATCGAACCATTATCAAGTCACGTATAAGCTTTAAAAACATTAATATCCACGTACCTACAATGTCGGTTAACCACGTAATGTGATTCAATCATAATATTTATGTATAAGGTTAATTATCATATGGAACTTTTGGAAGTACCTATATTTTTAGCGCTGATATTAAATTGAGGAGGAACAATTGTATCTTGTGGCCGCATTTGCGGGGTTCTCTTCTGTGAAATTATGTAACGTTGCTTGCCAAACTTTATATGGAAAGATCGTTATTTATATCAATATCTGTACCTATAATACACCCGTAATGCAGATGGATTCAGTGTAGAGCATCGCATTGAAAAGCCAGGAGAGATAAGTTCATATTCTTCTCGGGACGAATGTTTGCGTGACCTAAAGATATTTGTTCTGAGCTTATACATTTGTCTATAATTATTTATTTTATTGGAGAGTGCTATGTCCAGCAGTGGACGAACATAGGCTGATGATAATGCTGATGATTATAGGTATGTACTTAAAATAAAACTAGGTATACGGATATTATCGCGGTTTTTTAATTTATTTTTGGTCCCGACGTTTCGAATCCTTTACAGCATTCATGGTCATGGGCAGACATGAGGTGTTAAACGTCTAATTTGGACAATTACTATCAACTATCTTACATTTTAATTATGTATTTGTCTAAAAAGAGTATACCTCGTAATACACAAAAATAGTAGTAAGTCTTATCATCAAAGTATGAGAAGTATCCTCCACTTTTCTCGTAGGAACCGAGTAAAAGCGATACTTACATGAAATACGGCGGTGTTGCTGGGTTGTACAGGAACAAAGTGGTGGGTCTGACAAATGCGCCAGTACTTTAGTAATAATAGTGGGCTAACCGCCGCCTACGGGCACTGTGAGCGACTTGTATTCTCTTCCATTAACTCTTATGGCTTTTATACATAATGACACATTTCAAACGCGCCGCTTTAATGTACACGTCTACCGATAAATCAATGGCCGCTGTCACTGGCCAACATAATCACAACTAAGCCTATATTTAAATAAAAAACAAGTAATAACTGTATTTCCATAAATCATATCTAAAATTAATCTATTATTATGTGTAAAAAAGTATATTGTAGTCGTAACCTATCATTATACGTAGTCGGAAAATGAACTAACATAGCAGGAGTCTTTACTCCTACTAAGTTAGTGCATTTGCCGAAACCAGTTATATTCCGAAACCAGTTATATTTATAATAACTCAAACAGAATAATAAACAGACGATACACTATATTTTGTTGCCCAGACAGCGTGAGAACAAAGGTATCGTTTACTACATAGTTTTAAGTGTCTGTTACTCCACGATTCATTTTTGTTATACGAGAAGTATTTCTTACGTCAAAGAAAAATTTACGTATTGATAATGTAAAAGAGAAACACTCAACTATCACTACACAGTACCCATACCTTTGAGACGGTTATTAATTGAAACGTGAAGTCCTACGCACTCTGGACGGTCGACCTCGCTACCATCCTTGTTGACTGACCAATCTTCACCACGGAATGACCTGTTTCTTTGTGACATTTCGGCTATGAGGAAAAACCGAAACTGATTTACGTGACCAAAAGTAAGTTTTTCGGCCAAGGAATTAGCATTGCCATTTTGCGTGGCAATGCCGCCAGTCTTTTGGGCAACCTACCAGTCGACAGCGATAAGAAGGAATACTTTGATGGATAATTTTTAGTTTTTCTTTTGTATATATTTATTTTTTAATGTAGGTTATAATGGTGTTTAAATAAGCTTAAGTATATTGTAAAATGTTATATGAATAATAACAATAATTAAAAATATGGTTTCTATTTACTCTTTACAAGGTTGCTGTAGCTGAAACCTGAATATTTAATTAAATGAATAAATAACATTAAGAATGCCGTACACAACGAAGGGGATTGTTCAACCAATGACAGAAGCTACCTATAATACTTTAGTATTTAACATTTAAAAAATACACTCATAAACACTTCATTTACGCATTACTCGGCGAATAACATCGACGAACATAACTCCAAGAAAACGGAGCTTGTTATCTCTGCGACGGAGACATTTGCTTTAGAAACTCAAACTTTTTATCTCTGATTTGAATTTAATATAAAAAGTCTTATTTTCTTTAGCTTGTCTATTTTGGTTGGGACGCTACCGATTTTGTAGTTCATGCACGGAGTAATTTTACTTTCAAAGACTGGTTAATAAGCTTAAATCTTCTTTTGTACATAATTTAAAAGCAATTTTTTAAAATTATGTACAAAAGAAGATTGGGAAAAATGTTTTAGTACATCTCTTTCTATCAGCAAACCTGGATTTTGAGCAACAGTTCAAAAATAATTATTGCATTCAAATGTCTGCTAGTCATTAATCTGTCAACAGTTTTGTTTAGTCAGACACACACAAGTGGTACGAATTCGGTACCATTAGTATAATCTGGCCTATAAATCTTTGTATTCACAAACTACTTGTACTGTACATAACAACGAAGAAAAACCATTGCCATCAGGTAGTAATAATAAACTGTTTATTTATACAACAATTCATTGTACAGTTTGTGATTGGAGACTGCATTTAAGGTATATATGGTAACACTGAACGTTGTACAAAATTATAAGTTAAGAAAAAAAATTGCTGGTAAACGTTTTGTATACAGTAGTAGGTAGGTATATAAAGAAATTCAAACCAACAAAAACAATGACTATTCTCAGATCTAACCCACCAAATGCAGGTGTTTCATTGCACACTTTACCGCACCACTCCACAATTCGTGTACAAAGCAATGCTACTATATCAACATTAGAACGGAAGAGAATGAAGACAGTAGGTAGTTTCAGTAGCAAATTGCAATTACCGTTATTGCGGTAATTTGGCGGCTCCGCGGGCCGGCGGGCGCAAAACTACCAACATCTTGGAATGGTTACCGCTTACAATTTATAATGGAACGTTGTTCACTTTTGTGCAGCAGTAAAAATATTACTGCGTTTTTTTAAATATTACTAGATGCGCCTTGCGGTGTTACCCGTTACATTTTTTCAGAATAAAAAGTAGCCTTTGTGTTAATCCAGGGTGTCAGTTACCTTTTAGCCGTTTGAGCGTGAAGAGGTAACAAACATACAAACACACTCACAAACTTTCGCCTTTAAAATATTAGTATGATACAACTCTCTTATTCTGATGCAAGATAAAGTAATCATTTATAAAACAACATTTTTTAATACGGCGCGGCATATTCTAATAAACAAGAAAAACTATTAGTGAGAAAAACACTAACATTTTGCTGATTATAACGTTGTGTCTAATTGATCACCTAATAATTCGTTCAACATTTCAAACCTTAGGTTGTGTCTTGGAGCTACCGAAACTACTTGACGAGAAAGTTGTCTACTTCTCCCTATCTTCTTTATTTGCTACTAAAATTTGTTCTGCCTACGAGTATCCCATTATTACATGCATGATGCAATGTTACAGCATTACAAACCTAAATACAGTCCTATTGGGAAGCCTGCGCAAAACCATCACCGTAAAACAGCGTTAGTACCAATCAGAACGACATTGACATTAGTAGTTATGTCAGATACATTCGACCGATGCAATTGCGTTGCACCATTCGCTAATACCGCCATAAGTTTCAGGTTTCATTAGAGAATATCAGTTGAAACTATCTTCGGCATTATTTACGCTAGCTATTGCGTTTTACGTCAAAATATCACGTTATTTATCGATAGACAGCTTAACAAAATACTTTACGTAAGTACATGTTAAGTTTAAACGTTCCTCACATGTGAACTGAAAGGTTCTACATTACACGTTTTCTGGGAAGTATTTTGCAATAATTAAATCTTACAAACCCATGAAACTGTTTTACGCGAGCCGAGTAATGGGTAAAGTTTCATTGCGAGCTTTTATCTAATTTATTTTTATTGTTATATGAGCCAGTTTATGCCCCATTTTATATCCCTTGCAGTAGTTACAATCAAGAGTACTGAGCGTGATATGTTTTGTTAATACGTCACTTTACTCCGATACTTATTTAATCGTTATAATTGATTTTTATTTTTATCAAAACGATTTCAGCAGCTAATGCCTGACAACACCGATTTCTACTTAAAAACTGTCAACCTTTCAGTACATTAAAAATATATCCGGGATATTTTCGGCATAGAACGTAGATAGAAAATAGCAAATATGAAATCGGTGAGGTACAGCCAACATGCACTATGCCTGTCTATTCTAAACTATCGACATTTTGTATTCGTTGTTGTAGAGATTTCTACTTTGTTCATGTTTGTCTATCGTTATTTGCTCCTGCAAGTACCTACTTCAACAAAAAAGTAAAGTTTGTTCAAACTATTCTTTACACATATTACTCTTTACAAAATAATTTTATTAAATGCGTTCGTTTTGTTTGATAACTTAATAAAAAATTTTTCTTTCACAAAACTTGTATGTTTCAATTGCATTTGTACGTCATCAATATCTTTGATTAGGCTTGACAAAGCGAGC
Source organism: Abrostola triplasia (assembly GCA_946251915.1). Classification (NCBI taxonomy): domain Eukaryota; kingdom Metazoa; phylum Arthropoda; class Insecta; order Lepidoptera; family Noctuidae; genus Abrostola; species Abrostola triplasia. Next base: position 6,944,753 of record OX276430.1, read on the forward strand.
TTGATCCATCAAACTTATCCTCCTCAAAGAATACATATTTATAAGTTGTCTATATAGTAGCAGTTACTTTACTGAACGAATGTGGATGAAACTAAGAAACAAAAGACTGAATTGCAAGTGACAATAAAACAAGGTGGTCAGATAGTTTCGTACTATTGAATTTTATGGTCGGAGAGTGCTCGTCCGATCTGTCAGAATGTATTGAACTACTGAGTATAAGTGCAACTGTGTCAATAATATATGTGACACTTAATATTTATTCTTGCCTTTGTCGTTAGTATCGTGTCTAGAAGAAAATGGATTTTGCATGATAATGTAAGTATTGTATAACAATAATTTTAAAATTATCTTCTTATTTTAATACGTAACTACAAAATATTCAAGCAATTACATTTGTCTGTAACAATGATGTATATAAATGATAAATAAAGACAATACCAATACCACTACTATCGCTGAAATGGATACAATGAGTGCACATTTACATGATAAAAAGTCCCATGGATTGTCATTTTGATCTTTTTCTTCAAACCTCGACATTTCGACACGTGAACACCCGACGTGATGGAAAAGTTCAATGCTAAAAAGTTTATCCGGCGCTGGTCAATGCAAAGTAAAACGACAAAATGTAAGACTCAGCTATCATTGTGGTACTATTAATAGGAGTGCACTGCGACCCTGAAGGTCTCTGTAATGTTTTATTTGAAAATTTGGAGAATCTGGTAGGTTCGTGTTTATTTCCAAAAAAATGCATTTAGTTCTGTAATGTGGAAAAGATTCTTAGTATTTAAAAAATAAGGTGAATGTCAAAAGTTAAGGAATATGTAAAAAAATAACCAGCTGTAGCTATGCCTTTATAAAATACGAAGGTGAAAAATTCGGTTTATAATTCAGATTTGCCTGTTCTAATTAATTGTATTTTCAATATCACCTCGCTCCTTGCACTGCAATAGAAAGAACCTACCAATGTCGTAACAATGGAAAATATAAAACTACAATACATTAAATTTTCAATGAATAATTTACCTACCTTACCTGCACAAAAAAGCATCGCTGTATGCAGGTAATATTTTATTTTATTGTGATTCCTTTGTTTCGGGATCGAGTGACGGTATCAAGGGAATTGGAGAATTAACTATACGATCACTAGCGATCCGTCACTGCAAATGCGATTCTCTTGTAGGTATTTAACCAAGTTTTTTCGTTACGATATTGTTTTATTTATTTTATTCTTACATTTGAATAAATTCCAATGTTCTCAATATCTATACGTTCCGCATCAATAACTTCATTTCAATATCGCTCTGTAAGTAGCCCTTGAGAAATATTGAGAACCATTCGAGTCTAATAAAATATCGTGAGGTTTTACAATTGATTTACTCTCCTTACTATTATGAATGAGAAAACTCTGTCCATCGGTTTGTGACCTCATTATTGCTAAACCACTGAACCGTTTATAAGTAAATTTAAAACTCTAGGAAAGGATTATATAGGATATAATGTTATAGTAAACATACTTACAAAGTCATTGGAAACTAATATTAGAATAAGATTACAATGTTTAATTAACATTTAGAGTGCACAATAACTCAGACAACATAACCATCAACAGTACAACAATTGTTTAAAGCAATTTAATTTTTAAAATTGAAAATTCCAAGCCTTCCCACTCTCCTCTAGCTCTTGGCTGTGAAAAACTATATTGCTTTTTTTATTAAAAATACGAAGTGTTCCAACGAGGGGCAAACTGCCACTAAAACGTTATGGTTACTGCGGTGACATTCGCACGAATACCTAACTTATAAAATTGGTAATCCCCTACGCAATAGCCACCCTTCTTGGGTACCCGATAAAGTATTACCTACAATGTATTAAGGATTATTTCGACCTCTCGCCGATATTGTTTAACGTTATCCCCATTTTTCGGTTTTACTTCCATTTCGTCGTGTAAGTACTTACCTTTATCGTCGACTAGTATTAGTAAGACAGTTCACAGTTAACGTAAGAAGTACGTACTAGTCTATAGGTAATATATTTCAGGCTGAGTAAAAAACTTGATGATAAAGTTTTCTCGTTATCTTGTGAAGTACAACGCGTAAGTACTCAGAAGAGATATTGATATTGCGTCCGTAAGTACCAATTGTAGGGAAATGGAGTTGCGAAGGGATTTTATAAACTGTGATATCATTACGTGTAATAATAAATTTTGAATGATGAATTGCCGTTAATCCTTATGCCGCAGCTTAATAGTTTTAATGAATTATTATTATATAAATTATTATACTTATTTAAATATATTATTATACTTGCGTTTTCGCTTGGTTGGGTAGGCAGAGAGTAGGCCTAGGTCATAGGGGACAACTCTATTGTTATTTAGGGTCAGGCCACATTGATCGACGGCGTTCGTCGGTTTGTACATACTTTGCTATCTTTTTGTATCGACAAACTGTCTAAATCAATGTGGCCTGTCCTTAATTGAGACCACTTAGACAATAATATCTTAAAATTATTAAGGTAATAAAACCCCAAATATGATATTGAAAAGGTTATATTATTGGCTTGTTTTTGAACCATCAACCTACATACTGAAAGCGGGATACAACATCCAGTCCGGTCCATAAAGCTAAGAGTCACCATGCTATTTCCTTCGTCACTTGTAACATTCGTTCATAATAACGCAAATAATAGTTACGCTATGTCGATTGGGAAACAACACATTTACATTAGGAGAGCCAATAGGAGCGATCGGTACGTGAAATTTCCATTTGGTATGTACCAGTTTACCGAGCGAAATTATTAGACAATTGTTTGTGTACCACGCTATTGTTGTACGTAAACGTAACGTTCGCGTTCATTGTCTAGTAACGACTTTTGCGAATCTTGCATTTAGGGTCGCAGGACTTGGGAGTTGGGACACAGAACAACTAACGTTTTACGTACCTAGCTAATGCGTTCCGTTTATGACTGTTGTAATTATAAATATTTGAATGTTGTGTTTAGTGTTTTAGCCAATCTTTGATTAATGCAACATTTACCAAATATACTATATATACTTAGTACTTGTTTTTTATTTATTATTGTATTATATGCACTGATAGCCGAGTGGATCGCCAAGTCAAAGGTCGCAAGCTTAAACCCCGGCAAGCACATATGACTTTTAGAATTCATGTGCTATAAATTAGTTATCTAAAAACGGTAAAGGAAAACTTCTTGAGAAAACCAGCTCATTTGAGCGATGTTGCAACGGCGTATAGTCATCAGAGGCCTATAGGCGGTTGAAACTCTGACACCCGGTTGTTCATCAACCATACGATAAGAAGAAGAAAACCGGTTAAATAATACACTTTTCAGTGCTTCTGATAAATCGCACGTAACATCGCGGGACGCAGCTTGTTTACACTATGAAGTCAAAAGACTATAAACTATAGGTACCTACTAATGAATAGCCCGTAAGGCACTCCATCATACAGTGAAACTGGGGTTATGTGCAGGCCACAGGTGAAGCAGCCTCAGTCGTCTCTTTTGACAATCGCTCGTAGCGAGCTCGGCTGTTCGTAGCGAGTTAATGAATTATATCGCAGACAAAACTGTGATGTGGCTTAGGATCGGTTTATATGCACACAGTGGATATTTTGGATAAAAAAAAAGAATAGTGGTAAGCATGTTAACCTGTATTTTCATGCTTATCCTTCTTAGTTCTGTATAATTTAGTCAGCCTTACTTTTAAAAGTAAACATAATATAAAGCTGAGCATAATATGTTCCATTAATTTGAAGTTTAAGTAGACTTGAGACCGTTTAGTTCTATGTACACAATGTTGAAAAATCTGTTCTTAAAACCAAAAAAATTTTCAACCAGTATTCTGAGCATGTTATGTGATAAATACGATTCACCGTGCATGAGACATGCTATAAATATCCTAGTTAAATATTTTTAAGCACCTCTTGTCGAATGCTTCCTATTCTAGTTTTATAAATGACAATGTTTTTTGTACTTTTAAGATTCATTTTAGAAATGTGCAGGGTTAGTAAACATTTGTAAATAATCGCTGGTCTAACACAAACAATAGTGACATCACAAGCTACAGACAGGTAAACAACGGTTACCAACCCCATTGCTCTTTGGTGCGGAATCTGAAAAAGCATAGATTTAAAAGGAAACTTAATTCACAGTTTCCTTTAAGATGCACTGCCCTTTCAGAAACCGGTGCCCGCAGTGCTGTTACTTTACATTTCGTCTTAAAAAGGCAAACAAAAAAGTTCATAAAAATTCAGTCGAGAGCGGCGGTTGTCCTTTTTTGGTCGCCGCTCGCCAACGGGCCGATGTAAAAGAGTCCGACAGAAACTTGTTTGAAGAAGTCGATTTAAGTTACGAAAGGAGAGTACCTAAATTACATTTTTATCAGAATTTTTATAAAACAATAAGTATATGGTCCGTTAAATTATTTACATTCCGACCGGTTTTGGCTTCGCTGGACATAATAGACTCGATTATTTAAATTGACAATGTCAATAACGTTGACAATAATTAAAATCGTGTTATTAAAATTAGGTTACTATGTACTACCTAGTAATTATTTCCCACAAAATATCTTCACAAATCTAAGTGCTTAATAATTACGTGACGCTGGTAAATTTTCATTTCATTGGTTATTAAAGAAGAGGCTGAATAATACATGTTGCGTGGGCTGGTGTAAGTATATACAATATAATGGGCACATCCGTCCCACTGAAATTTGAGACCCTATTATTGTCATAACAACGATCTCAGTCCGCAAACGACAATCATTATTTTCACACTTAACAAAGTACTTCTCACATAAAAAGCGTCCATAAGCATAAACTCTGCGAATTATTCGATTCATTTCAAAGGAATCCTACTAAAAGGAACGCGAGACTAACTCAAAGCTTTTATATCTCGTTTGGAGGCGCCTTATTGTCTTCAGCGGTATATGTATTAAAGCTTGCTTTCTCTTGCGTAAATAAAATCCATTGGAAAGAGAAGTGCTTGGAAGCAAGTGCACGGGAAGGGGGCGTCTAGGTGTAATGCCTCATGCGAGTGTCGGGGACAATGCAAAGTAGATTGAATTGGAAAAAAGACTTGAACAGAATGGCGGCTTTCGGCACCCGAGGGAAAAGGGAAAACTCGCTGCGAAGGGTTAACAATGAGAGCAGTGTCCATAGATGTTGCCGCTCTGCAGCCTTCTGGAATTCAACTTTAGGATTAATTTCGCTGTTAGCAGTAATAAATTATATGGAGGAATATGGTTTATTCGTCTGGGTAAATGTGGTTGCACAGCACAGCTTTGTCTATTCCTTCGGGGGCTAACGTTTGATTATGTTGTTCTGAATAGATTGAATTATTGGTATTCTATTCGACATTTTTATTAGAATACGGTGTTTTTAGAAGCAATTTGTTAAAGATAATCGTAAACACTAGGTATCAATTCTTTGATAGCAGTTGTTAGAAATACAATAAGGGTAGTATTCCTTTATAACCGCATTACTTTTGTGGACGCAGTATTCATATTCATTTTCCATCCAGCCGTTAATCGGACAACAGCCATTTTGCATTGCATTACCATAATTTAATTTCACTAATCAATTTTAAGCCGCGTACGCAATATTGATATTACGTTATGATATTTTAAGTATAATCGGTCGGATTTTTAAAAAGTACATTATGTGTCTGGTTGATTAAATATCAAAGAAACCTTCGATTAGTTCATATAAGAGGAAGAATTGAAAAAGAAACTATAAAAAAATATATTAGTGTTGAATTGTAAAAATAGTAGTACTCAGCTATAAAACTATACTTAGAAACATTCCTTCAATCTCCTCCAGAACTGAATATTTTTTAATTAAAGCGTAATGTAAAAATACATTTTGACTTTTCTATTGCGGGGTTCCTTGCTAGTACTGCATTCTCGTTAAGAAGTAAAAGGTGCTCATTTACACTTTACTTCGACTATATAAAAATAGAATGAAATGAAAAATTCTTTCGTTTAAATAACCAGTTGCAAACCATTACAAACTATCTGTGCTTCACTCTTCAGGTATTTAGTTGAAAGTTACCTGTTGCGAGCTATTGCTTTACTTCGAGTTTTATTTAAATACCAAACGTTTTATTGTAAATAACCAAAGCCAATAAATGTTCTGCCATTTTTTTTTAAATATTTATTTGTGGACAGCTTCATGACGTTTCAGTCTCCTGTTTTTTATATTTTACTCTATATCCAAATATTTTTTGTTGAGGGTATGGAAGAATACAGTTTCCATTTCGCTAGAAAAGCCTAGCGATTAACCGGTTTTGGAGAGAGTGTAGGTAAAATACAGATCTCCACTTTTCCGATGAAATAAAACACTTCGGTTAACATCTGTAGGAATTCTACCAGACGTGGTGATTTCAGTGGCAAATAGAACATTCTGAGTTATAAATATAAACTAGAGATAAAGCAGTTGATCCTAGTACCTGTGGCTTCTTTATAGTATTCTTTACACGATAAAAGAATGTCGGTGCAACCAAATAAAGTAGTTTTAACAAAAGCAGCTTAGAATCTAAAATGGTAACGTTACAGGCTGCTACATTTTCCTCACCAATAGAGGGAAACAAAACAAAAACCAGATAAGCCGCTTAACATCTCACGGGAGGAAGACTCGGCGAAATGCTTTAGTTTCTTCGGTGAGAACACAGCATACTCATCCTCGCCACCTATCAAAGCACTGTTGTACCTCATGTTATTCTAGAGACTGTATAATACCCGTTAGGTTAAGTAATTGCAAAACTGAAGGTTTCGATACAAAAAACCAATCAAAGTCCTGATAATGTTTGCATGTAGAGCAATAAACTCCTAAAGAAATAGAAGCAGGGAATTATTCACGCAACCGTCTAAAATTGTTTTCAGGTTCTGACACGGGTTTTGGTTTATTATTATAGAACACATTTCGAATGCACTAACATTGTGACGTTTTCGTTAGTTAGGTATAACATAATATATAAATTGCTGCATTCCAAAAATGATTAACTACATTGTGTATAACCACAGAAGCCACTCATTGTTTTACTCTATTTGAATTTGTATTTGTAGCGTAAATCTGATTTGAAATTGCTAGCATTAAGTTAGGAAATAGGGAGCGTAGAAATCACGATATTTTCCCTGTTACTGTCGTTGGATGCGCCCGTCTCACCGGCATCGCTTTCAATGAAGCTAATAGTTACCGATTCAGTCTTTTTACCATATATTCTTATTGGATGCTTTTCAGTAGTGAATTTCTTGTTTCCTTGTGTTACAAATCAGAGCCAATAATTTTTAGCCAGATTATTGCACAATAATTAATTCTATGATTTACTTAATATGTTTGTTGTAAAGCTGAGGATACGCACGCTTTATTTTTTTTATTTGGAAGAAGCACACACGAAGTGAGTTGATGTAGGACATAATTTTCAAAATAATTATTACATTCGTAACATAGTTCTCCTGTATGATAAAAAGTCATTTGCACAAACATCCAAATTCCGAAACAATCTCTGCGAATCTAACAACGTGTCAATACTGACCCGTGATTAGTTCCAGCAGCCCTATCACCTAGCTCATCATCATCATCAGCCGGAAGACGTCCACTGTTGATCAAAGGCCTCCCCCTTAGAACGCCACAATGAATGACAGCTTGCCAATTCCATCCACCGGTTGCCGCTAATAAAATTCTTAAAACGAGAACTATATGTTAGTATAAGTAAGAACAGTTTTTTGACACACACTGCCTTCACATAGACCAAAACCTCATTACACTGCTCCCCAAGAATAGTGGGATGCCACAAGATTACCATGTTGTTCCATCAGAAGTTATTAGCCTAACTCGGTGATAGTATATTCGGGTTTGCGGGTGAAAGCACAAAGCGGCAGAGTTCATTATGCACCACAATACGCTAGGTTGATTACTTCCAACCACGAGACATTGCCACTATGACGTTTGAACGTCTTTAATAAGACGGAACTTGTGTTCTGTTTGATTGAGGGTACTGTGAACAGTATCTTGTAATATCCGTTATGTACCTACGGATATATAATGATAGTTCTGAGATAGTGGATCTATACAGAGTTATTATAAGTCTGTGAACACTACGAGGGAATTGCAAGAAGTTATGATAGCTTGTAAATAATACGGCAGCCGAAGCTTCGATAACTAAACTTCTGTTTATGTTTTATAAGGACTGGTATCTTTAGGGTTGCTTTAATATCAAACTTATAAAATGTAAAGTATCCGTTGGTATTTAAGTTTATCTTACATATTTTTATCATTGTTAAAAAACGTGTCAGATTACACATACTTAACCGTAAAAAAAGAGTTGCTCACTTATAAAGTTCAAAAATGGATAGGCAGTTGTTATCATGAAAAAATCATGATAACTAGATACATGCATTTTACATGTATATTATTTATTTGTGTAGGTATGTGAGTCGTTTTCATGTATTATCTGTTACAACGTGTATGTCTGATAAAATTCTCAAAAGAAATAATTTAATAAAATATTGGGCCTGTATCATTTGAATCATATGCATATTTCCGAGAACGTATGTCGAGAATACAAGCGTTTATATGATCTGTCCTATGGTAGTACTTTGAGTTTTATTTATGCTTACCTTCAGTATATATGACTTCAGTTTAATCAACCTCGATTTCGTGAATTCGTCAAAGGATATAAATATCGTGACTGGAATTATTTCGATATGAATGTATATATTACGTTAATATTTACACAATGTTCATTAAACCCTTTTCCGTTTTTGTTTAATTTTAAAAAGTATCAAGTATATATTATTTATACAAATACTCGAACTTAAGATTAAACTACAAAAACCTGATGATCCGCAATGCCTAGATGATCCATTAGCCGTTTCGTTATTAATTTACTGTAAGTATAGGTACCGCGTGCGCAAAGCTAATACTATGTAGTGTAGGTTTACACTTCTATCGGCGTGTCCTCCGTGAATATGTCAGCCTTGCTAAATACCTACTATTGCCTTTTATCTCGGCATGAGCTATGTTCTTAACTCGATAGAAGAATAAGGATCAGTGTGAGTTGCACAAACAACTTTGATACATTGGTTGGCCTAAAATATGGTCACTTGTATGAAAACTTATATTCCTGCACAACTGATAATGTTGGTGTCATACATTAAAATGAAGCTATTATAATGACCTTTAAAAGGACAGTATAACAGCTGATACAGTCTGGAGACAGCGCCCAATTTGCCCATTCTCCTTTATTTGCTAGAGCTGGAAAAAATTGTAGGTACCTATTGTAATTTCACGTCTAAAATCAACACAAAAACTCACCTTTCCTCTCCCTGCCGCCGTCGTGTCTAAACACTATGGGTCGGTTGTGTTCCCGACGCCACAGCACTGTGGGCGGCGGCACCCCGGTTGCGGTGCACGTCAATCTTATGCTCCCGCCCTCCTGCGCCGAGCTGCCCTCCGTCACACTGTCCACTATGTCCGGCGGGATCACGACGGATAAATGACCCATCTGACAAAAATAATAAAGGTTCCCGTACGCGAATCGAACCTACAACCCCAACCGCAGCATCAACATTTGTCTGATCCGCGAATGTTGGTCCTGAGTCTGGATGTTTGTGTATGTGATACGTACCCACGATACTGGAGAAATTTCTAGAATGGGACGACGATTTTAAAAAACAAATTACGTTAATTGTATTTAATACTAATTGGAATAGAATATTATAAATGTGGTAATATACAGTTTAAACATTCCGATAATTACAGCTTCTATTAACTTGCTACATAATTGAGTTAACAATTTGAAATAAACAATGACAATTAAAATTATTGATTTGAATTAGTATTACCAATGTGGATGGTGAATATATTTGTTTTTAACAATCATATTTATATTAGAAATTCTCATAATGTAATTGTGTTTTGCCGACCAAAAACTATATGAGAATCGAACCTGCGACCTTTCCTAAAATAACTACGAAAAAAGCCTTTGGGATATCTCATAATGCATTTATCTTACTTGATTACAAAGTGAGTATCGAAAAGCAAACATCGATTCACAATTCTTAATAAAGTTTAACGAAAAATACCCCGTCAATACCGATTATATATAACCAACGAATAATAATTTGATCCTAATGGAAATTATAATTAAAACACCTAAACTCATCACCTTCATTAGTAAGCTACTTACATAAATGTTTGGCTAGGATTACATCGAGTATTAAATGTAAAATGAATAAATTTCCTCCGAAGCTTAAAAAGTAAAATAAAGCGTGTGTATAACCCGTGGTGGGCTCCGGCTAACCGTTTCACCCGTATCTAGCACCCAGCACCCGAACGTGTTAAATGTATAATCTGTTGTTATATACTTGGTTATTATAACATTAAAAAGAAACGTCGCCCCACACTTAGAATTTCTTCTGTGTCGTGGGTGCGTTTCACAAACATGAAATATCACATACACTAACACCCAGACTCAGGACAAACATCTGTGGTTCGCACAAAGTTTTGCCCCGTGCGGGAATCGAACCCGCAACCCTTAGCGCAGTAGTCCAATCGCTTAGCCACTGCGCTAAACAGGTCGTCAATTACTCCTGTGTCGTGGGTGCGTTTCACACACACAAACACCTAGACTCGGGACTAACGTCTGTGGTCCGCACAATTTTTTTGCCCCGAGCGGGAGTCGAAACCGCAATGCTTTAGTGCAGCAGTGTAATCGCTTAGCCACTGAGCCAATCAGGTCGTCGTAAACATTATCAGATGAGAGAGTTAATTAGGCAAGCGTTTAATTATAACTATAGCACATCTGTACTTCCAGGTTTGGGGTAGTCCTGTCCTTTACCACAGCCTAATGTATTGTAGAGCTCTATACATATAAATATTTTTGACCACATCACATCATATTTTAAACCAGAAATTGGTTTGGGGAAAGTCTATTTTTTACCACTGCCTACGCACTTGTAGAGTAGAATATAATTGTTGTTTAAGTACATTATACAGTGTACACTCACCGGCACAGAATAAATCTCAGATTGAAAATTTTTTCGCAAACGAAAAAAACGGGTTTTGAAATTAATTTATGGTTCGCGTTTTCTAATTAAATATTCACTGAAGTGTGGAGGCAAACACCGATTCTAGAAAAAAATATGTTGTAATGCATAATTTTGATTATAAACCATTATAGCTATAGATAACTCCCAATAAATTAGGCAGATCTCTTCTTCTTCATCAAGAGCCTAGACAGCTTATCGCGTCTCAAAGTAAGATACCATATACCTAATACATAAACTATCGGGCCCACAAAGCGGTTATAGCCATACATATACCCATATAATAATAATAGCCATAATAAATACTAATCATTTCTTTCTGCTCACATATTTCTTCTATTATTTAATGGTATTTTGAAAATGCAATATCTTAACGTACTCGTCCGTGTGGTGCAGCAGATATAAAATACCAAGCCTTTAAGAATACGTAGTGGGTATTGCACATATTCCTATCGTTTTTAGTAGCTCTCAATTTGCTCGTTAGCTTTTTGCAAAATATTTCTGTATTAATGTAGATAGTTATATAGTTTATAAGTCGCAGTCTCACGAAATATTCTTAAGGATTTTGTAAGAAGGAGAAGAAACAAACGCTATCTTGTTGGCACATGTAATATCTTACGCTTATCACGAGATAACTTGTTACTTTGTTAGCGTTTTGGTGTCACCTGAGCGTAGGTACTAAACTTTGCTGATAAAGTATTAAGTAATGTGGACCTTACCTGACTCTTCATAGGGTCTGTGTTTACCTGGCACATGTAGGTGCCAGAGTCGTTGGCTTGGACGTTACTGACGTGCAGCTTCCACGTGTTGTGGTTATTGTACGTAACGCTGAGCCGAGGGTTTAGCGCCACCATGTTTGTATGTATCGCCAGAATCGCCTTCGAGTCTGACTTGATCCACGCCACCTAAAATAATATTATCATTATTATACGGTTCCATCAAACCTTTATTGGATTCCTTATTAACTGTAGCGACTACATAAATATTGACAGTGAGACAATACGAACAAAATTGGCTTTATGTTGACACAAATACACAGTACATATTTTGTAACAGAAGCACCACATGAAGCTTAATCAAAGTCAAGAATTTCTGAAACACCCGGAAGCTAAATTTAACAATGCAATTAGAGAGGGTGTCTACGAAACAAAACGTTCCTCCGCCGTTGCATACAAGTGTGAAATTTCATTTTATATCTAGGATTAATGTCATAAATCGCTCGCGTTTCCCGGAGCTCCCGCGAGTTTTAAATCGTTTGTATTGTTCACAGTGAAGACGAAACTTAATGTGACTTAAACGCTGTAGCAAATGTAAAACTGAGGGTACGACAAGTGAAATTGTAGAGAGTTTCAGTGGAGGAATGCACGGCGTCTCATCCGCGCCGCTTCCGAGCATTTTTCATGTGACATCTCGCTTTGTTGCGGTTGGAAAATAAATTAGTAACAATTTCATTGTTTGTGAGAATTATTTCCGACGAGTTCCAACGTAAACGCGGCTAGTGCTGCCGCATGCCGGCTGAATGCGAGCGCACTTGTCGCAACTACCACTTTTCGTTATAACTGCTCAGTTTTTATACTAAAATGTTAACATACTGTTTCATTTGAATAATACAAACGATTTATATTACGCGACTTTTGGATTTAGTTGTTATTCATGCGTTAAAATAATGCTGAATAATGGTTCTCTGTATATTTTAAACTACGTACAAGTTTCTTATTTTAGATAAAGCTTAACGAGCTTATGCCAGCGCAGTACCTCGAAAGTCCACATTATATTGTATTAACGAGTTTTGCCCTGTTATTTAAAGTATGTTTACCTATATATTGTTTATATAAACAAATAAAATTACTAAAGTCTGCAATCACAATTTATTCGGTATTACTTACAAGTGATACAAATAAATGTAGCCCATTACAATAGACAAGCCAGCTAAAATATTTTATCAGACCTACACAAGATCCGTCATCTCTCACCACTTGCATTCAAGGCATCGAAGGGAACGCATCGATGTATTATCTGTTTCCCAACGAGAAACGTCGAAAATAATATTGCAATTCAACTCTTTATGGTAAATTTTAAGCTCCGTAGCCTGAAGCAGTACTAACGAACTGTAAAACATACGTGATAAAATAGTCGTGTTGAATTCATGCTTGCTTTGTATGCTTTATCCTTAATTTTGATTCACACGGTACTCAAATTTATTAAAATATTCGCTTTTCTAGAACTATTCCGCCGTCGACTTTACTGAAACATCTAAATGTCACCGTCCATTTTGCGAGAACTATTTTTTTGATAATAGAACAACTTGATACTTTTTGTTTTGTAGACAATAGACTGAAGGCACTTAAAATACAGTTTTGTGTTTATTAGTTCTTATTGATATAGTATTTGGGGATATTAAATATAGACACACTGGGTCAGAAAATAAGACAGATTTCACTACAAGCATAATATCAGGATTTTCTCATCTTTTTATCTGCTACAACTATGTTATTATATTACTCATATCAATACAGCCTCGCCAGAAGAAAATCAGTAGACAGCCTTGAGGTCTTAAAACGCTTAATTTCCTTTATATAACCTACCTAAAATCTCTACTGTTCTGGTTTATTCTTGGTGTAACCAGGAGGAGCGCAAACCCGGCCAACGAAGACTTTCTGCTGCGAATAATTAATCGTTAATCCTTTCCTCACCTTATCCATTTATCTTTAAATAGATACCAAGAAAGCAATTGGTTACCTTATTTCCTTAAGTAACGTATATGTAGGTAACTAAGCAAGTAAATGCCCGAGAGGGTTGACATATAAACTTAATCATTTGAATATTAAGATGAATGTTAGTATTCGGAGGACTCAAGTTGCATCGATAGTTTATGCTCAATGTGACAGATAGTGTTACATACGGAAACTAACTATCAGTAAACGTCCGCCACTGAATTTGAGCCTCCCCAAAGATTAGAGCAGCGAATAATCTTGCTATAGCATGTATTACGGTTTGCAAGAGAATTGGTGATCACAGTTTAGAGTTATTGGAATGATGTTATTGGTATCGTACGTCATATTGGTTTACAAAAAGTATTTTAATTATTGTACTTACACGCACAATAGATTTTTTTTAATAGTGTTAGGCACTGAATTCATGTCATATTATGCAGACTTATTCCGTATCGCATTTAAACACATGGAAAGCATATTCCAACGGGACAAATTACGGAGTTTATGATGTATGAAGTTTACATTTCAGTCGGTCGCACGCAGCCGACTGAAGACCACTTATGTCACGGTTGGCTTCTCGTCTGTTGCACTTTAGTTTTTGTAACAAATTGATGCTTTATTTGTGGTAGTGGTGCTGTTTTTAAAATCTACCCCTACTAACTGGTTGTTATTGTTAGTACAGAGGCCACAATTGATCCCTACTACCTACTTTTTTTTTCTTTTTGACCTTGTCTCTCGCAGTTAGCTCTGAAGGAGCTCTTACTGCTTAACCGGTCGTTTGGCGAGACCTAATAAAAGGCCTCCAGCTATTACTACCTACGAATGTAACATCCATTTTATACATTGCAGTTCGCAAATAACATAATGAGTATCTAGTAGCGTGGATGCGTATAGCGCACTTGAAATAACACATATTCTTGGATACACGATTAAAATAAGTTAACGCACAAAATACTTCAATAATAGCTATAATATATTTTTATAAGTAACGCTTTTACTTAGAAGATATAAAAGCAGGTAATAAAAAAATGTTATTTTGCAAAACACAACATAAAAGTCAAGATGTTTATAAATAAGGGTAGGTAGTCTTGTTTATATTTATTGTATTAAATACATAATGTCAAGGATACGTTTCAGCGTACTTCTATAAACCCCTGCTTCCTGCTTCAAATGCCGGTGTGTAGTAATTAAATGTTAATTTAACGACGAAACATTTAATCAACTCGTTCACTTTGTTGACACATTTATATTACCATCCAAAACCAAGCGATGAATTTGTTATGAGTGACATTTGATTTAATATTTCATAACGTTAGGCTAAATTAAAGTTTGTTGTTGATTTTTTAAGTTATTCCAGAGAATATAATTTGCCGGACTGTGCTGGTGGGGCGTGAAATGCGTGTAGCTAGCAGAATGGCAGGACAGTTAGCTCAGAGCGAGTTTGAAAAGCATTGTGCAACATATTTGTGATAGAAAAACCGAATGCATACAGAATACAACATAGAAGAGACTTTATGAAAAAATATAGTCTTATAAGCTACACTATATTATTCATCAAAGATTGAAATTGAAAAGATTTGTTGGCTAAGATTAAAGTAAAAATGTAGTAACTAATCTTTAAAACCCAAATAAATAGCAAACATTTTAAAGACTGAATAAAGCAAATTCGAAACAAAGAAACTTCTCAACTAAATGGCCATCAAAGCCCCAATGTATTAAGCCATTACCAATATCAGCGATCTTTTGTACTGAAATTAAATGGTAGGTAGGTATTTCTTTGTTGATTAAAGTGTTCATTATTTATTATTTGGCCACGGTTAATTGTCGCTGAGAGTATATTGGAATAACTTCTAAATAAGATCTAATCATTTTATATTATCCAATGTTATCTAAAATAGTTGAAATATTTACTTATATTGTTTAATTAAAGTCGATTGTACGCAAAATAGTTTTATAAATTTAGGTACCTGTTTAATTATATTAAACACTGAGGTGTTCAACTCAATTTCGTTACAAGTAAACGCAGGTAAGTTATAGACAGATAAAACTAGTTGTGTATAATTATAGCCTTATACAAGTACTTTACAGATGTATCAAATTCAAAGAGATATAAATAACAAGCCAGAACTGACATAACTGGTATGTAGGTATAATACTAAAGGACTGTTCTATCTATTTGCTACCTATGATTTTGTCCACCATGCTTTACAGAGTTAAGATTATTCTGGTAGTGCTGGCCAGAAATGTGTCTACATATACAAGTAACAAGACTTAAACAAAACTGCGTCTATCCCGCGTATAGATGGGCAATTGGCCAGTTTTAATTAGAAATCAAATAGAACCTCTTTAAAATATAACTCGTGCTAACATCCCAAAGAAAAGGTGAATATAAAAATATTTTTCACGTGAACTAAGCTAACATATTTTAAAACTATTTCAACCCCGACTCTGAAATACCTAGCTTTCTCAATGAAACTTTTATTTGAACAGATAGTCTCCAATAGTGTCGGCTTAAGCTAAATGCTCACGTTTGGTGAAAAAAATGGATTGTCAGCGAGATCCGAACCGAGCTGACTACATAGGGATGGACGTTTGTCGTTGCTTGAGAAGTTTTTGTGAACATGTAGAAGGTTATCTGTTTTCTATAGTACATATAAGAAGCACCATTTCAATATTAGGTTATGAAATGTAGACTACAGCATCAAATATTTCATCAAGATAAGATAAAAATATAAGATACATATAATTTGAAGTGACAAAGCATAGGCCTATGTCCAATAGTAGACTGAGATAGGTTGATGATGATGGTGATAACGAGAAATATGATAATCATTTATTTAATATATACTTAATTTTCAGTACTTTTTGAACGTCAAATTACATCAGGACAACCCATAAAAACGCTCGCCCGTCACCGCTGCCAAGTGCTATATCTGGGTAGAAGAAACAGTACAACAAACTACTCAATAGCACAATCTGTTTGTCAAAATTTGGATTCAAAGAGTATTGTGTAATAAACTAAGAAAAAATATACCAAAGTAATAATAATTACTGTACCTACAAGCAAGCTTACAATACTTTATTTCCAAGTAGAACCTATCTACAGCGGAACTTACAGACATTTCTACCAGTTATTTTTAAAGAGAAAATAGTACCATTACTTAAAAAAAAACATAAAACGATCATCAATACTACAAAGAAACATTGGCTTGTAAAACTCCAACGGAGTAGTCTACAAGAAACTTTTAAAACAATTCCACCGAACTGTCGTCTTGTACTCCGCTTTCCTTTCAAGATAATCCTTCCAAGATTTTATAAGATATTCGGGTTCTCTGAATCCGTGTCAAATCCTTTCAACCAACGATATGCCACAATGCTTTCACCCAAACGGAGTTGTGTAAGTTACATCTACATGTAGCTAACAAGTAGACTGGAGCCAGTACGGTATCGCAACGAATTGTATCAATTGTGCCGATATACATACTGAATTTTTATAGCATTTGAATCTGGCTCCTTTTCCTTGATACTGGATGTTAAAATAATTGAATTTCAAAACACAATCCGCACTTACACGTATTGTTTTAGTATTATCAGCGGTGTACTGCAACGCGTCTATAAATGTGTTATGGCTCTACGAGCTAAGTACCTAATACCTATATGAAAAATGGAAATAAATAATTCCGTTTTATTTGCGTTGCACAATATAACAATAATTATGAATTACAATTTTCATTCTAGATATTTATCTTAAAGGCAGATGCGCCAGGATTATTTGAACTATCTTAAAGTAAACGCAACTACTGTAAACTTTGATACAACTCAACCAAGCAATATAGAGTTGTATCTGATTTAATAGTGCAGCCATAAATACGGCTAAAATTGAATTCTAAATGCCAGTTGCCTTTAAGAGGTGTATATTATATTGACTGCCTTGTTGGTCTAGCGGTCGCTAAGCGCGACTGCTGAGCACGAGGTCCTGGGTTTGAATCCCGGGTCGGGCAAAGTGTTATTGGGTTTTTCCATTAGGTAATTCTCAGTAGCAGCACGGAGTCTGGATTTGTGCCCGGTTGATGGCAATAGGCTCGCCCCCTATTACATTGGGACCTAAAACATAACTGGCGAAATGTGGGTGTACTATATGTGCACCTCTGCCTTCCTCTTCGGGGAATACAGGCGTGAAGTTATGTATTATATACACACATTTCGCCAGTTATAAAATAGGAGCAAGCCTATTGCCATTAACTGGGTGAATATCTAATAGTCTGCTCACAAACCAAATAAAATAGTTCTTACCCTATAATTAGAGAGATGATTGACAACGCACGTGAAGTGTACGTCTCTTCCTTGGGTCACTGTGTGGTTCTCCAGCGCCTGAAGGAACTCGGGTTCCAGCTCCGCCTGGATCGGCATTTCACCTGCAAGGAATATTACAAGTTAATCTAGATATAGGTAACAGTTATGTGTCATGATCAATGCCTTGTAAGGTTGATAAGACCTCATATTTCATGCTAAATAACTCTAGGTACTGTAGCTTAGGTTATGAACGCATTTTGACTTATCATCATATATATGACTTATATATATATATATATATATATATAGAAATCTTTATCCTAGACCAAATCGGAGATGTTCTGCAAAAAGGGCAAGTGAGGAGTACCCTCAACCGAAGAGCGTGTATGAGGAATGTGATGCGTGTGAATGAAGCAAAAGAAGTATGCCAGGATCGTAGCAAATGGAAATCCGTGGTCTCTGCCTACCCCTCAGGAAAACAGGGGTGACTTTATGTATGTATGTATGTAAATCTTTATTACCATGAATTATGTATTTCTGTATTAGAAATTGACATCATAATAATGAGTACTTTGGTTTAGATAAAAACCTAAATGAACAATTTTAAGGATTCTATTCGATCCATCTTTTGTTTTAAAAATAATAAAAAAGAAATACGTAAATCAATTCAATATTTATCGAGCAGTTTCTCTTAACAATTTCACAATAACATTTGAAGTAGATCGAAACAATCAAAAATATTCAAATAAGTGCTCTTCAAATATAAGTTATACGTAAATAAACATAGAAACTAAATTAGGATAACGATCAATTTCTACTTGTGCCACTTCGTCTCAGTGTCAAGCGTTGCAAAAACAACAGGCCACGTAAAGGCGCGCCCGCGCAAGCGTGCCTCACCCCCGCGTGAGTAGTACAGTTGCTATTTTTTAACTCGCTCGCACAGTGACTCGGCGTAACTGTGCCCCGCTCAGGTACTTCGTTGATAATACGTACCCCCATCGTAAAAGATACTTACGTTGAATACTGACGCTTTATTATGAATGTGCAAAGATCGCCACCGCGCCATGCGACAGGCAGTGTTACCGGCACAGGTGGTGGGTCGCAGCCTGACTTATCAAAACTAAGCTCGTTAACAGTAGATCAGCAAATCACATTTCGAAAGAGAAAATTTGAGTGTGATTGCACCACCGAGACCAAAGAAATTCGGTCGGAATTATCTCGTATTGGCTCACTGCTAGAAAAATACGTAGTATCGAATGAGCAGATTTTGGTTAAAATGCAGGAAAGCATAGCAGAAGTTAAAGCTGAGATCACTGAATTAAAATCATGTAACGAACAAACTGCAGGCATGATCCGCGAAAACACAGAGAGATTGAGTAGTGAAATTGATGAAATTAAATCATCGACTTCTGGCATGATAACCGAACAAAAGGAACTAAAAAAAACTGTATCACAATTA
Organism: Abrostola triplasia; assembly: GCA_946251915.1. Lineage (NCBI taxonomy): Eukaryota > Metazoa > Arthropoda > Insecta > Lepidoptera > Noctuidae > Abrostola > Abrostola triplasia. The sequence continues at coordinate 6,964,290 of OX276430.1, forward strand.
GAAAAACAATTAACACTGGGCGAACACAAAATAAAATCCTTTGAGTCACAACTAAACTCGTTTAAACTCACCTCTGAATCTTCGACCTCCAATTCTCAAAACCAGCTTTGTTTAAACGAAAACATTATTAAGGAGATAGCAGATCGAAATAATAGAGAGAAGAATATTATTGTTGTGGGCCTGCCAGAACAATCCGCCGCCAATGCGGAAGAAAGAATGTCCCAAGATGAGTCCGATATTTTGAAACTTACCGTGTTGGTGAGTGACGACTTCCCTAAACCGACCAAAATATTTAGAATAGGTAAATACTCACCAGGAAAAAGCCGCAGAGTCAAAGTATGCTATGAGACCTCAGCGTCTGCTAAGCTTCTTCTACGCAATAAAGGGAAATTGCCAGAACATATTAAAATATTTTCAGACCAAACCCCAGTGCAGCAAAAATATTTACAAAATCTAAAAGAGGAACTAAAACAACGTGAAAACGACGGAGAGAATGAACTAACCATAAAATATATTAACGGCACACCTACAATTATAAAAATCCCTGCAAAAAACTACAAACAGTAAACGAAACCATACATGAGACTACTAAAAATACCTACCAAATAACCAACAACTACCAAGATATAACGACCAATAAATCACGCCTAAGATTTTTCTACCTCAATGCCCGAAGCATACGCAAAAGAGGAAAATTTGACGAACTTAAGTGCATACTACAATCACTATCTTATACAATTCATGTTATTTTACTCACTGAAACTTAGATCAGAACTGAAACACAAGCCCTGGAACTCCAAATAAATAATTACTCACACTACTACAATTACAGAACTGATACAAGAGGAGGCGGAGTTTCAGCATATGTCCATAATGACCTTAAACATAACCTAACGGAGTCCAAATACATAAGTGGAAACAATTATTTATGGATACAACTAGAGAAATATGCACTAGAAGTAGGCGTTATATACAACCCTGGTGATACCAACTACGCAAACTTTCTTGAGGTATACGAGTCCCAGCTTCAGCAAAGAAGGAGGGCAATAGTGTTCGGAGATTTCAACATTGATTTGTTAAATAAAGACAAAAGAACCAAACAATATAATGAACTCATAAAGGAAACTGGACATAAAATACTAAATAAAATCAACAAAAAATATTGTACTAGAGAATCGAATACTAGAAAGTCTATTCTGGATCATGTCAGCTCCAACCTGAAAAACGATCACTTTCACATGGCAATAGTGGACTCTTCAATGTCTGACCACAAGCAAATATATGTAGAACTTAAAAAAACTAAACCCCCTCGAAAAATAAGGACCCAATACGAAGCAATTGATTTTCAGAAACTATATAATATTCTAGAAAGAACTAGCCACGAAGAACTAGATGATAGCTATACACAAATGGAAAACAAAATCAAATCAGCAATAACTAAAAGTAAAACAAGGAAAACTAAAATTCTAAACCTACCCCAAGAAGATTGGATAAATAAAAACATCATTGCGGAAATCAATCAAAGAAACACATTGTGGACAGCACTTAAGAAGAATCCAAATAACGCCAATATGGAAGCTGAATTTATTAGAACAAGGAAACGTGTGGCTAAAAACATGCAAGAAACAAAAAACAATTATTACTATAAAAAATTCAGCGCTTGTTTTAACAAACCTAAGAAAATGTGGAATTTAGTAAATATTTTAGCAGCCAATAAAATAAAACTAAACTGTGCTCCCTCAAAACTACTGATCGATTCAAAGGACATTAAGGACCCAAAAGCAATTTGCCAAATTTTTAACGAGTACTTTGCCACTATAGGCCCCCTTTTAGCAAATGAGATTCCTAGATCTTTTCATGATGATTATTCACGCGCCTTACCAAAAACTCCCCCCGAAAAAACTCCCGTACTTTCCAATTTTGAACCGTGTTCTGCCGCAGAAATATCAAAAATTATAACAAAACTTGACCCAAACTGCAGTACAGGATTAGATGGTATTAGTACTAAAGCAATAAAATGCATAAATAATATAATAATTAATAACCTGTGTAAATGCTTTAACATACTGATGAATGATGGCAATTTTCCCGATAGCCTAAAAGTGGCTAAAGTAACTCCCATTTACAAAACAGGATCGAAGACGGAACCAGGCAACTACAGGCCAATCTCAGTACTGCCTGTATTATCAAAAGTACTAGAAAAAATATTACACAGCCGATTAGATAAACATTTAACCTCATTTAACTTTCTTTCAGATCGGCAATACGGGTTTAGGCCAAAAAGTAGCACACTTACTGCCACAGTCGATCTTGTTTCCAAAATCAAGCAAAACCTAGATAGTAAAAACATAGTTCTTGGCATCTTTATTGACCTCAAAAAAGCGTTCGACACTGTTAGCCATGAATTGCTAATTAAAAAGCTAGAAACGATAAAAATCACTGGTAGTGCCCTAAATATGATCAAATCTTATCTAAAAAACAGATCTCAATTAGTTAAAATAGATAATAATTACAAAAGCGATGCTTTACCTATAACTTGTGGAGTACCGCAGGGGTCCATTCTAGGTCCCTTGTTATTTTTAATTTATATAAACAACATACAAGAACTTCAACTACATGGCCATCTTACTTTATATGCGGATGACACTTGCTTATTTTATTTCGGATCATCCATTCATGATTTAACTTCCCAAGCTCAAGAAGACTTAAACACCCTATTTTCATGGTTTCAGTACAATCTATTAACTATTAATATATCTAAAACATGCTATATCTTATTCAAAGCTAAAAACAAAATAATACCCCCACATGAACCCTTAAATATTAACAACATTCCTATACAAAAAAAAAACCTGCGAAAAATATCTTGGCTTAAGATTGGATAGTGCACTATCGTGGAATACTCATCTAGAACATATAAAAACAAAGCTTTTGTCACTACTTGGATCCCTTAGAAACATAGTTCGCTGTATTCCACATAAATTGCGCCACACCATTTATAACGCCCTTGTAAAACCACACCTGCTATATCTGATTGAAGTCTGGGGCAGTGCAGCCAAAACAAAGCTGGATAATCTCCAAGTTGCACAAAATAAATTGATAAAAATGATTTTTAATTACCCATATCTAACACCAACAAGTACAATATATGAAGAAACAAAAATTATGACCATTAGACAACTATATATCTACAACACGTGTATCTTTATCCGAAAAGCTCTTAACAAAAGTATACAGACAAACCTTACGTTTACTAAAGTAAAACAAGTAACCCAACGTAGCACTCGTCGAGCTAGCTTACTTATCTTACCAAAGGTAAGAACTAACTTCGGCAAGAAAAATGTAGCATTTGAAGGAGCGCAGTTGTATAACAAAATACCGTCATGCATAAAAAATGTACGCTCATTCAATGCATTTAAGAAGCAATTAGCCCAATATTTAATAAATAGATAAATAACAACGGATAACCTTTATTTTACTTATAAACAAGAGAATGCATTGGATCAGTGAAACACTGAATATTTAACTTATTGACGAACTCGATGTGTTATACTTAGCATAAGGTAAACATTGTTCTCATGTAAGTGACTTTGTGTCTTTTTTTGAGAATAAATATCTTTAAACCTAACAATCCAAACACGTATTGCTAATAAGTACCTAATTCAAACAAAAACAATATACGTGAGTACTTAAACTGATTGATTTAATTAGCCCAACTATTGAGTGATTAACTTTTTATGAAGTCCCTCAAACTTCTTGATTCCACTTTATTACTATATATATTTCATTTTACCAAGGGTCTACAGAAACTACTTACTGGCTACAACGAAATTTCTAATATAATAATTATCTTATTAAGCTCGAAAGCTTTTAAAATGATTCTGTTCTGAACTTACTTAGGCCTTTTAGTAAACACGTCCGTAACATTTTGACATTCGCATTAGTGTAGTTATTTATGATATTTTTTGTTCAAAAGACAATTTATCTTAAAGTTGATTAGCCCGAGTTAAGTCAGTAAAGTTCTGTAATCGTCAAACATGAATTATCGACAAAAAATTTGTCATTTGCTTGTAGCAGTTGAAATGGATTCAAAATTTACTATAGTTGTAATATTCAAGTGCCTCAGGGTGGGTAACATATTCGCAATTTATCATTAGTGTCATTACGCCCTTTATTGCCGTATGTAATGTTCTAATATATATTTTTATCTATAGTAGAGGACTCTGCTTGGTTAACTCTTTCTTGCCTTCATGATAGTCTACCACACCATTATTTGAGGTATTTAAGGAACTACGGACATTAACTACTGTTGTTTATTAAATGGATAACTATATTGTGTCAAGTCCCGTACACTATACAGTATACACTTTATAATAGGTGTCGAAATAACTGCAATTCATCGGGCTAAAACCAGAATATCTCAGTTTTTCTGCAATAATTACTTTTTCGGAATAGTCTAAAATAATGGTAACACACAAATTTTATAGGTACTTTTTCCTCTGTAAAATTGTTATTTTGCCTAATTATAGGTATTTTATTTTCCTTGGAGGCTCCAAACTGGTTTGTTTTTGCTAAGCGTTACTAAGTTTTTTGCTAATTAAGTATCTTGTATACTTTACAACTTGTTAACGAGTCCTTTTATGTCATCAACAACATCGTTCTACATTACCTAGATGAAAAGGTCAACTTCTAGTCTGACGTTTGAATATATTATACATTTATCATTAGGGTGGAAGGCACACTTTCAAAGCCAGTTAGTTTAAACGTACCCAATATGCTTTAATTCTACCTCACTTAATTAAATTGTTGAAATTTAAACTGCGATTTAAGTTTAATACATAAATAATGAAAATATTTTTATTAGCTGTATAATGTATTTATTTGAATCACATTTTTTCTTAACGATGAGAATCTCCTATGTAAGCATATTAGGTACAGCTTCAATTACACGAAACTTATAAAAAGACAAATAGTAGGTAAGTATTTTTATCAAAATCGGAAACAGAATTAACCAAAAAAATTGCCAACCTAGAAAAATACAAGCAAAATCCATTATTGTGGTAATATCTAAGTGTACTGTTATTTAGGTACAGTCGCCGAGTCGAGTATTAGTGGCGCACTCTAAATAAGGGTGGGCTTTAACTGAACAGGAGCGGTGTGGATAAAATCTAACGTAGTACCGGCCGGATTTAGCGGAGACAAGTAAACTCGACTAATAGGGGTTAATACCTAAGTGTTGTGCTAAACAGGTGCGGGCCGGGTACGGGGTTTCTTATGAAATAACCATTATCATATTCGGGGAATTTAGACTGCGGATGATTTTCGGAGGGAAGTGACAACGCGGTGATTTTGCATAGATTTTGTTGGTGTTAATATTTGAGGGGTTAGGTACTTAAAGGGTTCTATTAACTTGAGTTTTCTTTCGGCAGCGTGGTGTGAGACAGGGAGACGTTATCTCTCCGAAACTGTTCACAAATGCGTTGGAGGACGTTTTCAAGCTCTTGGACTGGAACGAGTTCGGCATCAACATCAATGGCGAATACATCACTCACCTTCGTTTTGCCGATGATATAGTTATCATGGCGGAGTCGCTGGAGGAGCTCAATACTATGCTCAGCGACCTCAGTATCGTCTCCCAACAGGTGGGTCTTAAAATGAACATGGACAAGACAAAGATCATGTCCAATGTCCATGTCGCACCTGTACCGGTTGTCGTTGGGAACGATACCCTCGAAGTTGTCGACCACTACGTCTACTTAGGACAAATTGTTCAGTTAGGCCGGTCCAACTTCGACAAAGAGGTCGCCCGAAGAATCCAACTCGGATGGGCAGCGTTCGGGAAACTACGCGACATCTTCTCGTCCAAAATTCCGCAGTGTCTGAAGACGCAGGTCTATGACCAGTGTGTGTTGCCAGTGATTACGTATGGCTCAGAGACGTGGTCGCTAACGGTTGGCCTTTTGGAGAGACTCAGAGTCACTCAACGAGCTATGGAGAGAGCTATGCTCGGGGTTTCTTTGCGCGACAGGATCCGGAATACGGAAATTCGCCAAAGAACTAGAGTTACCGACATAGCTCGAAGAATATGCAAGTTGAAGTGGCAATGGGCAGGCCATATCGCTCGAAGAACCGATAACCGCTGGGGAAGAAAGGTTCTCGAGTGGCGACCACGAACCGGAAGACGCAGCGTTGGCAGGCCTCCCGCCAGATGGACCGACGATATCGTCAGAATTGCGGGCAACCGGTGGATGGAATTGGCAAGCTGTCGTTCTTTATGGCGTTCTAAGGGGGAGGCCTTTGTTCAGCAGTGGACGTCTTCCGGCTGATGATGATGATGATGATGATGATGAGTTTTCTTTTGTTTTTTCGGTGAGTTTTAGAGTACAATTCCTTGTGAAGCTAACATGTGTTATCTAATAATTGCAGTAGGATTTCATCACAGCATTGATCACTTTTCTTGATCTAACTTGTTTAAGAATGTGTTTCATACATATGAAACACATTCTACCCACACTGTCCATCTACATGTTTAGACCAATCCCACATTTTTTTTTATGGACATTAAAATATTATGAAGCTTGCTGGTAAGTTGAGTTACTAAAATATTCTTTATTGCCCCCAAATTATCCCACTGCAGGGACATCAAAACATCTTCACACAGAAAAGGACCGACCATTGAAACCTATTACTGTCAATACAAATACTTTTCCTTTAACAGAATCCATGAAACATTCAGAACGAGCGTATGATAACAGCTTACAACTACACAGACACATCAAGAGACCTAACATGAAGAAAAATGCTTAGTTTTACTTCGCTTAGGTCTCCTACTTGTTGTAAAGGTTGGAGTGTAATTTATTTCTATAGGACTCTTGGGCTGTGGGCAGACCGAGTGTCCACTGAATGAGATGATACTAGTATAATGTTGTTGCTTTTTTCTAGACAAACAAACCTCTTTAGTGGCTTTATTTTGTAATGGGTAGGCCCATTACAAAATAAAGCCACTAAGCCGTTTAAGCTGTTCTTTTTATGGATAGCACCGCGCTTGAATTCAATGAAGGGGATTCATTTTGCTATAGAGTATGTAGTACCTGTTAATCCCGGTAAGAATCCAGCAACACCCTCCTCGTACCCGGGCAGAAAAAGTCTATAAGGATTTTATCATCATCGCGGTCCACTGCTGGACATAAGGATTTACCTAGATAAAAATGTCTCGTACTTGTAGCAAAGGTCAGTTTTTTTTCCTTATTTGGCTTAACCGGACAAAGGGGAGACTGCTAGAGCCTCCAGCCAGTTAAAGGTCAGTTGAATGTAGTTTATTTTTATAGGACTCTTGGGCTGTGGGCAGAGCGAGTGTCGACTGTTCTGAATGATGATACAGGTGGTAAAACATTGTTGTTGTCTTATATAAACAATCCTCTTTATGTAGGTAGCTTTAATGATTAATAATGGGTGTGGTTTTAATAAAATAACTTCATAATATGATAGCTTCATGCCTGAATCTCTGAAGGTGCAGACAGAAACGTCCAGGTATAATTTTTCGGAGTAACTATGTAGTATGAATATCATGCAATACGGTATGAGCCTATTGCTACCTATAGTCAGAACAATCTTAAATGTATTAACATACACTAAAAGCTCATAAATTCAGAAAAAAAATCACAACAACGTAAGTGACCAAGCGTAGTGTCAAATCTTCATTCGAAATGATTGATATAAAATATACGTGCGCCTCTTTCTTCGTTATTACGTCTAATAATGAGAAAATGCATCGCCCTGTATACGCTCTTATATTTTTAAGAATAATTATTAATAGTATAGTAGTAGTAGATTAATATAATAGTACTCACCAGTAACAAATACACTGAAAAACGTGGCCAGCCACCAGGCCGCTTTGGTCGACGACGGCGAATACATGTGTCTGTCGGTGATCCGTCTGGAACCAATACATACATGCATGAGTTTTCGGCTGCGGAAGGCACAAAGGTACTTCACATTCATGTATACGCTTAGCACGCAATCCTAACAGATGCTCAGTTCGCAGGAGATTAATAGTTACCTCCAGTTACGTGCGGAAATATACACACCAAAGTAAGGTCTAATTTTTTTTTAAATCTTTTAAGTACAAAATTGCAAGAAGGAAAATAGTCATAAAATGTCAGAAATTTGAAATTCCTACGACTGAGGTAGTTGAAGAAATCATTTTTAACCAACTTTAAAAAAGGAGGTTATAATGGGTTTAAGACACATTCACACAATAGAATTATGATAATTATTTACTATATACGCTTTTTAATTCGTTCAGAGTTCGAAACTAGTCGGGCATATAGCGGGTTTATAAAATCATTGTGTTTTATTAGCACATTCTTTTTATAAAGGTATTTTGTACATTCCTTCACAGAAGATCAGCGTCAAAACGTGTGGATAACGCAATAACATACATATTTTGTTTATAAAATACTAGCTGCACCCCGCGGTGTTACCCGCTACATTTTTTCGGGATAAAAAATAGCCTATGTGTTAATCCAGGGTGTCAGCTATCTCCGTATGAAATTTCATTAAAATCCATTGATAGTTTTTACGTGAAAGAGTAACAAACATCCATCCATACTCACAAACTTTCGCGTTTATAATGTTAGTAGGGAATTGTACAGCCAATTCATTTCATATAGGTACAGATACAATATTCTTTTACAAGGAGATCAGCGTCAAACCGTGTAGACACATGGGTTCGTTGCTGAAAGAGATACAAGCCATATTCCACACGCCTATTTACTTAACGTTATACGAACGAATGTTTATTCATTTTTGTATTCGTGTTTACTTATATTTCCATGTTGATCTCGAATGGAATGAAAACAGTTGCGAGCTATGATCCAACGTATAAGTCAACTGAGAAGGTGTTATAAATCTATTTTTACGATAATCTAAAGAAGAAAAATAATAATAGCGTTTTTTTAGGCAGGTATTCATTATAATATTTTTACGGAACACTATATTGAACCAACATTTTTTGGCATGTTTTTTTTTAAATCGTCCCAGACTAAAATCTTTTTTGTTAGGTACATCAGGAATGTAATTATATCTGCGTATGGAATATATTTGTTATTATTAAAAAAAAGACGCAGCGTTGGCAGGCCTCCCACCAGATGGACCGACGATATCGTCAGAATTGCGGGCAACCGGTGGATGGTATTGGCAAGCTGTCGTTCTTTGTGGCGTTCTAAGGGGGAGGCCTTTGTCCTGCAGTGGACGTCTTCCGGCTGATGATGATATTATAATTTACCTTTAAATTAAAAAAAAAATCATTTTTCACATAATGTACCGTTAGCGCTTTAGTAAAGGCAACCACTCCTAGCAGTCAAAGGTGTCGCATCCCTATTAATTTACAACAAACCTTCACATTTAAAAATAGTTTTATGTGAAGTTACTATTTCTCGCACTATGAGAAATGGCTACGTCATAACGTCTCACCATAATTCACGTAAGGACTAATAATCTTAAAAGTTGATACGAGAAAATCCTCATCCCCTCCTTATAAACTTTTACCATATCAGGAACTCCCCTTTTGATGGTAGATACATGATAGTTTTAGTATAAAAGCTATAACATGACTGTCAGAACACTTAACAATAACTATATCATGTACAATCGTGTACTACAGCAAGATTTAAGCCGCGATCTTGATCGTTGCCCCAGGAGTTATTCTCTTGTTTCTAACGTACTATAGGTGACAGAACAGCAATTCAGAGCAAGTTATTGCAGCACGTGACTAACGCACTTCCGAAGTATTTCGGGTTGAATCCGCTCCGATATCCTTCCTTAGACAAGTGGGGTTGAATGTATGTTTCAGAATTCGCATTTGTGTTTCATTGAATCACCACATTGACTTAACAATCGCAGCAATTCTTGGAATTACGTAGTGCTTACGAAGTAGAAATGTTAGTTTTGTTTTGTAATGTGTCCGACTATTAACTGCTGAACATTAGAAAGATTGATTATTCGGTATGTGTTTAATAGTGGCTATGGATATGTATAAGAATATAGGTGGAAAAACAAATCAACATTTTATATCATTTAGTACAAAATTCTTGTAATACATTTTATTTGCAGCTCATTCAATTTACTTAGGTACTACGGATGATATAGCATGACCAAAAATAAAATTTTCCTGAAATTAATACCAAACATCTTAAAGACGTACCTACATTTCTATTTTAACTAAATATCACAATTACAATGCTAATATCACTCGGAATGATATTGCAGTGGTAATGGATCAAATTGTACCACTCACAGAGAAGGGTTAGACCCGTCGTTGATAATTTGAGTTTTATTGAAACAGATTGCTTGAAAAATGGTACTTTAAAGTGGAGTACCTACTTTACAATAATGTTCTCCAAACCGAATTTCGGTTACGGCGACCCACTGAAACTAACCAACCAAAGAAACGTAGGAGCGAACAAAGGAATTCTCTCCACTCTCTTATACGATGGGACGGCAAGCCGAGACAAACGAGAAGAAATAAGTTGAAAGTCTCAACCCATCCGTCAAAGTTCTGAGGGGTCTCCGAAGAACTGCCTCCTATCAAGGGACTGACCTTCGTGCCTAAGTAGTGCTAAACCTGACTGCCAAGTTGGTCTAGTGGTCGTTAAGCGCGCGCTGATCTTGGGTTCAAATCCCGGGTCGGGTAAAGTGATACCGAGTTTTTCCATTTGGTAATTCTCAGTAGCAGCACGGGTGCTGGATATGCGGTCTGTTGTTGGCAATAAGCTCGCCTTCCTTTACATTGGGGCCAATAACATATCTGGCGATATATGTGTTCTATATGTACACCTCTGAATGCCCCTTCGGGGAACACAGGCGTCATGTTATGTAATGTTTCACTGCTGAATCTGACTAGCCTACGTGGAAGTTAGGTACCTCTTAATCACGCCTACATTGTAGATACCTAGACTATGTTACACATAATGCACCTGGGTGGCGTGTTCTTAGTTTCTTATTGCTCTACCATCTTTATTGGTGTCGTTACTGACTGTATTAAGTAGATACAAAGTTTTTAAACATCCAGTCTTGGCTTTTAAGACAGTGAGTCCAGGACTAACGGAATTAAAAACTTTTAAAGTTCGACATTTTCCTTTATTGTTGGGAACTGTTGTTCAATTTAATAGCGCTCGAACATTTTGTGGCAAACTGTGTTCCTACATAATTTTAGTAACTTTTGTAAACTCAGGTATTTTAAATACTTAATAGTTTAACGCAGGTAATTATGTTGGTAAATGTAAAATGTGAAGCCTAAAGCGAATAAATTGATAACATAGCTACCTATACTGTACTATATATATTAACTAATGTATTGCTTAGTTTACGTAAAGGAAAAATGGTTGAGCATAATAAATATGCGTTCATTGACTCCTGATTTTGGAAAAAAAATGTGCCTGTCCCCTTCGAAGACTAAACCCTGTAAGACGAGCTTCTGCCGGTATTAGACAATCATAATTTTTATTTTATATCAAAGGTAATTAACTAAAATCTTTCCATCTCACAGCATCTTACGATTGTATAATTCAACTTCCATGATACATTTGAATTGAATTTGCTGTGAGAGGCAGTCAAAATGCACAGAAATGAATGTTGATATGTTGTTACAGCATCAGAAATGCGCTCAATTGTAAGATTGCTATTTATTTGGGTTCTTCACAGTTGACTGCATTTTGTGCACACCACAGAATGATGTTGGTTATTTTTACGAGATAGTATTAAGTATATGTTATAAAATATAATGGCATTATCAGTTATGTTATGTAACGGACTCTTGGACTAGACACACCTCAAAACCTCACCGAGTTACATTTGTCGTCTCTTCTATAGGTATTCATATTTTCAGGAACATACATACTAATTATCTATTAACTGCTGTTGAATGTATTTATAAAAATAAATGTACTTAGTTTCGGTTTTATATCAATTACTTTATACCAAACATGACATTCGTTTTAATGGAAACTGTTTCAATTTTTACATTTTAACACAGGAAACTGTGATTGAATTTACAGGAATTGCCCTTCAACGTGGTTATTCAATTATAATACCGGTATCAGCCCCCTTACCATAAACTCTGAAAGCAGGACAGTTTTGTGGAGGCGACTCATCGCCACTACACTGTACGTAGCGGCGTTTAAGTTCCACAACGGAAAATGTCCCGCGTTGAGTGTTCATAGTACGGGGGCAGTCATTGTCACCTACCAGGAAATCAATCTTCACTTAATAGTATGTTTATCCAACATCCAAAAAAACAAAAACCTTGATAAATGATTTTATTTCTGCAAATAGGTTTTAAAAAAACACTTTTACACGTCTTCTTTTTTAAAACTAGATGGCATCGGCATTTCCTAACTGACTACCTCTGAGAAGAAATACCGAAACAAACTCAGGGGCCTTGCCTACCATAATCAGTCAAACTGAAGCCTATTTATTCTCACGTACATGTACATCACTTTTTCCCTTACATATTAAATAGACAACAGCGAACACACCACCCACGAAACTAAAGTAATCCATTTGCCACACTCGACGGTTACAACTTACGTAAGATAAGCGCACGTATAATATATTCTGTTTTCCTTTAACGTGTGAACCTAAAACCAACAGTTTGTAACTTTCTTCCTTTTTAATGTTTTATCTAGGTGTCTGGTTTTAAAGTAGTATAAGCTTTGTTCGCGTAGCTTTGGCTAACAGTAGTTGTGATACGCGTCGAGATGCCTCTGTACTGAGATGCGCAGGTATTAGGTAAAGTAGGAGGTTTCAAAGGGAAGGCTGTCGCTTTGGTACGTTATTTGATTTAGGTGTTTGTTATTTTTATTCTTTCAGGATAGCTTGTTGATCCCAGATTGTTTATAAATATTATTCTTTGAATATTTTAAGTAGGAAGTTCCGTATTTGAATCATTTAATTTTTAAAAAAATTAAAACTAGGGTTAAGTTTACCTAGATCGTCCATAATATATTTTTCTATGACGACCGGTCCAACACATACAAATAATTTCAGTGCACGGTTCAAATGTATATTATGGGTGCAATCAGAAAAATAAAATATCTTCAGCAGCTGGTATAACAATTCACCGACAAATCTTGTCATTATTACAAAAAAGTACATCATAACAAAATGTAAACTTCAATTTAAAGTGTAAACACCTAACCAAAAAGCTATCAAACACGAAGATGTCTCGCTGCCAATGATTTAAGCTCCGCCATTGTCTAGTAAGAGTCAGGTCGCGGTCTGGCGGTGGACAGAATCAAAAGAATTTCCAGAGCTGTGTTTGCTGAGCGGCCATCGCCCCAAGTTAAAACGGGTTTATTTGCTTAAGTCGTGTTCTCGCTTTAACGTTGTAGTTTTAAGCATTTCGTGGCTTAATCTACACGGTTATTATCAAGATAGTACGTTTGTGGAAATACAGATATTCATTAGTGTTGCGCTGTGTTGAATGTCACAATAAAGTTTGCGAGGGACGGACTGTCGAGAGCGACGATTTCTTCTTTAAATATTTTGTCTGATGTAATCTTGCCTTTTGATGTTATTTATCATACTTTTCTTAAATCATAATAATATTTCTGGCAACAAGTCCTTGTTTTAATTAGTTTTAACTATCACTTAATTAAAAATTAGTTTTTTTCAGACTTATGTTATCATCATCATCAGCTGGAAGACGTCCACCCGCTGTTGAACAAAGGCCTCCTCCAAGAAAGGGGGGGGGAGGCATAATCCCACGCTTGGCAAGCGGCTTGGGGATTGCAGTATTGGTGGTCAAGTTTCAGAAGACGCTGCTACCCATTTCTGAGTTTTCCCTTAGTCGTCTCTTACGACACCCACGGGAGAAAAGGGGGTGGTAAAATCTAGGCTGAATACCACACGGCAAATGATGAAAAAAGTAATTTTTTACCCATATTGAAAAAAGCTAACTAATGTTGTGCACATGTTAAGGCAAAAATATATTGATAGTTATAATTATCACTAGTTTCAACTTGGTAAGTGAAAAATAAAGGCATTCAAAGATTTAAAAGGAGTATTAAGAACCATTACTTGCAAATAATAAGCGACAACGTACCTTTACTTACCGTGCATACAACCGGGAATACGGTGTTATCGTATTATGTGCCACGGTCGTCAACATTAAGGAGCCAACATAAGAAGAAGAATAATTAACGGCAAAAACAAAATGACGTCACACGTTGCACTTGCATGCCGTGGCTATTACCATAAGCTAAAGGATTTGTTTTTATTGCACTGGCGGACAGCGTCCACAGTCAAACGTATGCAAACACCATACTACATTTGTATTCTGTTTGGGAAATCAAAGGGTTATTGTGTTACAGCAGTGAATATGTTGATACATTACTGACAACATTTTCTGTTTTTATTCAATGTTTGGTTGTTGCTTTATTGTATTTTTGAAGTTTGTTTCTAGAAACATGTATGCCTGTTTTTGTATGAATAATTATTATTTCAAATCTTCTAATTTTTATTATTATAAATGGACTACTGTGTTTATTGGTACAGCGTAAGAAAGGCCTACACCCAGCAGGTTCTAATGATGTGGCAATGTTGATGAAATTCTGAAGACTGAATAAAACAAGATTCAAACCTAGTCACACTCAGAATCTAAAACCAACTTATTTTTTTCTACCCGAATAATTTTGTTTCTTTCAAAACTAATGTTAAAGTATATATCATCAATGTTCGGTTTCAGTCTAATATTAGATTATTTCAAAGACAACTCAAATAAGACCGTATTACTTTTTGTAGTTTTAAATTAAAGAAAAAGGATATTTGCCAACATCTCCGTTGGGGTTCAAATGGATGAAAAAAGTAAAGTTGGTAGAAGTTTAATTGGAGAGATTGTTCCCAAAGTTTGTACACCTACGTACACATGTTTATTTGAATTTGGACCACTTCTACATCTAAAGTTTTTAGCTTCCTAGTCGGAACAAAAACCACACGTAGCCCAATCTATATCTGTCCATTCACCCATATACTGTAGTCTCCTGTAGTTGAAGGTGCCCATTTATTGTAAACACAATGTAATATAAATTCCATGTATATGTATGTATACCTAACCTTTCTTGAATAAGAATATTTATTTGCATGCAATGTGTTACATTGTTAGATGTTAAAATAAAAGTCTTACATTTCGACAAACAGGCATGTAATTTCTGTGCAATTTTGAGCAAGTGGTCCTAAATTAATACCTAATTATGTACAAACGTAAATAGTCGAGGTTTTACAGTTAAGAATTAAACTTAATTTTGGAATGATTAAATCTTAAGAGTGTCTAATATTCAAATTGAGTCCAATAAATAAAGGCATAAAAAGGACTATAAAACAAAAAAAAATAGTCAAACTTCTTAAAAGTCAATTTCATTTGGGCATCCGGTCAGCCAGGTACTCAAAACTCACTCAATTCCAAAATCAATCGGTGAATCCATGGAAAGTTTAATCACAATTCAGTTCCAATATTGATCTATGGATGAAAGAAAAATACAGTTCGAAGCAACTGTTAGATAATCTGTGGTAGTAGCTGCTTGTATGTTACCCGTGTGTGGATCGACAGATATAGGTTACTAGGCTATTGACGAGGTTTTATTATCAGGCATATGAACAAGTGTAGTGTCCTTTGTATGGGAAAATGTTTTTTTTGGTATCTACGTAGTCAATTCAGAGTTGTTATTCAATATTGGCACTATACATTTTGACAAAAAGTAATTTTATTTAGCTGTCCAACACTAAATCAATACTTAATTTATAGTATTATTGCCATGGCATGACATGTTGACAAAAAAAAGTTTATTTAGCTGTCTAACACTGGGGTATTTTTTAAAAATCTGACAACTGGTTATTTACAAAATTATATAAATAAAAATATTTGCTGTGATTGTGAATTTATATTGCAGCGCAAGATTCTGTGCAACAATAAATAGAATTCCAGAATATTCCGTTTTCCCAAACCGCGTTTCATTAAACTCCGTGCGGCGGTAACGGTGACTGGTGCCTTAAGATTAAGAAACACTAACTGTATGTATTCACAACTGAAATATCCGTCGCCAGACGCTTCGCTGAAATTTCTATTGTATAACAGCGCAATCACAAATGTTTTACGTTACTTAACATCGCCTTTAAGTGTTATTAATGCTTTAAAAATAATATCTTTTTAAAGTATGATCTAACATATAAATATGCAATGCAAACCTATTTTTTACAGTGCCTAGTGGTATCCGGCTTCGAATTGACCACTATTACTCCCGTAGGTGTCGTAAGAGACGACTAAGGGAAAATTCAGAAGATGGGCAGCAGCGTCTTCTGTAATTTCACTACCAAAACTGAACTTCACCACCGATTCCCAAGCCGCTTGCCAAGCGTGGGGATTATGGCAAAACCCTCATTCCCTAAGGGGGAACAGTGGATGTCTTCCAGCTGATGATAATGATGAAATACCTATAGCCAGCGACTTCGTTCACGAAAACAACGCGTCTTTTCAAAGTAGGTAGGAACGTACGTGTTCCATGTCTAACACGTTTTTTTTTTATTGGATACTTTCTAAGGTCACGTTTTACATCGAAAAATATAAACTTACTAATATGCTGTCGAAACTTATAAAACAAACCAAAAATACCTACGATCTTTGAGCCCCAACAATACCCTATCTAAGCATAGATACTCTACGGAATCACACATGTTACAACACGCACAAACCAATAATCCTATTCATTTCCACGATAAACTCAGAGCGAGCAGTTTTCATAAGCAATCGCGGCGTTCGGCCGGTCGCGTTGGACCCGCAAGATTCAATTACTGGGGCGCTGACGTGGCGGGAGCAGTCAGAACTTTAACCAGCGCCTGTCCGCGCCTGCACTCCGAGGAAAATACGACAGGGACTAAAAGAATAACGATAGAACGGACTTATTGAACGAGGTGGAAATTTGAGAATATTTGATTTGGCTTTTGTTATTTGTTTTCCTTTTTTATGTAAATGCAGAGAATGTAGCAACTAGCTGTAGGTACGCTATATGTTCGTACATTTAAATATTCAACTGTATATAGTACGAGTTATTTTAACGATTCAATTACGTTCGTTGTTTTAATATTTTTATACAGATTTTTTCTGCGCTTTTTGTCGACCAGGATTTAATGAAAACGGCTTGAATCACTCTGGTTTCATATGTTTACAAATTGCTGAGTACCGTGTTGAGAGTGATACAATTTGAATTTATGTATATAGTTGTGATATATATGATAGGCACTTGGTCTACACATCAGTTTCCTCTTACACAATGATAGGACTAAGCGAGTCCGATAGGACGACTACCCGACACGACTCGAGAGAGATCAGTCGCAGGAACAACACGAAACACGAAGTTAAAAAACCAAAGCAGACTGCGGCATGAGCAACTTAATTTAACTCCTCAATATCAAAGTTATACTACCTATAACGAAAATAGTAGATATCAGATAACTATTCAATTATGTTTGTTATTTTTAATAAATGTATACAGTTTTTTTCAGCGCTTTTAGTCGAACAGAAATTAATGAAAACGGATTGAATAACACTGGTTTCATAATTATGGAGTTTACGAATTTCCGAGTACTGTGTGGAGTGTGCTGCAATTTATGTACATGTTTGTAATAATGATTTACCTTTAGGATGTTGATAAATATGTTGTTCCTTCAATATACATACATAAAGTCACGCTTGTTCCCCAGAGGGGTAGGCAAGACCACGGATTTCCATTTGCTACGATCCCGCCATACTTCTTTCGCCTTATTCTCACGTATGACATTCCTCATACACGCCCGTCGATTAAGGGTACTCTTCACTTGTCCTTTTTGCAAAACATCTCCGATTTGGTCTATGTATGTTCACAACAATGTCTTTCTAACATTATTATAATCACTGTATCTACGGAATATTACAGATCTTAAGTGTGGGCGGTAATATAGGTACACTACCTACACGTTAGGATACTCTCACACTATGATCTCGGACTATTAGAGTCTGATGAAATGACAATCCAACATGACACGAAAGAGATCTTGCGTAGGACAACAGCTTAACGTGCCTTCCGATGCACGAGTATGTTTGGATTGTAAAACGTTTACCCATCACAAAACTGACTGCGGCAAGAGCAACTTAACTTAACTCTACTATATCTACCTATACCTGACACAAATAGTAAATATCACCATACATTTGCATTTAACACAAACTATAATTTGTAACGCTTAAAGTTTTGCAATTACTGTCTGTATTAAACTTCTAACTGTTCAAGGAATAACGCACCTCGTATTGCACGCTTGAAAGTTACTCTACTTAAACTTATAACATATTATTTACAGCAAAGCAGTAAACTAAAAACAAATGAATATAAAAATAAATTGTGTTTAAAACGCAAATACCTTTTCATGCTAAATTACTCGATCAAGATTTTTTCCCTCTCGATTATTCTTTCAACCGCAAATCGATGCAGGAATGTAGTTTCATTTGATCTGAACGGCAATCAGTAAACATGGGCCAAGAAATAAATATCCCGTGTGGGAGAATCCCGGGGGAACTAATTGCAGCCCTGGCTGTATTGATGGCACACTACCTACGCCGCGGGATCGATGTAAATTATCTATCCCTGATCCACAAAATGCGATTATCGTATATCACCCTCGTGTTATTTTGTTATATTTTTGTTATGATCTAAACACAAAGAGTGGTGCGAATATAGATTTTGAAGGCTTAATTGATTTTGCCGAGTTAATTTACGATCCAATGGAGATATTATAATAGGATCTTTAAATGGTTATTAAGGTTTGAAGGGTCGAGATATTACTCTAAGGGACAAGGTATAGACGTTATTAACCCAGTAATAATGCGGAGATGATTTTCTGAGAACTGATATAGTTCTGTTGATCTTCACCTAGGGTTAACTTGAATACAATAGAACTTTATTCATTACTAGCAGGTTAGTAACCTATACGTTATCGATAAATAATATAATTAAACTGTAGGTATGTTCTTTTGTTAGTAAACCCAATCAGAGACTATTCTGCAGGATCTGCTCTTGCCCTCCTACATTTTGACAACATTACACAAAAATGACGGGTTCCAGTTCCGCTTGAGTCCATTGTTTCTCAAATTTCCTTTATCAATTTAGATTCAAACTTAACATAGGCAACATGCTAAAAGACACTAAAATTCATATAAACATTACACTAGTCTCATAATTTAAGCGATGTACCTCTTGTCACTTAAAAAATTTGAAGAGTTAATTAAACTTGAACTATTAATAAAATATCATTCTTCGTTGACATCAATACTCAGTATTAACGAGTATTTAAAGCTAAATACCCAAATGTAAGCAAAAGTACCTACATTATCGATAGACTAAATTATTATCGCTTAGACAAAAACTTTTCGTGCCTAAAGGACAAAATACAAACGCCCTCTTTAATCATTACAAAATTGTTACGGACGACAATCTTACAAAGGATTACAAAACAGAATACGGAAAGGATCTTACAATAATTGTAAGGAAAAAACCGGAGAGAATTATTATTGCTAACGAAGGTCTCCAATTAAAGGATTTAAAGCTCGGAAACGATCGCAATGCGGCTACAGAACTGTAATTAAAACTTTGTTCTATAAACTATGATTAAAAACTCCAAGGGTCCGTGTGCGATCCATATTCTTTTTTCTTTCAAACTTATGACTTTTCCAACTCCATCGTATTATTTTACTTGTTATTTATTTACGGGGAGGACACTCAATTATTCTAGTCCGATTTTTTGGTAGCCTTTCATTTTATCGTTTACATTGTACGTTTTTTTCATAAGGTTGTTAGATGTAAAGTAGTTAGTACCTACTAATTGTTAAAAAAAAAACGTCGCATTCACTAGGAATTTCTCCTGTTCGTCGGTGCGTATCACAAATACGAAACATCACATACACAAACACTCAAATTCGAGACAAACATCTGCGAATCACACAAAGTTTTGCCCCGATCGGGAATCGAACCCGCGAACCTTAGCGCAGCAGTCTAGTCGCTTAGCAACTACGCCAATCGGGTGGTCATTAAAAAGTAACTAGTTCCTACACATAGTAATATACAATCTACAATCCCACCACAGTTTTTAATAATAACTAGCAGTATTATAGTACGAGGGTCAAACTGAAAGTTCTTAGAACTGGCCACTTATAAACAATATAATAAAAAAATAATTCTAAAATTTGAAAATAGAACTCTTTGCCAATATTACTGGGTATATATTTCATTAATTTGTCATTTGTTTTACGATTTGGCGGCAAATTGAAAATTGTCTGTGTCACGTCAACATGAATTTAACACGAGAAAATTTTCGTGCAATGATTTTTTATGACTTTCGATGTCATTTAAGTCAACAAGAAAGTTATGATAGACTACGATTGGCCTTTCACGATGAAGCCCCATCTCGTGCGACAGTTTACAACTGGTTTAATGAGTTTAAACGTGGTCGCACTAATCTCACTGATGATTTAAGTGAGGGACGGCCTTCTACGGCGACGACTGAAGATAACATCTGTGTTGTGCGGCGTATGATAGAGACTGACAAAAGAGTGACCTATCAGCAGATTCGGACAAGCTTAGGCATCGGTATGAGTCAAGTGCACAAAATCCTCCACGAACATTTAGCAGTCAGGAAGCTTTGCGCCCGGTGGATACCTCATAATTTGACTGAGGCTCAAAAACTCCATCGTGTGGATTGGTGCCGTAAAATGATTGAAAGATTTAACGGAGGTGACTCAAATGCTGTGTTCGACATACTAACAGGTGACGAAAGCTGGATTTACTGTTATGATCCTGAAACCAAAAGACAATCTGCTCAGTGGGTGTTTCCTTTCGAAAGGTTGCCAACTAAAGTGAAGAGAGATCGAAGTGCGGGAAAAAAAATGGTGGCCTCGTTCTTTGGAAGGATAGGTCATTTCGCAACAATTGTGTTAGAGGATCAAAAAACAGTTTCTGCAGAATAGTACACTACCAATTGTTTGCCACTTGTCTTGGAAAAAGTTCGAGAGAAACGACCTCGCAGTAGGATCCTCCTTCACCACGACAACGCCTCGTCGCACACCGCTAAGCGAACGATCGACTATTTGGCGACATCAAACGTTGAATTACTGGGTCACCCGCCGTATAGCCCCGACCTCGCCCCTTGTGATTTTTATTTATTTCCAAAAATTAAAGAAAAACTTAAAGGAAAGCGGTTTATGAATGCTGAAGAAGCGGTGGCTGCGTATCGCGATGCCATTGAAGAGAACCCTAAAGACGAGTGGGCAAAGTGCTTTTCCCAGTGGTTCCATCGCATGCAGCGGTGTATTGACGTGAATGGACAATATTTTGAAAAGATATAATAAAACTAATAACTGGCTAATGTAATCAGTTTTTGATTTTCTAAGAACTTTCAGTTTGACCCTCGTAGGTACCTATATTGGGTTTTACATTTTCGTGTTACTGTTTCAAACTCATCAGAAATGTAATATGTTGCCAGCCAATTCCTCTGAACGTAGTACAATTCATACTACGGAATATTCTACTGGGAATTTTTAGATTGGAAAACCTAATAATTTTCGGTTCTACTGGAATCCATAAACTTGTAAACTGCACTTGCGTTCAGTTTAGATAATATGGCGGAATACTGAATAATCCTGCATTCATTTCCGTTTACTGTCAAGATTTGTATGAGACGAAGCCTACTGTTATGAAGATAATTATGACTAATTGTAATACAAAATAAGCCGGTTGAAGACATAGGTATCTATCTACTAATAAATCTAAACGTTTTCTACAAAATGTTCATAAGTAATTACGTTACGAAGTTATCTATATTTTATACAAAGTTACTATGCGTCAGCACAACTAGTTGTAACGTCAAATCTGTTTAAAGCAATTTTAGAAGTGCTTTGGAAGTTGGAAAGCTCTCCACACAATATAAGTGTATCATCGTACTAAATTTCATTAATACACGTTTGGCCATTTTAGTGTAATTTATCAACAAACATACAACCTTCGCATTTAAAATATTACAAGGATAAACCAGTTTGTTAGAAGCAACGAACCGTTTTAACGAGTCTATTAAATTTGTTGTTCAAACACGGTTTCTTTCATTCGATGTTTAAGAGCATGACGGCGTAATAAATTCTTGCGAGGCTTACCTTAATAAATCCAGTTCGACTCAGATTCTCTAGCCGCCATAAATTGTTAAATAAATCGTTCGAACAACACGGAACGGATCGGCTGCGGACGATATCAAGTTGTAATTTGGGGACCAATTTTAACGTCCGAGTACTTTTTAAATAGGGTTTAATGATGCTTGAATTTAAATTTCGAGTAAAAATACGAACAAATACCGGGATCATGTTGTCGTACGTGATACGGTCTGTGAATAATAATTATTGTTACTGGCCTATATAATATTTTTTACTGGCCTATATAATAATTGTTACTGGCCTATATTATCATTAATTTTGAGACCTTTCAAGTTATCTTGACACTTACTGTAAGTCACAATCTTTCTCCTAGTTTCCGGTCCTGATCCTGTGTTACGTAGATCGAAAGAATTAATAATAACAACGCATGAATGCTATATGTCCTCTGGGGTTTACGCGGCGCAGTAGGTTATCGTTTTCGGTCCCGTAATTGACTCAAAGACATACTGGAACGGCGTTAGGCTTGTAATCTTCTCTATCACCCCATTTTATGCTATGACACACATTTTAAAGATCATTTTCGAATGTCGGTTAATACTCGTCGTTTTCATTTTGTTCCGTCGCTTCATTGTATCTACGGCTTTTTTTCGAGTAATCTTTCCCCAGATGCGATAATAATTTTCAACGGCGTTTTATCGTCTTTGTCCAATCATTTCCAGTTTGCTTCTTGGGTAATAGACTGATCCTCCTATTTGGAGGAAGATCTAAT
This sequence comes from Abrostola triplasia, assembly GCA_946251915.1. NCBI lineage: Eukaryota > Metazoa > Arthropoda > Insecta > Lepidoptera > Noctuidae > Abrostola > Abrostola triplasia. The sequence continues at coordinate 6,987,278 of OX276430.1, forward strand.
GAACAGATTTGTTACATTGGCTGTTAGTAGGATCTTAAGGTAATTTTCTCGTATTAAGCCATTATCTGATGGTATTTGGCTATAAACCCTAATTTTGTTTAAATAGAAATTGGATTAACTTCCTTATGATCAAAATCGAATCGTTTAAAAAAGTAAAATTGGCAAAAATGTTTGTGACGTATTTAAAAAACCACCACACAGACCACTTTCTGATGCTAACAAAAGACTGAGGTAAATAAAAAAAACAACGAATACATAAAATTCCAACATCAAGCATGAGTATACGAATCGAAAGGTCGTACTGCTGAAACTGAAGCTACTACACAGGATAGTGTATGTTCGAAGTACAACAACTAAACACACATTAGGAGTCAGACGGTATCACAATATTACCGTAGTGTCGGGTCAGTGGAGCTTATCCCGACTGTCCTTCTCTGACAACTTGTCGCCTAACCATTATTCATAGCTACAATTTTCCACGTGTCACCAGCAGCCTACCATAAAAGCATTCTTTTTGTTCGCAACACACGCTTTTAGTTATACAAACGGTAATTTATAGGAGTGTTTTTTGCATAAAAATGGCATATTTATTTTTTGTTTTAAATCGTTTTGATAAAATAGATTATATTGGTCTGTAATAACTTACGTACGTATTCTATTCGAGGATCTATATATTATGGTTGAATTTTTTTTGTGGGCAATTTATATACAAATTAATGACCAGGTTTCCACAAACAAAACCCGTCAAAATTTCCAGTTTAGACAAGCTAGTTTTAAGTTTAATAAAAACGTAAAATAATACATACATACATACATAAAGTCACGCCTGTTTCCCTGAAGGGTAGGAAGAGACCACGGATTTCCATTTGCTACGATCCTGGCATACTTCTTTTGCCTTTCGCCTCATATATTCGTTTTGTCATTCTTCTTTCATCCATCCTTTCTACATGCCCAAACCATCTAAGCTGGTAAAATAATAGGTACTTATAATAACATGAATATGTCCTTATACGCAAGAAACTAGTCAATAATGTATTTAGTGCCTGATTATAGTAACTTATTGATACGAATATCATAAAGTGAATACTAGATGTATTCCTCAACTCAAGTAACAGATGCGAGTTGAATTCATCAACTAGTAGTTACAGTAACAAACTGTAATTTAACACAGACAGTTATACAAGTACGGGCGCTTTGATCAAGTAAGTACTGATGTGTCATTCAAGTTCGTTTGGTGACGTAGCACTTAAGATCTGTTCGCTCACATCTCTGGGAACTGTACCTCAAACACTAACAACAACGAGAAACTCCTTAGCGATAATGAACTACGTAAGTTTCATTCTCTACAGCATACAATGAGGCATTTTTAAATACCATTATTTCATATTAGCAAAGAAAAACTCAGTGGAAATGAAAATTGAAATTTCGTGTTTAGCTCCTTTGTAGACCTCCGTCGTTCCTTCGGAGTTATCAGTATAAATGGCAGGTATAATATCGTATTATTACTCGCTTACCGTCTTCTTATTTGCAATATCCGGCATGAACATCCTGAATTTTCGCCTAAAATATTTTCTCAGCCTAAAATGACCCACTAAATTAGTTTAGAAGGATACACATTAATTTAATACGTATATCTGTTAAAAAACAGCAAATATAAGTGACTAGAAAGAATATTCTTAATCTTGTATTTCAATAATACTATCTGTCTGAAGGCTTAACGCTACGCGAACAATAGATGGGACTCGGCTTTGACTTACTGAGCTTTGCCTTGTGCCTTCAACAGCATTAATTTGTCTTGAAACGGAATATATTTGTGTAAGCTCTGAATATGAAACTCATCTAACAAGTCTATATCGCGGGATGGAAAACAAACTACAGCAGCTAAAGCTAAATTGGAATATTCTCCTGAGATACACTTTAGCGTGCATAAGATCGTGACACAGAAATTTTAAGGTACTGCGACCCCGCTTATAATGTAAGCACAATATAGACCCACCTGCAAAAAAGGTTGGTTCGTTGTTCGTAAAAAGTTCGTGGAAAATATTTCAGGGATACCGAAAACATATTGACAAACGAATAAAGTGCGTACATTATAACGGTTGGTTGGACGTAACATAAATCCAACTGGCCTTCTATTGAATAAACCACAATTCTGCATGAACACTCCTCGTTATTACACACCACACTGGCCGGCTTCGCGTCTATTGTGTCAGTCAGAAAATCCATATCGAATCAATGCCGAAGAAATGAAAGGTTATATTGGTATTTTTGTACCGCTAATATTATTTCATGGATGGAGCGTATTGTAACTTATTTCCCACTGCTTATCCTTTTGCTCCACTCGCGGTTATTATATAATGAATTAATAACTGTAATACGAAGAAGGATATTTTCGGTAGCAAGTTATTTATTACGCATACTGGTTAATTGATTGGCAGGGTGCACTTTGTTTACCTACATGGCTTGGCTATTTATAGCAGTTCGCTAATAACATATACCTACGTAATTAATGTTGCTATTTTTTCCTACCTAATTATATTTGCATTTGAAACTGTTTTTTATAGTAGTGTTGAAGTTTCTTGATATATTTTAGAACTAGATTGTATGTTAGATTGAACGACTAGTCCTTTATCTGCTCGCAGCAAAATTGCCACATAGAACATACAATTTATAATTAGGTACTTTATTTCGTATTGAATCAAACAAAAGGATACCCGTTTAAAAATACTTCTCCGTAAACGTTGTTACTTTATTACGAAGTTTTGACATGGATCGAGATTACTTAAAAACTTTTGATACTTTCGAAAGACCTGAAATGAATTTAAAAGTTCATTCTTTATACTTAATAATTTGGGTTTGTGTGATGTCAATTAATTGTTTTTATATAAAGGAATTTATATCGGCATCATTATGGTTGTCATTGGGTAATTTTCTGTTGAAATTATGTAAGGGAGTATGAATATTACCATTCTCGAACGCAAATCGTAAGAGGCGATAAACCCGACCAATCAATAGCATAATAAAATAAATGGCTGTCAGCATAGGTACAGGACATAAGAGAGGCAAATTGTTGGTTTGTAAGGACTACCAATAAAGAAAAACGTCGATGTCTACCATTGCGGTGGTTCATCGTCATCTCATGACATCAGCCTAGCATTCCATTGCTGGATGTAGGCCTCCCCCAGGGTACGCCAGACGCCACAAGGCCTGCTCTCCCGTTTTCGCCACCACCAGTTACCTGAAATAGTAGGGCGGCCGGGAACTGGCGGACGTTTTCTTTGGCTACTCTTCATGGGGGTTGTTGCCCATAGTCACCATGTCGGGCAGGCAGTTAGCGACCGCAGTGTGGTGAACGATACCTACACAGGGAAACGCTGCTGTCCATCCCTCCGGAAATATCCATTAATCGTGTCTTACAACTCTCGCAGGAGGTAAGGGAATGGTCTATTCTAGACTGGAAACCACAATGCACAACGGTGGTCATAGAATTGTAATTAGAATGCCGTCACTATAAGTAAAAATCTCAACAATTTGTGGATTTAAATAAAGTGTATGAAGTGTTGCATTCTGTAAGTTGACGCGCGATTTAATTTGCAAAGATTAAACCCACATCTGGCAAACCCTAGGCAGTGAGCCCTGCTACGATCTTGTTGACGGGCCAATCCCTACACCACAGCATCAGTTATTTCCATATAATAATATAGATCATGTAAAGAAAAGCGACGGTAAAAACTATTAAGTAGTTACGTCACATAACCATAATGTTATAGAAACAGACAACTTTAACGTAAATTAGGCGGGTAATTCGCCACAAGGACCGACGAGTTCAATCCGCTTCAAAACCGGTGTCAAAACCGCCGCTGATAATTGCTACGTTAATTAACTAATACCTATGTAATTACCAAATGTAATTAGTAACGTATTTAATCTGAGGTTTATTTGTGGTTGACGCAAAGACTAGAGGAGAATTTGTAAAATTTAAATTATCTACGTGATAAATAACATTAAAAAAAAACATAACATCACGCCTGTATTCCCCGAAGGGGTAGGCAGAGGTGCACATATAGTACACACACATTTCGCCAGTTATGTTTTTAGGTCCCAATGAAATAGGGGGCGAGCCTATTGCCATCAACCGGGCTCAAATCCAGACTCCGTGCTGCTACTGAGAATTAATAAATAACATTATGTTCGCTTTATTTTATTCATTACATTGTATATTATTTTGGTACCTTTATATTTTTTATCAAAAGTATATTTACGTACCTACTATGCATATAACTTTACAAGTATTTTTGGCTGGTTTCTGACGGCGTAAAGCCTAATTTAAAGGATCGAATTGGGATATTTTTAAAAATGTAATAATATTTTTCACAAGGATGTTTTGTGAAATACATGTTATTTATATTAAGTCTGTATTAATAACATAAAATGCATCAACTGATTGATTTAAATTGATTACTTTGCTTTACGTAACATTTAAATTAAGTTTCCAATTTAATTACAATTCAAATTAATGACATACGTATCTACTTATTTGCGCTATATAATATTTCAATGATTAATACATTCTGTGGTATTATTCTATGCAACTAAAATGTTATTCCAGATCGCCAAGTATTCGATTATCTAACTAAATGCCCTCCATGTTTGTTACCTATTTGCCTATACTTACGTGTATTGATATTAAAACATAGCATCACGCCTGTATTCCCCGAAGGGGTAGGCAGAGGTGCACATATAGTACACCCACATTTCGCCAGTTATGTTTTTAGGTCCCAATGTAATAGGGGGCGAGCCAATTGCCATCAACCGGGCACAAATCCAGACTCCGTGCTGCAACTGAGAATTACCTAAAGGAAAAACCCAGTAACACTTTGCCCGACCCGGGATTCGAACCCAGGACCTCGTGCACAGCAGTCGCGCTTAGCAACCACTAGACCAACGAGGCAGTCGTGTATTGATATTATACAAACAAAAACCATTTTGATTATTAAGTACCTACTGTAATATTGGATCAAATAAGCTTTGTTCAATATCAATCGAACATTGATTAGGTTTGTATTGTATGTTTTGATTATTATTTTGTGTTCATGTTTTTATTGTCTCGTTTTGGCTTTTATTTTCAGATTATGCTCTGCCTTTGACAGCTTCGGACCGTCTTTTCAGTAGGAGTTATGTAGCTTATTTCGTCAGTTTTACATTTGTCAGCCCCTTCGTTATCATATTGCAAAGAGTGTGTACTGTGTATAGTATAGGTATAGATTGTTGTATTTTGTATCGTACTTCCATAATCCTTATGTTTATTTTATATTTTAGTCAGATTTATGAAAGTATAGTGTTCTTAAGATTTAAACACGAGGTGAAAAAAGATTCTAGGCTGCTTGCTACTTACATTTGTTACGTATTTTCAGTTTCTGTTCTTAGGTACCAATGGTGCTTGCAATAAGAGATTTTTAACACAAAGCCTCAAACAAGTTGGCTTATGGTAAAGCTTGTTTGTCTTTACTCGCTGCATCGACAAATTTTATTCTAAACAAATCTCTAAAATTCACTGACCAATTATTGCAAAAATCACACGTTTACAAACACAACATCTAATGTTATATTTTGGACATATTTAGGAAAATTAACAAATCAGCAACGAAATTACGACACCTCTGTGGGGAGGACTTAATTAACCGAGCAGCAAATAAGATAAATGAACTGTCAGAGTCGCTAATGCGCCCACTGGATAACGGACACACTGCCGCGCCGGTCAACGCACATATTTATGTTTTATGTGAGCTTTTTATGTGTACGTATAATATAAATGTCAGCTACACACGGATTAAGTGTTAACGCTACCTACAATGTAATGAAAATAAAATATAATTTCGTTCTAATATGATTATAAAGAATGGAATTTTACACTTATGCTTCTTTGCTGCGTCAAAAGACTAAACAGAAAACATAACAACATAACATAACATCACGCCTGTATTCCCCGAAGGGGTAGGCAGAGGTGCACATATAGTACACCCACATTTCGCCAGTTATGTTTTAGGTCCCAATGTAATAGGGGGCGAGCCTATTGCCATTGCCTAGACTAAACAGCCTTTGAATTATATTTAGTTTCTTTATAACTTTAATTTCAAAAAGCTATTTTATAATATCACGCTGACGAGTATAATAATGACATATTAATCAGTTACGCACATTGTTTTTCAAGCTTTGAAAATATTTTTGTCCTAAAATATTGATAACAACATTTCGAAATCCACACCACTTTTTGAGCGTATCCCAAAGTGCATACGAATCAATTACGCGACTCTGCTCATAGCTGGCAATTAAAACAACGATACAAGCTTATGACAAAGGCATTTTATTTGCAATTTACAAGGAAGTGTTCAGAACTAGCCTGTTATTGAATGAGCAAATCTGTTTGATGATTTTGAAATCCAGGCAGATACTTTTATTCTAGTTGCGCGAATTGGAACCTTGGAAGTTGTAGACGAGCTAAATAAATTATTGATTGGCTTCACTAAGGTGTTTTCAGTAACATTTGGTTGATGTTTAATGAATATTGTTATGCATTTTTGAGGCTTATTTCCACGTAGGTAGATACTAGCTACCATACGATAAAAACAAGATAATTATAAACACAATTTAAAGTCTGTACGGAACCCTCAATTCGCGAGTTCAACTCGCGCCTTGACCAGCTCAACTCGACCTCCCTCCTACAAAAAATAAGGGAAAATTATTCAAGTTACCGTTAGACCTGTTGTCCCAAAATGATGGACAGGCTTGCGAAAGTTACAGTAGCTGCCTATTGAACTATGAAACCGATAAGATAATTTAATTCGATATGAAGTTTAAGACATTGCTTATTGAAACCAATCAAGCGGATTCGTTGGCTAAATGTTATCGGTCCTTTCAGCCGTTGTCGCCTTTAAGGTTGGTGTTTCAGGATTAGAGAAATAATAATCGATATTTTCTGTTACGAACGAACAGGCTTATTGTTCTAATATGTAGCTATATTAATGTCTATATAACCATCTAACAACTATGGAAATGTTTGGATAATTATAATCATATTTTGTTTTTGTTGTTTGATATTTGGTAAGTAATCTTAGTAGCATTAGGTATATTGAATATTAGTTTGACGTGTACGGGAAATCATGTTTTGCGTAGAAAAATAAATTTGTTTAATTAATATCAATATCTCGATTCTAGCTATTACAATACGTTTGTCTAGGACTAGTTTACGTGTAGTTACATATAGGTATGTATGTATTAATAAATGAGTAGACAACATCATAGCCCTTCTAAGCAATATTTATTGCACGAAGGATTGTGAGATGGCAGAATTAAAGACTATATGGAGATAGAGCGCAGTAAGCTTAAGTCTGAGGCTTTAATTGATATTTTATTTATAAAGGTAGGCACCTATTACTTATTTATAATTACAGTCGAACTTTGACCCCTAGCCTTATTTAGCTCACTGAGATGTGTCTTGTTAAAAATGGTTACTCGTGATCAGTTGATATATTTTATGAACTATTTTGTATACCTTTTGTATTTTTTTCTAATCAAAAATGTACTCAATACTCAATAACTTTATTGCATCCCATAATGTATACAATGGCTGGTAGGTAATATTAAAAAGAAACAATTATGGACCCTGTCAGGCACAGCAAGTTAGTTTTTTTAGAGGAGAGGATGAAGAGCGCTTTTTAGAACATAATATATTGAAATAAGGTAATGTAGGTAATTCACAGTGTGTTTTACAAGCACGTGTGTATCACGTGTGTAGGTCACGTCACGTGATGATGACGAATGCTAAGCTATCTCATTGGTCAGAAACGTTATTGCAGCGTGTTTCGCAGCGAGTTAACATCATCCATTTTTCACACTGAAAGCATGTCGATGAAAACGTTAGCTTCACGGTGTACCTATAATATTTTGGTATTTATTACACGTGAAGAGAAATCTTTCTACCCATTTGTATGTACCTGTGTTTGGTATTTGGCATGGGTTAAAGAATATTAAGTAGGTATATACTTTTGACGACCTGATTGGCGCAGTAACTAAGTGATTGGACTGCTGCGCTAAGGGTTGAGGGTTCGATTCCCGCACGTGGCAAAAATTCATGCGAACCACAGACGTTTGTCCCGAGTCTGGGTGTTTATGTATGAGAAATTTCATGTTTGTAAAACGTATCCACGACACAGGAGAAATTCCTAGTGTTATTTACACGACGATATACACGACGTTATTTAAAACGAGAAAAATACCTATAGAAAGGTGCTAATATCAATTGTGTTTAACTTTCCTACATGTTTTACAAATGTGCTAATATTGGACGGCCATTTTGTAGTAAACTAGTGGATCCGGCAGACGTCGTCCTGACTATTTTTCGTAAATAATTTTTAGATATTTTAATATCTAGTTATTCTGCAATTCGGGGCGGAGACGAACCCAACAAATCAGAGATAATTAAAATCGGTGAAGCCGTTCAGAAGTTAAAAACGGTGCAACTAACCCCACCTGTTTCATTTAGATATTTACCTACTTAAAAAGCACTAACTAGAGTAGAAACTATTAAGTATCAAAACATCTATTTTTAGTCGATGACGTGATAAATTGAGCGTCAAGATACTTGATTAAGTATCGTTTTAATCCACAAGGAAGATTAATATCAGAAATATCAGACGAAGAAGAAAACCTTAGCTGAAAATTTCATTCGTCATACCTAACTGTCGCTGGTAATTATGAAATATCGATGACATAACTAAAGGAGTTATTGTAGGTACGTAATAAATAGCTCGTGGTTTTACTTGCTAAGATTCTGGGATGTGGAAAGTCATGCGGAGATTTTGTACTAATTTAAAAGACTGGTTTATCATTGTCGACTGTAAACTAAACAGGACCATTCACATTCTAAATATACAAATTGGTTTTACACGTCACTTTTTTAAAACTGGATGGCATCGGCATCCTAACTGACTACCTCTGAGAAGAAATACCGAATCTACAGCACTATATCATCATCATCATCAGCCGGAAGATGTCCACTGTTGTCAGAGTTGCGGCTAACCGGTGGAGACAATCGCCAAGTTGTCGTCCATTGTACCATTCTAAGGGGAAAGTGTCAACAGTGGAGCACTACAAAACACCATATTTTAATATTATCGGTGAGTCAAAGTCCTGATAAACAGGAAACCGATAAGCTGTTACGGCTAAAATGTTGAAATGTAGACTAACAAATTATCAAAGAATTACTACTAATTTATAATATTATAATGTACGTACGCAAAACGTAAATAAAATGGGAAAAAATATATTTAACTTAAAAATTATAAGAATCAGCAACCACTTGTGTCTTTGATTATATATCACCCAACGCCTAAATTTTCCTTAGCGGAAAACACGATGAAATAAATTACATACCTATGTATAAAGCCATTATTCCACGAAAGAGAACAGGTTCAACGTTAATATCTCTCTTGACCTTGTATTTAGACACAACATTAATAAACTGTACAAGAGGCTTATTAAAGCGTCTTCCATTTTATGACGTAATTAATGAAGATTTTCAAATAATCTTCATACTTGTCTTGGAATAAAATACTTAAGCTTTAGTTCATCGGGAAACGTAAAATCAATGTAACACATGGAAAATATAGCGAAACAGTTTTATTTTATTTTTACCCGACTATAACGAAGCCGGGAGGGTTATGATTTAATATTGATAGTATGCAATTTTGTTGATTGACAATTATTGTTTTTAGTAACTTTCATACTAACATTGTTATTTTACATAACTGCGTTCATAAAAATGTAAAAAATGGGGTTTAGAGAACTGTAAAGCCGCGGTGTCATATGTGTGTATGTATATTTTATAAGACCACGGCTTTACTTTGACTATTTTTGTGACTGTTTTGATTTCTGCCTAAAATTTTTCTATTTTATTTATTTTTTTATGAACGCAGTTGTGTAAAATAAAAAAAGAATACGTGTATGAAACTTAATATAAAACAATAATTGACATTCAACAACTATCTTAATTGCCTACTATCAATAGGTACTTCAAACATTTGTATCTAAAGGACCAATTCTATAAACGCACGCCGCAGGTTTGTTTGCGTGCGAAACTTCGTGAAACTTGCAATTGAGAGTGCGACAGGTGACGAGAATGGGGTGTTCCACCCTTCTTGCCCACTGTCACATTCACACGTCCTTTTTGTTCGGCTCCACCCGCAAACTGCCAATTCTTTGGGCCCAATGGGTGTTTTATTATGTTGCGTGAGACATAATTTTGTTTTAGGGCTTAAAAATGTAATGTAATTGTATACTCATTAATAAAACGATAAATGTCTATTATGGAACCCTATTCGATGATTTTTTTTCATAGATTATCTTCATGTTATTTTATACCCATTTTTATAATTAATTTTGTATGTTTTGTGTTTTTTAAATAATTTTATACTAATGAGGTAAGCTTTTAAAAGTAGGAATACACATATATGTAAAAAATACAGTAAGTACTTAGAAGGCGTAACAAAAATAAACCTACGTGTATACTGTATATATTTAGAAAGAAATTTCTTTCTTTTCTTACTGTATATATTTGGTCGATATTTGCTACTTGTAATCCTCTCAAACTTTTTTGTGTGTTAGACTCATCCAAAAACGCATGCAATACTATTAGACGCATGCGCACAAGTTGTGATATACCTACTTAAGTTAAATCGTTTTATTTTATAAGTTGAACAACAGAGACTAATATAATTTTACTAATGTTACTGAACACTCCATTCGTAGAAGTTTCAGCTAGCTCCTGGAAACTTGATAAAACGTCAAAGTTAATACCAAGTATTAACGCTTGTGGGAATATTTCCGAGAACAATTAGTCCATCAGATTTAGTATTGACTCACATCAAACAAAACTATATTTAACATGTAATTTGAAGTAACTTTATCATGCTAGAAACTCTATAGTATTACACATACCTTATTATATTGCTTGTCTATTCGGGTATTAATATAGTACTGGCTGCGTTCCGCGGTGATACCTGCTAATTGTTTTCGGGATAAAAAGTAGCATTCGTGTTAATCCAGGGACTCAGGTATCTCCTTACTAAATTTTATTAAATGTGGTCCAGTTGTTTCAGCGTAAAGAGGTAACAAACACACTACCAAATTTTCGCCTTTATAATATTAGTGTGACGTGTGATGTGATGAACTTGTAGGTGTCTAGAAGCCTTTTTATCCCGAAAAAATGTAGCGGGCAACACCGCGGGGCGCAGCTAGTTGTAAATAATTTAACAATGTTAATAAAAGCTACAGTATCATCATATATTAATTTTGGTGAAGTACAATAACGTCACGTACCTACTTAACAGGGGGACCGCCTAATGAAATAATTACAAAAGTTTTACTCTCAAAACATTAACGAGGATTGAAAACGTACCTGTGTCTTCATTAACAAATTAATTAATCTACCCATACAGCCTTGAAAAACTAACAACAGTTGGAAAATAGTTAACCACTTTCCAAATACGCAATTGGTGGGTATTTTTGAGAAGTAATTAGTTTGCTGTGTTGGTTCACTGCGGGCACATAAAATAGGATCAAAAGCTATTACATCGAGCAAACATTTACCTGTTTGCATTTATATAGTTGCCATCAAACGCAAATCGGCTTTTTGGGCACGGCACTTAGTGATGTCGGTATAAACTACTCACGTTCCGTTTGTGGTGCACGAAAATACTGTTTAAATAGTGATACGCATTGAGTGTAGGTACCTAGTAGCCTTTTCCTTTAAGAACCTGTCAACGGTCTTGATAACGCCTTGTCTTAAATGTCACAGGTTTACTTTATTTAATGCTTACATAAAACTGAAACAATTTTAATGGACTGTATTAACAAAATGTCAACTTTTTTCATGATTTAACACGCCTTTTATCAGCTTTATTTCTCCCAAAAATCTTTTTTGATGTTAAAATGTTGTCAGGTTTTTAGGCGTAGGTATTTATTTGCTTGATGCGCTTGCCATTGTAAGCTTTGTTTTAGTAGGATTGTCCCCTCAAAACGTGCTCTCATCTCGTTCAGTGGATACTGCATAATCCTGTTGTACGTTTTTATAATATCTATGATGTTACTTGTAATTATTTTGTTCCTTATAAGTAATAGTATTTTTAGTTCTGGCATAAAGTAAACATCAATTTATTGCGATGACTTCAAGCTTAATCTTTAGAATATTTTAGAATTAGGATATTTTTAAATCTAATTTCAGTACCTAGGTAAGTATTTACGCGATTAATTAAAACTGAACAAACAATTGCAAATCATTATTTTGTTTATTATCATCAAATTAAAACTGACACACGACATTAAACGAGCATTGGGAGTTCATTATTTTGATACTCAATTATACCTGTACTTAAATATAAAAGTTGTGTTTACACGTGTTAAACACGAATACGTTCCGTTGTACGTAACTCGTTTATTTGGATTTTCCTTGAAAATTTACTTTCCGTGTTATATCACAACTCGCGGCGTCACCTCAGGCTTATCGTTTACGCAAAGCTGCCATACCTAGCCGCAGCAGCGTTATAGTTTACATAATCGTCTTACAGCACCATAGTGGTGATATCTAAACCGAATCTTAAACATTTGAGCGCTTAATGAAAATGAAGATTCTTAATTGCAGCCTCCGTGAGAGCGGGAGTGGTAATTGTGTTCAACTGTAATGCGGAAACTAAAATAGAAGCGTGATTGTGTAACTGTAAATTAACAAGCATTTTTTAGTATTAATTATTTTGTTATAGTTTTAAGAAACGCACGTATGGGGAGTATCATAGAAATGAGTATATATGGAGACACAATTTAACCTACACTTTCTATTTACATACATAGAGTCAAGATTACGTGTATTCGGTAACTGGGAAGGTAGGAGTGTTTCAGTCCTTATCAGAAGTCAATACACCCACATTTTGCTGATCATTACAAGGCCCATGTACCCATGTCATGGCGCGTCTATTTGCGATTTTGCGTATCCAGTAGGATACGCTTTAACTTGGTAAACACATGCACATTTTTACTAAGTCGAACGTCAATATATTTGTATACATTTAAAGTTTCTGTTTACGTGTTTAAAATATGAATATTTTGTTTTATTCAATACGTGTTGTGAACTTTTTGAAGGACTTGCTAGATACATTCATGATATGTATAAAAATCTAACTACATAATCATATTGATAAACAATTAAAACTATTACAAGTCTGTTACCCCGTTATTGAAAATCTACAATCTAATTGTTAATGGTGGCACACTGCGGGGATTATACTAATCGTGTCTGTGATATTTGCATATATTATGCATAGTAATCCTGTAATCGCTAATCAATTTCGTTCGCCGCATAAATTACTAATCGCGAACTGTGATAAATCTGTGTGCACGATAGCTGGCCACAACTAATGCATTTTATTTGTTTGTTTACCTTTTACCCGACTGCGGTGAAGCCCAAAAAGGTGACGTAATTTGCAGTGGTGTGCTGTCACACGTAGAGGTTAGGACTTTAGTAGTAGTGTTTGGCGAAATATGGGTTGGTAACACAAATAGAAGATTCAAATACCTAGCCTGAACCTATCTTCTTATCGTATGGTTGATGAACAACCTGGTGTCAGAGTTCAAACCGTCTATAGGCCTCTGATATGACTATACATACCTACCGTTAAAAATCTTTCAGGATTGCCGGTTTCCTCACGATGTTCTTCTTCATCGCTTTAGCAACTGATAACTAACTTATAGTACCCACATAAATTCGACAGGACAGACAGGTGCGTACTTGGTTTAGAGCTTGCTTTTGATTTGGCAATCCAATGGTCATACCACTTGGCTATCAGTGCTTATTGTACCTATAATAATGATACGTTATTCTGCATATAAATATGTAAAAACGCTAAAGAAACAAAAATTAAGATTCATTCCCTGTATCATACTAAGAAATTGGCTTTAACAACGACTAAGCGGTTGTTAAGTAACGTAATTACAAAATAGACCAATCTTTCTCCACTCTAGTGTTCAATGAAGCTGAAATGTTTACACTCATTGTCTCAGTCTTCCCTTTACCGTACTAAAGTAAAATAGCTCAATCCTGTTAGAGTAAATGTAAGTAAATAGATGTCTGAGATGTTAGATAGAATGTTACTTGACTAGAGTTTATGTTCGGCTTTTAGGTCTAGAATGAGTATCTAGAGACTTAATAAGTGCTGAGCAATATTGTAAACTAATTTTCTTTAAACAAATATGTAAATTTTATAAAAAAGGAAGTAACCTAGGTCTACCTCGTTGGTCTAGTAGTCGCAAAGTAGTACTGCTGAATAGTACTGAAATCACTACTGTGATGTCCGGGTTCAATATACGGGTTGCGCAAACTGTTGGGTTTTTCCAATTAGGGAATTTTCAGGAGCAGCACGGAGTCATGATTTGGGTCCGGCTAAAGGTTTTCCCGGTATTACATTGGGCCACCCCTACCTATCCCTTCGGGGAATACAGGCGTGATGTTATATTATGTTTAAGTATAGCAATTAAAACGTTGAAACTTTTAATATCCATTTTAACGAAGTATTGAAAGTTTAAATTGAGGGTAACATTAATAAGTGAACCTCAAAGTCCGTCCGAATGTGGTGAATTGAGAACCACAGTCAAAATAACTTCAAACATGAGGAATACACATCGTGTGACATCTAAAAGAATAATTCGAATCTATCGAGAATAATTAATTATCAAAATCTTTTTTTCTGCATAATATTAGGTATCATAAGATATCATTGCCTGCAGCTGGGATAGCTATAGACCGGTAATACTTCTAACATACCACAAAAATAAAGAATTTTAAGAACAGAGAAATTTGAAATGTAAAATTAACTGTTCTTTGTATACCTTCAGTTGTGAGTTCGACTGTACCGTGGTGTAAACTAGACTTTTCTGTAATTAGTCGTCTTCTTTTTATTATAATCTTTGGAGCGTTCCGCCGTAATATTTTTAAGTAGCGTCCCTTGTTACAAAAATTACCCGAGAAAACGTGACGACTATAAATCTCGCCTCTTCGAGATTAGCCTGGATAAATAGACAACAAAATAAAATTTTATAATAAGAAAATATTTAATTATTACGTAAAATACCAGTGTTTTTCCGTGATCGGTGCAATGTAGCTATTGTTTATTTTTGCCAATGATTCTTTAGCGCCTTCTGCATAACGTAAGGTTCGCAACCTGGCGTCAGAGTTTAAAAACTCTGACTGAAAAAACTCTACCTGAATTTAATGCACTGAATTTTATTTATAATTTGGAAATAGGGTGATTTCTAGATCCCATCTCCCAATTCCCTCACTCCCACAGTCCGATGGGACGATAGACCGACATGACCGGAGAGAGAGGCGCAGGACTTTGACGAGGTTTCATCATGTGAAAACGGACACCCATGACAAGACTGACCACGGGAGCACGGCTTAACCTCGTAGATCGACGTATCTGCGCGGTAGCCACGTAACTACGAGCCCCTCATCGTACACTACGTCAGTGATTTACTAAGACCTATATACAAGTCATAAATAATAGTCTTATAATTATTTACGTTACCATACATTGAAATGAAAATCCTTTCATGAAAACTACTGGCTATATTTTTATTAAAACTATTCAATTTTACGAGGGATACGAGTATAACACGTTATAACGAATTTTGTTTAAGCGGCCACTAAAAGACAATGGAATAATATAAAACGGTGCCGGGAACTTTTATGGTCCTGTGTCACTTCCACGGTATTAGGACTTACTATTGTGCAGACGCTTTATCGGTACCTAGATGGTAATGGTTACTACGTCAGCGCTACACTCCGGTTATGATTAAAATAAATGTTCTTTATAAAAAAATATAAACATCCGAATTGATAACCTTCTCCTTTTTGCAATCGGTTAATTATAAAAATTACTGCGACTCGCGTTGTTATCCGCGAAATTTTTTCGGGATAAAAAGCCTAATACTAACCTGTTAATCCAGTGTGTCAGCTACCTTCATACCAAGTTTTATCAAAATTTGTCCAGGCGTTTGAGCATGTAGAAGTAACAAATATACTCACACACTCACAAACTTTCGCCTTTATCATATTAGTGTGATGCGATTAATATTTGTATATTTACACAAATTATTCTGACGTAATATCTCATCGTCGAAAGACCAAAACTTGGATTGGTGGACACAGTTGAGCTTATCAGTGTACCACCAGTGTACTCGTACCTTCATAAAGCACTTCCTAGTTCTTGAACAAGTCTTTGGCGATGGTTCTTCACATGTCGAGACTTCATACTATGAAGAGCACTTTAGGTTTGGCCCCTGATCTCTCCGTGGTCGTACATTTTGCATTTCTACTGAACCGTGTGTAGTAATAGAAAGTCCTGATATTGCGAACACACTTAAGGAAAAAAAGATCGGTTGTAGTGATATTGTAGTTATTTGATCCTATAAATGTCGTGCATGCCAGTAAGTAGCTTATTTGCACAGGACAAATTATGTATTGTTTAAAAATAGAACCTAATTTGTAAATAAGTTGTTGGTGTGCCTTGTAATAAATAAAATAAAATAGAGCTAGGATACGGCTTGGTAAGCTAAAGAAAATATCATTCTTTTCAAAGGAATAAACACCTGTGCCAAATACCTACATGCTTTACATACTTAGAGCTCCGGTTCATACCAGTAAGTTGTTAACACAAACGTAAGAACGCAAGTTTTCCACGAATCTATTTGAATTCCACTAGTCCGGTGTCAAATGCCCTCACCCACAATTTTGCCTGACGAGAAGCAAATATTGACCCACCGTGTTCACTTCCCAACCTTTTCTGTTGGCTTTATTTGAGATTTCTATAAATAAATGGTCCATTTTCCTTATGTCCCACAGATTTTTACGATAAATTGTTGTTTAGTTGAATACGTGGGAGGTTCGTTCTAAACGGTTTTCATATTTTCCCGTTACACCCCGCCTTTTGTTGGAAATAAAAGAAAAATATAAAGTGTATCAATTGCTTATCTTCCCACACAGGCTTAACTGATTGAGGAAGTGGCTTGTGTGTTGTTATTTGAGTGTTAAGGGCTCGTTTTTCGATCGATTAAGCAGTTATTAATTCGTTAGCGTATTAATTAGTGGGTTGTATGTCCACATGTGACTATTTCTAAAGTATAAGAGGACTAATCTAGTTTTAAGTGCTGCTTTTAGTTATGTAGTATTTTTTATTATTGATTAAAATGTACCTCTCACTGATATTGTAATGATAAATAATATTCGATGTCATTATAATGAATCGACATGGCGATAGATTGTAGAGGCGTTTTAGTTGTCGTTTATAATTATGGAGGTTTATGACTCTCTCAAACGCTACATATTTTGTCACATGAAGAATAAAACAGTTTTTCCAACAACTTTTTGTTGTATAGTTGTACCTATAGCATTAGTAAATATTTTAGTAACTGTAGTTAATCGAATTCTTGACGTATGAATATAAATTTTTACCCTGCCCTGGTGTAGGGAGCGATTCAAACAAATATATGAAGAATCAAGTGATTTTTAAGGTAGGTACTTTAGTTTTTGCTAGAATAATATTAGTTATTGATATGACATAATATGCCTTAAAGTCATATAAAATTATGTTTACGTAAACATTTATTGGCTAAGTTCATTTGTTTACCTAACTCTCGCAGTTATTTCGTTCTTAATCTATATATTATATTAAGCTAGTTTTTGTTACTAACCAGTATATTACCTATAAAAAATATTGTGATAATTTATTAGTTCGTGTCTACTTTAGATATTGGCTGGTGATGACACAAGGGTGCATTAAACAACGAAAAGCTTTTACCGTACCGATTGACATTTGATTGAGTAGCCCTACTCACATCAATGACAAAATATGACCAGGGTACCGTCGATCAATTACAATGCAGATAGGTCACTTCATTTGAAAATGGAAAAGAACTTTCGACAAAAAAAGTATTGAGCTGGAGTCTTTAGTGCAAGTCTTCTAATAGCTGTCTTATCCGATACAGTTGCGCTTTTCTTTTGTTAAATGACAGAGGAACAAAAGAAAAACTGTAATGCATTAGGTACTTTAGTTATGTTACAAACTTACACAAAAGGCTCACATCAGAGAAGCCTTTGGGTATTGGCATGTTGCTTATGTACGTCAAATATACGGCAATTCCTCAGCCTCGAATGCGTTTTAAGTTTCGAACGCTGTATTCGGAATCGTGTGCTGTCGGCCGGTAGTTGTATCGCGCAAATATTTATTATTTGCGACTCGATACGAGCTTTGCAAGCTGATACACGAGACTTGAATGTGTGTTTACATTTCCTTTACCGACTTACTTATAAAGGTTATGCATTGGACGGTGGAGCTCAATTTTTGAATCGCTTGCATTAAAGTCATGGCTCACAAACGCCAAATTCTGGCGCACTCGTCTGTGAATTTAGCGTTCTCGAATACTCGTTTTTACAAGCGTGATTCTAAAATTAAACCGAATGGTGGCGCGAGTAAGTTTTTTAAAACGATTTATTTTATTTGAAGTTAAACCTTTTTGGTGATAAAGTGACAGTTTTATTACGACATTATTTTTATAGTTTAAATTCGGGTTTTATTGAGACAAATGGTTTGTGTGGCGCTGGCATATAATGGCAATAAATATTATTATGTTTAGTTAATACTGGCTAATTTTATTTATAACCATAATTTATTTTTATTATTCTCTAAATCTTGTCCTAAGTATGTTGATATTCAATGATATTGTCAACATCAAAGTGTATTATTATAATAATATTTCGTCTGCCCCGATTCTCTATACAAACAGCCCACCCACTCATCAACAACATTAAGCACAATTAACAAAACACGAGCCCATTAGCACTGCACACTTCTTCACTAGAACTAAACGAATGAAACCCGATAAACATGTAAAGAGAAAATGTCGCCGGCCGTCCGTCGCAAGTTGATGCGTCACGCAATATCAGCATGATTGATGAGGCCAGTCGTCCCCAAATCCCGGATGACCACAGCTTTGGAAACGCGTGTGATACAGTCTGTTTACGCCGTGAATAAGTTTGGGAACCAGTCGCCTGGCAAAAATGTAAGTTAAATATCACGATAATGATACATTGGGATGTGAATAACGTGATATTTGTAGTGTCGGAACTCCATTTTTGTAACGTTTGTCGACGCATCCAATATTTTTATATGTATGTTTTGAGAGATGAGAATATTTTTGAAAATAGAACTTGTTTTTGAAATAATACTTGCAATTGTTGGCTATATTTGTTAAAGTTAATAAAAACTTATTCCTTTACATGTTTATTCAAAGTTAATAAAACGTTTCAGAGTACTTTTATGTAGTTCTTAAAAGTTTTTGAAGAGCTTTGTGAATAGACGCGCCTAATACCCCTAAGAGGTAGGCAGAGGGCCACTGTTGGACACGTTTATTTTGTCAAACTTAGTTTTATAAACCGTATGAATAGGGGACAAGACTATTTGTGCAATTATATGTTTTAAACAATGCCCCACACAGAGTTTCTCTTTCAGGGGTGCGCATTAACATGACATATTGTATATCACAAACACAAACACACGACATATTCGAATATTGCTTTTAAAATAAACACACCTTTTGAAGTATTGTATTTAATTATTCTTGTAATGATAACAAAGGCTGTCGCATATCCTTGCCTATATCAACAAAAAACACAAAGGTAAACCATATTTAATTAATGTCAAAAAGCCGAAAATGTAATCATTTTAATGTTACGTATCCATTGAAAACACCCGTTGAAGTACATTTTATGATTTTATGCAAGAGGTATAATGAAATACAACCTTTTGTAAAACGTAGGTTTGTCGTTCATTACCTTAATATAATTGTGTAAGGGTTCATACCCCTACTATGTAAAAGTGATGTGTTATAAATTTTGCTTGTTCATTTGTCTGTTGCACCGTAGCTTCGAAAAATTTAAACCGATTTTGATGTTTTTGTTTGAAAGTTAATCGAAAGTGTTTTTAGTTCCGTTTTAAGAAAATCTGTTCAGCCGTTTAGGTGTAGATATTTGTAGCTGTAAATTTAGTTGCCTCTTACGATATCGACGGGAAGAAGGGGGTGGTCAATTCTAAGCCAGATACCACAAAGCACAAGTCCAGGTTGGAGTGTATTAAACTTATTCACTGTATGTTTCAACAGTATGCATCTACAGCAACACAGCAATATGTTACAAAAAAGCTTCGTTAACAGAATTTCAGTTTTGATGGAATCCTAAAAAACGAAACGGTACGTCCGATCTGTCAGACATACGCAATATCTGAGTGATAGATGGGCAGACGCCCTCGCCACACGTCCGGGACAGGACACTTGCATTTACAGATATCTGCCGTTTTGCAGACACGAAAAAAAGGCATACAGAATCTATTTCAATGTCTATTGTTTACACTGTAAAAGTTTGAAGGTGGATAAATATTCTGGGTACTAACTAACACAGGAAAGATTTACTTCCAACCCTAACATTACTTGATAAAAGTCTCCAAAAATAAGCAACGTTAAATTTTTTTAATATTAAATATGTATCTGAATTACAATGTTTGTTGACTTGCGAAACTTATGCATCTCATTGTTTCGTATAATATATGTTGGTAGGATTATCAGACTTTTTGTTATGAAGCAAACAAAATACCAGCTTTTACCTACATGAATATATAATCCTTAAGTTGTCACTTCACTATTTTTTCAGAAGACTTAAAGGCAAAAGTACAAAGGCGAAGGCCTTTTTTTTTTTTTTACTAGCCTGGAATGTCCCACTGCTGGACAAAGGCCTCCCTACTCTCTTTCCTTTGTTTTTATAATTTATATTTTTTTATAATAAGCTTTTGGTTTATTTCGACTGCTCGGTTTTCTATAAATCCGACACTACAGGAACAAAAGTGATAAATGAAAAAAAAACAATACTAATATTATAAACGCGAAAGTTTGTATGTATGGATGTTTGTTACACGCTCAAACGGCTAGACCGATTTTGATGAAATTTCATACGAAGGTAGCTGACACCCTGGATTAAGACATATGCTCCTTTTTATCCCGAAAAAATGTAGCGGGTCACACCGCGCGGCGCAGCTAGTATAACAATATAGGTAGGTATCTAAAAGATACGCAGCTAGAATTATTAAAATCTCTGAACGGACAAAGCGTTAACTTAATTACGACCATAATTAATTATCAGTATCGAAGTCTATTAACAGTTTTAATACCCGTAATAATCTTTTGATGGCCCAAAAATTACGGAAAAATTATTTAGCGTTGCGTTTAATTAAACAATAGAAAATATGAGTCTCTCGGTACCTTATATTTAATAAGCTAATAGATACCATCGTAAATAGCAACTTGAAAGTAGAGTTAGAATCTTTTTAGATTCATTGTCTGGAGCAACTGGCAGTTGATTCAGAACTATGGAAACACTGACTTTACCATCGTCATCAGAAGACGTCCACTCTTGAACAAAGGCTTAAACTTAGAACACACACACTGACTTACCTACTTGCTATTTTAGAGCATTTTTAGAGCCGTAGAACACTATAAATAGCCCCCTTACCATGAACTTTTAAAACAGGGCAGTTACCGTTGTGGAAGCGAGACGCCGCATTACACTGCACCTAACGACGTCTCGCTTCGACTTCTCAAACTGTCCTGCTTTAAGAGTTCATGGTAAGGGGGCTGTAACAACTTTTTACTCCATCTAAGCTTCTGTCAGATCTATCTAGACGTTGCTCTAAAACAGTGTCTTCCGATCCTCCAACGAATGGCATCAAAAGATCAACACTGCCCAAAACTGCCCAGAATACAGAACAAACTTGCCTAGTGTAAGTTAAGGGATGATAATATTATGTTTCGTCATAAAATTAAGCTTCATTAACAATTCATGGGTTACAATTATAACCTGGCTACTTCGCCGTCAGTGCGTCTCAAAGGCGGCGCGTGTAGGTAACTACTTTAATTGTAGTCACAGGTATTATACAAAAACTATCGATTTGTAATTGTCTTTATTATATGTTCTGTTATTTATTCAAATTGGCTGGTCTGGTAGCCTAAACAATAAAACTGTTTTTCATTACAGTCACAATAATAGGCTTGATTCTTACTGCCCCAGTTTTGGCTCAATTACGGATTCAATGTGTTGTTAAAATATTCGTGTCGTTAGTATTGTTAATGATTTTAAAATAAATACTCTGTTAATTACTTGTTTTTATGTTCACTTAACACATACTATGGTATGAAAAAAAAAATTAACAACTTCCTGAAATCCTTCACAAAACAATTCTTTAATTCTTCCTTAATGTTGTATCTACGTGTTTCTAATTCCATTTTATATGTGAGAGCAAATGCAAATAATACGAGTATCACCTAAATCATGACATCCAAAATAGTATCCAGAATATTTCCTAGCAGAGTGTAAAATGTTCAACAGAACATATTCGGCTGTAATATGAAAAGCGAAAGCTGTCCTTGCTGAATGGCTATGAATAAATGAAACTAGACAATGCCGCGTAATACAATTGCAGTGAAAAGACGCTCGGGCTGTGTGTTCTAGTTCCAAACAAGAGGAACGGTGGCTCGCAGGTGCAACACGCCACAATAAGCGTTGCACGGAACGGCAACAATGCGCGCTGTGATTGCTGCATGCGCGCGATTGCACTGCGTCGCGACGCCACTTGACTGACAGTTGTTTTGGCTGAAATATTGTATTCCATATTTAAATTGTAGGTTAATTAACTTTTTTGTTCTGTTCTAAATAGGTTGAATAGCTTGCATACGCTTACAAAATGTCAAGTCGGCCAGTTTATTTTTGCGATTACACCAAGTGTAAATTTTAGTAAGATCAACAAAATGTAAATTTCGTTGTAAGTTAGTTGTATGTTGATGGCAATAGGCTTACCCTACATACATTATAAAGATACGAGTAGAATACTATAGAAATTCTACCATATTTTGCATTGGACGTAAGCCATTGTAGAGCACTAGGTATTTGTTAGTTTAGAGTCCGGCGGGCAGTGGTTGCTCATTAGCCACAAACATATAAAATTTACACCGTACGTATCGTATAGAATGTACATTTAAATTTCGGAAAACGACTACTAGACCAACAGTTTTTCAATTCCACACAAGTATGAGAATTTTGTTTTAAGAAACTTACTGGCTGGAACGAGAGAACTTAAAATGAGTGTGTTAGGTGCTTGATGGAGTGAGTTAACTTAACCCTTTCACTGTCCAGTGCACTACATTAAGGTATACATTGACCCCCTTACTTATAAACGATGCTAACATGAGTTTTAAAATAACTACTTCTTAAGTCTATTGACATCTCTATTCTTTGACATGCTAACGACAGTGACAGGTATAATTTTCTGTAATTTTTTTTTCTAATTTTTTATTTAATTATTGTGTCTACTTAGCGGACAATCAACGTGTTAAGAATAAATAAATACAAAAATGTTATACAGTATTAGGTGTTCCTGTATGAACTTTATTATTATAACGCTTTGTGTTAAATTGGCCCGGAACAAATACAGAATTTAACTGAAATTTTACAGACTTTGCAATCTGAAAGTTCTGGATAAATAATATTATTATTACCTACTAAATAAACATTGACATAAACAGATTCGTTATAAAAACACTGCATTGATTGAACTATAAAAACGTAGAAGGTACAATAAATACTGACTGACTTTGTACGAATAATTTTATTGTTCAGCCGGTTAGCCCCCACAGTTTACGTTGTGGAAGCGAGACGCTGCTACGTGCTGTGTAATGCGGCATCTCGCTTCCACATCATAAACTGTCCCGCTTTAAGAGTTCATGGTAAGGAGGCTATTACCGTAATGGAGAGGCATTGAACTATATCTATTGGTTACTAAGTGAACCGGCTCCAAGTAAATATCACCTACATTACACAGTCCCAATCTCTGTGCGAAGCCAAGGTGCTGCATAAACAGGACTAAATTGCAATCCTCCGAAATTCAGCCACATATTAGCTGGACGTATCCTCTGGGCATACGGGGGGCGAATGGGGCAGATCGGGGACAAAGTTACAAACTTCAGAGTAAGCATTGTCGGTCTCAACCGCTGTGACTCGAACTGAATTCACATCGGGATTAAATTGGACATTATGTCTGCTATACGTGAATTAAATTTATGCCGTCTATTACGTAGGTATGCATAATTTGGGCCATTTTGGAATATTGATTAACTAATTTTCATACGATGTTTGCGGGATGTCAAGTGTCAGATTAACAAAGGATGTTCACGCTGATATTAAAATTGATTTTAAGCTGGTATTCCGAATAGTACGGGCTTGATTTTTCTGCTATAGGACTAATCTCTTTTATCTTATAGAAATAGAACAAGCTTTGATTACTAATGTTTCTTAATACATTTTGGCGGACGATATTGTTATTTTTTCGTCATTACCGTCATTCATTCTTTTAAGCTTTTCAGTATACACCTCCGTCAGAACAAAAATAAAGTATTGATAAAATAAATAGTTTAGTTTTATTAAAGTAATCTAAAAGTCAATTAAAAAATATCTGCATAAAAACAGCTAGAAACGCTTTCATATCTCATATTTTCTTAACATAAAATAGTATACGGAGGTCTTAAGTAAATATCCGACCAAATACTATAACAAGTATAAGAAGTTCCGCAAAACTGAGACTTAAATCTCCAAGTTTATAATACTTATTTGCTTAATACATACCTACTTGAATATTTTTAAAAAGTTCCTCTCTGAAGTAAAACACGTGGATACAGTTTTAAAACTGTTCGCCAATTCTAGATTGCGCGCTCCGCCAACTCGAACTTTATCTAACAGCTGATTGCGACTCTTTCTCGAGGAAAGTATCGTTAGAATCTTTCGTTTACTTTTCCTTTATTTTTGTTGTGACTGCAGCCAACTTGTATGTCATACATAACTGATCAAGTTTGTTTCGCGCAGAAGGAAACTTAAATCGCTCACTGATTCTTTGTCCATTACGATGAATTTTTCTCCATTATGTGAGAACTGTAGAAACTTCGCGTTTCTTACGCGTTATTTTTTTACTTATAAGACTTAGTTACCGTACCTTCTTATTTTATTTTAGTCTTCGTTATTACGTAAATATTAATTTCGATCGGTAGTTATAACTTGTAGTAATTTCAATTATTTTTCTCTGAAAATATAACTAGGTATACATCTAATGACATAATATGATACATTTATATAATTTAATCAGTATTTTTGCTGCAGTCATTTTGCCGTTTTAAACATACCTGCGTGCTAATCATTTATTATACTTACAAAATGGCGCCAGCCTTTCGGGCACCAGTCGACAGCGATGAGGAGGAATACTTTGATGCATAATTTTTAGTTTCAATTTTTTTATTTTTTTTTATTTTTAAGGAGTATAAATAACCTTGTATATAATAGTTAATAAAAATTATATTCACCTTACAGAATTTTACAATAATTGTATTGTACTGAACACTAACTATAAGAGGCGTCCCTATAGAAATGAATAGAACTACTTTATTGAATGTTACTGTACCGCTAAAGTCGTGTGTAGTTCTTTGTTCCCCGTTCCGGTGAACGGACAAAAGCTCGCGTTCAAATGCAGCTCAAAATTTCAAATACACGAAACGTTTGGTGACGTTCTATTATGAAGACGATGGCTCCTGTAATGATTGTACAGTAGGTAACTTCCACTGCGTATTACTTTGTATCTATTTAGTTTCACTTCAAGTACTTGATGTGATTTGCATAGATAGCTTGTTAACTGTTCCTTGAAAGCGGCTTATATTTAGTGCTTGACAAACAAAGGAAACTCGCGGAGGTGTTGACGAAGTTAAAGGTTGGCGTTTCCATTTATTACAATGAAAATATTCATAATGAACACTAATTTTCATTCTATTAATGTTAATAAAGGTCGTTATTTAACCTAGTTGCTGTCCTAGGCTCGTAATAGCGCACATTTGGTATAAATGATAAGAGTTAATCGAGCCAGCCTTTGTGCTAAATAGACAGATTGAGGTTGACGAAATCGCAGTAATGGTTTTCGTACAATTCTAACAAAAGTTATTACAGGTATTGGCCCTGAACATTATTAGAATCGCTTTTGTTATTTCAAGATAGCTTGATAGTTTGGGTGCTTTATAACCGGCAAGAAGAATAATGACCAATGGATAAAAAGTTCAAACCACTATAAAGGAACGGTAACAATTAGGTGCAGCCTGCCTTCTAGACTAAACAAGCAATCTGCAAGAAGCGACTTACTCATCTCAACTTTCATGATACATTACGCTACGATGTTCTATTATTTCCCAGTCCAGGCAAAAATTTCGCTAGAAAATATAAGAATGTTGAAACCCACTTGAGCAAAATAATACGAAAATATAATACTATATCTAACGATTACACGGTTATGAGGGAGCAGTACCAAGATTTTACAATATTTATTTGACATTTGGCCCCAGCATGTGGTGCCAGCGTAGACTGCGAAATATGAGATTCTGCGGTGTATATTATTACCTGAAATGTGTGGAATGACATTATTGCCGACGTATATATATCTGTACAATGTAGTGTCATAAAGATATGTCACAGTCAAAATATTGCTACCGGCACACGTCATGTTGGTCTGTGGGACACTACACCTGAGTAATACGTTCGTACTGAATAGTTTGAATACGTAATGCTGGGGGCTGTTTCACAGTTATGATGGCTGTTAAGCTTGATAGTGAAAGCGATTATTTATAAATAATGTTATGTTAATGCTGCTACTTTAAAATTGTGTAAGTTTTACTTTATTTTTAATTATATGGGACAACAAACAGCTACATTGTGTAGGGAAATCAACAATAATGTAGCCCGCAGCGCTGTCGACAGATTAACAGAAGGATAGAAAAAAGACACTAGTTGGTCAGCTGTTCATGCGTAACAGCTACATGCATAGTGAAAAGAGGAGGAAAGAGAGAAAACCATTGATATCATCACATTTCATATTGTGTACCATAGACAAATTTGTGAAACCTCATTAAAGAACATTATATTACAAAAATACATCTTTTGAGTAGAAAAATAACCCTTTTTGTTTACCATATTATTTGACTTCAATGTTTAAATATTTTTTATGAATAAAATATGTGTGTGAGGTCTCAAATAATATGTTGTAATTTACGCTTGCTATAATTCCCACTTGTGAACACTAAGGAAGGTACCAATCGATCACTTATTAGAGCGTTCTTAGACCGTAATGTACTTCTTCTCTCAGGGCGCTCTCTACAAGTTTCACGGTTCACCAGATAAAACACGGCGCTTGTTCTTTCTTCAGACGAGTAACAAACTGTTTCAGTTTTCTTGTTTGCCAGTCGCGATCCCAGTCACGACCGTGAGTAATTTTCCTAAATTAAACATGTTTAGTCTTGTATTCTTATCCAGACTTAGACGTCGAAATCCATCGTTATTTTGTAAAATATCTATATATGGTTTATATGCACTTCTTCGTCACATGTCTAACTATTTACTATTCCTGAATCTCATACTATTATTCTTAAAAGAGGGGTCAAAGTTACTTTGTGAATGAATTAATAGAAGATTATTCATCATCTACAATCTACCCGAATGAGTTTAGCCAATTAAGAGCGATTGAGTCACTCTGAAATCAGCAAACTTCCAATCCTACATAACACAAGTAGATATAGGTTATACGCTAACTCCAGTTTAATTTGTTTGACATTCAGGCTTCTGACAGATATGACTTACAATGAGCAGCCAATCGCAGTGGCCCACTGGCAATTACATTTTCATCGAGTGTTCCATTTGTAATTAAAAAGCAAATTTCGCCTAACTAAATTGAAAAGTGAACTTTTTTTAAATTCTGAATTTCGAATAACGGTGGATTCTCAAATGGCCAGTACGCGTTCACATATTGTTTTCGATCTTTATCTTTTTGCATTTCAGTGTGGCGTTTCCACTGTGTAATATGCGCGTGTAAACTGTAGGCCATCGAGATTACCAAAATCATGGACTTTGTTTATTAAAACAATTGAATGTACGCATACTCATAATCCCCGCTATGGGCTATTATTTTGATACCCAATGCTACACTGTGCGATAATTAAATGGCGTCTGTATCGCGTCCGATAGTGTGGGAGTATTTGGAAACGAAGTGAGTTTTTTCACAAGTATTGATATTATTGTAGCTAGGTAAGTACATGACAAGTGGCATATGGCTGTCTAAGAATCAACTCGACGATTTTATCATTTAACTTATACAGCCTTAACATGTTTTAAATGTTGGTTTCAAATTTCATAAAAAGTTTATTCAACACTTTTATCTACATCTACACCTACGAAAGATTCGCCAGCTTTCCAAATAGTGAAATGAAATACAGCTGACACTCTAGATCGATATCGATAAAACTAAAACTGTTCACGTCAGAGTACTAGTACAACGCTATTGTGTACCGAAAGCTAATAAATCCTTTAATTTTCTACCTGACATAAAATGTACTGCCATGTAAACTGAAAATATGATCGCGTTGAACCACTGCAGCCCCGTCATAATTTCATCGGCGAATGAAAAGCAACTGCAGTGTAATAACAGGTACAAAGGAAAGGGTATTTTTGCTCTTTCTGGGCAGATAATACATAGATGTACCGTTATTATAATTTAATAATATTATCGCGAGGTATGATAAATAAATGAGTAGGTGTGGGCTGGTTGCACGAATGTACCCCGACAGATGGGCTAACATCGTCACTCTGGACGCCTGAGGGAAGACATCGTCGCCGAGGTCGACCACGGCGAAGGTGGTGTGACGATCTGGTCACATATGCGGGACGCACGTGGTCAGATATTGCAAAGGATAGAGTGATTTGAAGAAAGAAAGGGGAGGCCTTTGCCCAGCAGTGGGAAATAAAATAGGCTACGAAAAAAAAAGATAAATAAAGATAGAGAGATTTGTCAAAGAAAAAGGAAAGCCTATACCCAGCAGTGGATGATGCTGGGCTGAAATGATGATGATGATAAATTACTTCATACATACATATATATTATACACATAAATCATACGCATTATAATCACCAGTGAGTTTTGATTCAGTTGACTGGAAATAAATTTTTATTATTATTTGTTGAGGCAATTAACAATGTTATAATAGCGGTTAAATTAATAAAGTGAAATTGTGGTGTTATGCGATTTCAAATGTTATGTTATTATTTGACAGCGCGTAAAAATATATTCGACCCTTTAAGTGTTTTGATAACTGATATTATATTCCCATTAATTTATTATTAATCACACTTCACGCTAATATTATAAAGGCAGAAGTTTGTGAGTGTGTTTGTATATTTGTTACCTCTTCACGCTCAAACGGCTAGACCGATTTTGATGAAATTTCATATGGAGGTAGCTGACACCCGGGATTAACACATAGGCTTTTTATGTCGAAAAAATGTAGCGGGTAACACCGCGGGGCGCAGCTATTTCTCTAATGTTTGATTTATATAAAGTAGAATAACTACTAATGAGACACAACTTGCTCTTGAATAAATCTCAGCGTTATAAAAACCAACGTTATATTATTTTTTTGATTCGCTTTCTCCGGGAAACTAACTATTCACGCGGGCAACGCCGCTCCACATCAACTTGTACAATAAAATTAATATCAACTCAGCAAAGCTCTGGATTGTTGAGAAAATACACAGACCGCGTTAGGAACGACTCGAATCTTATCGTGGGGAAGATGAATACAGACGTCTTAGTAACAATGATTAGTAGTTTCATATAAACATAGCTGTACGTGTGTAATGCTTCAAACTTCTGCTTAATTATTTTTATAATTAAGTACAACAATCTATATGACTTTTTGTGTTTTTTATGCATGTTGCCATGCTAGGCTTAAATTTTAAATTGAAGGGAAATTTGAAAAATGATGGACTCGAGCGGAACTCGAACCCGCGACACGTACGGCGACTGTCGCGGGTTCGAGTCCCGCTCGTGCCCATCATTTTTCAAGTTTCCCTTAATCAATTTAAAATACAACAATCTAGTCAGACTGGAGTTAGTAAGATATTTGGTAATTCTGTGTCTGGTAGTTTTTGAAATATGTTAGCTGATCAATGTAGCTTTTTAAATATCTATTACAAATGAAACAAACATCATTGTTCTACTGAAAACCGAGGACGAACATAAACGAAATACAGTCTAAAGTAACCAATCAATGAATTTAAAAAATCTAAAGCAAAATGGAAGCAAAACGAAATAAGTGGTCGCATGTCTCGGTAAGACAAATGACTTCCTAGAAGTTGTAGGAGTAAAACCATTTACGATTGGACGATAAAAACTGAACTCTGACTAACGAAATATACCCACTATCAATCGTGAACTTATCTAATGTAGCTCATTAGAAGGCTTCCGATGGCCGATGGTATTAAGTAACCTCTATGGTTTCAAAAAGTTTTGATTCCTTTTATTTTTAATTGATGTATCAGCGCTTATAGCCGAGTGGTATGACCGTTGGACTACCAAGTCAAAGGTCGCAAGTTCAAGCCCCGGCACGCACCAATATCTTTTCGAATTCATGTGCATATTATAAATTATTATTAGTTGCTCAAAACGGTGAAGGAAAATATCGTGAGGAAACAGGCCCACCTGAGATATTTTTCTATGATGTGTAAAGCCATGTCAGAGGCCTACAGGCGGTTTAAACTCTGACACCAGGTTGTTGATCAACCATACGATAAGAAGAAGAAGATTGATGTATGCATGGCATTTCATGTGGTATGGCCATTGGCCATGTCGCAGTCCACCGTACTCTGATTAATCGCTTGCGATGCGATTCTAAAACCAAATTTAAACTTGGAAGAGAGTGATGTTGCATTTTATCTTCTATTGTTTTCAAGAATCGAAACATTAAAAAAATAAGTAATGAGAAAATTCCACATTTTTTTAAATAAACCATCTATGTTGGTAGTTAAATGATACAATGGTACACCAGATTTATAATGAACTCAGTCCTAATCTTTATTTGTACTACGGACGCAATTATATCTACGTGCTACGACGTAGCGGTCGCTACGTGACGCTCTACGGATATCGTAGCTTTTTATTTCAATTACTGTGTAACTGTAGATTAACAGTATTAATATCATAACTATGTACAATTTTCTCTTATAATATTTATCTACTTGTAACAAATATATAAGCAATAAGGTTTTATTATAATATAAACAATGCTACTATACGGACAATGCTATTATTATATGTATTTTTTGTTCCGGGACTCGATAATATTTTTATAACTGCGTAGATAGTATACGATAGTAAATCATGGCCTTTATATAATATTACGTAATTTATTTAGTAATGGTGTATTTAAATGTTTTAGAATTGTTTGATTTTTATAACATAACATAACATAACATAACGTAACATCGACCCTGTATTCCCCGAAGGGGTAGGCATAGGTGCACATACAGTACACCCACATTTCGCCAGTTATGTTTTTAGGTCCCAATGCAATACGCGCCTATTGCTCAACCGGGCACAAATCCAGACTTCGTGCTGCTACTAAGAATTACCTAATCGAAAAACCCAGTTACACTTTGCCCGACCCGGGATTAGAACCCAGGACCTTGTGCTCAGCAGTCGCGCTTAGCAATCACTAGACCAACGAGGCAGTCCAGTGATCAATCCATGCAGTGATTTTTATAATTTCAATTTAAAAACTCTCTAGACTTGTAAATGAAGAAGTCCTAAAATTATTGTACGAGTATATGGAATCTAAAATCATATTATTCTAAAAAATAGAACTTCTAAAATATATTAGAGGTACTCAAAGGCTGCTTTTCATAAGTATACGCTTGGGGATCCAGGAACTACGAAAAGTTTCTAAAATTAACATTAATTACATCGAAATTACGTAGTTACAAAACTATTTCGTATTAATAATTCGACACGACAGTAAACTTTGAATACATCCGACTTGTTAGGGGAAGGCGTCGTTATTTAAATCCCTTAATGATATACAGAACCCACATGTCTGAATTGGGGATAATTTATATTGCTCATAAAGTTGCCATGGTAATCAAATGTCGTCATCATCATCAGCCGGAAGACGTCCACTGTTGAACAAAGGCCTTGAATTTCGTCATTATAAGACTTATTTCACCTAATCCTTTCTGACATGCAAATTAAAATAAGAATGCACAGATGCAGCAAATTGGTCCGATCCTGAGTCTTAAACTTTCTTCATACTAAATTTCATTTAGGTTAGCGGTTTAAACGTGAAGGCGTAACATACAGACAGACAAACAGAGTTACTTCCACATTAATAATATTGGTAGATAGAAAAACAGCAAAATAAAAAACAATAAAATATAAAAATAGTCTCCAACCGGCATTATACAATTGTTACTGTGAATTACAAAACATTCATAGTTAATTACATTTTGACATATAAGCAATGTTAGAAACTTCATATTGTACGAGGTAGATATGTAAATCGCTCGTATCTATTGACGTGTAACTCTCTGGGGTGAGGTCTGGCTCATTTGACTTCACTATGAATATAACTAATGATACCAATCGCTACACTAGGAGCTCGCTTTAATTTCCGTTGTTCTGCAAACAGTATTAATCTATTTTATGTGTGTAGTCCGTTGGTATAAATATCTGATGTAGAAAAATCTTATGTTAACTTAATTGAGTTTATTATTAGTTATGCGTGTTAAATGTTAATGTGTTTATACTGTATTTTGTTAATGCAATAAGTCTGGTTTTTAGTTATGGTGATAACATAATTTGTGTTTGAAATGTAAAGAGGATATTGCGAACCTAAAATATAATATCCATAGTGATATGCTTTCAAATCATAATAATTATACGGTTTAACAATAAAAGTATGATGTGTATATCTACTGTTTATTAAGAACGCCTCTGCCTACCACTTCAGGAATTACAGATATTATTGTGCATTAAAAATTACTTACCTACCGAAATAATAGATAAAAAAAACAATTCTACAGTACCTACCTAATGGTTAAAAACGAATATAATAATTGGCCTTTACTAAAGTTTGAAACTTCTGATTTTCGTACAACGTAGATGTACAAAACGTAACATGTCCTGTGTCGTCCCCGGGGTAGCGTCTGGTTCATTTAACCAGACCACAGATAATTAATGCACATCAAGCCCATCAGGGTGCAACCGTCTAGATAGTTTTACTGTTTTAATTTTTTAATTAAAATAAAGAGTGCTTTTCTCGCAAGGGAATTCTAGGGAGATTAACAACTTTATACTAGCTTAATAAAAAAAAATGTTGAATGGAAGACATTATTGTTAAAAATTATCTATTTATTATAAAAAGAAAATGTAGTTTAGTACGAAAAAAGAATACTGGTTATATTTATTTATAAAAAAATAAATCACAATCTGTTTCTTTTTTAAATGTTTATTTTTGGAATCACAGAAACATTCGAATCTTAATATTTGAATAAACATTCCGGTCCAGCAAAACGAAAAACAAAACGCACCTTATTAAAAGTCAATGTAAATACCTTAAAGCGCAAAAGTTTCTTAATGCGGGAATAATGAAGCGAGACGACGAGAATCGATGTCCCAAAGGGTGTTGTGCGTGATGCTTTCAGTTTATATTAAAAGTTAAGCTAATTATGTTTATTGGCAAAGTTGCTCGGAAGTCGTAAAACAAATTATAGCATTTTGTTTTGAAAACAAAATTCCTTAAAACTCTTTTGCTGTCGCGAATATTTCCCAAGTTTAGCATCAATCAATGTTTCTCAAAAAATTTACTTCTGAACTTTTGTGAATTGTCTGCTTTGTTACTTTTAGTATTTCTGTTTGTATTCATATCCAATTTATTATTTTTGTTATGTAGGAATAGTAAATACGAAAAAATTAAATATTTCCACCATAAAGTTAGTTAAATAAATCGTTCACTCGTTAAATATAAATAAATAAACTGCGCAGTCATGATACACAATTTTATGTTTGAGGTTTATTTTGTCATCAAATATTTGGACAAAAAGTCTATTTCCATATTACGTATATTAAACTCTTTAAATACTTTCCGAAGCTACGCTGTATTTATTTGTTAAACAAACACAATTTTGGTCAATATCTAACGGAGTTAAAAACAATAATTTATAATCAAATATAGAATAAATAACAAAATACTCACTTTCTCATACGATCGACGATATTTAATAATTTGACACGACACAATCATGAGTTCCAAGTTACTTTGTTCATTTTATTACACGATTTCATTTCGACACAATATTCCGTTCAGTTTACGAATTGTTTTATAACAATGAATCATTATAAAGTCAATTACTATTACGGTCCACGTGGGCGGCAAAGCGCGGGAAATCGAAGTGTTTAGCGCCAAAACCGACCTCCCCCGAGACCACCATCCCTCACCGTGCTCCACAACATACTGACAACTGTCACCGGCCACCCGGCCGACGTTTTGCTCGCTTGTACTACGGACGCTTTTCCTCTTTTGCCCTATCTTGCTTTAACGAAAATTTATATACACACAGAAATGTACGTACACACATACACGACAAGTTAGTTCGAGTCGTTGAGATTCTGTGCCGTAAGTGTGTGCATTAATAGTGAATGTGTGAGCGTCCCGTTGAAGACGCATCTCCGTGGTAACATGCCAATGCGTTGGTGCACACAATTACAGGTGAACAAACGGAATTTGTAACATAATGAGGTGGTATAAGGTTGTGTTTTGTATGTTTTAAAACTTGAGTTCATTCAGCGACAGCGCTAAAGCAGAATTGCGCATGTCCGTTATCAATCTTATGATCGTGAAACTACGAAAACTATTGCTGTCCTTATTTTTCTTTAAGTTTTAGTTTGAATGTCTAAAGCTACTGCTCGGAATCACGCATATCTTTCAGACTTTTTATATTTAATCAAATTGTTTGATAACTAAGTTATATTTTACTTGAGGTACTTATATTTTTGTTTATTTTTTGCTCAGTGAACTCGAGGGTGTTTTACGAGCAATAAACTTGGCGCCTTAATAAGAACAGAGCAACTTATAAATAAAATATGAATTAAAATTTAAGATCAGGTGTTCATTTTGTTATATTTTACGGCTAGGTATGCTGCATATGATGGCGCAGGTACTTTTATTGTTACTCCAACAATGAATATTAATGATTTTTCTGTATAATTGTCTGTATATTTATGTGAGTATTTTAAAATGATGTAGATGAGTTTAAAAATAAAGATTTAATAATACAATTATATTTTTTTAAATTAATGTGATATTTCTTAATAAATATAACATAAAACAAGAAGGAATCAGATTTTCAGTAAAGGATATTACACGAACTTACCATCTTCAACTAGTCACAAAGGAAACAAAGGACTTGGGAAAAATAATTTTCCTTACAACTGGGGATGATATTAACTGAGAGATAAGAACGTAAGAGTATGAGTGAAGTACTCTTTCCGAGCGGGCGGCGTTTATACAAAGCTATGAATAACAATTTACTAAAGAGCCAGGAACGCAAACACTTGAGCGTAGAAGTTTGTTTCGAAGTGCCCAAACTCACGAACAATACCGACACGATGAGTTACGAATGATGAATTAAACCCGAATGTGAAACACCGCCACGGGATATATCGGTGACTTTTGTGATTCTTACTCAGGCCTCTCAAATAATATTTTTCTAGCTAAGTTATCTCCGAGATCTCTTTCGGAGCTTAAATAAATAATGAGAATCATTATAGCCGTAGTATTTATTCAAGAAGTACGTTGGTTTAGGCTTATCTTAAAAAGTTTGTAGCGTTCTTCGTTGTGTTCTAGACACTAACTTATAAGCTCTCAGGGACTGCCTTTATTTTCAATATCAAAACTGATAAAAATATTGTTCAGTAAGAAAACGAACTAATATTTCTAGAATTTCTTTTAGCAAAAATGATTTTATTATTATTAGGGCGTAAATAAAACTTATCATTTTATAAATAAAATGGTTGCCAAATTTTATTTCAACCTCTTTTATTTATCACACGCAAATGACAAAGATATGTAGGGCTCAATTAAAAGAGTCTGCAGCGTCAGTCTTGATTTTGCAGTGCAGTTGAGTAGTCAACTGCGCTGTAAACTTGCCGACTGGCAGATGTTTTAGCCTCTGCTCCCAATCAAAAGTCTTTTATTGTTCTAAATCCTTCTTATTTATTAATTTATTATTATTGTAGAGTTCATGTTGTAAAGGAGTGATTTTCGTTACACATTTATTTATTTTTAGGTGAAACGGGACTCTATTACTAAGACTCCGCGGTCCGTCCAACCGTACGACACCAGGCTGTATAGACAGTTGAAATTTTTACAGATGAAATATTTCTGTTGCCGCTATAACAACAATGACCAAAAAAATGAATAAAATAGATATTTAAAGGGGCTTTATGTATGTATGTTTCATGGATAATGGTAAAGAACCCTTCGTGTGCGACTCTGACGCGCACTTGACCGGTTTTTTTTAAACACGAGGAGCCTCTGAAAAGTCTAGTAAAAGTAATACGATCCAGTTCTCGATTTACCTTTTAAAATGTGACAAGAACTTCAATTTTATACATATAGCCAATGTGAGCTCTCCTGTGCACCTAACCGAATCGCATAGCCGGCGGGCGTCTCCCGATTCCTTTGTTCAAACGGGTGTAACTTCACAGATATGCCCAACTGCGTCTTCAGATTTTAATCTTGAGTACTACCGACTTTGGTTCTCAAACAGGTACATTTAAGTACACACTTTATTAATATCCTAGCAAGAAGCCAATAGCGGATGTTGCTATATACCTAGATACACTTAGAGTTACCAAAGCACTTAGTCGACTTCACACGTGATCAAAGGGCTGGTTTATTTTTTGGCCAAAGAATCAGCATTGCCATTCAACGTGGCAATGCTGCCAGTCTTTGGGCATGTTACCGGTTGACATCGATGGGGATGAATTTGTTGATGCTTTTTAACTTTTTATTTTTGTATACCTATATTGTTTTTATTTTGTATTAGAATTAAATTGTAAATAGTTGTAAAATTATACCTAGATACTGAATCGTATGTATAAGTTAAGTATGTCAGAGTTGATAGAAAGGCTTTACTGAAAATGCACTCAACTGATTCATTCGTGCATCTCATCCGCAGCGAGCACCCGCTACTTCATACATGTTAAAAGGTTCTATCTATTACCTTTTCTTTTTGCTTATGACTCTGGTATGTGATGGAAAATATTATACATATTTATACAAATGACTATTTAGACAAAGTGCGCATCATGGTACCTATTACTATTCTAAAATAACTATTAACGCTTTATTTGGGCAAGTAATCTAACCGTAGAAGTTCCAGATTGCTACAGTGAATGCGGTTATTAGGCTTACAAGTCGGTCTGTCCAAGGAAGCGGTGCAGCGTACGCAAATCCCGTGTCCCTTGAGGTAAGGAAGCTAGGACACTCCGGGGTTTTAGCCGGTTTTCATCTGTTTTGGAGCGGACGGAGGAAGTCCATGAGGATTTCCCGGTAAAAAAAGCAGTATATTACTATTTGCACCTAACGTTGTACTCAATATTTCAACCACAAAACACAGCAATGCCACATCTTCGCCTTATTCAATTTGCGTGTTTCGTACCTCACAGGGGTCGACATTCAAGTGTTTTGCCGCTTGAACCGCTTTTATAGATGTCACTTTGTCACACTCACGAGTTCAACCCCAGATAACGACTTCATATCTAAATATTATTTTGTTTACTGGCTGTCACCACGAAACGCTCTCAATACTTACATGTGGGGTAAAAATGTGATACAACGGCGAATAAATCAGTGATACAAAATGTTTGTAAGATTATGTTAAGGTTTGTGATTTGATTTATAAACTGCTGATGTGTGAAACATGATAAGAGTCGTGGTGACACTTCTAATAAACCGGAGTTTTATGTAAAAAGTGGTGTGTAAGGACTCACTTGATATTGTTATGCACTTTCTTAGTTGTTCTAAGACACCACTAACTGCTAATTTAGTCCTACAAATAGCAGTGGGCTTGCACCCAAATGAAATAATGTTTGTTAGCATTGTGTATTCTAATTCCTGTAATATGTAGATATCACAAGTATCATAATAATCATACTGTATTAAGACTACCGTATTTTATGACTATACAACGGCCAATGAAACCAAGCTTGGTTTTAATCAACAACTAACAAAAGTTAAGCAGAAATAAAATCTAAATACTAGTTAATAAAAACTGTTTAATCAGGCCTCAAACCAAAATAATTGGTGAACAGCACGATAGCAGAGTAAGCACAATCGCGAGTTGGTACAAAACAAGTTACGATAAAAAAAAAACTAAGAAAGAGTGTCATACAAATTAAGTACTAAGATAAAATCATGTCGTAGACAGTAATGCAAGTGCAGACACTAATAAAACCTTGAATTTATTTTCGACCATTAAATTCTTTACGTTCAGCAAAGCTCGTAAATCAATGCGTACTTGGTAAGCTGAAAAACATTTAAATCTCTGTATTCTAAACATATTTCTCAAATGGACAGTTTACTAAACCGTTTACATTCTATTTATCGTCCCCAAAAGCGGCAAAAGGGGATGTTGTGTCAGCGGAAAACTTGTTAAAGTCCTTCCAGCATAGAAAGAGTTATGAAAACGCCAACTTTCGGGTCCTCACAAAAAGTGTAGACAGTTCGCACAACTTCGCTCTTCAACAGGATTTTATAAATATTAAAATCTAAGGGAGTCACTTTGAAAGCGGAAACTAATTTTTTTTCTTCTTCACGAGGTATTCATTGCTTTCGTGAAAAGTGACTTCCCCGTCTTTCATAATATTTTATAGAAACACCCTTATTATAAATAACTTTGTTGCTAAAAAATATCCCGGCATTATTTAACGACCACTTCCTTTGAAAACATTTTATATCCTCATCGAAATTTAATTAAGCTCAGTCATATTTACATACAATGAATGCTCTTTACTATTCATCCAGCGTCCAAATATATTAAATGAGTCCATCAAGTCGTTATCAGAAGGCGTTTTAATTGAAAATAATTGGTGGAAGTCGTTGAAATTTACAATTATAATATGCAATAGAAAATCAATGTCAATTATTAGAGCCTCTATTAACTGGGCTGAGAGACGATGGCACTTGTTAAGTTATGCATAATAATTGCTTGCTCTTCAGTTCCAATTAAAGGCACTTCAATAATGATGAACTCCTTGCGGTTGAGTCTTGGACTGCCTGTGACCAACTTCCAACGTCAGAGCCATGGCGCTCGATACAATTTGCTTAGTAAATGTTCTACTATTTAGTATACAGATATTGGTTCGTTCATTTCTGCTGCTTTCTGTTTACATATAATTTCTTTATCATATAAGGGAATTACTAGTATAATTGCATTTTTATTACACAGTAGTTACGATAGAAAATTTCAAACACGAGCATTTTTTACCATTAGGAAAATTCAATACCTTTATTCTCGTGAAGAAATTCTAGAAAGTTCAAACATTCATGCTGCAAGCTCTGGAGTTTGTTATTTGATAACTTTATGCACGGCATGTAATTATATCTGTCAATAAAGAGTTTAAAAGGTGCGAGTCTGGGTGTCTGGGACTTCTACTCCACTTAAGAGGTGACATAGCACAATAATGTAGTTACTACGTTTTATAAATTAAATTTGCTAACGTCCCTTTCTTAGTAAGCAAGTAAATGAGATGTTATGCTAAGCTTATTAAGTCCTACACCTAACTTCGTTTAAGTGCTAATCCAATATCATATTTCTTTAATTCTCTTCGGCAAAACAAACAAAAATGAGCCTTAAATTGATAGATATTAAAACCCTCGAAGTTAATTTCTTGTGCTAGTATTAATCTAAGTAGGTTTATTAATAAGAGCGGGTGATGTCAATGTAAGGCACCGCAATTCATGCCAGCGTATGCCCGTTCACACCATGCCAGTGGAAAATGTCTACGTGTTAATTACTCTTCTTACGCTGAGCTTCAGAATATATTACAAAAGTCAAAATATTTGAGGATATTGTCACGTGAGATCTTAGACATTTGACTTTTTCAATAATTTTATCTAAAACTATAAAACATTATTATATTTTTTGTAGGGCTAAATATTTTTTCTACTGTCGTGTCTTTTGCGAGAGCTCCCTCCACATCTCTGATGAGGCAAGATCAGGTTTGGAAACCCGTAATAATTCTGTCTTCAGTGTCATTGACGACGCAAACAGGTTGACCTATCTTGTCCGTAAAATAAACCTAAGGAAGCTAGCTTTAGTCGGTAGGACCCGCCATACCCCTTCTTTCACCCCAGGACGGATGATGTCTATAAAGATTTCCCCAGTAAACCAGCGTATGTAATTGTCATTAAGCCTATCTTAAAATTTAAATCAGAGCTTAATTGGTTATTTTGAAATAGGTCGATATACCTATGCCGTTGCCGTTTATAGGCCTTCATCTAAAACTACAATAGATAATTACGATCAATCACAACAACATTATAGCAGGCCATATGCTGTTCTATAGGTTTCAATTAGCAAGCTGTAGATTATATTCAAATACAGCGCAATTTTTCTCCGAAATTCGTCTACTCCAATCGATTACTACATATTACAAGCCAAGGCGAACCATTCCAACCATGGCACATTATACAAAATTTATTATACATAATGTACTTATTTTACACGTGACTTTACCTAGAAAATTTAACTTATATCTATAAATTGAGATGAGAGAGATACTAGTAACCTACCTCAAAATAACTCTGCTGG
Organism: Abrostola triplasia; assembly: GCA_946251915.1. NCBI lineage: Eukaryota > Metazoa > Arthropoda > Insecta > Lepidoptera > Noctuidae > Abrostola > Abrostola triplasia. The sequence continues at coordinate 7,028,203 of OX276430.1, forward strand.
CCATTCTATTTATAATACTTTTATTAATCGTCCTACAGTTGCGAGAGTAAACATGTCTCCCTTCACAAATACAACTACGTTAACGTTAACAAACGCAGCTATCACAATACATAACTCGCTCGAGTAGCATAACATTTTCAACGATCCTTTTTATAGTATACCTCCTCTTGGTTGTATTATGAGGAGTTATTTGCTCGCTGCTCGTTAGCATGACGACATCCTGCATGTAATGACAAGCCGGGTAACTCATGAATCTCGCCAGATTATTACGTATAAATTCTTCTAACATTTTTATAAGGAACTCGACGAAAACTTACGGGGAATGCATTTTATTACGTTAAACAACAAATTCTTGCGTATTTTATTTATTCTTAGTGTTTTATCTATAAGTAATTATATGTTTGACTATTTTGGCATGTGAGGGATAAATAGAATGAACCTAATCAAAATATTATGTCTTGAACACGTATGACGATATATTTCAAGTTGTTTTTATTTTGCTAAAATAGCAAGCTAAGATAAATCATTCAAAATATATCAACGCCATTAATTAAATAAATATAATTTAGATTGCAATGTGAGCCGTGGAGTCGCGTAAATATTTAGCTTCAAAGTGAATGTAAACAAATGACAACAAAGATTAAACAAGAGAGAGACAAAAGTGTGTGAGGGTGCTTTTGTTACACAATACACATACATAATTTGAGAATTCATCTATGAATATATTATTGCCATTTACGCAATATATATCACCATTACTTTAAACCCTTTGTTTTTCAACGAAAGCTTAAGTCGTAACACATTTACTGTACTACAATTAAAATAAATTATTATGGTTAATCATCATTAATTTTAATTGTAGTAAGCCCACGTTATTACACTTTAAATAGTTATTTTTGTTTAAACTCCATGATATATCATTACCAAAGCGAACTGGTATAATAATAACATTAATTGATACTAACTTATTAAAATTATCGTCAACATTTAAATTTAATTTCAAAGATGAACATTAAACGCGTTCAGTCGAACTGTGGGCGCTGTAATAATCCGCTTTTGTTTGCATTTCTACGTATTCCAAAATTCAATTTAAATATGATGGCGCGGAGCACAAACATGAGATCGGCAGAATTAAATGACGTGCGCCATTTGTCGGGGATTCACGCGCGTTGCCGCACCGCAGCCGCGGAGCCGGCCAATTCCCAAATTAATTGCTTTCCAATAGTATTTTTACACAAAATTTGCTCGAAAGAGTGCTGTCGGGTAACCCTGTGTGGGCTTTGATTAATAGACTTATAACCAATAAGTATTTTGATTGTGAAAGCAGTTACAATATACATATGTACCTAATTGTGAATAGGTAGTATTCATGTATTACCTACCACCTAGACAGGCGGCAGAATAAATTATAGTGCACAAGTACGTCTATGTGTGTGTCTAAGTCATGTACGCTCTCTATTTCTCTCACACTTAGGTATAGTCTAATAGAACAACATGCCAACACAAACAGAGTTCTAACTCAGGATCGACTGTTTGACTTGGTTCCCGAAACATGTATGGCTCTTGATTTCTGAAGAAATTTGAGAAAGATTGCTAAGAGCCAATAGGAAGAGGAATCCCATGGATCCCATCCACCGTGCTGAACATTGCAGACCGACCACCCTACTCCATACACATACAGCTATAAGCGTCTTCATATATACCACTATGATATATCAACACAGCAGTTTATGAAAACATTTTCAAGTGTCTAACAAATCTCCAGATGAACGTTCTAAATCTGGTGTTTTCAGCTTTACGGCCACGATAAATATATTCTCTGGCAGGCAATATACATTTTTCACTTTTACAACATAGACATAAGGTAGGGCTGCCATAAAGCTAGCGAGTTTGGCAGAGTAACCAACTACTGTCATCGAAATTTGTTGAATTCTAAATAAAGAATTAGGTACAGTATCTAACTGTTATTTTTAATCTGCGTTTTGTGGGGCAAGTACAGAGTATGATACCTGAGTTAGCTCTTAACGATATCCAGACGAAGATAGTCAGAAACTGTTGCAGAATAATTCCTTTAGTTTGACAAAGTTCGTACGCAAGACTTAGATTGTGATATTATAAGATCATAGCTCCGAATATGTTGATAATACTAATTCGCTTTAACAATATTTTTAAGAACTTCAAATTTTTTTAATGTTTTCCGTTTTTATAGGGTTTTCATCTATTTGGGATACAAAAACAGGCGCTCGTCCTCAAAGTAGCGTTAGGGTAATTGAATCCAACAAAGAAACCCTAGAATTAGGTAGTGTATGAAAGACAAATCCAATCTAAGTAAACCGAGGTGGAGTGAGGCGGGCGGGCTTTAGTGCAGCAAACTGAAACAATGAATAAAGTTTGAAAGGATCCAGTTGCGATGGGGCACGGATTAATGGCGCCGACTCAGGTGCCGCTAGGTGGCGCTCGGTGCGGTACGACAATTGCTTTCTTGTGTCCATTGTTGCACGAGATTTTTGTATACAAGTTTGAGTAATATATTGACATTTTTTGTGCCTAAACTTGACAAAAAATTATTGTGAAGACTATTTTAATGCTGTTTAATAAAAACGCAAATGTTTCTCAATTATATGAAACGAAGTATTTATCAGTAAATTAAATATGGATGACACCAAAAATGCATATCGCGGTTTTAATTTTTATCCTAGGATAAAAAATCCACTGAATTGATAAAATGTGCTGATTAAAACAATGTCTGGATGGCATTAGGCCCACCTATGCAAAACTGTACTGTTGCATGAAGTTTTAAATAAAAAAGTCAAATTGCATTCAACATGCTGGTTGTTGAGCCAGAAAATAAAGAATCTTCAACCACTAGGTACAAGGTCACTGAACGATTTACAAATCAATGTACTGCTAATTATGCATTAGTATTGCAGTGGGAACCATTACAGCTGCTGCGTGACAACGCGCGAAGACGGTAACGTGGGAGTGCTTAATGTGACGTCACTTGTCGCGCTGACCACCGACTTGTCCGCAGTACACGGGAATGTCGCTGTACTTGCTATTATATTATAGATTAGAATGCTGTGTACAGTATTCCCTTGAGAACTGTTGATAGATTTTAGAGGCTCATTGATGGTATAGAGTGCAGATGTGGGTTTTGTGTGAATATTACAACAAATGGTATCCAAAAACAATTTGTATGTCAATAAGTTTGAGAGAAATCATCACAAAATAAATTGAAGATATCTTGTAATTTTTTCTGTTGTAAAAGAAAGTATATGTATAGATATATTAGGTACTTTTTCTCCGATAAAAAATAATTGATAATAAAAGGTTTTCAGTCAAATTTAAATAAGCATGCGAGAAGTCATCTGAATAGTATTAGTACTACATAAATGAATACAAAAAGTGATATTTTAAGTATTGTTCATTGGAAACAAATCATAAATATAAACGGTCTGCGTTTGAGGAGATACTCGCACAGTGAGGATAAAAGTTGGATTGTAAGCAAAAACTTTTTTACTTCACTACAGTAAAAATCTAAAGAGAGTAATGTTTTTCTGATGCACATTCTTTTTTCTCATTCGTCTTTTTTCTTTACAAGTTAAAAAAGTGGTAATTATTATTTTACATTCACTTTCAGTTAATTTAAAAGTATATTACCAGCATATTGTGTATATCTGTTGTCTAAATCGAAATACATAATATTATAGCTGAAAAAAGTTAGTGCAATTTTGTGATATTTATGTTATCGAAAATACGTACAATATTCCACTAAAGAGCAATAAAAGTTTTTTTTAAACCACATACAATGGGCAAATGAAACAAGAAAATATTCCAAAAAAGTTAGACTTCGTGTAAGTCGTATGTATTATTATATTCATACGTAGAGCCGAGTAAGTACGTGTTGTATGGAGATTAAGTGTGATAGTCCTTCAAGAGACACGTTCCTACCACGCAAATGTCTGCTTGGGACACATTTAATTAATTTTAAGGCGCTACCTACTCTCAACGTTTATGTAAACAGTGTCAATACAATCTTATAGATACAAACTGTAAAAATGCGCCATCTTGCTTTTCTCTTCCGTTAAAATAGATTGCAAGATGAGAGTAAAATTTAAAAATCGAATGTTGTTTTTTTTCTATAGTTCGATTTCGTTTTTCGTCCTGTTTTTTATACTTAATTATTTGGCTTTTGAACTAGTAAATTAAAATCTCTTTTTCAGTATAAAAGCGCTTTTATACTGCAAATATTTTTTTTTTTACATTATTGTGTACCTACCTTGTACCTATTTAGATATCGAATTTGCCTTTACAAACTTTGATTATTAAGAGTCTTATTTATTTTATTTATTACCAGACGATACAAAGATTTATAACCCCTATCAGGCCGAGTTTTGCGTGACTGAAACAGTTATAAATAACGTCCTATAAAATTGGATAAAAATGTTACAAAAATCCCAAAGATATTGTTGCTTCCTGGTACATTTGTGAGGATAATCTGATTATATCTAGACTCGCGGATATGTGTTTTATGACTAAACATTAATGTATGTTGTTGAATTAAAAAAAACATTCTCTAAAGCCCAATTTATAAAAAAAACAGGCAGCATCTTTGATCATAATAAGCATGCCAACACTTCCAAGTCATACAAAGAAGAGCATCCCAAAACAAATCTGTGACAAGTAAACAAACCAGTCTCTTAACTCACAACACGCGGATGCAAATTCTTCCTCCAACTTCGAGAGTATGTTTCCACTGGGTTCGATAAGGTCTAAACTAAGTTTACATGCAAAGAACTTGGAAATCGCAAGGCTCGTTGTCGGCCGGCTTGGCACACTACGTGACCAAACCCTTGGGTATTCTCCTCAACTTTATTACAACTACTTATTACCGACTAGTTTTGGATTAGTGGGTTTCCGAACTTCGAATCTGTGAAGGAATTGGTGTTAAATAATTTGCATGCAAAGTGATTACAACTAAGGGCGGCGAATTGTCAAGCAGGACACGATTCGTCCTGTGATAACAATAATAAACTACATTGTATGGCAAACTTGAACCGAGATGGATGCTACAGAAATATACCTACTTACGTATATATAGCTATAAACCATATAAGTGTTAGAAGTGTACTAAGGCAAAGACATTCGAGTTTAACAACTTTCTATCGTTATTCTCTATAAAATACTTTTGGGTATGTAATGTATTTTTTTGTCATTAGAACATATGGTTTTGTGGGATATTGTATAATATAACAACTATGTAATGTTTTAAAAATAAAAATAAATAAATAATAATATTTTTATGTTTAATCTAGTTGCGGTAAATATTTATTTTCTTCATAAAGGTTTAAAAAATTATTACTTTTAACCATTCATTAACTCCACTCTAAATTATTATGTAAACAAACTTGAGCAAACTACGAAAAAGGTTTTCTCTCTACAAAGATTCTTTGTCACTTGTAAACGCTGTCAAAGCAATGAGTAACATACTCAAAAACATGCAAGCAGTGAATAAATAATGGCCGGTTTAATGCATTAATGAGACAGTTTTTGTCAGTATAAATATGATGCGAGAAAATAACTCACGCTGCACTCTACTTGCTTGACACGTACTGTCGATTTAAAGCTCATAAATATTATTCACTTTACTTTTTACGCCAACTGTGATTTATATTTCGGTAACATTGTTAACAAGCTTCATGACTTTATAGTTTTATAGCTACCGACAGCTGAATGATAAAAATCTAAAGATGAACTCGAATGACTTCCACGATCAGATGGTTGACTTTCGGGGTCTGTTCTTTTAAATCTATTTACAATGTCTGTTAAAGATGTATGAATAATATGACCAAAAATATGACCAACAAGCACAGTAGGCAAATCTCACACTAAAGACATCGTTTAGACAAAGTTAGGCAAAGGTGCCATACATCTATTACTATAACAGTTAGGTCAAAATATGACATGTAACACTCGAGATTGTACCAAAACTATGGTTTATGACAAAATTTTAACAAAAAAAAACCGACTTCAAAACAAAATTATTTCACAACAAATTAAAAAGCACTAAAAAGTAAAAAAACCGCAGAAATCGGAGAACAATCATAGAAAAATGTAGAAGAGAACGTGAAAAAAAGAGCATTATTAAGAATTACTGAAAAAGTACTGATCGGATCTAAATCAAATTGCAATGGGACCAAACGGGAGGCACCAGCTTTCAAATAAATAAAAAATCATCAAAATCGGTTCACCCAAGCGAAAGTTATGAGGTAACAAACATAAAAAACAAAAATACAGTCGAATTGAGAACCTCCTCCTTTTTTTGAAGTCGGTTAAAAGTTACAAGAATTTATAAATAAACCACCTTGTATTGTAGTAACACTAACAAATTACGATAATGGTGACTGCGGCGACAAAAATATGAAATCACGTTTACGTTCGAATCCGTATTTATTTTCCATTGAAGTAATGTAACCATAATTCGTGCAGCCTGATTCGTTGCATTTTTGATGACGGCGTACTTTATATTAATGACAGTGGTGATTGAGCCCGAGGCGCTGCGACAGATAACGTTCGTATGGAAAACAATGTTTGTCACCCCAATATTCCCAAAAGAACAGGCAGGCTGGATTTCAATGCACCAGTGAGTAGTATGACATAAAGCTTAATTAGCCCCATCTTTATACTATTATACCTCATTTGGAAGTCAGTGTATTTGTTTTACAATCAACGAAAACGGCTTAACGAATTTGGATGTTCTACAAGTAGAAGATAGTTTATTAAGTCGATAAACATAGGCTACTTTTTATACGAAGCCGAAGATGAATATCCTTTTCTCTGTAATGTTCTTCTTTTTGTCTTTATAGGTCATTTTCAACTTTCAATGGGTACATTTTCTCCCTGTTCATGAAGTTTACATTATGACAAATTGGCCAAAACGTTTGTCTAAGTTAAAGAAAAGCGAAAATATTATTGCAAACAAAACCTACGCTTTACATCCAGTTTTGGTTCAAACCAATTTATCAGTGGCCACATGATTTATGGCTAGGTATTCATTATTAAAACAGATTTCTCCAAAAAAGTCAGAACAAAAAGGCTGTAATTAGTTTTAAGAAGAAAACGTGAAACTTACAAGATTTTGTTTTTCCTCCGGGAAAAGCGGGCCTGTAAAATTGGCTATTACAATTTACGCAAAAAATAATACCTATCTTTACCTACATTATTTTTCATAAAATTCTCAGAAAACGATACTCTTAATTATACTAACAACAACAGCTCGCAAAACATATCTACTACGTAAAATAGCCTAGAATATGTAAACATGATTTACGGAACCCTAGCCAGCCATTCAGAGATTCTCAAAAGATGCGAGGTGAATTCCTTGTACACAGACATTCCGAGCAGCCATGAAATGTTGGATTCAATTTGAAAATATCCAAACAGGTATATTTTTAGTCCTCGTATATATAACGTCGTCATATATGAAAGCATACCTAACGGTTGCAATCAAATGCGAGTCGGACACGAGCTTTAGTAGCGCTTGTACACTTAAAAAGAACTTTATTCGAGTCGAATTAGGGTCCTGTTATTACCAGATTGCCCCAGAAAGTTAATGTTTTTCTCTCTTTGCTCAAACCGGTGAACGTCAAAAGCGAGTGCAGTAATCACTTTTTACCCCTACATACTAAGTCTATAATAGCACAGAGTATTCAAAGCAGCGACTGCCAATATTTTGCTTGTTAATCACCATTCTCCAAGAAGTCGCGTACTTCTTCGGAAGCCTAAAGGACACCTTTTTAACGACTCAGTTTCTATTACAGGCTGATTGAAATTCAAAGCGGTTCGAGGAGTGACAACAACGCCCAAAGACATATGCAGGAAAACGTGTAATGTATACAAATGCCAAAGGGTCGACCAGTGTTACTTTACTTGTACCTACATAGCTGTCTAAAAAAGTTTTAGAATACCTCAATATTGTGTACCTAATCTAAATCTAAATTAACAATTCCAAGCGCATCTAAATTCTTGACAGTGTCAGCCGCTGTGTTAAGCAAACTATTTCGAATCAAACATTCATTTAATCAATTGAACATAACAGCTACGTGCTTAGCGTGCCAGTCTAATCAAATCTGGAGTCTTCGGCGGTGCGTTTCTCGGTTTCATTAAGCTTTGGAAATTTACAGGGGTTGTGAACATTTTGTATGCCGCGCATGTGCCATACAAAGATATCATTAGTACAGTAAGGACAACATTATGGGGTGCACAACATTACATTTAATACTGTTTTGTTATGTCACGTAATTGAAATTGAAGTCGAAGGAAACTCTTTTGGGTTTTGTTCATTTTGGAGGTGTAAACAGTATGTTTTGTGTTTGTAATGTCGTTCGTTTTCATAATTGGTAGTCATATTAATTAGTCTGTGTTTTCATTTATGTATTTGTATGGCTTGTACTACGTGTTAGAATTGTTGTTCATATCTAAGAAAATTGTACCTGTTTATTATAATATAGGTAAGCTATCAAAGGTTGTTAAGTGTTGCCTGTTCATAAATGGTGTACATAAACAACTGTTAAAAAAAGATAAAATGGAAACGTTTTACTAAAGTCAAGTTACTTGATAAATTGAAGTTATTTCCAGTCTGATACAAATTTAAAACAAGAACACCCTATTAAAAAAAATCACACTAAATACTTACTCCCACTTAATACTTATAATATTATTTACTACACATTGTTAAATGTTTGTGCAAAATAATATAAAAGCATTCCGAATATGCACAGTGCGCTTTGAAGATAAACGTGGAATTTATAAATAAGGAGCTATTTGTGTAGGTCCAATTATATTCACACATATCGAGGGGTTAACGCTAAAATATTCACGTCACGAAACAACAATTCATGTTGTGTATTAATAAAATAAATAATTATTTCTTATTCGTACTCATCTCATTCAGACTCGAATCAAATAGCAATGAAACGGTACCTTTGATGTAGTTTATTTCGCAAGAAATTAAGGATCTTTTTCTTTTGAAACATGTCACAAATGACACTCATGGTATTTTATCAAAACATAATATCAAGTCATTTAATTTTACAGTACCAAAACCGTCGTTCAAAGCCAAAGAAACACTTCAAACGTATGAAAATTTTTCGCTTATTATTATTCCATGTTCAAAGACGTATTTAGACACACGTTTGAACCACAAACATGATAAAATAGGCGTTTGCCTTACCAAATAAGTCACATATTGCTATAGCACGATATTTTTATAAATGTTATTTTTTTCTTATTTTTATCTACGAAGCGAAGGACATATTGTGACTTTCTTTTTAAAAACAAGGTAATCGCGTTTGTTTTAGGTTGTAGTGAATATTAATTGGCGTATGCTAATAAAGTTTTCAGGGTTCTTTGCGCATAAACAGTAATATAATTAGAAAAAACTGTTTGCATGTTAGACATAAATGCACGTCCACAATATTTTGTTTTAGTTCTCCACGGCGGCCTACATATTTTAATAAGATTTTTCTTTTTGCAAAAAAGAACATATTAAATGTAATTTTAAAATTAGATGCCATGGCTAAAAATATTGAATATTAAAAAACTATTTTTAGTCGTGACAACTGCAGTTTTGTCTATTGTACAACAGATAGTCATGAATAATTATAATAATAATATGGAACTAATAATAATGAACTTTTGTTCTGGCCTGGATTATTCTTATATTAATTTAAACGAGAAAGCTCAATCGAAACCGAAATCCATTGCATTGTCTTACAAATTAAGAATAACTAACTTTTAAACTATCGCGTTGCATGATTAAAATAGGAAAATAACAACAAGGGAAAGAGCAGTCTGCTTGTGACCACGGCCGGTATAACGTGGTCGAAACGTCAAGCCAAAAATTAATTAACTTGTGTTCGCGTTAATTCCCGTGTTGTTATTTTCTATTATAAATTAAGATTAAAAAAATAAATATTATTAATTTAATCACATTACTTGTACAATGTATTTCACCGTCGCGCATTATTTTCTTCAGCCCCAATGGAGTTATCAATTACACCAGACTCTTATTATAACCGCAACCACATTACGTTAATACTTACGCTGTTTTACCGTACCCTAATTAGCCCCGGCTACCGCAAATCTGAATTATAATATATGCATTCTAGATTATACAGGCAAACATTTGCAATAGCAGTTGGACCCAATACGCTAATCCAATTAGGGAAAATTCATTATCTAACATCGGGACGTGTTTCTCCGGCAATAGTGATCCGTTGAAAGAACCCTTGGAATCTTCTAAAGAGCCACTTGTAGGCGATTAGTGCTGGAGTACACTTAACCCCCTAGTGTCGGGTTAGTCCCTCTCTTTGTTCGTGCGTACCCCTCGATTCCCAGTGTATTATTGGCTAGTAACGGCGAGTTATTACATTTGCTTTTGGATCCTGATTATGAATAAGGAGCGGATGAATGGGTAATATTTATTTTGTGAATATAGATTTTAGACTGAATATTCTTATAATGTCACATTATTATAAAAGACTGATATAAATATATATTCATAGGTATATATTTGTGCTTTTACATTGGACGGGGAAAGGGTTAAGGCGTACAACTATAAGTACAATATTGTAGTACTTACTTACATGTCATGTTTAATAATTAACTAACGTCATTGCTAAAGTGCAAGTAAAAACACAAAATAACAACTCTCCTGTATCAGAACGGGTAATTAGAAGTGCACATAATTATATTATACCCACATTTCGCCAGTTATATTATAGGTCCCAATGTAATAGGGTGCGAACCTATGGCCATTAACAAAGCACAAATCCAGATACCGTGTTGCTAATGAAAATTACCCAACAACACTTTTCCCGACCCGAGATTCGAACCCAGGATCTCCTGCTCAGCAGTCACAGTTAGAACAACAAGGCAGTACAAGTAAAAAAAACTTAATAGGTCCATCTACCAATAAATGAATAACAAAGTCATAATATCCAAAAATCCAGTCAATTACCAATACTGATAACGTGTAATTTAAAGTTAACGGTATCAGTTCCGATACTCGCTCGACCATTGTGTAAAGCCAATACATTTTCACAGTATTTTTAATTAAAACCTAGTTCATTATAATCACCCTGTACTATTGCTCAATAAAGTTTTGATACAATTTATAAAACTAACAAAACGGATAAACAACGTATGAAATGAATGGTGTGGCATGTTTTAAATTAAATTACGCTTTAGTATTTTATCACCAACGTAAAAACTATTTTTTTCGCTTCATAGAGATCGTAATTGAAATAAATATACATATTAATAATAATTATAACACCCTATAACTGTCCTACTGCAGGGCAAAGGCCTCTTCTCGTATAGAGAAGGATTGAGCAGTGATCACCACGCAAGCTCACTGCGGCTTAGTGACTTCAGATAACTTAATCCAGGATTCCTCCTGATGTTTCCAGTCACCGTTAGTCAGTAGTATTTTAGAATTTCTAAGAAAGTATCTATGACTTTGAATAAGTCACATTAATACTTGCCTTGGTTTGAACCTACAATCTTCTGCATACGTCTCCCGTTTGTCAACCAGTAGGCCACCACGACAGAATATACATAAAATTATTCATATAAAATTTTAAAGAATGTCCTTGGCAATAAATAAAACTTTAATAATATCCATTCATACGTCGGTAAGTCGCTATTGAATACCCGAGCAGAATATAAATGGAAGAGTAAAACCCATCTTCCTGCTCAACGAACTACAATATATGTCTTCATTGCACAATTGCAGGCCATTATGTCTCTAAGAGTCGTCGTGCGTAGATGCTTTTAAGCTAAGTTCCTCGTTCTTTATAGTATGCAAAATTACAAGCGAAGAAGTAATTCGAATGCAGCTCACGATTCGCAAGCATAATGGGGCAATTTCCTAGTCATTTCCTGGTGGCTGCAAGCAATCCGACGTCTTGCGGCGCCGTGGTGCCCGGTCTTTGATGGTTCAACACCGTATTTCATCAATGTCCACTGAAACTGAAAATGTTGTACATAGTACTTAGTTGTCACTTGCTGTTGAATGCACTACGTATTTATGTACTGATAGAACTATAGGCCCCTTACTTAAAAAAAAATCAGTGTTAAACGATTAAGTTGTACCTGTCACTGATGTTTACATGTCAAAGAAAATGGACTTAAGAAGTACTTAGCTTAAAACATATAAGTTAGAGGGTATATTGCTGTTTTCTTAATTTGAAAAGCAAATAGCATTTCAAAGTTATTATAGCACTCTTCAAAAATGAATAAAAGCAATCAGTCATTATTTTGGTATCGCATTTTATGTAAATAATTAATTTTTAAATCGATACCTATTCTAAATATTAGTACCTACCTACGCTTATTTCTACGCCTCTACGGATCAGTAGCAGTCTAGACGAAGCCGAAGGTCAACAGTTAATATTGAGTGCTCGTAACCTGTAAGCCGTGCTAAATATTACAAGGTTTAATGTAAAATTAAATACCAAGGGAAGAAATGAGTTCACGAGAAAGTCAGCGCCAAAAATAAACATACTTTTTCGACATAAAATGTATGTGCAAGTAAACAAGAAAAAGAACTATTAGACGAACTACTATTCAATTCATTTACAAAAATCAATTATGTATTAATTAAGTGTATGTTAACGAATAGTGAATAGCTTAATTAAATGCAAGCAATGAAAGGACATTGCTATCAAACAAACTTTGACCATATAAAGTTAGTTCGGTATCAAAACAGTACACCTATCGTTGTGTATAGAGGAACTTTTCAATTTACCTACATTTGGAAATTCGCAGTAAAACAAGGCAAACGATATAAACAAAGGAATTCGGAACTAAGTTATATTGAGCAACTTTGCACCTTACGACGTTTTGTACTGGTGGGTGCAATGAATTTTGAATATCTAATTGTGTATAATTTTCGGTCACGTATAAATAGTTGGGTGTAGTTGAGCTTTGTTCATACCTGGGAACATTGCTGATACTGTTTGCGACATAAACTTTTTCTTTTATCGCACATTGTTTTGAGGTTTTTCTTTTCTGAGTATAACCTTTTTTACGATATCGGGGTTTTTGATAGTGTCTTATACAAAACCACACGAAACTGTTTTATTTCGGTTTGTATTTATTGTCTATCTTTAGTGTAACTTGATTTTGACTTTATGTAGTAAGCTATACTTTTATAATTGTCTTAAAAAACACTCTTCCATTTTTTGCTGAAATTCGAAGGCTATTGAGTACCAATCATAATTAAATTAATGCTTTGTAATTGAACTGCTGCATCAAGAATGGTGGTTTGATTCCCGATTGCGCACAGGACGTTTAGGTACTGTTCTGTCTGTACTGTAACTTTTCTCGAGTGAGGATGTTTCTGCATTGAAAGAGATAAAAGAAAGAAAAACGTTTCATGGCATAAAAAGAACAAGACAAATACCAAAAGCATTGAATATTGTAGTTCTCAATTCAGACAATTCAAATCTTGTCATCTTATTAAAATAAAATAAAACGCCTCATTTCTTTCTTGCGAGATACAAAAGTACACATAATTATAAAAAATAATAAAACTAGGTTACTAATTTACCTACTTATTACTAAAATTTATGTACACAAAAATAATCTTCTTACATTATAATTTCCAGCAAAACTTAAAGAGGGTACTAGTACAACCTAAACGATCAGGAAGTAGACGGAATTCACGTTCAAATTTTTCCATTGACCCTCATCAACGATCAGTTCAATTACGTAACAGGTATAAATAGCTATTTAAGCGGTGTCTCTGATCGATTTAATAGAGTGATCAAAATTTATTCCCTGGTACCGACAATAACTTCCCAGGAACATTGTTGCCGAAGAACATTGAAAAGTTTTCTTGTTAAAAGTTCTCTATTGCGGAATGAGAATAATAATTCTTGAAATCACTTCCTTATTTAAGAGAATATTACTATTTTATCTATTATGTGGGCATTGTATTTAGCGCTGTATTATGTTACTGTGAGTAATAACTTCTTCTTACCTATAATTCTTTCCGCAGCCGGGAAAAGTAGTCGTAATGGATGACGACCACATTGTGAATTTAACGAATGGCAATAGGCTCTCGGCTAAACACTAATCATGAACGGCAAAATGTAAACTCTTTTTAAATAAGAACACCGTAATTGCTTACGTCAGCCATTTTGGAAATTACATGCTTGATATGTATAACCTTTAATTACAGCCTATAACTGTCCTACTGTAAGGCAAACGCCTCTTCTATTATATAGAAGAATTGAGCATTGATCACCACACTAGCTCACTGCGTGTTGGCGATTTTAGAAAAATAAATCCAGGTTTCCTCACGATGTGTTCCATCAACGTCAGGCAGTCGTGTCCTAGAATAACCAAGTAAGTATTTATGACGTAGAAAAATTCCCATAGATATTTGCTTTGGTTTGAAACTGTTGCCTTGTGCATATAAATCCGGTATACCATCCACCAGACCACCTTGACTACAGGCTTATGACGAAAACTTTTTAAAACTAATATAAATTTATAATCATTATTTCGCTCATTTAATAAGAATGTAAGAGAAACTACAGGCGTGATTCTATGAATATTTCTTGACTGATATGCTGCTTCAGTAAATATATGGATGTTTGTTTTTCTTTGTACATTTATTAATGTGTATTGTTTATTTTAGCACTGGTTACTGCATATGAGAAAAACCTCGTGTGTGTTTTGTTTGAAGATTGTAATAGTTCCCGCTAGCTTTTACAACTTGCCCGGGGCACTGCAACTTTTCTTGGTTTTATTTTCATTTTTAAACTTGTTAGCTTTCTAACAAACTGGGAGAAATAGTTGCTGCATATGGTTCTCTTTTACAAATTGAGCCTAACATTATATTGTTTGAAAGCAAAGAGAATAAGTCGGTGAATACGTGGGGAGACGGAGTAAGTTTACTAGAATAAAAGGCGATATTCTCGGTGGGCCCGATGTCGATGAGACTAGTCATAAAGACGATGTAATAGAATAGTTTTTAGTGATTACTGGTGTTCCTATACCTGTTTTATTTAATGTGTTAAGAAATTTAACTAATATTATAAACGCGAAACTTTAGATGTATGGATGGATGTTTGTTACTGTTTCATGTAAAAACTACTGAACGGATTTTAATGTAATTTCATATGGAGGTAGCTGACACCCTGGATTAACACATAGGCTACTTTTTATCCCAAAATAATGTAGCGGGTAACACCGCGGGGCGAAGCTATATGAAATAAAAATGCTCCGGTAACTTGAGAGCTTGTTTTTCTATCCACTAATAATGTCGGACAATATATTTATAGGAGTGCGTGCAGGTAAATTAAAAAAAAACACTGGCGTAATATTTAACGCATCGTGCAATTAGGAAACAATGTCCGTAACTCCGATCGTTAAATATGAGTAGGCGCCATGGTACTCTTAAACATAATGTAAACATGAAAGTTTAAAGAATAATAGCCACAGCCAATATCAAAATCTGGAGGAACGGTATTATTCCTCTAAGACTTAGAATAGAACTTACTAGATGGTATACACAAAACCCTACAAACATAATTTGCAGATGCTCATCAAAATTGTACGGCATTAGTTCGGACATAACGCATCTTAATTTAGGGTACTTCATATATTACCAATTCCTTGTTCCACACAAGCTTCCTCTATCGATACCAGCTCTAGTGGTCGTCTATTAAGTTAAACTCGAGACAGCAACGACGGGTTTTGCTTTAGTGGTTCCATCCTAACCATCGAATAAAGCCAATTGATACGAGAACCTAAACGAGTTTCAAGAAATTCAAGTATTAAGTGTACGTACGATACGAACAATTTGTCATCGATATCTTGGCAGTAGCTGGTCTTATGTTTTAAGGTTTTGATGGTAAGCTTCAGCTAAAACTACAAAGTACTATTGCTGTTGTAGTTTACAGTTTTACTTTATAAAAATACTTTTTATCTCCTGACTATCAAATAATGACGTCACCTTTAAGACATAAATACTAAAAGGGAATTTAAAATTTGCTGGATGCGAGCAGCGACACGGTGGCTTAGTTGGTTAGAGCAGCGCCACGGTACTGGGAAGGTCGCGGGTTCAAATCTCGCTTGAGTCCATCATTTTTCAAATTTTGAATCAAATAATGATTAAAAATTTTAGTCATCCATCTAAAATGCACAATTAATTTACCTATCGTTAACATAAATTAGTCAAAAGTGACTCAACTGTTAAAAAATACAATAACTCTTGTCTAAGTGATGAACTAAAAAAGAAACCTTTAAATTACGCCTAAAGTAAAATTAAGGCAAAAGTCTTAAACAGTTTTAGGGTTCGATATTTCGAATTTGTGGAAAGTACTTTGATTATTACGATTGAAACATTTTCATACTCATTGAACACAGTAAAGAGTCTGTAAAATAATAAAATGATAATAATTTCAAGAAATTAGGCAAACTTTTGGAACTTAATCATCGCTTCGCGCTATCCGAGCTTTTTGAAAGACATCTCAAATTGGCGAGTAATCCTTTTCTTTTCAGTAATTTATTTTCGAAACGATCGTCCAAGTTTTTTTAAATGTACCATCCCTGATTTTAATTGAAGAACTGTCATTGAAAAATTTGCAGCGACGAAGACATTAGCCGCTAAATTTAGTTATTATTATTGTTAAAATGTAAAGTATATAAAACCTCAAACGGTTACGGTTAACATCAAGGGATTTAAGGCACACATGAATCTTTAGGGAGAAATCTATGAAGTGTAATATCAGTGTTATTCCGCCATTAAGTAGAGGATTTCCTATCTCCTCTTAATGACCACTCGTACCGATAATAAGCAATTTATATGACCCATTACAGGATCAGCCAGTCGTTAAGATAAACTTAAGGATGTTCCCTCACTAATTTAAGTACCTGCTCACCTAATAAGAACACGGCGTAAAACAAAAGGTATTCTAATCTGCATCGAGTACTGCCTGTCTTACACCAACATCATCTATCAGCAGGGTTTTGTAATACTCCTGTCACACATAACATGCCAGGCATCGCCCTGTCTGCCTTCAGACCTCGTGAAGACAACCGGAAAATTAGAAAGTAAACACTGACTTCCTACACTGCGACTTTACAGCAAAGCTTTATGGGAAAAATAAAATCAAGTTGGGTTCGCGCGGAAATACGGATACAGTGTATGAAGATAATTACACAATAAGGAAGGAATAAAGAGGTCTTTATTCAATTAAAAGAGACGGAGTACCGCAAGCGTTCCCTGGATATACTCCCGAGGCTTAGGAGACAAATTTCCTTGGAAACAAATGCGATTCAAATTCAGACAAATAGTCCCGGCGCGGAAGAAGCCGTTTACCAGGAAATTTGTCCATCAGTCTTGGGCCCAGGAAAATTAGTTCTTTTCTCTCCCTTCGCTAGCCTATCACAAAATATCGTATATACAAAAATATCAAATGCAATTTATAAACAACCTCTGATAAATTATGTGGAGTTTACAAAAAGATTGATTGCACAGTAAAACGTAAATCCAACTTATTAAACGCATAAATAGGTAAATTCCAGATTATTTTGTCTCATACAAGGTATGTCCTTTGCCACTCACATTTCGTTTGACGTGTAACGCTTTGTGTTCTTTATTCAGTTTGGCTGTTTTGTTTTTCTCTTTCTCAATAACAATTACTCTATATGTGTATTTCTAAGTTACCTTTTACTGTCATAAGTAAATCCATTTTCCAAGGTAATTACTATTTATTTTCTTGACAAGTTTTTCCAATGGTGGCCTGATTTTATTTATATACGATATGTACTGGTACTTACCCACGAAACTTTAATTATTTATTTTCATAACGTATTTATATCGTGTACAGAGCGTCTGTGACGATTCTTAAGTACGTCTAGCGCACCCTGGACGGTCAACCTCGCTACCATCCTTGTTGACTGACCAATCTCTTCACCTATTCCATGCTATTGGCTCATGCCGATATGAAGAAGAGATCGCTTTTAAAAACGCTGGCTAATAATTGTATTCGATACGAGGCAAAAAAGTACTTTGGACTAAAACTGCTTAAAACGCGTGATTGTGAAATATCACACCTCTTAACTCAGACAAAGTTGAGTGCAATCAATATTTTGTGGCACTTCTCAGTCATATTACAATCGTAGCTTGTTGACAGATATCTTCTAAAAATGAAGCCTCAAAATGTTCATCAAAGCAACCAAAGTCCTCATCATTACCTAGTTCTTGTCGGATCGTTGGAAATATTTAAACTTCTTCGCACCAAAGTAGGCACTTATGTTCTCGGCAAGCTTAATTTGAGAGCTCCTTTGATGCTTCAGAATGATGGAGCAGAAAATGATCCGCTTGTTGGAACGTCCAATCTTTATGACGCTAAATTGGTTTTAACCTGTTGAGGTACTTATGCCAGTTTTACTTGATTTTAATCTAGACTATTTTAATATAGTATTTTAAATTAGTCTTATTTTCGAATAGAAATAAATTAAATATTTGGAATATTTTTCGTCTAGAAGTACGCGTCTACTTCATATGTATAAAACTAACTTAAATTTAGTTAGTTTTATGTTATTTCTTTAGTGTAAAAGCAATTTCAATAAAAAAAAACAGAATTTAAATTTCCGTATTTCACTACTTATAACCAACTCAAAACTGCGATAAAATAAACTTGCGCACAAAGTCTCTGTTTAATTTTATTTAACTAAGTAATCAAATTAGCTTCGCTCATATGTATTTGCCAAAGGCATACTGCTGAGGCTAAAAGTCGCAATAAGAACATAGATTTACAGTATTAGAAAAACACAACAGCACTTTGACGAACCTCGATATCAAAAGCAAGACAACACTTATTGATCGCGTTATTAACTGCGATCCTTAGACGCAAATTTACCAAGATTATTTTTCCGACCCAAATATCGACCAATAGAATTGCACCATTCGACGTCACGTGGTACAACCTACATGGTATTATACTGATAATTTTTTGAATATTTTTAGGTTGTACCACGTGACGTCGAATCGACGTCACGTGGTACAACCTACATGGTATTATACTGATAATTTTTTGATTATTTTTAGGTTGTACCACGTGACGTCGAATGGTGCAATTCTATTGGCCGACATTTGGGACGGAAAAATAATCCCCCGAATACCACACGAGCTTCAAAATTATCTATCTTGTGGTATTATAAGTGAAAATTCTTCACATAATAAATCTCATTTTATTCCCCAGTCAGAATATTCGAAATTGCCTTTTGTATTGCTTCGTTACCAATAAAACAGCGTATCCGAACGAGTACACTTAACACATTAACGGCATCAATATCTCCAAAAAACAATAGTGATTTTAGTAACTGTTGTCCTCGTTGAAAAGGAAAAACCGCAAACTCATACAAATATCATTGCAACCGTAGTCCAGCCGCATTCAATCAATTTCAATCAACTTGTGTCAATACAAATTATGGATGGATGAATTTTCACGTGGTCGTATTTACGATGGTAGATTAAAATTATAGTATTATTGCAGTTATTGGATTTCGTTCCCTGATTCCTTTGATTTTCTTTTAACACTTTGAGCGCCACGGTGTTGTTTAAAAGACAAACGTCTCAGAGCTCTCCACACTATACATTTATTAAAAGACAATATCCAATCTGTATTTATTTATTTAACTCAACACCCCTATCATTACAGGTTATACCTAATGCGATAGTCTGGTCACCTTAATATTTAAAACTTATTACATACATCTTGAGCCTTGCACATTCACTCAGGGAGCAGGTAAAAATATCTATGCAGTCTGCCACTTATTTCAGTATATGCAAGTATATGTAAAGTAACAACGAGCAATAATCGTAATTAATATTACAATGGATCATAAAATTCAGAATCGAAAATATATACCTAACCATGTGTACGCGTCCTGATATAACTTAGTTCCTTAGGTTTCATATAAAAATATTTCAATTTCTTGCTACCCTGCAACTAGATGAGGCATACGCCGATTTCCCGCAAATCATTTCCCAGCCCTGCAATAAATAGCTACAATTGTATACGAGTTTCGCTACAATCGAAGCGTGAAAAGAACCGACGCGAGTCACCATCAGTCAAACGTCAAGATGTGTCGTGACTACATACCATTTTCCAAGTGCCTGGGTTTTGGGCCCAACAAATAGATCTCGCTGCCGATACTCCGAGCGGGATGAAAGAGCGATCGTTTTTGTATGTGACTACAAAATATTGAGGGACAAGCAAATCACTGCACGAAATGGGAATAAATGTCTTGGAGATGTGGAGAGTTTTGTTTTATTTCTTTGTCAAGCCTTACTTTGTCAAATTGGATGCTTCTTCACGGAAGCAAATAGTTTAAAACGCATAATTTATCTTGTGTAGATGGTTCTTTGACAAATATTTCCTAGTAGCGAAAGATTGAAGTTTAATATTCTTAAAAAAATTGTACCTTAGATTATGTAGTGGAAATAAGAATACCTACTAAATTTCTGAAAGGGCAGCTAAAATATTTTCCGTAAAGAAAATTGGTCAATTAACATTAGTTAGAAAATTATTTAGGCAAATGTAGATGAAGGCAATAATTTAGTTTGCGCCCTAGTTTGTAACTTCCAAAGAAGTGTTAATGTGATAAAGTGGACACGAATAAGTTGTAAGTGATGATAATGGAATTACACCAAGTTACAACGAATGTCACGTCACAGACCAAGTCCGTATCAAAAGAATTTAATGTAAGGTGCTTTTTCTGGTTCTGACAGAAAAGTTTGGCTTCGTTTTCATCACATTCAGTATTACTGATTATACTAGATATAATCATTATAACAATACTATCCTATCTTCCTGTTCTCTATGATGAAACTTCAAGAGCCCAGCGGAGTCCTGTGGGCGCGGAACAGGTCGCCAAGCACGGCCTCTGGCCCATTTTTTGCTTGCGTTAACTTTATGTTACTATATCAATCAGTCATCTATACCCCTAAAGGGTAAGCTGAAGTGTGTTACACATTCGCATATATCAGTGCAAAGGCGACGGTCATACTTGCCACTTTTCGCGTATTTTTTCCTACCATACGCTACTGCTGAAATTGCTTACAAAAAATTTGATCACTCTGAGCTGGAAATTCCACTCTCGTCCTCTGGTCTAACTATCGATATACCAATTACACCACCCACTAATTACAAACAATAACACAATCACGAAAGTGTCGAATCTCGCTGATACCGATCTCGTTGTAGCCTCCACGGTACGCGTCAGTGGGCAGCTCCCAAGGATTATCCGCGGCAATACGCCGTTTGAACACGCCACGTTATCAGGGGCACACACCCGCGTGTTTACACTGACCGATTATATTTGAAGCAGAGGACTGATATTATTTTTGTTGCTGTTGGTGAATGATTAGTATTTAGAGATGATGTTTGTGTGTCTATAATAAAGGATTTATTGGATTAAATAGTTTGATCTAATTAGGATCTCACTAAATTTACTTTTAAAAAAGTCTTCCTAAGATTTTTCTCGATAAATGGCAATAAGCGCGTTATACCATAGGCATTTGGGTGTCCAACAACGTATCTCCAGGCATGCACGTTGCCTACATAAACATCAAGTTTCGATAAACTTGTAACATCCAAGTTCATTGTTAGATAATTTCTATTGTTCCCTCACCGTCCGCATAACACGATTCACGAGCGTATGTTCAAGACGTTATCGGTCTATACTCTATAGTGATAATATGCCTCTGTGGCAAATGTAACGTGTCTCCCTCTGTATTTGTCATTGCAAACACGCATTGCAAATTGCCTACGTCCTTGTGGTGGTGCCTTTACTTATACGCTTAACTATTACTGTCCTGTTTAATTACTAGTAGTAGGTTGGTATATAAAATGTTCTGTAATAGCAGCTTCTATAAAGACTGCGTAATTGGCGCAGTGGCCTATGTAAAACACTGGACGTCTTCTGGCTGATGATGATGATGAATTGGCGCAATGACTAAGTGAGTGGGATTGGTGATAGACAGATGTTAGTCTTGAGTCTAGGCGAATGTGATGTTTCAAGTATGTAAAACATAGGTATGTTATAGTTTCATAAATATTCTCGTATTTCTCTCTTAAGGTGACATGAGAGGAAGTAACTTAAATTCATAATATCAAAAAGTTTTTATTACAAAGAGGACAAATAAAAACAAACAGTACTACTACAAGTAACGTAGATATTCATATTGAAGTAGGAACCGTCATACTTTCTAAGGGTGCAATACATACGTACAGAAATACAATCCCTAACTCAATAGAATTAAGTGCTTATGCATCTATACAATCCATAAGAAAGCATGTATCGGAAGCGACTGAAAGGGTTGCATAATAGCCGATTAGCCGTAGAATAGACAGCACCAAATAGTAAATAACGACATTAATCAATTTTAACGGCCACAACACATACACATCGCGCATTGTACGCTATCTAGGCAGTTTACGTAACTATTATCGTCCCGTAATAACGCTTGATTCCAGTAATTCTTTTCGTCACATTGTATTCAGACTCTTTTGTCGTTTATTCGGCGGAAAATGACCACTGACAAAAGATAGGTAACACTGATATTATTGTGCGTCGAGTGGACGCGTTCGAAATGAGTTTTAATACTATTATTATGTGCCGACGAAACTTGTTTAATGTTGTGTAATGATATATTTTATGTTAATCATTATTATAATGTTCTTTTGTTTAAAATTGTTGAAGCTCTGTAGTTATTATTGTACGAAACAAAAATTAAACCATCTTAGAAAAAAGCATCAAACCTTGTTTGAAGTCAGTTAAAGGTTATAAAATAACATTTTTGACCAACATACATGTAAAAATATGTTTAATTAAAAATGTGTAAATAAAAATACAACAACTTTCAGCTGCTAGGTATACGATTATTATAATGACGTATTACTCAAAAACAAAAGACATGCTAAAGAAAACCATTATTTAAAATAAGTATCGATTACTACTCAATAGTGATACGTTCACTTTGTAGAGCATGCATATAATAATAATAACAGCCTATAACTGTCCCACTGCAGGGCAAAGGCCTCTTCTCGTATAGAGAAGGATTGAACATTGATCACGGCGATTTCAGATAATTAAATCTAGGTTTCCGCACGATGTTTTCTGTCACCGTTAGTCAGTGGTGTCTGAGAATAACGAAGAAAGTATTTATAATATTGAAAAAGTCACATTGATACTTGCCCAGGTTAGAACCTGCATCTTAACCGGTATGTTAACCACTAGGCCACCACATTCTAGCATGCATTACTGGAATGTTAAAGCTGTTACAATGTTACATACGTACAAATCGTTACAAATGAGGCTAATATATGCCCGTAGTACCAAAGCCTGTTCAATTGAAACCAGAATAGATAATAGAATGATGCCAATTACGTGTCCTAAATACACTAACGTTTCCAATTGCCATTAGAAAATATAGCAAACAGTTGCCAATAGCCTTGATTTTACAATAGAAAACACATTGACATATGACTTCAAACAATTTAATGAATTCTGTGACTATATTGGCAATATTTTTATATATATTTGCCTGTATTTTCCTAAGGGGTAGGTACAGGATTATAGTAGACCCACTTTTTGCCAGTTATGTTTTGGTGCCAATGTAATAGGGGGCGAGCCTATTGCCATTGCCAAATTACGTGGAAAAGCCCAGTAACACTGTCCGAGATTCGAACCCAGGACCTCATGCATAACAATCGCGCTTAGCGAATTACGCTTTACGAAATACGCTTAACGAATATGAAATATTCGATTTCTGCGGAGTAAACCAACATTTGGTGAGCGGAGATCAAGCTAGAGCCGTGGTTCAACATAAAATCAACACACCCAAATTATTTAGAACTGCTTTTATATCCAACATTAATCTTTCAAGTCCTTTCGAGCCTAGGTTCTGACCAATAGGTAGTGGCCTGTAGGCAAGGCCACTTTATTCTATAAAAGCAATTGTTCTGTCACATCAGCACTGACGAAGAGGTGACCCCAAACATTTTGATAACCACAAATACGTGTTTCGCGTTACAAGGGTATAGCGCCCTTAGACCGCAAAACAATGACAGCAATATACCAAGTTCGAATACTTAGTGCTTGGCCTACCTTCGTCATTGGGCTTTTAAAGTGTGCGGTTGCGATATCGGCACTCTTAGGACGTTTATCAAGTTGGACATTAAGTTTGTTTATAGAACTGATTTAAGTGGAGGAAACTTGGAGAATAGGTAACTATTTTTGGTGTAAGTAAAGGTTTTTAGATAATATCGGCTAATAACTGTTATGGCGGGCTGGTCACGTCTACCGCGTAGTAGATGATCAGTGGGCCAAATGTACATCCCAATGGACCCCTCACAAGGTAGTCGTCAGCGAGCCAGACCCAAACGTAGATGGCGAGATGAACTGGACTCCTTTATGGAGGACTGGTTCGTAACAGCCCTTGACAGGGACAAATGGAAAGAGAGTAGGGAGGCCTTTGTACTGCAGTGGGACATTATAGGCTCCTAAAAAACTGTTCTACTGCAAAGCTTAGGCTTGTTTAAATGAAAGTATGAGTGCCACAGCCACTGCCTATGCTTGCCTAATCGCCCCTAAAGGGGTGGGGGTGCCATAATCCTCACGCTGGCAAGCGGCTTGGGGATTGCAGTATTGGTGGTCAAGGTAAAAAAGACGCTGCTGCCCATCTTCAGATCAAAGTATTGAATAACTTCACAAGTAGATATTAACAATTATATAAGTGGCAAAGATAGGAATATGGTAAAAAGTATATACTTAAGTGTATACCTACCGACACTATTCGAGAGTTACTAATTAACCAAAAAGTTGTTTGAATGCTTTCAAAATGGGATTTAATTAGAATCCGTTTTAATTAAGCATGAGATAGTTTGACTGAACACATTCGTGCTAACTAACTAAACGAGCTTTGCACGTTTCAGGTTTTAAAAGATCTCGGGTTATTACGTATAAACATACTATACTAGCCTTGCCTGCGGTTTTACTCACATCTGAGGAGAACTTAAGTACTTCATAGTATCAAGACAAAAATATTTTCCCAGATCATCATCAGCCGGAAGACGTCCGCTGAACAAAGGCCCTCCCCCTTAGGCAAGGGAGGTTTCCATAATCCTCACGCTTGACAAGCGTGGCAGTATTGGTAGTGAAGATAAAAAAGACGCTGCTGCCTATCTTCTGGATTTTCCCTTAGTCGCCTCCTATGACACCTACAGGAGGAAAGGGGGTGGTCAATTCTAGGCCGGATACCATTCGGCAAACTGTCACTTCAAAGTATGAAGACAAAAATATTTTCCCAGATATCAGCGGCCTATTTCTATTCTATTTTTATTTTCATAATCTTTACACCGCTATAGAGCCACACAACAGTATTCTATAAATACTTACCCACCTGTTTGTGACTTAACACGTCGAAAATTAATTCAGAAAGAACCCACAATACAGAATTGATTGTCATTCAATTAAATTAATTCAAACTCATGATCCAGGAACATAAGTTCGTGATACCAATTATTTTCCAGCCAGCACTCAACTGTTCGTAATTAGGTTATATATTGTATGTGAGGAAATTATAAATTTGCGCAAGCTGTGCCGCGAAAATCATTATTGAGCAATTTGTCGCATTCGCCCATATATGCACCGTCGATTAATTTATTAAAAGGACCGCAGTTTTACACGAATGATGGCAATGACATAACAGTTTTGTCGAGCACCGCGTCCATGGAACTATAATAAGCGAAGATGGTGTTTTGTTTATTTTGAGCCTTCATAATATTTAAATGAATTCCGAATTTACTGGGAAAGCTTTGTTCTTGGCTCTCATAAATTATATTATACCTATTTATAAGTCGCCACTTCATATTAATTTTGGTGGATACGAACTCGCAATTTATTTTGAGATAGATACTTTACTTAAACAAAATATATACAGAAAGGTAACCTAAATCGATATACTTACCTATATCTATAAACTTTAATTTCAACATCAAACCCAATACATATTTAAAACAATTAAATACCTATTCAAAAGTTATCAAATATACTTTTAAGTCGAAGTATTTAGCGCAAATTGTTTCGACGATTGCAATTTCAAAGGATACTGTTTAACTTTCTATTAGACACAAAGTCAAACAATCCTAAACTGATTTTCAGATACCGACCTCTTTCTACACCCAGCGCTTCTTTTGTCTAACGCTCGCTTAAATATCTATTTGCTAACTCTATTTAAATTTAATTATTTTCCCAGATATCAGCGGCCTATTTCTATTCTATTTTTATTTTCATAATCTTTACACCGCTATAGAGCCACACAACAGTATTCTATAAATACTTACCCACCTGTTTGTGACTTAACACGTCGAAAATTAATTCAGAAAGAACCCACAATACAGAATTGATTGTCATTCAATTAAATTAATTCAAACTCATGATCCGGGAACATAAGTTCGTGATACCAATTATTTTCCAGCCAGCACTCAACTGTTCGTAATTAGGTTATAATATATTGTATGTGAGGAAATTATAAATTTGCGCAAGCTGTGCCGCGAAAATCATTATTGAGCAATTTGTCGCATTCGCCTATAAATGCACCGTCGATTAATTTATTAAAAGGACCGCAGTTTTACACGAATGATGGCAATGACATAACAGTTTTGTCGAGCACCGCGTCCATGGAACTATAATAAGCGAAGATGGTGTTTTGTTTATTTTGAGCCTTCATAATATTTAAATGAATTCCGAATTTACTGGGAAAGCTTTCTTCTTGGCTCTCATAAATTATATTATACCTATTTATAAGTCGCCACTTCATATTAATTTTGGAGGATACGAACTCGCAATTTATTTTAAGATAGACACTTTACTTAAACAAAATATATACAGAAAGGTAGCCCAAATCGATATACTTTCCTATATCTATAAACTTTAATTTCAACATCAAACCCAATACATATTTAAAACAATTAAATACCTATTTAAAAGTTATCAAATATACTTTTAAGTCGAAGTCTTTAGCGCAAATTGTTTCGACGATTGCAATTTCAAAGGATACTGTTTAACTTTCTATTAGACACAAAGTCAAACAATCCTAAACTGATTTTCAGATACCGACCTCTTTCTATACCCAGCGCTTCTTTTGTCTAACGCTCGCTTAAATATCTATTTGCTAATTCTATTTAAATTTAATTATTTCCGAATCAACTTATCACTTTAACACGAGACCCGTTCCAAAATTCATTAAGAAAATCAACTGAATAACTACATCTATTTTCACCCGACACTAAAAGCCCGCTATAAAATGGCGAGGGTACAAAGTTGGTTTAAATTTTCACACCCTAATTGAAAAAAATGTTTAGCTAAACAACGTCTAAATGACTGTGACAAGCACATAGAGGTTGGGCAAACTGAATCAATTTGCGAGCTCCGCCTACACCCCTTGCATTAATTGATTTACTTAGCAACGAGATACTGGCTTCAATTAAAAATCGTTCCCTTTAATTGACAATAACTGGAGCCAATAAAGCGAGTTGGGCAATAAATAAACAATCCATCAGACCGAGCTTAGGTAACGCTGACAAATCTTAGCGGTTTACGACAATTCAAATTATGGGTTTTTATTAAATAAGTGTGTATTTGTAGTGATTGTGTCTCTACGATATAAATTGTATGATCAATAGAATTCTTGTTACTTACAAACACAAATACTTACATTTCCACATCTTAGATAAACGAGCTTGTTAAGAAAAATGTTTCTTATACTTTCTTTGTGAAAAAATCCGTTGGCATTAGGGTGTGCACAGTTGTGGAATGAATGAATCTCAGCATTGTCTACTTATAAGTGTACTTTAAGTATT
Source organism: Abrostola triplasia (assembly GCA_946251915.1). Lineage (NCBI taxonomy): Eukaryota > Metazoa > Arthropoda > Insecta > Lepidoptera > Noctuidae > Abrostola > Abrostola triplasia. The sequence continues at coordinate 7,056,156 of OX276430.1, forward strand.
GTTTTTAACGTCGTAGTAAACATAAATTGAAATTGGCACTGTGTTTAACAAGCCAACCATAAAATACAGCACACATTTTTCAGTCGTAAAAGAAATAGGTCCGACTTTTCTAAAACTAAACAAACAGTTGTATTTGTTAATAACAAGTTGCAAACTTATCACATTGACAAAAAAAAGGATGTTTGTTCGAACCGTACACCATATTTCACGGTAACTGAAATAACGCTCAACTACCGACCCAAAATATAGACTAGCGCTATATATTTTACGAGTAAACCGAGCTTTGATTTTCGCTGGCTCTCTTTCAAAGGCGGCGTGAAATTAGTCTCGCCACATTCGGTCCAAATCCGCACAGAATAAACTATGGCGAAACGAATAGGTACGCGGTCAGAAACTGCAACAAAAATAACGAGTCTGTTTCATAGAAAATAGTGAAGGTTTACTTTAAATAGTTATAATTGATTAAAGAAAAACTGTATGAGGCTGAGATAGTAAAAAATATATTGAAGGATACCATATCAATGTTTTTATTGCTCGAGTGAGAATTTGCAGTATTATCGAAAACCGTTATCGAAACTATAGACTATAATAAAACAAAAAAACATCACGTTTTTACAAGTTTTTGCTCGTATTTCGGCCGCATGGATTTCAGATGTAAACACAAGGGAGCAGATTCCAGCATACCAACCTTTTATTTGGTCCTTTTTAAATAAATATTTTGTGTAGGTGCCTATACTTTGTATATTAGGCACACTTTTATAATATAGTGTCCTATAACCTGCACGGTATTAATTTCTTTTAGGAATGCTGAACAATAAAACTGTAATCGCATCCAAAAGTGCTCTCATTTCATCAACATGTGTTATCACACGCCATTCGCAAAATTGTGTTTATTGCTATACTCTGGCGAATATTCATGTTCACTGTTACCATCCATCAATTAACGCCTGCATTATAATATATTATGTTATGTGATGTAAACAAACAGAACTCTATTACGGTGTCAGTCAATACCTAGCAATAATGTATAATATACATTATTGTATAATATACATTATTGCTAGGTACTTTGCCTATATTGTTGTTTTTATAAGATATTGTTTTTTTTTACTATAATAACTTTCGTGAGTGTTATCCATATTATAAGGGCTCAGTTAGAGTCCGAAACTAGTCGGGCATTCCCGAATATCGACGTGAGTATAACCGGAATATATAGTAGATGATATTGTTTTTTTCTTTAAAATTATAGTTTAAAAACCATTTGTCATGAATTTGAAAAGCCATACCATTTTTATCATGAAAGGCTTACTAATACCATAGCTACAGGACATACCTACAGGCAAACCTAAAAAAGACATCATATTTGACAAATATAAATGTGCACCTCTGCCTAACCCTTCGAGGAATACAGGCGTGATCTTATGTTTTAATTTGACAAAGTATTTCTTATAATTATGTTGCTGCTATAAGATAAAACCTATGGCTAACGAGAGAAAGATAAAGTGTTCATAATACTGTTTTTAAAGCTAAAAATACTTAAAGAATAGGTAAAGTCTCACTTAGATAATCACGACCGTAGAATCCGTGCAAGCGCAAAGTCTAATCGAGTAATATTTTACAAAACCTTAGTTAAAACTGCAACTATCCAGCTCATTCCATTCTCCAAACCATTATTTGTTGGAATGGAAGGCGTTTTAAGTAAAATAAATTACCTGTTACAAGATGAGAGTTTGTGACCGAGCGGGGATCAGCGGCTGGCGAACGTTACGGAAATGAGAAATGAATTGTGGCGGGATCGGGCCGTGTGTTCCCCGCCTTACCGACGGTAAAACTATCTTGTTTTACTAAAGTATGAACATTATCTGGGATGGCGAGAATATTTTTAATAGCACCGCAATACCTTTCAAATCGTTCATTATTACTCACTTCGTGTAACGCGGAAAAACGCTTGCGGCTGTTTCGTTAATGTCAAAATAATAGTTTTGTTACTTTTTAATTTATCTGACGGGTGTTTAAAATTTTTTTTTTAGAAAAACGACTAGTTTTAATTTTGTTTTAAAAGCGACGTATAAAATAATCATGTCTGTATAACACGGCATATCGAAGATACCAGGCCACGAGGTAGATCCCTTATGAGATTGATTTTCAGATAAGTCTGCAATCGATGGTCCCTTTTACGAAAGCACGAGGAAGGCAGCTGTAAGAGAGGAATGGCAACATGTCGTAAACGTGCCACCAACACCGGAACTGATGATCACGACCACTTTGTCAAGAGTGATAACGAAGAGGAGAAAGATATAACATGTCTGTTTATCCACCACAGTTGGGTAAACTGCTTATAAATACAAACCCACATCGCAATTAAAAATCACATAATAGCTATTGATCCCGTCTGTAATGAGCTCGTCATAGTCTTCAGACACAAATCACAACACAAGTCAACGAAATTCGTTTTAAATACTTCAGATTCACTTTAAATAAATGTCAATGTTAACTTGAAGATACTCCGAAAGTCAGAAGAGTTGTGTTAAAAACTCAACAAACTTGGTCGTTGTTTGATGTGGGAATACGATGTTGAAGTTTGACTCAAAGTAGGGGCAAACTTCTGAACGAATATAAAGGTTACGTTTCTTATACAAAACAAATAATGTTTTGGGTTCGTTTGTTATAAATGTTTAAGTGACTCGCTGTTGGTTTATTGTTTTGTTACTTAATAATAGTTATTATAGACTATTGCGTTTGAAAGCATATAATTTACTAAATATTTTGACTAATCATGACTTTACCGAGGCTAATTCTTTATGAATGGCATTTAAACAGTTTGGTTAAAAAAAAACAAATACTTAAATGATAATGTTTTTTTTATGTTTGACCATAAACAAAAGAGTTTACATATTAATACCTAATACTTATTCTACGACTAAGACACTTATGTTAATGATATATTATTGTGAATATGTATTAGGTATAATGATGTGTGTGACAGAAGCATGGTCGTGTGTGTTATGTTTTTTTTTAGTAATTTATTTCTAACGCATCTTAAATAGCAAGATATTAGATTTCTGTACGCCTTCTGGTTTTAAACTTTAATTCATACTTTTCCTTCCACATAATTTTCGTAAAAGATTTTGCTTCCCGTATGTTATTAATATATTTAGATGTTGTTATATATACTCACATCTAGGTACACAATGACTTACATGTTATGATATTATGTTAACACGTCATCGCTATGTGACTTTCTATTGTAACCCCGAAGCGTGTGGTCCAACTTTTTAATGATATGCATACTTCATTCTTAGCTTATGAATTCCTGTTCCCGAATAATTAAATATGAGTTTCAGGAAACGTGACGTAATAATGACGTCATATCGTCAAACTGGTTTACTCTGTCATTGCTTTTTTAGGATAGCATATTTACTTTAATCACTACTCACAGTTAATATATTTTATACGGAGCTTTAAACAACTGTTTAAGTTTTGTAAAATATCTTTGCATAGGTTCAAAGCTCTATTAATTTACCTAAAGATACAGAAATAATGAAAATGCCATATCGTCTAGAAAATCGATCAAAAAATATATTAAACGTAAACAATGTACCTAATAGTTACCAGGCCAAAGCGCCCAAAAGAAAACAAATTGGCCCCGTCTAATACAAGATAATTAAAAAACAACATACGCGCAGATACGCGCCAAAAAAAACATTGTAACAAGTCCACAACCCCTGCACATTTCACTGATTGTACAGTAGATATCAATATGAGCGCACAGATCAAAGCAAAATTGATGGTCCATGATTCGGTCGGGAGCTGGCTTGAATTTTTATTGAATTTGAGTTCGCTGGCATCAGCTCAAACACTACGTTAGCAGAATTAAATTATGGTAGCGCCAATTACAGCCGTTTTTGAACCGCACGATGGCTGATCGTCAATTTATGCGCTTATAAAGCTGGTTTCTGTTATAACATGGATCTGGTGCTGTTGTAGGGAGTATGGGAGAGTGTTGTACATTCCATCGTTAGGCTAAATTACATTGAATATCTATTACCTATTACTGTGGCTGTGAGTTCAAAACTTTGACAGATATTAACAAAGCCCATATAGGTTTCAAAGGGATATCCGTCATAGTCAAAGATTTCGTCTGAAGAAATCAAACAGTAACCTTAATGACGGTTACCGTTACTGTAACTATAACATGGTAAGTATTTTTGTTCCTTTAACGACTGTTAAAAGAACGATTGCCTCGTTGGTCTAGCGGTTGCTAAGCGGGTATGCCGAGCACGAGGTCCTGGGTTCGAATCTCGGGTCGGGCAAAGTGTTACTGGGTTTTTCCATTAAGTAATTCCTAGTAGCAGCACGGAGTCTGCATTTGTGCCCGGTTGATGGCAATAGGCTCGCTCCCTATTACATTGGGATCTAAAAACTTAACTGGCGAAATGTGGGTGTACTATATATGCGCTTCTGCCTACCCCTTCGGGGAATACAGGCGTGATGTTATGTAACGACTGTTAGACCTGCAACATAATGGAATAGACCTAATTAATTCACACACAGATCATGTGTGTTTTTGTTTTCCGTCGATATTTGTGTGAGGCTGGCCTTTTCTACAACAAGACTACTCAACTCTGTGAAACGCAATTCCAACAAAGGATGACTTCAAATATTCCAATGTCCTAATGCTCAATTCCGGCACCATTACTACCATTATTCTCGTAACGTAAAGAAGTAGGCAACAACAGTAGCGTTTTAGGTCACTAAGATCTTTGATGTACTAAAGTTTTCGAAGCATCCAAAGTTTTTTCTAGGCGATCCGTTTAGCGAAGTTTGTTTAATAGATAAGACGGGTTTCCCGTCTCGTCATGAATAGCTCGTTTTTCTGATATAAAAACTTGTAAAAATAAATTCTGCTTGAAACAACGAGGCACTGCTGGCTGCTTCCTTTTTATGCGTATTTATATATTTTTTGTGTTTTTTACTAAGCGTGACTATTCGCTTGGCTCAAGTGAAAATTTGTATTTTTATAAATGATAAATGATTTTATTTTTGCAAATATGTTTTACAAAAACACGTCATTTTTTAAAAACCAGATGGCATCGTCATCTCTCAACTGACTATCTCTGAGAAGAAATACCGAAACAAACTCAGGGGTATAGGTACTCGTATTAAAGTGTAAGTAATTTTAATTTTTTAGGATCCTGTAGAGCCCCTGGCAGACCTCCAGCAAGGTGGACTGATGATGTTGTTGCTGTACAGGGAAAGACCTGGATGCAAAAGGCCCAAAATAGGAATCAATGGCGTTTAGGGGAGGAGGCTTATGCCCAGCAGTGGGCCATTTAAAAGCTGATGATGATGATGATGAATTTTAATATTATATTTGTTTTTACATGCCACGCCATTTAACTTATTAATATAACTTGCGATAACGCATTAAGAAGCAGTAAAAAAGTACCTAACTAGTTTTATTTTTCATCCTCCACCTTCACGTCACATTTACCAGTATGCAAATAAATATTTTATCTCGTTGTAGAAGAGATGTATTTAAATGAGTGTCTCTGGTTCGGTGAGTGTCTTGTAGAATTTGCATTCCTTAATGCACGGCTAAGAAATTATAACAAAGGTGAAGATGTTCGTGCATTGTATTGCAAACAAAGATGCTGATGACAAACTAGATGCCATGCAATGCTAAAAAACTATAGAAGGCTGAGAAAAAAATTGTGTGTTATTAAGTGCGGTCATGTGGTGAGCCTAATGTCATTTATCAAGCACATACAAATAATATGATTTTAGTTAGTCCTAAATCACAGTTTTAAACCTAATAGGTACCTTTAACACTTTCAATGTGCGTGAAGCAAACACAATAGTGAAACGATAGCTGTAGCATCCGTGGGTCATTACACTGGGAAAGGGTTAATTAGATTAAAGCAGTTAATTAAACAAATTTACGTATTACTACCCTATTGATACAAATGAAATAAGAAGACAAGAATGACAACAAACAGACACCAATAACTTCAATTGTATCCGCATGGCTCCTCATTTCGTTCATCGTTAATCAAATCAAATGTTAAATGATCCGGTGAGCGGGAAGGCCCACAGACTTTAGTAAGATATATCCTTCTAACCGACTTACTGATGATTTTCCTGAGCAATGTTTTTTTCTTTTAGAACCAATGGAGTTGCTAACACGAACAATTTGTCAGAAGTCTGCTTTGTCTGTTTAGATTTGTGCCGTTTATCTTCCGCTTTGAATTGACTTCAATCTGTCACTTATTATTTGCGAGTTCGTACGTCACGCGTGCCTTGGTGTGCTTGGGTGTTGGCGTCAACGTTAGCTTCTTATTGGATTATTATAAGAATCCCGACAAAATTTTCTATCAATGTTGCTGTACCTTCTTCTATTATTTCTTTTTATAACAGCAAATTCCAGAATTTTCCGTGTTACAGAATATCTACTGTCCGGTGACAAGCTCAAATTTATGAGGTTTAAAGAGGATATATTTTTTTCTTTTAATCAAATCAAAAATACATATTTTGAAGAACATAGGTAACAAGGGTTTTTAAAAATAGGTTTATGTCGCTGTCTTGTCAAAAATATAATTTGGGAAAAAATTCACAGCCTTGCCAATAAATTCTAAGGTTATATTCTTTCACTGCTGTATACTTTCTCATAAAATGCATCTCCTTGCTACGCGGATGAATCACAATTACCGTAAATATTAACAAAGTCAAAGTTGTTATAAGTTTACCAATCCCTACCGCTATCATTATAAAGTCACAGGGCAACTTACTTCAATCCTATCACATTGGTTCATCAAAACACAAAACAAATTACTTCCGCCCCACAATTACATCAAAGCACAATCCTCGACATTCAGGTAAATACGTGGCATGCCCCTCCGACTCAAACGCTCACAGAAAGGAGGTGGGAAATGCCAAGTAACAAGAACGGTGGCTACGAATAGTTGCATAGCCTATAGCCCGACATCCCTACAACATAACCGCAACCTTCTAGTTGACATAGTCTTGTGCAGAGATTCAGACTATGTGAATTATCCTTTAACCACGACTATGAAGCATAAATTTATTGACACCGCTTCCATGAGAGGAATTCGATGAACGTGTTGGATAAGCCAACTATTTTGTGTTGTGATTATACCTGTTTGTTTACCTGTTACCAGTTACCTCATGCTTTGCACGAAGCAATGAGAGGATGTTACTGCTATATTTATTCTTTACAATAAAGTTATACACATAACGATATTTAAATATGGAATAACAATATGAAATTTGATGTACAAGGGCGAGCTTAACTCATAATTGATCTGTTAAAAATATTTTTTGTGATAGTTTAATATAAAAAATCATTGTAGTAATTTTATTTTTCATACCTAAATATAATACGTATTGTCATACCTAAAAATAAAATCAACTGAGTAAGATGCTCTTATTATTCGTCGACATTTAAATACAAAACAATCAGATTAGTCCTAATTGACATTGCACTCCAAATTTCCATTAAAGTAGGCTGAGGAATAAAACAAAACAATTTATGAAGGCAGGCTTAAGAGTTTACAGGAGCTCCTTAAAAGAAAAGGGTTGACCACGAACGAAATTTAACGTCAAATTTCACCAAAAATCCCTCACCACTTAGCGGTAAAGTCGTAGCGCACGCTTAATGCACTGTACAAGGTACATTAGTATTCCGTCTATTGTCTTCCTTTTTTCGAATGGACAGATGCTGTTGGCCTCTTCCGGCCTTTATAGCATCACTGGGCTTAAGCAGGCGAGCACTTAAGGCGCTCAGCCTGTAAAAAGCAAGGGGGGGTAACTAGATGCCTAATGGTACCTTAGGGAGAACGAAAGCTCAGTATTGCGGCAAAGAAGTGCCAGATGCTCTTTTTATAATTTCATGACGACTTTTTTTGTGAGCATCGATCGTTATTTATCACATTATGCAAAACTAAAACGCTTACGAAAACAAGCTTTTAATAATTCTTATTTCTCCGAGTTTCAGATTCCGTATCTAACCCTACAGATCAGAAAGGCAATCAGTACCGGCTACTACACCTGACTATATCACGTGAACTTTTACTTTTCCGTCCTAGTTTTTAATGGCTTACGTAACCAAAGATCTGATAAAACATATCAGTGACTAGCTAATGCAGTGCTCCGTGCATTATATAAAGGAAGTTGATTTTAATAAAATTCCGCTGTATCAAGCGTCGTGCATTTATGCAGTACCATAAATATCGTCGGTCACACTGGCTTTTAATAGCACGTATACAAACTTTTATTGAATTCGCTCAATATATTTTGGCATTGGCGCAAATACGATGGTTGTTGAATTAAATAATGAAAAGGCAGTTTTCCACAGGTTTTAAACGGGTGAATGGCAAAGAGCCAACGTTTGTGTTCCACGTATCCACACATCTATAACCAATAGACATACTTTTAGTCAGTACCAGATGGTGACATTGTGGTTTAGATTCCGCTGTTCTAAACTTAGTGGGTTAAAAGTACATAGACAAATAGTAATTAATAGGAGACATTAATGTAGAATTCAGCTTTTTTCAATTTATAAGTTACCATTCCTGACTCCGAGTTACTCGGACACTGAGAAAAACCCAAGACCAATTCGCCTACCTTAGAAGCGAATTTTAAGATTCTCTACTGTCTCGACGGTCACACTTAGAATAGTTGCGTTAACTACGGAGGCTATTGACTAACTAACATCTGATCCAGTTATGAAAGCCAAAATTTCGCTAATATTCCTCTAAGTTTGCGCTGTTAAAACACTCTCCATCCAGCCAAATACGTCAAATATTTACTTAATAAACAACGCTCAATATGCAGGCATGCAACGATCCCTCTTGAAATTCAACAATAATTTTTCACTTCCCATATTTTGACGGAACGACACAGTCTAATAATATCCATTACAGCAAAACAAACAGCTTGGCAAAATTTACACAACACACTCCACATTGTGCCATTTATTAGCCATCATAAATTGCTTCTGTGGCTTTACTCAGTTTCAATTAACGTAACAGACTATTGAAGTTATGCTGGCATTAACTTTGGTAGACGATTGGTGTTCTTAATAACCGTACATACGCGATTTAGTTGTTGTCAATTACTTTTGGCATTTTCAATTGTCTTTGACAGAGATTTCTTAACCCAAGTTTGGCACTTTTATGTCTATTTTTCTTTTAGCGTCTTCTTCGTTCTAGATCGCGTATTGAAGTTCTTTTTTGGGTTCGGCTAAGCATTGAGGTGAGAATTTACCTGACCCAATACAATTAGAACATAGATATAAACATTTTTCGTGTTTCAATTTGAAACAAGATTTTTAATTAAATTTGGTTAATTTTTTCAGTTAAATTAATAAAGTGAATACATCCACAATACAATTCGAATCGTGAAGAACAATCTTCATCATATTTTAAGTAAATACGTAAACATTGCGGTAATACTGTAATTCCTACGCATGGCAGGCGGACTAGCAAACACCATAAGTTTTTATGTCCGAGTAAATAATGGCGCTGCCTCCTAATGCAGGCTTAATTAAAAACGATACGAAAGCCGAATTACCGCCGACATAAATGTCAAAAAGAAGCCCAGTTTGTATACAACAAAGAGTATGTTTCAATGTTGAAATAAATGTTCACCCAATTACAAAATAAAAACAAATCTTTAATAAATTAAATTAAAAGCTGTGATTTTTGTTTTATTTTATTTCTGGTTTATTTACTTTTTGTCTGTTATTTAATGTGTTATTTATAGTTATAGATTTCTTCCGAACAAGCAAGCAGAACTTTATTTTGTTAATTTAAATTATATAAAACCAAGTACGAAATGAAACGTCTATAATTATGCGTGTTATGGTTAGCATTATTACTATGTTTCACCGTGTCAATGCACTTGGTCATATGTCTCAAAGTAACCCACTGCGCCAGATCGCACTTCTTTTCGTCTACTAAACTAGATTATATATTTACTATCTAAACTAGACTCCACTGAAATACACATCAACTTTATCTTTTAGGTATCGGATCTTAGGCAAATGAGACTCGCAGCAGTTGCAGCTAACAAAACCACTAAATTAGTTTACATCTCTGCTGGGACTAGGCGGTATATATCTAAGAAACATGTATCTAACAAGTATACTAGTACAAACTAACAAACTACAAGAGCAAGCACACAGGCTTCACCGCCAGTTGACAAATTGCACTGGGGGGTAAAACTAAAAACTGATGGTACATTCTACGTTACTGTCACTTCTCAACTAGGAATAGTAATTACTAACGCTTTCATCCTAGTTCTGATAACAAGAGCTATGTCGGAGATATGTACCTAAATCGGAGCTCAGTTATAGTTTGACTAGTACTCGTAATCTTTTTCCTTCCCATTCTTGCATGTCATTTCCCTTTATTGCAAAAAGCGTGTTTAAAATTTTTCAACACATATTTTTATACGATAGCCAGACAAAAATCGCAAGATCTCTTGGCACACTACTGAACCAGTAAAAGAATCTTAGTTAACTACATACAGCCACGCTTATTTTCTAGAGGGGTAGGCAGAGACCACGGATTTCCAATTGCTACGATCCTGAGATACTTTTTCCGCCCCATTCACTTGCAATTATAATTTTCATAAGTATAATTTTATATTCATGATATAAAAGCCAAATGATACCTTCTATAAAAAGTAGCTTGTATACTAATGAGCGTAAAGCGCCTTCACTGAAACTTCTATGAGTTAATTACACGCTTTTTATAGTGACACAATTATAATTACGCGACAGTAACACAAGAAATGATTAACGAGCTCCCAAGTACTTAGTACGTAGTAAAGTAATTTCAGAGAGAATTTAGTAGTAACATAATGAAACTTTAAGTCTGATTAGGGAATAAATCAAAGCTTAATAAACTAAGCTTTTGGCTTCTCTGCAAATATTAAGGGAATTAGGTATTACCTACCTTCGTCATAGAGATGTCCTTGTTCTTCTAGTTACTAACCTGACTGTCAGTCTTCTACTGCTGTTGCAGCGAACCTTCACTATAGTGCTGGGTGCTTGGTATTCTAGTCTCAAACCTGACTGCTGAAGTATTCTACAGCTTGCAGCGTGTAGGTATTTATTTGCTTTGGTCGTTTCCCAGGTCAGACAAAAATTGATATTGGGTTTTCCTCTGTCTCTGTAGATATAGTACTAACAACAATTGCAATCCATCATGGGGGCTAAACAATGCCGAATGGCGGTATAACTTGCGTACCTATAGAAGCAACAACATACGGCACGTTGTATCTCATGGTGTTTTGAGTGATGGATGTGACTAGAAAATAAAGTAATATTTTACCACCAAATTGATAACTAATTAAATGCGCACATGAATTTAAAAGGACATTGGTGCATGCGTGGGTTTAAACTTGTGACATTTGACTTGGAGGTCCAAAGGTCAAACCACTCGGCTATCAGAGCAGACAGTGGTTAATTAACTCACTTCTTTTAATGTCAATTTATCATTCATTGTTTTATCAATAAATATCTTTACGTATTATATGGAGTACGATATCTTTGCAGTGCATAACATATTGGTGCTCACGCCTCGAGAGCTCATGACATGACCTGTCAAGACGATACTGACGCGCGTGATTGACGAATGGCCTTGTGTTGGAATTGCTTTATATTATCACACAATAACTGCGGGCTATAAGCTTAGTTAGGAACGTATCACTGTTTGGCAAACTGCCTCATTTTTCTACTTTGATAAACTTACTCGTGGCTTTCTAAGGGCCTTTGTTCAACAGTGGATATCTTCTCACTGATGATGATAATACTCTTAAGAATTTATTTCCTGATTTTACTCGATGCGCTCGCTTCTGACATACTGCATATAGGGCTGTACTTTTTTGGAAAAGAAAGTATCGTAGAACCCCTCTGGCTCATAAACTATCTCTATGCAACTATGATTATTTGTGTAGGAAATATATTTAAAAAAGTGTAGTATATCGATTTTCAATAATTTCTTTCCATTTTTAATAGGTAAAAACTGATTACGAAATGTTTTACATCAAGTTAAAATAAGAATAAGATTATAACATAGTGTGCGTCCAAAATATAATTTTACCAACATATATCCCAAAACTTCATTACCACCTATGTCTATTATTAGACAGGAGTGAAAATCGAACACATGTTAATTTATAGGGCCCTGAAAAGGTTATGGAATCAGTCACGCGACGTAATACCGAATCCGGTATTCAGAGGTCGCGTGGTTCTCTACGCGGGAGAGCTTAGCAACGGTACACCTCGGCTTTACTGGTTAAAGGATCATTAATAGTTTGTGAATTACGAAATAATATCAAACCTATCTCAGGTAAGCGCTAATGAAATTCCAATGTTAATTATATTTGCATGCGTTACCACCAAACAATGCACTAGATTGCTAGGTTTGTTGTCCACATCAAATAATACATGAACAACACTAAGACTGAACACATTAGTACCTACCCTTAATTAACAAACCAAAACTGCATCACTTCAAAATAAAATTAAGATTTTATTTCCCTGAAACGGTATAATTAAAAGATTCATTTAATTAAATTCAAACGCTTTTTCAACGTGAGCTGAAGATAAAATAGTTAGAACTTACATGAAACGAATTTCCTGGTGCTTTAGCCAAATAAAACAAAGGTGGAAACCACTAAAGTGAGCGGGGATGTGAAGAACACAAACAAAATTAAAGAAAAACTAAACAGCAAGTAAACATCGACGGGCATGTCCGGTTCGGGTAAGCTAAGCTAATACTTCCCAGAGAGAAGTTAAAAGCTCCAGTGAATCCGATTCTATCTATATTTAGTGCGTACCAACAAAAACGTTTAAAGTTTTGCAGTCCTGCGGATTTACAGATACAGAATGGAAATTGTATTTTAACTTGCTGAATGATGCAACTACAATCTTTATACGATCAATGCAAGCAAATATTGGGACTATAACACTTAGATATAGAATAGAACACACCGTAATCGATAAACCCGCAGTGAGGAAGCGTGGTGATCAATGTTCAATCCTTCTCTATCCGAGAAGAGGCCTTTGCACAGCCGTGGGACAGTTATAGGCTGTTATAATCGATAAACAAAATAATAAACCTGCCGTAGGTGATTCATTCAGGATCGATGTAAAAGTTGAAATTCGTGTGTAAACTACACGACACAAGTACAGCCCACGAAAGACTGATTTTCTCAGTGATAAAGCCTGTGTAGAAGACATATCTATGTATATAGGTAGGATAATCTCAGACAGAATTCCTTCAATAATTAAATCTGGTTTCATAACTACCTACCTGCCTACTATAATCAACGTGTTCTCATTTATATTTAGAAACAAAATGTTAAACCAACGGTAGACTAAAATGTTACTTTAGCATAGACGAGTAAGCCTTTTCAGCCTCGATAAAACCAAGGCTTGCCATCAAAATACGGGTATTAAAACGTTACTGACTGCCTCGTTGGTCTAGCGGTCGCTAAGCGCGACTGCTGAGCACGAGGTCCTGGGTTCGAATCCCGGGTCGGGCAAAGTGTTATTGGGTTTTTCCATTAGGTAATTCTCAGTAGCAGCACGGAGTCTGGATTTGTGCCCGGTTGATGGCAATAGGCTCGCCCCCTATTACTTTGGGACCTAAAAACATAACTGGCGAAATGTGGGTGTACTATATGTGCACCTCTGCCTACCCCTTCGGGGAATACAGGCGTGATGTTATGTTTTAAAACGTTACTCGCACTACATAACTTTTAGGAGTTAAATATTATTTTAGTAAGTAGTGCTAATGCTATCTATATATTATAATGAAGAGTATATGAAAGTCCATCTAATTTGTAATAGGGTGCAAGTATCGATATTGGATCACAATCTATAGGTACCTAAGTATAAATTACTTTACTGTTTCTAAGCCTGTCCCTGAGTTTCGTCTGGCAAATTATACGAAAAATATGAGTTATCCGAAATAGTAAGTAGAAAAACATTTCAAACATAGGTATAGCTCTTCACTTTTGGTGCATGCACATGAACTATTTTGGTCAACCAGGTTTTTGTTACGCTCTGTACTCTCCACTGGCTTAACATGTATACGGTAAATAGAATTTCATAGTAGCGTGTTGGACGACAGGTGAGCTGAAATTTGAACAAAGTTAATATAAACATAGGAAAAACCGGATCGGGCCACAGGGCGTCAACGGAACAAATGTGCGAGAAAAAGCGGCAAAACCACGCATAACGAGAAAGCGATGGGAAAAGCAAAACCCTGCATCGAAGTTGAAAGAAACTAACTGAAAATTAATAGTGCAGTTAGGGACCCGTTCAAAGTACCCGCCAATGTTGAGCCGATTTAAATTCATACTTTATTATGCCGTGCAGTAAAAATTTCCTTTTTATACTCGTTTTGCTCTTTTGTGGATCGGAGAATTCAATTTGGAAATAATTTTTGTTATTTATGGCCTCCATTTTAGATTTGTAACTTAATTTCCTGATGGTGTGGGTGGGTGTGAGTCAGAGAGATTGCACTAATGTACGGACTTACACATATTTGATATTGAAGCCATTAACGTCAAATCTTTTCTATACGATGTGCTACTATTGGGTGGTGCTACTATTAATAAGTAGGTACTTATTTTAAAAACAGGTAGCCGAGTAAGGAAACTTTAATGGGTATAATAAGACTTGAGTAACCTTATAAGTACAAATAAGGGATGAGAAGATTTGATCCAAACTCTAAAGAGTACCAATTGTAACCGCGAAACTACTAAGGGCTTCCTAGAACCTTACGTAGAGATTTGTGACATCTCAGATTCGAGGTTTAATTTACATTAAACGAGGTTTACTTACATAAGTGTAATATACAGTTTACTTACATACGTGGTATACTTTCAGTTAGCTTACCTACTAATTTAAATATAGGTACACATTTTGGCGCCCAACATAAAGGAAAACCACTGCTATTAGTCAACGTCTAATGCTGTACAGACTGTGAAACTAAGACCCGAACTGTCGTACACGACAACTAATAATAACGACACTCATAAAATATTATGTTATCTAACGTAAGCGACGAATATTCGGATTATACTTTCTCATAAAAAAACTTTTATTATGGAAGTAATTAATTTGAAAGAATGCTAATTTTTCTTTTAATCGCTTCTTTAGCGCCGCAACTTTTATCTACTTTGTTTGAATTACTTTCGGCCGAGCAGTTCGCGGCAAGTTTCTGAAACATTTTTATACTAAGTTATAACACTTTTATTATAATACAAAGCCATTGTTCCAAAATAAATTTATAAATAAAGTTCAAAATAGGATACGTAAATAATTCTTTTCAGGGTTAAGTGGGTACCTACCGACGTTACTGGTGGAAAAAAAATATATTATAGGTTCGTCGGATTTTTTCTCTTACTTTACTCGTCTTTTACCTATATAATTACATTTTGCATCACGGTTATAAGTAAATAACATACCTACCTGAAATTAAATGAAAATGATAAAAAGTTTTTATTTACAACCAATGTTTATTGTTTGCACACCCAAAAAGCAAGTATGTATTTGCCTTTAAAACACTGCAGCGTTTCGAACCAGAAACAGAATCAGTAATGTATTCGATCGGCGAATTCATGACTACTCAATACAGATCAAATATGAGCCAAATTGGATCCGTACACACGGCGGACCTCCGAAAAAGATTTGTAGCTCCGTAACTAGGCATTTCATTCGATACACTTGAAAAAAAGTACAAGGCGACCGAGACAAACCGTTTCTGTTCGATATACCATGAAATTACTGAATCGTTTGTCCACCTACTTTTAGATAAAGAAAGAAGTTAGGCAGGTACCTATTTCTTTCGGTCTGATTTGACTCCAGATTGCTCACATCATGCTCATTTTTATGAATGCCAAGTCTGTTTATGCAAAATTATTTAGGCGAAATGATGGAGTAGTTTACTGAATTTGTAATTAACATTTAGAATCAACACGTTTTAATTCCGACCCGAAATCGGGATTATAACCCGTCAAATGTTAACGAAATGTTTATATTTAACCCGCCACACTATTTTCCGATACGACTTTATACGATGTTAACATGCGACGTCTTCATTAGCTGCGTAATATATGTAGACATGTGTAATTTACGATATATTAGGCATGCATAATTATATTGACCGACGTTACTGTCCAAACTTAATCATCATTGAGGTCATTAAAGATACAATCCGTAATGGTCAGCTAATCAGGCGCTAACTAATCACAGCCTTTATATCTAATTCCAATATTCAGGATCATCGATGTACTAATAGTAGGTGATTCCACATACACGACTTTCTCGTATGTGCGTATTTGATGTCTAGAGTCTCAAATATCGTTTTTTTTAGGTTTGAAAACATCTCAAACAGTACAATTAAATAATTGTGAATGGTTTGTTAAAAAATCACTGCCTGCATGCACTTCAAACCATGATTTATATAGCATAAAGGTCGTAAATTCATAATGTAGAAAATAATGGCAAATATTACTTACTAACGACTAATTGACTAGTACTGTTATGCCGTGTGGTATCCGGCTTAGAATTGACCACCCCCTCTCCTCCCGTGGGTGTCGTAAGAGGCGACTAAGGGAAAAAATCCAGTAGATGGGCAGCAGCGTCTTCTGTAACTTAACCACCAATACTGCGATCCCCAAGCCGCTCGCCAAGCGTGGGGATTATGGCAACTCCCCCCCACAAATGACAGACAGAACGGCGCGACGGCCCCCAGTACCCGGCAGCTCCTCTATCCCTGGCTATGGTAGCGGGCCAGGTAACGGAGGAGCAGGGGGTGCTAAGAATCCCCGGTGGATTTCTCGCTACCACCCCCACCGGACCTTGGCCCTGGCAACACACAACGTCCGCACGCTTCGGACTGACGAGAAGATTGTCGAGCTGGAGGAAGAATTGAGCAGGTTACGTTGGGACATCATAGGATTATCTGAAATCCGACGAGAGGGGCAGGATACGATAATCCTTGATTCCGGCAACATGCTCTTCTTCCGGGAAGGAGACCGAAAGTCCCAGGGTGGTGTTGGGTTTCTCGTCCGTAAGTCTCTCATTAACAACGTGGTAAAAGTCGATAGTGTGTCAAGCAGAGTAGCATACCTGATACTCAGAATTACCGACCGGTATTCGTTGAAGGTCATCCAGGTATATGCGCCGACCTCGACACACCCTGACGATGAAGTAGAGGCTATGTATGAGGAGATCTCTGAAGCCATACATACCTCCGAATCCTACTTCACCGTTGTTATGGGAGACTTCAACGCTAAGGTGGGCACTAAGAATGGCGATGAGTTGAGAGTAGGGTCGTTCGGATATGGGCAGCGAAACCAGAGGGGCCAGCGGCTGGTCGACTTTATGGAGAAGGAGGAACTCTATTTGATGAACTCCTTCTTCCAGAAGCGACCATCCAGGAAGTGGACGTGGATAAGCCCCGATGGTTCAACCAAAAATGAGATCGACTTCGTCATGACAACCAAGAAGCGTATATTCAGTGATGTCTCTGTGATCGGGAAGGTCAAAACCGGTAGCGATCATCGCATTGTCAGAGGCACACTGAATATCAATGTTAAGCTAGAACGGTCTCGTCTGATGAAGTCCACGCTCCGTCCTGCTTCTGCCCAAATCCAGAACCCCGAAACCTTTCAACTCGAACTGCGTAATCGTTTCCAGTGCCTAGCCGAATGCGAAACAGCGGACGAGATAAACAACGGGTTTGTGGAAGCTGTCCAAGCAGTGGGGTCCCAGTTCTTTAAGACCCCACGCCGAAGAAAACCTCAAAAGCTCTCCAATAAAACCATTAGACTAATGGAAGCCCGGAATGAGATGAGATTGCAATCTTCAGCTGATATGTCGGAATACGGCCATCTCAATAGGCGGATTTCAAACTCCACGCGACACGATCTGCGCTCCTTTAATACTAACCGTATAAAGGACGCAATAGAGCGGAACCAAGGCTCCAAAGTGTTCGCGAGGAATTCCTCTATTGGGAAAAGCCAAATGACGAAGCTGAAGATCGACGATGGCAGTATCATCTCATCAAAACCGGAGATATTGAGAGAGCTGGAGAGCTTTTACGGACAGTTGTACACTTCGACACGGAAACCCGTTGTCGGTTTGGCTCAGGACTCTAGGGCTAAACTGACCCGACACTACACCGAGGACATCCCAGACATCAGCCTGTACGAGATTAGAGTGACTCTGAAACAGCTTAAAAACAACAAGGCGCCGGGTGATGACGGAATTACAACAGAGCTTCTGAGAGCGGGTGGAAAACCGGTACTTTTAGTCCTCCAGAAGCTATTCAATTCCGTCATACTCGAGGGTACTACGCCAGAAGCATGGCACAGGAGTGTGGTGGTGCCCTTCTTCAAAAAAGGTGACAACACCTTATTGAAGAATTATAGACCCCTCTCGCTCCTGAGCCATGTGTATAAGCTGTTTTTGAGAGTCATTACGAACCGTCTCGAACGCAGGCTTGATGACTTCCAGCCTCCCGAACAAGCCGGCTTCCGAAAAGGCTTTAGCACCATAGACCACATCCATACGCTCCGCCAGATTATACAGAAGACCGAGGAGTATAATCGGCCACTGTGTCTAGCGTTTGTGGACTATGAAAAAGCCTTCGATTCTATCGAAACCTGGGCTGTATTGCAGTCCCTCCAGCGATGTCATATCGACTATAGGTATATCGAGGTGTTGAAGTGTTTGTATAGTAACGCCACCATGTCAATTCGGCTACAGGACGAGAGTACGAAACCAATCCAACTGCAGCGTAGTGTGAGACAGGGAGACGTTATCTCTCCGAAACTGTTCACAAATGCGTTGGAGGACGTTTTCAAGCTCTTGGACTGGAACGAGTTCGGCATCAACATCAATGGCGAATACATCACTCACCTTCGTTTTGCCGATGATATAGTTATCATGGCGGAGTCGCTGGAGGAGCTCAATACTATGCTCAGCGACCTAAGTATCGTCTCCCAACAGGTGGGTCTTAAAATGAACATGGACAAGACAAAGATCATGTCCAATGTCCATGTCGCACCTGTACCGGTTGTCGTTGGGAACGATACCCTCGAAGTTGTCGACCACTACGTCTACTTAGGACAAATTGTTCAGTTAGGCCGGTCCAACTTCGACAAAGAGGTCGCCCGAAGAATCCAACTCGGATGGGCAGCGTTCGGGAAACTACGCGACATCTTCTCGTCCAAAATTCCACAGTGTCTGAAGACGCAGGTCTATGACCAGTGTGTGTTGCCAGTAATTACGTATGGCTCTGAGACGTGGTCGCTAACGATTGGCCTTTTGGAGAGGCTCAGAGTCACTCAACGAGCTATGGAGAGAGCTATGCTCGGGGTTTCTTTGCGCGACAGGATCCGGAATACGGAAATTCGCCAAAGAACTAGAGTTACCGACATAGCTCGAAGAATATGCAAGTTGAAGTGGCAATGGGCAGGCCATATCGCTCGAAGAACCGATAACCGCTGGGGAAGAAAGGTTCTCGAGTGGCGACCACGAACCGGAAGACGCAGCGTTGGCAGGCCTCCCGCCAGATGGACCGACGATATCGTCAGAATTGCGGGCAACCGGTGGATGGAATTGGCAAGCTGTCGTTCTTTATGGCGTTCTAAGGGGGAGGCCTTTGTTCAGCAGTGGACGTCTTCCGGCTGATGATGATGACTGTTATGCACCTTGGTATTAGCAAAATGTAAGTTCAATTACAATCATGTTGTCTACATTCTGGCTAAGTAAAGAAATAAGAATACTATTTGCAAGTTAATCAGGTAGCTGGTTTTACAGAAATTATAATTATTATTATTCGTCTTTCACACTAATTAGATGTGCACATTGTCATCTGTACGTCGCATGTAGACTGCGTCTTGTTACTTTTCCTAAATTGAGAGTTTATAATGTAAATATATTATTAAAATCCCGCCAAAGGCCACGGCGCTGGATTCATCATCATCATTCACAGCCTTCAATATCCCACTGCTGGGTATAAGCCTCCCTGAGTGCCATCCGCCGCAGTCCTGTGCCAATCTTGTCGAGGTGCGCTGGATTCCTAGCTATGGACACATAAATATATAACTAATTAAGTCTGGTATAATTATATAATTTGTCCTATAGTGCCTATACAAATATTTAATAGATTCACACATTCAAAATACATTTTCGAGAACCTACCTCGGTGCCTACCGATACACATTATATTACGTCATTTTCACTTTTAAGAGCTTAATATTATGAAGTCAAAAATAACTTAGACGAATAATTCCATACATCATTGTCACGGAGCAGTCGGTAAAGCATCCGTGAAATTATTCCGTACTCGGCCTTAGCGCCCGCCCTCGCCGCAGATAGACGTGCGAGACATTAAATCGTATGGAAACTAAAGTCGCTAGGAGGTTTTGATATTTAATTTGTGAAAATGGCGAACCTTATCACTGACTGAGACAGAAAATAGCAATAAGGAATATATTATGCTTTTATTTTCTACTGGTATTAAACAACACTGAGTTATTGTAGACATGGAATAAGATTACTAATTAATATCTTTCAACGCGATATTTTATTAGGGAAATACCCTTAGGTGCCAGGGGAATAACCTACCTCTATACAGGACAGATCAATGGGGGGCACAGACTAGCAGGGAAACTTTTTTTTTAAGGTTTATTATTAATTATATTATTTGTATATGTAAATTAACTTGTAACCGTATTTTGTAAATATCCAACCCACAATACTGCGCGCAACCAAAATCCGACATAAGTAGCTCCATCTGTTACGTTGTGCATGAATTACAAATATTTGGAGTCGAGTAGAGCAATGTCCTATATTTGGTACTTCGTAAAGTAACTTATAATGGTCAGTACCGTTCTAATACTTGTTTTACTTTGAATTTTTAATCCATTTGTCTGCGAATCTATTGGATTTCTATTTGACATAACATTGTCTAGTTAAAACTCAAACCTGTTTCCTGTTACCTACCTAATACGATTGTCTGCATGACTTTAATTCCTTCCTAGAACACCGTTCAGATAACGCTAAAAACTAACCTCACAAAGCGTACCACACAATGTACATTTAGTTAAAGTTCAAAATCCACAAGCATTGCGGATTACTAAACTATTCCCCAACATCGGCAACTATAAACTGTTGCTTTATATAGGTACTGTATTATAAATATCTAAAGGTAAACTGTTAGCTAAGACCAAATTTCGAGAACCGAGTTATGAATGTTACTAAAACTTTTAATGGACCGCATTCAGTTAGCTCCATGCAAAACTGCGTTATTTCAGGCAGAAGTACAATATTAAATCTTAGCACACATCGGTGGCGCCCGCATTTATCTAGAGAATTATGTATAAATTATTATAGTGTGTGTAGTAATTTTGAACGATATAATTTACGAAGTTAACACAAGTTGTTCGTTAAAATTCCCCTGGTGTTGCTGTTTTCACCGCATGATTAAGCTAAATATTATATCTTTCGATAAACGCTAACACGTAATCAAGTAGAATGTTGTTAGTTATAATATATTTATGTCCTGGATTCCGTATCTATTAGACAAAAAATAAGTAAGAACTGCCCGTTTTCCAAAGGTTTTTTTACCTAATTTTTCGACCATTGTTAATAATATTTTAAGTGTAAAAGGTAGCTATGCACTTACCTACTTTTATTGCTATCAAATTAAGTATCGCAGAAGACACAACAGCCCCTGTTCGAGCGCCAATAACTGCTTCTTACATATTTCTTAAAGCTTATAGCATGGTTACCGATTTGGAGATCAAGATCTATCGAAGACAAGCTGGGTAGCACATACAGATCTGGGTTAATTAGAAATGAGAATAGGGAAAAACTAAAAAGTAAGAACCCATTGGCTGTCCGGGAATAATAGGAGGCATTGAGGACATACGCAAAGATACACATAGAATTAATTATATTTCCAAACATTTATTTAAAGTAAACATGTAATTTATTACATGTACATAACTAAAATAATATTATAGTTGTATTGTATTATTGTCCACAGGCAGGTAGGTACTACAGTGTTCTTAATACCTATTAAATAAACGCATAATGCAATATAAGACTATTATAAAGCAACAAAGCTGGCTGTATTACTTCTAAAGTAGGTACAGTAACATTTAATTCGAACATCGTAGCCGCTATTATACCTAGTAACAATGCAAAAATTAAAGTAGAAAACAAGGCGAAACTGGGAAATTAGAATTGGTTTTCTTAATCGGTTGAGGTGAAGGCGAGCCGCGCTAGGTTCGTTCTGTCGCTACCGAGAGCCGGCTGTTTTCAATACACCTCCAAATTGCTCCATTAAAACTTCTCTAACTGCCTTCAAACCGAATTGTTAACGCTTCACGTACTACTAAATGTTGGACAGTGACAGTTTTAAGTCATTGAACTTGAAGTTATTGTCTCCTTGAATCTTTTCCATAATGATCATTATTAATACCTATTTCTGCACCTACATTTTATATTTTTCCCCATGAGTCTCTTTTACTACTAACTTCGTAAAATACACAAATGAGGCGAGAACTGTCAATTTGTAATTAAATTTTCTTTTATCCAAAGATGTCCTAAAAGAGCAATAGTTCTGCCCAATCCATCAAATGTGGGTGTCCTATACAGTATACTGCACTATGCATCTCTGCCTAACCCTTCGGGAATACACGTGTGATATTATAACGTTGTGACTACAAAGTGACTTCATATTTCACTGGCATCCAAGAAAAAGCGCAATGATCTGTATACCTACTAGTCGCGGTAAACTTTAACGACTATTTGGCACACTTTCAAACTCAAGCGTATCTGCTACGGTCTATTTTTCTCTTTTTTAGTTCGATTAAAACATGCAGTTGCTCTTTTCGTTTTATTCATATATGCGATGCACTTCAGCGAATTTCACAGAAAGGTGTGTGGCAAATAGCACCATGCGACGAGCGTCATCGTGTTTAAAATAGAGGGAAACTATCGTAAATATCGCCCCGGAGCTCCAAAAAGACTATAGCGAATACTTGCTTGGAAATAATGAAAGTGTCGGGCTGAATTTTGTTGCATGCTCAATGCACTGTGTCTATGCTCTTTGAATGAAATTCTCTGAGTGTAATATCTGGTTATTCAAAAAGCATAAAAATTCTAAGGAAAGTTGGCTCTCGTATAAAAGGCCCGGCACTAATGTTTGTATAAAACGTACTTACCTGGCCTGCCTCGGCATCCAGTACGTTAGGTGTTTTGAATGCGAGGCCAAATTGACTCCATTAAAAGTTTTGAAAGCGCTCGTAGCTTAGATAATTTACTGAGAGAGTTATGCCGTCTATAAAAGCATACGTGGGTACTGAAAACTAATGAATTTATGTTTGTGTTTATATTTTCGTACTTAACTTTGTTAAGTCAAAGCTTAATGTTTTAGGTGGTTGAGGTATTTCCATTGATTATTTTAAATGGGGTGTTTTAGCATATTATAAAGGTATCTCTTTAAACAAAATTAAATGATTTATGGATTATACTAAGAAACTTAGAGTTCAAATAGCATAAAATGATGCTAGCTAGCTATAAACTCTTCTTATCGGTTATCTTTTAAATAAATTATAATATATTACAAAGTAATAAAAAATATAATAAGAAATAACTAACTTCTCTATACTAGAAGAGGCCTTTGCCCTGCAGTGGGATAGTTATAGGCTGCTATTATTATTATTATATTATATATAACTAAAAATAAGGTAGGTACTAATTGTACTTTTTACCTACGAGGTCAACCGATAGTCACCTAATACTCTAAAACACATACGTGTATATTCTATTTGTATACCGTGTGCAAACTTTTCCTTTGATATTGTGGTGATCTCACAGGGGACACGACCCCATAATTGATAAGAGAGCACGGGGACACAGGACGCAGTAATTAGGGAACGGGGAAGCAATTACGACTTTAATAGGAGTGTGATGCTCGCGGCCGTACCTACGTTTGCTCCATAATAATGTTATGTGTTCCTTGTGGAGAGCCTAATTTGCTAAGAGAACTACTTACATACAGGCTACACATGAATAATAAGGCTCATTATAGAATCTAATAATACCTACCTAGGTACATACAATTAAGTGATATTTTGAATGAACTCACTTTTTTATTATAATCTTTGTAATCTAATCTATGAAATATTTTACAACTATTTACAACTTAATTCTAATAGAAATTAAAAACAATTTATAAACTGCCTCATTGGTCTAGTGGTCGCTAAGCGCGACTGCTGAGCACTAGGTCCTGGGTTCGAATCTTGGGTCGGGCAAAGTGTTACTGAGTTTTTCCTTTAGGTCATTCTTAGTGGCAGCACGAAGTCTGGATTTGTGCCCGGTTGATGGCAATAGGTTCGTCTCCTATTACATTGGGACCTAAAAAACATAACTGGCGAAATGTGGGTGTACTATATGTCTATATGTGCACCTCTGCCTACCCCTTCGGTGAATACAGGCGTGATGTTATGCATGTTATGTTTATACAAAAATAAACAGTTAAAAAACATCACTTACTTTTTAAGTTTATTTGTAGTTTGATCAATTTTATATTAGCGCATTGTAAGGATCTAGTTTGATCACTAATTCTAATGAATATCAAGTGAACTTTTTGAACCCAGAGCCAAGTAGATACAAAATTATTTAGATGTAGGGGTATTTTTTCAGAAAGGCTTTAATTATTATTGCTACCACTATGTTTCTTAATTATTATTGTCCTCTTAACAAAACGGGGATAGAGGGGCAGGCTACGTTAGTTATCAAGTCTTATTTATTATAGATAGATAAAATTATTTAACCACAGGTCTTTTCAAAAATCCTCACGATTGCAATTTCATTACTTGTATTTAACTTGTTTGCAAGTTATTATTATTATAGAGCCCGTAGAACCATGAGTGATCAGTGTTTCTTCAATTTATATTATTTCAAACGGAATAGTAGATGCTATTAGATAGTATTTTTATAATCGAGCAAAAGGCTGGTATCTAAAAAAGCGGTATAACTATTTTTATTTTTTACGCTGACCATACTGGCTTGGACTCCAACTGACAGTTGACTGACAATGTCTTGATCCTTCTCAAGTTGCGCGGTTAATTTTTAATTTCTAAACCAAACGATTTTTTATTCTACTGGAATACGATATTTTTAAGGATATTGCTGTATAACAATAGTACTCATAATGACGTACGGTTTTGTACATAGATTCTTCCTGCGAACGGTTGCCAGCCAAGGAGTTTTATCAATAACTGACGCCCAAAAAGTTCTCGATAGCTGCGAGAGTAAGTACTAATTGACGCCGATACGTAGCCTATTCAATAAACTACTTTATATGTTATGAACCTATGCCTTAAATGTTACAGATGAAGACCAGGTAACTGTACAAAATGTGGTGAAAGCTATTAACGATGAAATACGGCCGTATCATCAAGAAATCAAAATCACTAACGATGAGGTTACTAATGAAGAAGTGGTCGTGTTTTTATTCCTAGGCTACGATGATGCATCCAAATCGCAAAATTTGTTTTCGGCTACCGAACTGGAGTATTTTAGAGTTCTCATTGAACAGATTATGACGACTGAATCAAGGCAGATCACAGGAATACACGCAATAAACTTAGTTGGTAACATGAAGTCATCGTTTACTAAGGTAGATGCACAAGTGAGTATTCATATAGTTACTCTCCTAAACAAGCTCTAGACTAGAGTGCAATACTGCACACTAGTCTAGAGTTTGTACATAAAAGTTGATTTAATAATATTTTTTCTAATACAGGATATAATAAAAGTGTGTGCTGCATTCCCTATCTATCATAGTAAGACTTTAGCTTTGTGTTATGCAAAAATCTTTCACCAATAATATTGCTATAATCATCGCAGATTTACTGCTATAAAACATTTATAATATTATAAATCTAATTATATAAACATCCAAATGTTAAGATGTTTTTAATGTACAAAGTTGTATAGTTTAGTTACACAGTAAACCTCCTACCTATTTATAATAAAACTACCTCTTACCGCAGCTTGGCCCATGTTAAGTAGCCTATGTCCTTTCTCGGGTCTTTAACTTTCTACATGCCATATATTATCAAAAGCCGTCCAGCTGTTTAGTTGCAAATGCTTAACATACCGACAGAGTTGCTTTCATTTTTAAAATATTAGTATGGGTGTCATCAAAGATTAAAATATAACTGTTGTTTGTATGACAAGGAATTGAGATTTGAATAGGGTTTTAGTTAAGACCGGTACTGTCCCAGTTTGTGAATAAGAGGTAATGAAGTAAAATAAAATAGTGATCAATCTTCATAGCCATCATAGATTTGTGAAGAGTTTAGTATTTGTCAATCGAAATCACAGCTATATCTTATTGTTATAGCTTGTGGATCTAATTAGTTACTTAAATAATTCCAGAAACTTCTAAACACATGGTGCAGAATGAGATACTTGGACAAAGAGGAAGACTACTATGCTCTTGGTGTTAGAGCGATCCATGAGTTTGAAGGGTACCTCCGTCAGAATATGCCGGATACCATTGAAGAGTGCTGCCTTTGTAAACAGATTGTCTTTAGAGTAAGTACTATGTTATGTTTGAGAGTCAATTATTGTCCTTTTTATTAGGGTTCTGTACCCAGTGGGTAAAATGGGACCCTATTACTAAGACTACTGTCCGTCCGTCTGTTTGTTACCATGCTGTATCTCATGAATGAGATGACAGTTGAAATTTTCACAGATGATGTATTTCTGTTGCTTCTGTAAACAACAGATACTAAAAAACAGAATAAAATAAATATTTAAGAGGGGCTCCAATACAACAAACATGATTTTTTGCCGTCTTTATAGATAATGGTACATCCATTTTTGACTCTGACGTGCTCTTGGCCGGTTTCTAATATTTTATTTTATGTTACTTATTGTAATTGTGTATCATACTATGGTCCTTTCATATGGTAAAGCCTTAGCTATTCTATCATTGTTTCAAGTCACTTTACCAAAATTATTGACTAGTTATTAATACATTTTCAATTCAACAGTAGCCACAACCAGACAGAAGTAGTTTTGCTTTGTGTTTGTGTAAACTAATTAATATTTTTTTATCTTCCAGGGTTACAACTGCCCAGCATGTGCACTGGCTATTCATACAAGGTGTTTGAGACGTTACTTGAAAAATGTTAACAAATGGCCATGCTGCAAACTTGAATTTAATGAGGAACAGCTGGACCAACTGAATAATGAAGGGTTAGTTTAAATTTCTCATATTAATATAATAAACTTTAAATAATAATGTTCTCTTGACCTAATTTTGGTCACGGCGCCCTATCTCATCTGAGACTAGCCAACTACGCAGGAGATATTATAGTGCACAAGTATACGTGGAAACAGGTACACTCCCTATTCCCTCACTCTCCTAGTCGATGGGACGGTACACGACAAAACTGGAGAGAGATCAGGCGCAGGACAATGGGCTCAACGTGCCTTCCAAAGCACAGAGTAAAACTTTAAATAAAACTATTATAAAGAGTGGGACAAAATTTGCTGTATGGAGCTTCCAAAAATTTTATACTAGAGTTGAAATGGTTGTGTAACTTTGAAATATAAGTACATATTTGATCCAGTTGGCAATATTATTAATATTTTAATCATGATGGACCCACTGTGTTCTCCTTCATCAAGAATACACCCACATTTCGGCATTCCTCTCACGATGAGTACACATTTTATTAAATACTACCTGCGCCCCGCAGTGTTACCCTTTCCTTATTTTTTGGCATAAAAAGAGCCATGTGTTAATCCAGGGTGTCAGCGACATCCAAATGAAATTTCATTAAAATCCATTCAGTAGTTTTTACGTGAAAAAGTAACAAACATCCATCCATACTTACAAACTTTTGGTAATATTAGTAGGGATAGGTACCAAGTGCACCATTCTATTAATTGGATCCACACCGGGATCATCGCCTATTACTATTACAACTCGCTTTTCCTACAGCGAAAGAGTATTCTTAATATACCCTAATGAAACAATTATAATAGTTTTATCCATCTGCCCAACAACTATAATAATGTATTTAATCGTGATATGATAAAAATATTCACACATATTCACTGTGGCGTTCTAAGAAGGAGGCCTTTAATCAACAGTGGTCGCCTTCCTGCTGATGATGATGATAAAAAAATAAGTGGTATCTAACACTGTCGCTGTACAGTTCCAGATTGATGCAGACACAACTTTTGGAGACCTCACGCCACTCTGATGATAACGCGACTGTAGCAGAACCTACCCAAGAATTCACTGAAGAGATAGAAATGACTCAGGATGTAATACCAGAAATCTCACAAAGGGTGACTAGAAAGAGAAAACGGCATTAATTATGTAATTTTAATTATTTTGCCAAATTACTGTTAGGTAAGATTATTATTTGATTAGTCTTTGTGTTATGTTGAGATTGCTTTTAGTTATTATTATTTGTAGAACTTTTGTAGTTTTGTTTTCTTTTTTATTAAGTTAAGTTGTTATTTTTTGGCAGTGATATCTGTGGACTTGTACATTTTTCTATTCTTGATATTGTATCTATAACTTTATAAGTTTTACATTGACTTCTGACTCATATCACTGTATTGTATATAAGTTCACAGATAATTCTGTTGCAATGCTTTAATTATGTAAAGTTCACAAGTCGTTAACTTGTTATTTTTAATTTAAAATAAAAACCATTTGAATTATAAAACCAACTTTACTATTCTAAATAACATACTCCATTAAAATTAACTAATATTAAAACAACAACTTTAAATAGCTAAATATACGTTTTCAACTTTCCGTTGGACGATTTTCGCCGATGCTGGGTAGTAGTCTAGTAAATACTTCCATTGGTCCAACCTCAAATACACGATGTCGACCACTGTGCGTGCGCGAAACGAAAAGTGATGTACGACTCCCACAAACAAACCCTGGAAATAATTATAATTTATAATGCAATCAAAGTATCCAACCTTCTTAGATCATCCATAGCTACATTGAGGTACATTTTTGGCAATAGCACGATTAATAATGCAGTATCGTTTTATTCAGAGTCAAACAATAAGATAAGATAAAACTTTATTCGTGAAACACGTGTAGGTAATGACACAATACAATACACAATGAAAAACTATTGTATTGACTGCATGTTAAAGACGTCCAACGTAACTTTTTAGTTGATCTGCACGGAAATAACATTTAAGTACGATGTACAAATATGTCTTTTAGCAATACCTGGGCCATCCCAAAGCTATCCTCGGGGCCTAAGACATCGTAAATTGATTCTGTCAAGTTCGTATGCACTGTTAGCACTTCAACCTGTAAAAAGAAATAATTATGTCAGTCGGTATTTTCCATAATTGTTAATAATATAGGTTTTTGCCGATAACAGCGTTAGGTTCCTAGTAATAGGGCCTAAATTCACAAAAAATCAATTATATATTTCTTCTTGACAATTTAATATCCATCGACTTCATTTACCCACCTGTAATAGATTAGTTATCTTCTTCACTCAAACATACCTGGCCTCTGTGTATAAAGTAAATGCATTGATCCGAGTCACCGCACTGGACAATGTAGTTGCCTGGGAAGAACACGCAGTGCTTCATCCACATAACCAGCATTCTTCTGAAATCGTCGTCGGTTTTGCTGAATATAACTGACTCGCGGATGTGTGAGCCGTATACCGCCTGCATGACTTGACAGCGGAGGCGGAATGGTAGCTTGTAGACTAGTGACGGCATCTGTTTATAAAAGAACTAAATATCGTTTTAAATTACTCTTAACTAACTACTTTGACTGTCTCGTTGGTCTGGTGGTTGCTAATCGCGACTGCTGAGCACGAGGTCCTGGGTACGAATCCCGGGTCGGGCAAAGTGTTATTGGGTTTTTCCATTAGGTAATTCTCAGTAGCAGCACGGAGTCTGGATTTGTACTCCTATTACATTGGGACCTAAAACATAACTGGCGAAATGTGGGTGTACTATATGTGCACCTCTGCCTACTCCTTCGGGGAATACAGGCGTGATGTTATGTTTCACTAACTACTAATAATCATCATCTCTCAGCCTATCGTGGTCCAGTGCTGGACATAGGCCTCTCCCAAGTTGCGCCACAACACCCGGTCCTTCGCTTTCCGCATGCAGTCCCATCCAGCTACGTTATATTATGCTATTAGCAGTTACGTTGCTTGCATTTAAATTATTTGCCTGTAAACTGAAAAGTACTGTTCCCAAGGGAAACAACTATATCATTCGATGGTCACGATTGATTGAAGCCACTAGATGGCGCTGTATGTTTCTAAATTCAAATTTAATGCGAGTGAGACTGGGGGACACCCTTTGTATTTAAGTGTTATAATGTCATAAGACCTGTTTTCCTTGCTGTCTGTTCCACAGTTCTCGCACATAGTCCCACATTTTGCCCATTTGATGTACACTAAGGTCCATATCACGGAGGCCGTCTCTAAGTTCGTTGATATCATAGTCATATGCTATCCGAGACGAGGAGTGCGCCGTGATCATTGCCGACATTTCTGATATGAGAAGACCTGTGAAGTTTGACAGAAACATCTGTTACCTTTTCGTATCTTGCTGGATTTGCTGCTAAGAATCTTTTTTATAATATCTTTATAGTAGACATACTGCGTCGTAATTAGAATTTGTAACGTGTGCAGGCAATTTACCTAAACGCGCAATTGTCTTATTAAATTACGGCGTAATAGTGCAGGTAAATTATACGCTTAGCTCCTGCATATCATGTCGCTGTAGTGCATTCAACTTATTTTAATTTTCACCTTAAGTTTTTTGAGATAAGGTCCATTATTTTTTTGATATTTTTATTATTTATAATCGCTTTTGTTCAGCGTAATATGCCTATCAATGGAAAATTTTAGCGTTTAGCTTAACATAATAATTAAAAGTTTAGTTATCATTTTGTTGTAAATCTTTTTTTTATCGAGTCAATGGCAAGAAAATTTTCGAATATTGTAAATAATCTATGAGTTTTTTGGACACGTAATTTCGTCGTGGTTATCAATGCACTATTCTTATCTTCAAGCATAGGAAGTAACTTGCAGAGGGACTATTACTACAGATTGTATTCACTAATTTTATCTACTAAAATCTTCCTTAATAATAACATACCTGTACAGAACTTGATAACGATAATGACTATAATAGTCTCAATGACTTCAAAACTATTTTGTGACGACACATCTCCTGTGCCTGTTATCGTTAGTAAGTTGATCATGTACCATAACGCTGCTACGTATAAGGCGAAGAAGTTACCCTGGAAATGGCAGAATTATGAAAATTACAAATGCTCTTATGCCTTATGGCTGATCAATATAAGTTTTTGTTAAACGTCGCCCCTCTCTATGAATTTCTCGTGTATCATGAATGCTTTTCACAAGCATGACATAAGTATCATATAGGTACACAAACACTCAGACTCGAGCCAAACATTTGCGGATCGCAGTCCCCGCGATGTCCCGCGCGAGAAACGAACCCGCAACTCTTAGCGCAGCAGTCCTATTATTAGCCACTGCGCCAATCAAGTCATAAATTTTTTAACACATCAAAGAATAATAACCTCAGAATATTTAGCTCGTAAATTGAGCGCTTCTTTCGACATCCAATTAGCCGATGTACAATGTACAGGAGTAAGGCAAGATAACTTGAAAAACAGACAAGCGTTCACGTGCGACAATATCGATGCCCATATTGCGATTGTTCTGTAAATACATATTTTCCATGAATAGTAAATTAATCATAACTTCAATGATGAGTAAATCTTATTTTTAACAGCTACTCAGCTGCCATATTGTTAGGATATTATAAACAATGATTTATAAAGTTGGCTGTAATACTAACGTCAGTTTAAACAATAAATTCGCCGAACCAATACTCGTTTTTCTGTGTGTTCTATAAGTAAATAAATACGAGATTCTGATTAGCTGGGGTGACCGTGAATAGCAGAATAGAGCCAATTTCATTTCTTTCGACAGAGAGAGAGCAAACACTAAATAACACAAAAGAAAGTTTGCCAGAAAGTCACGTCTGCGTAGATATACTTTCGAGAAGTACCTGAAAGAATATTAAGAAAAGTTTATTTAGCAAACACTGTTGTTCAGGTCGAAATGAATGCTATACATTTCATTATCATCAGCTGGAAGACGTCCACTGTTGACCAAAGGTCTTCCCCTTAGAACGCCACAATAAACGGCCACTGGCCATTTGCATCCACTGGTAGCCCGCATACTATAAGTTTATAGATTCTTGATTAAATAAATAATTGTTTATATTGTGTATTGTTACCTTAGAAATAAACTTGGTCACAGTAAAATTTTGGGAGAGGCCTATGTCCAGCAGTGGACTGTAACGGGCTGATAATAGTAGTAAAATTAACATCGTGTGAATAAGAGTTAGCAATATTAACTTATATAAAAATACTTACATCTTCCTAACTTTTTGTGGATTTAAAACATAATCTCCGTATCTGTTCATGTAACCACTGTGCACATCCAAAAACGCTTTGAATATGAACAATATGTCAACTAAGATGCAAACGTGTAAAAAGAAAGGTACAGAGAGGAACGCCATTTGGTATACTAGTAACATAAAATCCATGTACGATAGAAAGAGGATAAGATATTCTGAAAGCCAAGAATGTCGTTAATATACATTATCTACATTGGTATAAATATATCTGGGAATGAATACAGCTTACCCATAAATGTGACTAGTTTACTGTCAGGAATAATGCTGCTACGGAACCACCTGAAGTGTAAAGGATTACGATTTTAAGCATAGCTTTACAAATCTACCTCAATCTATGGAACAAAATTAAGCGGAGTTGAAGTCGGCGCTATATTGTTTATAGTTAGCATTGAAGTTATTAAAAAAATACATATAGGAACTATTCGAATGTCTGAAATAGTTTGAATTTGAATTACATTTTCGGATCGTTATCGACGTAATGACGTTTTCCTAATCTCTATAATTATGTGAACGTGTCTAGTATCTCTTATCCACACTACACAAAACCAATTTCCTAGATTATCGCAATACATTAAACATATTGTAGTTGATAGTTTATTTGTGGATTAGCCTAACCTGTGAGGTTTGAAAATAAGAAGTCCTGCCGGAGTGTAATCAATGTTCCCCGTCGATGTAATAGACTTCGAACCGTGAGATTCTGCGATACTTTTGTCAGGACTCTGAAAGAATTAAAATTGCACCCGTTGTTCATTAACCTGACATTTGATTTTGCACTCTCACTTTTAATTAATACGAATCAATTTGGATTACAAATAAGTTAACCTCTAGATATATATTTGGGTCCATCTCGCCATCTTCTTCTTCTTCCTCTTCACCGGTTTCGTAAGACAAGGGAAAATTTATCATTTGCTGTAAATGAAAAAATTTCGAATATTATTGTTGACGAATCCGAATGAATATGTATTCGTTTTAATAATTTTAATAATATTATCACCTCGGCACTATTCCTTTCAGACACAATAGTCGGTAAAACATAGTCTTTTGGTGCTGACTCAACCGACTGCTTAACCTTTCTTAAAACGGACGGATAACTCTGTAATATTATTACTAATTTGAGTATCAGTTGTGTCAAATACACCAACAGGCTGAACGATACTGGTGCAATTTGAATAAGTTTTAAATTGTTGTCTAAATAAATCATGATAAAAAAGTGATTAACAGTTTTGTTTTTGACGCCCTATTTATATTATTTCGTATATCATAGGTATTACTTGGTAGAATTTGACTTTTGTTGGCCTATAAAAAGTACTAAATCGGTAGATAAATGAACTAATTACTTTCAAAAGTGCGTAAAAGTCTCGCCCCTGAATGCAGAGTAAATCAATGTTCCTGGACGCGATAACGTTAGACATTGTTAAGTACTTTGTGGCTCCTCTTATGTTACCAAATATCCCTCCAGGACCCATACACGCTTCTACTTCGTTGATATTCGACATTATATCCACCTGTTCAAATAATAAAATAACATCAAATACAAAGCCAATGTATGCCATGTGGAATCCGGCCTAGGCCGTGTGGTATCCAGCCTAGAATTGACCACCCCCTTTGCTCCCGTGGGCAGCAGCATTTTCTCTTCACCGTCAATATTGCGATCCCCAAGCCGCTTGTCAACCGTGAGGATTATGGCAACCCCCCCTCCCCATTATCTAAGGGGGACGCCTTTGTTCAACAGTGAACGTCTTCCGGCTGATGATAATGATGAAATACAAAGTTTTGTAAAAGTTAAAAATCTGAACAAATTCCATAAAAATGTAAAAGCTTCTGAAACATGTACTTACTTTTCCTCTATAAATAATATACATTGTATCCATCACCTCATTTGATCTCATAACCATGTATCCTTTTAGGAAGTAAAGTTCCTTCAGTTTCTTGGCAAAAGCTCTGAAGAAAGAGTATTCCACGTCCTCGAATAAAGGTATTTCTCTTAACGTCTTCTCGTACATGTATAATACTGCGTCTTCATTTAGGTTTGCGTGTAGTTTACCCAGAATAGATTGATGCTATATCGAAGGCAAATGCATTTAATATTACTGTTCAAATATATCTACCTACCTCTACTTAGTCGACTGAACTCAACTTTGGTATTTCATGTTTTCCTGCAAGAACTGAAGTCTTCAATTTCTAACATCCTTTAAAATATCGGTACTTTGGACTTACCGACCATCCACCAGTTCTCTTCCATTGGTATTTCCAATACTCAATTACCGTTTTCTTAAGTACGAAAGGTACTTTCTCTCTGTTTAAAAACATTTCTAAATGTTTTATATTCTCTTGGAACTTTGTCACAACTTGATCGGCCATAGCTTTCAGTGAAGCTATTCTTGAATATACATATCTGTTACAAATAAATGCTGTTAGAATTTTGGCAGCAAATGCGGTCATCTAATGACCACAAAGGATTTGCTCATGCGTAACAAACTTTTGTGTCCTTCCAAGAATCATAATTATGACCAGCGTGTACCTATGTCATTGACGTATTTAGTTGGCAAAATTGTACTGTTTACATATAAATGGAAAACTCGGGAATTTAATATTTGATAGAAGTGAAATACCTGGATTCAGTAGGAACTGTCATGACGTAAAAACCTTTGTTCATTCGCTAAATAATATTACATTTATATGAAAGAGTCCATATTTCTAATAAATCAATGTCATCTTATGAGGTATACACAAGTATAATTTTTCAACGAAAATGTTACCCAAAAAATAGAACTCCGTGTATATTGACCGTAATACACAAAACCATGTGGACAATATTCTGGGCAGTGATGTCGCCAAACCCGGCGCCACCAAAACTACTCGCCGACCAGTAGTAAGCAAGTAGAAATACTTTCGTTGGCGACATGTAGTCGCCTTTGATTATAGTAACTCCATCCATCCATGACCCTGCAATATAATTCTAAGTTATATTTTAAGGTTAATGAAGTAACTATATTATTGGGAAAACATATTTTTGTCTTATTCTGATTTATTCTTTTGCACCCGCAACTCTTTTTTGAACCAAAGTTCAAGAAAAAAGTTGTACAAGTTTCTGCAATAAACGTTTTTTATTTAAGAAAGATAATTCCTGTGTAATTTAAATCAGTGACATTACTAGAAAATAATTTTATTAAAGTAGATAAAAAATATACAGGGCTCGGATAGTCTGTTTTGATTTTTCATGTTTTTAATACTCGCCTTCCCTACAAACCATATTGCCATTTGGGTGGTATTCTGTCTTTATATAAGGTATTGTTTCCGATAATTTGGCTATCTTATACTCAAAATCTTCAGGGTCATCAGCCTTTACATATCTACATGATAAAGTGATCAACAGCGATGTATATAGGTTCAAGAAGAATAGCGTCAGAAGAAGAAAGTGAACCACACTCATGAAATATGCCTAAAAGAAAGAGATTTCAATTATTTTTAATCATTAATATTAAAACTAGTCAAGTCAAGTCTATAACTATCTTCATTTAGGCTAATCAAGTTGATTAGGGATAATCATTATTTTTCCTCTTTTCCGGACATCCTTATCTGTTTAAATTATTACTAAGGTCTACTTTCAACTCCTATCACATTCAAACTCGACGTAGGTATGTGTTCGCTCAGTCAATTAATTTTTAGGCACAAACCATCTAAACATACTTTGGTCGCTTCTCAAACATATTGTCACCATAAATCAATTATTGAGATCATGGCAACAAGCGGTCCATAATCAGTAGTGCGAGTATACGACTTGTTTTGATCATAAAATAATGCTCAAAATTTAAATTACCCGTCTCAAAGCACCAATGGATTCTGCCCACGACGCAGCGTAAAGTTTTATTACTTGTAAAACGTTAATCATTCTGAATGCGCAGTGGAACATGTGATGATTGACCTCGTGGTCCTCTTCGGTGTGGTCTTCATTGTGTTTCGGAACGAACAGCTTCCATGCCGCGTACCAAGGGAAACATATAATGAAGTCGACCACAAATTGCCCCTAAAAATGGATTTTGAAAGATTGTTACGGGAGAATTCGATTATAAGAGTTAGAGTTTCAAAGTTCATGTGCAGTATAAGCTGTATAGGTATATATTCTCAAAAAGTCTTACTTGAAGATAATGTTTGGCAGTCATATAAGGATGATAAATCAATTGGTTCTTCGAGCCGTAATATGCCACGTGGAGCATCAAATACATATCTATGTAGCAGATGGTTTCCAAAACTAACAGTGTTATATTAAACGTTCCAAACAAAGGAGCCATAGATACGATCACCTTGAATTAAAGTTGGAAATGCGTAAAATGTTAAAACTGGTAGGTTATTGCAAAATCAAACTCATTTCTATCGCTAAGAACAAAACAAGCAATCGCATATCCACAGCGCTAATACAGATATGAAAATCTAACAATAGATTTGATAGACTGCCTAGACGCACCTAAACAAGACGACTGTAAATTCTAAAGGTGTCATAATAAAATCTTACAGGTATTAGTAAACACAATAAAAATGCAGTGGTTATACGAATCATCGCCCACGTTTTTAAGAATATCCCGTCTGGTTTGATTACTATGGGCATCAGCAAATATGGCGCAATGTTGTTTAAAACTTGAAACTGCTTAAAAGATTTCCAATAGCTTTCCTTGTTCTTTTTGTATTCTAGCGAAAGGTCTATAAACGAATCTGTAATACGAAAATCAATTAGATTTAAATGTCAAGTTTAAAACAAAAAATAATTTAACACTGTCTGCCATACCGCAGACACAATAGCTTTTTGATTGTTCGCGGGTCAAGTCTGACCCGGGCCGCGCGGCTTAAGACTTAAAGATACGAATATGATACTGACTGTTAAAGAACTCTTGTAATAGACTTGTGATCTTCACTTTCTGCTTTTTCTCTGTCAGACGATTATAATGCTGTAAATAAGAGTCAGTGCTCTGTGCTTTCGCTTGGATCTCTATCGGACTAAGCTCTTCAGTGGTCAAGAGGCCTTCGTGTTCTTTCATGTCAGGGAACAAACTCAGCGCTGACGTGTATGCGTAGTGGCTCACACTTACTAGCTGGAAAGGATGATTTTTTTTATTAATTATGACAGTACCTAGATCTATGTAATGAATCATTTTAAATGTCATCTTAGTAGATATAATTATTGTTTGTTGATTCTTGGCAATCTGAAAATATCCTCTTACCAAAATCGGGGGTTGGCTCTATATAACGCTCATAATTACCGTTAATTTATTTAGGTTTTTGCTAAAGTCAAGGCTGTATCATTAGTTATTTTTTATTTAATCCAAAACAAAATCATGTGGGCAGACAATTTATACACCTCGTTTGATTAGCTTAGTATTGATATTAATCAACCTGTATCTCCTTTATTTACATTCTGATATGGTCTTCTACTGCTTGTTATTCTGAACAAATAGTAAAAGGCAATCCAGGAATATGTATTCTGTTATTTTTATTTGCTAATGCATAATATTTTATTTATAAACATCACATGTAACATTAATCTGTACACGGAGCCTGTCAACCTGTGTCTGAATGCCTTGTTAGCACTTTAAACGAATGCATCAGTTAATATCCATATATAGCATATGCTTGTCACGTCTGGACATAGCCTGCTAAGCCCAATCAGTCTTTACAGTAACTTTAAGCCCGTAATTCCATTCTGGACCCTTTAGTTTACAACCGACAAAATTCTACCCAAAAATAGTGGCCATAGTTTCAGCTTACCTTACAATGAGTCAATGTAATCACTGTGCTGAGAGTTGGGACTCCATACAAAAGCACTAATAAACCAACATGGTTCCCTGGGCCTATAATGCGCTCGCATTTAGATTCTCTCATTTCATTCGACGTTACTAAACAATATCCGCTCTCTATGATGTAAAGCTCTCTGGTCACTGTGCCTCCATAGAAAACTATTTCACCAGGCGGTAATATTATATCCCTTGCAGCTGTAAGATACATTATTTTTTATTGCCATAATGAAAGACAATGTTAATATCAGCCTGTAACTGTCCCACACAAAGGGCAAAATGTCCTCTTTTCGTTCTGAGAAGGAATTCCTATGGAAATATTGATAAAAGATTCATAGCCTTGAAATAATACCTCTGTCAGGGTTACTAGACAGTTCCTTTCAAACAATTTGATGATGTCAATTAACGATAGCTTTTAGAATTTAGGTTCTGTTTTCTGGTCTTAATTTTGTCATAACAGCACTTAATTTAGCTATGCTTAATATCTACTTCATTGAAGAGTGGCGACAATTACCTTCAGTAAGTGTATGAATATAAGCCTTGTTTTTGACTTGAAAGAATTTAATCGATGTAAGCGCTTTGAATCTGGCTTGATGTAAGACTTTTTTTCTTAATTCCGAAGGGACTACAGTCTTTTCTAACCAGTTATCGTCAGTCAATTCTACGCCCTGAAACGCATAGTAATAATATCTTTAGTTTTTTTTCAGACGTTGCATTATGTAGGTCTTGACAGCATAAACGTTTTACCGAATTGTATTGCCACTGCAGTTCGTAAAACGCCATGATTCTAGATTTGATCGCTGGATGCATGTTGTTTTCTTTCATGAATTTATCTATGGTTATGATCACTTCCAGAAATGCTGTTTTTGTTCTGTAAAATATATAACATGATTTAACGGTAGTTTCTGTTAGAATACGAGACTAGACGCTGCCTTGATTTCGCGCAGTAGTACCTAGTAGATACAAATTAAAAAACAATAATTGTTTTGTCAATGCCGCTTTAATCGCATGTGGGTAGTTACCTTGACCAATGTGTTACTACAGCTGAAAACTCGGACACACAGTACCCGGAGAGTAGGACACCATAGAGACTTAGGAAAGCTATGAAAGCCATGTCGTAGATATCGCCGGGCGTGTAGTCCCCGTAGCCGACGGAGAGCAGGACCGTTGTGGCGAAGTATACTGACGTTATTATTGGGTACTCAGTTCTATAAAAGAGAATGTTTTTAAGACCACTCATAAACATTGAAATTATATTTTACGGATTTTTCGAATCTCGAAAGCCTGTCCGTAATCAGCCTACAAAGAATGAGACGACGTAAAAGAGTTTTATTTTAACACAACATAACTTAGCTATTGATTTTTTTTTTAATACACCACATCCTTTATTTTACTTATATCCTAAAGGTATTATATATAAACAAATACAGGTTCTGAGAACCCATAGGAGATGGTATAATTAATGGGCACTTTAAAATAAATAGTATGTACTATTACGACTTATTTATCTATATTAGGTATAGCCTGTGTTGATTGCATGTCTTCCGTTTAGTAGGATATTTAATCGTTATCTCATGGCCGATTTTAATACTGTTTAGTTGTTAATTATATCGCAGTTGAGCGCTAAGTCATAACATTTTAAGATTAATACTTATTTGAAACGTATCAATATAATATTAGTTAATGAAGTATGTTTTAACTCTTAATCATTTTATATTATAATCATGTTTAATTAACACATTTACTCATTGCATTTGCAATGCAATTAGCAATGATGAATGTTTGGAAATATCCAATACCATAACATCATGGCTTATAATCTTGAAGGACCACTTTACGCTGAATGAAGGTTGACTGTATAAACAGGACGATCTATCGGCCATCTGAATGAAATAAAATATAATGACTTTGTCGTCA
Source organism: Abrostola triplasia (assembly GCA_946251915.1). Classification (NCBI taxonomy): domain Eukaryota; kingdom Metazoa; phylum Arthropoda; class Insecta; order Lepidoptera; family Noctuidae; genus Abrostola; species Abrostola triplasia. Next base: position 7,096,479 of record OX276430.1, read on the forward strand.
TAATGAGTCATAAAAATAAATCATTCGGAGGAAAAGTTTAATACAGTATTACTGTTAGATGAATCACATCGCCGATCCAAAATTATGTATTACGTAGGTTCGTTGTATTTCATGCAATATGCATTTCTATAACCGAAAGCTTACGGCTTACGTAATTGTTTTGTAGAGAGGACTGAAATCTCATTAGAAAACGAGAAAGCTTAGTTTCGTCACTATCATGCCCGTATGTAGATCGCCCACACGACGTTAAAAGAAGTTAGCTAAACCTTATAATGATTAGTGTGGGTACGTGGTCGACGAATGGAAGAAAGCCTCACTACCTGACATTAGACTTTAAACAAGCAGATAAAGAGACCAGTTCTACCTTTCATTTTCTTTTCTCTTTTTGGTCTTACAGGTAGATTTTGCCACTAGACAAAATTCTTATTTTAATTTTATTTTTATTTTATTAGGAAAACTGACAGCTATTACAAAGATAATACAGAATTTAGTGAAGCAAGGCAAATTACAAGTTTCCACAGATACATACATGATAGAATAGAGTAAGTAGACAACAAAAAGTAAGAAAGGAAATCAGATTCACAAGTGGGCGTTAAAGATGTGATCACACAGTAACTTTTTAAGCTTGTGAACAGGACTTAGGTTAAACTCACCTTGAGGATCTGAAGCCGCGTCTTTGGTCTTCCCAAATCAATGCCTTACTAAACCAAGAATTTTCCGAGCATCGGTTTACGAAACAAGACTCCATGTATAGTATTACACCAGACCAATAGCACAGTATACATATATAAACGCAATATTTGACGACCTGCAATTAAAGATAAACATTCAAGTGTCAAAAATAAAGCATGGAATTTAAATAAATCCAAAAGTAAACATAAAAATGTACCTTTACTAAAAGCGAATTCAGTAGCAACTTCCTTTCTAAATTCTCAAAAAAGCTTGACACCCTCCATACTAAACAGAGCTTTATACCTTTACACAGAAAAAATAAGTGATCTCTATAGTTATCGTGATATTTAACGGCTTGATGTATCGTAACAATGTACTCAAACGGTATTATTGCTACGACATCAAGGTAAAACCCAAGGGTGTTCATTCTGTAGCTCATTATGTTTTTAAAATTCCTTATGTACTTCTTCTTAGTCTTTACAGCTGTCACTGATGTCATAAACAGATTAAGTATCAAGGAAATGGTTATGATAATCTGCGCATAAAAATAAATGCCACCAGGAAACAATCTGACAAATCCAATAAAATAAGGATAGACAAGGCAGATGTAGAATACTATGAAAAGCATGTACAGTTCCCAATATTTCACAAGTGGGCAATCTGCTTCTAATATCCAAGGGAAACGGGCATGTATACAAGTGAACATTGTAGTCTTCTTCTTGATGTGTTCTGACATAATGTACAGATCCAGACAGTTCTCATCGAGGTGGTCGTCTTTTGTTAAGGTATCGACGTCCGTTGCTCCTGTGGAAGTTCAGATAGGATTATTAAAAAAAATACAGTATCAATATCGCATTATTTACGTTGTATTCCTCAGTGGGGACAAAGGCTAAGTGTCTATTTGCTTTTGATTAGCACATAAGCCTTTCATATTCTACTTGCCTTCAAATTCACATATTTAGTTGACGCTAGGCGGTTATGATTAATCTTCCAAAATAAATCGGCTAGGTATTACTGAATAAACTAAAAATACCTTGAATATATCTCAATTTATCTTTCAAACATTTAATACTGCTCTTCTTACGATCCTTAGAAGCATAGATGTTCAACGAAAACTCATTACAATCCCCCTGTTTTATTTTTCGGAGTCGGCTTCTGTTAATTCGCTCTTGTATTTCGTTACGTATTGAATCAACGAGGTCTGGGTAAGTTATCATTAATTGTATGAACTTTGTCTTTTCTAAGACTTGGCACTCGACGTAAGTGGCAGCTTTCACAGTGCATCTTGCTGTCAGTAAAACAATGATTATGTACGCTTGATTGATTAATAACGTCTTTATTGTTCTTAGTTCGATGTAAACAGATAAAATCACATGAAACATGTTGCAATAATGTATATTGTGATATCAAAATTTTCTTAATAAATTATTGTATTACCAGGTATGTTGTAGACTAAAGAAATTTCACCAAAACAAGTTCCTTTTGCAAAAGAAATCATTGGACTTTCGTCGTCTTCATCGGACAGTAATTCTAATACGCCACTGGTGACACATACCTACAGCAGAATTGCAATATCGCAGTTAATTATGATAGTTAATTAAGTTCCACTTTAAATAGATACTTTGTATGCAGCATTACCATAATAGTCTTGTTCTGGTTGTGGCTGTATACAACGTCTCCCGGCAAATAAAATTGATGACTCATATCTAAAGACAGTCTCCTGAGGAATGCTTCCGGTAATTTCCTAAATATTAGAGAGCTATAAAGTGGAACAGCGTTCAAATCGTAGCAAATTTCCATTTGTAATGGATAGGGTAGAAGTCCTAGTAGCTTCGGTTTAAAAACTCCTGATTTTTGGTACCAAAGATCTTCGTAGTACCTATAAATAAAAAAATAATACTAGTTCATATGTATGGTCAATGTAAATGACTGTTTGCTTAATTGATTTTAATGTCACTTACCTTATAATACGCTTTGTAGTATCGGAATCCATTTTAATTAACCGCAAATGGTTTTTTATTTTCTTCAGTTGTCTAACATATTTCGATCGTCTTGTAGTTATTGTAATAAATTGTGAGGTCAAGGAGCCCACGAATACAATAGTTGTTAGCAGAAAGCCGAGTAGAGTTGCGAATATAGCTATGACTCTTTCAGAAGTTGTCACTGGGTACAGATCCCCTAGAGCGTTCGTAGTGAGGAACATAACTGACCAATAAGTACACACGTAGTACCAATCAAGTGTTTCTTCTGTTGGTAAGTATATTGCTGCTAGAGACCATGATGTGCGAATCTTGTGTATGTCAAAGCTTCTGTTTGCGAACATGTACCACACACACGCCCATGTATGAACAGACAAATAGAAAAGTATTAGATATTGTGACAAAAACGTAGTCCATTGATTGCTGCCGGCTTGCGAAGATCTATTGTAGAAATATTCTATTATCCTATAGACTCGGATTGTCGCAATTAAAGGTGCAATCGCATAAAAATTAAATTGTAACAGACTGTTATCCAGTAAATACAAGAATGAGTACGGAATGGCTAAAATAATGTTGAGGACTACTTTAAACGTATCTGGTTCTACAAGATTTAGAGTTTTTCTCCATTTCTTAAAGAATTTTAGTCCAACAATTATTACAACGTCAAAGGTAAATATAAAATTGAAACATAATAAAATTACTATTGCCATAAATGGTCTTTGGCTTGCTTTGCAAAACGTGTAGATACAAGTATCCAAAATATATGCAATAAACACAGTTGTGAGTATGAATATTTTCCAGGCCGGGTTAGAATAAATAAGTAGAAGTGTTCGTAGTTTGCTGTTTGTAGTGAATTCAGAGCGTGCTTCTTGCAGTATTGCATATGTTTTCTGACGCTTTTCGTCATCTGTTTCCAAGCGTAAATTCGGATTCGTGCCTGAAGCGTTTTTCGACGGACTTTGAGGAGTCAGAAGCAGGTCAGCTCTAGTTCTTCTTCGTCTATACTTGTAAATATCTAGACGTGTTGGTGTAGTGTCGTCTGCGTCGGCTATAAATCAATCATATCAAAACATAAACAAAAACAACACTTTTTACAACAGGAAAATTTGGAAAATGTAAATAATTAAACTTACACATTTTCAGTCTAATTTATTAGCCTGGTCCAGTTAAAGTTTACGTTTAACATATCTTCAGATCACGATTTAGTAATTTAATATTTCATAACTTGTCAAAATATAATATCATAAACATCTAGATGGTTTTAAAGTATACATAAACAAGTAGGCGTTTTCTAATAAAATTTGATGTGACGTTGATTTACTCTTAATGCAGATGTGTAAAAAACTTTTAATTTAAAAAATATTGAATTTGTTAACTTTGTATTCGGGCAAGGCAGTATTGTGTCATCATTTGGTTAAGATCAAAGATGGGAAGCTTGTAGTAAATGGTCACAAGATGGTTCGGTGACGCAATGTTTTCCTCGCCGCACAAATCGTAGGCCGAAAGCCGGACATGTAGATATTCAAGACGCAAAGCTGTGCGCACGGCACTCCAACCTACATACATGAACATAAAAATTGTTGCGGACTTGACGTTATTTTAATTTCATACTGTGCGCATGCTGTTTAATAGAAAAGAAGATCAAAATGTAGGTAAATGTCTCTATTAACGAGGTTTAACGACATGTTGTTTATCAATCATTAACTTTTAATATAGATACAATGTACATTGTACATATTTTATTATCGCGATTGTCTACTGTTGATTTTATGAGCATACGATAAAAAAGAGCAGTTCTATTGTTTTTTCATAATTTGATCAGCGTCGGGTATGTCGGATCTAGATTGCGGAAGCCCAATTCAACTCAACTTACCTAGGTAAAATATTGCATGCAAATGAGAAATGAATAAGAAACGATTTACGAAGTGCCTAAAAATGTACACAAACTTTGCAACTATCGTAAAATTTGAAATCAAATGTTTTTATTATAGGCAGAAATTTTACTTGAAAGCGGTAATAGTTATTCACCATCTTCGTATATCCAAGTTCCATAGCGCCTAGATAATTAGGCTCAGAGCGACCTGCCATAGTCGGAGCGGCCGCATAATCACGATGCTTTTATGGCAGTCAAGCCCGTGTATCGGTGAAAAATGTTGTCATAAAACGATTTTAAATACTTTTAGCATTTTGCAGCACATTTAATTTACTCTAAGCAACCTACTTGTCAATTAATTCTGTGATAGGTATTACTTATTCAAGGAAAATTTTACTAAGAAGGTGCAACCATCTTCAAAGAGACGTAACCGTGTGTGCAATTAGAAATGCAATTAATCGAAAGTAATAATGTACAATGTACCTATATGAGTTTGTTACGTTTTAAATTTATTATAATTGAATAAACAGATGGTAATATAACTATATGATTGCAAACAGGAGCACCTAGGTACCTACATTGCGACAGCTGTATGCAATTAGTTACAAATATATTTATCTATGTTATTTGTATGTCTCTACAATTCTAGATATGTAATAAACCTTTCAATTCAGAAATAATAGCGGAATATAGAGCGTGGAACTTGTGTGCTTAATCCGTTTAATTTGATAGATCCACAAGAACATCGGATAGGGGTCAATTATCCATTTATCCTTTTAACGGAATTGATAAAACGTAACTAACTTGGGTGATTTTAATTGATCCAATGTGCTGGCTTTGTTAAAAACGAATTTGACGGTGATATAAAGTTAAATTTTTATCAGTCCAATTGATGTTTAAGAAGATAATAAGAGGTATTCCTTAAATACCTGGCTTACTACAGTTCGTCCTTATATTTTATGATCTTGTATTTATACACAACATTCATGTTTGTACCTTTGTGTATTTCTTGAGTTTGTTTCTCTATGATTTTCTGTAAATTGGGTCCAAAATTATTCAAGTTAGATTGTGGCCCACTTAAACATTTAAGTTGCCATCAGTTACAAAGACTGCGCGATCTAAGTGGGTAAAAGTACCTTTAGGTAATGGAATCGCATACAGTTAAATCTCAGTGACACAGATAAGCATACTGTCTAGACTGTAGATCAAAAATAGAAGACAATGGATATTTAGGACGTTTTATTTATGGTACTTTACTGTTTGAAACTCCTTCATGTCGCACGCTTCATCGGTCTTCGCTAACTCGAGTGCATTCGTGCAAAATGTTATTGGGCTTTTTACATTTGTTTTCTAATACATTTTAAATCTGGAGTCCTAAAATTAATTGTCTGGAATTCTGCTCAAATTCGTAAGAAAAACCCAGACAACATTGTCTTTCATAAAGTGTGACCTATATACGTATATTAATCACTTTGGATTTCTAAACCTTAATTAATAGATTCATAAAACTATTGGTTAAAATTATTGTATTTGCTAATACTGGTAAGACTCGTCAATCATGTAGATTGCGGAGCAGTGCCATCTTTAAGATCAATAGCTACTCAAATAACATATTTTTGATTAATTAGTGATATAAGTACCTACTCACTGATTTTATTACCGAAGCCGTCAAAATGCATATTCTCCAGTCCACACCTAAAGTACGTGACCAGAGCTGGTCATAAAATTAAAAGAGTAGGTATACCTACGTTTATAAGCAATCACAGCCCGTATAAGTTCTTGACACATTGCGTAACTATAGTTCTATATTAATATGAAAAACAATTTGCCCGTCGCCCACCGTTTCCTTTTATGTAAAACAAGAAAAAATACATTTAACTTGACAGAATATCGTGCGTGGGCATAATAAGAGTTAATAGGAGCTAGGAAGCTGGTTGATAAAGTAACAATAACTGTGTTGTTGCTGTGCTTGTAAATAAGTATAGCGCTAGTCAAAAATTACCAGAGAAACAACACAGGTGTCTACTCAATTTCGTATTGATTAAAATGGGGACCAATCCTGGAGGTTGATACTTCCTAATGGAAAAATTGGGACAATATTTCTACGCTTTCTAAACGAAAATATTCGAATCTTTCGCGAAAACTATGAAGATTCATCTTAAGTTGTCAGTTTTAATAGTCCTTGAATTTGATGTAATTGTTCGTGACGAGTATGCAAGAGGATTGTAATGACGGTATTTAGTTCTGCCTTGGGAACGGACTACATTTACATTTTTACTTTTCTTGAGTTTTGGTTCTTAAAATATAACTTGTGCTGAAAAGCACGGAATTATGAATTATGTAGGTTTTTTTTTAAGTTTCTCACTTTATTTAGTCATCATTACGGTTATTTATAATTTCAGTTTGCTGGACGGAACACCTGGGTTACCTACCTACTTATTTTGAAAATATTCAGTTTCCAATTTTTAAGTTGAATGTTCAAAATATGGATTTGGCTGGTAGAGAACACCGATGTAGCATCAGTAGTTCTGCTGTAAGATGTACAGTGCCCTAAAATGACAAATATTAGTTTACTTAGCTCTGTAGCCCAGTAATTTTTGTGCGTAGTATCCTTTGTTGTTTCTAATGATTGAAAAAAACAACATATTTTACCCAGCCGCTTTTTGTCTGTAATATTTTGCGTTCACGCTATCAAATTAAAGCCTTTTAAAATAGTATCCTTGTTAACATACTATAACAATTCTTCTGCCGTGTCCGTGCGTCTTACAGAGATTAATATAACGTGAATAGCTACGGTCATGTCAACTCATATAATTATAGTTGCATCTACGTGGGATAGATGGCGGCTGCTTCGCATTTATTTTCTGTGCTGTTAGAGCGAGATAATCAGACAGTGAACTGTAGTGCGAGTGAGAGCAATATATGTTATTATTACGCCTACACTGTGGACAGAAGCCGACTCGCACGCGCTTACAAAAAATCCATTCGACAAGAGCGCAGGCGCAGCGATATTCGCTCACAACTTCACTTCGGTCAACTTCGTCATTTAGTGGTGATCGAAACTTCGATGTGTGTGGAAGTGAATTTAACTTTTCTAACATAATCTCACAAAAATAACAATAATCAGTAACTAAAGTACAATATCTTATTTGAACGTGTTGGAATAAACATTTAACGTGTCATTAGTTGTATAAAACGTACTCATGATGTGTGATAATAACAGTCCTTCAACGCAAAGTATAGCGGACTACTTAGCTCAGTTGCTCAAAGACAGGAAGCAACTGGCTGCGTTCCCGAATGTTTTCATGCACATGGAGCGACTTCTGGATGAAGGTAGGTCAAAATCGTGTCGAACTATTTATAATACATCGGCAGCCGAAAGTACTAGTTCCTATCGTCGATGCTTGTCACCGAGGCGATCATAAATCGGATGCGTCGACAAATGTTACAACGCAAACGATATTAAGTTTATTTTTGTCTTCGCCCCGCCGAGTTATGGTCCAGTGGTGTTTGTAATGCGATCCTTCATTTCGAAAAGCGAAGTAAAGCAGAACGTCTCTGGTCCGATTTGCGGTCAGCGGTCGTTAGATTGTCGCCGACGAAAGAGATCGGTGAAATGTATGTACCTAGTAAACGAGTTTGGTGACTACGTTTATGTGTCTCATTCGCTGTCCACGCAGCTGTTGTAAATAAATCTTCAATTAGTCGAGTTATGATTTTGAGGTTATATTTTAAATGGGGACGCGTGAGATGAAGGATCACAAGCCCTGGGTGTAACCTGTTCGCAGGGCCGTATTCTTACATTCCGCGCGAGTTGGTGGAATGTCGCCACTCTGTGTAGGTACCGTACGTCCACCATTCTCGGTCCATACGAGATTTGTACGTAGCGCGGCGCAGGCGCACCGCTCCTTGTGCGATGTATAGCCTCGTTTTATTACCACTCGTAACCAGTCCATGGATACTATGTAGCCCTTATCTTTGCTACTGAGCGCCTGCCGACTAGGTACTAGTCACTTGACGTTTGCAAAATAATTCCCGCAGCGGTTAGAGTATGGAATGAATTTTAATGATTATTAGGTGAGTACCTACGAGGTATATATGACTCATTGGAATAACATAATATGTATTATTGTCTCAACGCTTGTATTATGTTATTACGGTACATGCAGCCTACCTGTTCTGTATGCGAGGATTGTTTGAACTAAGTACCCAATACCTTCTGCAGTCACTACTTTCACGCAAATAGACCGTGCCTAATAGGTATACTTAGAACAACAGTTGGTAGAAAACATATTGTTTTTTTATATGTATGTGTAAGTATCTATATAAATGAGACACCTTACTGTTTACTCAGTTCTAAGAGTTAACTAAATTTTTTTAAGTTCCTATCTTCTAAGATTTTTTATCATTGTCACAAGAAGCAAGATACTTATCTTTGTTTCATGGTATGACTTTTAAATCCCACCTACACGGTACCTTCCTAACCGTAATATTCATAATATTTAAGTACCAAACCGGTTTGTGACACTACCGCTATTTAACTAAGTACCTATCTACTTAAACGCAGGTACTTAGGTAGTTTCGCTTGTTTGGTTACTTAAGCCCTAATTGATATTACGACCAAACGGATCGGAAGAATCCATTACGTACATTATTGTAAGCCTGAGAGTTTATTATTACCGTTATTCAATATAAAAGTAATAACACTGTTTTTGTATTGAAAATGTCAACAAAAAAAAAGAAAACAGGATATAATGACAGATGATATTAAGATTTTTTGTTCTTTACTTATCATCGAAATAACAAAAGCTAGTTTTTATAAGAAATTGACAAATGTAACGAATCGCAAAGGACACGCTTTAAATTTAATCAAAAACCGTAAAACAAATCGAATAGTAATGTAAAAAATAATATCGCCCTATAGAATATTCCACAATCTTATTACAGACCAAATAATATAATTAGGATTTAAGACCTTAGACATTATCGAATACCGGTCACGGTGAAAAAAAAAACTTTACAAAGGCAGAGAGAAATGTATGCGTAAACACAGGTGCACATTATTCCTACGAACTATTATTTTGGCCCTGGATACATCCTGGGAGATCAAGTGCCGCAACAACGCTTGTGAAGAAATATAAGTTCTAATGAGGCATAAATAGTCTGTAGTGATAATAAAAAAAAACTTTATAATAATACTTTTTGAACGCCACAATATAAAGACAGCCCCCAAAATGCCCACCCTTCACGGCTTCCTAATGCTATAAAAGTGTTTGGAAGAAAAAAACGCAACAAACTCCCCCGCAGATCCTCTATGCCGTATGCGCTCGATCTCGTGCTTACAACTCATTATTGTGTCTTTGTTAAATGAAATAACTTATTTAACATCGTTAGCTCCCCTAACCGCCCTATGAACCCGGAATGTTATATTAATTATGAGGCAAGTAGAAGCAAAAGCTAAGCCCATTGAAAAGACGACGTGTTACTTTAAAACATATTAGTAACTCAAGTCACGTCTCGTTGCAAAGCAAGGCCTATTCGACAGATAGGTACGTCTACGAAACTACATGTTATAATGTCGCAGCCATAAAGACTTAGGTACTGTTAGACGTTGCCCTTTGGGATTATGGGGTATTAATACTTTGTAAGTTCTAGATTTACCATCATAATTGGCCGGTGGGGTGGCTTAAATGTACGCAAATAAGTCTGTTATCTACGTAATTCCAATGACTGTATGTAACCTAATGGTCGCAGAATTTATATGAAACCCAACCACCATATAGAGGTCCTCAACTGTGAAGTCTTACTGACACACGCCGTGCTATCCTTATTAAATAATGTTCTGAACATAGACGTAAATATAAAGTAGGCAAACAGTTAGTGTTATACTGAATCGTCAGCAGATGTCTTCATGTTGTCGTTATTCTCATATTGTCCAATGTTTACTCGCATTTAAATGAGCACTTACGAAATAATGCCAGTAGCGCATGAATCTAATAAAATTGGTCTCGGTATAGCCCAAGTGAACTGAAATGTTCCATATCCAATGTTTTGTGTTCAGATGTTCTTAATTTAAATAGTAACAACTGCTGATTTCAAACTGCGTGGACGCACTGATAAAGCGCATGTCTCAGGTAATATTGTGCTTGCATCATTCTCGAAAACTCGTCGATTTAACATTTGCCTTAAAAAGTTCGAGAAAAGGCTTGAGTCATCCAAAACAGATAGAGATATGAAGAATCAAGTTTTATTCGTGGTTATTACTGAATGGCATACATTTTTGCATGTTTTTGGCCTGTAAAGTTAACGCCAGATTTTTCCATTGCAACGTTGACGGCGATGTTGAAGTTTTATGGTTTATTTGACATGTCACGCCGCCACGCCGGTCCACGATGGGTACTGACGACTTGACGAAAATATCGACGGCAAGCTGACAGCCGACAGGCGTGGCGTATCGCGTTACGCCGAACTAAGAAATTACAGAGGCTATTTTCGTTAGATGCTGGAATATTAGACTTATGAGAAAAATATTGTTTCACAATTTTATGTAGCAAAATGTTTGAGGATTTGAACGCGTGTCTTTTAGAACGATAATTACATTGCCCTGACATTAGATACTTAACAACAAAAGCTAACCAAATAATGCCATGTTCAGAATGTTTCATGTTTCTAAAGACCATGTTCGATGAGATGAGATGTAAAGTTCATCTATAATAATAGACATCACTCCAAATGTAATAACTGACATTTAATTCTACACAAAATGTTTGATAGTCACAAACAATATCGATCGATCAATGTTTACATATTGAACCAACTATTTGGCTGTTTGCATTCCAAGAGGAACAGTAAGCAACGCTAGATAACAATGCGCTAACCAAAGTAAACACAAATTCGTCAATCAAAACATTCAATATAGATAAAACATATACCTATTGATTTCGGTACTTATATTGATAGATATGTGGGTACTACAAGATAAATAGACATCAATGGAACATCGGTAATTTTATCAATTCCGATATGAACAATATAAGTGGATGTGGATTGTAAAAAAACATCAGATTTATAGATAAGTTTTATCAAATATGTTACACACACTTGATGCGCAGATTAAACCACGATAAAAGATAAAAAAATGAGTTTAATAGCCTTTAAGTATTGTTCTTATCAGAGACAGCAGAGAACCCTTGTGAGATTTTTTTATGCATTTAACCTTGAAGTTTTACCAAAGGTTTTCTACTTGTCAGTTGCCACGCACCATTTAGGTTTATCTTAAATTTTTGCTTATCATCTGAAGTTGATGTTACTGCAAAAATATTAGCGTCTTAGTGACCCTGTTTAAATGAAATCGAATTACACTGAGCGTGTAATACGTACTTACTTAATGCAATTATTGCGTTTTGATGCGTAGGCGCCACCTACATTTGATGCCGTCGCTTGGTTCCGCAACCCTGTAGCAAAAGTGAGTCTTAGTTGGGTCATTATAAGGTTGCTTAGTATGCGATTAAGCGGGTGCGCCTACGTCGATGACCAAATGAGGGTAGCCGTGGGTAGCGTGGAGGTGTAGAAGCCAAGGTTGTTCCAGTCGCTTTCCGACACGTTATAACTTGCTGTGGGTTGCTTAATTGCAGAGATTCAAAACAGTCGCCAGTGCTGTAGGTATTATACAATATATTTTGACTGTCAACCGACCTTACCCGAAGCCTCCATTTAGGGATTGATGCCTTAATTATGAATGATTTCATATCTAAACAATTAATATATTAGCAGTCATTTACTCACGATCTCACTCACAATGCTTTTTTATAGTATGTTGGGTTGGACGTATAATTATACAAAACGATTTAGGTACCCGTTTTCAATTATTGTTATAACGCCTATTGCATGTGCATTCAACAACCCTAATTTGTATGCCTCTTGCAATCAGCCATCTTGAGTTTATAAAGGCAAAAGTCATCGATCTTAAGCGCGTCCTTGACAGCCGGGTGCGACTCCATGTAGCTTCTAGAGTCACTCAACTAGTGACACTTTTAACATGTTCTGTCACGACTCACGTACCAGTAGACCTTAGATTTTCCTTCTGGAGACTTACTCCATTACCTTCCTGACTCTTATTGGATTCAACTTGTACCTAACAAGTTGCTTTAGTATTACTTACTTAAACTAGATTCCGCTTCTGGGCGTAGCGTAGCAACGACGTAGACGACATGAAACTACCACGCCTTTAGCTATTGTTTTGTACATTTTACTCAAACTGGTCCTTGCAGTCTCTCTGTGCTTGCCTGTTTTAACATTCTAGGTTTCCTCGGTTAAAGTAATATAAAAAAGAACTATGATATTATTATCATTACATTCCGGCGACTATAAATATAAATAAATATCAATAGCACCTATTGATCGTGATTGTCTTTAGACAATTGTTAGTGGCGGCAATATGACCACTAAAGCAGGGTTGGCGATTAATTATGCTCTCTGTAGCTGGTTAGAGTGTATTAAAAATAAATAGAGTTTAGATCGAGAGGATTCTCTTTGATTTTAATTACGCTGGAGCGACAACCTGCGTTGATACGCACTTGCTTTTTACTTCCTTAGTATGGTGTTAAGTAGGTACAGAAAATATTACAGAAAGCAAATATTGACACGCGACTCATTATCGCGCCGACCTCGATAAGGCTACATCTCTGTAGAAAACTGGATCATACGAGACGCCTATTCTTCGTTCGTTCCCACGACACTGCCGCCACGTATCTACGCTTTATCTTAAGGCAACGTGATCGTTCTGCTAATGAGAAATACTTTTTTTAAGCCCGTGAAAATTTTCGAACTTGAGAACTTTCATTTAGCTATGATCTATGTGCTGCAGCACTCATTTTTTGGAGAGAATAACCATATTTTTCTAAAAGTGCTAATATTATAAAATTATATAGAAATCGACTATAACGCCTTTCTTCTAATGTTAATGAACACTGGGTAGCCATCATACTTAGTGTACTTGAACGCACAAAGAACGCGCTCGGAAAGAACGTGTGGGTTGCGCGTGAGCACTGTAATTTGAAATGAAAATCGATCGCTTCAGAATGTCGAGGGAACCAGTCCCGTGGGCGGGACGCCGAAGCCTACGCGTGGAGCCAAACAATCCTTCTAATACAGCTTTAAGATTTCGGATCCATAATATCACCATCGCACCATTTGGGTTCTCCTACGTAGGTCATTATGATTTATTGTATCTACGAATATTTTATGAAAGTTTATATCTCCATATTGTTCAGAAAAGAAAGGTAGACGTAACTAGAAACATCGTAAATTATCATCGTTGATATAATTTTCTATAAATCAATTAACTTCTTATTAATCTACAAATGCAAGTTCTACATAACATAAGCTAGGCAAGATAGGTACGCTCGAAGCTGGTTCACCTTCTAAATAGCACGACTACTCTATCTAAACATAATTTAACTTTATGTGCTCTCTCTAAACCACCACTTAGCATACGTGAATATTCAGCAACTTTGAAACACGAATAGAAATAAGACGGATTGCTAAGTGGTATGTACACAAAAAGGTCGGAGTCAACGCGTGGGCTTTGACAGCCCACGGACAAAGGTGACTTGGGTGGACCTGCTTTGTTTAACAGTGGCCCTCAACGCCTACGGTATTACTTGATTCTTGACGATCAGGTTCCGGTCAAAATTTGGCAGCTTTCAAAAGCGTGATTTTAGTTATAACAACTGCACTACAAATACAGCACTTTAATATTGTGGGTCGCTTAAGTTGCGTTTCCGATTAGGGTTAGGTTCAATATGTCACACGAATAAACATTGGTTAATGTTTTGCCGACTATTGACAAGCCAAGAACTTCCCTTCTACCGGACCTTCACACAATCCGCCGGATGTCTTCTTTATCTCTTTTAAACATAAAATGTGGGAGTGTTATGTGAACTGGACTCAACAGCCCGAGGCTGAGAATATTTAAGGACTTGTTGCAAATCTTTGGGTAGAAAATATTCAATAAATGTTTTTTTAATATTTTATGTTTTGCTAGACAAATATGCTAAGAACAAACTTGTTTAAGTTCCTGACCAATAAACACTAAGATGTATAGACCATATTAGATACTGACATAAAGATTATGATTGCCTTTTATTTCAGTTGAACTAGCTTGCAGTTTTTATAATGTTCAGAAAGATCAGCATTGCTTGTTTTGTTGTTTAAAGTCTTAGTACTTTTTAAATGTTGTCATTACCACAGTATTTCAGGGGTTCATTCACACACTTTTAAATATTATTTCCTGTGTGAAACTTTATGTTTGAGCAGACTTTAGATGCTTTTACTGGTTTAATGCATTAGCGGATACAAGGTGCCTACTTTGTTAGTGGGAAACGTAAATACTGTATGGACAGATGGAAAACCGTTGACCCACTTAGGACAATAGGCCAATAAATCTTCTGTTTTGACAAAAAAGGTTTTTGTTGTAGGTGAGCCGACTTGACTATTGAATCTTGGTGTTAAGTGCACCTCTGGTCCACATACAATTACCATTGGCGTAACTTCAAAGGATCCATTCAATTTGTTTAAATATTTTACTTACTATTTAACTTTGTTGGATTTTTATTGTATAGGTAGATTCAGTTTTTAAGATCTGCATATGAGTTACATAATTACAATGCTTACTAGATTTTTTACGTGGTTTTTGCTATTTTGTGTTATGGATATAGAAAATTTTATTGTTGTCATTTCTACGTCAATACATTTAAAACAGTTAAGATAATACTGCTTCATAAACCCAATAATCTCGTTAAAATGTGCTTACGAAACAACATTATTTTCTATTCATATAAAATGAGATTAAGATTCAAGGTTAATAAAACAAAGACAAGTATCGTACTGCAGATAGTTTGCATAATCTGGAAAATCCCATTAGGTACCTGATCTTTAGAATCGGTTTGTTGTAAGAAATGTTGCTCATTACAAGTTGTGCACTTTGTATTATATTAACTACACCAAATGAATGTAAATCCTGTGTAATGCTTATGAATCCTATTGAATGAGGCAGTAAAAATTATATTCATAGAATAATAAATTGCTCAGATGGGTCACAAAGGCATGTATGACAGTTATGCGATTAATTTATTGTTCTGCTCTCACATCTTGGCAGAGTACAAATAATTTTACATTTTATATTCAGATAGCTCCACTATATGCTCTGAAACTATTTTATTATATTGTATAAGACTACGAGTACTTACTAAATTACGTAAGATAAATGCAACAAAAATAACGGGAGATTTCTTGCTCTTAACGGTAAGAAAGTTTAATACATACTTCTGTGGTTGGTGGTTACTAAATTGTATTAAAAATTGATTTTTATTTACAAAACAGTTTACGAAAACTTAAAGTGCTTATTAATAATTATATTTTTTGAAACAAACATGTATTTCTGACAGAGTTATTCACAGTTGCTATAGTTTTATTTACATAAACTCATTAGCATATTGTGTCAGAATTTTTAATATTTCTGATAGATTGCCAGTTCAAAATATTTTACCTGAAATTGTTGCATTATATTGCGTTCATTCTCTAGTAACGTTACAACCTAAATATATAGCGTCAATGTTTCATTAAAAATGTGAAATTTATTGTTTACCCTATTACTGAGTTACGATAACGCCTGCTCGGCCTTCACGCTCTATACTAATCGCGATCCATGCAGCGCGGGCGCACGCTGTCTGACCTGTTATTTAATGTTTACATTGACGACAGTTTTAAATATTTTTTATCGGTGTTATAATTCTTTTTGAATGTAATTAATGTAAATATAATTAATATTATTAACATGTCTAGTCGTAACAGAAAGAATAGAGCCTTAGTCATCCTCTGTTTATGGTCCAAACATATTGTAATACCAAATGAGGTCTAATAAAAAACCTATCTAGCATAGCATGCAGAGTGAAAATCAAAACATTGCGTATAATTTCTTCTTACTTCGTAATTTGTCCAAACTGGGCCGGTCTAGTTCTCCAACTTTCTACAGAATCACGTAGGAGGCGACCGACAGTCGACATTTAAAGACTCGTCCATCGACGACAGTTTAATAGTGTTACGCATTTTGTAATATACTGCTTCCTTTACTCTGAGATGTTAACTCCGCAAATGTCAAAACAGCTATGTATTCGAAACGTGGGCACTTATCAGCATTTGCTTAGAAACCATGTTATGACATCAGCATTGAATATGGCCACTATTTTTTCACAGAGACTCCCGAGATTCGCTTTCTATAATCGATAGGCAAGGCGTTACTAACAAGCAACACAAACATGACGAAAGTGCCTCCGTTGCGCCACACGTGTGGGATGCGCAGGCGCCGGTCTGCCGTCAGATCTAGTGTAGACGGCTTAAGGGTCCCATTCATTTCGCATTAAGCAATTTAGTGAACGCACAGCGTTTACCGGTTCATTCATGCGATTGTGCAATTGTTGATATGTGATTTTGAACGCACACATTAAACACTGACGATTACTGAACAAATATCCGATTACTGTTGGATACTGATTTTATAAGCTGTGACGACATTCAGTGTACTTAAGTAGTACCTATTGAAACAAGGTCAGAGGAAATTCAACCACAGAGTGGTTAGGTTTGTAGCTGGATACAAAAAATAATAATAAAGTAATTATTACAGGAAATGTAGTTATCAGCTAAATCTATCAGATGTCCTGTTCTAAATCGTATATAAAAAGGTCGTGGTGCTATGACTCAGCGGCGAAAAGTCGTCTGCTTATGTCTTTACTTTCAGATACTGATAGATTGTTATGATCTCACTCCTACTTGCCTATCACTATACATATATCTGTCACTCTCTAGCTCGGCTAACACTTCACGTGTTTGCTGGCTCGCCTACGCAGCGTCATCTGTTAATTTAATTACTCCTACTTTATACCATTTGTAAATTGTTCTTGATTTTTAAATAATACTCAGTTTTACTTTTCCAAACTAATACGTAGGAGTCATTTATAATATTTA
This sequence comes from Abrostola triplasia, assembly GCA_946251915.1. NCBI lineage: Eukaryota > Metazoa > Arthropoda > Insecta > Lepidoptera > Noctuidae > Abrostola > Abrostola triplasia. The sequence continues at coordinate 7,114,026 of OX276430.1, forward strand.
TACTCACATCTAACCGAAAAGATAGACACGTGAATCCCCCGCTGAGGTAATTTTTTAAATTCTTAGAACCACACTTGTGTAAAACGGCGTTTTGGGCCTATTTATAGAATACGCTGTTGCGTTTTAAAACGTTATCTTAATTGAATATTTCGAATAACAGAACGTTTTAACTTATAGAGTATTTGCATTGTGGAATGTTTAAACAAGTATCTACAATGAATTCCTTGAGCGACATTGCATGTAGGTTAGGATGATTGTAATAATATTCGAATTGATCATACTACATACATATAGCTAATGTTTATCTTATTAACGAACCGGCCTATAGATGTGAAGATTGTGGTGTTAATCTAAGGTCAGTCGTTAGCAATTTACGTAATTCTCTACTAATGATGATAATAGTCCTGTTTATAATGTCGTACGGTCGTACCCCCAGCTCCCGGACAAGTCAACACATTATTCAATATGAACCGTAAAACATGCCAACTTTGCCCACTTTTTTTGGATAATTTCAATTTTCGCAAAAAAAAACTATGTGGATGATAGTATTTTCTGGTCGCATACGTCTTTCTTAGATCATGTGCGTGTACTGTTATATCAAATTTTATAATTTTTCAACATTTCATTCATCATTTGACCGTTTTTGAGGCCGGGCAAAGTTATCTGCACTTTTGCCAACATTACCAACGTTGATTTTTGACGTAAATATGACCTTTAGCCCGATTATATTAGAATCCAATGCAAGAATTTTGGAAAAAATGGCGTTTACTTTTAAAAGTTAAAACAGTACCATGAAAGATTTCTAACTAAAATAGCTGGGCAATGTTACCCAGACCTTTTTTCTCTTTTTCATACAAACCGCATTTTGCTTTTCAAAAGTACTAGGGTTGGCAACTTGGCATATCCCCGTAATATGAGCAAGACTTTTTTTTTTCTGACGAATATTACAATATTTAAGACAATGAAAAAAAACAATATCCTATTTATTAGAATCAACATTTATTTCACTGATTGAGATCATTAAAGCATAATGGTTCTTCTTGGAATACCAAACTGGCGTTCAGCATCACGGGAAGAAATCTGGCCTGATTCAACAAACTCACAAGCCAGTTTTAACATTTCGTCCGTATAGTTTCTGTACGTTCTCGATCCAATAAGACGTCTTGATTTTCTCTTTGGTGTGCGAGATTTAGGCTTATTTTTCTGAAAGTAAAAACATATAGTACAAAATTGTTAGAAGAAAGAATTAAAAACTTAATTTAATCAAAGTTGGTAAAGTAAAAATTATGCGGCACTAAATACGTAATCTCTGAGGACCAACTATGAAATCGTGAAAACAGCTGTCCCCTTCATTTCGACGACTGTCATAGTACTGTATTAATTTATTCTATCTACTATCTAGTTAATAAAATAAATTGTTCCAAAATAATATATTCTACTAAAACTTAAAAAATGATAAGTGCCAACCCTAAGCTTTTTTAAATGGCGGGCAATGTTGTAAATAGTGGATCGCTACAGTATGGGATAACTTTGCCCACCTTTATAACTTTAGTTTAAAATAACCTTCAGCGGTGATAATAGCATTAAAATACTGCTGAAGTGCTTAACTATAACATATAATAAAAGAAACGCACCTGTGTTTTCACCATCGTGCACAATTAACTCCTGAATTTGCACCACAATCTGCCCGCGAAATTGCACACCGTCTTCTACGAGTTCCAACAAGCTACTGGTTGAAGTTAGCGACCCACACAATAGGCAGTTTTGTCAGGCATAAAACCTATTTTCTATCACAGTCTTTTAATCTTACCACAGTATGAAGGTATTTTTGCAACTGAAGAATTTGCTTATAAATTGGTCTTCGGGCAATGATACCCTAAGTGGCAAAGTTGGCGTATTTCACGGAATATTTAATATCCATGTGACCGAATCAAATCGAGATCTACAAAACAGACGAGTAGGCACATTATGTAAGTAAATTGGTAATTTAAATAGAGGCAACTGCATCCAGTCTTGTTCTTTGGATGCTGGCCAACTTCATCTAATTGGGTCATTTATATGCATTACAAAATTACTCAAATACTTTCTGTAGACTTTAATATAAATTACGGGGGATTAACGGAATTGAGATAATACCAAATAACATCGCTAAGCCACGTTTTACAACTATAAAAAAATGTTTACTTTTCTCATTGGTTTAAAATACAAATTCCTTGAAAGAGTTTGGTTGGGGTCTATAATAAAACTTGTAATGTCCGTGTTCACGGATGTGAAATATTTTGTATTTGAAACAGTTGAATATTGTCTGCTTGCCGAAGAACTTTTGTCTAAATGGGGCTACTTATTTTACCAATATTTAATGTTTTAAGCCAGAACTAAGATAGATTAATCCAATGGCTCTCAAACGATAGTGTGCTAACTGGCGCCACAGATAAAATTTGCCTAGTATAGCTTTTTGAAATCATTCAATGGAATCATGTTGTACATTTCATTGCTTAGATGCTTCCTCGTTGAATATTTAAAAAGATAAGTGCACAAAGTAAGATAAATGTTACTTAAAGCCCGCATGCGTCCCTATCGATCTATCCTGCATTTCATTATGTTTTAACCGCTACTTGATAATTTCTGCTTTGTCAAAACTTTCCCCTTTGAATATCAGAACATATTTGATTACTTTTACTATTTCTTTGTGCATTTAACAAACACGCGTTGTTAGAAGGATCATAATATACAAATTCTGAAATACTCGCATGATTTTCAGTCTTTAATATATAATGAGACTTAAATCGTAAACTAAATTTTATTTCATGCTCCAAATAAAAATATTCTTAGAGCAAAAATATCAAACGCTAGCCGGAACCCTGTAACGACTTACACAGCCGTCTTCTTGATATCTCTGAAAGCAGCAACTAACGAAAATACGGGTTATGAACCCTGTACGTTTGCTATTAAAGTCTAAATTAGCTTGAGAGTAATCTTCAAATACGACTTAATATAAATTAATTGGATATTTTTAATGTCATGGCGTTGTGTATTTATAAACCATCTGGAGGCGGTTCGGTTCACGGATGCGTTATTTGGAAATGTACTAATTCTGTTGCGATTCGTATGGTTAGTATAATTTTATGTTCTGTTTCAGGTATGTACCCGTCGTACAATGTTAGCAGTGGAAGGCCTGATATCAATATAGTAAGAACGTTAAGATTACATAAAATTGATATTCGTTAAGTTTTCTTTAAAATAATATATCACTGAAAACATTTAGTCAAATTGAAAGAACGCTTCAATAGAGGCGTTCCGAAATCTTCTCTTTACCAGACAAGTTTCGTTCCGTTCACGAATGAGCACTATTATAATTATTAACATTAAAAGTACATCGTAATCTTTCTAGTAGGGTCAAATGCGTATGACTACAACCTATCTACATATAAATTTGTCCTTCAATAATTATAGACGTAGGTATACACTATTCACGTCTTCAACGCTATCTGCTATTGCATGCTGAAATTAGACAAAATGGCTCTTCAAATTCGCACCATTGCGTTGTTTAAAATTAGAATGGTTTATTGGTATATTTTTTTATTCTAGCATTCAGGTTCGTTATATGCGATACGTACCTACGAAAATTAAGTAACACAACTGGTAACAGTCCTTAACGTGTTACTTTTAATTGCTTATAACCATCCAAATTCGCAATGGAATTCTCTCCAAGAAAAATGTCTGCCGTATCCAATATATTTATATACTCGCTAACACGCAACAGGAACACAGTCGGCACGAGCGTACGCTCATTAAACCCCACAACAATGCAGGGCGGGGTTGCCTGCGTAATAAAAATTACAAGACGCTCAGGATGGGAGTGCCTAAATGGTTCCTTACTTGTCTCCGGTCACGATAAATCTAGTTGACTCATTAAATCCAAAGCATTCCACAAAGGCATGGGTAAGGTATTTGTTTTAAGAATACTTTATGCCACGTTGATATTGCGTGTTTCCAAATTGTAAACTTTGAGAAATATCAGACAGTATTCTTGCTAACCGAAGTTAGTGAGTGGTGTTTACATGGACTGTTTATTGCTATTCCCGTTATGATTCTTATCTGAGCAGTGACGTACGGTTAGCGGATGATGTCCGCCATGAATGAAGCGTGGCTATGGCGGTGCTGGCCAAGTTTTGGGCCAGCAGACGCGAGCCAATGACGCGAGGTTCCGCCAAGCTTCCGCCGCGCCCGTCCCGTTGCACTCGCGCGTAAACAATCGTCAGATTTGTTTGTTGTCCGTCTCCCCCTCTGGTTTCAGTTTAAATTTTGTAATAAATTTAGCTGTATTGTATTTCGTATAACATACAATTAATATTACAGTAGTTTTTGATGAGAATATATAAATAAACCAATAAACAAAAGCTTCAAATCAAATAAATGAGTTTTGGTACTCTGAATATGCTGTAGGCACGTTGCATATCGATACATTTGTCAGAAAACATAAGACATTTAATGATAAATTAATTATGTGTAATATCGGTGTTATCATTAAATGAATCGGACTAAAGATAAATAATAATTATTTTGACCTTAAACAGTTTTCTCTTGCACAGATCGCGTTTCAAGTTACGCAACGAGAATGCGTCGGCGCAGATTTCGTCACCGCGGAAAGCGCGCTGGCCCATTAAATTGTTTTATTATGAACTCGACGCCATCTTGTGTATTTTTGGCTGAAGTTTAGGTGTTTATCTGGTTGGGACTCTGTCCAAGCAGTAATTAGTCAGTTTAACTTTATTTTCGCTGTTCTCGAACATTTTGGCTGAGAAAAGTGTGAATGTTCCCCGTCATGAGAGCATAATGCCATTCCTTTAGCTTTCGCACATCATTCGTATAAAATATGGTGATAAGAAAATATTTATAATTCAAACTAATGATACTTTCAGTTCAGGAGAATTTGAGGTGGTAACATAAACATTTATGTATTAAATCCAGCCGCCAGAAAACATTCTTCCTGTAGAGTTGAATGACCGGAGTTTGTTTGTCATCCCACATCGTGTCTTCACGCAACTCCTCGCATCACCTGTTTCATTTTTCACTATCGTCGTGGACGTAAACGATCTCTATTTTAATCCTCGCTCTAAAATTATGAATGAGCCGCTACAAATGACACTGGATCCGCATTCTATAGTTTTAAATATATTTAAATAAATCTATTTGCCGACGAGTGTCTGGAGAGTTATTAAAGAATTCTTCAAATTCCTGTGATTTGTGCCACTTTTCTAGATTGTAAAACATAATATATATTCACATATAACCGAATGAAACTTAAAGAGTTCACTGAAATATGCAGAATTACACTCATTAGCACGCGAAGAAATTATTCAGAACACTATAATCATTGCTGTACTTTTGAAATTTGTTCTTACATTTTTAATTGTATACATTTCGGCGTTCCTCCACCTATTATTCGTCTTCGAACACATTCTTATTTGCATATTTGTTTTTATCACATGACTCAGAATTGGAATGTCCATAATTTGGTATAAATTATGACGTAATTTATATTTTGGGACTATTTGACTTAAGGGTCATGAAGTACGACGTACCGCGTTCTGGCGACCGTAATAGGCGAAGCACGAACTGTACTCGTAGTTGCATTAACGAACCCACTTACTTGTGGCTTTCCAGTTTCGCACTAGCAATGTACTCGTTATTATGTTTACATGAATCAAATTGTATGCTGCGTCTTAAATGTTTCCTTTTGCTAAGTGCCAGCAATTTAACGTACGAAAATTCAGTATGATACGCTACCGCATTGGTCAATCGTTCCGACTAATCAGTATTAAAATAGTTAAAGTAGAGTAGAGTGAGTCATACGGCCATTCATATCATCTTCAATATTCTCTGCACATATTTTCTAGACATTTGAGATAAATTATTTAAAAATCTACTTAAATCCCTCGTATTTAAGTCATTGGTTTCTTATTCCAACTGCTGTCAAACAAATTTTCTTGTTTACAATAACAAATATCTTTTACTTTATTCTGACAGCTAGAAGTTATGTGCTCCACTTTGTACGCAACTGGTATCATAAACCCCTATGTCGGAATAATTTTGTTTTCTCGAAGCAAACTAATAAGATATATCATTGTTAACCGATATGCCAAATAAGCTTTTATGTACACAGCCGACCTATTTGTTTTCGGTGCTATATTTAGCTATCGGTGCGATCTGATGTTTGGTCAAATCTTGAGCTTAATTGTAATGACAGATTGAAATCCAAACGATCTTGATTAATTGTTTGACCTCACTGTTCTAGAGATTACCATATTGAACCGTTGCGCTGGTAGAAGTTTTTATCATACCTATTGGATAATTTTGCTTTAAAAACAAACATAATTTGTAATTTTTCATATTTATGTAGGATCATTTATATTTGGAAGTTAATTGCTTTCAATTAACATGCGAATACATTCTTTCGTCGTGTAACAGATTTGTAGATCCCATTGCACCGGCAAGCGCGGCGTGGGAGACGCACGAGGAACGTCGACCCCGCGTGCAACTATAAATATACAACACACTCCTTATCCATGCATCAGAACATCCTTGATACACCTCTTACATGAACTGCACTCCATTTCTGTTCCCTTTATGTTGTAAAGGATTATTGGAGTGGATATACTATTAGTGTACTAAAAAAACAAACATTTAAACTCTTCAACCAACACGTGGTAACGAAAGGCCATTCGTATGGTTCCTGAAAGTTCCATGAGGTGTCTTCTAAACCATGTTCCGGTTTAATTTTTCCGTTATAGAGAACTCGCTGAACTCACCGTCTGAACATGCCCGCCACACTTACAAGCCCGCTGATTCAAATTGTTTCGACAAAGTTCAATGCCACCTCTACATGGGTGATAGCAATTGAATCAGTTCCACTTGCAACGAATTAATGTTCATTAACAGAGAATGATATGACACGGTTGGCCATTTTATCACTAATAATGGAACTAGCGTCTCGGGTTGATCTACTAAAATTACCATTAGGGACGTCCTGCATGACATCACTGCGGTTTGATTTCTGACGATAATATCTTGTACTGATGAACTAGCGTTCCTTCCGAGAATTATTTAAAAAAGGTCGACTTAATACGCAGTCTCCATGATTGATCTGAATGCTGGGCTCGGCGCTTGGGTCGTGAAACGGAACACGGCCGTCCCTGATAACTTTCCCGGCACTAGGTCAGTTTTGCGCGGCTCGCATAACGGTACAATCAGGTTGTTGCCGTCCGTCGACACGTAACAATGTGATTGCAGTTTTGAAACGTTCATCGTAAGCGATTCGTTACGTTTGTGACCGATGTAAACTCTATTGCTTTGATATAAGAACGCAGCGAATTGCTATGTCCGCCTCCAAAAGCCTTGAACTTGGTCGCGAGGACTTCGTTTGCATGTAGCGCTAATTTTACACTTTAGAATAAATTAAAAAGTAACTTGTTTAATGTATGTACATGAAGTTTAAGAATCAGTTATCTAGTTTATTCGCATTTTATATCAAGACCTAGTTTTTTAATTATTAAGTTAATTTGTGGCACTCATGAACTCGACGGTTTGACTGGTCGCGGCATTTTCGAAAACTATTAAGTCATCATTAATTTAAGATTAGTGTCGTGACGTAGCGTAGTTCTATTATAACATGGCTGAAATGTAAACCTTACCTCGGAAAGCAATGTTTACAGCAATTAAAAATGAAAATGTATTGGTTTGTTCTGTTTAATTAACAACAGAGAATGTTGCACAAAAAATAATAACTTGCTTTAAACAGATGGCACTTGGTAATGTTATAGTTTCAGATTTTGAAACTAATATAGTAAGGTAGATAGGTAATCTATTTTACGCCGAAGTGATTTTAGAACGCTAATGACGAAGTGTATCATTACAAAGACTGTAACGAATTTTGATTTAGATTTAAAAAATAATGTGCCAACATCTATGTAGTCGATAAGTAGGGAGGGTAGACATTACTGTAAACTAGGATAGCTTTTTGATAACCAAAAGATTCTATTTTGTGATAGAATTAAAATGATGGAGGTGTAATCTGTTTCTCACAGCAAATGCGCGTAAATGTAGTGTTTGTGGTGACGTGACAGCTACCGCCAATTTGCGGTAAAAACGCATTACGCTTATTGAATGCTCGTGCGTTTTTCTATTTCATGTCACGTGGCTACCAACACTCTCGGGCCGATAGACGCAAGCGTTAGTTTGAGCATGACATCATTTTTCGGACGCTAAAAAGATTAGTAACTATGTAAACAAACACAGTGTGTCTTACGTTTTATAAGCAGTAGTTAGAACATGTTTATTTTACTATAACGAAAGGGGTTTCCAAAATATCTAGTGAGTAATAAATTTAAACAATCTATGACCGGAAACCAATGCGAAGACTGTCTGGATAAACTTTGTAATGCAGAGAGAACGCAGATAAGGTGTATGAACTAATGTAAGCTTTGAGTATACGAATACAAGTTTCTCACACAAAATCTTGGTGGGATTGGCAACATTCATGATTTTAATGTTAATAGAATTCATAACTTTAAAAAAACTGCTGTTTAGAACTTAAATTATGTAAAAGGCATTCATTAAAACGCATGTATGCAGAAATTTGTAAATTTTATTAATACATTCACATATAAATAATTCAATCTAAGATGAAACTAATAAAAACATAACAAGTTGCACCTGTCCGCTTACAACCGTACCTGTGCACAGGTTCTCTTTTGTGTGTATCAAAGGCACCCCTATTATTCAATCGCAGTTCCTTTGTTGATGACGTCACCGCTTGCGAGGGGCGCCGCACGTATGAGGTAATCTCCCAACGTCCTTATAAAAAGTGTTAGCTTGGTAACGTCATTTTTTGTCTTGTTAGATATAGGATTACGGAATCACATTGCTCATTGATATTTTTTTATTCGTTTTACGTCTCGGTTAGTGCTAAAATGTACTGATGTCACGGCTTTTTACGAGTGTCCGAACCCTAGCCGTAAATCTGGTAATTAAAATTCTGATTAACGGTGTAGCCGTCGATCGTTTTGAGGTGCACACCGAATACTTAATTTGTGTCGCAATACTGCCACTTATAGCGATAGGTACTAAGAAGCGACTCGACTTTAAATTCTGGGAAGACAATTTTACGGGACCAAGGTATAAATTGCAAACAATGAAATTGAGCTTCACATATAAAATGTAATTTAAAGTGCAGATTTTATTATTCGGTGTGTGAACAAAAAAAAACATATTTTGCAATATTTATGGTAAACCAAACCAAATTTGTCAAGTTTTGGCTGACTTAACGAGCTGGCGATGATTCATCGTTTGATAAATGTACGGAGAATTGAAATACATGTTCATTCGTCAATCTACGATTCTTTTGAACTAATATAAAATAACACGTGACATAACCGTGATCCAGGAAAATGTTCAGTTTACAGTAAGTGACCTAGAACCAGCTGATCACGAGAACTCGTCGTAATTAGGTTAACGTCGACAAGTTACTGTAAAAACAAGCAACACTAACATTTTGTCTCTTTCCAATTCGTTTTTACCTTTTTTTATTAATATTGAACGGTTGCAAAATATGTTTTTATGTTTTGGAGCTAAAATAATGCAGGTACATTACCTTCATTAGGTTCATTATTACCTTCATTAGGTCCTGCAATTGGTTTGAGGTTATACACACATTGCTGCATACATAACCCTTTAAATGCAATATTATTACGACTACGACCATTGAAACTATCAATAAGCATTTACATTTTTATTTTAAGTTATATTTCACTTGCTTAATGTTTCCGATTGTTTCGAAGAACCTTAAGGCTTTTCTGACCTCCAACAGACTTCTTCCAAAATTAAAGTTTTACGAGGTTCTAAATGTATCAAATAAAATTACCTAACACAAGGAGTATGACTCATTGCATAAATATATTTTTATTGATCTCCTTTGTAAAAAATACGATCGCTAAGCCCACACCCTGTAATAAAATTCATTTCCTGACAAACGCTCAACAAAATGCATATGTATGTAATCATTGAATGAGTATATATTAACATACAAATAAGTGTAGGCAGTTTTCATTGCATTATCTTAGTACGTCTACTTATCTTGCAAAACAATCGTCACGTTGCACAATGATTCTTCTACTCGCAAACACAAAGGGATGACCGTTAGCTGCTTTTTCCCCCTTTTTTGTACGTCCCATGCGATGCGTAGTCTTAACAAACGTTTCTCTTGTTTCCTGTCGTTGTTCCACATCTGCTACTAATGTACTGCCTATTGTTGCCTACTGAAGAATTTTAATGACAATGGGTTGGTCTAAGAAACATGTTAAAACACCACTTTAAAGAAACAAACGTCCATTTATCAAATCTTTAAAAGTCTACGCAATGACAGAGGATCGATGTATTATTTAAATTGGCGGACCTTTGACATAGTCGTTGTAAATTAGGGGTCATCTGGTCTTTGATGGTTATAACGAAACTTAAATGGTGCAATGGAACTTGTTATATAATTTACACTGACTTGTCAAAATGTTTGTGTTAGCACCAGTTTTTTATACACATAAATCAATATTCATGATTCTCGAATTAAAAGCCAAAAATAGCAAAAATCTTCTTTATATCTTAGACTCTAAATGCTCTGATACAATTGAGTAGGATATCATGATTGCTTATGATAATTAGGAATGGAAGTGTACGTAAACCTTCATTAATAATTTAATTATGGATATAACCTGATAAATCAGCTACAGCAAATAATTACCTGCATTCGTTTCTAAATATTAATTCATGCCAGAACTAAATCAGTGACAATAAAATAACTGTTGTATTACGACTTAACCGCAAGTCCGCCTGTACATAACACAAGCCCTTCGTTCTCACAACACACAATCAATCAACAATAGGCCTAAGCAAGCTGCTTTTAGAATCTCATATGAAGTAAAACATTCCACAATGAACAGTGTAGTATCATTTGCACCGACATTGAATTCAATTGCTCTGGTAATAAAATCTATTTTTGGTATTCGATTGTTTATAGCATGTTAAGTGTGTCGGCAGTCGGAGTGGTTGCAGACATCTCGTGTTACAGAAGCGTGGTTGGTGTTAGCGTCAATGATCCACCTCTTTGTGCCGAACAGCTGCAATTTGCCAGAGACGTCAACCATTGACCATTGTTATTAGCCCTATTTGTATTCATAATTTTGAAATGTGGTACGACTTAAATTTTGCATATTGTTTGCTTAGGATTATGAACGCCTTACACATGTAAATTAAAATGGAACTGGTATGTTTGTGTTAACAGTTTTCGTTATCTAGGTAGTCTGTTTATTCGAAGTCATTATTTTGCAATTTTAAACGTGATTATCACGTGGAGTACCTACTTGATTATTATCTGAGCATCTAAGTACTTTACTACATTTTTTGTAGGACATAATGTTATTATTCCAGTACTCGATGTCAATCTCGTTGCCATATCCTTTGAATTAGTTTAATATGCTAATCAAAAATTCATATTATCACAAGATCGTGGACTGTCGACCATTAGGATAAAATCAGTCCATAATTTCGTGACAAGTTCTGGGCGCGCTTGAGGTTACAGTTTACTTTCAACACTGTCCACACGTATGTTTTAAACATGAATGCTTACAAACAAGAAAGGTAAATAGCTATTGAAATTAAAAACATGACTACCTGTTTCGTGGTTAACGCTGTGCGTAACGTTGACAATATGCGGCCTTGTATACTTACTGATCCTTTTATCTTCAGCATGATACTTAGTTGTGACGCCATTTATTAGGTATTTTGTTTAGAACACAATATAAAGCATGTTACAAAGGTGGGCCTTAAGGTTAACGGGACTGTTAAGACAAGAATCATGGCGCCTAGTGATTAATAACTAAAAGAGGAATATAATGTAACTTTCCGAAAGACCTATTTATTGTATTGACACTTCTATCAGTCTAATCTCGTTAACACAATGAAATTGAAAATTGTAAATCACGCTGATGGATAGCAGTGGTTTTAGGTGTTTGTTCCTCCAGTCCATTGTTGTAGATAGTAAAGCTAGTTGATATAAATTTATCGTCTGCGAATTATTCGGTTTATTGTATAACTTTGTTTTACACGCAAATTTTCCAATCAAAAGCAGTCTCAACACTTTACCTACTTGATATTTAGTTGTTTTCTATGACCTAAATACTACAAGATCTACCATGCAAATTCCGATTCCATTGCGATATACAATATTGTCATCGGAACTTGTATGCCTAGCAGCCGTAAATTGTCACAGAGCTAGATACAATGGGTCATACATTGCATGAAATATGGTCTTGTGGCAACATCCATCAGGTCCGTTACTTTGCCATCGATATTTCATATTATCCAATCTAATATTTCAACGTTCGTAGGTACTGGAACCGAATTGGATATTTTAATGGTAATATCATATTAAGAAAGCCTTTGGTATATTATTGTTGAATATTTTAAATTAGTATTTGCTGCAATGGCAATTTTCTCACCTATTAATACGTGTGTTAAATTAAAATAATTGTAATTTTTGTGAAAGGTAGTCTCTGTCCATATTACAATTAAGTTGGTCTACAACTTTACTTCAGATATTTTAATAATTTCTATAGACAGGTATAGCATACTTACGATAATAATACTAAGATACCTAGAAAGCATAAATATACTTATGTTGTTATTTAATCAAAACTTGGAGATAGTATTACTTCTCACCTATAAAGATAAAACGATCAACCCTTAACGGCACTTGATTACTTGCAACGGTCAATTAAGAACTGGCTCTGTAGTTGTTCTAGTTACTAAAATGATTCTATTTACGTACTAGCTTCCAATGAGCTTCGCTGCATCATCTCATTTAAACTGTTTACTTGTACCGACATTATTTGCTTCGGCAATAGTCCAGCAAGCAATTTGACTTGCTCAAACATCGCTCAGGGCGTGTTTACAATGTGTACCCATTTATATGCGATATCATTTATACAAACTGCGTCTACTGAGGAGGTTTCAATAAGATTTGCTTTATCAATTTTCTCTTTAGAGTACATATTATATTACCATCGATTGCCTTTATCGTATGCCCATGAAACCATTATTCTCGGATTAAATCGATGCGACGCGAACATGGATTTTAATATCACAACGCAGTAGATGTAGCGATTATTATTGAAGGCATAATTTATATGTCGTCTTAGCTTTTCTATGAAAAAGGAGAAATAATCGAATCTAAGATATCACCGATTAGTGGAAAATGAAAACATTGTGAACAACTGGACTTAATAGTCTAAGTAGTGCTCTCTAGTAAAACGGTGGCAGATTCATTATAATTTTCAACCTGTTTGTTATTATAACCCTCAATAGACTGAACTGCTGCTTAATTTATGACAAATTTTGAATACCTAATTAGTACCATAAAACTACCTTTGGGTATATCGATAGAACTTTTCTTAGCTCCTTATAAGGGCAGGGGCCGAGTTCTAAGTGCCACCTACACAGTGCTGTACAAATGTCCATATTCGTCATTATGGGCGTTCTGACTAAGACGGCCAGCGAATCGGCTACCTTTGTTAGATGTAAGCTGATGACTGTAGTTTTTGCCGCGGCCGTGGGCGGCCGATTCACCTTCGATATAAAGATTATCTTATGCCATGTAGGTGGTAAGTACCCACATCTTATTCTTGAGAATACTTAGGAAGTATACGCAGTTTCGGTTTTCGTAATGATAGTTCCGATTTGACGTGGGCAGCTTAATGACGGAGCACAACCCAATCCACAAATTACATATTTATTTAACCTTATTGCATAAGTAACAGTAAGTAGGTACTTGCGACATCTATATGACCTTCTTGTGGACGGTAAATGTATGGCTCCAGTTAAATAGACAAATGCTTGAATTATTCAAGTTAACGTTTTAATGACTCTCGACCCCAAAGGAAGTCAGAGGAACCGTTAATTTTGTATAAGTTTTGTTGATTACGACTGCTTGAATGAACGTTTTCCGTCTAGAATAACTATAATCAAAATCTGATTTATTTGATCATTACTGCCATAATTTTATTTAAAGCGAGCATCATTAGCTAAACCTATGAATGTAAAAGATATAAGTATGTCTAATCTGATGAAGCGGAAATTGACTTATTGAACGGGTCTATTGAATTTGTTATTTTACTTACTAAACCAGATTTTAATTTACCCCAGCATTGAACAATAAAAGTGACATGACAATGTCTCATATAACAATGTTGTTAACATTTTCATTACGCAATTGGTTCCTACATATTCAGTGTTTATAAAAAATCAACAACGTTTGTGGTTAATATTAACATTGAATAAAATTGTTAGCTAGTACAGATCGAAATTATTTAATGCATAGCATTAAGTTCTCATCGCGTTTGTAACCTATCATTTTGGTTTACCGAACCATCTTTCGGATTGTTTCATCTCGGCTACCGCCATGAGATAAAGACTTCTCAAGTAATGGATTTGTTTCGTTAGGGTTGTCACAGACATGTTACATTTTATATTTTAAAACACCTTTTCAAAAATCGGTGACGTTTGAAAGCTATAAACGATGGTAGTATATGATTGATATTAGAAATTAAAACATTAACTTAACATTCAGTAATCGCGAATGGATAGCAACGGGTGGCTGTGATTAATAATACTTATAAGAGTTGAAATTGGGTAAAATGTTAAGAAATATCAAGTTCTATCACGAGATTAAGACGCTTAAGCTTTTAAATCATTAGTTAGGATTTATATTTTTATAATAAATGAGATGATAATATTGACATCGATAAAACTTGTTTAATTGTACCTATATAAGTTCGATGTCTACCTATCTTACTAGAATCTTCTAATTAAATAAATCAAAATGGTGTTTATAATTACATGGGAAGGTAAAGCATTAAAATCATGAAACCAGATATCTAAAAACAGTATTTGACTATTTTACATAGGCGTGTAACAACCAGATACCCAACCCTATTTCGACCGTTGCATGGTACCGCTGCAGCTATTTTAATTACCATTAATTTAGATTTAAAGTACGTACTTGAATATTTTATGTATACCTTTAAGAGTCATGGTCGAATTGTTCATAGCTATTTATAAATAGATGACATAATAGTATGCAACATAAAGCCAAGCAATCAATCATGTTTAAAAAATAACTCATTTGTTTTAACGCAACACGACCAAATTACTTAAACGTTTGTCAAAGAAAGTTAAAAGATGTAGTGTGATTGATATTTGACTACTAAATATTTGTGGTTGAGAAGACGTGTAATAATTCACTTTATAAAGTTTATTGCTCAAGATATTAGCAACTCATCAGTGTCCCTTTAGGCATTTAAAATGCTTGTTTATGTATGATGAACAACCGTCATCATAATTCACTTCAATTAAACTTAACTCAAGACGCGTTGACTTAGCTGTAAACATTTAACCTTTCTTAACGGTTACTACTTACACGCTAGTAACGGAACTTGATTTTGCATAATCCTCATTTGTTGTCAACAGTCTCCATCCAAATATCAGCCTTCGTGCAAGGTAATGGTATGGTAACCTGATTAAAAAGAACTGTTTATCTCCGTACAATGTACAAGCTATGTAATAGATATTCTTATAGTATAATAACAAGCCGCTGACCGTAACAAAGTGTTCTTCCGACAAGAGATGACGAATTTTACAAAAAAACATCGTTGATTGATATTTAATCTAGGAACCTTTGAACTTTCTGTCGCGTGGACAATAGGCTCTACACTCAATTAGACGCCTGCCCGCTGTGGGTGGTCCAATGTGTTCCTTTGCCCTATAATCAATAAAAATGCGCCTTTAGTGTTCATGTCAGTTAAAGTGACGTTTTGACGGAGCTGGTGTTAGATGGTACTGGTATGTAATGGATATGGTGTACCTCCGACGCCAAACATACAATGTATTTGGTCTGTTATCCGCGTGGCGCGTGTTGGAAACAAATTCCTAACTTAGGTGGGATGGGTGGGATTATTATTGTATTGTCATGGTGTTACCTTGTATGTTTGAAGCCAAAATCGGAGTAATTTTTGAAATAAAAGTATTCATGGTTTGTTGCTGAGTAAAACGAGTAGGTACGACTGGGAGTTCCATGTAGGTGTGAAAATGTAATGCACGGTTATATTTATGTTCATTCAGGCGCGACGGACACTGATTGTAATACTACACCACCGTTTTCGGTTTCTTCACTAAAATACGTAAAAAACGAACTAATATTATTATACTATTATTTAGTTATCAAATTATTTGATATTCATTGTTTCTGTTTATATTTAAAGAGACAACAACAAAATATAATGGAGTGTCAGCTTATGAGAGTTAAGTCAAGGGTTAAAACGATCGTCGTTTCTCTTTGTGAGTCTGTTATCGTGATTTGGATTTATTGATGTTTGATAATGAAACCCAGTGGGTTATATTTAGGCCTTTTATTGACTACATGTTAAAAAAACCGAGGTGACTAGATTGGTTTATGTAAATAGAGAAACACCCATGTATTGATTGGCTTAAATGTAGTCAATACTCAATCAGAGATTACTGATTAGATGATAAAATAAAAAACGAAGTAGGCCTGTCCGAGTTTGTCGAGTAACAACAATGCGGATTACAATGGGTGCTCTAGTGTTTTTTATTGTTACACATAAATTGTCTGAGTCCAATTTATTTCAGTTTCCACTCGCCAAAAATCCTATTATTGTTTTCTTTGCTTCCTGAATGAGTGTGCAATGACAGGTTATATTCATTGCCTATACTTTGAGACGTTATTACACAAGTGTTATTGCGTTTAATAACTTCGGTTTAAGGAAGAACCGAAAGACGCAGCGTTGACAGGCCTCCCATTAGGTGCACCGACTATATCGTCAGAGTTACGGGAAACCAAAGAATGAAAATGGCAAGTTGTCGTTTATTATGGCCATCTGATGTTGATGAAGTAAAAAGGGCACGATAAAACATGGTAAAGCAGTTTGCATAATCCAAGACAGGCCGTGAACAATCTAAAATAGCACGTCTATAGAACAACACTCGTAATTAAACAAAGTTTTCCGTCAAAACACATCATTTGTGGCATTTAGTCGTTGTAGTCGTATAATTAAGTAACTGCTCAGATACGACCTCCGACAAAGCAACATTTAACGACAAGAAGCGCGAACTTCGATGTTGGCTATTATTTTATCATCAATGATGTAAGCTTTGTCTTCTTCGTACCTATAAGCATTATAGTTGTTATAAGGAATTTCAAAATCGATTAAAATTTCAGTTAATTCTTATCTGATTTTCCCAAAACAAATTCTACGAAGAAAATGGGGCTTTTTGTCTTACAAATAGATAGTAGCACGATGGCATTTACAATGTAATTTAGACAGTAGGTTTTGTTTGGATTAATTAGATTTTCATTGATTAAATTGGCTGTCTCTAGCACGGGAAAGCCTGTTTGGGAATTTCAATGTGTGTCGTTGTATAAATCTAAATGCAAACACAAGTTTATTTAAATCGACTCAAATTACACACCTGTTAAATTTATTGACAACAAACATGTAAATTTTGCAATAAAATTAATTATATAATTAGGGTTTTATAGCAATAAATATTGAGTTATTTGAAAAACAAAACTACATGATAGGTACCTACGACTAAATGTTGAAGAATAATAACGATTGGGATGCCGGCCAATTTCTATGAACGTTCATCTACCCCTGTTAACAGCCAAAATAAATAAAGTTTTATATTCAACACGTCACATTTGTTTAGCAAATATCCCAACATCGTGATCCAACTAGTTCAGAATCGTTAATGTTCTGAACCCAACTCTGTGATGGCTATTTATTAACATTTGACAAATTTGACGGGATATTATCAACAAATGATAACTCTTTCTGAAAGGGACTCCTTGATGTAAATTGGGGAACGTTTGATCACCTGGTGATAGTAAATAATTTTATCTTAACCTTTTAGTTAACCTATTTTTCTACACGATATGAATCTATAAAAGATAGAGCAGTAGTAGGTACAGATGGAATACTAAAATGTGCTAAAACTGAATTACATAGTGAATAGTGATGTGCCAAGTTCTAAATTATGTAGTATTAGACAAACATATTCGAATGACTTCTGTAAAACAGCAAGAATATTTAAAAATCTAATTTTAAATCACGTTTTCTACAGTATGAACATGACTTAAATACACACGCGTGTCATCGACACAGCGCGTCGTCACTTACACCGACAGATATTCACAAACAAAGCGATTACCCGGATTATTTTTCAGTTTTTTTTTTAATTGCACTGTTTTCATTTAACACTTGCATGTGCTTCAGAGCTCTGCCAAGTCTTACGCGTATACCTACATCTACAAAAAAATGTTGGTTATTTTTGACGATCACCTCCGCCTTGCGTGAGACTGCTACGCAAGTATCAGCTATGAATGAGTTCTCTATTAATGTATTAGCGGAATTATTTCATCTGTCATATCATACATTTGGTACTTCTAGCCTTTGCATAAGAAGTACCAAATGTATGAATGCGGTTGTTCAACAAAGTCCAGTGGAACGTGTTCATGCTTAACAATGCTTCTTATTAGTTGGGCTATTGGTATTAGAATATCATATTCTATATGCATATTATGTCATTGCTATTTTTAACATGATACGTGTTTTGTTTTAGGTACGTATGTCCTTCATCTTTTTTTAACTGAAGTCACTATTTTAAACTTGTCGCTTCACAATATTCAGTTTTAATTGAGGTAGGTCGGACGAACGAATTAGAGACATTTATTCTTTCTTATTAGAGTAATTTATTATGTACATCGTCCCACAAGGTAACTAGTATATCCAATACGATGAAATCCATCCTAAAACCAATATCAGTAACGTAGGTATATGAGAAATATAAGTTTTTGTTAGCCAGATGTCCGTGTTTCAGAAAATATTTACAGAATCATTTAACGGTGCTGCATCAGAATCGGCCACGCCTAGTCAATAATGTCAGACAAACACTAAACGATTTTTAAGCTGAACGCATACTTGCGTCAGTTGTCAATGCTTCAAATAAGTAATACTTAACATAACTGAAAAGTCCTATTGAAAAAGAATATTGTATTTGTGATCGTGATGAGAATTAAGTACCTACGCCTCGCTTTATTTCAAAGTTCCTTATAATAGGTATCATCTTTAGTATTGACAATAGTTTTATTCTCTATTCATCCACCATAACTGTGCAAAATATAGCAATGTTATGTTACTTTTACAATTCTCGGATAGTTGGTGTTAATCCATCGGCCCCCTTACCATGAACTCTTAAACCAGCACCGTTAACGCTGTGGAAGCAAGACGCCGCGCCGCATTACACTGCACGTAGCAGATTCTCGCTTCCACATTGTCAACTGTCGTGTTTTAAGAATTCATGGTAAGGGGACTGGTTCCTAATGCGTGCTCATAATGTTACATAACAATACGCGGAATTCATTTAAAATATTGTTGAATGTGTTATTATTAACTCATTGTACAATAATATGTAATTACGGAAACTAATAGACGTTAACTCTACCTTATTACCTAATACAATATTAACAGTATTTATATCTTTCTTTCAGGTAAGAATCGAGAACCAGTGGAGACGTGAGAAATTCTATAGAACCTCGCGACTCGTAAGTCACAAAGAGTTTCAACGAGGTTTTTTTACCGTCGTCTTTATAGAGAAACGCTGCTTTCTTTAGCTGTATTATTTATTGTTTGAAACGTTACTATTTTACGTACATTTTGTTTGTTATAGTTCGATTTCACTATGGGTTGACTGGGAAGCAATATTTCATTTATTAGATAAAATACGTATAATGTTCTAGATTTTATTTTGGCTTTGTGTGTCGGGTTTTATGTGGATAATAAACTTTAAAAGATTTAGCCCAAACGCAGTTGATTTTATGTGGATAATTGTTTATTTTAGATTCAACGTTTTATTCTATTTTAGTAAAAAGAACCTTGTAACTTCATAACTAATCAAGATATCATTCAGTCTCTTCATAGAGTATTTAGTTTCATCGGTTTAGCGAAGTAAAGTTTTGCAATTATATAGGAGTTACCTTCAAAAAATAAGCTATCTCGCAGACGTGGTATGATGCGCATTCACTTATGTGCAATCTATAATACCCAAAACGTTTATTTTACACAAATAATTGTCAATTTAATTTGTATATTTCTACTTAGCAAAGGTATCTATGGCATCACTTCATATTAGGTTAGGGACGCTGAATTAATTAGGAAAATTAACTCCGCAATGACAACACGAGCTTGGCCTTACGTGTATTTGATTACACCTACGATTATCACAAGAATTGCAATTGAATTGAATTCAATCATTGTGCATCTGTAATTGTTGATGAATCCTTGAAAAAGGAATACATCATTCTTGACAGTCCATAAATGTGGGCAATAATAACCATGTTTTGTGGCCCATTAAACATTGACTTCTATGTTTACTGGAAATATATAGTTTGCGTTGGTGGATTTGACACTTAACATGTCTTACCGTGTGATTAAGAGAGACGGCTCATTACAATAACTTTTTCAAAAGCGTATTTGACACGCGTCTCTCAGTAGGCGTTGCTACCGGCCAGCTTAACAATATATGTATTACAAATGGCAAGGTTGACTCGCGTTTGTCTGTCCGAGCCAAGTACTTTGCTGCTGGCTCATGACTTGCTACTGTCAAATGTTTGCCTCAAACAATCAGTCTCTCTAGCAACCGAGAACAGCTATATTCGTTGGCTGACTATTGCTTGTTCTCGCGTCTGTGAATGCAACTTAACATATTGACGAACTCTCATATGAAAATAAATTGAACGTTATTGTTGATGTAAAATGAAATACACAATGTGTCACATTCGATGACGCCATTAAATCGGTTTAAAATTGTTGTTAGAGTGTTTATTCAATAGTTTGTCATTGGTATAATTCTGTCATTCAATGTTTATAAGCTACGCCCACCAGGCATCCATTGAATACGAAGCCCATTCCAGAGTGGTAGGTGTCGACATTGACGCTTCGGTTATATTGTGGCAGGAAAAAATGCCTGTCAATATGTTGATATCAACATGTCACAATATAACATACTGAATCATAATAGTTTTAATTATTTGTATTATTCATCGACTATACTGAGAAGTTTTATGCCTTCCTCCTGGCACCAATTTTTGCGTGAACGGCTTTATAAAACGGCTACACCGGAGGTTATAAACTTTCTATTGAACTAGCATAATGGTGCATTAAAGTCGCTAGCTGACACAACACACTGGAACATCCACAGCTCGTTGGTTTACGATAGTGTTCCATATTATAATGGCCGCGTCACATTCAGTCACGTTGTTTGGCATCGGCATAACACATAAAAAGGAAACCCTGGTTTCTCTACTGTAAACCCGTCCTATATTTACAAACAGGCCTCGCAAGTAAACCGTGAAAATAAATATTAGGCGATAAATCAGCGAAAATCTCCGGTTTACTCCAATGTTTTTATGGCTATAATAAAAGAACCGTCAACCACGGATAGTGTTCGGAGAATAAATAGTGTAGATCGCGGCCAGTGTTCTGGATACTGGAACGCGTAACAGTGCCCATTGGTTCAGCTTTGACACATTTAAGCGATCTTAACTAGTGAGCTTATTTACACGTGTCGGACCCGCGTAAATCCTAACGATACGACTGTAAATCTGTAGCCGCTTTGTATGAAAGCATGCGCAGTGCCTCGTACTTTGACGATTTATAGAGATATAATTCTAGTTTCGCAAGTAGGTAAATGTTATCTTTACACAATATTATTTTAAAAGCATCGTTATTGTAGGTACTCCAGCAAGCACTTTGAAAGTCGTGATATTTTTGTGTAATGCTTGCTTGCCTATGTTGATGTTTCTCGAATATGAAATACTTATGATGATGAGTTTTAACAGAATTATTTGTTATGATTACCCAGTTTTCAAATGTAAATATAGCCATGGCTAGAAATATACAAAAAAGAATAAATTTGTTTAAAGCAAACATATTGGTTTTCACTTCCGTGTGCCATGGCACCACGGTATCGGCGAACAAACTTTGTGTCTGGCCACATTTGCTTACGATTGACACACAAACATCGAGCAGTCTTTCTCTTACCCTCGCGTAGTGGTATTCAAATAGGTTTTTATTTTTTCATTCACACCCGAAGTCGGCAAACTGCCATTCATAAATATGAGCGTTATTTATTTTTTGGTCCATTTACGCCTGAGCACCTGTTAATGTGCACGTTCTCTGAAATTAACATAACGTGTTACGCTGTCGATATTCATATTTCCCAGCAACGCTACACACAATTAACTGCAGTCCAATCGGTGATCAATACCATGCATTTCAAGTATTTAAGCTTGCTTCGTAACAATTTATCTTATATCTCCTCTAGTATTTCTATTAAATGGATTTCATCGAATTTCTGAATGTCGCATCTCCGTCTAACAATGTGACAGAACGAGCCTTTGACCGTCCATAGATCGAGATATCACGATAAAAGCATTTCAATCACAACGCAAAGCCAACCTGCGCTGGCATTTCCAACTGGTTCCCATTTTGAGTGCATTTCGTAATGGCCAATGTCAGTTCGCTCCTGCAGTGATTTATGCACTTATTATTTTGCAAGTAGGTAGGTAGTAGCTACATTGTTTTACATAGCATCTGAATTAACTTATATTTTTAAAACATTACTGTTTTCATTCACAAATGAATCACCTTCAGCTTTAATCTCATTTCGTCACTTTTCGAAGTATAGTAATTAATTGTCATCCCACGCGTTCTAGAATGACTAATGGGTATCTTGTATGAACCATCTATTACGTTAGTAGTATAGTGGAACTAGCACCATTAGGTTAGTTTTACATGAAATTAACTTTTGTGCGAAATTCCAAGTCTTCGATTTCGCAATTTTGGTTGCACCACGCAGCTCCTAGCTCATTGGTTAGGCAAAAATTAATGTGATAGAATCCTACAATATCTAAGATATCAGCAAAAGTTAACGGAAGCATTTATTTTAATTTCTTACTAAAATTACGCTTGATTTTTCCAAAGAGGTTACAGCTGCTACTTTTTATTGAATCTCCACTATGTTTGCATAATGCATGTGCATGACTAGCCATTAGCCTATGATACTTGACATCGGGGACAGGAAGCTGCATATTACAGAAGGAACTCTGTGCGATGGTAAATATAATTGTAAAACGTCATCTATATGTACTGTCACGCTCAATTCTCATTTAGTCTGAATACTGATATTAGCATGAAAATATACATATTCATAGGTGATATTAAAACCTATAAAATTGGATTTTTATTTCTGTAGCCTAATAGTAACATATGGCAGAATACTGCTCTCCAGTTTAATAGGAAAGCTGCCCATGCAATTATGGAGCACTGGTTTTTGAGAGACATAAGGAGACGCAACTGCTACATATAGCAGCGTATATTATGAGTGCATTGTTGGGAACAACTACCCTGTTGTCGATTTTTATTGTCGGCGGTAATCACATTTTAGGGCTATAGTTTCTACAAAGATAGGGAGAACACCTAGCCTCAATATAAGAAATTCTCTTCTATCGAGGGATCGTTTGACAGGCATGATATAAGACTTACGAACTGTTTTATTTAAGCTGAATATCAGCGGCTAACGAATTTGGGGATTGGCTCCGAAAATTTTTGCGCAGTAGTCCAATCACTTTGCATCAATTGCGTCGTTTCAAACTAAAGTCAGACGCAATATTATCCGACTAAAGTTCTGAAACATTTGTAAACACAAAATATAGGGACATAAGTTACCGTATTTGATTGTAGACGTTAATGTAAACTATATCTCGTGACATTGTGTAATTTGAATGTGATCTTTATGTAAAGTACAAATTAAAGTTGGCCAATAGCTTATGCAAATTTATTCATAATATTTCCAATTGGTTCTTTGAATCTTATCAATATATCGCTTAGTTCAAAAAGCAATCATTTCTTCAATCCAAGTCTTTGGCCCTTACTTTATTGGTAGGAAATGTCTACATAAAAGCCAGTGCCCCATGATGGGCTGTACATCTGTCCGACGCTGTGTATTGTCTCGAGCCACCGTAACCGTACCGGCAACTTAACTCTCTGCTGCCTTTAGATAATCTTATTCCCATTTATCATTTTGAAGTGCATTGCTTTCTATTAATATACACACTACTTTATATTCGTATGATGTATTGACTAGGCCAAGTTGTACCCATTGATACACTTTGATGTCCAAGATCATTAGTCTTGTTACTTTGTTCAAACTCATAAAATCCGGTTTGATTATTTAATAATCTAATTTGTCAAGCTTGATTACAAATTGCCCGTCCACGAACACAATAGTTCTTCTAGAACGCACCGGATGTGTATGTTCTTTGTTCACCAATGTCACATTAACTTAATTTGAACATCATTAGGTACATTTGCCTGCATTTGTTGCATTAGTTCCTATATAAAACATCGAAGAAGTCTCCTAACTTTGTACCTACACCTACCAAGGTACTGCAAACCTTATTCATGGCGTCCCACGTCAATGTCTTTGATTTACTAAAGGTAATCGGTAATAATTGTTTACTATGTATTATGCGTAGACAATTTATTACCGTTTTCTGTCTTCAGTACTTATTTATTATTGTTATTAACCTAGCTGGCTTTAGTGGCCAAAGGGTGTTGTTTTTAATCTTACGTTACGTAATTTATGTGTTATTTGATTTTATGAAACTTAATTAAGTTTATATTAGGAAGTAACGTTTTATTTTATTATTATTTATTTTATTTTGTTGGCATGATATAATACCATGTCATATCCAATTGAATCTTTGGTTAAAATTTCATTGAAACTACGTAGTAAATAGCAGTCATGAGTTCACACGACGGTAGCGAATATTTGTGTGATATGTTCATGTTAATATACCACACCTCTGTTGGTTAAGTTACTATGAGTATAGATTACAGTTATACAACTATGTTGCATGCTATCGGATCATTCCCAGAGAAGTCAGATTTCTTTAATGTCATATATGTGCCGGGTAATTACACACACATTTACTATATCAACATAATTATTCGCGCTCCGTGGTTGGCCGACGCAAGTGAAGCCGGTCGCAACTAACCGTGCTGCGTTTACGCATCGACGCTCAACGTGAGAAAATTCCCCTTCTATCCACATTGTTCTTAATTTACCCTCGTATATACTACTCCGTATTCGGGGAACATTAATCTCAGCTAGCAAGAAACAAAACTATTAGTTTACTTAACTAAATTCTCGCCTACCCAAATGTAGCACCTACTTGAAATTTCTCATCGAT
Source organism: Abrostola triplasia (assembly GCA_946251915.1). Taxonomy (NCBI): domain Eukaryota; kingdom Metazoa; phylum Arthropoda; class Insecta; order Lepidoptera; family Noctuidae; genus Abrostola; species Abrostola triplasia. The sequence continues at coordinate 7,139,461 of OX276430.1, forward strand.
TTACGAGCTTAACAAATTTAGGATGTGGTATAGGAATTTTGTTAATAAATATATGGTAGTTCTATACGTATTAAAATAATTTTTCTTTTTTATTTCTGCTCCAATTGTGACAGTCAAGTTTAATTAATGCCCCACCTTGTAATTTCACTGTCTAGACCACGCGTCCGTTTACTTAGTTTGTTATTATGACGGCTGTTGCATTGGCGTCGTTGGTAAATTACAAAATACCAGCTACTGTTCTTGGTGATGAAAGAAATTAATTGTTTCCGCCGACCGACGCCGCTAACGAAAGTGATTTTGTGACTAAGTCTATTCTTAGACTTGTTTGTACCATTTGTTATGCTGGAACTGTTTCACGTAACGCAATGCGCGAAGTTTTATAAATTAATATTAGTTTCTACTTTTGTTTTATGACTGGAGTAATCATAAAGGAATCTCTGGTTTTTACCTTTAAGTAATTCTGTATTTACCGACATTGTGAGTTGGTTATTCCTGCTAGCTCTTAGAAAATTAAGCAAGCATGAATTTTTGCTTCTTTAAAAGCTACAACCGTTGATATTGTATGTTATGCCTTATATACAGTTTGCGTATGATAAAACTGTAGATACCATTTTTAAATATACTTTCAGAAATAATACCTGCAAGACAAATGATATCTACTAGGAAGTAGTATACAATATACATACTTTGTGAACTGAAGTGAAAGACATCAGTGACGTGAAACAGCTGGATACGTTAGGGTACTTAGGAGGTCTAACAAGATTATCTTCTATAACTGTTCCATAGGTTTTGGTAGTGGTTTAAAGTGGAAAAGTAAATATCCCTGTAATCATTTGACTTTATCTTTAAGCCTTGAATGTGCGGTAAATAATTTTCCTTGCACTACCAGCAACGTAACTCGCAGAAACGATTCATTTCAATCTTGAATTATGATTAATTCGTATTTGCAATTTTAATTGAAGTTCCTTTGTTTTGTTACTCAGATAATATTTCGACATAAATGCTACACTTACATAACATGCCACAAGCAAAGGTATTTATACCTTGAATGATTTAATTTTATTAAATTAAACTAGAATGACCCAATCAGCATTATGCCTTCATAAATATGCTAAATTTAAAATTAATAGTACGTTTCCTATCGATAACCTTTTCTAAAGATATCACATTTACCTTAGAATATGTCGAAAATCGTACCATAACTGTCCAGGGGTCGAGTTCAAGCGTGGCTTAACACCAAACATGTTTATTTAATACGTAATTTTATTTACAAGATCGCACTGTGAGTAATAAAATGGAGTTAAGGTTTTAGAAACTATAAAACCTTGTGGGCGGCGTTGTCATGATGGAGCGTAAAAATCTAATCACGTACGACGCTTCCAACTCCGTGTGATAATATCGTTCTTGCGCTTGAAGTTACAGCTTATTAAATGCGTATTAGAATAGAATGAGGGAGAGGGATTACAGAGCGAATGCGCCGCGGTCCGCCATTGTGGACTGTGACAATGCAAGAGAGATTGCATTGCATTATCTGGAACCAGTAAGGAGTACATGTGCGAGATTCACTCTCTGTCGCAATGCTCCAGAAAGGAATTTAACCTGCCATTTAGTTTTGATACTTTGTACATTGATTTACTAAAGTACCTACTCGGTTCGTTTTGCAGAAGTTATATATTTATTCCAACGTAGAAAGTGGATGTGTTGCTGTTGTTCAAAATGTAATGCATTTTTTATGAATAATGTATTTACATAAAAGTTCGTGTTATAAATTATTATAGTTAACGTAACTCTCTTTATTAGACTTACTCAACTCATAACAAGTTATAGAACTTTGGTAGGTAGTGGTTCGTTTTATTTATCTCAACTCCAAAATAATATCTGTCTGCTCTCGCTATTCCGTAGGTGGTCTTTAACTTCGTCTTGTCGTTTGTCACTCAGTGACACACTAGTCGCTTGCACTTCTAATATAGTGAATGTTCTTCCTACGCTTCCATTCAAACATTATTGTGTTATAGGGTAATCAATTAAATGCAAGTTAATTTCAATCTTACTTCAAAGACACAGAGTTATATTTAGCATACTTCGTAGCTGTCTCGCAAAGCTAGAATTACGTACATAGAATGATCGCGATTGCGGTTTGAGTAATCTGAGTAAATGGTAAAATTAAACCTTGTTAACAAATACAACTATGTATATTGTGTGGCTTTGAAACCAGTTTGTCGATGGCTCTACTTTGATGCAACTGTTTTAACCAGACACTAATAAATTATCATTATTACTACTCACTTAATTAAAATCGATCAGATTTATGAATTTGTAGTAGGTATTGAAGATTCAAAACATGTTTGATTGGGTAATATGTTCCACTCACTCTTGCGAGGTGTGAAAAACGTTGGCGCGGCCTCCTTCCTCCTTTCCTTAAGTTGAAAGAATTAGCTCCAAGAATTGGGTTAATGTGATACTCGTAGGCGATGAGCATGCAAGCTGTCATTAAATGTTTTCTGTTACCTCTGCAAGCCCATAAATCACTACCATACGTTTCTTTAAACGGTTCGCTATACGTTATAATGACAGTGCCCAAAGCTTTTATTTTTGGCATGAAATAAAACTGACTGGTATAAATTTACGTGTAGATGTTTTAGTAACTTCAACAGTCAAGCATAATAAATCGTCCATGTGTAAAATCTTCCGGCTCATAGTTCACACGAGATTCAAGTAGGTGGGTAGGTACACAAGTTTGGTGTGTTGCGCAAGTGCGACCTCCTACAGACGACATATTCCGAAACTCGTTCACGTCAGACCCAAGTAGGCACATTAATCAAACTCAGACGCATAGACGTAGAGTGACGGACGGACAGCCCCCAAAACAACCTGCATCAATCCAACCTCCTATACCTCAATTGTTTTTGTTTAGAACTCTCATTTGCTGGTACAAAGACTGCTGTATTGTTTCACCACAATTACAAGTGTTTCGACACCCGTCAACGTTCGTTGTGACATGTTACAAAGGATTTTTTAAACGATCTACTCTTGATGCAGCCTTGTATTGACCATTAGATGATTCAACATGTCAGTTAGACAAAGGCTGTCAGCAACGATTAAGGTGCAATCAATCAACTGCATTAACATATGTGAGCCTCATGAATAAGGTTCTAGTAACCAATGACTGCGTTTCTTTCATTTAGATCATTTTTCTCATAGTAGGTAATGTTTAAGAAATAACATACCAAAGCTTCGCAAGATAACCAATACGCGTAATTATCGCTTAATTCCAGTAGCAATCAGGTGCGTATCGGCTACCAATTAAGCGGTTTAAAGAAAATATACTGCCAACATAAAACATAAACATATCATCCTAAATGCGTCTGCCGCCAATATGCAAGAAAAGGTGGCAATTAAATACATAATCCATCGGCTATCACACAAGTCCCGTGGCGGGTTAATGGCTTGTTTACCCACTCTGCCGCCCTTATATGGCGTGAAAGCTCCTCCGCATTGTCGCCAGCCCCTCAGCGCACTCGGTATGGTCAGGCGGATACGTGCGTCTGCGCATATGAGCCGTTTGATATCGTGAGAGATTAACAAATTGAAGAGAACACGCATAACTGTACTTGGTGTAGTTTACCGTAAAAAATATTAAACCTTTTTATGCTTTAAGAAATATGTTTTTAGATAAGACAAATTGACTGCAACATTTCTGAAACCACTTTTTAAGTTCAGCAAGATGCATTTTGGTTAAATAAGATATTAAAGCACTTTTTATAATAAATAAGAATACTTGTGATACTTACGAGAATTAAGTTAGTAGGTGGTTAACCTACCTACACCATATTTACTTTAAAGGCTAAGTGAGTTGTGCTCGCTTTATAACTTAATAATATATTTTAAATAGTTTTGCAAAAACAGATGGTCGTCTGATTGCGCAGTCCGGAAATTAGCCGATGACTCATCACCTCTTTATCTGGATAAGGAAGATAAAACGAGACCCTGTGTTTGCACAACGAATCTTCACATATGGTGGGGAAATCGCGGGTCTGTGTTACGAGAACGATATTTTTGCACGGTCAAGCCATATGGTCTTTGAACTTTATTGCAAATGATAAAGATATGCGAATAAATAAATAGGTTATTAAAAGATCTTTGATATTCATATGCAAATACGTTTGAGATGACAACGTCATAGCAGTTAAGCATTCGATATTAGCGTCAATAAGCTTTAACAACACACCGCAGAGCAATGGGGGTAAAGTGGCTATGTTTGATTACTAAAGAAAGGTTACATTACATAGATATGTTATGTGGCATACCAATTATCAGAATTAAAAACGGTGTCAAGATAATAACACATATTAAGACAAAACTATGGCAGAGAAGAAGAACATTGAATTTAATTGGACATTGCAAATAGGGTGATACCTTTAACAGCGTTGAGCTTAACGTAACTAGTATTGATGGCATGTAGTATGGGGTAACAAGCGAGTGGCAACCAAGAGTAGGTCGGAGAAATCCAGGCTGACCAAGACATAGGTGGTCCGAAAACATAAAAAGGTTTGCAGGAAACAGTATAGTACGACTAGCGACATAGGATACACAGGCGATTATAATGCAAAAGCATATTATACCCAGTATTTTGCTATTCCAGGATAATTATGTTAGCGAATTTGTTATCATTTATTTAACTAAGTAAAGGGAAAAACTAGATCAATTATCGAGATAAATTTATCATTGTTTGTATTGCACAGATACAAGAATCTACTTACATTTTACACATGAGTCATTTTCATATAATTTATCAAATTAAGATATTATAACTCAATTACATCATTGCTACTAGGGTGGCCTTTGTACGTTATGCTAGCTAGCTATATTATTAGAGGTGCAGCGTAAGATCTATCAATATATCTGTCCAATGATGTCATAACCGTCATCGACTATTGTCGTAGCCTTCAAACTTATTACAGATCGCGAAGGTAACTAAAAATATTGATTTATCAACAATATGAAGCTTCGAACCACAGACTACATTTCATAGCATTATTACCGTCATAACGATATGCTTCACAAACAAATACATAATTACGTATTGTAAGTTTTCCAAAAACTGTTATGAGTACTCATAAAAGCAGGAATTTTCCACGGGGCATAAACTTTTATCTTTTCTAGTAAATGTCTGGGACGGATTTCTAAAATTAACGAGTCAATATGACATGTTTCATGTGTAAAATTTATTAGAGCAGATGTTTTCATGTAGCTAAAGAATGTGTTCGTTTCTTTTCAGAAATAGCAAAAGTTCGAGCAAGTTTATTCCAAATAAATGGAGTCAAGAAAGAACCACTCGTTCTACCAGAGCCAGAAGGCATGGTTACCACACTCACAGAAAAAGTTTACGTGCCAGTAAAAGAACATCCAGATGTAAGTACAAACGAAGACATTAATTTCTCCTTGTGTCAACCCTTTGCAGAGTTAAAAACAGTCTCTCTATATATCTTATACATGTTTCTGAAGCTCACTTGTATTTCATAATTATGGTTCTTCAAAATTAAGCCACCAATTTACGTCGTAACTACGTAAGACCAATCTGCTTTATTACTTACAGCTCCGAGAAATTCTAATTAAAGCCGTAACGTTTGAAACTTTATGGATTTACAGAAAACATCCAACTTGTTGCAATTGGCACTTCCTACGATACGATAATAGGTCATGTGTAATGCCTATTTCCTAGTTATCACATAAATATTAGAATTGTCATCAAAGATATAGGTTGCCTTGGTAGTGATGGTAACACGGTGAAAGAACCAATAGGGAAATGTTATTTTGTTTCTTTTCACTGTTTCTTGCACTTATGTTTTGATTGAGCGAATATTATTTCGGTAAATCCAAGCTTTTTAGACATGTAACATGTGTAGTTTCTAACACAGCTGTCACGCTCGTACAAATCGACTAACGAAAAACGAAGTCTTAACTAAATAAAGGGTTTATTTCGGTAACGTTTTGCTCGGCCGTGTTTTTGTAGGCTTCGTAATTTGTTACTTATGAGTTATTTTGTTTAATTTGAGACCCACTGCCCTATTTCTTTATGTAGTTGTTTATTCAAGATATTACGCACATTGTGTTCCAAAGCCATAAGCGGAAGAACGGAGAACGTGCTATGGGTGCCCTCTATCTGGCAGAAACTTGTTGCTCCGAAACCTATTTGGCATAACTCACTTGACATAAACTTTTTTAAACGAACATTATTAAGGTAGAAAAAATATTTAATATAATTGTTTTTTGGCCTAATGTTTTTATGTCCGAATTTAAAATGGGATACTTTTAAGATGGCAGAATTGTATTGGGCATAATTACCTTTGTCAGAGTTACAATTTTGTATAATTTCGTTTAGCATAACGTTTATTTAGAGCGCCGATTATTTGGCATAATTTGACTTAGCATACTACGAAGATCACAGAATTTCAATAGAAATAATTTTATTAGCCATATTGAAAAAAAAATATTGTTTTAAAAAATCACTATGGTGTGCTACAAAAGTTAGTGACAGAAATGAATCGCTGCAAAGCCGACTTCACGTAGTCTTGTCTGCCCTACCCCTAGAGTGTAATCTAAACCCGCGAAGGCGCGGAGGGGCGAGGCGGCCCGCGAGCTGAGGAGCAGGTGGTTTTAACGGACACCGCCGCGGCTGAGGCTGGCCGGCGAAGCCGGCCAGCAAGCCGAAGCTGCGGTGGTGGGCGTAAAACCATCTGCGACGAATAGCTCGCGTGGGACCGCCGGAGCCCCGCAGCGCCGGAGCCGTGACAGAAGCCATGTCTGCTGCATGTTGCATGCTTGCTGCATGTTGTATGCTTGTATGCTGCATGCTTGCTTGCTGCATGCCTGCTGCATGTTGCATGCTTGCTGCATGTTGCATGCTTGCATGCTGCATGCTCGCTGCATGCTTGCTGCATGCTCGCTGCATGCTTGCTGCATGTTTGCTGCATGTTCCATGCTTGTATGCTGAATGCTTACTGCATTATCTTACTGGCAGGGAAATAAAAACTACACAATTATGCTGAAAAATATAGCAATTAACATTTCCATCGTAATGTTGCGAATAAAAATAGTGTTCTTTAAATTTATTATGGATATGAAATGCATGCCAAAAGATGATTCTGGCTGTGAATTTTCTGCGATATGATGGTTCTACTTTTGATTATTATGGATATAAAATATATGCCAAAAAATGATTCTGGTTGTGAACTTTCTACGATATGATGGTTATACTTATTGATTATTATGGATATGAAATTTATACCTAAAGATGATTCTGACTTACAAAATTATGGGTTTCGGTGTATGGTAAATGAGTGTATGCCAAACGATTTTCTGCGAAAAGAGGTTTATGCTATCCGTGGCTATGCGAAATAAAATTATGACGTAAAAAGTTCTGCTATAAAGGGTGGACCCACGTGCTATACCTACATACGTAACGTCATTGTTTACACCTTAATTTGTCGCATTCATACAACTTTTGTTTCATTCACTAAACATTTATCAGAATATGAATGAACATTTTCTGTAAGTAAAATGTGTGTTATTTTTTTACTCATTTATTATTCAACTGTCAAGAGTTAAACTGTCTTTTGAACAATGTTTGCAATGACAAGTATAAACACTTCTGCTCCGTCACTGATGGAATTTGTATGCACATTTATTAGTGCGATGTACTTAAGCAATTATAAACTTAATGAATTTGTATTGCTTTGTAAACCCTCGAGTTATTAATTCATACGGCCTTTAATGGTCCATAAATACCCATTTCAAAATCATTGTGAGCGAACACAACTTTATTAATGATCTTCCCTGTGAAGCGTTAGCATTGATTGAATTGCTAAAATGTAATGAAGAAGCTTGTCAATTAACTCACGATCCACGTAAAGCTATCTTAAGAAGCCGTCTCAGCTTTCTTAAGGTTTTTTCACTGGATGAGAATTCTAATAATTTCTACGTCTCTTGAGCTAATTGTAGCGGATAACAAGTTTTACTGTAATAGTTGCGTTAGTCATACAGATAGAAATACAAGGTGGGCAGGCTGCTACATTTGGTGACTTATGTCAGGGCTATTTCGTCTTTGGAATGATTGTTGATGCTTGTACGACGATCATGATACAGTCCATTCATTGTAACTAAGAGATTCATAGCAAACGAACACGTTTAGAATCCCATTTTGGGCAACAAGTTCATTGAACCGAATGATTCATTATTAAATTCGAATAACACTAGCATTCTTCGTGTTCGTGCCAAGTTTGGTTGCAACTGATGAAAATAATGTCATGTGTTCACATTTATTGGACACTTCAATCAATCAATGTAATTTTATATGTATGTTTTCTCATTAATTAGTTTCATAATTTCCTTTGAACTTTAGACGCCTCTTTTATTTTGCGCTAACCTTAAACTTACTTCTTAGAAATATTACGTAAAACATATTTCGTAGAAAATCTGAAAATTATGCTGTTGTATTTGTGGGTGAACTAAAAGGGCAAGCTTCTGCCAATTACCGGGCACAATTCCAAATCCCGTGATACTACTGAGAAATGTCTAATTACAACTTTCCAGAAAATTGACTAGCGTTTTTCCGAACTTAGTCTTATACTGAGATCCTTGCGGTTGACACCCAAATTTATAGAATCAATTTATTCTTCAAAGTGTGTTTGGAACCTAATCAACATTAGTGAGATGTTTGTTGACTCATAGCGATATATTGTTGGCGCCATCAACGCGTCTGGGAGGCCTTATATGGTGTCATCTAACGAACCTCCGCCACTGAATTAATTTTGTTGAGTTTTATTACAATTTTGAGTAAATGAATAACAACTACTGAATTAATAAGGGAGTAATGTGAGAAACAGGAACATTCAACGCTACAACTGCTACAAGAAACATATTCATTAAGTCATTGTATTTTCTTTTTTACTAAGATGAAGGCGGCCACATACACCGCGTCTTCAAACTGTAAATATACATCATTACAGTGTTTACACTTAGACATTTATTATTCTTGTTTATGACATTTACCTTATTTGAGGGCCTGCCCGTCTTTCTGCCTTAGTTTATGAAATTTATTCACAGATATCGATTGTCAATTGCATATAGCTCTTTCTAAACTGAAACTTGTTGTTTCGTTTAATAAATAATGGGGCTTGCTACTGAAAACCAATACAGTGTAAATATTCCTGTTCCTACCTCCAATATAGTAGGCACTTAAGATTGCCACGCCATTTTAATGTTCTAGGTAAAACTATCAATATTCATGTTGAGATAAATGTATTAGTTCGCATAGATCATCTGAATAATTGTGAGGAATCTAACAATGTGAACGTAAATCTTAAGATAAATTGATCGTTGAATGATATTGATTGACCGATCAAAAGAACCGTTCTGAGACATCGGTCACGTACACAGAAATAATGATGAAACCTTAACGATGCAGATAGATGTCATAAGATTGAGTTCTTAGAAGCCATCGCAAATGCTGCAATGCCAAATAGTTTCATTGCCTTAAAATCTGTGTAATTGACACAAAAAAGTCCAATAGAATAAATCAGGATTGTTTTTTAGCTGGGTTGGTTTTACTGCTTCTTCTTACACAATAAGCGATAAAAATAAGTCCACAAGTCTACCTACATGTTAGGGTCTTTCGATTTTCAGAAAATAGGTTTTAAACCCGCTTTCGCTTCAGAAAAGCCCTAAGTGCTATCAAGGCATAATTATTTACACTTAATTCATACTATATCTTGTAGTTACGGAAATATAGCGCTATCTCGTTACGTAGGTACATGCTGGTTCGGGATTTTCCATTATATTTGAGACGCTATAGTGAATGGCTCATGTCGACACGACAGAAGAAGGAGCCAAATCTTAAAATAATGTTTTCACAATTGGAAATCATACCATTAATGTTTTATTCGCTCGCAAAAACTGAGCCGTAAAGTAAACGTTAACTATTCCAGAAATAGAGCAAACAGCATGTGATTTGTACGTTGTACACATTGTCGAAACAATAGTTTTAGTACACCGGCCGCCGCTGCTGTGACTAATATCTTAAAATGTTTTACTTTTGTAACAGTACTGTTCGTCTTTATAGCTCAAACAAATAGAAACGTGTTAATTCTTTGATACACCATTGTGTTCACGATTACGCAGATTTTAGGGCGTATTTCAACACCTTTATTGCCTGTTTAATTTTATTTACCCGGTGTCTATTCAGTTTGTTTTTATGATTCACACTGGCAGACATCTAGGTGTATTATATCATTTGTATTCAGCACCAGTGCGAATTTCTCGGAGGCGTAAGACTCCATACAACGGTACTGGCTCTGATCTCTTAGAAAAATAACGTTTTATCTAAATAATCTCTTATTTTTCTTAGCTCTGAATCATAAATAAATTACATATTCAAATTCTATTTATAGTAATGATATTCTTGAGATTAAGACGTTATGTACATATAGAAATGCACGTTAAATAGCTGGCTAATTAATTCTTTTCCTAGTCCTATAAAGAAAATGCGAACCAAGTGCGGAACATGTTCTATTCCGCATTGTTGGTGCTGCAAATGATATGCTGAGCACATACGAGTGCGCTCGAAGCTGCTCGATCATAGTCCACTACATGGAGAGTTCGCCTCCATTCTGGTCCCACAGGTTCCCGCTTGCATTGCATAGTGATGTTAACACATCGATAAAATACGTGCTGTGGTAAATGCAAATAATATTTTGCTGCATTTAAGATGTAATAAACGCATGCGCCAATATTCCCACAGAATATATTATGTGAAATTATGAGTGTTCGGTGTGGAAATCGCAAACACGTTTGGCACTTATAAATTCATTTGTAACGCAGAAAATCATTCGTATCTAATGTTGTAACTATAGTATGATAAACAAAGCACACTTAACGAATAACAGGACAGACTAGAAGACGTCATGATAAAAGGACCAAAAAAATACTCGATTATATTTTGTTTTCAATTATGCTGATCTGCCTTACATCGAGACAGTAAAAGTCACGATCTTGATAAAGAATCGACATCGATACAGTCACAGGTCCGTGCCTTGAAATCTGCGTCTCTCCATTTAGGGGCGGAGGAGTTATTAAATCCTGCCATATCGGTGGGGACCGTTACTTCGGCTTTTTGCTGATCAAGAAGTACTAGTCGATGCGTGTCTTAATAGAGGTCTTAGAGTCGTGTTTACACTAATAGAAAGCATTGACATCTATTAGCATTGGCATGACTCTATCTGCAGAAATTCAATTAGTAACTACATTATATAAACAAGGATATTTTATTATATTATGTAAAAGTTCGCTTAATTGTTTGTGGAAGCTTCGTTACTTAGACGAGAGACATAACGAGGAAAGGATTCTCGTTGAGTAACTTTCTGGAGAGCTTTATTTACTGTAAACGCACAGAGAATACATAATATTGTAATCAATCTTCGCATTGCTTGTGCAACGACACAATAGATATTAGTTTCATCGTAAACCTTGTTGTTGAAGGTTTGCTGCTATTGTTACTAACTGTGGTTTGAACAAACAAATATTCGTCTCAATGATGTTTGTTGTTTTTATTTATTTTACGATTGTGGTCCAGCTGTCAACCAAAAGTATTGCCTTGTAGCTCAGTTATGAATTCATTCAAAGCATTTCGGACGCATTGACTCAAATTTGATAGTATTACAAGTATTACTTTGGAAAAGTGTGTGATTTTCGTGCGTAAACGCCGTACACACCGAAATTATCCGTCTTCGGCCAAGTCCATGAACATCTCGTTAATGTTGAGAGCTAACCAGTAAATGATAATTAAACTCTCCTTCAGCAATAATCGAATAGTACCAATTGATTTACAGGAATAATGTTACAGTAATCTTATCGCAGTAGGTACCTATATATACACACTACCCATAGGACTGCCTCGTTGGTCTAGTGGTTGCTAAGCGCGACTGCTAAGCACGAGGTCCTGGATTCGAATTCCAGGTGGGGCAGTGTTACTGGGTTTTTCCATTAGGTAATTCTTAGTAGTAGCACGGAGTCTGGATTTATGCCCGGTTGATGGCAATAGGCTCGCCCCCTATTACATTGAGAATTTAAAAAAAACATAACTGGCGAAATTTGGGTGTACCGCATGTGCACCTCTGCCTACCCCTTCGGGTAATACAGGCGTGATGTTATGTTATGTTACACATATGTATAATACTAGTTATTATAGAAAATAACGTAAACCCGAATTATATTCGCCGACGAACGAGCCGGACGGCTGAATTGTTTTAGCGAAAACATGTCTGGCACAAGCAGCGTGTGCTTTATCATTCGCGAGTGCAAACATCAGTAAAAGCTCGCGAATGTGTTTCAAAAAGATTAAACAATTCGCGCTACTGCACCGTCGAGAATCTTGTTTAGGTTACCAGCCCGGAATTTCTGATCGAATGTAGATTAACGATATTTTTTACTATCTATCCATCAACAAACTAATTGAATTTGTTGGAATTTACATATAAATATGTATAGTTTAGGACTTCCGAAAACGAAAGGATTAGAAATTGGATACAAACAGCTTTTTCTCATTGGCAAAAGTATCATACAGTACAAGAGATGTAAATGAAAACTACTTTTTACGAGTTTTTTGGTATTCGAGTGGCCTTGCATACCGCAGTTGGCTGCAATAATGTAGTATTTGTGATTATAATAACGGCAAATTCGAGAAAAATACGACACCACATTATGCGCGTCAGTATAAAAAAAATGTTAGCCTCAATTTACGCTTTTATCGTTTATAGGCTTTTACAATAAAACATCTTTTTCACAAAGCTGACCGGTTTTGCGTTGCCTCGACGTCTCTGAATTTTGCGAGAGTAGTTATTTCTCTAAATTTGTGGCATTGCGTAGGAGTATACTGCCTGTGTTTTTCTTTTACATTGTTGCTTTGTATAATTTAATGAACTTTTCTTATGGCTTAAAGTCCATAATATTAAGCCATAACATCTGCAATAAACGCACGTGTGGGTGTGCCGCTAATATCCGTTCCATTTATCTTTACACTGTGTAAATCTGGACAAATGAAGAATGGATTCATTGAACTTCTTTATAGTCTCTATTTTCGTCGTAGATGTATTTTCTAATTAATGATTGATGTTCTTTCGAATCTCTTGACGTTTTAAGTTAATTGTGGATTCTCTAGTCAGTCGTATACTTGTCGGCCTATAACAAGGAGCGGTGTATGTGTAATGAGGTTGATTAGATTGGCCGTACTTAACGTAAGGGTCACAGTTCAGTCGCCTTCGACACTAACTTATAAGTTATAACGGACGCTATTGTCTAACAGCTAGATTATCTTCTAACGTTATCGCAATAACTCAAAAACCTAGTGACACCATGGGAATGGCATGCTGCTTGTTATCAGACAAAGCTTTTACAACGAAGCTTATTGTAAACCAAAAATAATCATAATTATATAAAATATAATGTACGTATAATTCATTATTATGGTCAACGCTACTACCTAATGATTGTTACTCAATCACGTCCACGAAACAATGGGTGACGATTAAATTTTACACAAAATAAGCTTACGTCATAGCCCAAGCATGTGACTGTTACTAGTCGTCTAAGTAGTTCTTATGGGACCTAAAATAAACATTCTGATTAGTGATGAAAAGTTAATTGGTATATAAAAATGCGTATTTATGAAGACAAAAACAAAACTGAAAAAGACAACATAAGAGTATGCGACGCAAAAGAAATTCTAAATGGCTAAGTCTTGCATGTCTGACAAGGCTGGCTCCCACATAATTTTGGACGCGTAAACAAACTTATATGTAAATTACGTGATAGAGATGAATTATTACAGCGTACATTTTCACACAGTAAGACAAGGAAAAATTTAACTTCAAATGGAAGAAACATATTTAATGAATGAACATAAATTCCATTGTGAATGAGAGTAGGTACAAACAGTAAAAACCTTTACAGAGGGCAAGAAAATGTATTGTTGTATCTACTTCTAAAGATTTTAATGAAATAAGGAGAATTCGATTAAATTAAGAGGGATTTAATTGGTTTCACTGTCAAGCTCTATCTTGGTGCCACATAAATCATCTTGTGTAATATCCAATTACGCGCCAAATTTAATTAGTTCGCAGTCAATCATCGGTTTTTTGTTAAAAAAAATTAACCGATACACGTATTTAAAATGTACATCTTCCTAAATTAAATTCCATAGATCTCTAAAGACTTATAAAACCTGAAGATTTTAACGTCAAACCAACATTTTAATGAAGAATATTCGGATCATCTCATTGACTTTTTTATAGGAATTCATACATTTCTAACTCTTCTGGCTAACCTGTATTTATAACGCGTTGTATCATTAGGCTGAGTGTTCATTAGTCTCTTCATGGACATACGACTGCAGCGTTGCATTCGGTACCGGTAACGAGGTTGATCGGATTGGTCGCGCTCTGTCGGCCACGGGTCACGGGTCGCGGCCCATTCTAGACTTTGTCTAACAGGAGTATCTATTAGTACATAGTCTTCTACTGTGTTTTTAGTGCAAACTGCGCCTCATGCTCCAATACACCGATCCTGTATATTATTAACATCGTCTACTTAGGTAAAATCATAGGTAGGGTATATTAAAAAATATATAGGTACTTTCTTTGCAATATAGCTAGCTGTCTTAAGCAGGGTGTTAAATGCAACATTGAATTAGGTATCATTGTCAACATTTTGATGCTTCTGACAGATAGCTACTCTTTGGATCATCTTAATTTATATGTTTATGATGCTTTAGTCATCATTATTCATATTATTTCGCGTAAAATCTGAGTTCTTCGAATCATCTGAAAATATAATAATATACACTTTGCGTCACATTTATATAGAAAATTCAACTAATGAATAGGTAAACAAAGGTTCGTGACTAATCTCTGGCAAAGCTTGTTAAATCATTAAAGTCTGAAATGATTTAATAATCAATATTGCTTTGCCATTGTATTTTACAGTAAGTTATTGCCCGTCCCGTAAATTTACTGTACTTATAGATAGATCATATTATTTTATCTTTCTATCATTATGGCTTGGGTATAAAGGCGTGAACAGATTGAAAATAAAAACGGTAACTTTAAAATCATAAACGAAAGAAATATGGCAGGTTCTTGTACCTACATTTAACATCACCTCCTATTACTCCTCCTACATTACAATTAATGTAAATAATCTGAACTGATATGGAAACGAATACTATAATTAAACCTGCAATAAACTTGTATTCTAATTTTCATTTGATGTCATTATCCTAAACACTTAAGAAGGCAATAAAGGTATAGTGGCCTGCGTTGCTGTTAACATTCATAGCGTTTCCCAAACGTGATCTGAGAAAGCGGGTAGAGAAATTCATATATGAATATTTACCTCAGGCTTCAATGATTGTTCAAAAATAGGTAAATAATAACATAATGTTGACGACAATAATAACGAATTTAATCATAATGATTTTAATGTGTATTTATGTATAGGAGGTACAGTCAAACAAGAAAATGGTCTACGAATTTTGACACAAGTTTCTGCGAGATCTAATTGTCACTAAGGTTGACTTTACTGACAGAGTACAAAAAATGCACAAAACGACGTATTATCCGAGATATCTGCTGACATGAAGTCATGGTTTAATTGAACCTCAACTGTAGGGTGGTAGACCATATTTTTGGTCGACCGTACTAGGAGATAATGATAATATGCACTAAGCTTTACTGGAAACCGGCGCAACAGCAGTCAAGCCCGAGGCGACTTCGTATCGTGTCGTGACCAATCGTTCTACGACAATTATGTTAGAATTATACCATCAATCAATTGCAATATGGTACGTACACACCCACCTGCACTCATCCGGCATTACCAGTACTAATGATGGACAATCACCGGCGGTCAATAGTTCAGTTGTTTTGTTATTGTTGCTCCATTGTACTTTTCTTTGTTGAAGTTTATTAGGGTTAATATTTATTTGTTAGTATACGGCCGATGGCTTCTTGTCTGTTGATGTCATTATTGTTGTTTAAAATACTGTTGGTTGTAGTTGGTGCAATGATTTGTATTTAATTGGACTCTACTCAGGTATTCACTTGATACTATTCACGTTTGTATTGTTGAGCTTGAATCCGTTTCAAAAATTATGTTATAAGACTATACGAAATGTTCTTATGATGACCGATTAAAAATAACAAGAACATTGAAGATAAGATGATGTTTTAGCTTCTACAGTGGAAGAATTTCTTTCCATTGTGCAATCAATACTAGAAACGTTTGCAGCCTTAGCACTAGTAGCTGATTTTCACATAACGTATGGGTCATGATTGCTATTGAAAACTGCCATTAAAGTCACTTTTCAATTAAGGCTAAACTACAAATCAATTCAGTCCAGTGTAGGGTTGAACCTGTAATCCTAACGCCTAATGCGTAGCACTTGGTCACTGACCACTATTTGGGTGTCCGCCAAATTTCCATATATTTATAGAGGAAACCATTGTCAGTTGGTTAGTGCTGGTATATAGTAGGCAGTGAGTCATTGACGCATTTCAGATTATTGTACATTTTTGTTTTGTTTACCATGTAGTATAAGATAAGGTTAGCAATTTACCTCATCAAATAGTACATGGTATTTAAATATATTGTTATGGATGGAAACCATGGAATAGAGCCACGCTTGACCACGCAACCGCAATATTGCACTTAAGATTTTTTACTGATTCTATATTGAGTTTGCTACCATTTTACCCAGAATATAAATGTAGTTATCTATTAAATCCCTACTAATATTATAAACGCGAAAGTTTTTAAGTATGAATGGATGTTTGTTACTCTTTCACGGAAAACTACTGAATGGATTTTAATGAAATTTCATATGGAGGTAGCTGACACCCTGGATTAACACATAGGCTACTTTTTATCCCGAAAAAATGTAGCGGGTAACACCGCGGGGCGCTGCTAATTTTACATAAATCGTATCATCAATATTATACCAAATACTGCTATGGTAACGGGAACCTTTATTTTGAACACTGCATAGAATTCCAATAAGCTTAAACACAGATTATTAATTTAATTTTAAAGCTAACGTCAACTTTTTGTTGGTAAGGTACTTTTGATGTAATCATTAGATTGATGGATGAATTGTGTGATTAAATTTGGTGTTTGTGCTTTGCTAAATGTCATGCAGGTATCGTAGGTACCTACATCTGGTATGATGTGATCAAATATTGCAAAAACAAAATTAATTGTAGAAATAGTTTTTCCCTTCCATTGACAAAAAAGTTACATACCTAACTACAGTATACCTGTGTATAGATAGATCTAAAGGTACATTTTCAGTACGTAAATGAATATGAGTGTTATATGTGTTTTGTATAAAGTTTTGTCACGCTTGTACCACTTACGTAATAAGTATCAAATGCACCGACCCATCACTCATCGTGCTAAGAAATAGCTGTTAGCATCCTACGTGCATCTCATGACGTGTAGTATATATTCTGTGATTTACATAGCTTGAACAACTCGTCTTCCATACTATATTGGAGATACTAACTAAAACCTGAACCCCTTATATTTTAAACCGTGGAATAACTTATTCCTGTGACTGTCCTTTGCATGTCAAAGAATAGATGTCTATCATAGATTTAAAATATCAATAACTTCTGTTAATAGACTTAAGAACGCGACTGCTGATCACGAGGTCCTGGGTTCGTATCCCGGGTCGGGCAAAGTGTTACAGAGTTTTTCCATTAGGTAATTCTCAGTAGCAGCACGGAGTCTGGATTTGTGTCCGGTTGATGGCAATAGGCTCGCCCCCTATTACATTGGGACCTAAAACATAACTGGCGAAATGTGGGTGTACGATATGTGCACCTCTGCCTACCCCTCGGGGAATACAGGCGTGATGTTATGTTTATGACAAAAAAATTACATACCTAACTACAATATACCTGTGTATAGATAGATCTAAAGGTACATATTCAGTACGTAAAGGAATATGATCGTTATATGTGCTTAGTATAAAGTTTTGTCACGCTTGTACCACTTACGTAATAAGTATCCAATGCACCGACCCATCACTCATCGTGCTAAGAAATAGCTGTTAGCATCCTACGTGCATCTCATGACGTGTAGTACGTATTCTGTGTTTTACATAGCTTGAACAACTCGTCTTCCATACTATATTGGAGATACTAACTAAAACCTGAACCCCTTATATTTTAAACAGTGGAATAACTTATTCCTGTGACTGTCCTTTGCATGTCAAAGAATAGATGTCTATCATAGATAAAAAATATCAAAAAGTTCTGTCAGTTTGACTGCCTCGTTGGTCTAGTGGTCGCTAAGCGTGACTGCTGAGCACGAGGTCCTGGGTTCGAATCCTGGGTCGGGCAAAGTGTTACTGGGTTTTTCCATTAGGTAATTCTCACTAGCAGCACGGAGTCTGGATTTGTGCCCGGTTGATGGCAATAGGCTCGCCCCCTATTACATTGGGACCTATACACATAACTGGCGAAATGTGGGTGTACCATATGTGCACCTCTGCCTACCCCTTCGGGGAATACAGGCGTGATGTAATGTTATGTTAAGTTCTGTCAATAGACTTAAGAAAGGTTTAAGTAAAGACCAGTACTTTCCACGTTAATGTATAAGAGGAGAAATGTTTAAACAAGCTATATTACTATGTGGTCTTATTAACTGTAAGTTTTTGTCCCGTATGCAGTTCCCCAAAGAACACGTTTGATGTGCCAATGATAGGAAAACGGCATACAATTTATAACGGGACCTTTAAACAATCGCACAACACAGTGAACCACGTAAAATTGTAACGATAATAATAAATATTTTAAAACGATGAAACGGCATTTGCTTGTTATCGAGAAACCGCGGTCAATGTGTAAGCGATAAGCGGGTAGCGACAATTCGGCTCACGCAATAGGGTGCATTTCCACTGACAGAGCTGGGCAAAGTGGAGGGAGAGACCGTGAATTTGCCAATCACAGTGCTCGAAAACTTACTCCACATCAGTGGAGCACTGTATGAAAACCTGTGTTCGTAAAATTTCTTGTGATTGGCCCCCTAACCATGAACTCTTAAAAGAGGAAATTTTTCGTTGTGGTAACGAGAGGCAGCATTGCACGTAGCGGCGTCTCGCTTCCACATTGGATAATGTCCTGCCTAAAGAATTATGGTGAAGAGGCAGGTACTTTTCTAATTGCGATCAATCTGAAATAATTTTTGCGGTGACTGATATTAAACCGAGTATTTTATAACATTTACATTTAATTACATTAATAATTTATTGCATAGCAAAGTGTATCATTATCTTATTCAATTACAATATGTTGTATCCTTAATGTTATTTATCTCAAATCCAAGAACGTTATAAAAGGCGGATTAATTAACAAAGTGTACCTACATTACATTAGAAGTGCTGCACTAATTGTTCAATATATCATTTATTGTACAGTCACGTCCTTAGTACAAAATGAATTGTATAATTAATTGAATAATTATGTATAAATCATGCATGTGAAGTTATCTCAGTGTGATTAGGCTTGTTTTGTTTGTTAAATATTCATTACAGAATTGCATATCATATGATATGTTAACATATAGCGTTTACATGTTTTAAAAATGTTAATATTCAAGTTAATTCATGGGTTATGTTAAATAATATCTACATAAATCATACCTATGTTTCTTAGGTATGTATCATAACATATATTAGTATAGTAAAGTATTTTATTGCCCAGGTGTTTACATAAAACATGCTCAAGAATAAATTTCAGGCGCTAATTAGTTGCCATGACCTTAAATGAGTTCTGACTGCTGACTGCTGACCTGAATTGAGTAAGAACTGCCCACTCCCGCTTTTGGGTTAAGTGTGTTTCGCTAAACTGAGTTTTAGGTTGAAACGGAATGTGCGGTTGCCATTTGTCAATCGAAGAGCATTTGGCTCACAGTTACCAATATGTACTTACTATATGTGGTTTGCGAACATATAACAAATCAGACGAAGGTAATACCTGGACTAACAAATAATTGAATGAATAAAAACTAATTTAATTTCTATTCGTCCTAATAAAATACAATATTACAATACTAGCTTATACCAGACAATCGATGAAGCTCAAATTACTACACAACTGCCAAAAAAGGTGTGTAATGTTTTAATAATATTATTTGAAATCCCGCTGACAATGCGACCTTGTCCTAAACTTGCCAATGGTACGGGCACGTGGTTTGCGGTACTATCGAAACGCTATCATTAGGGCACAAAACCACTGCCAATTACGGACGGAAAACTTGCACATTTCTACCCAATATAAACAATGTTATTTAAGTTAAGGCGTAACGTCGTTTTAGTCGGACCACTATGTGGTTATAATGCGTATCGGTAGCATCGGTACCTGTCTTTATTTTTAAAATGCTGTCCGTATGTCAGATTTTTGGAAGTACGGATTAACATCACAATGCCTTTCCGTCAATGCCGTGTCGGAACATGAGTCGTAAGATACCAAGGGAAGAACACTGTATAGGCCTAATAGCTAGCCTCGCTATTTCATGGAACTAAAATAAGATTCGATGTGTGTCTTTAGGCTGACTATTTGACTGACTACTAATAAGAGCCTATGCCTACGACTTGGGGGCTACATACGTGTTAAGTAGGTATAATTCAACATGAGATACCTAGTAATCATAGCCTTTTTGGAATGTATTCTGTTTTTAGCAAAATGCAAAAATAACACCGTTGCTGTTCTATTTAAAATAATGTTTATGCTTCCTAAACCAAAACTGCACTGTCCAAGCAGCGTTAATAGAAACAATAATAATTATTGGATAACAATAAATCCAATGATGGATTTTTCCTTATAAAAATACATGTTGTTAGTATGATACTTGTATCATGTTCACACGTTTCCTTAAGGTAATACTGGCTTTGCAAAATAGTGTAAAAAACAATACATAACAATTTATTTCTAATAGTTGTTCAACAGGCATCATCTCGATCATTATAATGTTTACTCTAATGTTATTACTGAAGACGTAAATCGTCATGTTCTGACAGATTACAGGTACATATAAACATGAATTAAAGTACCATACCGATATCTTTATAATGATCACCATTTAACACACCTTATAATGCGCTAATACAAGTAGCGTTTTCTGATTTATTGTTGTATTAACAAATAGCTTTATTTGCATTATTTCCGATAACAGTCAATACTTAAACAGATAACTTGTAGTGTTTGCATTAATTCTTCTAATAGTACCTAGTGTATGTGCAGGTAAAGGGTGGTGCGCGCATACGCCGCGGGCTGGAATGCAATTGGATAATGTTTATCGATTAGATGCGCCGGCGGCGGTGGCGCGGCATACGTTTCCCATAGTTTTGTTTACTATCAGATTTCCTCGTATATTTATACGGAAAGATACTAAAAAGATTATTATTCACATTTTTATTTAAAATGCTCACTTAGCAACAGGGGCAAATTATATAACAAACTAATAGGTGCTAAATAATATTTGTTGCAAAAATAATTCTTTTGATAAACTAGCGTGACCATGAATCCGGGGCATACAGGTATTTCTGTAATGTGGAAAATAAAATAATTACTTTTCTCATAAAAATATTACTAACAGTGAAAAAATGCAATAAAGTAAACACGGGCGCGTCGCCAACTATCGCGACGCTATTTCGACGTGGCCGACGACGACGTCCGCCGACAGGCGACCGGCCGCCTGCGATCGAACTTTGTTTCCCGTCACATGGCGAAATTGTGACGTTCCTTGACATTAAAATATTTGTACGTAACGTTACCACATTATTGACAGAAGTAGGTACCGGCGTTTGAAGCGTTTCAATCTATGTTACAGTAATATGAATAAGAAAACATTAAAACTGTCTTGAAAAGAGTATTGAAGATTTGTGTAGAATTCAGATTTGGGAAGCCTAGTCTCCCAACTATTATTTGCAGAAAAATATAAGCACTCCCAAGTCAGAGGACCAACAAAATCGTCTTTATTTTATTTTGTGGACATGCGTGTCATCTCATTTGTATGGTATGAAGTTAAAACATTCATTAGAGCACTTCATTGTTCAGAAACTACAACGTTAACCATTAATGATCAACTCTCAGCTACTAAACTTAAGTTAGAAGTAGGCTTATGCTTTTATGAACATAATTAGTGATGGGCCGACTATAGTTTAGCCGACAAGCTAACTGGTTGGTCTCTAGTTGGTTGCAAAAAGATTGACTAGTCGCATATTTACTCCTGCAATACATAATGTAGGGACGTTTTGTAAAATCCGACAATGGTTAGGGATTTTACTCGTGAACAATGACTAATTGATGCACGCATGCGCATACAAGTGCCTGTATTTGTTAGATAAAAAATAAACACACTAATTGAAAACATTCCTAATGATTGAAAATGTAATTCACAACAGTTGGTCACTGCCACTTTGATTGCTTTAATTTAATGGCATAATTAACGAGGTCCATACTACAGAAAACATGATCGAACAAATCTAATATAAGTAATGGGATACATGCAAAGGAATCAAGGAAGTGTTCACCAGCGAGCAGTTTGTGGCCAACCGCTAAATAGCATCGGGACTGCCCTCCGCTTTAGACTTATGATCACTACGAGATTACGGCTAGGATTTTATGATGCTTAGAAACCGCGCTCAGATAAACGGGATAGAAGGAAATTTCGCCCGCATCCTACGTGTGTACATCAAAGAAAATAAGCTTTCAAATGTTGCGGTGAAATGATATTTTCCATCATTTCAGATTAGGCGGTTACAGAGAAACGTTTCTTGTTTTGTTTTATTTACGAAGTTTTAAAAGCTCCGCGATGAAATCACTCATTTTCTTTGAAGATGATAATCTAAATATTGTAGCACTGTAACGTACACTTCAAAATAACCAGTGTAATACATAAGATAGGTCTCGATTCTCGTCTAGTTTTGTACAGTTGGTTGGTTTAAAGATTTATTCGTCCGATAAAGATATGTATCGACATGCGAAACTTCGGCCCGTCTGTTCTCCGAGTGATTTACAATTTGTCGTCTGTCGCCGTTGCCGTCGGTAGACCGCGACGGTTAACGAATGCTGTCCTAGCTTGTTCGAGGCGCCTATTTCCGCATCTCATATTTCTCATTGAAATACATCGCCACAATATCTAATGAATCTATTGTCACTCTAAAACAAAATGGATATTCGCTCTGATTTATGACTTTAAAGATAATCGTGAACTAGGTATCTTTTAACGTATGCATTAGTTAACTACCGACTTTACTTATTGTTTCCGTCACATTTAATAACATATTTGAGCAATTTGCACGCTGTCACGCAAAACAATTTAGCATGAGACATGTGACGTATTTCTAACCTCGATTTTTATTTACTACGCTTATTTATCACGTATTTTGAACCGTCGACGTTCGCCTCCCTGAAATATCCCTTTAGAAAAAAAAGTGTTAGTGTGAACTCGGGTGCTTGGCGGCGCGCCAACTGGTCCATTTCTTAGCTTTGCTCGTGGACGGCAGAATGATACTGGTTCACAGTTCATATACATTGAGCTGACCGATGCTTTGAAGCTTACGTATTGAGGTTAAACGTATGTACGGCGTGCGTACATACACAGGAAATATGGTTTATGTGTAACGAAGCGAGTAATTAATCCAATAGCTAATGGCATAGATGTAGTCACACACTTGAATTAGGTCTTTGCATGCGGCGCCGCAGCATCGTGTCGTAATCTTGTACTAATGCTTCAAGAATTATCTAAGAGATTATGAATGAAGTTCCAAACTGAATTATAGTTCGGGATTAGATACACGATGTCATTAATGTGTTGTTTCAAATACTAGAAAATTACTGTACGATATTCGTGGTATGCAATGGACTGCCATTACAATTAGTCATTGTAGCATTTAGTGCGTTACCGTAAGCTTTGAAATCGATTATGTTATTGCTGTAATTTCTGGCAAAGAATAGGTCTCGCAAGTAATTAAGCTAAAAACAACCGATCTAATCGAAGTGAATGACGTTAAGGAAATATTTCCTCACCACCGGTCGTTGTATGGCGATCTATTTCTGCCAACCGAAACTATCTATCTTTAGGCTTACAGTCTTAACCGTCTGATTGGTCTCGAAGACGGAAACGCGCCTGTTGAGTTACTCGCTACCTGTTAAATAGGGCTGGAACTGTTTTAGCAGCACACAGTCACACAACCGTATCTACAACTCTCCCTACATCGCTCATTTGGAAAATACATCCTTCATGGAATACATTCACACAAGCTTAATGTATGTTTTCTATTACTTACAGTTCAACTTCGTTGGAAGGATTCTCGGGCCCAGAGGCATGACAGCCAAACAGCTAGAACAAGAAACAGGATGCAAAATCATGGTCAGAGGAAAAGGATCAATGAGGGATAAGAAAAAGGTAAATACAATATTTATTAATTTGCTTCTAACTATTTTTATTGCTTATTAACTGAACAATGTGTTTTATATCTCTTTGAATTGCATACCCTTATGAAACCAATAATAAAATACTAACTTTTGTATTTTCTACGCAGCCGTCAATTGGGATTTAAATCAGGTTTATGTTATTACTCAATATTAATTCTAACTTAATTGTTTATGAGGTCTAGCTATTCTAGGATCCTGAAGTTGATGATTCGTAGAGGAAACTATTAGAAATAATGTAATTGTTCATTCAATAAACCCAGAGAGACATAGGTACTCTAAGTTTACTAGTTACGTCTAGTCATCTTTATATTGTCTCGGAAATCCTCGTACCACGACCAGAAAAAGGAAAGAACCTAAAATCTACAAGTAAACGTTGAGTTGACTTTTTGTTTTATATTTGTAATATGACGAAGTACTTTTAAGTAATCATCTTCACGGTCAAGTGCTTCGCTCCGATTGCTCAGTACTATCTCCAAGTAACCTACAATGTTATTTTAACGAGAAGCAGATAGAACTATTATTTTGTCAAAAGGCAGCTCAACAGACGACACACTTTTCGTAGTGTACCGCGCACGCCGCGAGTAGAAATAGAAATGCCCCAAAATTCAAATGTTGCACCAATCTCCTCATTCCAAGACATCGCTAGAAGCGCATTTTTTATTCCACTTGTTGTTTACACGTTGTCAGGCTGTTTCGTTCACGTAGCTGACACTCATCAATCATCCTTGCATACAGCAATTAGGCGAGCATTGTCAACTTGGAGAAATCTCGCAAACTGTCTGCATGTGTTTTCTTCATTATCGTGTCACTTTGACATCGTGCAATGTTTCTAAAGTATGTCTAGATCTCAAGATCTAAATTACAGTATTGTTCTTCTTTCATCGATATATCTATGCTGAAGATTTACGTAAATAATATGTTCTGCGAACGCTGATAATACGAGTACCTAAATAACTCGAAACATACGTATATGGATCTTCAGTTTATATTTGTATGGGTTTATTTGAAGTGCTCAAACCATTAAATGTTCAGCTACGTCCTTGAGAATATTTGTGGCTATTTATATTCACAGCCATACTTCAACTATCAATAGTAATTGTTAAATGTAATATTGCAATGATGCTCGACTTTGTTATGTAAAGGCCAATACGTCTATAGTAGTTTAGGACCAAAGTAGATTGATTAGAATTTGAACAATTTTTAGTACAAATACCTAACCACTAATGCATGAAACTCTGGAACATTGGTAGCCATCAAACGCACATCACGTTAGGCGCAGTTAGTGTGCTCATAAAGCGTCAAAATTTAGAAAAATATTTCTATCAATATAAAATTACTAATAATCGGATATTTAATAAAAATTACAGGAAGATGCAAACAGAGGAAAGCCGAATTGGGAACATTTGGCTGACGACTTGCACGTCTTACTCACAGTCGAAGATACTGAGAACAGGGCGAAGATAAAGCTTGCAAGGGCTGTGGATGAAGTCAAACGCCTGCTTGTACCCGTAAGTAGTGTTTTAAATATATCACTTCCAATAAGTATGTTATATCATTAACCATAATATTTACTTGTGGACGTGCTGATAGCTCTATTTTATGCCATATGCGCAAAATTAATATTTTTTCTTTTGTTATCTCAAAATATAGCTGTCAAAGGCTATTCCCTAATACTGTAACTACATACCTATTATGGTTCATACATTTCTTGACTGACTTTTGTATAAATGTATATTTCTGGTACTGCTAACACATCGGTAGAGGATTAGCCGTAGGTATATTGTTGTCGCGTTCCAATCTGAAAATAAAGTCAATTCTGTAAATGCCTTCGAGTAAGTTGCATGACGTAGTGTATCCAAAGTAATCTTTCTTTTGGACCATCTGTGACGCATATATATTCTGTAATAGTAAAGTATGACCAAAGTAAGTGTTAGTAACCACGCAACGATACTAGTGGCGTCGTTTGAGCTGCTGTGAATGTTATCTGTTTACAATAAAGTCTTACATATCGAGACAATAATTATTTATAAATATTCTTTGGCTCAAAACTGTAATGGCTTCAGGTGGGATTCAGTTTTTCTCTCACATGTGCAACATATTTTTCAAGGTATTGTTGCTTCCTAGAGAAAAAAATGTAACATTGTTTTTACTATCTTTTTATGAATCTCGTCCAGTGTTACGTTCATTGCCGTGCATTTAAGGCGTTATGACGTCACCAGCAATTGTGTTGAACCGCAGCGTGCTGCCGTGCCGTGGCTCGACTCATTACTATTAATTAACGTACACTGGTTACCTTCTACCTAGATACGGTAATAGTTTTGTTTAGATGAAGCTGTGGTTTCTATTTCATCGTCATCGACTAAATTGTCTTCTCTCCTTTTTTTCTTAAGTCGGCGGCCAAAAGCAGTCAAATATCGAAATTGAACTTGAAATGAACCCCAATTCTCTCTTTACAAAATTTGGAATAATATTATTCAAAGTTTATTTTAGAACTTGCCAAACAGTTCTCGTAACGAGTAATGAGAGGCTTTTACTTTTCTTTTATTTTGTTGCCAAATAAATATGATATTCTTGGCTGCCAAATTGCCATCAAAGTCAAAATTGATTTACGAGTTTCATACGCACGCACGTAAGCTTAAGACAGTAGGTGCAAATATAGTCTTAACTGACACTGACCTTATTTTTCTATTAGAAGCCAATAATTTACTTAATCATACAATTATATATTAACAATGATACGCTGTGGCTTGGGTATTGTACACATTGTTAAAACTCCAATGCTAATATCAATATTGTAGTAATTTACGAGTCATAATCTTGAGGAAATTTTAAAGATAATTCCCTTTTCGTCTTGAAAGAAGAATAATAATTTTGTAGGAAGATGGCAACTTATGAAACTTTTTTGTTACTCTACAGCAAGCCGATGGCGAAGATGAGCTGAAGAAGCGTCAGTTGATGGAGCTGGCGATCATAAACGGCACATACCGTGATTCTAGCACTAAGGCGGTGGTACCCGTCAACGGTCAGTGCCTCATAAGTATGGTCGCATTCATGTTTTGTCACTAACCCTACCCACTAAGATATACTAACACCTCTGACTATCTATATCCGACAATACAGATGGCCATCGCAGGCTCATACATCTGCCAACCGTGGTTGGTCGATAAAAGGGGAGGGGCTTAACCAGTGCTGGCTAGCACAAAAATGGACGTAACATTGCGATGAGCCATTGTATGGAATAGATAGTCGCTATAAGGTCGGTTTAAAGGTTTTATGCGTGAAGTTTTAAGGGTGCTAACCGATTAAGGTCCAAAGGATCTTTTAAAATATGCAAATTCAATACATTTCTGCAATGCCACCTTCGTTTTCAAAGAAATTTCAATCATTTCGAAGAAATCCAGAAGGATGCTGACGTTCATCCAGTAATTGCAATTGTTTCATGGATGAAAAAAATGTTGTGGTTCACATTATTTTGCATGAAATTACATAATAATTGTGGGATTATTTTACATTGAATTGTTTTCTGTCAACTGTACATATTCAGGTCTGTTTTCATTACGTTTCCTATTGTTGAAGTGAGCATAAACTGTGTCTTTTGTTTGCGGATGTGAGTCATCGAGGCGACTGCTAAGATGACTAACTTAATTGATTTGTGGCATGTTACGGTTGTTAACTATTAACATGGGTGATTTCACTCAGCCAGATCTCTTATCGTTAATTAAGGGCCATTGGAAACCGTTCGAGCCTCAGAGGAATTAGATACGGACGGTGAAATGAGATTTATCACGATTCTTTTAATTACTTTAATGTATTTTTACGATGAATTGTTAAGGTACATTAAACAATATAAGTTGTTGGAAATAATCCATTTTGTCGTCCCTTTTAATTAGACTAAAAACCTTGGGGCACGTGCACGATGCGATGCCATATATTTTCTATTAGGTATTTTTTATAAATTTCATGTTATCTTTCATGCGATGTATTAACAAATAGAGTGCCCCACAGAACCACACTAATGGGACATAAAAATTGGCAAATGACTATTTTATTCGACTTACTGAACTTGAGTTGATAAAACTTCACTGAGTATCGATAATGAGATTTTGGGTTCGATTCCTAGGCCAGCTAAAAGTGCTTAGATATTGAGTTTTTCATTTAGAAGTCCTCAAAAACCTCATGTCTCTCAAAAACTCTGGGGTTTTGAAATATACCTCTAAGAGATGGTATATTATCTTTGGGAAAAAGGTGAGTAACAAAATGTATAATATAGATGAGTCCACAGCGGACGAGGAGTGGAGGCGCGTGGCAGCGGCGGCGGCGGAGACGCAGCGGCTGCTGGCGCCGGGCGGTGGGGTGGGCGGCGTGGGCGGCGGTGTAGCCCTCCGCACGCAGGCGCCGCTGGGGGCGCCGCTCATCCTGTCGCCGCGCATGTCGGCGGGCGCGCAGGCCGGCCTGCTCAACGGCTCGGGAGCGCAGGCGGCGGCCGGCCTGCTGTCGCCGGGCGAGCCGGCTCACCAGCTCATCTACGCCTCGCCCTACGACTACGCCAACTACGCCGCGCTCACCGCCGCCGCCAACCCGCTGCTCACCACCGAGTACGCCGCCGCCGACCATACGGGTGGGTTGTTCGCCCGTTGATCTCTTACTAGCGATGTTTGATAACCGGTTCACATTCTCCTCAGTGCTCGAAGCCGAATCTGATTCAAACGCTTGTAAGTCTTACTTACGAAAACTATTTTGACTTGCAAATAGGATTGATAAAAGAAGTTTAAGTATTCCACTACTTATGTGTAGTAAATATAAATAAACCAACAAATAGGTCAGACCGTTGTAAATATCGATCGAGAAACAACGAAAATGATGGAGACTAAATTTAAAAATGTTATCAAACATCGTTATATAACTACTAACGCTACATACACACGGTACCGGGTTCTCTTCTTACAATCGTCGACGAGACTCAAAATGTAATCAAGTCATAATATTAGGTAAACGAATGTTAGACCAAATTAGTGTTAAAACAATTAATTATAAATACATCACAATTTGATACTGTAATCGTAAAATCACGAACAAATAACCGCATGTTTTAAAGCTGGCCTACGGGCACACACGCTGGCCACGGCCTCGACGATAGTAACGTTAAAATGCTTTTAGAAAACTGGCTATAGAAGCCAGTACAGTCAATCAGGTCATAGGCGTATAAACATAGGATCACCAAGGCCAGTCCATACCAATCATGGCCTTGTCGGGCCTTCCCAATCCTTACGCGAGCTGTCATACCTTCCTAGTTCCTTACTATATATAGATACACTTGTATCTATGAAAAGATCTTCGCTGTGATCTAGGCCACGGCCTGTAGGCTATTGACTCCTATCCGTATGTCGCATGTCTTGTTTTCTATAAGCTTCCAGAACAAGCTTGTCTCGAACAATTGAAAGTAGAACATAGCAGCATAATCTCGACAAAATTGCTTCCCTCAGTGGTCAATACAGACGCATAGAGATTCGTTTAACAAACGGGGCCTTTGAATATTAAAAATTGGATATTTACTTCAAAATTTAACGACATACTTAGTGCCAAAGCAACAAAAATCTGGTACATTTTATAGCCATTTTTCGTCACATCTAATATTTCAGCATACTATTTTATATTGACACAATTATTTTATACCTAATGGGTTATGTGATGGTACTGAATTTTATCAAAAAATAAAGTACGGACAAGATTGTAACGGCTGTGTTTCTTTCCCATAGCACGCGATTTGACCGATTACATCTGGAGCCATTTTTGGAGGGATTATCCTGCTGCGCGATATTAGACTAAATAACTTCGAACAAAAAGTAAATGTGACACAGAAACTCGATAACGTTAATAGTTGCTGCCACATCACTAAATAGCTATTATTTAAATCAGCTTAACATAAGAACATTCAGACTCGTGATTACACAGCACTAACAAACTAATGTACACTATTCTAACGTATGGTGTCGAGCTTATGTTGAACTGTGTGTGATATAAATTATTTTAATGGGGTTTGCAGCGTCGAGATATCTGCTAGCTGGCTTTTGACATTGGCCGCATCAGCCCACAATAAGATACGGCAGACTGCAAGCGCCGTATCGCACTACGCATCAATATTACCGTCCTTGATATCATAATCCTCCTTCTAAACGCCTCACAGGACGTCCTCCTTACAGTCATAATAAAACGCCATGATCAATTTATAGTTTAAGATTTTATTGTTTTAAGTACGTTTAGTTTAGCGACTCATTATTTTGTACCTACGATGTTATCATCTTGAATATTTACATTGTTTTCTTCTACGGCTGTTTTGTACAGTTTCATACAAATTATAATTTTTGTTTTACTTGACAGTCAAAGATATATTATTTATTATATAACAGAATAATTTTACTATTTATTCAAATTAATATAATTATCAGAATATTTTATTGAAAATATATTTCTTTTATAACAGTTGTCTCGTGTTAGGGTTGATGGCAGTTAATAATTGTTTTAAATTAGATAATATTTTAGTTGAATCTAAACTGCCAATAGAACTCTATATAAGTTACCGATGTTTAGTATACAAAGACATAGAGTTTTATATATATTTATATACATGTCTCGTTACTGATAATAATCCTTCACTGGAATGAGTATAGATATGAATGGAAACCCATCATTTATAGTTCTTGTGATAACCCTTGCTTGTAACACAACTAATATATTAAATTAACATTACGTTAATGTAGATTCAAACTTCATTGAGTTTTGGACTTAGTTGTATCTTACTATAAAGTATTATCATGTATTCAAAAATTCCACCGTTTGCATGTGGTATATATCTCATTCTTTTTCTTTATTTCCTGTTAAATACTTGTGAATAACAAATGAAATTTTTCGTATTAACAATAGTTTTATCTGTATGACGCAATGAGTTGCATAGATAATTCAGCAATTACAAGCAAAAGGGACCAAATACAAATTGATTTACGAAAACGACACATTTACATAGTAACTACTTATTTTAACAAAACTGACAAAATTAATAACGCGATACACTCACATTACGAACAAAACGTGGAACATTCTAGGCGGTTTAAATGTTTATATACGTTGGACGTGTAGCAATAACATCTGTACCCGCATTGTGCATAATGTTATTATTACAACAATTATATCGTAACTTATTAATTTATTAGCCATATTATTATATTTATAAACATACCATAGGCTAAGTATTATTATTATCTTTAAAAGATTTCTAGTTAGGTTAGAAAAGAGTGAGCTTTATGAGAATATTATACACCCGTATTTTATTGTTTAGGTTTATTATATCGCAGTTAACACTGTAGTCAATTTATTTAAAACTGAAATTATCGAAGCCAGCCATTACCTGTACCTTGACCGGGCGTACGTAGACCCGCTCGTATAAATGTTTTATTTTGTTATATTTTCCAAAGCAATAAAATAGATAATAGAATAATCTATAGGCCTAAGCATAATAATAGAAGTTAGTATTACTGCCAAATGAAGATTTAATATTAAAGTTATGTCTTAGTATTACCGAACGACAGTGACGAGTATTTGGCAGTGATAACTAGGTACTTGCGATCGTTTCGGGTTTCGCAAACGAGAACATTTTTCTATTTCTATTTTATAAATGAGATTAAATTTCTTTACAGCATTTAGATGTAAAGCGTCTACACCCAGTTCTATATTATAATCTCTGTCAGCTTTAAATTTATTTGTATTCCAAATTAGTTTCCTGTGAATTTCTATATCTATAATTATGTGATTAGCAAAGGTCTGGGTGCACCGATTCGGTGTTGGAAGCTTAGAATGTTGAGCCAAGAGACGCACGTGTTAAATGTGTATATGCCGCTAGGTGTGGTGAGGAGGGCGGGTCGGCTCGCGCAGGTCAGGGAGCACCCTTACCAGCGCACAGCCTTACCGGCGCCTTAATTCCCGCAAAAACGCTCTCACGCCGCCATTTTGTTCACAAGGTGAGAAGCGCGTGCGCGCGCATGCAGCTAGATGAATACGTTTGCTTGTGTCATATTGGTGTCGCACAAACTCCAACTTGCATTTCTTTATAGAATCTCTTTTTAATGCATCTCAATATACTATAGCAAGTAAAAAAGTCTATTATATATTCACTTCTAGTTTTGTGTTTCCGAGCAACCATATTCGTCTTGAGAATGCGTGGGTACCTTTGCTTTACTGTCTCTCTGTGTCACTATTTTTTATTTATTATATTGTGTACTTATTAGTTACGTTCTTGAATAGTTTGTATGAGGATAAGATTATATCGCTCTTCATACCGGATCTGAGGTGACACTGCATAATTTGAAAACTGTGATTTTTATATTTCTTTTAGATATTTAGATCTGTTACATGTTGTGATGCGAGGCATTAGAGACGCTCTATCTATTCAAAGTTGAACATCAGCGTTACCAAATTATTTGTCTGTCGTTGTTTTCAATGCTGTTGTTGCAACAATTGAAATCACAACATGTCTTCGGACAGTCGTAATATTTTCAGGTATAAATTATATATTTGAGGGAAGAAGGATTGATGTTACACTTTTGTTTTATTAAAGCTTGACATGTTGATGTTGCATAGATCGTAGTGTTCAATATTGCCAAATAGAATCCACGGAGGTGCTACTATGCGGTTGTGAGATCCTTCTTTCCTGAGTCTCGCCCAGTATTAGTCAAAGGAAAGAGCATCTCAGAATTTGTGCCATCAATCCAGTATTAAACGTAATGCCCCTCCTTTGACTTGATATGTTTTTCATAATCATCACAACTTTCTATTAGTCAATATAAGATTTTTATATGAAATTTTTTAAGCTAGTTGTTTTTATTTTTGCCTTAGGTATTATTATATTTACTTTCTTATTTGAAAGTGGTTTATTATTAAGATAATTTGCACTTGTGTCCTTGTGGATTTAAGATGCCGACATCCATTATGTCGGTTACGTATTTTCACGCTTTTTTATATGAAATGATTTAAGTCGAAATGCTATTCGTAATTTTATAAAAATAAATGATAATATGCGATAATGTTTTGTAAAGTATTGTTTCCGTTGTTGATTGTAAATAAATGCATTTTCTGAAAATATACACGCAATAAATCGTCTGAAATTTATATGAAGCGTTTTCTTTCACTAGTCTCGCTAGGTCCGCGGTGTCAAGATTAATGTTATGTGTTACAAGTATATATGTCGATAAAGTTGATGACGTGCAGTCATTTGGTCAATTGTAGCCTCACACAACTAACATGCAACTCCACAAGGCCAAGTTCCCGTTTGTTGACATAATAATAATTATTAAGTGCACTATCATAACTGCTATTGTCACAACTTGCAGATTATCTGTAACTATGTATTTATATTATATGAGTCACTAACATGCAAATATGTAATGACATTGATTCGTTATCACAGACTTATTAACAACTTATGAGAATGCCGCCATGTACATGTATTATGAGATGTTGCAACGATGTGTTGAATAACTTACATACTTGCATCTGGGTGCTATGGTTATACATAAGTGATAAATTTATTATGCTTGTTTGTCTGAGCAGTGTTCGTTACACCGCGGCCAGCGCCGCATGTGTTTCAAGCATTGCTCTTTTGGGAACTATTGGGCATTTAATCCTATATTTGTAGATTTATCATTTACATACTAAATTGACTTAACATTTTTCAACCATTAACTGCGTAAACTAATGAAGTACCCGTATAGTTTTATTAACTGGGCCACAAACAGAACAAGTGTCGCGGCGCGAATGCCTGATAGACTCCCCCTCATTTTTTATTCAAATTTCTATTATTATGAGAAATTCCGTACACTAGTCATGTCAATCCGAGTCCACGGTTTATCGCTTCCGTTGAACAGCTGCATGTTGCCGGTACCCGACTGTCAGTCGAACATCGAATCATTCTCTTCTACCAGTCTTACATTCTCGACCTGTCCCTCTCTGCTCGTGACGTCACAGCTCGGCTTCGGCACGGCAGCCTCGCAAGCGTTAAAGCGTGCCAACTCGCGATTGGGGGTACTCGTGTAGTCGGACCATGACATTTTGATCGATACTAACATTCTGTTTTTCTCTCTTCTCGTTAACCCGGCTAGGTGAGTGCTAACGGCGCCGAGGAACTAACAGGAGTGGCGGGCGCCGCTCCACGCCGGCCCCCTATGTCGCCGCGTAACATACTCATCGGAACATCGACCACCATGTAGCTATTAGCTGTTGGGCCTTTCACGTTTAACATTATACTATGTATTATAATAGTCTAACTATTAACATTTATATGCCTGTTATGTTTATAACATGATGAACTTTATTAACATTTTTTATATAATTTTTTTATGAAATGGCACACGCCATCGACTATATTTACTATATTGTATCTTTTTGTACTTCTGTTGTCGCTTAACGTGTTGTTGTTGAAGCACGAGTGTTGTTAGGCTACCCGGACAAATCACGGCGTTAAACGTGTCACCTTTACAATCTATAGAATTATTTATAGTTTTTTTTATTCTTATTTGATTATTAGAATATTTTATTGCAACTGCAAAATCGCACTTTTAGCGCCGTCTCATAAAAAAAGATGGTTTGAATTAAATATTGACTTCTAACTAAAGCTTAATTTATGCAGTAGCTAGATAGTAATATGATATTGAAATGCGTTTCCTAACAGCTTGCTTTTTGGTTTCTTTTGAAAACAAAACATGCTTGTCCAATTTGGAGCACACTGTATAAATTAAGCTCTGTTACGGAGTCACCAGTTTTCATCTTAGTAAATCTCACTTGATGATAGATGAAAATTATCTGATCTAAATCAAAAACTCAATGTACTATATAAAGTACTATTACGCACGCAATTTTAACCCGCAATCGGTCGCGCTATCTGCCGACATGGATACTCTGTGGCGCGTCGCGAGGACAAGATGGCGTCTCGCAACAGGTCAAGTAAGTACCTACGATGCTAAAATATATTTATAAAATTGCTTCGCGTAAATTAATTGGACTGACATTGGATTATAGTCTAATATAGGTTGTTTCTTCATATACTCATCGACCCGTCAAATTTTCGGCAATCATTTTACATTACTTTAAAACCAAAGACTAATAATTTATAGTAATTTTTGACTACATTATTTTCTGATCAAATTCGAAATCATAAATGTCTTCCTATTGAGAAAAGTTAAATATCGGTCAATGGGTGTATGGATTCTCTTTTGAAATAAATGATATTTATAGCATTGTATTTTACTCTAGTGCTTAATATTTATAGATATCATTGAATATTTGTACATCTCATGTGCCTTAATTAAATGTACAATGTTCTTACCTTTTTGGTTCTATAGAAATTGTTATAATGCTAATTAATAGCTAAGTTAGAAGAGATTAAATTATTGTTAACTTTTCTAAATGTTAATTTTTATACATTTATCGTCGTCAGTTTTGAAATATTAATTGTAGAAGAATATAAGTAATAATACCCAAATGTTTTAGTGTCTAGTAAATTCTAGTAGATCTATTTTAGTTGTGGCAACATTATTTAACTATATAAGTGCCTTCGTTACAATCTCTTGGGGAATCTCTAGGTTTTGTTTTATCTCATATATATCAGAGATCTGCAGTTAGTAAGTTTGTTCACTGGAAATATTTACGCAATAATCTCAAAGATTACACAAACATTTTTGTTATATGTAACAAGGGCAATTATTCGTCATTACATTATATTGTTATGTATAAAGCTTGTATAATGTAATTAAAAGCAATATAACAATAACGAATCACGATTAGTGCAATAGAGATGTTATAATACTAAATAATATTTTATTAGTAAAGAAATCTCGGCTACATAAGTTGAGAGAATATTTTTACAAGATTTTATAGAGATCTGATATTGAGATTAATGCGGTAGGTAAACATATCGCGAACGTTATCTGTAAAGATAAAATATTTTCATTAAAATTACGTTGTTTATAAGCAATTAGAGTAAAGAGATAATTATTAGGTAATTTTTTTATCGTTCTGCATTAATTAGGTGCTTCTATCAAGAATTCGGAATTAATTAAAGGCAAAATGTATTTTTACAAAATTGTATGGAATTTCATGATTATAGTCTAAATAAGTAAAGTTTGAACACCTATGTTTGTTAGTAGTTATCCTCGTAACACTACATCACTGTTAAATATCATCGAAGTTGTTAACACTCCGTCCATGAAATATTTCATAAATAAGTACTTAATTATGTTGGTCTCTCATTCATACAGTTAAGTGCTATTAATTTGAGACTCCTCACTCGAACGTGTTAACACTTGAAAGCCGTAAACATGTTAATATCCAATGAATATGTAAGACTAAGGCCATTGAAAATTACCTTTATGACTTTGTCAACCCATTATGGCCTAGCTGCCTCCACGTTACATCATCTCAGTATCGTACAAAGTACTTCAATCTCTATGCGTTTGGAATAAAGTCTAAAATTGCTTGTTTATAAAAATATGCTGGACAATAAACAGAACAATGTTATTTTTTTGTTTTTTCTCCTCAGTTCAGAGATGAAATTATTAGTAACTTAATTCAGGATTTACGTTAATCTGTTCATAAAGCACTTGAGAACTGTTATTCACCTTTCATATACATTTATAGTTCGTACAAATCATATTACAAAAAAGCATTTAAAGATTAAATCACAAAATGCAAATGCCATAACAACTCGAGGTATCAGTTTCATGTCGATGTGAAAATATGTGATGAAATAGATGTGTTTAACGTACAAATAATTTTATGTCTGCAAATAACTAGTAATATACTGTGTTTCATAAGCAATAACATTAGTAATTTTGTTTCTTGAAACATGCTTAGTGCCATCAGCAGACGGGCTTATTACATGTCATTGTTTTTTAATATTAATTTGTACTTATTGTTAGGGCAATATAAATCGAGTGCCTTAAATGAACTTGTACATATTTATTATTATCTTTCATTAAAGTATTAATATAGCGGAGAATAAAAAAATCTAAAATTGTTTTCCAAAAACAATATATAGAGAATAAATAAATTAGTTAAGTGAGATTGTGCATATTATGTATGTTTTGATGTGTGTTTAAGATTGATTTGGTATTAGTAAATATTTAAAAAACGTAACTCTGTGTTTCTTTGTCATTACCATTACTAGTTACTTACCTGTTTATCGATTTGTGGCCTGCCATACCTTGGTACTTTATATTCGTAATGTCAATAATCCTAATCTTGCTTTAAATTCACTGCACTTGAAAAACATGACAATTGATTCATGGACTTGGATTTGCAACTATAAGACACAGCTTACAGCTTTTTGCACGTTACGTTATATTCTAAGATACCCAAAATGCATTAAGTACCTACCAAGACCATACAAGAAAGTGTATTTACATCGTGGGTGCTTTAAAATCCTGAAATAGAACCAATACTTGCAGATCACATAAATATAAGTTATCTGCGGGTATCGAACCCACAGCCCATGATGCAGTAAGTTTTGTCACGTGCCCACCACATTCATCGAATCACCTGAAATACTAGTGAAGGTATTTGGGTAGTTGTCACCATTGACCAATAATGTCGAGATACTACTTCTCTAAAAAATAGGTTGATTTTAACCCAGAAAATCTAATAAATTTTCAGTTAACAGTTAAATTAGATTTTAATTGCTTTGAAATCAATAAATAGTGATTTGTTTTGGCAAAATAGTGTCGTCATAATTTAATATTATCATACAAAATCTATAAAAGAATAGCGTTTTGACAGCTCATAAAAAGTACGCCAATTGTTCAGTGGTGTCAAATAGCCAATTAAATGTGAAACAAATTAAAATTGAAGTATGAACATTACAATGAACTTCGTCGCACTAGACTCGACTCGTCTTATGATATAAGCGCCATCTAGTTCCAGTTTTTAGAATGACGTCACATAATTTCTATCGGGCGCGGCGCTGAGAGTCTGAGTGTCCGTCGTGTCTGAGTAGGAACTTTAATCATTATTCTTAAGATGGCTCTGGCTTTACAAACTGTTCTGCTAGAAAGTGGGTAAACGTGAAGCTTAGAGAAACCAGTGCTTAGAGTAAAAACTGTGCTGCTTCAGACGGATTAACTGGAGTAGAGACTAGAATAAATGTTGTTCTGTAAGTTTACAGATGAACTTTTAACTCCTAAATCCGCAAATTGAGCTGCTTACCTCTACAATATCTTGTAGTAAAGTAAACATTAAAGTAGGATCTATCTTCATCTCTAGTTAGATCAGTGTAGGTACTCATTTAGTTATCCAGTGCGAGAGGTAGCCTGGAACCTTGAGGCATAACTCAAAATGACAATAATTATTTATTTATTAATTCCTGTCCTAATATGATGAAGTTTGATTAAAGAAATTTAAAAATGCTGAAGTTTGGAAGAATAGTAGATAATTACTTTAAAAATCTCTTAGACTATAAAAAGCTAAGGTTGAGTGTTGCAACAAATCCTGCAGAAGAGTTTTCACCATCATAACTGGATGATACGAGAAGTTAAACTGTACCTATATAGCCCTTTTTTACGACAGACTTCACTTCGGTACCAGCTCATCCAAGTTCTACCCCCGACGGCAACGATTGGGACATACCTAAGTATCTATCTACCAACGTCAAAAACAATATACCATCACTTCTAATTTCATCTTACATGAATAATATACCCTGATATCTACAACTAGCACGTACGGAGAGCTCATTTATCTTTTCAATATGTAGGTAGTACCTACCTGCATAGATACACCTTGTTATGTTTAAGTGGAAGCAATTTGAACTTTTCGTAGTGTCTGGAAATGGAATTTTAAATTTGCGCTTGTGTCCGTTCCCATGGTGCTCGGGAATAAACGGCGTGCAGTTTGTCCGGCTGCATTTGTCGCTTTTCATGCTATTGCGTAACTACAAACATTGTTGACGCACAACCCACTTGCCTTAAAGCGTCTGGTTACCTTTGATCCTGTAAATTTTGTACACGAACTGTTAGAAATGATTATACAATTTATTTTATATTTGAAAATGTTAAGATCGAATTTCACCAATGTATATAATATAATACTAGCGACAGGAAAAACCTTTGTATAATACAAATTAGAAACAGGTGAACATCTGAAAGTTAATGGAGGACCTGACTCCCGCCCATATCAGAATAACTTGGAAACTTTTACTCTTTTTAGTCTTAGACATCAAACGGCAAATAGTCCATCAGGAAAGGAACAGACAGTGTTTTGGTTTGTATATCTACTAATAACTTAATAAAACATTAGGTAGGTACCTACAGGTGATAAACATGATATTTTACTTTCCATTTCCATGGCTCTGATAGAGTTATAACAAACGTGACTGCCGAACATAAACTCTAGGGTCCCATTACCAACATAGACAACATTGTTTCTTAGTTTATCTGTCAAGAGATTCCCTATAGGACGGCGAGGTTTGAATACCAGCCTGATAAATGGGAATTTTGGATAAGCCGTTATTACGTATGAATTTAACTTACTCACTACCTAGAACTATTGCGTATTGTAACAAATCCACTTACTTAAAACAGCGTGGTTTCAGAAATCTTTTCTTAAGAAAATTGTGTTTGCTTGCAAAGAGGTTCTTTAGGATCATGAACATATTACGAAGACGCCTCTAATATAATAACTTCATAATAAATAGAGCAAGTCTTAAGATCCTGAGTTCCTATATCCAGTTTATCAATATTCCCAAGTTATTAAGCTAGTGACACAAGTGACACGTTCGGTATACCCGTAGCAGTCCCTTGTCGGATGCCGGGTCTGTTATTAACGCTGCACTGTGATTACATTGATTTATATGCATGAGTTCTTATAAATGACGCATAATTGGGCCTATAGTTTCGTTTTTATCGTTATTAAGTTGCCGGTAATAAATCATCGTCAAGATGCAACAGCGATAAAATTGATCTTACACATCGATAAATTGGGAATTGCTTGCGTGTATGCATTGGTGTAGGTGGTGTTTCTCCTTTTAATTAGATAATAGCCATCATGTTTTTGGTAGGCATCTAACATTATGTACGTACCTACTACTACGAGTCAACTTCTTTATTCATAGGCAATATAAATTAAAGTTGCATGTGCGCATCTCTCATGGAAACAATCTATAGTCTCTATACTGCAGAATGATTCACTACGGAGATTTGCTAGTCAATTAAGATATAAGCGAAGATCTTACGGGCGCTGAACGATATGTAACGACACTTGAAGAGGCTCTCTTCCTCAAGTCACATGTTACCAAAGCGAAGTATGCTTGTCGCTCTCCAATTCGACCCCTGGTTATATTTACGCACTCATACATATTTAATTGATTGAACACAGCCTCCGCAATCTGCTAGTCCTGCTACATAATATGGACAATAAGCCCTGCACTTTATTGTAGTCTAAACTAAAACAAGATCTGAACTCCTACCCCTAACTTTTCTGGCATTTGATACATCTAGAAGTAGAAACGTAAGCAATAGAACTGACTGTTTACAGGATCGGTTATTTGGTATCTTAACATAAACTCGATACACCGTAGATACCTAATCTATTTCACGAACCTCAAAATTAAGCAGTCTCATAGACCTTAACTGTTTAAAGAATTTGGATCACAATCCTAACCAATAAGAAGTCTCGAAACTTTAGTCAGTCAGCATGTTAGTAGGAGGGCTCAGAGCCCAGAAAGCATCGTTCGAATTGATTAAGTAGAAATCATACTCGTGGAGACTTAGCCACTGTGCAAATTACATCAAATTAATGTAAGAAATTTTAATAATAGCCATTTTGTAGTTTGTTTGCCATATTGCATAAAACATCACCTGTAATTCCCATATTTAGCTTAAAAACTAAGTAATAAGGTACTTAAAAGTAGTCCAAACCAGCTGTCGTAGCTAAAATAGACAGCAATGTTATTTTATCAATCCTGCGTTACTTGTCGAGGAACTCTAATTCAAATTTAAAGCCTTTGGTACACTCTGATCGAACCTCCAGCAATTTTCCGTGTACAAAATATTTGTGTTTGTTTCCATTACTTTCCTCCGAAGTCTGCGTGCAGCGGGGTTCCGACTGCTTAGGGCGGCCGCTCGTAAAATTGCAACTGACTGGGGGAGACGTCTCAAGACGCTCGTGCATTCTTAGCTCTATAGAATACGTTTGGAGTTCAGAAACTTGAGTTGGTAAGTTTAATATTAGAAAAACAAATGGTAGATCTGTCTAGTTGAGTCGTCTACTGTATTAGGTATTATTCACATTTTCAACTTACGAGGTCTAAGAGAGTAGTCTACTGTATTAGGTAGTTTTTTTGAATTCGCATTTTCGACTTAGCAACGTGCATTTTTACTCAAAATAGAAATGGTGCAGTAGCAGAATGGTGCCAGATAGAAATGTCAGAATTTTTCTTTTACCATTGCACTATATTTTATTATCTTTTAGACCTACTCATGTTTAAAGATAAACTAAAATCTCGTATGTGTATTTTATCTATAACTTTCTTTGTTATCTTTTAATTTAATGGTATAAAATACACAAAAGAACTAATCTTACGTTAAATTATGATTTTCTGGAGAGCGGTTTCTGAGCCACATAGACTCAAGTCAGTGTAAGACAGTTGAGTGTTCTGGTATTGTTGCGTATACTATGTGATCAAGGAATCAACCCGGCCTTAGAGCGCTAGGGTGCCAGGGTCATAAAACTACTTCCCCCAACATCGTGAGGTTCTACGGTGCGACACCATTCACTTTCTGCACATACCTACGTCAATTGAATAGGAAAATTTTAAACTTTGATATTTGCCCACTTTGTATTCCTCGGTTGGAAGTTTGCTAGTGTTTCA
This sequence comes from Abrostola triplasia, assembly GCA_946251915.1. Taxonomy (NCBI): domain Eukaryota; kingdom Metazoa; phylum Arthropoda; class Insecta; order Lepidoptera; family Noctuidae; genus Abrostola; species Abrostola triplasia. Next base: position 7,181,917 of record OX276430.1, read on the forward strand.
AACATTTTCAAAGTCTTAAATCTTTTATTTGAAACCTCGACATATGGAGACGGCGTTTAAGTATAAAGCCACGGCTTACTTCGATAAAACTTAGTCTTAATGTTAGAAGAACATAGTTCAAAAATAAACACTGAGATAACGTGTGTTACTTGGCATTTTGTCGCCAATTCATTTTAATAAGTAGGTAAATATCTAGACATCTACCGACTACCTTCTTTATTACTCATGTGTATCTATCAATATATTCACATGTCTTATTTAGAGTTACTAGTCTCCAGTCTTAAAATAATTAACCAAGAATTACTGTCTTTTTACCAAAAACAAAATAATCCTATACACCGTGTCTCTAGCTATATAAACGAAGCTTTGTACGAACAATTCATTTTTCCTCTTCCTTGATTAATGTCGTTTCGAGTTTTTGCCAGCTCCTATTTCAATGAAAAATTTCCCCCGAGACCGGACTCGTAATTTTCAGGGAACTGAAATTACAGTTAATTGGCCAATGTTTACGCGAATGAAAGTGGCTAGATACGTTTGTAATGGCCACTGGAAAAATGTTTATTAAAAACTGGATGATAACTTTATTACGGTTGGAGTTTGTAAGTGCTGTTGTTTGCATAGTCGTACTCTTTAGTAGAAGTTTTTTAAAACAACATAAACATAACATCACGCCTGTATTCCCCGAAGGGGTAGGCAGAGGTGCACATATTTAGTACACCCACATTTCGCCAGTTATGTTTTAGGTCCCAATGTAATAGGGGGCGAGCCTATTGCCATCAACCGGGCACAAATCCAGATTCCGTGCTGCTACTGAGAATAACCTGAAAAACCCAGTAAGACTGCCCGACCCGGGATTCGAACCCAGGAGCTCGTGCTCAGCAGTCGCGCTTAGCTACCACTAGACCAACGAGGCAGTTTTTTTAATAATATTCTTTACAGAATCTATGGAGACACACTTATCGTTCATACGACAGTACGCTGAGACCATTATTCTCCTGATAATAATATATTATAGGTGTTTAATTAATATCTCATAAGCACTGACATGAGTTAATTAATTGCTTAAAGGCGTCATAGCAAGCTGTTTCCCTTAGTTAATGGATACCTTGCGATATTAAGCACCCATTTCTCGAATATGAATTATACATTTAACACACAGTGCACATAGTGACATAATCATGGGCAAAAATCAACGTATCGTACGTTACTTTTTATACCTAGCGATAGTAAATTGTACCAAACTATTTAATCCAAACCTTTGATACATCACCAGCCGGAAGACATCCACTGTTGCACAGTACTACGTAGAGAGGGGGGGGGGGGTTGCCATAATCCTCATGCGGCTTGGGGATACGAGTATTGGTGATGAAGTCTCCATCTTCTGGATTTTCCCTTAGACGTTTCTTTCGTCACCCACAGAAGGAAAGGGGGTGGTCAATTCTAGGCCGGTTATTACTCTGCCCACTTTGTATACATAACGATACTAAATTGTACTAAACTAAACGAATCCTAATACATGAAACTAGGCTTTACTTCAACTTGAGACTAAATTCCATTTTCCTTTACAGTGTATTTTTTCACGGCAAAAATGACATTACAAATTATGGTGCTGCCTGTTTTAAGCTGTTTGTGCATACGTAGAACTAGGCCTCGACAGATTAACTATCATAAATTGATATTCAAAAGCTTAACCGATATTCCAAAAGCGAGGTGTTGCTACCACGCAATAAAATACTCATTAATTTTAGAAGAAATTAGATTCAACGGTGAACACATTTTCAACTTAAGGCTGGTTCACACGTTATAAATTAACTTAATATTGAGTCGTTTATATGTCTAATAGATTTTTATGTTCAAACTTGCAATAAATCATTAATACAAGTTAGTAACTATAGATGTAATGATCAATTTTGAAATCTTGCATGCATTGCATGAAACTGCTCTACTTTTCAAAATGAACTAAGTACATGTTATGCCTGCCTCCTTACCATGAACTTTTGAAGCACAGCTTACCTTATGGAAGCGAGACTGCATTACTCTGCATATAGCGGTGTCTCGCTTCCACATCGTAAACTGTCTTGCTATAACTGTTTATGGTAAGGAGGCTGTTTACCAAATTGATATTAGAGATTACAGATTTCCATTTCTGCAAACCTGGTATGGGTAGGTACTTCTTTCGCCTCATTTACACGCAACACGATCGTAGAAAATCAATTTAAACGTGTAAACAAGCTTTAAGGCTGGTAATTCGGGAAAGTATGATATGTGTTGACGTTGATCAGCTGCAATAACGATCTGCCGCATCCCCGATCATTATAACGCAGTAATCACCTACTTTATATGCAAAGTAATTATAATATGTTTTGAATTATGGTACTTCTTGTTATCTCACACTAAAGAAGTGGACAGTCTGCGTTCTTACTCCGGCCTCGGTAAAAGGCCCTGTTTACGTACGATGGATGGAAGAAATCGACGATCAATCGGATGGAAATCGTGACGGTCGATAGTGTGGGCCTTACTGTCGATCTATCGTTTCGATATTTAACACTTCGACTGTGCGTGAAGCAGACACAATAGTAAAACAATAGCTATGCCTCGGTGAGTCATTACACTGGGAAAGGGTTAAGATTCTGTAGGTTTTTCTTGCGAATTCCGATATCTTCTGACGTTTACGTATTCTACCGATCTGTCGTCACGATATATCTGGCGCGACGGATCGCAAAGACGGATCCTACCGTATATAGGACCCTTTAAACGTGTTCAAATGAAGAACCAATCTCACAGATACCGTGTTTAATTACACCGACGCAGTAATTAGCTAAGATTTGTATTTAATGACCTTGCATTAGTAAGTTTTCTAAAAGCTAATATGTGTTCAATTGGTAGTGAGATTAGATAACATTTATGATGTGATAAATTGGAGTTAATGTTTGTTTATTTTTATTAACAGGCGCTAGGTAAACGTGCGCTGTAAAGTTGAGATGGCGTTTTAAATATAAAAATTGTGCAATACCATGTTAAGTTGAACATGAAAGAGGCAATTGGATATTGATGAAGATTTTAATCATTAAAAATATATAATTAGTAGTTAATTAGTGAGGTATGAGAGTTTTATGTCCAATATTATAATATGCATGGGGACATGATAATAAATTTATTATTCGACGACAGCTTATGGCGTTGGTAGAAGATTTCTATTTGAGTTTATGATCGAAGTTCTTGTATAGGAATACTTACATATTAATTACTTTTAATTAATTAAAAAATATGTGTTGATATCATCTGTTTACAGACACGTATTGGTCATAGATATTAATAAAACATGTTATCAAAGAGGCTCAGTAAAAACGTCGAATTGACCTTTTGATAAGAATAATATGCGTCACCATGCGGAATAAATACATCACGCGATTATTTATGCATCGACTGTGAAAGAATGCACTAAACGATAGTTATGAAGTAGCAGATAACGTATTTTAGTATAATCGGCTACATAAGTTGTAAAAGATGGAGAAAATATACATAAATATTTGTTTTTATAATTGAGACATCTTTGCGGGAAAGTCTATACGAAATGGCATTGAACGAGGTTTTGTGGAAGAATAATGGGGAGGCTTTTGCCCAGCAGTAGGACACTGCACAGGCTACTTAAGAAAAAGTTTTAATTGCAAACTATAAGACAGTTTTAGTGCAGATCCCAGAATATTTTTTTTTTAACTAAAGTTATGTTTGAAATCTAAATGTGCAACTACTTTTGCTGCAGACAGTACCTACCTACATACATGACGTGACAATTCGTCCACATCAGTAGAACACCGCGTATAAATTATAGCTCCCATCAATATTGAGCAAAGAAACTGTAACGGTATTATTTCGAGACTAAATTGTGTCGTAACTCCGTGGGCGATATTAATAGTGCCAATGTAGAATGAAAATCCCCGAGATTTCCGTATTCTAAATAATTGTGGGCATAAATTAAAGCTATTCTGACATTTGTGGCCGTTTCTCGATCGTCTTTTTTTCTCAGGCTAGTCGACGTCAGATGTTTTATGTATCAAATACTTTCATAGCCATTCCTTCGCCCTATTCACATTCAAATAGTGATAATTATAAAAGTGTCATTTTTAATTATGAACGCTCTTGTCTGTCTGTCTGCCGCGTGTTTGGAACGTGTTTTGATGGACAAAAAACCTTTTTTCTCACTGTAAATGTCAGTTAATTTCCATAAGTTTTTTGTGCGTTTTGAAGATGTTTTAGTTTGGTTTTTTATTACGGTTTATTGTTATGCTGATTGGTGTGGAGATGAGATTTGGTGCTGTAAATATATTATGACATATTATTTGAATTACAATGTAGATGTTTTGTGTTATGCAATAGTAAATTAAGGTTTTTATTCAGATATTAAACTGCTTATATGACTTTTGGTGTTATTTGAACATGTTGCCCATAGTAAGGTTCAATTAAAATTAGATTTCCTTTATCAATTCAGATAAAATTTCTTTTTAAATAATTACGTAAAATTTGAGGACAACAAAGGACTTCAAGATGTGTCAGTAACTAATTGTAACCAATATAAGACCATAAATTAATGTTATACTGTAAGCACTTTGAGGCAGGGAAGATGACACGAGAGCAACAAACTAACAAACCCAAACAGAGGTTCGACCAAAACAACAGAACGCTACAAATACACTCAAAGTCCACCACAAGGTTCGGCACATAAACCAACTTTTTCTAAAGCCATAAGTAGTTTATCATCAACCAGCATCCGTACAAGGAAAACGTGCGAAAACGCTTCAGGAAAAGACCGCTCGTTACAATGATTTATGTTTTCTCGCAAAAAGATGCTACAGCTAAGTGTTAAGCACCTTGTTTTAGTGGCCAGAGAAAAACTACCCTATTCTACGGTAGCTTGGTATAAATGCCAGCATTTTTACGACCTCACAAATTGTAGTGGTGAGACATATACATAACGCGACCGCTTTATTACGGAGCTCGTTAAAATAGGCATGGGAACAACGAAGTGGTTTTTAATTAAAAGTGCTGCAGAAATTAAGAATACCTATTAAAAATAATTATTGACATGCCATATAGTTTTGTTCTAGAATATGCTAGGTTTATTAATATGGTATATGATGGTAGAAAGTGGTTTATTTGAACTGTATGAAGGAACAAACATCATTTAAGTTATTACCATCGATTAGATACAGCCATCTTACCATGAACTGAAAGCAGGACAGTTTAAAATGTGGAAGCGTAACGTCACTATGCTTAGTGTAATGCGGCGTCTCGCTTCCACAACGTAAACTGTCATGCTTTAAGAGTTCATGGTAAGGGGGCTGATATTTTATGACTTTGAGTTTATTTATTAAGTATTTAAAATGTTATTTTTTCCAAAATCATATTGTCTTAATTCCCTCTTCCGATAATAGGACTATTTGTTATGTGTTAAGTATTGTGTGTATGTAGGTATAATAGCAACAAAAATAATGTAAGGCAAATGAATACGTAACACAAAGCCACCGCGTGTATACGATACTTTAATTAAGTCAGACCACTAGATGTATAGTTACATTATTACTGCATGCATGTATAGTTTAAAAACGTTGAAGCACTCACGATATTTTCCTCCTTCCTGGACATTGACGTTATTACGTAATTATCGGCCTACTCCCTTGAGAATAACAGGCGCGGTTTTGGTTTATATAATGACAATAATTCCAGGAATTTACTCACCTATTTTTGTTAGCGGGCTACATTAGCCATTCTAATTACCAGCAAGCAAAAAATGTGCTAATTAATTGTATAACCTACTGATATTTTAATGAACACTAGCTGTGCCATAGCCAAGCCTTGGTTATATATTTTTTTAATTAGAAACCTTTGTGAAATAATGATGTCCTTTCTGGATACATCATATACCTAGTGTCCCCTGATGTACTTTATAACGTAGTTATTTAATTAATTATTTAGACACAGGCAAGCTCGTGTTGTAAAAGTATATCAGTAATTCTGTCTATGCCAAACAAAATACATACATAAAGTACAAGATAAACAACAAAATTAACCGATCGACCTAATTTACAAGCTGTAAAGTATCCCCAACCAATCTAAAGAAGCAAGGAAGCGGGACCAACAACGACTTCCCTATTTCTTTCAGCAGCATCGTTAGATTATAATTCTCCCTTACATTTGCCACTCCATTTGTAGTCATTTGTATGGGCGGTACACACCCGTTCCTAGGAAACTTTCCCTTACCAAAAAGCCTTCGTCAAGTTTCTCAAAGTGGTTCGTGATTGTGTTACCGATGCGAACGCAGCCTCTAATATAACCGAAGTTTCATTATATTGCTCAACACAAAACTTAGTTGAGGAGTTGCTCTAAAGAGCTACTGTTTTGAGTAGACAATAAGAAACGTGCATGTTTAAAAAAAAACTATTCTGGGAGATAGGGACAAAAATAAAAGTTGAATGTATGTGACTGCCTCGTTGGTCTAGTAGTTGCTAAGCGCGACTGCTGATCACTCATGACAAACCCAGTAACAATTTGCCCGAACCGGGGTTCAACCCCTGGAATGAGTTCCTGGGTTCGAATCCCGGTTCGGGCAAAGTGTTATTGCGTTTTTCCATTAGGCGATTCTATGTAGCAGCACGGAATCTAAATTGTGCCCGGTTGATGGCAATAGGCTCACCCCCTATTACCTACATTGAAACCTAAAAACATAACTGGCGAAATGTGGGTGTGCTATATGTGCGCCTCTGCCTACCCCTTCAGGGAATACAGACATGGTATTAGAATATGTTTAAAGTTACATGTAGTCTCAATTCAATATGGATGAGGATCAAAAGTTCATCAAATTTCATCGTTAACGGTAATATTTTTTTTATAAATTAGAATCATAATCATCCTTATTATAAGAAGACAGAATCTTCTTATAATAAGTTTTTCGATTACAGGATCATTTTGTTTCATAATTAAAATTTGTAGCCTTTGCGTCTATAACAGGCGACTTCAACAGTTTCATGAGTGAGTTACTTATTTTTTTGGTGGCTACATAACCCAATGCGACGATTTGATTGGCGCTGTGGCTTAACAATTGGACTGCTGCGGGTTGCGGGTTCGATTCCTGCATGGGGCAAATATTTGTGCGAGCCACAGACATTTGTCCCGAGTCTGGGTGATTTTCATATTATGTGATATTTCATGTTTGTGAACGACAAAGGAGAAATTCCTAGTGTGGGTGATGTTTTATAAAAAGAAAAAAGAAAGAATTCTCCTACCCGGGATACGGAGCCCTTAAAGCAATAATTTCTACATACATAAATAAAACATAACTCAAACGATACTTACATTCGACAGCACAACAAATACGTTTTCCAATACATAGGTCGACTCCCTTTAGTCCCTCGGCTGTTACTATTTTACGAGTGCCATTTCATAGCTGATGCCTGCCAGATCCCCTGCAGTTATAAAGTCTGTCTTTGTTTCATCGCGTTTTAGTACGTGATGGCGAGTAGGTGCATCGATACCGCTAACAACAGTTTTATTATAACAGAGACATAAACACGCGAGCCTTTGTTGGTTTTGTATGGCGATTAGTATTTTATGTTTGATTGGTTTAGTATTATTGGGGAAGTATTCTCCCGTTATTCCTGTTGGGCTTTGAAGCTTGATTTGAAGCGCATATAATAACCTCAATGTTTATAACTGTTTTAGCCGCCGACTGTGTCACAATACAGTGGTCTAGCATTGGGTTAATGATATTGTCCAAGTCATGGGAAGTTATGGACATAGAAAAGAGAGCTAGGAGGCTTTTATGAACAAGAACATAAGAATCTTAAACAAACTGAGCTGTTTCTTATGATAATTACACAATTTTTTGTCTCACGCGGGAATCGAACCCGCAACCCCTTAGCGCAGCAGTCCAATCGCTTAGCAACAGCGCCAATCAAAATGAAATAAAAATGTATAAAAAAATATTCATTTGTATTTAAAAAAACATCCGCTTCAAAAACATCACAAACCAATCTAATTATAACCAGGGTTCACGATAAGCGCGAAGGTCTGTAATCAAACATCTATCAGTGGACGCCAAAGCCGCGGGCTTACGGCCAAAACAAACGAGCAAATTAGTCTCTACCCGGTCCCCGACAGATCCTGATTGATGGATGGCCCTAGTCTCATACAATTAGCTTCTCAACAAATCCGCTGGCGCTGTCAACGTTTTATAGGAAGATTAAAACCATTTTGTTAAGACACGATGGGTGTTTAATACGACAAGTTTGAATTAGGGACCCTAAGTAGAGTTGAAACTTTGTTTGAGTAGTTTCGATGAAATAATTATGAAAATTTAAGCCCCAAGGATAGGCGAGTAGTACGAACATAATATTTTCTGTAGAAAATAGTTGGAAGCGGTAGTGGGTTGAAAAATGCTCGATCTACTTATATAGCACACACAGGTATATAATATGTTCCAAAAAGCATGTGAAATAAAATACTCTGCGCCATTTCTGAACTTTCACCAGCTCTCCGTTTAATTTGGTACCAATGAAATGCTCATAAACATGGGACTGGTATTTTCCAGATGAAGAAGTAGATTGGAAAAAGGTACCACATTAACTAAATAGGTTGACGACCTATGCAATAAACATTTTACACGTACACTCCTTTAATCTCAAAGGGGACTAGTTTAATCTGTAAATAAAATGTTCTGATCATCACAAACTGTCTTAACATATCCTAAATATACAATAAAATCCTTAAATTGCAACAGAATTACAATTGCATTCGCAGCAAAATCAACAAATCAAACGCCAGTTATAAAGAACTAAGCACCGAAGAGTAAAGACTTTTTTAGTACGGGAAGTTCAATGTTCTGATAGTTCAGGTCAATACAAAAGCCGTGAATGGACTAAAAATAACCACACAAAGAAATGGGTTAATGACTGGCTTTCTATACAATGAAGCTCGTTTGAACGTCTTTATAGAAGTTGTATGCCCAAACAGGGTACGTGGATCATGTAAACAGTTTTTATAACGATGCAGCATGACGTAGCCGCCCCAAATTTAGTGAATGAAACACGGAAGAGATTTACTTGATAGGGTTTTGGTAAGCTTAAATTGAATTTTTACTACGAAACTTTGGGCAACCGGTGGATGCATTTAGCAAGCTGTCGTTCATTGTGGCGTTCTAAGGGGGACGCCTTTGTTCAACAGTGGACGTCTACCGGCTGATGATGATGATTGTATGTAGAAGAGAAAAAAAATAGGCAAAGGAATTCTGGACTAAGATAGTATGTGTGTCAGTTTGTATTACTATAACACAAATAAATATAGGTTCTTCACGTCTATTATTGGCATTATGCATTTCATAAATCCTTATTGACATAATATCAAATAAAGGTCGTTAGGCCTTCCCGATTCAAGAAAAATAAAAAAGATATATTCGCGTTTCTTAGCATAATTTAATTTTTTACCGAGCGTGCTAAGAAAAATAATTCCATTACCGAAGCAATTTCCTTTTACTGCCAACGATTTAACCTTACCGTCGCGAAGTACATAATGCTGGTAACAACATAGCTTTGAGAGCTGGAAACTCTTTCGAATTTACCTTTAGTATCGCGAAAGTCCTTTCGCAAAATTCTATTTGCTTGTTTGAGACTTCGAAACGGACAAATCTAAACTTTATACCGTTGTGTTAAGGTTTATATTTTGTGGTTCGATAGCACGTGTATGTTAGTTGAAGGGTATTATTGGAAATTCCTGAACGTTTGGAACGTTCGGCTGATATGGAACGTAGACGATAGTTGGACTGCGATTGGAGGGAAGTCCTGTCTCGGACGTGAAGGCTCCCGCTGCGTGACGCTGCATTTTGTTTTGTTTTAAAAAGTAAAATGTATACAGAAAGTCATGACGCTTTCTTATTCAGCTGTCGTTGAAGTGGAGCTGTTAATGTCGTGCTATTTTTGATATTTGTTATAAAATTGTTTGATTTCTGGCTTCAGGTATAAAGAGTTAGATCATTCTGAGTAATGTTTGTTATAAATCTCAAGGGATTTGGTACATTATTTGAATATCAAAACTAAGCAGTTTATTTGCTAAGGTATTCATGTTATCATTATATTGTTACCAAGTTGTACCAAGTTGTTTGAAAATAAACATTATTATTATTTACGCAATTTTGTTCATTCAACCCTATCCAAGCTTCGTCTGCATTAAAAAGAGAATGACTGCTCGGTAATAATAACGAAAATGATTCTATCCGTAATCAAAATTATATTCTGAATTCTGGACTACAGGTTACCTGCAACACAATAGGTACATCTACTGTAAATTTAATAAGCTACTTAAACTGTAAAAAGCACTTAACAAATACTTAAAACTTTCAAAGCGAGCTAATGATTCCTTCAACAACTAATTTTCCGCAGCTTACCGTTTCCGCAAATTAGTAATTTAAAATTTACACCGCGGCGAGCATCTCAGTAATCGGGGTATACAAACGAACTATAGTTAAGTAGAAACTCGCATAAAACAAAGTGTCAGTTATTACATTAATAAGGAAGGGCCACAAAAACCCTACCCTTTTTGTTTATCCCTCGTTTCAGCTTCCTCTTTGTCTCTGATGAGATATATAACCGTAAATATTCCGGGCGTTGTCTATGCTTTTTATTTCGCGCCATGTTTGTCGTTATGCCTTTTTACAAATGTATGAATTTGGAACGATGTTTTTTTTTGTATATTGTGATTAAATTCTGTGTGTGAGTAATTAAGCCAACCCTTTTGTTTGGAGGTATGCTTATTTTAACATGGCCAAAATATTTGATGTGTTTTTTTGGGGTTTGGCAATGATGGTGTTTAGATAATCAAAATTATACCACTGAAAAGACAATTTCACAGCTTTTTTCGTTATACAAAATATTGTGTGCCTTATTAAAAATTTGTTCTGCAGATTAATGACACCATCTCTGTAAAGACAGGAAAGTGGCATTTTTTATGACAAATCTCACATTTACAAAAGCCAGAACTAAAATTACCATTTTACTGGCATAAAACTGAATAATAGCTTCATCGTATATACAATTAATTACACCTATTATTATAGCTCACAATTTATAGGTATAACCAAGGGATTATAAGGGAGCTTTGTTCTGTCGCAAAACATAGAATCCTAACCGTTTACAGTAGTAACCCCGTTTCGTGTCCACGTCGGCTGACCAACGCGTGTCCTGATTTATTAGGAGGGTAACGTGCACAAAAACAGAGGCGTCCGGCCGGCGTAAACCGTTTTCCTTTCATAACTCCTGATGCATGCTCCACACGTTATGCGATATAAAGGAGTTTTTATTGATACCTACAGTTCTGCAAAATGTTCGTCTCAAATGGCGGTAAAGAGAAATATAAGTTATACTTTTTTTAACTATGTAGGATTGTAGGCACTCGTTTTTTGGTGACCAACATAATCATTGAGCGTTATACCACTCTACTTACTCAGAGGATAAGTGGTCATCTAGTGGTATATCAACAAGTATAAATCAAAAGAAACAAAAGAATATATACCTTAAAGAAAAAAATACAAAATCCTAATTAAGAAGAGCAAGAAGGATTTTTAATTTTAAAGTGCAATATTTGCATAATCTTCTCATACCATACAAGGTTTATAAAATATACACAACTTAAGAAACGATATACCAAAATACGTTCAAACTTAATTATAACCAAAGGGAGTAAACGTAGTTATTCTACATAATAAACCAAATTTCTGCTTTCCAATATACGACAATGTATTCCGGAACTGACAAGCGTGAAATTAACATCAACGAAAATCTGAGCGAAAGGGACGTGATGGGAGTACTATATAGCATGTATACTGCGTGACAGGAAATATGCAGGAAACGCAGGCGTTTTCATTAATACAATCACACATCATCATCATGAGGAAGACGGAAGACGTCCACTGCTGAACAAAGGCCTTCCCTTGGGGCGGCCTTTGCCATAATTCCTACTCTTAGCAAGCGGCTTGAGGATCAGGAGGCACAGAAGACGCTGCAGTCCATCTTCTGGGTTGGCCCTTAGTCGCCTCTTACGACACCCACGGGAGAAAAGGGGGTGGTAAATTCTAAGCTGTATACCACGCGGCTACCATAATCACACATTACAATCCAAAGAGCATTAGATAATAAGGACCAAGCAATAAAAATTATCTTAGAGGATTGTATGACTTGACTAAACTTGTCAGGCAAGAAATTGGAGGATTTTATGAAAAAATATTATGTATGCCAGCTTGCGGCCTCAGGCTTCAATCGAATGCCAATATTGTATAAAGGCTCCACAGCTAATTTTGAAGGTTTGCCTCAAACTGTATCCTGTATCAACAGTATTATTCTGCTTGGACTTGGTGGCCTTTGCGTCCTCATATAGTATTTTATAAAAGTATTTTGTAAATATGTTCAAGGCATCCGATTCGGATTCATTATTAATAGTACCCTATTGATTTCCTTACTCGTGGTTTGAATTAGGAGGCAGTGATAATAAGTCGAATATTTTTCCATTTACGAGCGTTAGTGTAAATAATCCAAAACCTATTTCAGAATTTACATATTTCATTATTATTCTGACCTCAGGCAGATATCCAAATATTTATTGTCATGAATACAAATTTAAATTTCCAAAATCTGGCCAGACGAGGTGCACCATGTCATCCTTTGCATATTGAAAGAGTCGACGCCGGGAAATTGGTTATTTAATAAAGTATTGGCTGTGGGCCAGCAATCTGTCAATATGTTTGCATTATGGTTGTAAAGCCCACATTATACTCGCTCTTACATGAATATTATTAAACTTGTGTTCTACAAGGTAGACGGAATAAAGTACAGTTAGTAGACTGAGCGTGAAAATTATCATTCGGTAAACTAGGTACCTATAGTAAATCAGTTTTGAAATGTTGTTCAAAAGTATTTTTTTAAACACATGCTCATCATATTTTACATTCTAAGTTGGTACACATAATTTCATCTCCTCAATAATTTTGACGTAGATATTATTTATTTATGCTTCCCTCATAGATTAAGTAGATTGCAAAGTTACTATAACTAATTGCTAACTGCTAATTTATAAGAAGTGTTCTTGTTTTAAATTTCATCGTATTCAAATTATGGAAGATCGCTTTTTTCTTTTCATGCACCATGGCCAGCTAGAAATAGGATACCTACATTTTTTAAAGAACTCGAAAACTTGAATATTATTTCAGAGAAAACGGATTATAACTACCTAATTAGATTAGGATATTTAAGTCAATAAAATCAAGAACATTTTGCTGACTTGCATTTAATAAAAACATTAATCATAATTATTTATACGACTTCTCTCGTTCGGTTATATTATAATATTTATACAATTCTATTTGACAAATCATATGTTATAAATAGTTGATATAAGGAACTTAATATTTACACTGTATATTACTCATGCGTAATGCAGCAATCATGCTTACCTTGATAATTATTAAACCTAATAATGTTTCATAATATAGGCAATAGTATTCTTCAATCTCTAAAATAGGAGTGATAAAAATCAGCCCAAATTAGTTATCGTTTCACATACCTACCTATGACGAAAACTAAAAAAAACATCGTCTTAAAAATAATCTTTAGAGCGTCCAGCTCGTGCTTCTTACATAGAATTAACATTTTAGATTTATTATACATATCTAATACTAAGCTTATCCAATTGTATACGACGTTAATAATAACAAGACACTAAATAACGAATTGACAAACGTTTTACGCGCTTTTTACAAGTTTAGAATTAATATATAATTATGTTCATCAAGCGCCATGCCTCGTCTTATGTATGCCTTACAATAGGAAACTAGCCTCATTCTATGAAAATTCGTCGTCGACAAACATATAATTGTTTTGTAAACAAAAACAATTAAATTAGTATCAACATTATTATTGCAAACGTGACTACAGACTCGTCGCTTTGTTTATCATCTCCATGCATTTGTACCTACAGTAAATATACGACAACACACATCCTAAATGTACTCTCATTAGTTAATAGTTATACAAACAGGTATTGTTATAGATATGTCTATTATAACATGCGTTGCGGAAACTGTTGGTTACCAACTTCCACGTATTGTTATACAAGTAATTTGTTATAATATTGATTGAAGAACTCATTCAGATATTGAATACAAAGAATAACATTAGTGAGCATCAACTCTATTACACATCGTACGAACGTGAAACACTAAAACAGTAAGGAAGCCAGCTATTGAAGACCATTGTTATTGAAGACACAATTATCCTTCTACCACATTTGGGCACCGCCATTTATAAATATTGGCACTTTGACAATCATGAAAAGATAGCCAATATTTTTTCTATTATACAAGCATTCTTTAGTTTTAGTTACTGTTTTAGTGAATCAACGGATTACTCATACACAATATCTTTACTAATGACGCTCAGTTAACCTACAGATGAAATTCCAATAACATCAGTGTAAGTAGGTAGGTACTAATAATGTCATTAGGCGAGACAACAATACGAATCGCTTAGTCAATTTAAAGGTAGGGTTTCCCCCTTTGAAACCGTGCCTTACTCCTTAACAAAGGACAATGGTTAGAACAAAGATTAGGTACCTGTTATTATGAGTTTATATAATTCCAGCAAAGTTAACATTATTCAATTAGTGGAAATAGAATCATAAAGAATGAAAAAAATTGAAAACTATTGAGAAATCCGTTTTTAAAATTTGAATGAAATACAAAAAAAAAATATCAAAGAGCACATCATCATAACACTATTTATGTGGTGGAGTTAAAACTATTTTCGGATCCTCCTTTATCCATCTTCATCGTCGAACATACATTTTAAAGCTGATGTACAGTTCCTTACACTTAGATTCAAAATCCCCAACACCAGTCTGACTAGACGTATATTTCCACTTCGAAGTTGAGAGGATGATGCCTCTGGCTTTTCATTCTGACTGTGACGTAGGAGAATCCGACCCCACCGTCAGTGATATTGGCACTGGCGTGGGAAAAGTCGTTGTCTATTGCTGCTACCCCCTGAAAGTAAATGTATCAATTAGAACAAAAGAAAAGGTTGGGCCTAACAAAAATCTTAAAACTTTCATTACAATTGTTTAGAGCAAACAGAATTTCCTTTTTCAAACATTTGATTGCAGGGGTCTATTTTTAAAGTGTTAAAAAGTTTGGCCTAATACAAGGCTTCCAGCCAGGGGAACTCTCTAAGTTCTATATAGTTCTATATATAGGAATAGGAGCTCTTAGTACAGTCATAGCAATGATGTAATAGTACCAACATACATCGAAATATGTAATTCCCGGCATTATACACGTAGAATTATACCACTTATGATTATATTTATATATATATGTATATATATTATGTATATTTGTAATACTATAATTTGGATGAATAGGGCTGAGATAACTCTAGAATAATTCGTTTTATTAAAACAACCATTGTTTTATCCTGTCGTAATTAAAAACATCTGTCATCAGGTTTGTGAATGACAATTTGTTTTGGTTTGTGTGTCCATTGAACCCTGAATAGAGACTCCTACTGATAACGTAACGCTTTGAGTTCTTGACGAAATTTAATCATTGGTATTTTATCATTCCAAATAGCTTTGACTTTAGTGCGTCTGACGTTTGGAAAGATGTAGAAAAAAAAACTATTCGAAAATTTTGAATGAGACGCAATTTTTTCTGGAAATCAATGTATCCACAAAACTGCTTTTAATTTCTTCTAGAACACTAACCTAAACGCAATGCTAGGTTAACAATCTACCTAAACTATTATATTCGAATAAATAAATAATTTATGAATAACAAATTTCTGCATATCTTAAGTTAACTAAATCAGTTTTGACCTACAGATGAGACCGATTGTGAATGAGGAAGTTATTTTGTAAGAAAATTCTAGCACAAATGCGTATAATATTAGCAAAACTGAATATGTATGTTTGTATGTACACAGTTGTTTGATTAATACCCAAATATGCCTATTATGCCTACCGTTTTTGTACCTCATTGATTACGTAGTCATATGAAATAGTTCTCGAATAATGCAAATTGGTAATTAAATTGTTGTCGTCGACGGGTCAAGGTACACTATAAAAAATATTCCGACACCGCACAAAAATGTAAAAGAAGCGAAAAATTAATTATAATCACTTGAATTTTAAACAAACCCAATATTTATTCAAGTGTTAGTGGTTGGTGTAGTTTTAAATCATCTCTTCCGCTTAAATAAAATACTAGGCAGTGTCTAAATTAAATTAAATTTACCCTTAACTTGAAAAAAGAAAATCAAACTTAGATTAAATATATTTAGAGTTAAAAAATACGAACCTTAATAGTCCTTTTTTCCGGATCACTAAACGTCAAAGTCTTAATTCTCTTTTTAAAGGGTATCGCAAAGTCTTTGACCCTTTGATGGAAGATCATCTTCCTGTGGACAGTATCGCCGATGATCATGTCGTAGCACACACACACGCACAACAAACACGACACTACAAATAACAAGAACACAAAACGCATTTCGAATTTATTTCACATAGTTGCACAAGTAAGTATAGCTTATGCGACTGAGCGGCGACGAATGAGATAACCTCACGATAAACGACAGAATCGTTCACAATAACAACTTCACTCCGATCCTAATTTACAAGTGTTTGCTAAAATGACGCGTCCGCTAGCATTATACGTATTTCAATGGGTGAACTCGCTTCCATCTGATTGACTGACGAACTGGTATGATTATGGCGTAGGTCATTTAATAGTTTGTTTATGCTGCGGTAGTTTTGACACGGAAACAATAGGTGATCGGTAATTGTTTTTATCGATTGGTATGTTAATATTGATGATGATGAATCGTTATGGTTTATTTTGGAAACCGTTCCGTAAAAACATGACATTGGGCTCCTCTAATGTCATGTTTTTACGAACGGTCCGTCAATCTAATTTATCGAGAGGCGAGTTTTCTGAGAGATCTTTAGAAGTGTTTAAAAACTACACGTTATTTACAATAACTTTATTATTGTATAGTGTTGGTTGCACATCGAAACATTGCATAACCAATTGATTGTGGACTTACCTAAAAATGGACGAGCCTGTAGCCATTAAAATTCTAAATTAGCCGGTTACAATAATAGAATAATTAAGAAGTTATGCGACATAATATTAGGATCAGTTGCCACCCTACCGGTAGACAGCTGAAAAGAGATTGAAGTACCATCTTACGTTTGAGTAACTTGATCTAACTGACGAGAGCCTCTTAAAATGTTGTTCGAGGCTCTTAACCATTAGGCCATTGTGCATAACAACAATTTGCATAGTTATTTCAGAAATATATTAAATGCTACGAGTCTTTGTCCTAATTATGGCCGTGATCTCACTTGTGGTCTTAGCAGAATTCCAGCGCTGCTTAGAACTGCGCTAAATCTATTTTTGCAACTCTTTTATTTGTAATTTTCTGTTATTGAGATGCATACTGCAGACTGTAAAATAGCATACAGTTATTTTCATGTCATCATCATCATTTTAAATTAAAAAATATGTTTAAATTGATAAAGGAAACTTAAAAAATTATGGACACGAGCGGGACTCGAACCCGCGACTTTCGCCGTACCGTGGCGCCGCTCGTGTCCATCATTTTTCAGGTTTCCTTTATCAATTTAAATTAAAGCCTAGCATGGCAACATGCAAAAAAAGGTACAAAAAGTCATATAAAAAATAATAATATGTATTACGATTATAATAACAAAAATTGTTATAGGTAGGTAGGTACATTTAAGTATCTATATTCCAAATTTGCAATCTTGGATACTTTGGATACTCGAGTTAGCAATTTTTCTGTTCTGTCTATTTTATAATCCATCATATTCTTCGAAAAGTTTGACGAGGAAATTCGATAACTTTTCGTTGATGGATACAATTTTTAATATCCACCCACTCATGTTAAAGTTAGAATACGCTAAGTTGAAACTTGTTTTAAGGTTTTATCTTGATTGCGGGTTGGGTGATCGAAATTGATGGTTTTCGGTAGCATAATTACAGTATACGGCTTGATTACTGATACCAACTACTAGTGGAATGGTCACTACCCAAAGTGGTTATTTAGAAATGTATTAGAGCATTTGTAATTTATCCATACGTATTATCGTAGCTTATAAAACTTACGACCTGTATTCCAGAGGTAGGCAGGTGCACATTGAATACACCCTCATTTCGCCAGACATGTTTTAGGTCCCCATGTAATAGGGAGCGAGACTATTGCCATCAAGCGGGCACAAATCCAGACTCCGTGCTGCTACTGAGAATTACCTAATGGAAAAACCCAGTAACACTTTGCCCGATCCGGGATTCGAACCCAGGACCTCGTGCTCAGCAGTCGCGCTTAGCAAGCACCAGACCAACGAGGCAGTCAAACGACCTATTAATGGCATTAACATAGTTTCCATGCCATTTTAAATCATCAATACCTATTTTAGTGGGGAATATGACATTACATAACGCCTTTTAACCTTTGATTAAAACAGACATACAAGGTTGACAAATAACTTTTATGAACGAAAGAAAATAAATGTGAAATATAATTCCAATAAATGTAAAAAATGTCCAATGTTTCAATAAATGTTCCCGTTTTTGCTTCTACGGCGAGCAACAACGGTCTAGAATGATTGCACGGTTCATTTTGAATAATAACCGGTAAGGGTTAAATAATCGCTCTAATTTAGATTAATTGCTCATCTGTCCGCCCTTGCACGTGGGCGTGTAATTCGGCGTTAACGTAAAGGAGTTCAGTTGTTTTCATAAATCAAATTAATTTCACAATGTGGCGTATTCGGTTAATGGAATACGATTTTTTTCCAATTTTATGGTGTTAGGTATGTGTAGGAGATTGTTTTAATCAATTGTGTATGTGATATTTCATGTATGTAAAACGCACTCACGACACAGGAATAATGCCTAGGGTGGGCCGACGCTTTAAAAAAAATATCAAAACGTGGTTGGGCTATTCATTTTAAGAACTAAACGTGTTTTAAATTTTAATAATTCGAAATATCAGTCATTTTTATACTGAACCGGAATTGGAGATTGTTTCATTGAATTACCATTACCAATATTAGGGTATCCTAGTGCGGGATGTAGTGTGACTATAAATATATAGTAACCTTCTTCTTAAATGAAATAAACTAATATTACCATTGACTGCCTCGTTGGTCTAGTGGTAGCTAAGCGCGACTGCTGAGCACGAGGTCCTGGGTTCGAATCCCGGGTCGGGCAAAGTGTTACTGGGTTTTTCCATTAGGTAATTCTCAGTAGCAGCACGGAGTCTGGATTTGTGCCCGGTTGATGGCAATAGGCTCGCCCCCTATTACATTGGGACCTAAAACATAACTGGCGAAATGTGGGTGTACTAAATGTGCACCTCTGCCTACCCCTTCGGGGAATACAGGCGTGATGTTATGTATGTATGTGTATTATCATTAATATTTTCAAAGTACTGCCTCGCTTAGGTAGAGCTATAACCAAGCTAGGCTCAACCAAATCGAATCGAAACTTAACGTCGCAGGAAACTAATAAATTTTCAAGGAAGCGTAACTACGGTCTCAGCTAATTGTGAATGGAGTAATAAACACTTATGGTAGCTTACGACTCAATACACGTGTGATGTGTGTGCTCATTAAGTAATATGTATTGTTAGCGACCTCAATACAGGGCAAGCATGTCCGCCTTCCGTGTCGTGAGCCGCAGGTTCAATTCCCACATCAGGACAAATATTTGTGTGTGTAATGGAACGGCACAGGAAATCCCACTGTGAGGCAATACGCGCCCAGCGTTTATTTATTTGTAAGTACAGTATTTGTTGTAGGAGTACATACTAGGTGTTTGTTGAAGGTGTGTTTGATAAAACATTGCGTCGACGACCAAAGTAAATTTTTAAATAGGATTAGAAATTTTGATTCTACTTGTTTCAGTAAAAAAGTTGCTGCTCAAATTGTATCAATTTTAATATCTAAATAACTTTTTTATAAGTCACAACATGGGCTTTTAAATGTCTTATATATATTAATCAATTATCTACACAAACCTGCTTTAAAAGAACACTATTTTAAGAAATAGAAGAAACATGAGCATAGTTTTCATTTTCTATTGGCGGTAATCTGAACATCCCTACAAAGAAAACCCCATATAATTGAAAACCTGCTGCTGTTTTTAAAAGAAACTAGTTTCTAAACTCACATAAAACTCAACATAGTACACTAAACGAGTTAAACCCACAACGCAAAATACAAAGCACTACCTACAGTCGATATTCTTTCAGAATGTACCTATGAAAACTTAGCTGCTCGGTTGTTTATTACTTATTCATGTAGAAACTATTATCCGTTGTCTAGAACGATGCTAGAGGCTATTCCGTAAGCGAGGGTTTACCGGGGATTTCAACCCTCATAACTGATTCTATCGATATAGCTTCCGAGAATCGCATGTGGTGCTACTAGGATATTTATGTGTGTTGTTATACCTATTGTCCACGTTCCAGTCTAGAATTTCAGGGGATCTAACTCTAGATTTCCTTGGAGCAGTTTCGGGATTACGGACGCTTTGTTCGTGCACTGGAAAGTAACTTACATTTAGTTCGGGATTAAAAGCACTGCTTAGTAACATTGAAATTGTAATGTTATCACATATAACGAATGTTGTGTATGTATTTACTGAAATTATAATTATGACTGCCTCGTTGGTCTAGTGGTTGCTAAGCGCGACTGTCCTGGGTTAGAATTCCAGGCGAAGTGTTACTGGGCTTTTCCAGTAGGTAATTCTCAGTAGCAGCACGAAGTCTGGATTTGTGTCCGGATGATAGCAATATGCTCGCCCCCTATTACATTGGAATCTAAAAACATAACTGGCGAAATAAGGGTGTACTATATGTGCACCTCTGCCTACCCCTTCGGGGAATACAGGCGTGATGTTATGTTATGTTTTAACTGAAATTAGCAGAATATTTATCTTTCTTTCCTTTGGATTAGTGATTTGAATCAATAAGTTATTTTGGGTTGATAAAGATAAGTGAGAAAATAACCGTCCAGAACTCCTCCTACGCAATCGAAAAAATCGTCTGAAAAAAATCCACACCGAAACGCAAATCAAACACCATTCCAACACATTTTTCAGTGAAACAACAGCAATAAGTACATCGAAAAACAACTACCATGAAGGAGCGATACAGATAGTGCGGGGAAAATCCCGACTAAAATCACAAAATCCCCACTGTAAATAAGGGGGTGAATAAACGAAAAGCCGATGCGACTGTTGCTCGCGAACGATTCTTTTTTCATTGCACTGTGATATATTCCGGCGATCCGAAAGATTTGGATCTCTTTTTTAAATAAACTGTGACGTTCGGTTTGTGTTCTTTTGTTTGGTAGCGTTATGATTGGAGGGTTTTGTTTGGTTTCGATCGAGTTGACAGTTTTGTGCATATTTTTATATTGTTTTCTCTAGGAGATACATCGAATTCGTTTTGATTTTTAACGTAGCTCACATTCACATTTTGTTAGTTTCGTTTGAACTGATACTTACTGTCTGTATTTGTATCGCGTGCGTTTATCAATATCGCAATATCTGTATCTCTATCAGTTTGTAAAAAGATATTAAAATACTACTTTTTAATTAGCTTTTGATGCTCCAATTTAAATTCCTTTTTCATTTGTAAAGTTTCACTTACGGAGTCGCGGTACATTGCTAAGAGTGAATTTTTTACAGTCTATTTGTGGCTCGTCATCCAATATAAAAATTCATTTGAAGTTAGTACTAACACTATACAAGTGATGGGGAGTTAAGAACCTGCTTAAATGACGATACCTTATCACGACTGGTGCGCGGTGCGCCCAGGGCAATTATGCTCCGTACCGTCTTTGTTGTCTGGCCAACATCTATATCACGGCTTGATCTGTACCAATTTATGTGATATGTACTAGTATAAAAGACATTGCCAGTGGTGATAATTGTCGGTATATAAAAAAATTGCAGGTAGCAATAATCTTTTTGAACCCTGAAGCAGATTGATCGATTTAAATAAAATCGCTTAACAGTGAATTATACTAAGGCATTCGATTTCAAGTTTGTATAGCTAATGGAATCTGCAAGCAAGGTACGATGGAATCGGCTAATGATATTCACCTTCTCGGAAAATTGCTTCCCTTATCCACACACGTCGTGCGTTTACTGGGAATTTAGGCGAGCAATCCGTAGAGAGAGGGCGTTGCTATGGCAACCAGACGGAGGCTCATGTGGGCTCCAAAACTTTAAATTGTATTACCACGCGCCGAACACAATATATTTGAAGGCATTGTAGGATGCATCAATATTAAAATGTTATCCTTCTTTTATGAGAAACATGATGGACTGCTCCTTAAATTGAACTAACCGTAATTGCATAATTCAAAAAAATACAAGCCGAAACGTTAATGTTTTTAATTTATTATATTTGTATACTAAAAGGTCTCTTTTTCTTTATTCGAAAATACATTACGCAAAAATGTGGCTGTAATTATTTCTAGGATATTGAGAATAATTCAAGAATTGGTTTTTATTGTATATCTTTATTTATTGTGAGTAGGTTTTGAACTTTAATCCTAAAAAAACCCCTAGAGTAAAAATAAAAGACATTTTTTTTAATACAAATAACTCAAGAACGTTCTATCCAAAATTACAATAATTCGATCAATTTATGCAGCGAGACCCTTTTTAATCCCGACGAAATGGAATTACTCTGGAATTGACTTCGAGACGAAAATCCGATACAAACCGGGAACCACCTACCAAAATACGTAACGAGATCTCTCGAAATCTCCATTTCGTTTTACGTTCCATTGCGTTTTCACAACGGCTTTATCGCTAGTCTAAGTCTTGAAGTTGAGGAAATAGCGTATTGGACCGTATAACAAGACTTTAAGTTTATTTTAAAAGGGACCATCCCCTGATATCCGAAGCTGGGAGGCCAGAATATAGAGTATTTTTCTTTAAGAGGATGTGTTGACTGAAAGGCGCTCGTGATGCTTATAAACAAGGCCATTATTATCAGAACTATTGCTCGTAGATCGTGTTAATGTGCTTTATGGAACGTTCTCTGTAAATAAATGGACGAATATATGGAACACAATGGAAAAACAGAATTCTGCGTTTTTCGTTGTTTGTGGGTTAGTAGTTTTTACGAATCTCAAAGTAGTTTTGATCGTATAACTTGCTATTTAGTACATATTCGATTAACTAACTCGATGTATAATATTAGAATACATTATTTTTTTAGTATTTCTCTTATAAGTCTTAATTCATGTTTTACCTAATGTTTTGTTTTAGCAAGAAGCAATATTTATATTAGTAGAATCGGAATGATATAAGACAAGAATGTTGAAGTAAACAGATAGTACTGTCAACATGATTGTCTGAAACTTGCTCCGAAAAACAACTACGAAAGCATTCAAGCTCATTCAGTATGCTAACTTTACGATCTTTTTAGAATTTCGCTGGAAACGAAGCTTTTTGGAATATTCTTAGTTATAGTCTCATACTTTCCCATTTGTCAGCAGGTTTTGTTAATTCTCTAAGTAAAATACTTTTCTCAGCGAAGTAAGATTCTAGAAATTTATTTATACTATTCATAGTGAAATGGTAGAAAATAATCAAAGAATATGCAATATTTTTCTTTTAGCAAGAGCGCAACTTATTTACCAACTGTACTCCCTAAGAAGATTATATATTAATGGATCTTGCAAATTGCAGACGCACCGATATCTACTTCACTAACCGACAACAGTAATCGATCCTTACCGTACAAATCGAAGCCGGGTAAAGCCGGACATAACGCAAGGATAATAGCCACGTGCAAATCGATACATGGCAAAGAATAGATAACACATGGAATGTTAGCAAGGAAAGATAAGGTAATAGAAATTCAACAGTCGATCACAATGTGTGATAGATGCACTAATTATATTATTATTATTATTGGTATTTACCCTTAATTTGTTCGTTAGATTTTTTTATTTGTGTTCAAGGATATTATACTTTCAAAACCAACTTTGAATCTCTAAAGTTATTTTATATTTTAATTGCGGGCAGTACCAGCTTAAATTTGGTTGCCAGTAGTATTCTTGAAATTAAATCAGTTTTGGTCTAATTATTCCAGTTGCTCACTATTCTGTGATAGACGGATATCCGTGCGGGTGGTGGGCAAGCACTAATTGCCTGTTGGCCGGAGTTGAGGGGCGGCATTAGTTCCGACTATTGATTCGATGATGGAGGGATTGCGAGTGCGTTTAGATTTTGCTGTAGGTACATAAATATTATGTATACATGCGTTGTTAATTATAAATGCTTACCTTTCTTTTATACTAACAACCGCACACGACAGCCCGCCTAGAAATATTAATTGCGTATTTTCTTAGACAAAGATATCTAATGTCATCTCCTATGCTTTATAAAACCTCCTTGACTATTTCAAATTTAGTTTAGAATATTAGTCTTGCTGACAACAGAGGTACTTTCGCATTAATACTATCAAGGATATCAGTATTTAATTAATATTTGTATCACATTTGTCATGTTACACCAGTAATGGTGTAACATTTCTGATTTCTATCTATAGCGTTAACAGTTCGCTTACGTTCTGTACGTCGTCGGTTGCATATCATTGATTATACAGTCATGTTGTTGTTGTGAATTAGCCTAATGTTAACAATAACATTAGGGGTTATCGGCGCATCCATAATGAATGGCAATTAATGTCGTCAACATACACGTTAATTACTTAATGGCTCTATTGATTTTGGGATAATGATTTGTTTAATGTTATGTTGAAGGTTGTTGCGATTTAGAATAACAACACTTTCTCGAATGTTATCTTAACTTGTACTTACTCTTCTTCTGTCTGTGACATTTTCTTCGGGTTAAAGCTTTATTTCTTTTTTTGGTTTTTGGTAAAAATATTTGTTACATATTCTTATTCCATTTTTTTTGCAGGTTTAAATCAGGCTGATTGGTGAGACTCTGTCTAAAGTCTTACCAAAATCTGATTCAGTACCGACACTTACCTGACGGCTTTAATAATAATGCAGCTGCAAATATAGCTTCCCATTAGAAGTTTAAGTTCAAAAATGGATTTCTGTCAATCTTAAGACATCGATCTATTTAAACGTAGACCAACTCTTAACTGGTCGCAAATTAATAGTCAAACGCAATTCATTAATTGGAACCTTGTATAACCAACATAAGTGGACATTTACATACTTTAACGAGTTCCAACGACAGTGGCACTCGTAGCAATATTTAACTAGTAAATAGGTTGGATATAATGGATTGATCGGCGGATATCGGATGGACGGACTCCATGTTAATTGCTGTGCCACTCGTGTCAATACGATGACAAATGGTAGTGTGCGTTTTGTACGCGTTTTTCGTCGTATCAATATTTGATCAGACTGCACTTACGCGTATGGCGTTACGAAGTGAAGTTGTTACATTTTTAATGTTTAATTTTATATTTATTTAATGTAACCCTATTATGTAGGCCATCTGAAACTTGTTAGTTTCTTTCGTTATTACATGTTTTAATATTTAATGTATTATACTGGTACCTTCGAGTAAGTTTCGGCAAGTATCTGAGTCGAGCTGCTTGGTTTCTGCTACAATCACTAATGTATTTAAAGAAGTTAACCAAATCATAATATTAAGCCGTAAATAAATCAACGCCGTGCTCCAATAATAGAAACAGTGAAGCCTATTTCACATCACAACATAGCTCACATATTGTGTTTTATTTAAAGGAGAGTAAGACATTTTTGCAAGATGAAATTTCAAGAATGCTCTTTCAAGACGACAGCTGAAAGCGTTATGAAAGCTAGCGAACTTTCTTCCGTAAGATGTGTAAAACTAGAGACGCCATGATTCAGGAATTTATGCAATGTTATGGGAATTTTCTATAACAAGATACCTAAATACGATGCATTGTTTTTTTGTATTTTTGCTTTACAAGTTTTCATCTTGGAGATCAATAAATTTTGACTTATGCGCTTCTGCAGCATTTTTTAAGATGGGGTTTGTCATATTTCCTTAAGTTAAGATTTTAATATATTTAAGTTATGTAGTTTGTAAACTACATTATGCTTCAACGCATTTCAATTATTCTTTTGCAATATTAGTTTTGATGGATTTATTTGTTTGCCGAAATATGGGTACTGTTATTTTGTCTATAGCAACACTGTAGGACACTAAATAATCAAGTACCGTATTTTTTTATTATAGAAATGTAGGTACTGTCGTATGATACGAATGAGAATACTAGTGTTTAATCAAGTGCCTATCTATATGTTGAATGTTCGGTTCGATGCATCCTCGTCGCGCCAACAATTTATGCCAATCGCGATAGGCGTCGTCTGGCACTATCTAATACCATTGTCATGGTGCACGGGTTTTAAAGGGCATTTAGTCATAGTGTTCATTATGATACAATTATGCATTTATTACTTAATGTAAAGGTATTATTTACTAGTGTATTAATTACGTATTTATTCCACCCCCTTTCGTCTCATGGGTGTCGTAAGGCGGCGACTAAAGGAAAATCCAGAAGATAGGCAGCAGCGTCTTCTGTAACTTCACCACCAATACTGCGAGCCGCTTGCTTAGCGTGGGAATTACCTAAGCAATCCCCCTAGCCACTCTAAGGGAGAGGCCTTTGTTCAACAGTGGACGTGCTGATGACGATAAAGTTATAGTGATACTTAAAAATATCAAAAATACGTAGTTGTAAAAAGCCTCATTGTTAATTAAACTAATAACAAGCAAAAGATTAATGAACACTCGCTGTTACGATCTGACTTTTATATAAATAATATATTATAATCTTAATTAAGGATACGATCATAAACAATAA
This sequence comes from Abrostola triplasia, assembly GCA_946251915.1. NCBI lineage: Eukaryota > Metazoa > Arthropoda > Insecta > Lepidoptera > Noctuidae > Abrostola > Abrostola triplasia. The sequence continues at coordinate 7,208,892 of OX276430.1, forward strand.
TTATTACTTTCCCATGCCAGGTTTTAAATCAGCTGATAATGAAGCAAGAAGCTGGCATATCTGACAACAAGTTCTATTTGTTTCGTATAATAATAGAGAATATTATTCGCTAGTATAATTGGGATGCGAAGTGGACGCTACACGGTCAATAAATGAAGTATTATTTATAACTTTAAACTTTATGGCTATTTATTTTATACACTATTCTTTCACTCAAGTAGAAACATTATGCTGGAATTTGCGTATTTGAAGCATTCGTTTTTAACAGACTAATTGGCCCTTCGTATTTGACGAATAAATTGGTATTATCGTAGTTATTTTTTTGCAGACAAAAAGTTGATGCAGTTGTAAGCGCCATCTAGTTTTAAAATTCTAAATTCAATACGTTTTATGTATGTGACGTTGACAATCAAAATTCTTGATATTTTACTCTTTATGCTATCGTGAAATACCTTTAAGAAGGTTTTTTTCTTTATTCTCCTATGTACGACATACATCGTGAAGCAAATTCAAATATTAAAGAGAAAAAAAGGAATGTCCTTGATAAATGAAATGTATGGAGAACGTACACAGCTGGAGTGTTACGTCTTGCCTTAGATGGATATGTTTGTTCTTTGTGAAGAATAATGCTTTTGTTACTGGCATCTAAAGTCACTTTCTTGAAATGACTACACAAGTTTTTGCACGGTGTTGACTTATTTGAATAAGCTTTGTGCTTGTCTAAGTCTTCAGTTTTTAGTAGTTCTCTAAGCAGTGTTGTACTTACATTAAGCTTGTGTTGTTGACGAAAATGTTCATCAATTTTTTTAATATCATATTAATTTCTAGGAGATGCTAGTATGATTACTAGCAGTATTTTGGTAATAAATAGGTCTGACATCCCTTACAGCATTTTGCTCTTTTGGGACGCAGGTTTTATAACAAACAATGTTCAGTATATTTAGAAAACAATAATTATGCTAATATACTAGGCAGTAGCATTTAGATTGCGCTGGTCCATAGGTTTAATATGAGTATAGATATACTTAAAAGCTCTTTTAAATCTTAATTTCTAGGAGAACTGGCGTAGGGCCGACAAAGTCACCAAAAACCTACGCACGAATGGAATCAATAAACAAAAACTTCCTTACAAAGCAACCTACTCCTTGACTGTTACATAATTATCTAACATAAATATACCTAACATTTGTAATTCATATTCCGTTACGGAGCCTAACAAATGTCTACAGAAGTTGTAAGCCAGCCTTATTCGTGTTCATATTTATCGTATCGGGGTAATAGCAGTCAATTTAACAAGTCAATCGAATTTAATGGATAGTCTGTATATGGCATTTGTAAACAAACCTAGCGATAGCAGCTCAAGTATTAGCATACAGATATACCTGTTTAACGACCGCAGTAGTCTAATGGTGCTGATATTTCAGTTAGCCTAATAGGCTATAAAGTCCGCAATTTGACTAACAAGCAAATAAAATAGTCTGTTGAAAATTGCTTTAACATGTTAACAATGATGCCTCCGCCTTTATCTGAAGAATTCATTCACCATTAACATAACATTACGCCTGTATTCCCCGAAGGGGTAGGCAGAGGTGTACATTTAGTACCACCCACATTTCGCCAGTTATGTTTTAGGTCTCAATGTAATAGGGGGCGAGCCTATTTCCATTAATCGGGCAAAAATCCAGACTCCATGCTGGTACTGAGAATTACCTAATGGAAAATCCCAGTAACACTGCCCGACCCGGGATTCGAACCCTGGACCTCGCGCTCAGCAGTCGCGCTTAGCTACCACTCGACCAACGAGGCAGTCTTCACCATTATTAGAAAAAAATGCCATAGAAAGACTTGCCTACTCTGAAAGTGTCTGTAGGTACCTACTCCTTAAAAAAGGGTTAGTTGCGTAGCACACAACCGACGCACATGACGTCATAAAATTTGCATGAATGTGGACCAAGCGAAATGGGCATGTAAGTATCGCTGCACGTGTCGGTCTGTAGTTTTTGCCTACACGCGTGTACAAGGAAACGGCATGAAATTTAATGTACCTTCAAACTCTACTTCTTACGTTTTACACAACTTTTGTGAGCAAACAAAAATGTCAAAGATTATGAACTTCTGTGAATTTCATAGTGTTTGAGTATCTTAAAATGGAAAACTAACCTATTTAGAAATTGATTTTTTTAAATTTAGTTTTTATAAATTATATTATTTATCAATTTACATTATAATATATACATTACAACTATTACTTATACTTAGAAATTGAAGTATTTACGTAAACTACCTTTGGAAACCTGCTAAAAGTCTATGCTTCATTACCTGTTCGTGCAAACATTATAACAATACATATGTTTCCGAAAGTTTGTTACTACGAGGGTAAAACTGAAAGTTCTTAGAAAATCAAAAACTGATTACATTAGCCAGTTATTAGTTTTATTATATCTTTTCAAAATATTGTCCATTCACGTCAATACACCGCTGCATGCGATGGAACCACTGGGAAAAGCACTTTGCCCACTCGTCTTTAGGGTTCTCTTCAATGGCATCGCGATACGCAGCCACCGCTTCTTCAGCATTCATAAACCGCTTTCCTTTAAGTTTTTCTTTAATTTTTGGAAATAAATAAAAATCACAAGGGGCGAGGTCGGGGCTATACGGCGGGTGACCCAGTAATTCAACGTTTGATGTCGCCAAATAGTCGATCGTTCGCTTAGCGGTGTGCGACGAGGCGTTGTCGTGGTGAAGGAGGATCCTACTGCGAGGTCGTTTCTCTCGAACTTTTTCCAAGACAAGTGGCAAACAATTGGTAGTGTACCATTCTGCAGAAACTGTTTTTTGATCCTCTAACACAATTGTTGCGAAATGACCTATCCTTCCAAAGAACGAGGCCACCATTTTTTTTCCCGCACTTCGATCTCTCTTCACTTTAGTTGGCAACCTCTCGAAAGGAAACACCCACTGAGCAGATTGTCTTTTGGTTTCAGGATCATAACAGTAAATCCAGCTTTCGTCACCTGTTAGTATGTCGAACACAGCATTTGAGTCACCTCCGTTAAATCTTTCAATCATTTTACGGCACCAATCCACACGATGGAGTTTTTGAGCCTCAGTCAAATTATGAGGTATCCACCGGGCGCAAAGCTTCCTGACTGCTAAATGTTCGTGGAGGATTTTGTGCACTTGACTCATACCGATGCCTAAGCTTGTCCGAATCTGCTGATAGGTCACTCTTTTGTCAGTCTCTATCATACGCCGCACAACACAGATGTTATCTTCAGTCGTCGCCGTAGAAGGCCGTCCCTCGCGTAAATCATCAGTGAGATTAGTGCGACCACGTTTAAACTCATTAAACCAGTTGTAAACTGTCGCACGAGATGGGGCTTCATCGTGAAAGGCCAATCGTAGTCTATCATAACTTTCTTGTTGACTTAAATGACATCGAAAGTCATAAAAAATCATTGCACGAAAATTTTCTCGTGTTAAATTCATGTTGACGTGACACAGACAATTTTCAATTTGCCGCCAAATCGTAAAACAAATGACAAATTAATGAAATATATACTCAGTAATATTGGCAAAGAGTTCTATTTTCAAATTTTAGAATTATTTTTTTATTATATTGTTTATAAGTGGCCAGTTCTAAGAACTTTCAGTTTGACCCTCGTATTGTCCTTGTCTGTCCCATTATCTGCACATACTGCTGTCTGAAGCCTCTGAAGGGTAGAGTATATTTAGTCAAAGGGGTGTTAGAGATAACTTGTTAATTGTGTTAGATGCTTAAACTTTGGAAGTAACTTCGCGTAAACAAGATCCTTATAATAGTTCTTGTGAAGATACTTTAATGTTGTGTGGTCTAAGTTAAAGGTGTTTAGTACTGTAATCCGTATACTAAGTGCGATGTGAATGGATAAATATTAAGTCACATTAAACTTGGATTAAGTGTGAGTTACACCGACTCGAAGATGGTGTGAACTGACAGAGGTTGCCTAAAAATTTAGTACCATAATCACAAACATGTTCGAGCAGTTTGGATTTTAAACCAAAACAAAAATTGCTTAATTTGTAGGTATTAGTAATAGGCCACTAGCCGTTGGCTTAATGAAGATCCGTGGTCATTAAACAAGCATCGCAGACTATGAGTTGTAAATTTCAAATTAGATTTTTCAGGATCCTATTAATAGAAGTCAGTCCACTAAAGTTACAAATGAAAAGACTCAGTATGTAAATCGTCTAGACACGTAGGTTATGAAACGACAGCGATATTATATTTTCTTTACCCATATAATCCTGTAACTCGTACCTCAAAAAGCCGTGATCCTATTGTACCACTATCCGCAGAGCTCTGAGGCTAAGACGAGACGCTAAAAGCATGTTGTCGCCTCCAATTTGGTTCTACTGTCACATTCCACTCTAGCCGCCTCGCCGCTGATACAATTTGCCCTTTTGCCGTCCTATGAAATATTAGAAAGGCAACGAGTGACGTGACGGGAAAGAATATGTGCGGTCGGTTGCCATACAACTACTGGGGAAGGTAGGTCGAATATGTATGGATTCGAGTATTGCTTAAGTATTTTTTCGTGAATATTTATTTACTGTATCTGTACTTGAACTACACCGATGTCAGAGTAGATTTGTTAGTGTTGGGCACTGCAATTTATATTAAGCACGACATAACAAAGACTTTTTTAACTTTGGGTGTACTTGTGATCTACATCTTAATCACTGTCAAAGTATCAGTAGGTATGACGAGATAGCAATTATGCAAGCCCGCGGGATTCAGTAGGCCCCTAAAGTCTATGGTAACTCTCTCTCCACCTACCATTCGTCGTATGTGTACTTTACTTAAATAATAACTTAACAGTGTATCAGTGAATGATAAAAGCAGTACACAAGCTGTAGTCCTTTAACTCAATACCAACCTACAGTCTAGCAAAACCAAGATCCTAACATTTTTAAACATATAGTAAGTCATTAGTATAAACCTCTACATAATAATGATAATCCACGTTTGGTGAACATAGCCAAAATATTCCCAAGTTCGTGTCACAGAGTCGAAGCACGTATACGTTAGGCTCTTGTTATTATTAGGTTTAGAAAATTGAAAAGCAATTTATTTTGCTAACGAGGTTTCTGAATAATCACCTACATTGTTTATAACAGGTGTAGGCACGTATTTATAAAATTCCATCCAAGGCTTTTGAATAAAACTGTAGGTTTGACAAGAATAATTTTGATTTTACAAAATGTTAAAATATTTATTTGCTTGTTCATGTGTGCTAGATATGTAGTTGTTTGGAACCTGTATTATGTATGAGTAAGTATTTAAATTAGGGTTAAATCTCTATTTCAGTGCTTAAACTTTTTGTCGTAGAATAAAAAAAGACAAGTATCTTAGATTGCTAATTAACTAACAGAATGACAATTTTTACATCGTAAACAAAGACAACCCATACATCATTATGTTTATGGTTTAAGAAACTTTATTCTCAATATGTTTCCATACAGAAATAGTACAAACATTCTTGCAACTTTACAAATATCCATGATTTAATTGAATGTCGACGCTGCAACTTAGCGGTTTCTAGGACACTCGTATAAATGTATGAAAGATAAATGTTATTGCATATTAAATCATAGCGCAGCACAGAATACTCGAACATTTACCAGTTGTATTATTCTAGCTGTCTTGAAAACGACCCATGTGTTACCCCTCTTATGGTTTAAAATAACAGTTTCTCTACTATACATTTATAATTTTATCGTAGACATGAACAGTTGTGTTTGTTTCTTCTTATATTTTTGTTATTTGTTTTTTCTTGAACTAGTTAATTTAATTAGTCGCAGACTTCGGGTGAGAAGATGTGGGATGTTTGAGGTTATACGTTTTGGAATGAAAAAGTAGTAGCTTGTCATATTTTGGCTGTAAATTATCATTATCTTCTTATATAAATATTTAACTAACATATTCAATAAAGCAGTTTAAGGTAACTGCTTTAATTTATAAGATTATCATCATCATCATCAGCTTTTATGTGACCCGCTGCTGAAGATAAACCCATACTTAAAAATAATTTTATTATTTTGTGTATCGAGACCCACAAAATAACTTGAGACTTGAATCGTTTTTTTAGTAATGCCTTCTCTCACAACCCTAACGTCCTTATATCTATGAAGGTATACCCTCCATCATAACGGCTATAGCCTTTTAGTTGAGGTTTCCAAAAGGGAATCATGATGCCTCGGGGTAAAATGGATGAAACGTGTTGCTCATCAAAAATTCACGACTCACATGAGGGCTCCCTTCAGATACTAATTACATTGGAGAGCTCACATGTTTGTCTGGCCAGGAGACTGATATTATCGTTATGTCTACAAACACGTAGATTGTTTATTAATGCTACGTGTATTAAGAATATATAACTAAGAAATAAGTAAAATAGCATTCTAAAACTACATGCAGGCACAATTATAACGAATTGACACTGAAACTGAGGGATTTGTAACGAGACAGAGTACGCATAAAATAATATCTATTACCTATCTATAGTACATCCACATTTCGCCAGATTTGCTCATCGGTCACAAAGTTATAGGGGGCGAGCCAATTACCATCAACCGAGCACAAATCCACACTTCGTGCTGCTACTGGGAATTCTCTAATGAAAGAATCCAATAACTCATTGCCCCACCCAGGATTTTTTTTTTATTTTATTTTTTTTTATTTTTAAAAACGTCGCCCCACACTAGGAATTTCTCCTGTATCGTGGGTGCGTTTCACAAACATGAAATATCACAAACACAAACACCCAGACTCGGGACAAACATCTGTGGTACGCACAAAGTTTTGCCCCGTGCGGGAATCGAACCCGCAACCCTTAGCGCAGCAGTCCAATCGCTTAACCACTGCGCTAATCAGGTCGTCAAATTTTGATTGGAACCAGGAACCTCAAACGTCAGCTCCACAGTCGAGCTTAGCGACCACTAGAACAACAAGGCAATCTAGATAATAATATCTAAAAATTAAATAGAAAAACTCAATTAATATTGTCGGAATCCAGAATAATCCGATGATAAAGTGCATCGACACGCGGGCAAAGTAGCAGCTGATGCTACTAACAAGACACGATAGCAAAACTAAATTGCTTCTAACCTAACCTGATCCATCATTATTTATTGCAATAAATATAGATAGACCAATAACAAGCCACGGTGTTGATGCTCAGTGACTTAGGAGTTAGGACATAATGAACTGGCTCCGTTGAGAAGGGATAACAAGATGGAGAATGATGGATGACGCAGGTCGATAGGGGCAGCGGCTGCTGCTGCTACTGGAGGTAATACAGCATGTAACAATCTAGTCGATCACTAGGGAGGTGACAAGTATCGATGGTAGAACACTTTAGAGAATTTCGATTTTAAACGATACACGTATTTTTCAATGCTTTTCTCCAGTTTTACAAAATTAATGGGTGTATCTATATATATAAAATTTTCGTGTCACAGTTTTCGTTCCCATACTCCTCCGAAACGGCTAGACCGATTCTCATGAAATTTTGTGAGCGTATTGAGTAGGTCTGAGAATCGGCCAACATCTATTTTTCATACCACGAAATTCACGCGAACGAACAAGTCGCGGGCAACAGCTAGTAATTGTATATAAGTCTGTCTCCACAATGAATCATTGTTGTTTAAATATTATCAGTAATACATAATTATAAGGTCAGCCTTCAATGTTTATCAAATAAAAACACTCGGATGAATGAGTGATTTCCGTAAGATTAACATTTAACAATAATATTATTACTTCTTACACAATTGTTGATACGATGTTTTAACAAAGTTTTGGGACATCCTGTATACGCGTATTGTAACGTAAATATCATACTCTACAGTCGTGTCAGGTTCTTCACTAAGATGAGGGTCTCGAATTAAAATTAATAAAACAATTGATGTTAGCAAAATTATAATTTATGAGTTGTGGCTTGTGGCTCATCTCTACTAAATTGTTGGTTTTGAAATCAGTTTAGCTTTCGCATTCGTAACTCGACAATTTTAATAGCTACTTTGCTAAAGAATTGTAGTATTTTACCTTAAGATTTTGCTTTTTAACGTATGTAAAACATAACATAACATATTCCCCGAAGGAGTAGGCAGAGGTGTACATATTATTATAGTACACCCACATTTCGCGAGTTAAGTTTTTTAGGTTTCAATGTAATAGGGGGCGAGCCTATTGCCATCAACCGGGCACTAATCCAGACTCCATGCTGCTACTGAGAATTACGTACATACATCTAAAGTAAACACACAATCAATAAGAAGCTACAGCAATTTTAATCTAGTTTCTCCCAGCATAGCACTATATTAGTTTTATTGTAAATGTTATGTGGTATTTTTTATTGTATTATAAATATTATGATAATATTAATATATTTTTCTGTATAATCTATTCAGTCTCACGGTCACTGTAAGAAAAAAAGTTATATGTTTGAATTAACAATTGCTCCCTTGTCGTACCATGACCACCTTAATACCTTATAGATTCACTACAATATTCTGTTCGTCTAACCTTCAAGCTTATTTACAGGGCTGTAATGCAGAGAAAGCCAAATTCATTTGTTTCGTCTAAAACCCTCACCGTTTTAGTTTCAGCGGTAGGTATAAAACATTTGGGCATAAATAAAGCCACGCTCGACGGTTGCGGGCGACAGTGCGGTTTTTGGGATGTACTCGCGCACAAGGCTAGGTGTAAATGAGATATATGTTGGTACACAAGACCTCCACACTGTGTGCCCATACGTTTTGCTAACCACTGCTCGGCTCTACCGTCAATGTTCTCCCCTTTATTTTATTCAAAATCCATATTAATTAGGTAATTTTTAATAGCAGCACGGAGTCTGGATTTGTGCCCGGTTGATGGCAATAGGCTCGCCCCCTATTACATTGGCGTGTTTAAAAAACATAACTGGCGAAATGAGCCTATTGAACTGCCTATCCCTTGGGAATACGGGCGTGATGTTATGTTATGTTCCATACTAATATTATAAATGCGAAAGTAACTCTGTCTGTCTGTTACGCGTTCAAGACTAAACCGCTGGATGGAGTTTGATGAAATTTGTTAAGTTTAAGATCCGGGAAAGGACATACGTTACTTAACGCAGGCGAAACCGCGGGTTAAAGCTAGCTAGTAGCATTTTAAATAACGATAATTAAGCAACACGAAGTTCTTTTAATCTTTATTTTAACAATTAACAATGTAATAATCCTTATAAATATTAATTTATCATACAAAGAAACTCACCTAAAAGTTTATACTAAGAAAAATCTCCGCAAATGACAACAAAAAAAACACGTTGTGTAAAAGACACGCCTTAAAACCATAGAAACAATTCATATCTGAGTAATCATAGGTTTTATACTAATACCTAAAAACTAATCCTGAATGTTACTTGGACTGATGCAGTCATCGACTTTCATACCTTACTCATTGCTCCGCGTATTTATTACTCTAGGAACATATTGTTTGGCTAACTATTCATAAATTCCAATATCATAATCTAGCTCTTTCCCTCGTTCGCTCTTCAGTCTAATATTGACGTAAGTGTACCCAATACCTCCAGCGGTGACCGTTGCCGTTGCGTTCGTGTGTTTGTTATCGTACGCCATGATGCTCTGAAACAATACACGGAATATTACTCGTAAAGAATTCATGGGACACATGGGGTGAGCATGGTGTAGCAACGTTAATATGTATGGCGTCTTGAGGAGAAATTCATGTGGTAATAACGTAAGATGTAGCCTTTTTCATGACCTTATACGATTGAGTATAATAGTTATTATGCATGTTGGAACATGACCTAGAAACCTACATATTTTTAGGGTTTCGTACCTCAAAAAGGAAAAATGGAACCCTTGTAAGATTACTCCGTTGTCCATCCGTCCATGTGTCTGTCTGTCTACCCTTTTCTCCCAAGAACGCGTGATGAAGAAAAGTTGAAATTAATATCTAATTATCGGGTCTGCTGTACATTAAAGCCGTAAAAATATGAAACTTTTAAGTCAATGCAATCAGAAGATACGCAATTATGTTGATTATTTTTAGGATATTCGCACTCATAACCTGTAGAGTACGTCTCATTGTCCTAGATTCATGACATTTGACAAAAAGCATTGGATAATTGCATAAGTAAAGGAAACAAATTTAAAACTGAAATTTATTCACTATAAATAATCACATAAAAATAAGAACAACTTATTTGCAGTTGGTAAACTAACCGCTACCTACTTCAATGTATTGGGGTAACAGTTTTCCAACGACAAAGTTATGTTCGTTCATCAATCCGGTTCATCTTTTTGTTAGAGTAATGTTATTAGCATATAAACATAATTTAAAGTCTGCACGAAACCCTCAGAGCGCGAGTTCTCCTCGCGCCTTGACCAGTTTTTTTTCATATAAAATAGGACGAGGGAAAATCGCTGATCCTGAACCAGAATTGTATAAAATAATATAAAGAAAATATCGATGCTTGAGATTGCTGAGGTATTATAAAACAAAAGACAATATAATAATATTTATACAAACTGGATTTCAGTTTCCCTTCCGATAATAATAATTCATCAAGCAAGCTAGTTCTCACAACACAATGAAGTATAAATGATAAGAATTTAACATCTGTAAGTATAAATATATCATGTTTAGACTATACTCCATCTTATTCTAATCTTTATAATACAAGAGAAAATGTTTGAAAGGAAATGCAATTCTCTTGCATTTTCTTTCAAACATTTTGTCTTGTTATAATATTTATGAAGACAAAATCGATGGTGTTCGAAACCAAAAGAATAATTTACAAACACAACCGGTTAGGTAATTGGTTACCCATACGAATGGTGGCATGTCTGACATCCTTGAGGAATACTGAATAATTAATGATTCAACGAATTGTACCTATTGACTGAAACTATACAAAAGGCTTACCGAAAGAAAATTGAAGGAAATCCTTGGAATCACGTCTGTGTATTTAGGATCTCTACAGAATAAGATATAGGATTTAAGATTTTGAAATTCTTTTTGGGTTCCTCAAATGAGTTATTAGCATGTTCGAAGTCGAATAAATTGTAGGTTGCACGTGCGAAGCAACAAAAGTTTTATAACACTCAACTTTTCTTTTGAATAATGCAAAAATGTTACACTTACATTAATTACCGAATGTCCACTGTAGAAAAAATTCTTTACTCGTTTTATGAATGGTATTGCGGTATAGTGCGCCGACGCGTGGTGTATCATGTGCCTATTGCTTGTATTTATATTGCCTAGAATTAAATGATCACATATTCCTAATACAAATAAATACGTAAAAATCACAAGCACTTGAATTTTCATATTGAATATTGCACTTAAAAAGAAAGACACGACAACGATCTCACGTAAGTCAGGACAGAATGACTCGATTGATTAAATAACGCATACAGCCATCAATGAGAAAGGTCGAGATGGGATTATAAACAGAACGTAGGTCAGTGGGAGTGAAACTGATTGTAAATGTTGTAAAATTAAATATTATACTAGCAAGCACTATTGTTTTGCAATTTGGATACAACATGACCTGACTAGATTATTATTGTTAAACATAAGAGTGAAAATAGTAATCACTTCGATAACAAGAGTGCAAACAATAAAAACAATTATGTAGGTCTACCTTAATAATAATCTGTAGGTATGATTCAAATTCAAACTCATTTTTATGTTTCTTGTACTTTGATTTTGTCTACAATTTTAACTATATTACATTGAGACATCAAAAATATTATCAGCAAAACCTTTTTGTCTAACATAATATATCCAACGAATAAATATCGTATCATACGGTCTATCAATCACAATATATTGTCTGCCAAAATTGAAGTACATTCTGAAAACCCAACCATTCGTGAAATAACCACATCATATTTTTATTTGCTTTGAGTTTTCCCGGTACATCTTCAACAGCAAAATTTGAAGATTGTTTGAATTATAATATTTCAGTAGAACAGAAAAAAACTTATAATAACGACGTAAGCTTATATTCAGTGTTTATATTCAGCGCTTAATATTAAAGCAGCATTTAATTTTCCTAATAGAAATGTAAATTTTCTAAAATCTTATAATCCTAATGTACCAAAAAGATTCCTGTTTAAAAAACAACTTCTCAGAAATGTCACGGATAAAACATTTAATTTAAACGAAGGCAAACAAAATTTAACCAACTCAAACAAATTAAGGTCGGCAAATGTTTTGGATAGCCGTTAAAATATTGTGTTACCGACAAAATTTAATCAAACAAACCCACACCTACGGAATAAAACTTTCGTCTGTTTAATAAGGAAGGGTTGCACGCACCGATCCAGACAATAGAAGTCCGTCGGAAATCGTGGACCGAAGGCATTCTCTATTTTATGCGAGGGTTCGTCAGGAAGGGTACGTATTAGTCCGAATCCATTCCCTGTCTTCCGGCGAATGTTGGAAACAATCTACTCCCTGTTTTATGAAAGCCGTTGTCTGAGTTTCACGTTGAGGCTCCAATCGATATTTTTGGGAACAATGCTTTGGTAAACGGATGGGTAAAACGTCTCTATTAAAATCCGGTTTTCGTCGAATTTTATAGATGGTATGTTTGAAAAGAGATTGTTTTATTGTGGGGAAAACCTTTTTATTTTTATTCTTTGTGCATAACTATATAGATTCTATTCATTCAATCCATGTTGTTTACTGCAAATGGTTAGAGTTTAATAGATGCCTTCAGTTAGCATTTCTTTTGACTCAATTGTCAATTGTACGCGAAAATTCTTATGTAATATTGGAAAACACAAATATAATTCTTAATTTATCGAATCTTTTCTTACAAAAACAATATTTTTGTCCTAAAAATAGGCCCATTCCCTTTTATGTGCTCAATTGTAACAATTCAAGTCAGATCATAAGATAAATCTTTGATTGTAACTAATGACAATATCATGCGCCATCGTCCCAACTCATCCTATTACTTTTTATTTAATATCCTGTTATGATATCACAGTTGAAAATACGAAACTTGCTTTCATTGCTGTAATATGCTTTTAGTGTCAGATTGCATCTTGTTGAGTGGGTGGAACAAATGAATAAATGATTTATTTCTGTAAATAGGTTTTTACAAATACTTTTACATGTCACGCCATTTCCTGAATACCTCTAAGAAGAAATGTCAAAACAGACTCAGGGGTCAATGTCAATAAGTCCTAGTCAATGCAAGTTTATGTGTTATAATATAACTTGTTCTTATTTAACTTCAGGATATAATTTTTGCACACAATGTTTGATCATCAACTAAACTCTAATTTCAGAACTAGGTCCACTTCAACAGTCATATAACGACAATTCCTACTAGTTATCTCGAAAAAAGTGAATACCATACCATGCCATCGATATGAATAGCTGTATCACAATATCTTCGAAGTTTTCTTATTGCGCGCAAACTTTACTAAACCAACTGCGACACGTATAAAGAACTAAGCCAATAAATACATACGTGTTCACACATATTATTCCGGAGAAATGCAGAAGTTTCAAAAGTATTATCGCAGTGGCGTTTGATAAAAGACTGTCGTTCTCGTAACGACTGTAGGGGCAAAGGGGTGGGATACATTTGGTGACAACAGTCTCTAATGCCCTCATCTATCTAAAGTAATCCCATAAAATTTTGTGGCATATTCGCATAAAGCTGCATCGGCTTGAGTGTGAGAACATATAAATTGATATAAAACGCTAGCACTAGACTTGACTAGACTACATCAACATTTTGGTATTTTAAACGAATGTGTCCAAGAGTGAGGATGCATGAAAATAACTACGCTGCAGAATTTCAATCAATGGTTTTAGTACATAGTTGGATTGCTGACGTAAACCCTTTGTAAAAGGCATTTAGTTTGCGCAGTGCAGCATTTCTTTTTATCTGAACAAAAGATTGAACATTTTGTTTGAAATGATACTGGTTTAGGACTTTCACCGTTGTTCACTGCATTCATTAGCCTAACTGTAGCCGGTCCTAAGTTTACATTTAAGGGCAAGCAGTCTGAAGCAGGACAGTCTGACGACAACATACATGACCCTGTATTAGTGGAAACTTCAAAGGGATCAGCAAGAATGGTAACTTTTTTTATAATGTTTGCGAAGTTCACAAGAAATTCTTCAAATACCCGTTTTGTAACCCATTAGTATTGTATTAGACACATCTTAAATTTCCGAACTGCTACTAAGAATTTCCCAACACAAAAAGCTAATCATTATTTTCGCCCAACCTGGGATTCTAGCAAAAATTGTGTACTTCAGCAAGTGCGTTAACATCTCATAATCAACTTAGCGGTTAAGTATTTAAAATTGGAACAGTAACCAATGATGCATCCTTTGTCGAAGCGCTAAAAATGGCTTTGGCAATTTTTTTAAACTGTTTGTCACAGATAATAACAGGACAAATGTTCCAAGAGTATGCTTTGGGGTCCGGTATCATACCGTGAATCGACGGGGCTATTACCTCTGGCTATTTGGTTTTATGTTCTTCTTTATAGAATAAGGTGTGGTAAATTATTTAGTAGTAAAATTAAAGCACTTTGGTCTAAAATGAGTAATTACAGGTCAATGACACCGTCAAAACTATAATTATGTTTATGTTCGTCCGAATTAGTTTCCAATTGCTAAATATTAAGTCAGTAAACATTTAGTTGGTGTTCCATTAAAATTATCGTCTATATTAATAAATTGCTCTACCATGTTATCATCCCACTGCAAAACTTTTTATATTAAGAAATAACGAGCGAAAATAACCTTAAACACGTGAGTAAATATACTCCTTGAGGAAGGTTCTTGAATGAAGACAACAATTTTATATAGTTGTACACAAGTAAAAACATTATGTGATTAGATTAAGTTATACTTTGTTCCTGTGATTACCTATGTGCAATGTGGTAAAGTATTTTTAGAACGAGTGCGTCTCGCCATCAAACGTCAAAGTTTGGCGAGGATATCTAGCATGTAAGGCTACTGTAATTAAGTTTTGAAAAAAAAAACGACTCACCGTTAGCAGTCCTCCCACCAGGTGGACCGACGATATCATAAGAGGTAAGGTACCCAGTAGATGCAAATAGCAAGTTGAAGTTTGTAGTGGCATCGTGAGGGGGAGGCTTTTGTTCAACAGTGGACGTCTTCCAGCTGATATAGATGTGATGATATATAATTCTCCATGGCCCGATCTAAAATATGTAAGTAATGAGCTTATCTTCGGTTTGTAATTAGACCCACATTGCGGCGATCGCATAACACTCGATGTCCCCGTCATTATCTCAGAAATTCTTGAACAACATAATAGGTGGCATTACTCGTACATTACACTCTTAAAGCCAAGAAACCCAATCCATATTACAACTGGAAATTTCATAACGCCTGTAACCCAAAGGGGTAAGCAGAGGCGTATAGACCACGATTTTGCCAGTTATGTGGGCTCCAATGTAGGAGGTATGACATTAACCAGCGACAAATCCAGACTCTATTCTACATAAGTATTACCCAATAGAAAAGCCCAATAATACTGCCCGTCCCAGGATATGAATTGAGGACTTCATTATCAACAGTCACGTCTTTGTAAACACTAGACCAATAAGGCATGACATGACATCTAAATATAAATGTTAATTAACATTCAAATCTGTTGTGGAAGCCTGAGTCGAGTTGCGTCCGATTTGTTTCGAAACCCGATACATAATACCCCCGTAACACGAGATCCACGAACGTTTGCTACTGCAAAGATAAACGCAGCGGTGTATCTCTAGAGCAATTTGTTACTCATTGTGTGCACTGCCCGGTCACAAATCTTGCAATTTATCTTAAAAAAGTTGTTTTATTTGACTAAAATGTATGGTCGGCAGATACATTTGTTAAGACACAGGACAAAGGCTTTGGAAATTAACTTATTAATTATAATTGTATCTGAATACGGTGTGGCGGCATTTAGCCAAGTAAGCATTTGCTAAGTGCTCGAGGTACTACTTGTACTATTCGATATTTAAGTGTGATATTTTTTTATGATCTTTATTTTATTTAGAGGCTTGCGGAGTGATTAAAATAATTTTCTAAAGGTTTATGTATTGTCTATGTTTTATGCTTTTTACCAATTGGCAATATTTTTCCGGACAGGTTACAAAATATCGAATGCAGCCTTCATGGAACTTTATGAGTAACACGCTTAGAGTATTTCTAGTCTAAGGCAACAAAAGTGAAGTATACAACCTTTTTGTTGCGAAACTTTACAAAATTTATGCAAATAATGTAAGATGTAACCACAAAAGAAAGGGAAGCTGTAACATTTTTATTGAAGTCAACAAACCACGCGTAAATGTCACAACTTCGGAAACAAAAGTTGTTCATTTTGATGAGTGCAGCCCTTACTGGGTCAGGCTATAAAAAAGTGTCTGCTGTTTAACTTTATGGCATCGGTGCCCTATTTGCACCTGAGGTTGCTTGTTAGAACTATTGAAATAAGATTTTCAAAACTGTATAGATGATTTCATATATTTCATACCTAATGTACCTAGTACCGACAACTTATTTCAAAATCTTTGAAGGATTTTTGAGCCTAATTGAGGGTTGTAAAATGGAAAATATACAATATCAACCCAGGGAATAATGCAGGGAATTACGAATAACAATGAGATAACATGTTATAAAAGACAATGTGTACCTACTTCTATATGAGTAGCAACCAACCTCATTTATAAATAAAGATTAGTACCGCATACGACAGGCTCAATATCTTATCGATACGCCATGTATTAAGCGAACGTCTAATACCAAAATTCTCAATTGAAGCGATAAGCAAAGCCTACAGCAGTGGGGAGACGCGGCAAGAGCGACGCTACGACGGGAGATAACAACGCCCCGCGGTAGACCTCGTCTAATTTGTTACTCATTGTACGTCGCGATAACTGGTAATGTACCGAAGTATTGATAACAGATCAAGGAGGCATATACATTACTGGATACGATGCCTGTTTTAAAAACGGTTGCATATTTATTTTGTCAATGTAAATAATTGCAGACTCATTAGTCTTAAATTGCGTAGATATCGGGTTGAATTCAATAATAGAAAGTGAAGTAATAATTTTCTTTTACAAATAATCAAATAACTTAGTGAACGAAGGCTATTTAAAAAAAAGTTAATCACGTGGTTTTTGTCTGAGTTTAATAGCTAAGCCTAATTGTATTTAAAGCAAATTTTAGTTCAAGTCAAACTAAAAAAAAATCTATTATATATTTATTTTTCTAAAAAGGAGCCACCGATTTAAGCGTATCCTATCTATAGAACGTCACAATAAATTATAACGAAAGTTTGTAGTGTTTACTGATCTCCCTTTGGCTTTAGCCCAATAGTGTCAACTGTTAATAGACGGCGCACGTGGCACGATTTAGCGGCTGCTCCTATATCCCCGCCATCCTCCTGCTTCAAGAGATTTTTCACGATTAATTTTCTAGTGTAGACACTGTCAGTTCCATTTGTTGGCAGGACACCCTTAACAAAAACAGGGATTATTCCTTAAGCCCCTCCAGGCTTTGGTATCTAATTTCCTGTTTGTTTTTATTTGGATTTGCTTTGTTTATGTACAACTAGCGTTTGGGGGTGTGTCGGGATTCGTTTGAAGAGGAAAGGTCTAGAAATAAATGACGAATATGAAGAAATCTTGCTATGACAAATTGACAATTATTGAAGTCACTACCACATTTTTATCTTAAACATAAATTCACGATTTCAATCTATGGTCATACATGCATTAAAATATTAAATCAGCATAGATAAAGATTTCAACAGGTAATTCAGATATAATAAAGGATAAAACACGAGAAAATAGCTACGGGAATTGGCGACAACACTAAACACTCTACACTATACCTCGTTCCGTTCTCAGCTTCAAATAAATTAAGCACTTTACGTGTATGGGCGGACAATTAATTGCTAGTGGCAATAATCAGAAGTCCTACAGATATCGTGTCTCTAGCATTAGTGGAGCTAACACAAAATCATTTATTTTACACCGAGCAGAATTAATGTCCGGACTCCACTACGTCTTAATCTTTATCGTAAAATTTACATTAGCGTATCCTGCAGACATATCGGATGAAGTCTCATTTATTTCGAAATAAATTATTGATGCATCCTTTTTATCTCCTTCGAGCTTAATTGATTTGTCGCTTGCAGCCGTCTATATTCTTGCTTCTCAATTACGTGTGGAGCAGTGTATCGCGAACTGTCGGCCGTTTTATTTATGGTAGGCCAATTGATTGAATTAGTGGACCCCGAGGCGCTTGCCCGATACTGACCTGTTTCATACAGACGAGGATTTATTTCTCTAGCGCCGCCACTTTATATTGTTAACTTTACATAGCTGCTTGAATTTAATTTGCTCGAGATTCTTGTTGGAATTACATTTTCTTGTTGCAATTACATAGATAAAACTATAGGCACATTAAGTAGGTTTTTCAAAATTACATTTGCACTCGATTATATTCTAGAACTAAAATAGATTAACTGACTCTGACATTTTTCAATTATCTAAATGATTAGGTATTTTATTTCAAATTTATATCTTGAAAGAATATTACTCGGTTCTTAAATTTTACTCCACATCAATTTCACATTTCAATAATAGTTTAAGCCCCTATAACCCCAAAAAATAAGTGAGCCGACCCCTGTGTGCGAAGTTAGATAAGCCAGCCAGCAATACATTTAGGGAGAGATAGTTTTTTGACTTCACAATCGCAAGCATGTGCCGCTGCGCGCAGTGTGTCGAGGGCACGTGTCTACGATCTGTATCGTGTGCCTCACCTGACACTGGGAGTATACGTGACCCGCATCTGTGCACCATGAAATAAATATCGCATTGAGGATTTATTCTAACGATATCTGGAAAGCGGAGTGCCTTTCCTCTTTGCTAAAGTAAATAGAAGAAAAGTTAAATTTTTTGATGCACTGTTTGTGGATTGTTGTCAACCGCATAGGTTTTGGGTAATCTACAAAAGGCACTTAAGGGAAGTTGGTAATTGTACACAATGTCATCAAGCAGTATAACCTCTAGACAATTAATTAACAGATATTCAAAGTCAATAAAAGAATGCATTGCATTTGTTTACGGACCATTGTCGAAAACGAATCTTTCTACAGGGTGGAGACCAAGAAATAAGCTACATCGTCATTAAGTTTTACTTTACTGGCTAGAATTGTGTTAATTTACCAGTAAGTGCGTCCAATGGAGAACCCAAATGGATACACTTTCCATAACTCAATATTGACCAATCTCAATCAACCGACGCAGTATTAGCCAATCTAACCCTATACTTAACAACTAACTACGGCTAATGAATATTTTAGTAGGACGAAGTTAATGAAGGACGCCTCCTTTGTCCCGTGCAGCTTGATTACATTCAGACTGATCCGAGCGAGCACTCGGATATAAAATCTGACTGAATGAGAATCGAGATACGATATAATCGGTTGTTGGTTTTAAGAGCGCCCTCGATATCGGGGATTTGTCAATTAATTTTAAGATTGATTTAAGTCTTTAATATTCTTTTTTTTTTTAACAAATGGAGTATTTATTTCTTTCCTTTGCTTTTTTAACGAATTAAGCGTGGATAAGCTTCCTTCTATCCCTTTAGGAATCATAGACTTATAGTTTATGAACAGATACATACCATTTTCGTAAGCTGTCAATCAACAGTCATATGAAATCGAAAGTTAACTCTCTATCTGAGACACGAACTTTTCGCATCCAATCAATCAATACTGTCAAAAACCCGATAACATCAACACACTCCTCACATACAGCTCCTATCTAGCAAATCTAATCTCTGTAAGTCTGTGTCGTCACCACAACACAGTTAGGTAACTAAATACGTGACTGGCATATGCCCGGAGTCCCAATTGACACGTTCAGTCCGCCACGTGTGCAGAATCGACCCCGACAAGCTAATCCCGGGATTTCACTAGTACTGCTAATATTTTATTTGTTTTGGTTCGTTAGGACGTTAATTTTTGTGTGAGCAGGTGGAGGAAATAATTTGGGTACGTTATACCACCGCTGCCTTTTGGGGTTAAGTATTACGTAGGCGACAAGTAGGCAATTGTATTTAGGCATTGGGTGCAAAAACAACACTCTGAGATTCGACAGACCTATACACTTTTCTAAGTGAGGGGAGTGGGGGGGGGGGGGGCTTTGTACCTACAACAGTTGACGTCTGCCGGCTGATGATGATGATACACTTTACTAGTATAATTTATGTTTATACTATATTTCCCGAATGACATAGAATTTCATATCTGGGATCTTAATTCTGCGTTAAGAAGTTGCAGTTATTCGTTATAATTAAGTATGGGGACAGTGAGTGAAATAAATGTTTTTGTATACGATGTAACGGTCACCACAAAGGTTTTAATATTAAAGTATTCCTGTTATACAAAAAGTACTAATGGTATAATGCCGTTATGTTATTCACCTGCCAGTATTTTTGTAACAGTTCTTACATGATTTGAATTTTATAATAACATTATCGTCATTGAAATTTTTATACACTATTGTAGTGCTTTTTACCAAGAAAGGCGCGTATACGGACAATGATGAATACATAAATTATTTTTAAATTATACTTCGAATAGTTGCTATAAGGAAGGCGACAGCTGACCTACTTGAGACAAATAGAATGCAGTATGTAGTTACATTACGTCTACAACTCATTATAAAAACCTACCTAGGTAGGTATCCTATTTTCATTAAATAATTTGTTTTGTAAAACTATAGGCATTAATTGTGACACCGATTGCAACGCCCTTGAATATAAAAACTTGACTTAACAAGAAATATAAAGAGCAGCATTTTTATGTTTACAAAATCAAGTTACTACGCTTCGAACAAATGAAGTCCAATTTAACAATATAGCTCATTGTCCCACTTAAGTAATAACTAAGTAAGAATAACGTGAAACGAATCGACAACATAACTTTACCTTTTTATGTTATGACAAACAGATGCTACTTATTACTACATAATAAATAATTATAACGTCTCGAGTTTATATTTGACTGTGAAATTATTGCAGGCGTGCACTCGACGAAAATCATTATCATCAAGCTTTCCTCGTGCTTTCGGCAGTATGCAAAAGCTGTACGTTACTGAGTCGGCGCGAAATGACAATATAGAGTGGGGGGCAGTAACCCTAAGAACACCGCACGGGTAGGTTGTGTCGCCCCGCGCTGTAAACAGACCGCGATCTCCGCAAACTACGGCGTAAACATCACCGGCGATGTTATGATTGAAAATTTAACAGATAGGCACCGACAAGTTCATTGCCGGTTATAATTAGTGTGCTTTTTCACGTGTACAAACAAACTATGCGGTGTAAAGTGCGAAGTGACGTTAATCAGTAGTGTCAAGCATGACCGCGGGCCCAATTAAAAGAGATAATCTCAGATGGAACCAGTTCAAGTGTATAGTGCTTTTGCATCTTTTGTTCAGCTTTCCGTGCGCCACAAAAGGTAAGTGAAAAAATAAAAGATAAGACCGTGTTTAAGACTTGCAGAAACCTCGTTTTTTTTTGGCCCAAATAAAATTTGGCAACCAATATATAAAAAAGACACAGTTTTTTAATACTTTGTAATACGACATCGATATAAACAATTTTTTTTTTAAAGCAATTTTACGTACTTAAAAATGACTTACACGAAAATTGTAACTGACGCCTTCCGTCCAATTAAAAACAGTAAAAAGAACTTCCGTTTACAAAACCTCACTCAGATTGACATAATTATATCATAATATAATCCTTAATTATCTTTAAAGGCATCTCATTAACAAGTTTTATTGAATAAGTCGTTTTTTATTTCGGGCTCGTAAATTATTAATTGACAGCACATTTTAATCAAGATTAAGTGAATATAATTATAACGTATTAAAATGATGATCAATATTTAATTATAGTTATTTTTTTATTGCTTTTTTTTCTAAGCTCAATCTCGGGCTCCACGTATAAAGGAACACCCAGCTGACACGGTAGTCGGCAGGAGCGAGCCTGCCACTCTTCGCTGTGTATCCGAAGGAAAGCCAAAACCCACGATCCAGTGGTACAAAGATGGCTCCCCGCTCGCTCCTACTGACCACCCACACAGAGTGCTGCTTGAAGATGGACTGCTGTTTCTTAGGTGAGTTTCCAATTATACAGACATTAGCTAAGGTTATATTATTCTAAATCTTTGGTTTTTAGGACGGCGATGAAATACTTTTAATACTGCAGTCTAATTTTCCATGAGATCTGTTCTGCGTGTCGCCTTAGATCTGTTCTGCGTGTCGCCTTCATTAATTTTGTTAAACAATAGTTCTTCTTTAGGTATTCCAACATGGGCTTTTGTCTTATCAAAACAACTGGTCGTTTGGCTTTTGAATAGTTCATTATGTTTAAATTTCGTTTATACAGGGAATAAATACAGCTAATTATAAACAAGCTAACAGTTTTAAATGAGAATTTTCTGTGATCACTAGATAGGTTACTGGGTTTATAATACAAATCATCATCACACATGAACATGAAGCAACGTTAAAAGCTCTTGTTCTCCTGAAATACGTATGAGTTTGTTACACGCCGTATTTGGGAAGCAAAATTGGACTTTTGAGTGTTCACATTCTCTGTGGGAACATAGAAACGTAGCACGAACTTTATATCGTGCATTGTCACATAGCCTAGGGTGCGTCAAACGAACATAGGTATCGTCAGAAAAGCTATTTTCGAACACCCAGACTTTTTATTGCATGTGACGACTATTATGGGCGTTCGTTTTATAGTCGGCGGGTGAGTTTCATTTGTTTTCTACTTGGCGTCTTCCAGAATGGTCTAGGAAGTGTTTATTGGATTGTTCCATGTTATAATTATAGTATGCTAGCCTACTCTCAGGTAAATATGCCATTTAGAATTTCAGATATACACATAGTGGTTCATATTCCGGTCACAAAGCATTACAGTAGAAAAGTTATGGCGAAAATACATTTTTGAGCTTTTTAAAGGGATACTTCTAGAGACTGCATTGAAAGCTTTTGCCAGATTTAAGAAGAATTCAGTGCTCCAATTTTGAAACCTTCATCTAGTTCATTAATTTTCAATAAATCACTGACAACTTACTTTTGAAAACATTAGGAGTACATTTTGAATCAACAAAATGCTACTAACAATGGATTCGTCGAATCGAATCTTCGAAGGGGTAATCAGAGATGGTCTTGGTTATTGCGAGGATAATAATATGCACCCAAATGACGCAGGTCATCACTAGTCACATGCCATCATGCCATGCCACCGTGGTGAGCCTATAGCCATTCATCGCCCATTTAGAGTAATGGTCGATAAAGAGGCTAATGTCCAGCGCAGCAGAATTAACCAAATAATATTTTATCACTGCGTCGGTATTGCATTGTGCATTGCAGAGATTCAAATGTCCGTAGTGATAAATGTTTGGGATTTAATTAATTCATGTTGCGTTCATAATTCGAATATAACATGACAGGTGGCGCTACCCATTGTTGTTAATGACCGGCTTTATTGATGATAATTTAATTTGAACTCGATAGTATTTTGTGTCAGTTTTTCGGTTTATCGTTATGATTTTTCATTCAAGAGATTATCTGCTGCTAAAAGCTAGCATTTATCGTTATTTTTAAAAGGCTGACTTCCTGAGCCTTTTTTAATTCAGTATTTTACTTTTACACCAACTAATTCCCAGCCTTTGGCTAGCCATCTATGAATTGGACTTATGATAAGCGGTCAAATTCGGGTGAATCCCATATACTGGTAACAAAATAGAACAGCATGCTATTTTGAGCATTATATGGATAAAAATGTACGCATATTTTTCCTAACAATATTTTAAAGACATACCTTATAATAAAACTAAACACGATGCAAAGATTACCAGTATATTATTCAAAGATATGGAGAGGACTTAATACGACATACTTAATGTAATGATGCCTATCCTTAAAGCCGCTTGCCGTCGGGCATTACACGAACTTTGATGGTTATTGCAGTATTTATGCGCAAAGTTTATTGAAAAAGGACGTTTTACGCATTTTATATTGTAATACGAGTCACATTTCATTTATTTCTAAATACAATACAATTCTTTATTGAAGGAATAACCAATAAAGTATTTTATTTAAGATAATTGTTCAACAAAATTCCGCCACCCACCTTAGCTTTAGTTACAAATTGTTCAAGCTTACATGCTTTTTAAAGTCCTAGGCTATTTACAATATAATAATTTTTATCACATCTCAGGGTGCCTATGATGAGTAAAAGGGTCCAGTATACATACGTATTTCTCTTTGGCGACCTTTTATCTACGAGCATAAACGCTATTAGATGTTTGGGTTATACCATAATAGACCATATACTGCTTCTTCTTAAAACCGCTGTTAATCCCTAATGTAAATTCTTGTATCGCTCGGAGCTGAAGATTTTTGCCTACCGCTTTTCGCTAACCCGAGAGTTTGGCAAATCAAGAGAGAGCGGTAGTGCCTCCTTCATCTATGTCCATTGCGAATATCAGCTCCTTAAGCAAGGATACGAGGGCTTTTCTCCGTTCTATCTCTATATTATCGTGTGTTAAGGCTAAGTCTGTTTAGTTTTTTATCATATAAAAAAGCTTACCTAATGAGGGTCTTTGTTAGTACAGCGTTAATCGTAAATTAAACAACAAACCATGACGTTTTAAAATACTACTTGTCATTTTACTAGGCTGTATACAAAGGCCTTCGCTATGTTCGTATATTTTTTCTCTTTGTGTTTTGCGTGTTGTCTCGTAAAAACGAACAGACTAATTTGGTCGGCGTTTTTATTGTTGTGCTAATTAGAGGCAGAAAAAAAATTAAGTACACGTGTTTTATTACACCTCGTCTTGACACGACACAAAAAATGTAAGGCGAAACCGAACTCGTGCATGGTACACAACCATTTTTATGAATATAATAATTATGCTCGATATTTTTAAAACGATTGCTAAAGGATTTTTAACACAACGTATCATTTACACATATTACTTGGTGTAGTTTCTACTAACTGTCGATCGTTTTACTATATTTTTCAAATAGATAAATACATTCCAAATTAATTTACAGTAATTTTCAAGAAATATGCCTGTCTAAAAATAGTTGGTCATCATTTTTATATCAAACCATATAATTTAACGCCACCTATACGTATTTATAAGTACTGTAGGTACACTGACCGATATTGAGTTGATCGTTAAATTGTAGGGTTATGCGTGGCAAGAAGGAAAACGATGAGGGTGTGTATTGGTGCGTTGCACGCAACTCCGTCGGCGAGGCGGTCAGCAAGAACGCAACACTCACCATAGCTGGTAAGTTCTGCTTAACCTATTAATTGCGTGTAAGTTCTGCTTAACTGTATGTGAGAAGTGCATTAGCACAAAAGGGTTAGGTTGCATTACGTATACACTTGTAATCACTACTTTTAACACCTTGGAGATGATATACGCACAAGGTGTTTTTATAAATAGAAAAATATTAATTTCATTTTACTGTACACGTGTTATTTATTCCATGAGAATTATTTGTAATATAATACTATTTTATAACAGAAATAAAGATCCAGCTTTCCATTAAATGGATCGGTTTAAAATCTCGACAAATATATTTACCCGATTTCAATATTTGCGAATGTAACTAGACACGATTTTGCCGCAGCGCGGTAAACCACTGAAAGGTCGGGTAAAATCTTTATTTATTTATTCTTATCTGCATCAGTTTATTATTTAACTTCAAAGGCAAGTTGATTTATTCTGGTGCTCTAACTAATTCATCTAAGAAGCTTATGATTGGAAAATTGTACCTATGTAAGTAAGATTGTGGTTGTAAGAAGAATTTCTCTTACCTATAGTTCTCCGAGATGACTTCAGGGTTGAACCTCGCGATGTGAAGGTTGCTAGTGGAGAACCAGCTGTTCTAGAATGTTCCGCTCCAAAAGGCGTCCCAGACCCAGGCGTACACTGGACGAAGGACGGACAAAGTTTAGATGTTGAAGTGAACGGAAGGTAATTAATTCTAGCTTTCCAACTTTGTGGTTTTGGATGTACATTGCACATTTAAAATAAACAGTCTGGTTTAGTACAATATGTTGATGTTAACCAAACAATTTTGCATGTGCTTATTTATTCACACAATAAACCGCCTTAGGCTGTTTAATCTCGATCTTCTGTTACAGTGACTAATGCTTTCAAAAACATCCTGATTACTAAAATATCCAGCTCTTGTGAAACCAGGATAACAATTGTAATGTAAATGTTAAAGTAATATGCCTAAATAATGGAATTTCTTTCAGAATAATGATAGTGAATGGTGGTGATCTCAGGATACTAGAAAGTCTTCCTTCAGATAGTGGTGTATATAGATGTGTAGCATCAAATGTGGCCGGAGAAAGACAGTCCCGTCCTGCAACGTTACTCGTGTTACGCAGACCACATTTTCTAGTGAAACCTAATAACATAACGGCATTGATAGGCCAGAATGTTGAGTTTCACTGTCAGGTAATAAAGTGGAAAATTAATCCACTTATTCATTGGACTTTGTAATTAACCGCAATGTTGTTTTAAGCTTTCCATAAAGTAATTTATCAAACGACTAATTTGAGCTTATTTTCGCGCAATCCTGATTTTATATTTTATGAAATACTCTTTTCTTAACCTTATCTTCATTAAAATTGGATTTTTTTATGCTAAAATTCTTCGTGTATCTTATTATCTATAAGAATTATATCATTTTAGGCTTCTCCGGAATCAGACGTGTCAGTAACGTGGTCTCGTGACACTGGTTCATTATCGCCGTACGCGATCATTCGTCGAGGATCTCTGAGAATAGATAGGGTTGTTGCTACCGATGCCGGAACTTACACTTGTGGGGCCGAGAGTCAAGCGGGGACCAGTGCAGCGTCTGCTACACTTACTTTACATTGTAAGTCCTGATGTTAATCTTCGGTGTTATTTTTATTTTCAAAAAATATACAAAAAGTAACATTTTAAGAACTTTTTTCTTTTAACATGACATAATCGTGTACGTTTAAAAGTGCGTTGTTATGTTATGGCTGTCTAAAGAAAAGTTTTTATGCTTATTTAATTACCTTTTAGCACTACCTCATTTCACTCGAGTGCCTTCAGACCAAACTGCCTGGGAGGGTGAAGCGGTTTCTTTCCCTTGTGAAGCGGAGGGTACACCCCTCCCTGTGGTCTTTTGGACCATGGAAGGATCTCAAGTAAGAACCTTATGATTGACAAACTGTTTAATTGAGTATATTCATGATAGTGTTTGATACAAATAATGATTTATTTTAGGAGTTGGTATTTCCAAAATCAACACACGGTACTGGGTCTTTGTATCTGGATAGAGTTACGACCAAACATGCTGGCAGACTGACATGTGTTGCTGTAAGCGCAGCTGGGAGTGCTTTACATACCGCAACATTACAGGTAGAAGATTGAAAAGATTAATATTTTATCATGAATTTGGAATAGTTAGCTAAATGTTTGTTCATTTTAGGTATTAAGAAGAGAAGCAAACTCATTTAATGGCGACATGGAATCGTCGTCCCCATATCCAGATTTGTCTAAACATCAAAATCATCCGCCCATGACCCAGTATGAACTGGTTCAGGCGCGTAGATACTTACAGCAAGACGTTTTAGCTTTAAGAAGGGTCGAAGGAATATCAGCCACTACAGTTAAAATTGTTTGGGACGTAAGTAAAGCAGTTAAAACCAATTTGTGGTCTTTGTGAATACTTTAATTTTATTGATAACGTTTTATGTATGCTTGTAGGTTTTAACGGATTACAACGAATATTTAGAAGGCGTGAAAATATGGTTCAATGGTACCTCCCTTAATCGACAATACGTTTTAGAAGAAGACTATCAGCATTCCAATATATCTTATAAAGAAAGTTTAGCAGATTTTAAGAAATATGAAAACTTTTCTATGACCACAGTTCATAACAGTGGGTCTTCTAGTCATGTTTTAACTGGTTTATTGCCTCATGCTCAATACGATGTGTTTCTTATGCCATTTTATAAACTTTTATTGGGTAAACCCTCTAATATGAAGACTGGTGTTACAGAAGAAGATGGTAAGAATATTTTATTTTTGGAATCTTTATTTTTACTTGTAATCAAGGTACCACGTATAACTATAGCGCACGATGAATGTATTGTAGTTCCAACAGAGCCGCCGCAAAGCGTCACAGCGGGAGTGATAAATGCGACGTCAGCGTGGATTCGGTGGGATCCACCGCCCCCGCATACATGGAACGGTGAACTTTCCGGTTATTTGGTTAGTAGAAAACATAAACAATTTTTATTGACATTTGTTTAGTTGATTATTATAATTTAAGTTTACTTTTGTTTTAGATTGAAGTTCGTGTAGGTGGAAGTACTGGCGGGCGTGTGGTCGGTCAGATGTCGTTAGGCGCTAAAACGCGTGCAGCCGCGGCTAGCTCGCTACGCGCAGGCGGCCGGTACAGCGCGCGCGCTGCCGCGGTTACGCGTCGCGGACATGGTCCATTTAGCACGCCTGCGCATATACACATGCTGCCTACACTTTCACAAAGACATTATGTACAGTAAGTACAAACCTTTTTCTTTTATTTAATTTTAATAATTCTAATATATTTTTATTAGGCCTTTGCCCAGCAGTGGGACACCGAACGGGCTACATAAAAAAACCTTTTATTGACATTAGTCGACACTGGCTGATGATGCACGTCTTGGCGATAGTAAAATAAACAATTTGTTCCAGGACGGAGCCCTCAACGGACAAGGCCATAGTGTCAATGTTTCAAGAAACTTGGCTACTTGCATTATGTCTAACTTTGTTATTATTGGTACTTGTCGGCACCGGAGTTATTGTTTATTTAAGGCGAAAGCAGACTAAGCTTAGGAAGAGCCAGAACACAACTGGTAAGAATAGTTTCAGATAGCGTAGACTTTTAGAGTTAGAGACAGATATTGATGTTATTGGTTTTTCAGGAACAGCAATTGTCAATGCCCAACAATGTCTTTTAGGCAAGGAAGCTGTTTGGTTACGAGAAAGACCCATATTTGAAGGGTCTAACGAGCCAAGAATAGAAATTTTAAATTGCCACCAAAGTTTATTGCATGGTGAGAAAAATTCTATAAATACGAGCAGAATAATGTTGACTTGAATTTTAATGTTGATGCTTTATTCTCCATTTTAGGTGGTCACTCAATAGGTACTTTGTCAATGGAAGCTGAGTACAGTCTTCCTCAACATACGAACGTGTTAAATCCGATACCAGAGGAGAATCAGAGAAGACTTCAGCCGGAACCATATGCTTCTAGTGCCATATATACAGAGTTAAATTACCAGGTGTGTGTTAAAAAATTGACGTAATAAAATATTAAGCTAGTAAAATGTATGTTGGTGAATTAGGTTTCAAGATTTCTTTTACAATATATAAAAGTATTTAGGTTATTGTTCAATTAAACTAGAATTTCATTATAAATCATTGTTAGTAAATTCGTATTTTAGGATCACACTGACGCTGAAGACTCATGCATGAAGTGCGCTGTAAGTCCTGGCTCTTACGATAACAGCATGGTCAGGTCTTACGGAGAAAGTAACCAATACTCCAATGAAGAATGTTCCACGTGCTGTCGAAGTAGCAGCTCAACTCTCACTAAAGACTACAGTGAAATGACAAAATGTGGGAACGATGAAGAAATGCAAGACATGTCTATAGAAGACTGCCCGTCCTGCAAGACAAACCATTCAAGGTCTTCAAGTCATCATGATGGGAATAAAGAATGGGCTATGGCCGAAGTAGAATATGATTACCCACAATGGCACTGGTTGGGACGAGAAAACACTTTTAGGCAGACAAATCCAGATGTGAGGTACGCAACAGAGGGAAGAAGCGATCAGGATTGTAGGATGAATTTATGTGATATTTTACCACCACCGCCGTACGAAAGGTAAGATTTGGTAGATCTTTGTCTGTTAGGTACTTATAATTGTTTCATTTAGATGTGTTCCTTATTGGCCTTATTCAATGGCTGCTTCATACACAGTCGTATTTATTTCAATTGTTTTTCCTACAGGGAGTCTCAATATCGAGAAATGCACGCATTCACCAATCACTCAGGGACATCAGGTTGTTCAGGACATACGTATAGGAGTTAATTAAATTGTAAATTAATATCACTAGGATGTAATACAAGCAATATTACTTTATAGTGAATTGTACAAATGTATAAAGGTCTTTGAATATTAAGAACATTAAGGTGTAATGGGATACTTATTACACTGTCGCGTAATGCCAGTCTATCTTGCAAAATTTTGCTAAGTGGAAACTTCGTATTAGCAAATTCAAAGAAAGCATAAATTCTCTTGTAAACATATTTAAAAAGTAAGTAAAAAATATAGAAACTTGGCTGTGCATTGCCAAGTTTCGATAAGAACTAACTGACAGTAACGGATGTACAACACTATCCTACTCGTAGTCTTTCCTATCTAACATTGGTCGGAAGGATCTTGGCTTGCACAATACCAGTGAATTGCTTTCTTTTTATTTAAATTAAATTATTTATAACGTTAGTTAATAATTATATAATCTTAAAAATATGTATCACTAAAATTAGGTAAAGTAAGTATGTTGTAAGGTAAGCCAATCAGACATAACGCATTAGAGATATACTTTTATTATATCGATGATAATATTACGCGACGGTGTAATAGACGGCTTTTGAAGATTGTAGTTCTTGTGGATGTGTTTACAAATAGACTGCTATGTAACGTAGGCATTAGGTTTTCATCTTTCTCTAGTGACTGTGATATAGTATAATTTCGTATTCAAATTTACGTTTTATGTAAATATTTTGAAATGTTTGATATCCTTATACAATTTTATCATTGACGTATTTATTGAGTGTAGTGGATTAGTAATTCGGAAGAGAACCAAATTTTTAAACGAATATTTTAAACAATCACAGTTGTATAATATCATTTTGTACTGAGACAGGATTCCTACACTGAATCAGACGATAATTTGTACTTTGTAAACCCAGCTTAATTAAACTGGATGATTTTTTATCTCTTTGTTTTACTTGGTCTTCCCCAGACGATTTATCGGTAGCTGCGTCATTAAACTCCTGATAAGTTGACCCGCTATACCTAATGAGGGTCGCTTTCTTTGCAACCAGTATTTTATTTATTACAAGGCGTAACAATTATTCACTGTACGATCACTCATTCCCTATCTTACTTCTGTAAAGCTAAATCAAATTGCGGGAAATAAATACAAAATTCTACTGCTTATGAGTAATTTAACGATAGATTTTAAAAGGCAATACCAGCTGCTGTGAACCAAACGGAAAGTACCCGTACACAAGGATGTAAACGCACAATTAAAAATACTTTACAGTGCAATAAACTCGCAAATTGCTTGTAAATCTTCTCAAATGAATTGTTAAGTTCACACTCAAAGAGCCGGTGCACGATTTAAAGGCTCTATAAAAGTGTAATGAATTGATAATGTATTGACGGAATTCTAAATGCGTACACAATGAAACGGGGTTTCATTTAGATACACATTCTGAGAAGTTACTCGTGTTTCAAAACAGATTTCGTTACATGGAAAAAGATGGTTTAAAAAAGAAATTTCTTGATCAAAATGACGTTAGCAATGTTTAGTTGCTTCTTTATAACATAACATCACGCCTGTATTCCCCGAAGGGGTAGGCAGATTTGCACACATAGTACACCCACATTTCGCCAGTTATGTTTTCTTAGGTCCCAATGTAATAGGGGGCGAGTCTATATATTTAGTTATTAATCACAAAGGTAACACTTAATTTATTTATCAACAACATCCTTCCACGATACCTATGTCCATCTTCTATAGCAAACCCAAATTGGTACACTTTATCATGTTTCGTAAATTACCTAATAATAATAAATCGATAAACATAGTCACAGGGCTATTTTAAACCCAATATTATAAATTTCCTCAAACCCTCCCGCACTAATTAACTCAAGGGACATAGTTATAACCCCAGCTGAAGCGATAAGGGTTGAGATTGCAGTGACGATGCAAGTTTGACCCTCGTAATTAACCCCGTATTTTCATATTGAATAACATTTTATTTCCTACGTGATAATTTTAATGTATTTTTTTACTAAGTTAAAGTAGGTACGTCTGAAAGTATTGCAAGATATTTTAAATTGAAAAATTTTTATCGCGTCAAGTTGCATAAATTTTTAACGAAAGCAAATTGTGAAAATTGTTTGGAGACAGACAAGATCTCATTAGATTTACTTTCGAGCTTTAGATCAATCAATTTGAATATCAATTCGAAACATTGTTGAGTTAATGATGATGTACCTACCTATGATCCACAATAAAGATTGATTTGATTTGATTTGAAAAAACTTGACGCCACGAAACGAGAAAATAACGAGCGAAATGTATTTAATGATAGGACTCGAAATCTTCATAAGAAGTCGACGCAACAAATCCAACATAGAGTTGGGCTCCTATAAGCACACAGACGAGGTGATGTTAGTACTGACACAATCAACATAGCACTGGCGTGTTAAATTTAAATATTGCAGCAGCACGTGAATATTGACAGGTGATCTGGGCAGGTGGCTACTATCGACGTTTATATTGTTTGTCATAACAATAATCGACGGTACTGCAGAGAAACACTAAGATAAAAGTCATCATTGACCAAAGTTTTATCAGAAATATAAAAGACAATTTAAGACATTATCATAATGATGTACCCAGT
This sequence comes from Abrostola triplasia, assembly GCA_946251915.1. Classification (NCBI taxonomy): domain Eukaryota; kingdom Metazoa; phylum Arthropoda; class Insecta; order Lepidoptera; family Noctuidae; genus Abrostola; species Abrostola triplasia. The sequence continues at coordinate 7,241,797 of OX276430.1, forward strand.
TGCAGCTGCGTCGGTTTTCAGTCGTATAGACGATAAAAAGTCTCTAAATTAGTATTACATAGTTACAAGCCGGCGCTATCGTATAGTTAGGAATCTTATTACTTAAAACTTATCTATACCGCCAAGTCTGAGATATCATTACCACCATATGAAAAGTGGCTGCACAATTACACGAGTAATCAGCTTTTCTCATAAATAACTAAACGAGTATTTGTGCGTAGCGGCAGTCGCAGGCTGTGTCCAAACGGAGGGCGTTGCCATGACAACAGGTTTCATACTCACCCTAGAGTGCACCCTTGTTATTAATACCCGTAATAATTAAACTTGATTGCATTTCACACCAGGTGTTGGATGAGTCGCAAACTAATAAGTGTTTGAATAGAACTACGGTGTAATTTGTTTAGACAGATTAAGACGTTTGGACGCAACAATACAATTATTTATTACCTACTGGTCTATAATATCAATGAATATAATTCACATCATCAAAATTCAATGATCGGAAAGCAATATTGATGTTCCAGAACACTTTTGTTTATTATGACAAGTTTTGAATGATGATCCGTGTCGCTATGAATAATTTATTGCAATGTAAATAAATTAAGTATGTTCACTCATCGTTTCAAGGCCTTCTTTTGATTAGGCAAAGGCAAATCCTCGCGTACCTATACCATTCTGTCGAAATTCAATCAGAGAAGCATTTTTATGAATTCACTCGAAGCTTCCATCAAAAATAATAACCTAAATTTCCATACTCACTTTGAATAAAATCAGAATTCACGTAAACTGGGACGTGACTTCTCTAAATCATATCTCGAACGAGTCTTACGATTTTTATTTTCTTTATTAATCAGCACTCCCCTACGGAGCAATTTTGGGAGTGAAGAGCTCTTCGGCGTGCCCCGAAGTCAAGAGTCAGGGTGACAGAGAAAAATTGAGAGGGATGTCGGTAGGACGCGTGGTGTAGGAGTGACAAGGAGAAAATAAATGGATGTTGGCGTTTGACGTAAATGATATTGAAGAAGGCAACCATGGGCCATGATTAGTATCATTACTTATGTACAAACACTTACGCGACCGCCTTGGAAATTTCCATCATAAAAAGTAAGAAATGTGTTGTTTCTATGCAATATAGGAAACTTGATAGATCTTGCTTCTTATAGATGCACCTAAAGCAGAACTGGTCTTTGAATCTTAGTACTATATAAAAACAGTTTCTTTACTGTTCTGCTGTGAGGTTGAGGCTGAGACGTTTCACATACAAATGACACACACGAATTTTAAGCCCCCAGACAATGAAAGATAAACTAATATACTAAAGTTTTCCGTATGAAAATACAATCTGCAACGCCTACCACTTAGTTCTGATCACAAACAATAACGACAAAGTCATCAATATGGTAAATGTGTTCCAAAAATCGAGTGCAAGTGTAATCTTATAGGTGTGATTTCTTATTGTTAAGAATAGTATTTTAAGAAGCAGAGATAGAACTATGTAGTCAAATAAATTCAATTGTGTTGTAAGTGGGAGAGTGTTAAGATAAAATTATCAACCGATCAACGCCCACTTTTAAGGAGGCAGTGGCCTAGTCTAGACTTCCATAATAAAGCTTTAAATAGGCAAACAGTTAAATCTGTTCAATAAATTAAACACTGAACTAGTCGACTTTAAGCCAGACGTAGACATGTCAACTCTATCGAGTACAATACTGGCCAAATTAATCGACTTAGATAAAAGGCTGTCTGACAACGTTAAACATTTTACTTAGAGACTTTGTGACGTACCTGTCTGCTATAATGTTGATAACATTTTCCTCGTGAGAGATCTTGAATATTATTGGAAATTTGATTTGATGAGACATTGATTCTAACCCGAATTCATTGTTTTAACACAGTTACTATTAGTCTGACTAAAACCAGTCTACTTAAAATTTTGATAATGATCTAGATAGCTAGTAATATTTCTTTTGCGAGAGTTCATCGCACTGGTTTGTTATGAGGCCTATGTTTAGAGATTGCAGATGAATGTGCTATGTAAAGCTCTTAATAGTCTACTTAACAAGAAACAATGTGCAATGAAAGATCAACATTTCACAAGCTTGATGATACAAGGTGTTATATCTTGGCATTCTAGCTTCTTATTAAATTAAATAAAGACTAGAACAAATACTTCAATAGCGTCACCTAGCCATCTATTGTTACCAAATTCGAACTTAAAATAAACCAACATCAGTGTATGTTGAATTACAAGATAACAGTCGACGATGCATGTCAAATACATCACCATGCATTTACGCCGATAGTTCTACTACAATCTTGGTCTAAACCCATTACAATTACGCGTGGGTTGCTTGTTTTCCTTTTATGTTTAAAGATAATGCTTAACAGGTTTCCTGAATGCCCATTTGTTAAACAGGACGTTATCTTATACGATCGTGTTTAAATTTGCTCTCAGTGCGTTTCAATAAATACTATTCCGCTAATACTAAATTCACTTTAAATAATTAGAAATATATTGACTACATTTTAATTTATTAGTTTATTAGTGGGTGTTTGTTGCAACCGAATTACCTTTACCTAAATAACCTGTAAATAGCGGTGACTTAATCTCCATTTTAGGGTACCTGATAGACGTCGTCCGCCGATTAAGAAAGCCACACCGCAAACCAAAGAAGCAGTCAAAAAACACATTAGTTAAAACATAAAATGAACCTCTCCAAAATTCCATGTACTATATAGTGCGTCGAATGATCATTAGGTTTATTTTCTAATGGCCCTTCTAAAGACAATCTGGGACCAAAGCAGTCATACAAGGGTAGGTGTCTCAATCAAGAACAAGACATGGAAGTGCAATGAAGACAGGCAGATCGATACTCTTTGGGGAAGCCTTTAAAGACCCAACACACTACAAGGCGTTAACGTTACATCTGGTGCAGTGTTCAGCAAAGTATTCAAGTCCTGCCTGGTATAGGGGATCAACTGGAATGTTAGTGTAAGTTATATTTCCATTTATATAAAACGTAGGTGACTATTTTATACGAAGGATGTTATTAGATTGGGGCAATAAATTAGTTCTGGTTAGAGTTTAGAGAGGTAGAGATTTATAGTGTATTACACGGTTTTAAGAATCTTATCTACCTCAAGAGAACATTTACAAAAAGTCTTTGTCACACACGCAATAAAAAAAAAGTTATCGTTATCAAATCATAAATACATTACATACTGAATCCGATAGTATGACGAGTACTTTAAATGCGAGGAGCTTGTTCCTCTCCATTTACAAGATTAGCATAGATATGCTGTTCTATCAACGTCAGCTACTGTAAGCAAAATTAATTATCGAGACATGCAACACTCTAAGACGTAATATCTTAAACTAACGAACAGGCTAACAGAGATATACGAGTAGTTTGTTTATTAGTGGAACCATAACTTCTGTATATATATTTCTACTCTGTGTAATTTAAGCAGGCCTTCGCATACTTCAGCAACAAAGAAGCTTGTCCAAACTTAGACGGTTTATTGCTCACGGCATCTGCACTCAGCGAAAGTCACGAACATTGGATAATAATTACAAAAATGTCTGGAAAATTATGAAACAGTGAGCGCCGGCGAAGGGTGCATGAATTATCCATTACAGGGACGACTGAAGGTACCTCTGGAGCCATAATTCGTACTCGTTTCGTACGGGGTTCCGTACGATATTTATGGCAGCAGATAAGGCCTACAGATGGCGAGTCCACGGAGTTTTCTCCCCTAATACTTGTTGAGTTACGTATCCCAATTTCCAGTTCTGCACTTCAGGTGTAGCCCACCCCAATCGTTGGTTATCGATTCGGTAAGATATCTTTCAAAGTTATGGTCTAACAATTCAAGTTGGAAGGAGTTTTGTCACGGAAGCAAGTCTTTATGAGTTTAATCTTATCCAGTAACAAATTATTGAGAAATTAGAGAGTTACTTTGGTCGTAAACTTGTCTCTTAAGGGGGTAAACTCCTTAAGCTACAAGAGAAATTATGTTGAAGTTATCAACTATTAACGTGACAGACGATCGTAATTTTAATACTATATTTTAGTAATAAAATAGACTGAAGTGCTGATCGAAGTTGACAATGACATATTTATATTGCACTTTCTTGGATATAAATTCGACGCAGACAGACATTAGGTTGCATGCCATTATATTGAATAATGAACTTTAAAACCAATACAAAAGTAATCAAATATAATTAGTGTTGTCTATGAAGTTTAATTTAAAAGCAATTATTAGGGTCCAGCATTAGTCACGGCCGAAAGAAATGAAACACAGAATTATGACATCCGCGTGTATCGTGACGTCACGCGACGCCCGAGGTGCCTGTTTTTCGGTGATTTATGGCTCAACGAGAACCATGACTAATACTACGCTTAATAGGTGCTTTGTCTATGCTAGTAGCATTGTTTTTATTTATTACTTCGTGGATTTGCTTGGGGAATTGAAACATATGAGTTAGTGATAGCGAAATTGTTGATGGTTCAATTTTGTTGTCATGTAAAATGTTATATTCTGTTCCATACTCAGTGTGGGCCTGTATTCCCTGAACAGGTCGACAGAGAAATCACATTGATGGAAAGTCACATTTCGCCAGAAAGGAAAGAGATTATTACTTAGTCCTCAGAGTATCATACAGAACACCTGATTCTCTTGTAAACACAAACGTCATGTAGCTCGCCGTATAAATATATGGGGAGATGTGGTCCCCAAATAGATATAACCGTCCTCTTCTCCCGTGGGCGCTGTAAGGAATGTTATCAGGTAGATTGGCAGTGTTGCTGTGTGTCGCTATAAAAGGAACTGATTGTGCATTTGTTAATAGGAGTATGGCCTACTTTTTGGCCGTTGAAAAGTAAAGCGTGGGATTGTCTGGGTTACGGATATATTTTTAAATTTTATTCAGATTGTATATTGTATTGTATTGTATTTATTTGATTTGCATTCTATAAAAGTATGTATTTGACTAGAGAAATATTATGAATCCTAACATGAATAGACAAAATGTTTATCGCTGGTGGTAGGTACGGCAATAAATATTTAGAAATGATTTTAGGATTTGAATGTTGATGATCATAATTTCTTACATAACAATAATGAATTTTCTGAAAAAGAAAAAGCTGAATTACCTACAATCACAATTAACAACGAAATAAATAACTAGGCGAAGTAGCGGGTTCTCTAGTAGATATCACAACAAACTACAGAATATACGACGAAGTTTGTAAACATCCGTATGTTAAACACCCCATACCGCCTTACGCTATCTTTAGCCACGGCCTGTAGCCGGCTATAACCACCGCTCCTAAATCTTGTGATATTTCATAGCACAGCGAAATGTGGTAATTAAACTAATACACCCATTAAAATTAATCCCGGATACAATACGGATGCAACCCAAAAGTTTTAGATATTTCCGGAACTAATTTCAAGTTGGGCCCATTTTATATCTCCAGGGGGCAGTGGAGGACATCTGATTAAATTATTAATTTAATCTGCATTAATTGACCTTTTATATAATGTGTTACAAGTACGTACTAATAAATATGGTTTTGATAAAGATCTAATCGCCAAATACCTACGTATACTAATATTATAAAGAGGTAAAGTTTGAGTTTGGATATTCGAGGTAGTCTCAATATTCATTCGCTAAAGACGTTACTTTAAAGTACACCCACATTTTGGTGTAATCGATTGAAAAAATCTTCTATGTTATCGGAGAAAAATATAGCATAACGAATAGTAAATAATTACATATATTTTGAAAATACAAAACCTATCCTGTTGCTACGGAAAAAAGCTAATTATAACATAATTTCTTGTTTTCCTGGACTGCCTTGTTGGTCTAGTAGTCGCTAAGCCTAGACGGCAGTCTAGGCTTAGCAAGGCATAAGGTTCAAAGGGTTTGAATGCCTTGTCGAGCAAAGTGTTACTAGGCTTTTCCATTAGGTAATTCTCAGTAGCAGCACCGAGTTTGGATTTGTGTCGAGTTGATGACAATAGGCTCGTCCCGACCGCCCTATAACCTATATACATACCTAACTAGCGAAATGCGGGCACCCACCACATCGGGGAGTAGGTACAACATATCGTGATGATATGTTGTACGTCGTGTTTTTAACTCCTTATAGTAGAGAATCTGAGTCGTAGGTAGGTACTTAATTATATACATATTTCATTAGCGCCTGGCTCAAAATATCCGTTTTAATTAGTGACGTCACATCACAAAACGTGAATCTAATCAATGTTGAAAGTAATATGGACCAAATTAATTGTAGGTATGTGAGGGGCTTCAACGCGTGTAAGTCGAGATGTTTAATTTGCGCTTCCGTTCTCCGTTTCAATGCGACGACGTCTTAAAATAAAGACAGGAGTTAATTAAGTCCATGACTTAAGTACGGGGCATATTAATACCCTTTAATTTTAATATTTCAATTAAAGGAAGCAGTACATGTCTTCTTTGTTTTTGCTTGCTTGAACACTATTTGGCAACGTCTCTGTTGTAAAAGTTTATTTCTATTTATATGTAAAACGTTTGTCTCAACACTTCCTTGGGGAGTAATACACGGAAAAGTTTTTGCTCCAAAAGGAAATTCTAAAGCGAAATAAAAAGGAAGACCAACCTAATCGGTGTAAACTCGCATTGTTTCAACCGATACGATCAGTTCGAGCGTTCAGTCGAAGCCGTGTAACAAATTCTCAACGCTTTAAACAGACACGTAACAAAACAGCGGAATTAGCCGCCAAGAACCCTCTGACTTTATCTACCGCCATATTTTTAAGTAAATTACAAATAGGTATAGGGCGCACCGTGCCATCAGTTGTGCCGTGCGTGTTATCGCGACGGGGGGATCGCGAGCCGGGCACCTTACATATAAATGCTACTGCTGTGCGACACAGTCTAACAAATATCGTTGACGCGCTGACTGTTAAATTAATTTCCAAAAAAATATGTTTTTATGAAACCTTTATGTGATATACCCTATTTATAATGTAATACACATTACACGTTGCTAATTTAAAGGAAATAATACCATTAATAAATAGGACCATAAACTACATTTCGTTTAAAAAGCTCAATTTAAACGTTTTTCTTAATAAATACGTAGAAAACTCAAAAATACTATTCTACTCGTTTTAAAACAGGTTTGAATAAAAATAAACAAACTGTGTTACGCGTTTTTTGCAAAACGTATATCAATTGTAATCAATCGTAAAAAACACCGACAGTTTTCAAACAAAATGTTAGTATTTAATAGTAAGTCATAGTTAAATAATAAAAATATCCTTATTAGACACAGTCCTTACAATTATCGATTCGTTATTGTATGGTCCGTAATTGACAATAATAATGGCAAAAAATCTAAACTCGTATTTCTAGTTTCAACAATTAAAGCTCAAGGTTCAGTCCCTACACAGTCGGCGAAACTCTTTAGTAAAATAAACAAAACGGCTTTAATAATCTCTAAAACCTGTTTGTATACTCACTTTTTTAGGCTGTGGTTGTTTTTATTACGCTTTGTAGTAGTTAAGTGTGTACGAGGCATGGTCGGAAACGAATTTTTTCGTCTAGTCTCCCCGTTGCATTTTCAGGCTTTCCAAGCTGACGGTTTTTCCTTTCCGACAATGATAACGTCGTTAGTGCGGGACTTTGAGCCCCTAAAGACGTGATAGTTTGTTGATGGCCTCAAACTTACTTGTTTATTTTTATTTAAAGCAGTTTTAGGAGGTGGAAAAGTACAGTAGGGGCAAAAAGTGCTGGTAGTTTGGAATATGACTTGATTCAGTTCTTGTAGGTACTCGTAAGCATTCGTCCCGATTATCACCGTTTGTGTGTTGATTATTTAAATCTAAAATAAACAATAAGCTGCTATTATTACGATTGTAAGAAAAAAAAATTGCACAGAAATTCCAATCGTGATAATGTGAAGCACTCACGACATAAAAGGTGAATATAAAAATAAAAAATAGGCTTCAGAGCGCCTTTTGTGTTAAATCGTTAACTGCTTTTTCCCTATTGAGAGCAGAAGAAATAAAAATCAAATGCGACCGCTTTCCCCGATCGAGTGTTTGTTTGTCTTATTCTGTTTGCTCTGAGGCGAACCAACTGCTGTTGGCACAAACGGATCTACCGAATGTATGCCCTCATACAAAGCCGGGTGGTCTTTATCATTTTCAATGTAAACACGGCGCTCAAACACTATATAATATTATACTAAATTTAAAACCAACAGCGGCTTTTAAATGTTAAAAGAACATTTCTTTTACCACTTAACAGTTAATTGCGTTTTTTCTTTGTGCTACAGGCTGGTTTTTTTCTGTGGAAAGGAAATAAGTGTTCATAAAACAAAAAATAAACAAGTCTCTTCAATTTTATTTGTAATCGGTTCTTAAACATTGTCATGTAGTTTTGCATAATATTTTTCTGTCGATGAGTACTTGTAGTTTGTTCGATCTGTCGACTAAGTACTTCAATTCTGTGTAAGCCATGACTTTGAAGTGGTATACAAAGCTGAGCTATCAAACGATTGCGCACACATCAGATCAAATAAATCACAAACTTAACGAGTTTCTGGCAAACATTTGTGGACGGAGCCAACATTCTGATTATTTTACAAATACTCAGCGTGTAATGGTCCATGGGAGTTCTGTTTACTGTTTTACGGTACGTCAGAATAGATAGTCGATTGTTGGCCAACTATACAAGTATTTGTTTAGCGGTACGGGTGCGATGCCGTGACAGTATGGTAATAGACAACTAAAATATGCATATTATTTTAGTCTATAAAAGTCGCGTCCGTACGTACTGCGTAGGCGGCAGGTAATTTTTGTTGTATTTTTCTTTATGGAACAATTGCACGCAAAATGAATTGCTTTTCAAGAGGCATAATTCAAAAGCGCATAGCTGTTTTGCTTCGGCGCGATTACGACTGTGTTCCGTGTCAGCCACAATGAAGGGGGCAGGTTGTTTTCACCAGGGGTCTGTCGGGACCTTAGAGACGACGGCACCCCGCTGCGGCCGTGAAGCGAAAACCTGCGCGTCGATATTAACCATCGCTATTACTCGATGATGTATTGATGTATTAACTCATTAAAATACAAACCAGTTTCGGAGTTAAAGGTTAAAGACTTTATAAAAAACGCACTTTCGTTCCCTGCTGTGTGGATGAATTCAAATGAAGCGTGAAGGCCTAATAACAAAGGACATCGTATGAAGACTTCTAAGCATCTTTTTATATGTATGCATACGATTATATCTACTTATCCAGAATATTCTCGGAACCGGCAAGCTCTGCTAATAAGACCGTATCGGTAGCAGGGTTATCTAAGAAATAGTTAATTTGGATAGTAAAGCCAGCTCTAAGTTTATCTTAAGCTTTTAAAGCAATAGAAACTAATTATGCATGGTATGCAGATAAGTATTAGGTAGATCCTTACGTAACCTGAATAGATAAAGTACTTCTCAGATATGCAAGGCGGTTAGCATGCGAGTAATTAATAAATGAAGTCATGAATATGAGAGGTTCCTGCATAATTTCACCTTTCTATGATATTTTAATAACTTCGAGCAAAAACGGTAATATTTTTTTGTTTTCGAGATATTGATCTTTGCCTCGACAAGACGTCAATCGTTTTTACAAGTAAATTCGCAAAATATGGCATGCGTCCATCAAACTTTTTCCTCACTTCTTTCCTTGCGGTCGCTGTTTGTAATTTTAATCAAGTAAGATTCGTTTGTAAAGGAGATACCCAGTTTTGGGCCCAGCCGTTACACGAATTAGATATGTACCAAAAAAATCTACTATTTCGCTTAATTAACCCATTTAAATCTTAGCCTCAATTACAATGGCCAAGTGTAGAAAAAAAATGGCCAAGTGTAAAAATTAAACAACTTTTGTAAACGGTTACAGCACTTATATAATTAAAAATGCTCCATTAATATTTTAGTTGACTGCCTCGTTGATCTAGTGGTCGCTAAGCGCGACTGCTGAGAACGCGGTCCTGAGTTCGAATCCCGGGTTGGGCAAAGTGTTACTGGGTTTTTCCATTAGGTAATTCTCAGTGGTAGCACAGAGTCTGAATTTGTGCCCGGTTGATGGCAATAGGCTCGCCACCTATTACATTAGGACCTAAAAACAACTGGCGAAATGTGGGTGTACTATATGTGCATCTCTGCCTACTCCTGCGGGGAATATAGGCGTTATGTTATGTTTATTTTAGTATAATTGTTTTTTAGATACCTAAATCATTGTATAATGAAAAAAATCTGGAATCTAATTACTTTTTAACGTAATCACCATTAAAAAATCATTAAAGGAAATAAATAATCGATTGCAACATCAGACTCAACCTGGATGTTAAGAGGAAGAATCAAATCCAGGCATATTAGTAATAGGATGTATTACGTTTATATATTATTTGACAGCTCTTTAAGTGAAAGGGATGCTATAATCCAATATTACTGCACCTTTATCGTTGGCAAAAGAACGGTTGGGTGCTGTGCTCACACCATGAGCAAAATATGGTATCTTGGTTGGGCACGGCTCCAGGGTAGTCAATTACCTCCTGCACAATTCCTAGATACTGTATTATTATATTATGATAATCCTAACGAAGAAGGTGATTAATAAAACCCTACGTCAATGATACGGTTTTTTATTTTAATAAACCTATTTTTGCAATCTGATGCTATCTCAAATTACAGTAAACTGGTAATTTGAGATAGCATCAAATTCCCTAGTAGTAAATAGAATGTAAAAATGCAAGCAATTAGTGATGTAAGTGGACCTTATCTAACAAACATAGTTTTCAGCAATTTACTGAAAAGTAAAATTGATCTGTATTCACCGCTTTTTATGTAAGTACCTAAACCTTATCATTATAGGTTGCAGGCGCCACAGCTCCTGGTATAAGTGTTCTGTGCTACAGGTCGACGCATGTGCGTTCCATATTTACGTAGAAAATAACCTAAAAAATACTTTTTTTATTTAAATATCGCGGTGGCAGAGCCATTGACTGCTGTGCAGCATGTAGCGGGTTCGATTCCCGCACGGAACAAATATTTGGATGATCAAATGTAACTGTAGGGCAGTTACAAAAATAAAATAACCTAACATTTAAACATCGATTTTACCAATTTGGCCATTGCTGGGAAACGTGAAAATTGGGCTCGTGAAATCTTCCTAAGTGCTCTTATTTATAGCAAAATTCCAGCCCTGTAACGCTGGGCCCAAGTTTCTATGGAGTTTGGGTTTCTCCTTTACTAAAACTTCTCACGTAGGGCTGCAACAATAACTATTTCTGATTGGATGACCGGAATTCTGATTGTTAATACATTTACCCTCAGGTCGCTAATCAAAGAAATATACACTTTAACCCCTAGTAAGGCGAATGCTTCATGATTTATGAAAGTAAATCTAATAGTGACTTTACAACAGTTGATTGTAGACAGTAAAACCTTAAACATCTTGACGACTTATACCTATTGTTCTTAATTCAAGCATTGCATTTTTCATAAATATTTAAACGCAGACGATTCTCGAGCATCTTGCATGCCAGTAATAACTCTTAACAGAGTTGAGAAATGCAAACTGTGGATGATGTAGCTTACATAACTGTATGCTTATAATAACGTGTTACAACACACGTAGATAATATTGAGTATCGTTGTGCAGCGGTTTTATATATACACAATGATGTGTCTTCTTATTCGATCTAATTGTTTGCTACACACATTATGTATTTAGTAACTAGAGTTTGTTACTAAATTTAGTCAATTACGTACTTAATGAGAATGAAATGAATAAGGAAAGGCCTCTATTGCTCAATGGACGTCTTTTGGGTGATGATGATCATCGCCTTTATACCAAAAGGAACATAAAACATAAGTAAATAAATCTGAAACTCATAAAAATTCTTCTTCGTCCTATTTTATTAAACCTAACTCACATTACGAGTATACAGAAAGAGCTTCAACGAATCAACAACCTTACATCCCTGGATCTTATTACTTTGTTTGTCGACGTAAAATTATTTGTCGCCAACTTGCCATGTTTGCTTCTGCTCACAAACTTTGTATCAAACATTTTTTGCCGACGCTGAGAATTATTTTACGTTAAGCAGGAACTTGTCGTTGTTTTGTTGTGGATTAAAGTGGCGCAAACAAGGCTGTAAAGACCTTAAATGCGTCGTTCCTGGCGTCAAACATGGTGTATTATTTTATAAAATTCGTAACTAGAACATGATTTGTTTTGCTATTTTGCATTTACTCGTAAAGTAATATAGAAGCAATAGATTGGTACATTGTGTTATGTTAACCCCGATGGGTGGATGAAATAAGACCGATTGTTATTATGTGGCTTTTTTCTTATTTAAAAGCTGACGAGGTTGAAATGGTACTTAGGTAGGTGAATATTTGTAAAAAATATTTTATTTTTATTGGAATCGAAACTGCACTTTAGACTGACTGCTTCTAGACTGCTCCAAAACGTCATTATTAGGTATTTATGTCATAAGAAATAATATTATATGAATGTCTAGTTTCTACAAATAAATAATTTATAAAAATATTAATATATTTCCTCGAGTAACGAGAATTAGTAAAACATTTAAAATTTACTTCTCCAACGCGTAACATAAGGTGATAAACTCCAAATAAAATAAGATCACTATATAAATAGCACCTTAGTACAAGATTGTGATCAGAGAATAGACTCCTTTTGTACTCACCAAGGTTTACGATGTGACGCCTATAAAATCTGATATTTACTTTCCGCCCTTGTAAAGTGTCCTTTGGTAGAAGCTTTTTTATGTTAATACGTGCTTAGCACGCTTAATGCTTTTGATGATAGTGTTAATTATTTTGTTTAAGGTCAAGTCTGAGTTTAAGGTTCTATAAAAAGGACGTCAGAATATAATTTATAAATAAATAACTATCTCTACTATAACCTTTAATATTATAAAGCTGAATTGTTCGTTTGGTTGAATGCACTAATCTCAGGATGAGATTTCAGGTTCGAATCCAAAAAATAATTTTGTGTAGGATAGTCCATTTATCAAGGAAGTCTATAAAACATTCGAAATCCAAATGAAGTCGCAGGCAGAAGCTAGTATCAATTATTAAAAGAAAACCGGTGACAGGAGCTAAACTCCAACTGTAACAAAAGATTAAAACATAATTGAGATCCAAAAGAAAGGACGCAAGAACTTCATTTTCCATTATACCCTACCAAAGATGTATACCTTTCAATAATTCATCGCTGAACTAAAAAAGCACTCGAAGTTGTAATTAATTAAAATGTCCCAGAGCGGACGGCCATTACCGGGGATGAAAAAGCGATTTCCCCAACAGTGGGTTTTAAAGGAATCGACGAGTCCTCAAGTCCATTTTAGTGAATAAGAGGGCGCCCGACAGTGGCTTATGGACTTTTGAAAGGTTTCTTTGAGAAATGCTTCAAAGATTTTATTGACGTATTTTCTCTAGTAACGTCTTTGTTTCCATTGTTAAGAAAACTTTACAAAGTCTTTTTGCTTAAGCTGTAGGAAGCTCCTCTTTATTTACTGAAAAATCTCTTATTTTATACTGATTAAATTTTGTTCACAAAAATGAAGTATGCAATAAAAATGGAAAATGAATTTAACACACGACATCACGTTTACGACCCCTGGCGGGTTAACCCCTTCCTACTGGTTGACTTTACGATTTTCTGGGGATTATGAGAAGCTGCAACATTATATTTTTATCGTACCTTAAATTTTCATAATACGCCTACCTTGATGGACTTACTCTCGTTTGGCAGGCGAAGGGTTAGGCCTTCTGTAACGAGGTTACTTATACAGCGACAAAATCCAGCAGAATAGAACAGCATTATAAAAATAAATTGGTTATTCTCTACTTGAATTCAATTATGTACCCATAATATAAAGATGCACATAATATTGTTCTGTTTTATCCACTAAAAATAGCTATACCTATTAAAGAAATTTAATTAAATAATTTATTAAATATAATAATGCGGGGCTTTATATTACTTTTCCATGGTAGATGAATGGTTCCTGATCATTTCTTTGAACGACATTTAAGTATTGTAAAAACATAACGTCGCGCCTGTATTCCCGAAGCGGTAGGCAGAGGTGCACATACAGTACACCCACATTTCGCCAGTTATGTTTTTTTTAGGTCCCATATCCCAGATATAATATTTAAATCGAAAAGAATCTAGCTTTAAAAACCTTTAAAGTAATTTTACAGTTGTAAAAGTATTTCCTTATATTCTCACTAAATCATTTTAAGATTGAGAGGCTGTGAGTACAAGCCACATTTTAGTGAATACTAGCAAGTTGACGAAGCTACAAGTATTTTTGTATGTTCAACTTAATGCATTTTGTTGCGCCAAAACTTGTTGTCCATTGACAACGAGTAACACCGTTATTTTAACGTAAAAGCTTATGACAAACCTTTCAAAGGCTGAATACCGATTTCTTTAAAACACCGATGTAGATACTTTGTGTAGGTAACCAGAAAAAAAGAAATGATAGGCAAATAATAATAATAATCATTTATTCGAAAAAATATTTATGTGTGCTGGATTTGAATATTGATGAGAATGAAATTAGGATCTCTTTTTCTATAGTTTGCGGCAACACTGCGTTAAGCAGGAGTTTAATGTGGGGTCTGAGATCAATATTATTTTTATTTTTTGACTATAATAAGTTATTATATCTCCATATGTGATGTATTTCTGAGATATGGAAAATATTGTACCATTTTCTGTGGTATGTAAGCATCACTTATATCGTCGGTCAGGTAGCTACATTCCAGTAAACCAAATCAGATTTTTCCAAAGATAAACTAAATAGGAAAGAGATTTCGCTTTCTTAATTAGCGCCTTTAATGAAATTTCCTTCATCAAACTGGTATTAACAAGGAAAGTTTGGGACATTAATGCAAAATAACGAGCGGATCGGCCCGAAACCCGGGACCCGAGGGATGCCGGGATCCCAATAAGTCCGGGATAGGTCCTCGCGCTAATGGCACTTACAGCCAGTTGCGAGATCGCCAGATTAGCGTCACTACAGTTACCGTTGGCAGGCTCGCGCAGACCATCGACTTCATTTTTTTATTTAACCAAGTTATTAATTTGAGGTATATCGTATTATTGTATGGCTGATGCGTAGCTTATGAATTTCATTAAATCATTAATTCATTCTAATTTCAGCCTTCATCATCATCATCATCAGCTTTTAAATGGCCCACTGCTGGGCATAAGCCTCCTCCCCTAAACGCCTTAACTTATGTAAAAGCATAAAATAGCCTATCGTCTAAACCTAACTTGTAACATAGACAGCAATGATGTTCAATTTAATGTTAATTATAATAATGGTATAAAACCCAAAATTTCTTGCTTTACTGCTAATATTAGACCATCATCATCCATATAAAACTAAACTAAACCAATATTTTTCTTAATTTTGTCTTTTTTTAGATGTATCGACCAACGGTCGTGTGTCCCCACCCTTACTGTTTACTATCGGGTATTGGGAAGTATATTTGCGTAGGCCTTTACACCTAAATAAAAGTTTATGTTTATCGTGAAATAAGTTTATAGAGAGAAACTGTTATTAGTTGACGCTTCATTACAATGTTGGGAGCTGTAGGTAATGCCTCCTAATTGACTAACTTTGTTGAAACCTTCCTTATTCGATGGAAATAATGGTTAGTACTTTCTAACATTTGTTTGAGGACCAGAATGTTGTTTAAAAGATTTTTATTTTACTTTGGCTTCTAATTGACGAGTTTTAGTGTCGGGTCTTAGACTGGCTTAATCTTGGGGGCGTATTCACGGAGCATTTGTTCAACAGTGGACGTCTTCCGGTTGATGATGATGATTCAGGGAGCTCTAACGAATGACGGTACTTATTTGAGCGTACGACGTACTTGGGTAATCAGAACTGTTTTTGATAGCTTCATTTTCTTTCTACGGCATTAATTCGTTCTCTATTCATAGGTATCTCATATCGAAGATAAAGTTTTGACAATTAACTTGATGCGAATTTTGATGCGTCTTCATAAACACTCTATAGTTATACAACTAACGAATTAATGTAAAAGTTTGTTTACTTTTATGCACTTACGTCTTTTTATAAAGCTCCAGTCATAGTCTATTTTCAAGCTTATACGCCAAAGACCCCGCTCATGCGCAGATCACGCGAGGTAAACATGAAAAATGGTCATACGTCAACGACTTGCGCCGCACATCTTCATTCATAATTCATGCGCATTTCGCACGTGTTAGACAATGTATACACTCCTCTATAGTTTACGGAGTGAAATGGTCGCAGTGCTTTTTTTATCCATCTAGATTTTATTCAAAGGAACAAATTATACTTGGTGATCCAGTATCGAGTTATAAAATATCAACGTCTTTCTTATCCTATTAAATTTTCAGATATCGGAAAGATATCATAGTGAAACAGAATAAAATTAGATACATTAAAAACAGATAAAAAATATAATAACCTATTAACTAGCAAATAACGAGCCAAAAAAAAGAAAGCTTCGTCACATTGCATGGCAAAGGAGTTCATTCTTTCGAACAAGCATCTTGAAACACTTATACGTTACCATCGAATAAGACTTAAAAGAAAAAGCTTTTAATATAAAACTGCCACTGCACTACTGAGATGAAATATAAAACCGACATCCAGAGTCATTAAGGTAAGCTTTCGATATCTTTGGCAATAATCCTCAAAAAAGCTAACGATATAATATAGGTATCAATTTAATAAGAAGAAAAAAATATTTCGGTCGTAAGCCGTGACATAACTAATCTCCGAGGGGAACGACAGGTTCGCTAATGACAGTATTAGGTCTCGACACCGACGTGACAAGGGGCGAGCCTCACACCATTTATCGGATACGGTCCCGAACCGTGACGAAAAAATAACCTCACGGAAATCCTGAATTACATTTTCCCCGACTTGTTAGGACCTTATATTCTTCAAAGGGGTAAACGGTGGAGTAAACTGCTTCGTTTTTTGATTGAGGATTAGCCACACCCTTTTTTAAAAAAAAATATGGATTGAATGATGGCTCTTAGCTATATTGTATGCCTACACTAACTTATAATTTCATCACTTCATATTGCATAGTGGGTGCGTTTTACAAACATGAAATATCACATACACAAACACCCAAACTCAACCACAGACATCTGCGAATTGCACAAATGTTTGTCCCGTGCGGAGATCGAACTCCCAACCCTTAGTGCAGCAATTCAGTCGCTTAGCCACTGCGCCGATAAGGTCGTCTATTTAAGGCGTGATTGTGAATTGATGTTTTCTAAGAACCAACGTTTTAAAATTTGAAGCCTGCATGGATCACAAAGATGGACCGCCAATGGTACATCGTAGACACATCTTAGCAGTGACTATTTGACGATTGACGAGGCAATAAACAATTTGAAATGTATTATTAATATATTATTTAAATATATTACTAATAAGTAATAATTTATATTTCATATATTAACGCGATGTGTGGTCTGAGATATAAATAAACGGTGACACATTGCGTATCACTTTTGTAGACGTCGTAAAATGCATCGCTGAGATTATTTTATGATGATGGCCATCAAAATTTGTCGTAGCCCTGACAAACGTGACGGTAATTATTTTAACAAATATCAGTTCATTGGCATCGGCTTAGGGAGTGTCGAAATACGGATTTGTATTCTGACGTGATACTAAGAAGTCTAAAGTTCACATCACTATTAGAGTGTTTGCTATTACTGTGATAATCAGTCAGACATTAAATATCATTTTTTATTTGACCCTTATTATCTAAAAGCCTAAGAGCATCGTTCCTTTTTTTATGTCAACACCTCAATTATAATGAATTACTTATCTTCAATTATGTACTTTTATCGTTTTTAGAAGTTATACTTACTTTGTAACGGTTGTATCACAAAGAAGTCGTTGTCAGATTGAGTCTGGAGACTTGCCATTGCCATTACGATTTTAAATCATCATCATCACCATTTTAGCCTGGTATCACTAGCTGGATATGGGCAATTTGAAATACGAAAAGATAATTCTATTATTATTCTGCATAGCAAACCCTTTTCAGTATTATTTCTATCATTGCATATTTTACCTTCCTCAGTCAGTATTTTGTCACACCGATTCTAATAATACGCGGCAACAATATTTCAGTGACCCAAAACAGTTATCAGTCCGCCAAGGGTCTCATTGTTCCCATCCGGCGATGCGTTGGGTGACACCGTCTTAATCAATTACATTCATTATGTCATCTCGTAGACGCGGACGCTTATCTATTGCGTACTAATTGTGTAATAATTATTCTATTTTAGTGGTTTCGTCGTAAAATACAATTTATGATGATTTGAATTGACAGTGTGTCTAGCCCGTTTGAGTTGATTATGCGTAAGAATGATAGTAATTTAATAACATTATAGTTTAAAACTTGCATCCTGTTAGGTCATTGTAATGATTAGAACTAGCTTTCGCCTATGACTTCGTCTGCAAGGAAAATAGTACTTTTTTCAGGACACTATCTATCTTCTGTCTTTCTGTTAAATTGTAGTTGAACTCTTTTAAATTGATAATGTTTGTGGTGTACTTATGATTATTGTATGAGTTAACAGACTGTTGAATTTCTTTCGACGTATTAGAATGAAAAAGGTTTCTTTTAAAAGATTTAGGAAAGATAATCCTTTGGTACTTATTATTTTAAACGCACGTGTTATTTCTAGCATAATTCTGCTTTGGCAAAGTAAATAAAGTGATATATCCTTGTACCTTGTACCTATCCTACATACCCTGAATAATTTGGATCGCTGCAATTAATTCAATCCGCACGCATAATTTAATTAGTACAAACCAATACACACAGCAAACATCAATCTAATAAGGGATTTATTGTCACATGTGTCTGATCTTATTAAGGAAATCGATCTACATTAATTATTTTGGTGAAAACCAGCAATCAGTCAAAAAAAAATGTTTTCAAAAACAATTTAGAATATGATAAAAATGGTTGGATTTAGTACCTACTAACGCCGACTGCATTGGATCTTTTTGTATAGTAGTGACCAGAAAATATCTCTCGGTATTCCTTTAAACTAAACTTTTATTGATTTATGCCAGTTTACAACATAATAAGCTACAGTAAAACTAAAATTACTACCTAAAACTGATAATAAACATAGGTCGGATTTTTGCTTGCCAGTCTTTATAAATAAGGTACTATATAAGTACTAATTTTTTTTTTTTTTTTTTTTAAGAAAAACGTCGCCCCACACTAGGAATTTCTCCTGTGTCGTGGGTGCGTTTCACAAACATGAAATATCACATACACAAACATCCAGACTCGGGACAAACATCTGTGGGTCGCACAAAGTTTTGCCCCGTGCGGGAATCGAACCCGCAACCCTTAGCGCAGCAGTCCAATCACTTAGCCACTGCGCTAATCAGGTCGTCATACAATTAATATAACAAAACAAACAATGAAACTTACGCCAACAATTTTACTGACATTCTCAAAGAGTTTGTAACAAAAAATACAGTAGCAAAATATTTCTACTTGTATTTATACACAAGTGGAAATAAATCTACTCAACACCCGGAACCTGTTGTCTATATTGGCAAACCCCACATAAATTCAAAGTTGAAAGATAAAACATTCCAATCCCGATCCTAATTTATTATAGAAGGAAAAAATCCGATGCGTTTCATCGAGTTTCCTTGTAGTGAAAAATCGGGCCATTACTCGAGAAGGGAAGCTGTAACCAGCCGCTCGTATTTCAAAACAACACATTATTGTTTTGCTCCTCTTTTGTTTCGTGGTTAAAACCGTTATAAATTTAGGAGGGAATTGCTCTAAAGTTTTTGCCTGTTATCTATGTTGGCGAAGCGTAAAATCAATAATGTGGACACGACAATAGCATTAAAGTCCGGCACTAAATTAATTGGCGCACGCCGTTAGCAATAATTTAGGGTAAGTAACTTGGTAGTTTTAGTTACCTAAGAATTTGGTGTTTGAACCTTCTGGTCAGGTCATATTTGTTTTCTATTTAGTAGTGTTGATTGAAGAGTCTTTGTGACATTTTAGAAAATCTTTCTATGCATGAGTGCGTGCGTTCATTATTGTAATATGCTAATTTGATTTGGTTATTGACAAAATAGATTCGTTAATCTCTATACATACTTAAACAAAGTATTTTAAATAACTCATTTCGTGTATGAGGTAGCAAAAAATATACCTAACTACTGCTAAACTTAAAATGCAAGCAAAATTTCCCTATCCATCGAAGCACCGACCTTTTTAGTTAAGCCAGCCCCTGTAGAGCTAGTGTTTTAATCAAGTAAGTTATCAAAATCAGACCTAGATCCCTAGCTTAAGGAACGTCCTAAGCCGAGGTCCTAGCTACAGAAACCATCAAATTAATTTCGCAGTATAAGTCCTGTGTGATAAAATAAATAAATTAATGTAGTAAAGAAACAAAAGAAGACAAGTTTTTGTGTTCTTCACTCAAATTTGATAAATGAAACACTAACGAAATTAAAAATTAAGTGTCAAAGATGTTTTACCAAAAATAAAGTTGATATCGAAATGATTTCGTCATCATCTCAAAGATGGAAATCGGAACCAGAATGTACCTATACAATCTCCACAATCATTATTAAGTAGGTAGTACAAAAATACAGCTACTTACCAAATTAACCCTAAAACCTACAAAGAAGGTCCATTCGTCCCAAGCGCAAAAAACTTTTTCATTTAATGAAAGCAATTCAGGTTAATATTATATTAAAATTTTATAATTATCTCCAACGTTGCATCCAAAAGATGTACCGGTTACTCCCCAGCTTAATTTCGTTTCAACGTTATCCGTCCTTTAAAGGAAGTTTAACAAAGTTTTGTATCCAGCGGACTCCGTTAATACTGAAAATGAAGCTCTCGAGGGAAATTTACCATTAGCGGTCACATTAAATTCTGTTTCATTCTTTATTTACGTCAAAATGTTCGCAAAACTGACGGAGGATATCTTACTTTTGATCTCAATGTCCATTATGATATAATCAGGATGAAAACGATATTGCTGCTTTAAAATATTTATCGGATCAGAGCTGTTACGAAGAGCTTTATTTTAAACGAATAATAAATAAAGCAGATAATGATGCTATTAATAATAAGGTATGCCTTTATTTATACATGCATACTAATATTATATGTACATATGAAAGTAACTCTGTCTGTCTGTCCGTTACGCCTTCACGACTAAACCGCTGGACGGATTTTGATGAAATTTGGAATGTAGAAAGTTTAAGTTGCGAGAAGGGATATTGGCTACTTAACACAGGCGAAGCTGCGGGCAAATACATTCACTAATTAACCAAGTTAGACATCTGAATTCATAAATTAAATTTGAAAAAATATTAAAACACGCGATAATCATTTTAGATTTAAATTCGAGTTAAGCATGGGCAACATGCTAAAGTGACACCAAACGCCATACACGTTAGACATGTTATAATCAGTCCTACTTTCCATGATTGCTGTCTTAATTCATAAATGTCATAAAACTATATTTCTAATTCATAATTATTCAAAACTTATATTTCTGTAGCTATACTATTAAAATGCTGATTATTGTGAAAACTTATTCCTATTAAAAATATTAAAGTGTCAATAAACTTAAGTATAAGCTACATTTGACTACTTAATAGCTTGGATTGTACTGCTATAATATAAATGTATAGTTGCAATACTTCGTTCCTTAATTAAGATTACGTTCTTAAATAAAATTACGATAATATTGCAGCGATTACTCTTAGAAATTACCAGTTAAATTATATTAGTAGTATCTAGTTTAAAAATCATACGGTAAAATACTTCGCAGAAACTATGTTTAAGTAAAACAAAGTACAATTACACTTTTAATTAATGTTTTCATTGCAAAATCTGCTCCTCATTTACAAATAATATTTTAAGACATAACTGTATCGACAAACTAACTTAAAATGTATACCGACGAACAGCTTAAAACCACGCCCACTAACGTAGCTACATCCATACTTAAACCTCATTAATGCCAAACCGCTATCGTAAATGAAATATATCTTTTAAAACTATATAGTGATGCAATCGACGTTGAAATAATGCATCCGTATGGCCGAACGAGGCATGTTTCGATTTCCAAAAGACTAGCCCCTAGCATAAACTGTGAGTTTGGTCGTTGTGGCGGGCATGGTAATTACACCCATTAACTCCGCTTGTTAAGTCAACTGAGGCCTTCACTCGATAGGGCCATACCTGTTAATACGCAATTAGAACGATATTTCATTAATTGCCTCGAATACCAGATCGTACAAGTATGTATTTGTATTGCGTAATTATTTTGGATTTTGTTTAAGAATTTATGTGGTTAGAAAAGAGCAATGAAATGTATTTCTGATAATACGCGGTATAATCGCATGAAGCAAACTTTATCATTAACGTTAATAATTAATTCTTATAATATTGTTCAACTATTTCATGCCAGTGCGTAACAATAAATAAAGCTTTAATATCTAAATTTCATAACCTTGTAAAATTATAATCTAATAAATAACCAAATAGCAATAAACTTTAAACTTAACATTCCTAAATGAGAACAGATTTTATTACATTTATTTGCTTCCACGGCTTTCATAGATAAAGTAGTAACGCACGTTGACCAGAACTAAACTAATCATCTCCGGTAACGCGCCAAAACACCAATAAAAAACGCTTAATCCCATTCCCGCCAAAGAGAATTTAAAATAAGTTCCAATCGTAAATTAAATTCTACACATACGTGGGCAGTTCAATCAGCCTACTAGCACTAAAAGAAAATAAAATTAAAAGTAAAGCTGAGTACAAATGAGGCGGGTAAAATTATTTTTACGATTCTCTCTCTCAATTAGGAAGAGCACCGACAGTAAAGTGTCAGTGTTATTTAAATTTACTGCACCAATTAGACTCGGTATCATCACAGGAGTGATGAAACCGTACCGTGTCGTGAGTAGCTTCCCTTATTAAGAGTTCTATAATTAAAATTTACAGCGCCATTGGACGATTCATATAACTAAGAGAATAGCTACAAATGATTCCATTAACTAGTTTAAACATGTCGGTATGATGTTTACGCACTTTATATTTGGAACAGTAGCGAAGAAAATATGCGGGTCAGTTTAGATTTTGTTATTTTACGATCGATTCATTTCGTAACTTAAAATCTGTTCAAATGCAAGCGTTGAGTTTTTAATTACAAAATCGTTAATAGCTACATGTTAAATTTTAATCTTCGACGATTAGGGTGTTGAGAAACATTTGCGGAATGCGAAAACTTTTTTGAGATACAGTTTTGATTTAATATTCAATTTACTTTTTGCAACATGTCAGTAACGGCCTTTATTTTTCAAGTGAATTTAATGTCACCAACAATACAAAGTTAACAGCGGCCATATCCAAGGAAACTGTAACAATGTGCCATAACGACGCCGAAGCGACATGATGAAGGAGAATAAACAATAATTCAAGCTAACAGATACCGCTGTATAAAAGGATTGCTCCAAAACACATATCTCATAAAGTTAGTTGGCGAGCAAAACATCCATGTACTATACAGTACGTACTATATTTTGGCATCCAAGGCGAGAACAATCTGGGTAATAGAATAAAGTTGTTTCTTCGCTAACATGATAGTTCGGGACTCGGCGACGGCAAGGCGGACGGCGGTTGCTCTCCTGAATATAGATAGGGCTTTACCTTTGTCCTAGTTGATAATTAAAGGACAAACGTAGCTGCTATTTACAGCGGTTTGGTTAGTTAGCAGTTTAGCGGTCGAGACCTTTGACGTTAACCGTTATCCGTGTGAGTAATTTACACGTACCTTTTTTGTATGATTTATAATTGTTAAGGCATCGTCCTGCTATATTGCCAGTTATAAACGTGAGGTGTTGATATCTTGTGAGTATGAGCTTCACAAAATAGGACAGTAATTTGATACTTTATTAAGTGTTTGGTACAACTTTTGTCGAATCTAAAAATTACCATGTTTCCTTAAACATTTTTGTTTATTATCATTTTTAGAGACATAAATAATACCATGAAGCCTAAACAAGTTCGCACTATTTTACCTCGTTTCTAATGGTAATCAAACATTTGATCGTCACTCTCAATAAATTACACCTATAAACATAAATATAACCATAAAAGTATTGCCTAATCGAAATCAATAACCCATAAGTCAAGCAAATGCCGCCATGATGAGTAAATATGTGTTTGCGTAGGTACATTTGTAAGTGTGTGTGTGCGTGTGTTTATGTTTGTGCTTGTGTGTGTGTGTGTCATTTGTACAAACGAGCGAGATCATATAAACCAATATCATAAACACTCCTCTTTTATCTGTACGCTCGATAGCAAAATTGATACATGGATTTTCGCATGTAGGTAAAATATTTCATCGTATTTCTAGAATTTAATATGCTCCGTGTACTCAAAAGTTCTCTTATAATAAGTTAAAAAAGTCTTGATAATTTTTTGAAACGGTTTTTCATCTAAAAGTTGCTCATCATCATTTTATACATTTTCGTACTAACTTTGATTATTGACAGCTCCTAGTGCTTTCTTAATGAGTTATTAACACAAAGCTAGCTTATCTCATTAATCAATTAAGTGCGCAAATATTTTTTCATTCGAAGACAACCTTGTTTTATTTCGTAATAAATATCAGTGCGATTACCGTTCTTGTAGAACTATCCACATTAGTGGTCAACAGTACGTTAGTGCAACCCACTGAACGTTCGTTATGGCGAAAGTTTGGAAAGCTCACAACTTGATGCTGTCATTGTTGAAGTTGGATTTATGCCAAACGTGTAAAGACGCATTGCAGAGTAATATTCAGGATTTTTCTACCAAAAATTCCAGTTGCCACGAGAAAATCTGGGATATGTCGGCTGTTTATCATACTATGAGAATTTATTGTCAGAGTTAACGAAAATGTGTTGGGCACATATTTTGTTTACGATTACTGCATTAATAAACGTATTTCTCAATTTAAGTGTGCCGCAAATATTATGTATTTACTCGCTGATCACCGCCGTGTTGGATACAAGAAGGTAGAAAATAATAACTCACCTACAAGAGGCTCTTAAAAAGAAATGGCAAAATTTATCCATTCTTAATGGTATTATGGCGAAGGTGGTGTGACGATCTGGTCACATATGCGGGACGCACGTGGTCAGATATTGCAAAGGATAGAGTGGTTTGGAGGAAGAAAGGGGAGGCCTTTGCCCAGCAGTGGGAAACAAAATAGGCTAGGAAAAAAAAAATATTATTGGTAGGTATGGTTCAAGTATAACAGTTTTAGTTTTTGTGCTGTTGATTTTAAAAGACAGTACATACATATATCTGAGGACAAAGTTGATTGATTCAAACAATAATTACATTCTTATGCTCTTTAGAACTTCAAAGATCATACGTACCTTAAACAACAAAAAAATTGTATACCTTCTATGTCACATTCAGGTCACGTTGTCTACCTTGAGCAGTAACTAGTACCTACCCCTTAAGGCGGGCATGCCCGGCGCGTGTACACATACACTTAAGATCACACAGCCGTGATTTGCATAGTACGCGCTGACATACTTTATTTCTTACAGCTACATAACTCCACTTATCAGTGGTAATAGATCGGTGTGAGTCGTTACACTAGAATTGCAATAGTGTTTGCGTAGTGCGTCATTAAATCTTATCATGTCCATGTGTTTCATCACCTTGACACGCGACTTTATTATCTTGGTATGCGCGGCTCTTTTCTTTTTCAAGATTTCTTGGTATTGCTTTTGTAGAGAATTTTAGTTTGTAGTAGAAATTCAGAATATGTACTAGTAAAATATTTGTAACGTTCTGTTGTTTATATCTGTTATTTAATTCGCCTTAGCCTAGTTTAGGAGGTGTCAGCCAAGTAACATACGAATAATATATTACTAAGCTCCAACCTAAAGTAGGGCTTTCTATCCTCAAGTAACATAAAAGTTCTTTAGAATTTAAATAATTTACTTTAAGCAGCAAGATAAAGAATGTTTTTTACTTTTTCTACCTACTTTTCTAGGGTGCAATTCAATCATTGTTATACATTTATTATTCACCAGTATGTCCAGCATGTAACCGTGATTGCGAGCAAACTGCACAACACATCCTGTGGGAGTGTGGCCTGTGGTAAAATAAACGCAATGGTATATTAGCGTACCTATCACATCTAGTATCTAGTGTTGTTTATGAAAACATAGTGGCAACCAGAACTTTTGTGATTTCAGACAGACAGTTTGCAGGCTTAAGCTTATTTGAACAAATTCAAATATGCTTAGAATAACATTTTTAATTGCGTTAAAAAGATACTGGTGACCTACTCAGAATAAAATCTTGTCTCCTTTTGTGTCCACCAGAGAGGCGGCGGGTGGTTCCTTGTCAGACAACACGCCACATTGATTAGCGTTTTGATGAAACCACAGACAAACGAAACAAACAATAACGGGTAATATCTACAACGGACCATAAATCTTAGAGCACAATGCCCATTTCTTTGTCTACTCGACTCCGAAACAAGCATCTTCTGTTCAGTATTTGGTATGAAATCCGTGCTATAACAGTGCTGTTCATTTGCGCCTCGGGTAATATCATTTTCCACGTTTTCCTTTCCTTTGTCGATGTAGACACAATAAAAGCAAGCCGGCTCGTTAATCGCACAGAGTAGTCCGGGCGCGTAATTAACTTTGCAGCCAGAGAGAGTAGAGATTTACGTGGACCCCGGGTACAATTAAATTTGCATAGGAAATTGCACAGAATGAGCTAAGAATAAGTTACTCGAGTATGAAACTAAATTTTATGGTTGTCGTCGGCTAGAGTACTCTTATTTATTTACCTGGCTTTTAACCCATAATTATAACGAAAGACCATCATGGCAAAATTTTATTCCAAAGTGTACTAACAAAGTCTTTACGTACAATCGCTCACAAAGCGGCTACGAGCGATTTTTCATTTTTGAGAGAAATTTATTACGACATCTATTGCAACGAATATTCAAGATTTATGTGACGGCTCACTATTTTTACTATCTCCTGAAACTTATTAGTTTGAAGCCCATAACATCGAAATCAAGCTCCGGTTTTTTCCGTCGTTTTAGTAAACCCATTTAACATGAAAGTAATGATTCGAAAAACTGTGGCTATTTGTAGCGCAGCGGTATAATTGGCTATCAGGGCCGGTTGAAAAATGGACAGATGTTTATTTTAATGCAGTCCATCCATCAAGTCTAACTGCGGCGCTACCTCGAAGACAGACTGTAGCGTAGTAATTAAGGATATTGAATAACAAATAATTATTTTCGAATCATGTTTCATGTTCTAGTTAAGTACCCTATAATTTTAGAGATGAATTACACCTAAGTGCTGGTAAACACGCTGAAACCTTCGACATATTAATAGGTTTCTTAACTATTCATTTCCTTTCAACATAAACTTGTAGTTTAAGTATATAATAAAATACATTTTATAACAAAGTCAATTAAGTAAGACCATTCAATCATTCGATGCTATATTCTAGTTGTTTTAAAAACAGGGAGGAATTTTACTATTATTATGGCAGTATAATTACGAATATTTAACAGTATAATATTATTAGCTATTAGAACACTGTGTAACTGCGTGTGTGTGATCTTAGAACAGAAAATGTCTGGAACACTTCACTTGATAACTGTACATTTTTATTTGCAACAATTTATATTAATTACCTTTGAAATAAGTTTTATTATTATTTGCGGTAAGTTCCAGCTAGTAACAAAACGACTTACCATTTATTTTTATTTACGCATCTTGTACACAAAAGTACCTAGAACATAAAATTTTGAATACTTTGCAGTTTCCCCTCAAATTGTCCGCAGTGTAAGTTTTATTGCTGCATCCAACTGAACATTTCCACGATATTTTTCATATTTTACGACGTTTTGAATTTACGCCTCTTGTGAGTGAAGGCAGACATCTTGCCGCTTCCTGACTATTCTTGTATGCACAGTTGGGTTTTCATATCCTCGAACGCGTTGTAGAACGTGACGGGTATAGCATTATTGGTTTTTATATAAATTCTTTGGATATTATATTAAAGATGATAATAAAATATTTTTAAAGCCCTTTAAAAGTCTATCATTTAAAGAGTAAATCTTCACAGTTAGGCATACAAATGTAACATTTATTTGTAGTAGGCAGTTCTCGTGAGATTTTTTTACAAAATTTAAAAAATACTACTACATGCGATTTTATATGAAGCTAACAATTTACAAGAACCACAGACAAAAGCAAGGTGGCTTTCCTTAATGAAAACCACTCGGTAGGCGGGGCCAATACGTATTAATTTGTTCTGCGATGTTCAGTCTCTAGGTCTGCAATGTAGCAGTAAAATAATGGTATCCTTAGTTTCCTTTGTCATTAGGAAAACTTTAAAAAACGCCTAGATAAATGGACTGATTTGCAGGTCACTCAATATATCAGCACTTTAAGCTTAGCATTCGATACTATATAAATGGAAGACTCTATCATCATAGTCAGCCGGAAGACGTCCACTGTTAAACAAAGGCCTCCCCCTTAAAACGCCACAATGAACGACAACTTGCCATTTTCATCCACTGGTTCCCTCAAAAATAATCTCTATACTAATCCTAAATTTTCTGAAAGTATTATGTGGCAACTATAACGACCATAATATACATGTCCAGCAGTGGACTCAGATAGGCTGATGATGATGATGAACTATAACGACAACTGTTTGGTATTTTCTTTTACATAACATTTCAGCAAGCCACTTCAGACTGCTTTGTTTAAATGTCCTTGTATGACTCAACCCTCACGTTCAACCTGTACCGTTAGGATACAGGTGTAGACTTTCACTTCATAAACTAACTGCAGTTAGGATTTTATACGTTTACTGCAGTTTTATAGATTTCTGACGTGCTAAACTTGACAGTAAAACTATGGAAGTATTCTTAATATACTTGAGAACATTATGGTCTCTGTAGGGGGTATGCAAATGAGGGAAAGGTTGCCCTTTTCACCTTTCAACAAGAATCCAACTATTAAGTCTCGCGTACGATTGATTTTAGTTCGGATAACTGTTGCGTCAATAATTAAAATGATTGACGATTGATTTAATAGGTTTAGAGCCATACGTTCGGTACTTTGACTATGTTACCGGTTGTAGTTGCCGCACTCAACAAATGCAGTACCTAGGTAAGTATTTTTGTTGGGATTGTCAAGAGGCTTTTAGAGTATTCTAGCTCTTCGAGCTTTATGTCTATGTAGTGATTATATATCAACACTTGTTTCTCCTAAAGAAAAAGAAGTATAAACGTACTCAAAGGCATGAGTTTTCATCTTTTTTTGGAAAAATCGAAATTACCTTCTTAATTATTTCTTTTTCTTATTATAACAGTTGTTCTTTCTGTATTTAAAAGTTGGGCTTATCAAGCAAAGGCTTGAGTAATAGTAGCTCTTGTTATTAACGGTCTGCAACTTTAATATTTCATCTCACAACTTGCTTGTCAAATATTTCGCTCGTTGCGCGTCTAGCTAGACTGGTCGAGGTAAAATCTCTTTAAAAATGCCCAAAGCGTCTCTCCAAAATGTAGGTATGTGACTGGCATAAAATTCACAGGCATAATTATACGTACAAATATTATTATGAATGTGTATTTTGTTCATTAGTTACGGGCAATCAAATGGCTTAATTAAAAACTTGTTTTTGCACAAGTTGAAGAAAGATTATTAAAATCAATTTTGTATAACTGTTTTATCACTTAGTCAGAAATGTTTATTGTGACTGATTTATATATCTGCCATTTAAAAAGACTAGGTATTTGATTAATGTACCGTAACATATTTTTATTACCATCATAAGCGTATTTCTTGTTTACATCTCAAAAGAATATCAATGCTCTTAACAGAAAACGTAATCCTAAATGTAATTTGCGTTAAGAGTCGCTAATATGTTATGTTAATGTATTTGTGATGACAGTAAAACTCATGTTCAGGAGATATTTATGCTGGAGGGCTACAATAAACTAAATAGCTTAATTATAATCATTTTCAAAGGCATAGTAATCAGGTATTTTAAGGAACGAATTGAAGTACGTCAACCGTTCATTGATCTTTTTTTTAGCGTTCCTTTACCAAAGTGTAAAACGGGCCCCTTTTGCTAAGACTCCGCTGTCCGTCCGTCCGTTTGTCACCAGGTATCTCATGAACCGTGATAGTTAGACGGTTGAAATTTTCACAAATGATGTATTTCTATCGCCGCTATTACAACAAAAAAACAGAATAAATATATATATAATAAATATTTAAGGGGGCACCCATACTACAAAGATGTTTTTTTTCGTTTTTATAGATAATCATAAGGAACCATTCGTACGCAAGTCGGACTCGCACTTGGCCAGTTTCTTACATTACCATTGTTTTCCTGGAAAAAGATAGGCCACCCTCTCACTTTTTGTACGAGTGGTAAAAACACATTTGATGACCAATTTGCGTGCCTTATTTGAGTTTTTGCACCGCGCGAGGGTTGTAAATCTGATATTGCAGAAAAAAAAATTGTAAGCCAACGAAATACAATCCTAGTCTAATGTAGGAATCTACTAATAAAATATAAGTATAAAAAACAAAAACCTGACCGTAACAAAACTGCGATTTGAAAAGTATGAAAGAAGAAAATATATTTCTACGTGCTTATTTTCACTAGGGAACCTTACCATACTGTTACAATCGACACGTAAAAGTTTAAAAATGTACCCAAATTTAAAAACAACTTCATTCCGACTTAAAAATAAAGTCGTTTTAATAACTTTAAAAAACAAAGTCCTTTTAACTTGGTAAGTGGTCCCTTAGCCGGCTTATCAGTGGTTAAAGTAAACACTGCTTTTGTTATACAATTAACTTTTAATTTACAGTAGCACCTTATCGCTGTTCGGGCGCATTCTCTTCGTTATATTCAGGAAGCAAGCCGTTAAATAGCATTTGCGGCTTTGTTTTAATAATATAGTTAGTAATAACATCCGAATATCTTTTGGAATTCTGCATGGATTGATGTCACTATATCACAATTTATGAGAAAAAGTTATTATATTTGCATACCAAAATTTTACTAAAAGCAATCATTGATATCGATATTTTTTTGTTTAAAACATTTTTCTTTCGGGGAAGCAACTATTGAAGTTGTTTTTACATAGGAGCCATTGACTGAATTCAAACAATATTATGTGATTTTTTGCTGATATTTTCGTTTTGTAGTGCAAACCAAACGAAATAAAGGTACTATTAGCATAATATCAGCGGTATAGCTAACTCATTTCTAAGTTAAAAATGTTAGCATAACAAAACAACAAAACTGCTTAGCCAATGTGTTTTTAAAAAGGTCGCTTAGGAGTTTGTTAATTAGAATCCATTACAAGAGTTTTGTGTTTTCAGCAAATTTTGGTTTAAATACTGACTAATTGTAATTTTAATATACATATGTACAGACACACGCGCTGGCTACATTATGTTTGTTGTTAATATTAATAAACAGAATGGAAAATTACAAACGTTTTGACTATTAGTAATAAGTTACAATATTCTAGTCAGGCTACAAAATAAATATAACTAGTGCCGAGTTGAGACATTTAAGAACTACAACTATTTAGATTATTTTTGGAATGTCAAAGTTTAAAAAGTACGTCAAATAATGTAGGTAATTTTTTTGCTGCCTGCTGGGAAAGGTTTTTAATATATTTAGTAAAATAGGTGGGTATCCTAAGCATCAAATGCAGCATTCAATAGTCGTCCTCATACGGCACATTCTTTGGATCTGCATAACTGGAATTGCTAAAGATCAGGCGCCACTCAAGAGATCATACTTTAGATAGGCGTTTCTTTAAACAGACACGTCACTGGTATAATTAAAAATACTTTGGAGATGGAATTCCTTTTTCCAGCACGCATTTATATAGCTACATATACTAAAGGAAGTAGGTAAGTAGTATGTATATATTTCAAAGCAAAAATCACTTGCATCAAGTAATGGTAAGTGTGTTTATAGGTCACGCCAGATTCAGCGCTCACCGGGAATCACCAACGATATTACCATTTTCTCGCAAAAGATATTTTATTAAAACCATACACCACATTATCTAGACTAAACAACGCAAGTCAAAACGCAAAATATGCCAATAACGCACCAAAGGGCCGCAATTACGGGGCTTAACGTCCAATGTGAAGATGTCATTCCACCCGTTCTACCAAATTGGAGGTCATTCAATTTGCATATAATGCGTGCAGAGGCGTCAATAGGACGAGAGGGCTTGATATGAGTCCCATTCGGCTGAATTCGGCCCTGGACCGACCATTGTCGAGTACGACCCTGCTTTGTTTATTTTATGAAATGAATTGTGTCGATTGGAACGTGTTTAATGTATTGCAGTGTAAATAATTTTGTTAATGAAGGTTTTTATTGGACTGAAAGCAGCGGTAATGAAGAAATAATTGTGTTACAGGCACTACAATTCCATTGGCTGTTGAAGGTTTCTGTGTCGCGTCGATTTTCTGCTAATTTATTTCCACGACGACATTGTTTGATATGCGATAATACAAGAGAAGTAAATTAATGTACTTATTAAAATGGGTTATTACAGTTTTCGAAACAAAATTTTACACC
Organism: Abrostola triplasia; assembly: GCA_946251915.1. Taxonomy (NCBI): domain Eukaryota; kingdom Metazoa; phylum Arthropoda; class Insecta; order Lepidoptera; family Noctuidae; genus Abrostola; species Abrostola triplasia. Next base: position 7,274,606 of record OX276430.1, read on the forward strand.
TAATTGATTTCTGAATTGTAACGGTAGAGCAACAGACGTGCGACAACATAAATTTATTCTAAAACCTTCAACATCATTCTAAATAGCGAACAACCTTGATAAACACATACAGTAATACCCCCGTATATAAACTGATCTTCAAAGATTTCCTCCATAGATAGAGTAATACGTGAGGCTCTCAAATGCAGCCATAAATCCGTATGCAATAAAACTCAAACAAAGTAGCACGTGACTTCACTTCCACGTTGAGATGTAAATATTTACTGCTACATTTTATACCCACGTTTAGTTCAGGCAATAAATCTATGTTTATGATTTAGGTAACTTTACGTAACTTATTTGTTTTGGCGAAATTTTACTGGCGTGTAAATCCTGCAGTATCAATCTCTTTTAGTGGATGGCGAGATATGCGACAGGAGAATTCGCAGAGAGATAGAAAATGTTTAGCTCGTAGGTTTGGGTTTTCATTAAGTATCTATCAATTTGATCTGATATTAACAATATTGAGAACATAATACAGTGAAATAGACCTTGAATACATCTTATAATATCCCTAACACGTAAAAAAATTCAGCAATTTTTTTTTTTATAAATCTCTTAAACTTTCCCTATGGATATGTAGTAAAACTTGGGTATTATGATAGAATAAAGTGATTTTTTCAAGCCTGTACTGTTCCATTATTGTATAATTTTCTGCACATTTCTTTCAGTCTAATACCACATACCTATGATACGAGTAACATCTACATTGCTGCAGACGATGCTACGATAACATAGAACGATGCAGTACAGCCTAAGACTTTACCAATTCAGTGAATAAAACAAATAAATCGAAGGTTAAACGCCCAAGGATTAGTGCAAATTACCAAGCTAAGAGTCCGTTCACTAGATTCAGCAAGTTTCAATCCAATTCCTAAGAACTATTAAAGTGAACCTACCTCCAACTTAATTGCTCTTAGGTTTACTGGTAGGTATTCTATCTAGATAACATGTCAGTGTGAAATTGAGCTTTGGTTTTGTTATTTTATTACCTGGAATCTGTGCTTTATTTCTTTATAGAATAATACAATTGTATACTACGAAAGAAGGCTACAATGTCTGAGTTGGAAAAATCACAAAATTGATATTTATCAAATATTTTTGTTTGTAGTTGTTAGTGTCAAAATGTATACATAGCAAAAAGAAAAATGTTTATGTAATCGTTCACCTAAGAATAATCAAGACCTCGTTCTTTTCCACAGAAGCACTATTGAACTGCAAATATGTATTTGCCCCCAGCACTAACTACACTTTGCATTTTACGTTCAAATCGCATGTGTTGTTCCACAGCGACACTGAACATTTTCCTCGGCTAAACAAACATAAAACCTCCATAATAGACTAAATTCTCACACCATATGCCGCTGTATGGTGGCATTTCCTATAATCCACCTCACTATCAGCCGGGGCGCGTCAAAAATATTACGTCTAGACTGCAGCATGCAGCTTCCAGCCAAAGATGAGAACGAGAACGGTGTGAATGAAAGTGAACGATACGGTCACGAACGTACATTTACATGACACATACTGAATTGCTTCCGGACCGACAGTGTCTCTACATAATAATATGATGAAACGAAAATTGTGTTTGACTTTTATTGATGACGCGACTGTTCTGGTATTATGATATGAGAGTATAAACACGAGAAGATTGGAAAGAGTATGAATATGTTTTGGTTTTTTATACTAGTATCAGTCCTTCAATTTTACATATTTATATAGGTAAGTATTAAAAAAGCACTAAAAATCAGACAATTAAAACGACAATAAAAACGGAAAATTTAACCAAAGACCAGTATGCGAAGGACAAATAGTTTAAAACGCAACGAGACAAAGAGATAGAAAACTTAAAGAGCCCGCTCAAGTAAATAGTAAAAATCATTCAGTAGAAATAGCGGGAACTCCGGAGTTAGAACAAAAAGTGAAACAAGAAAGTACATAATTGAATAGAACCTTATTTACTTAACTAAGACTGTATAAATTTTCGTTGTACAACAAGAAACGATAAATTTTCACGAAGCTTTGCAAAGCGACCTTATATTAACGGGACTCGGTCCCAACCTTAAATAATTAGGCAATTAATTTTGTTTATTGTATGAGAACATTATGTAAGTAATGGTCATGGAACACGTATTATGTTGATTACGCTATTGAAATATTATTATTGTTATGATGATTTACGTGTCATAGTGTTAACTGATGAAAGTTTGTTTTAATTTAGGTAGCTTTTTTGTTTTAATTTTGCAGTTTCTGGTGTTTTTTACCCGACTGCACCAGAAGGAGGGTTATGTTTTTGTTTACTTTAATTGAAGGCTATATTCTGGTAGTAATTTTAAATCACGGGCAGATGTTTAGATTGTTTGGTTTGTTGTTTTCATTCTAATGGTACCTAAGTTCTTTGGCATAATATCCAATAACATAAATCTTATTTATTTTGTATTGCAACAAGGAAAAGTACTTCATTCAAATGCTATTTATTCAATCTTTTCAAAAATAAATTATTTCTACAGGTTATATTTTGAGATATTTTAAGAAGGATTCTCAGATTTGTTGTTGTTCTGTTCCCTGTTGAAAAACTTTAATGAAAATAGTAAAAATTTAACGTTTATTATAAAGCCCACACTATGTTAGCTTTACGAGTGCAAGTGTTCTGTAGTCACGAAACGCAACAATTATTTATAATCACGTAGTTTCTTTAAATAAAATTATAATGTTTGTTAGTTTTTAGCGGACTCTATTAAGCGAAATAATATGAATAAATAAGAGGGAAGCACGCGAAGGAAAACGAATAAGAAATACAGAACAGTTGCATTCCGTTTCGCGGCTGAAAATTTATTCTGTGAAGCGAAATCGTGCGGAAAATTTGCAATTTAGAAGTAAAAGGGGGAATGCCAATAAGCCATCGATTATGTAGATGCAAAGCTTTTGTGCAGTTCTGCAGAGTTATCATTGCATTCAGTTCGCCGTTTCAAAACGATTTGTCAGGATATTTTCAAAAGGAATATTCGTTTACGGTTTTATTCGGCGTTGAAACTTGTGGGTTAGTTCGATTTTATGACGGTACCAACGAAATTTATTGGGCATTGGCTTACTAAGAGCCTAACTTTGGGGAACTCCAGCTTTTGGCGGACAAACGCACTTCACAGGGTGTATCTAAACCCAAGCAGCGTTACGACCCAATATATGCCACTCATAAATATAGGCGTTTGAGCTTTGACTATGGATATTGAAATTTAATATTTACTTCGAGCTCTTTACGCAAAGCGTTTAAGGTTCAACTAATCAAACGCTAGTTGGTCCATAAACTTGGAGTAAAAAGCGAATGTAGGAATATACAAATTTAAAGAACAGCCAGTCACAATGAACGTAACTCAAAAAGAAACGCTTCAAGGTTCTTTGACCTTTATGAATCGATTCCTTTTATTTTCATAAATTCTTAACTGCAATTAATAACAGTTTTGTAGCAAAGTGCCTCAATTCTCTACTAGCAGAACACAGCAACAATCTATCGATTTTCTTGATCAATGAAACACCGATCACTCACTAGTACGTACAGTTAAGCGCTACTGCAACTTTTAAACTACCCGATTTCGTTGAAACAAATTCTAAAAAAAGTCACGTACTCTTTCCGCATGGCTGGTTTCATGTAGCAGTTCCTTATACATTTTCCATTGTAGTGGAAAAGAAATTAGCTACTATCGAAGCGGTAGAAACTTAGAAAGCATTTTTGGTCTGGCTTTCTGCGCTTCCACTGTGACATTTTCTTGTACGTAAAGAGTGCAGAGCTTAGTTAGAACTGAAAATTTTACATAGTTTTTTAACAGAGCTTAAAGCGCAAAATTAAGTCACCCATGAAAAGCGAGTAAAGGAGAAACGATTAATTTATAAAATCTCTAAGATCTTAAATTTATCATAGTGCCTAAATTCTTGGACATTCCCGTCAAAGCAGACCACTATTCAAGTATTACTTTAGTTTTGGTTAGAAAAGTTTGAAGTTAAAAATTACTTTTAAGCTACATTAACTAAGGCAATAGTCCTGAATATTTTACCACTAAAATTAAGTTTAAACAAAGATCAAAAAAATGAAGAATCGCCACTAGACAGCAACGCCTTAAAACTTCTAGATTAATATAAAGGTACATTAAGCTGGAACAAAGGAATAAAAGAAAATATCTGCGGCGCGGTGGGCTGAACTTCGTAGGCGTTGACTGACGAAGATAGATTGAAGTAATATGTGAAGATTTATCGGTACTCCGAATAATTCCTTCTAGATAAATACGAGATAGAAGTAAGTAAATTTTATTACAATTTTGGTATGTTATTCTTCATCATTACTTTCTGTACATCGGGAAAGGCTTATGTCCAGCAGTGGATCGCAACGGGCTGATGATGCTTACTTTCTGGAAGTAGGTCTTACGAACAATTTTCATAAAATTAGTTGATGCTTTTTTAGTCTTAAAACTCTCTAGACAGTAAAACGGTGTAATATTAGGTATAGAAAATTATGCAAAGGTAAAACAGTTATTGTCGAAACTGCTAGTAAAAATAACGGAGGTTTTAGTATTCTTAAAATTAAAAAAGAGGTACGACGAGATAGACGTACTACGTCCCAACCGATTGGATCAGTGACTAATTGATTAGATTGTTGCGGGTTCGATTCCCGTACGGGACAAAAATTTCTGTGATCTGCCGATGTTTGTCTCGAGTCTGGGTGTTTATGTTTGAGATATATCATGTTTGTGAAACGCACCGATAGTACAGGAGAAGTTAATGGTGTGGGGCGACGTATTCAAAAAATTGTTAATAGGAGAAATGAAAGCACAAACAACCTTTAAAACAAAAGACTCATTACGTATTCAAACACCCGTGAAAATGTTCCTTATCTCTAAGGAAATGTATACTTTTTATGTACCGACAAACGGAAAAGTAGATAACGCCAGCCTCAATGTACTGCCACATATAATAATTTATTATTTTAATAGCTGGGACTTTCCTACAGGTAAAAACCTTCGAACAAGATAAAACAAAAAGGTTTAGGTGTCCTTTCCGGACATACTACGGCGTATCTAAATAGGTGTTTGTAAGTAGGTGGAAGGTATATAAAAACAAGTCAAATATGACACACGGATTAAGGGAAAACAACCGTGATTCCGGTCACCGGCTTCCTGTTAACCATGCTGGTGCTACACGCGATTTGGCGACGTGTAAATAACAGCTTATTTACTTAAGTTATTAAAAAAATAATGGGATTTGATTATACTCAGTTCAAGTATAAGCTTTGTATTTCGTTGATTATTCTGATCCCACGCCTTACTTTAGTTAGAGAAACAATAATCCAGGAATTTAAATTCAATGCATTATAAGACAGATTTTTTTTTTTTGGTCACGTGACTGATAGCCTGGCAGTCGATATCTTTATCAACCGTGTATTACGTAAAATAATAACTAGGAGACAGTGTATGATTCATCATAGCGACGGCTCTACTGACATTTAAATGCCATTTAAATTTAAACCACGGGGCGGGGCAGGAACTCAGAAATATTCTAAACTTATATTCCCAATGAAACTTTGTTTGACCTGGAAAACAGACTTTTTATTAGTCACGTGACTAACATGGCAATCGATATCTTTATCAACCGTGTATTACGTAAAAGAGTAACTAAGAGGCAGTGTTAGATTCTCTATAGAAACAGGTCTACTGTCATTTAAATTTCTCACAACCACGGGGTACTGAGTAATATCTAAAACTCCTGCTCCCAACGACACTTTGCTTGACCTGGGAGGTGAACCAGATTAACAAAGCTTTCACAATATAACCGGTAGCTTACTTCTCAATACAAACACAAACATAAGCAAACAAACTCAGCGTATCTTGAAGACAGGAAAAAACATGAGCTATATATTCGAACACCGATGTTTTCATATCACCGCGTCTGTACAAACATGGGACTATCTATTCATGACCTTTTGGCAGCATGTGTTCAGTAACTTGACACTAGAGCGCGCTGTTTGCTCTGCAACCCAATACGGCGCATTAAACTGGCTTGTTTTGTCTCCATTATCTTAGCTTTGATGCTGCCAACTAGCCACATGTGTTGGATTAAAGTGGGGCATTGTTGTAAGAAAAAGTAAAAAACAATGTTTATGAAGAGTGATTTTTGACTTGATCTTTGGTAACTGGGAATTTGTGTGTTTCTACTGCTCGACTAGTAATTAAAAAAACAAGGATTAAGGTAAATTATTTTACAAGGATTCATTTTTTTCAACAGATAGGAAATGACAAACAATCTTGACCTATAATTGGATCAAAAATTTCTATAACAGACTGAAGATTTCCATGAAGTAAGTGTTGTTATAAAATAGAAACATTAGTATAAATAAGGAAGGACAATTTCGAAAAAGGAATCTAAATGAGTCCTTGTAGTCCTAGACTTAAGGTTATTCTTCTGTTAAGATGTTCTTGTTAGGTCTACCACTTCTCCCCCAGATTAGTAGGTCTAAACTAAATTAAAATAATTAATATTTATCAAAGCATGCGAGCTTGGGATATTATACACTTACTCTAAGAACTCACACTAAGATCTACTAAAGCCATTCGAAATGGTGTCCCAAATATGTTCTATAGAAAACGTAACTGTAAATATCTATAATTTCAAAGACTTAATTCCTTAGTTCACATAATAAAGTCTCACATTACCGCTTAATGGACGACTCCGCTACATATTTATTACAACACACCATTGGAAACAAAACCTACGTGCTTATTAAATAAAACGTCTAATCATCATAATTACAAACTTTATACCTTCGAAAACGATTAAAAAGGTTATTAAATACGTGACGAGTAAGTTTTATGAGTGCATATCTTATATTAAAAAGCCTGAGACATTTTTTCCGTAGAAAATTGCGTTGTAAATCATTAATCATGGGAACAATGCGTGTCAGGGAGCCGACGCATGGCTTGAGGGGTCCGAATTTCCCGTATAATGGGAAAATGAATAGAAAGCCTTTTCCGAACCGAAACTGTCGCAAGAATACTTGGCTTTAGTAAACTTTGTGGTTTCGTCTGAATGTTGGATCCGGTTTTATGGAGATAAACCGATGAATTGTGAAACCGCTTTTGCTATGGAGATAAAGAGGAAAATGTTGGCTTGATTTACGTGACATTGTCTTCTTGTAAAAATGCTGATGGTTACAGAATACTCGGATATTTATGGAAGAACTAATGACTGAACATAATGTATGTAGATTTTGCTGGATTGTGCCACAATGTCAATAAAGAAAAGGAGTAACTTAATAGATATTCCAGGAAATAGGATGTATTATTATTTATTGGGTAATTTAATCGGATACCAGTTATTGGATTTTTCCATTAGGTCATTCTCAATAGCAGCACCGACTACCCGATTGATGGGAATAACCCTCACAACCCATTACATTTGGCGTTATAACATAACTGTGCCAAATTTAATATGGGTGTATTATAGTAGGGTACGTCTCTGCCTACCCCTTCGGGGTACACAGTCGTGCTGATGTTTTTATTATAGATGCCAGTGCCTAAATACGTAGTAAGTATAGGAACGCATTTCCAACTTTTCTTTAAACCAATCTTACTACAATTTTGTAAGCATTCATTAATCTACATACTTTTAACAGTCTTAAAAGTATGCACCTGTATAACGCACCTACGACTCTATTACTGTATTAATTTATGCAAACAAGAGCCTATAACATTATCAAACTAATTAACTAACAAAATTTTATGAGCTCGCATTCAAAATGACCATTCTGGGATACATTCCCCCTCGATATAGCGGCATAATAAAAATAAATTACCAATATTCGCCAAAATGCAACAGAGCAGGGGACTGGTCTGGACATTGTCCGACAATTACCGGCTGTTTCCCGAATTACCCAATATAAGCTGGGTAATTGATATTTACGCTACACTAAACTTGCGTATTGCTGTCGTGGCCAGATTTATTTATCAGTCAGTTAATAAATTGGAGGAATAACTTGATTAATGAACACAAATTGCTTTATTTTCATTGTGAAATGAACAAACGGGAAAGTAGGACAATCAATCGATAGGGATGCGACGATAAGATAACTCTGGAGTGGTGTACATTCATGTCAACATCATTTCGGGCACTTTTATGCACAGGACATAACAAGATAAGGAATTAATTCCATTTCAGTATGACAAAGCTTACATGCTCACTAAAGATAGTCCATAATTATTGTTTACTCTAGTAAAACACATTAAAAGGTCAACATTAACTATAAAGTCGACGACCTGATTGGTGCAGCGGCTAAGCGATTGGACTGCTGCGCTAAGGGTTGCGGATTCGATTCCCGCACGGGAAAAAATTGTTCGAACCACAGATGTTCGTCCCGAGTCTGCGTGTTTGTGTATGTGATATTCCATGATTGTGAAACATACCCACGACACGTATGTTTAAAAAAATATGTAAGCCTTAATACTCGACAATATGCTGGCCAAACCAGCGAAGTTCGATAACACGATTATTTTATAAAAACAAAAGCCGTGAGGATATTGCCTTTTGCCTTGATTCGAATCAATAAACGCGCACCTGTAGATACGACTCCCCGTTTACGCTCCTCGATAGGAAGTTTTCTTCATTTACATAGGGATTGCTTCTTTAGCCATTGAGAATTCCGGATTAGAGCATTGCGATGCCCGCGCTTAATCGACTTAAAGACAACACTTTGGCTTTATGTCGGTTTCTTTGAGTATGAATTGGTTAAAGAGCGCTTAGCCGGAGCCCTCTAGTATTTCGTTCTTTGACTTTGAGATTTATAAATGGTGGATGTAAAAAAACTTTTGATAAAATATGCTCTAGCGATCAAATAAAATGGGATGTGGTTATTAATCAAATAGAACTTTATAAGGAACTATTATAGTAAATTTGTATACCTCGTAGGCACTAAGCTAGACTGCCAAGCATGAGGTCCTCGGTTCGAAACCCGGGTGTGGCATAAATGTTAGGTACTGCTTTTTTCCACTAAGTAATTCACAGTAACAATACGGGGTATGGATTTGTGCCCAGTTGATGGCTATAGGCTAGCCCATTATTACATTGGGATATAACATAACCGGTGAAATGTGTGGTGTACTGCGCACCTCTGCCTACCCGTTTGCAATATATAGGCGTGATTATGTTACATTGCATTGCGCTCTACAGCTAACATTTCTACCTTTCGGCGAGAATATCAGCTCAACCGGTGAGAAACATGGCATATCAACTAAATTATGTTCCCAACCATACGAAGGTAATTGGCTTAATAAAACGATGATGTAAGCCGGGCAACAATATAGTGGACGGCATATCTTATAACATCAAAGCTGCGTCTACTCTACTATGGACGTAAATCCTTTAATTAAAGAAAGTCGTGTAAATAAAAAAACCGGCTAAAAGTGAGTCGGACTCGCTCACGAATGGTTCCGTACTATTAATTATCTAAAAAAGTAGCAAGAAATGACGTTTGTTGTATAGGAGCCTCTGTGAAAATTTCATCTGTCTGACTATCACGGTTCATGAGATACAGCTTGGTGACAGACAAAGGAATGGAAGGCGGAGTCTTAGTAGTAGGGTCCCGTTTTACCCTTTGGGTACGGAACTCTAATAATACATATATTTGAAATCAATAATAACAAAATAAACAAAGCCAACTGGGTGCTCAACAACTATAAGCAGATCTCTAAAACAACAATAAAATAGAAACATACTTTGCGAAGTCGGTTGTAATGCGAATTGTTAGCGATCCTCATTTGTTACGCGTAACTATCTCAGGACACCGACCACTGACAAATCTGTGGCGTTCCAACCGTTTTGTTTGCGATAGTTTAAGACAAGTTAGGCAACTGAAGGCATTATTCAACGATACCGGGCCCATTTAGCAGTGTCAACCGCACATTTGTACCTATCGGCTGGTTGGGAAATTATGCACCCTCTGCGTGGTGGGTCGCTCTTTGATCATTTAGAGGAGATGGATTAGGAACTGTCTGTTGAGGTTTTATTTAATTGTTTTTTTTGTTGTTTTTGGTTCTGTGAAACTAAACCGAACTATCAATACATACATCATGCCCGTATTCTGAAGCGGTAAGCAGAAATGTTGCACACCCACATTTCACCAGCTTATCATCGTCTCATAGTGGCAGCGACCCGATGCGGTCGTGTTTGCTGACGTGAATTTTTATTAAATAAATGCAAACGCGGCGGCGGAAGCCGCTGCTCGAATTCTAATCGCTATGAGTCAACCACTCGTAGCGAATGAATTGCTGGCGTTCTTGCAGCAGAAGCTGGACGTGATGGACGAGGTGTCCGCCATCCAGATCTGCGCAACGAACTTCAGCGAAGAAGATGTGGCAGCTGCTAAGCTGCTCCTGTACAAGTCGCTCAACAAGTGCGACCAGATGGTGTCCCGCAGGCGTGACGGGACGAAGAAAAGCATTCAGGACATCATCACGCTGCTCAAGGAGACCGACCCAGACGACGTGCCGACGTTTGTGGCGAGGGACCTCAACAAGCTCCCTCCCGTAACCTTCGACCACGTCGACGTGACCAGCCTTTTGAAGGACATAGTCGTTCTCAAGGCTAGCCTAGCGGAAGTACAGAAAAGGTTGGATGCATCCCAAGTTACTGTTACCGACTTGCGTAAAGAACTTAGTGATTTGCGCAACACAGTAACAGAAACTAGGTCAACACCGGGTGCAATGAACGTCAACACGCGTCGCGGAGCTGCCCTTGATACATCGGCGGTCAGTTTCGCGTCAGCGGTTTTGTCGTCGCCGCTGTCAACGCCGAAAATTGCTGAGCTAGCAGAGTGCGCACCCCGCGCGCCCAGCCCGCTCGCTACTGTCCCTGCGGGGCCTCCCCCGCCCGCCGACAAACACGTCGTACAGCTGTTAAGATCTGCAGCGCCTGCGCAATTAAAAAGTTATGCGCGTGTTTTAGAGAGTACTCCCAGTGCTCTCATAAAGAAGCCCGTCTCCGAGAAGGAAATGGCAAAAGCAAACGAAGATGGCTTTGTGAAGGTGCAAGGGAGGAAGCGCCGTCGCAGACCCAACAAGAACCGCTGCGGCACAGCTTCTGTGAAACCCGACACCACAGTGCGTGCTGCCCAGCCGAACACACCGGTGTACGTCTCCCGCCTGCACTACACCACTAAGGAGGAGGACATCGCTGATTACGTGCGCCAAAAGACGAAGTACAGGCCGAGGGTGCAGTTACTGGAGTCGCGCCGCAATGTAAATTTCAAGGCATTCGTGGTGCGAGTACCGAACTGTTTCCTGCCCCTCGTCATGGAAGAAGACTTTTGGCCGCAGGGCGTGGTGTTCCGTCGCTTCCGCGGATCAGTACCACAGGAGAGCACGAAGACAAGTGCAAAGTGAAGTGCTATTAACATAGTTTTAAGTTTTTTATTTACTAACACAATTTGTATTTAATTTATATATGTTAGTCTGTAAGGTATATATCTATGGGCCATTGAAGCCTGAGATTAAATGATTTATTATTATTATTATTATTGCCATCGATCGGGAACAAAGTCAGACTCCGTGTTGCTACTGAGAATTACCTAATGGAAAAACCCAATAACACATTACCTGACCCGGGATTGTAACTCCAGGCTCGGCTCGTATTACGTCGGAATAATAGGAAATAGAAAGAGGCCTATGTCCAGCAGTGGACTGCTACGGGCTGATGTTGATGATAAATAAGCAATATCCTCGCTCAGGGAACGTTTTTTTTCAGAGATGATTAAATGGACTTTTGATGGCCAGTCATAAAATTGAGGCTAATCAAAATTTAGAAATACTATTGATCTGTAATGGAGTAGGTAGAATATAATGCGCAGGTTTGATATCATTTGCCACATTGTCTCTATCGTCGATTCTATTATATTTTTGGTACATGAGAAGGGAACAATACAGCGAGCTGTTGGTCAATCAAAATTTCAGTACAATCCAAGAAATATGCTATAAACAAGGTACTCGTATCAAATGCCACAACTATAAAATTAACTTTATGGGCCGGTAACCTGAACACAAGGTAATGGCTGCTATTATAATGTAACTTAACTAGCTACACTTTGCTAATATCACTAGACTCGAGTTACAATAATAATGTGGTGTCGTATTTCTAATTCTCACATACTGTGGTATAGTTCGATGACCCCGTGACACTTGTGGGAACTCTTTCTTCACAGCTATAATAAATTAAACAGTGTTTAGGGAAGATTAATGATGGCGAAGCATATTCGATTCTATTTCATTTGAACTCGATTCTAATAGTCGATGATCAATCACCGGTTCAATACAACTTCCAACATTAAGGTTCTTGTGTTATTTAAATATACCAGTCGGGTACCTGACGGCTTCCTGACGATGTTCCGTAGAGAAAAAATATTGTTTTTATATTTATGTCACTAAAGACAGACGTTTTCAATAATTTTTTGAATGTTCATGTTTATGTTGTTAGAATACTTTTACATTCTAAATATATAAAACATAACTACGCTGAAATCTAATTGTAAAAGCAGGTAAAAGAAAACTTTTCTTGGACCCAAATATAAAAATGTATAGGTACAATACAATCATCAAATACACTAGGAAGCTGTGAGAAAGGAAGCTGTAAGTGAGGAACGGCGACGTGTCGTATAGCATGCCACCAACACCTGAAGTGACGATCACGACCACTCTGTCAAGATTTCCAACGAAGAAGACTATAAAATTCTAAACCGTTTTTCCACCACAACTGTGGAACCTTAAAAATTTCGTGTATAGACGAAGCGGAAGGAACACACCTATTGTAAGATCAACACGTGCTTACCATCCGGCACACCTGTCTACTGTCTAGTACCTCGTGACAAATGGACGCTAATCGTGACGTCTACCTTTATCTGATGTGTTGGATATAATAGATTCATGTAAGCATTTATTGGTATAGAAGTATTGTCGGGCTCAAAGATTAGCCCCGAACAGATGAAAATACAGAATCTTTCTCCTACATTGGGACTGTTATAATATTAAAAAAAGAATGTGAATTTATTGATATATAAATAAATTAACACACTAGCTTTTCATTACGTCTTCGTATGGCTGTGTATGATCACAAGATCATACAAAACTTAATCCTCTTTAATATCTAAATCTCTCTCTCTGTATCGCCATACATACACCTTTCATTCGGCTCCGTTAAAGAAAGAAATAAACTCACTCAGTTTCTTCGGAGTAAAAACAAAATTAAATTACAAAAAATACACTTATTATTTTACCAATATTAATAACTACTCTATCAATAAAAAATCCCATTAGCTACCAAAATTTCAAGCCGATTCAAATTACTATCAAATTAATATGATACACTAACATTATCCCTTTATCTTCATCTACACTATATTAAACTAATGTAGACAATACATTAACGGAGGAGGTATAAAAGGCTAATATTAGACGAACAAAGCGTAATTACAGGCATCCATTATCATTAATGAACCCTACGGGCGAAGAAGAATACTTGTTTAGGCGTGTTTGTTTTTCATGATTTCAACCTCCACCCACAGTGAATAGGAACCCGTTTCTCGTTTGAATATGACATGCCATTACTTTGTCTCTGTGACTATAATTTTTGTGTGTTTCATACATAATGGTGTACACCACACTCATTTGCTTAGACACTTAATTGATTCCCTGTTTGCTTCTGAATTTTGCTGATTTTTCCATTTTTGGCCGTGGTCATAAGCAGATTAGCTTAGTATGCTGTGGTCACAAGCAGACTGGTTTAGTCTCCATATGACCACAGCCGGTGCAACTCGGTCAAAACGTCAAGCCAATAATCAGAAAAAAAAAAAAACACCTTTATTTCTTAAACTTTTACATATAAAAACATTTATCTTACGTAGAGACCTCCTTTTAAGTAAGTGAAATACCTGTGCTAGAAGGCCCCGCTCTTCACAAACATAGTATCAAATGTAAAAGTAGTACACAAACGTTAGAATAAAAATAAATTAATAAATCTAAGTAAATCACTAAAAATCAGACCAAGTGTTGTGTATGCGCGCGCGCGCGCGTGTGTGTGTGTGTGTGTGTGTGTGCGTGTTGTGTGTGTGTGTGTGTGTGTGTTCTGTACAACTCAAATAAATGTTGTTTGCAGCAAAAGTTCTATATCCTCATAGCTTTTAGGTTTTAGCCAGTCTACTAAAGATTTTTTGCTTTCTCGACTTGTGAGGGGATGTATATTTAATATTTAAAATTGTTGTTGTAATTGACTTCTATTATAATCATGCAACGTGATAGTCTAAAAGTTAATGTTTTACATGCATAGTATAAATTATTCAACACGATAGTTTTAAAGTTAATGTCATGCAAAGTATACGTATTCATACATCAAGAGATATATTTTACATAAAAACCTAAAACAAAGACATAGCAGAAACAAAATTACATTGTTTCCAAGAACCTTCATCAGTCTGTCAGAGTGCAAGAGAGCGTTTAATTAGATCCCTCTTGATAATTAAGTCGTTTCTTTAGTCTTACATTGTATCTATTCCTTGCATAGAAAATTAAGAGTCTTTGTCTAGAATTTCTTCTTTTAAACCTATTGATAACACTGGCATTGTTTTGTGCTCTTTGCATCTACTGTCACCAACACGCCATTTTATGTTCCGTTGTATCTTTCTAAAATATTAAAATTGGTTTCCTTGGGATTTTCTTGCAGGTGCTTTTGCTTTGTTTTATAAAATGATAATAAAAAATAATGTTAATCCGTTAGAAAACCATCTCAGCCCGCTCAATGGGCTATCACGTCACGGCGGTTTTGTTCCTCTTAGTGCTTCAGATTTAATTAGATCCTGGCCAAGCACGGTACACTTTCACTTTGAATATATTAAGTAATTTGAATAATGCAAAAATGCTAATTCCTTTTAAAATCGTGTCCTTTGCGTATATCTATTTTTCTTTTGCATTCATTTCGTCCATTGTTATTTTAAAACGTCCGCATTTTACTGTGGGGCCTACAAAATTAAAATGCTTTTACGGACGTCGCAAATTAAAAAAAGGTTATCACAGTCGATAATCTTATCTTGCTCTTTTTGAAGTCGCAACATCGCCGGCTCTCATTTACCACGCTTCTAAGGATTTCGGACGGGGCTCCATTAAGTAAAGAGGATCTCCGGCGAGCTTAATTAAGAATTCTCTCCGAAATCTCGTCTCAGTCCGCCACCCTCGCCTCGGACAGAATGGCAGCGATTGATTTTAAATGAGCAGCCAACAAAGACCCGTTGAAGTGGGCACCGCTTTGAACTTGCCAATATAAACTTTGTGGTGAAAAAAGTGTGCAACACGAGGGAATAAAGTCCAACGATAACTGCCCCAAACAAGAAGAAGGGATATGGGAATTTAATTAAAGCCACACAGCACCGCAATAAAAATAAGACGAGATTTTTAATTTGTAAAGCCATCAACTTTGATGTGGCTTTGACTGCGGATTTTGGGAGAAAATTTGCATGGTTACGGGAATATACGTTCGATATTTATTTTTGTTTTATATGGATGCTTGCTGAGCAATCTGAATCATACATAATTAACTAAAATGATAATCTGTACCACTTAAGTAAATGAAGGTCTTATCAATTAACATTCATGGTAACTTCATTAAAGTCCCAATAGATAATCAAAAAATATGACGATATAAACAATTACAAGCAGAATACGATGATAGCTAAGTATCAAAGCCTCAACAGAAAGATAAACTTAATTAAATTGCTTCGATTCTACTGTAAACGTTTCGCATTAATTAAGTCACAAGAATGTAAACAAAGTAAATGTAACCGAATGTTTCTAGAAATACTAATTATAGGCTTCTTCGCATCTTAAGATATTTGCCAGAGATAAACCTTATCTCGGTAATCTCCCGTTTACGATTCCTAGTTGAAACGTTAACCGGGTCTTCGCGTAAAGGTAGTTTTTACGATCGCAGTAAAATTAATTCCCGACCAGAATAGGAATTGTGAGCGGTAGTTAGGATATCGTTCATGTACAATTATGGGAGTGATAATTCGAATTGTTGGATACGTAATGTTGTTTTGAATAGTGTAACTGGATCCGTTGTAGCTTTAGTGCTCTTTTGCTTGATTTTAATTGATATGGCTTACAGAACTTGCTTGCGCTCCTTTGAGATGTATCCTTTTTTGAGCATGTTAAAAAATATATTTTCATGCATACTTCTTGTTTTTCTGTGGTGATTTAAGTCATGAGCCATTGTACTATATGTTTTGTAGCTCCTTACATAAATATAAATAAATATTTAGTAAGAAAGGCGGGTCGTTTGTAGGGCAATGTTTCCTACACATTTAACTAACTTATAATATTTTTTTAGCGATTAATTAACCATTTTTCACAGGAGCTATTTGGGAACTGGCCATGTCTCGCCGCTGTTATACAACATGGCTTTTACACTAAGTCTGGTACGTATCAAACAAGTCCGTTGCGGTTTGAATTTACCGTCGAAAATGTTCAGCAAATTGTACGCGGCATCAACGCAGACCGTGGACTGTTTATAGCACAAACGCTAGATATTATTCTATTAGACAAAAATAAAAGGTTAAAGAAGTCTTTAAAAGTGTAATGAAATATGAAAGATCTATAGGGTATAGTCTATAGGATTAAGATAATAAAACCAGGAATTCTCAAGACGTACCTATGTAGGTAATTGTAAGTAAAAGTAATACGAATTCTAACTAATCGGTTCCTCAAAATCAAGCACTTTAAACGGCGTTTATCTAAAACAAATACATTCATGTAAACATCAAAATACACAAGGACGTATAAAAAGACGAATCTCACAGCTCGAGTATTTATGAGACTATTATAAATTCCGTTTTGCGAGGACCACGTCTAATGCTAGACTCTTGAATTTTCATACTTGAGAATATCGTTGGAGTATTACTTACCTTACAGCTTGAGACGACAGCACGTTCTCGACTAAACTTTCTTCAACATAAATAAGGAGACAGAAAATTTTGTCGTAAGTGAGAAAATATTACAGAAGCTTAATGCTAGTAGGGGGCACCTCGCGGAAGGCTGCCTCGTTATACTGATTTATGATGCACCCCCAAAAAGGTATTTCAAAGAAAGACCCACCTTATGAATTCCTTCAGCGGAATTTACGTGAGGCTTTTCATTGTCTGGGCAGGTTATGCCTACAACGTTTAATATTTGAGTTGTTTTAATTTATTGCTGGACTCTTTGGACATCATATTCTCTTTGTAGGTTCCCTTGTTCCCTTTTTTACTGTAGATTTTTATTTAGAAGGTAATGTGATAATTTTACATTATTTTTTTTTACCAAATATTTTAACTTGTTCCCTGAAAGGGTAGGCAGAGGTGTTATAAGTTCCAATCTAATAGATGGCAAGTAATTTTCCATTAACCGGGCACAAAGCTAGACTTCGTGCTGCTACTAAGAATTACACAATGGAAAAATCTAATAACACTTTGCCTGACTCCAGATTCGAACTCAAGACCTAGCACTACACCAACGAGTCATTTTATAAATTTTACCTTATAAAACAGCAACACTATATTTCCTTTCATGAGACCGTTTACTGACCTAAATCTCGCATGCATTATCATCCCGCACGTTGGAACTATGCTTTTAGGCTTAGCGTGTGGATACTAAACCCACGGACTCATAAAGCTTAATGTTTAGCACCTATAATCTCACCAGCCTACGCCTATATGTTAATAGTACCAACTTTACTTCTATTTGACATACATTTATTTCCTGCCTCCAGATAATTGCATCAATCAATCTCTTAGATACAGGTCAAGATCGCGGCGCACCCCAGACTCCAGAACAACTTGATATCTTGGCGAATTAAAATCAACTAGTCATTAATTAAGCCGGCTGTGCGAATGAGTGTTGTTTTATATGGCGCTGCTACAACGGGGGAACGGCAGTCCCCTTGGACCGCCCGCAGGTTGCGTATGGAACGACTGAGAATGGATAGGATACCGTCAAGTTTAATTTGTAATAAATTGAATAACGTAAGCTCTAACTTCCTACACTTTTTTTATTGACCGAAATCACGTTTCCTAAAGAGATTTTTCTTATGAACTAGATAACTAACATTTAAAGGAGTATCTGCAGCTGAAATAGATATAGTCATTATCATTATCTTGAAGACGTCCACTGTTGAACGATAGTCTCCCCCTTAGGTGTTCCTATAATCCCCACGCTAGGCACTCGGCTTGGGAATCGCAGTATTGGTGGTGAAATTACAGAAGACGTTGCTGCCCATCTTCTTCTAGATGCAGTATCTGCTTAATAATATTTCACTAAAACAACTAAACAAACTGAACTAACACGTAAGTAAACAAATGTTCTTCTGACCAAATTTAATAGAGATCAGGCACAGGACGAATGGCTTAGCGTGTCTTCGGAATAACGAAGAGATCTCTAAAATTATATAAAACCACTTAGCAAGGAACTCCTCTCACATAAGTACCGCATTCAAAAACAATCAGCCCTGCAGATATTCAAATGCAATTTCACTGCACCATTCAATCCAGCCGTTAATATATATTTTATAGAGGTACAGTTACATGTGCCAGCCACGATTTCACATTATGTTTTACAGGAGGCAAAGGTTAAAATATGATCACGTCCCTTCAGAGTATATCAAGTGTTAATTATTGCGGTGAGAGATTGGCTTTCAACGTGTCCACTGCCCATGTCCTGCTGACAGTTAATATGCATAGAGACAGGTTTATGCACGCTATACCGTATCCATAACTCGTTCTTATTCCGTGTCATATCAATCAATAAGCTAAATTAATGTTAACCACGCTTTATGGTAATTCCCGTGTCCAACCCTTACCGGTTTCCAACAAAAATAATAGACTTGTCATTGATATTACTGAATTAAGCCCACTTGCCTTACAAAGTATTTAATGTAGTGCAATATAATGGAAGGTTTCAGTTTTACAACCGAAATTTGTGACAAAATTTAAATTTAATAGCTTCTATCGGTATTTTTGTCGTGCGATATGATAATAACCGTAAAATACATTAATTAAAATGAAAACTTTATTTAAAAGGGAATTTATGATGTCCACTACCGTCTCAAAAAATACGAACGAGAGATAATATTCTGTTGAAAATAAAAATATGTTCCGAGTATTAATGTCATTTTAATATTTTATTGAGTTGATGCCGACAGCGCTCATGTTCATAATAAGCGCCGCATTGCATAAATCAGATGTTTTATGAGCAATGGTGCCAAATAAATTTAATGCGAGTTGCAGTACGCAAGTAATATTGCATTGGTGAAAGCACGCTGGGTTATTTAAAGTTTTAATTCGCCAAGTTTCTTTTAATTCGTCTATAATTACCTACTGAGTTTTTAAATGGAAAACTTCTGTCGTTCTGTAATTATAAGTTAGTCCGATATGGAACTGGTCAAGACTGCGAACTTTGAAGTAGAAGAAAATTATTAACAGGAAGGTTCGACGATTAAACTAATTAAAGAAGTACAATATTTTTATTTATTTACAGTTATTTACACACGTTAAAAAATAAATATATACAAAAGAAAAAATTAAAACTAAAAATTATGCATCAAAGTATTCCTCCTCATCGCTGTCGACTGGTAGGGTGCCCAAAAGGCTGGCGGCATTGCCACGTTGAATGGCAATGCTAATTCTTTGGCCGAAAAACAAGCCAGCCTTTTGGTCACGTAAAGCGTCAACCAACCGTTTACATAGGTCTAAGAAGTACAGTTTTATTTGTAAGATATTGCAATAATTGTGTTATTATAAAATCGCACACACAACGACGATGATACATTTGGACAAGATAATCAACTTCGAAGTGACATTTTTAAGAGATTCTGATAATGAGAAATACATAATTATATTAAATTTTGTAATTAAATCCGTGTACACAACAATTAACGAAGATAAACCTTTGATTTAAGTTAATTACTTGACGTGTTCTCTGTTATAACTTCACCGTACTTGGATTGCGGTCAGGCCCGTTGTACAATTATCAAGGAATATTATGCAGACATGCGTAATTGCGTATTAACATGTAAAACAGATATACCCGTAGGTAGGTAAATACTAAGGTCTGCTTATCAAGTTTTGCGAAGAAAAAATTAGCATTTCATTCTTCCTATACTACAGAAGTTGAACCTTTCTTTTTCCTTTAAAAAAAAAGAAACGCTGTGTCGCCCCACACTATAAATTTTATTTCTCCTGTTACGTGGGTGCGTTTCACAAACATGAAATATCACATACACAAATACTCAACGTATACCAATATTTCAAGCAAAATTTGTAGTGTACCATCAGAAATATTTCTGTCAGCACTCGGATTTCCCTAAACGAATCATTACCAGTGCCTACTCCGTAGCAATCGCGGCCCCTCGATAATAATTTGGCTTGATGTCATACTTTTTGCGGATGAGTGCAGCCGAATGGATTTTCCGATAGAATTGCTGTGTTCCATTCGGCATGTATTGTTATGGGAGTACGACCGAACAATCGGGAATCCACCCCATTTATTTCGTTTTTGTTAATGTCTATGTCGAGTGCTGCATGAATTTTGGAACGTTCGTCAATTCATTTGGATAATTATGTTCGTTATTATTCGTAATAATGTACTAAAATGTCGACTTATAACAGGCAATATAAACCTTCTTAAAGCTTAAGCTGACAGTAAGAAATTCAATAATTCTGTTAACGGAAATCCGTAAGAAAGTTTATAATCTGTCAAGTTAAAATTGCATAAGAACAAAAATTTCAAAATTGCCAGATTGGATATCTCATAAAAATTCATGTTTCTCTTCCTTCAGAAAATGAAAACGTTTTACGTAGGTAGAACTAAGGTTGTATGTGTCTATTAAAGTAGACGACTTCTAAACTGTAGTAAGTTTCAATCATAAGGTTATTCGTATAAAACTAACAAAACATGACTAAAACAATTTGGAGATTGAAACATGTACAACATATTCAAATTACCACATCCCTAAATGGAGCCGTTATGGAGAGGTTAAAAGTGTCGACAATAAATTTTATCCAGTGACAAATGAGACGAACGTGTCATGACTACACAAGCCCGCTTCTCTACAGATATTAAAAATTAAATTAATTTTAATGAAGATAGCGGGTATCAGAGTCTCGCGTTGAATCTTTTGTTGTGACTGCTTGTGGAGGGGTGAACGGGGGTGAATTCTTAATTAAGTGTTGGCGAAGCCCTCTCCGCTTAATGCAATGACTTCACGCCTCGTTTAACTTTCATAAAATTCTCTTAAACTCAGCGATTTTTCTTAACTAGCGGAATAAAATTTCCATGTGCAAGTAACTCTTTAGGGCCTTGAAATGGGATTTTTACCTGCACTTATGCTCTCAGATCAGCTGACTCATACGTAGTTTCGAGTAGTACACTCGACACTACATCCTCATTTAAATTGCATTGCTCTAGAACGTTCGCTGCTGAACTTTAGCTTTCCAATAGATAGCAACTATTAACAGCCGTGAGGAAATACGAGCTTAATTACCTTACTTGGCAAACGTTACTTTAGAGTAGGTACTATCGTTCTTAATTACCTTGTAACAATTTCAATACGTACCCAGTTTATGATTCTTACAAGTTTCAGATGGAAATACATTAGTTTGAAATTCATAAAAATATAAAGTCTAACTGATGACTTCGTATGCTTAAAATGTAACAATTAATTTACCATAAACCATAAACCCATTAAGCAAAATAAAATAGCTTGAATCTCTTTTTATACATTACATTTTAATAAAAACAAAGAACTTTTAACTTAAAGACCTATTGATATTTCTTACGAAAATGGATGGTTCAACTAGAGTACAAAGTGATCTTATATTTTATGATACGAATTATAATTTCTTAACATAATTAATTTGAAATGTCAAATGAAGTGTCTAATTTAATATGATTTTTATTAGATTACTTTGAATATTTATAAGCAAATTAGGTAAAAATGTATTTTATCGATAAGCCATTATTACCCTATAACTCATCTCAAGTCTGCCTGTATTTTCATTATCGTTATTGCCGCTACAAAATTTCGTTGCATGAAAAATCAGTAAAGATAAGCGTACGAGCTATCAATCAACATTATATAGCGATTGCCGTCGTGCCCGGCTTTATAATAGCCGGAAATTAATACGGGCCCACGTTATGATGTAAATTATATAAGTAATTAAAAATCCCTGCCATAATAGTGGGACGTAATGATCGTACCAAGCATCAATAACCATTGGGACAGTTTGGTACGATATTTATGTACTGCCTAATCATATGAGACGAGATTTTGATGCAATTAAACGGTATTTTTGATATGATGATCAGTATTTAATTGGAAGGTGTTGTGATACGATTTCATATTTAATCGGAATAGGTGGTCGTTTTGTCCGCCTACGAATGCATTCATTCGAATAGATAGATTCAACTATAAGTCTCTAAAATCTCATTGGTACTGTAAAGGCACAAAATTCGATAGAAAAGAAGATTTTTGGAGTGTTGACAAAATTTTCTATTAAGTATCTTATTTATTATTGTGACGATTAAGAAATGAAAGTTTAAGAAGAACGACTATAAACGAATTCCATTAAGAGGTACTTTAAACATAATTTAAGTGACTATTCTATTGACGCCTCGTTGGTCTAGTTGTTGCTAAGCGCGACTGCTGAGCACGAGGTCCTGGGTTCGAATTCCGGTTTGGGCAAAGTGTTACTGGGTTTTTCCATTAGGTAATTCTTAGTAGCAGCACGGAGTCAGGATTTGTGCCCGGTTGATGGCAATAGGCTCGCCCCCTATTACATTGGGACCTAAAAACATAACTAGCGAAATGTAGGTGTACTGTATGTGCACCTCTGCCTACCCCTTCAAATACAGGTCGGGGAATACAGGAGTGATGATATGTTGTTATTATTCTATTACTCTGAGTCGGTAAAGAAAATAGACAACATACAATGAAGACGTCTAATCGAAATTTTTCCGTCAATTCGTTTCTCAGAAAGTCAGTGTCACATAAACAATAGACAATTGATTTAGAAATGGCAAAGGTAGATGAGTAATGTCAGGTGGTAGTCATTGTTAACGATTACCAGTAACTGGATTCCCGCTATTATTGTATCAATTGGTCTGGGAATATTGGCAACTGCTACTTTATACCTGCTTTCCGCTGATTTAATTTTTATAGCTTATGTTGAAATTTCCGAGTAAAGGAAACGGCATAGTATTATATATTATTACCTACCTACGTGTGTTATTTTGTTTATTTATTTATTTAAAACCTTAAACCATCATTACAGGGTTTACCCTAATGCGACAGCTAAGAACTTAGACTAACAAAAATTCTGACACATTATTAAAATCTAGGTACCTACATTATTTACAAAGATATATAATTAAAATAAAGTTTAAATTAAATATCATTCTGCTTATAACATAATAAAAATAGCAACACCTTTGCGAATTCACTAAAACAACATGTAAATACATCCGTCTGATTTTGAAGACTGTTGATGGTGCGGAGAGCTCTTGTAATAGGTGCTTTGGCGAGTAAGTTAGTTCTCGCTGTAGGTACCAGTAGCAGTGGCTGGCTTCGCCGCCGCCACACGTAGCGGTCCGGCACACACAGACTCAAGCGCTGCAATACTGCCGGGTGACTCTCCACTCCACGAAGCACCTTCACCAAGTAGGCGACCAGTGCAAACTCCCTTCGTACATGCAGTTGATTATAACCAACCATGCCCAGAACAAACAGAGTGGGATACATCAGTGGGTAGAACGGATATACCCCATACAGTTTCTTGTACAGATGGCGCGTGAACTTATTCTGAACGCGCTCCAGCATTACCGCGTATCTGTTATTTAAATTCAATTAGGTAGAAGTATCACGTTCATACTTGACTGCCTTGTGACTTTTTTATGAGAGGTATAGTAGAAGTAGTCCCCATTTCCCAAAAAACATAATAAAGTGAATAAACATAATATCTCTAGGACTCCTTAAATTACATTACGCTTCATCAATTCATACGAGACGAAACGATAGATCAATAATTCATACACTAAAGTACAGTACCTAATGTATAATGCCAAAAATCCTGTATGAAGAGGGAGATGCATAAAAATTCATCTCGAACACAACCCTCCTTCACAGATCGATTACTATGATCTCCCTTCATAATTCACATAATCCCATAATTGATACATAAAAGCCCCGTTGGCTTTGTAAAATTAGGCCCACCCTCCCCCGATTTATCCGCGATTGTTATATTTGAATCATTAATATTGTGTACACAGTGAATTATTTTAAACGTCAAAGCTAAAGCGAAACAATCTTTATTAATTGGCGTCTTTGCAAGACTCTAATACCTGCTTCAATAATAAAATACCTTGATACTAAGGGAATAATAATTAAATTGTAGCGCAACTAGTATAATAACAAAAAATGATAGCGTAATCAGGAATGAGAGGTGAAAATGTTTTAATTGGTTCTCCACACGAATTGGATATTTGTTAAGCCGGCAGATATTAGTCTAAGATTTTAAATGTAAATCATTTTACAATATCACATAAAGTGTGTGAGATCGTTTCAATTCTGAAGTAGGTAATGAAATATACAATGTAGTACGGAATCGGTTGTAATCTAATAATACTGGAATTATAGGTATGTCTGGAATTATCTTTGTAAACGCTAGGTAAAATATTAGTTTCTAAAGCATTACCTAAAATGTGCTTCATATAGACGCGTTTGATATTTTAGATTCTGTAAAATAACATTGTTCTTTAGATCTTCTAGCTGTACCCTTGAGGCACCCTTCTTGACAATTTAGCAGCTTTAATTCCACAACCACACTAAATGTACCGTAAACTGATACAAGACAAACATACGCGAAGCACTCACAAGATTCCCTAAACATGGTACGACAGAGAGAGGGCTATGAATTATGTATATCGTGATCTCTTTCTCTCATAGACGGTAATGTTAAATGCAGTACAGTATAGGGTGTCGCCGCGTGAGGGTGGAGCGGGTCTAATCGACCCGTCGCGATAAATACGGACGCGTGCACGCTGCTTTGGTTACGCACTGTAATGAATCTGCGCGGTTGCATTTTAGGGTTAACAGTAATATTCTCGCCATTAGTTAATAGTTCGTTTGGTATAAAAGGAGAGGGATGTAACATTGCTCGATTAACGAAAACATTACAAAAGGATCTTGAATGAACATGACATAAATTTCAAATTTTGTTTTACTAAAATAAAAAGTGAAAATAAATTTCAAAAATTAACGATTATTCTGTAGATAGAATAATGCCCTTCTATTTATTATTATTATTGCACCCAAGTCGGCATTAAAATATTAGTAAACTCCAAAGTATGGTGCTATTAGTACTTTTCGTACATAACAGTATTCGTAAATACGATTATCGTAAGATCCGCCCTATAAGAGCATTTTCCCCAGTTACAAAACTACTTACGACTGTGATATCTTTTCACACAGGTAGGTAGCTAGGTACCGTAGGTATAATATGTCATGATGCCGACAT
The DNA here is from genome assembly GCA_946251915.1 of Abrostola triplasia. Lineage (NCBI taxonomy): Eukaryota > Metazoa > Arthropoda > Insecta > Lepidoptera > Noctuidae > Abrostola > Abrostola triplasia. The sequence goes on from OX276430.1 coordinate 7,300,260, forward strand.
AGGGTGATAATCTGTCCATAAAACATCCGCAGTATTCTCACCAGCTAAAGTGTTTCTGACGAGTACACTAATAGAGAAAAGTGTTGATAATAAAACATGTATTCCTGCAATATGTCTTAAGAAATATGCTAACAACTTGTGCCTACGGATCAGGAGGTGTGAAAATAATATACTTATTATGTACTTAATGTTTTATAGCTGAACGTCACTAACATTTATAATCGGCAAAATCAAATTAGGCTTTTCAAAAAGGTTTTATCTCTTTGTACGGTCTTGATAACAACGAGGTTAGAATAAGATATAATTATTTTTTTATCCAATAGTTTTTAAAATTAATATTTTATTTCGACGATTTCACAAAATCAACTCAGCAAAATTGTATTTAAGTAAATCAGATGTAGGTATATTCTAACAATCTTAAGTAATCCAAACTTTAGCGCAGTACTAGAATTAAATATATTGCTTTTAACAAACAATAGGATATCTTTATGTGCTGTTCTTTAAAGTTCAGTTGGTATAACTTAAGATGGGGCTGACTTAGAGATAGATATTGAAATAAATAAAAGTTAATGAGTTAAGTAAAATATAAAAACTTACATTACTTTCGCTACTACAAATAACATACATATAAGTATATATTCAAACCACTTAAAGCTGTTAATACTAGTCGTAAATATATAATAATGTACATCCATACAAAACCGTATGTTGCAATTACGCACTTCCCATAGAAAATGAGTGCAAAGCGTGGGCTAGGTGTTAATTTGTCGGTATGTTATTGCAAGACAAAGTAAATAGAAATATAGATGCCACGTGACCAGAACAAGCATGGCAAGGCACCATAACCTTAAATCAGGGATGGGGCACTAATTGCATAGAAAACATTAACAGAGCTGTAAGTAACTGTGTCTTAAGTTATGAGATTCTGACGTTTTGTACAATTAATGAATTAAAAATTGGAGAAGTGAGTTAACCTTCTCTTAATCCTTCTTGTTTCCTTATTCTATATGTGAGTAATTAATATTGGACTTCAAAATTTAAATCTGTTCTATTTTGGTGCTAGAAAGAAAAAAACTGAGTTAGTATCTGTAAATGTGAGAAATAAAAAAAAATGGTGACTTTTCTACAGCAGGTGAAAGATTATTCTCAAACAAAAAAGGTATGCATATTCATTACCAGGTTTGCTCACTGTAGATTTTAAACAAAATAATTTAAAAATCATGTACTCATTTAAAACCTAGTAATAGCACTAAATATTGTCATACTTATTCCATACACGACCCTTCTTTGGTATCTTTAATATGACGTTCGTTTCATTACTTCTAGCGAGAGATAGTTTGTGAAACCGTTGAATTAGTTATCCCACAACTCTTCGCTAGGAAATGTAGTTAAAATAAATCATCTCTTAAGCCAAAAACTGAAACGGTGTTGACGGCAAGTGTGTTTTATAAATGGATTATTTGCGTGTTTAAGCTAAACCAGACTCCGGTTAAGTTTTTTGATCGTTTTAATAAATTAGCTAACGTTTTGTGCTTCAAACTTTATTTGTTTTAGGTTAATACGTTTATAAATAATTGCGGTGTTTTCACAAGTTTGTGAATTTGGGAAACATCCTATATTATATCTCTGTTTAAAACCTTATTATTTTCCTTTTTGATTTAATGATAATAAAATTAGATGTACCTAATCGTCCGATCGTTTTAGAAAACAAGCATGACTATAAATATTTTTTAATACTAGATCCCTTGGCAAACTTCGTACCGCCTTCTCAACATTTAAACCTTCCGTAGACTTCCACAAATATTTCAAAAACAAAACTATCCGAATCGGTCCAGCTGTTCTCAAGTTTTAGCGTGACAGACGAACATAATTAAAAAAATATATAAAATTTTATTTCTATTAATGCCCGCCCTTTCAACTGTTACTGGTAAAAAAACTCAAAGGAAACTAGTTTACCCAGAGTTGGAAAACCTTATAACCTATTTGCATCAGATAGAAGGATAACACGAGATATACCTATTTTGTATTTATGTGCATTAAATCGCTCTATAATCGTGACTTGGGCCACAGCCGACATAGACTTGCATTTCACAGGACTGCGTTTATGGGAAGGCACAGATAATTTTATTCCCCTCTTGCATGTACGGGGTCGGTGGGTCGTAGCCTCGGGCCTCGTAGGGATGGTTAGTGTTGTGTTTGTTGCGTAAACGATCCCTGCCCCGGACAATTTGATTGTTAATAAATTATGATTCATTTCAATGTCACTGTATCAATGTTTGCCCTTTTGATGGCGTTAATTGAATTGGATTTCTAATACAGTTAATTTGGAGTATTAGTTTTACTTTGTTATTTGAACTCATTTGTCTCATATTACTAGATATTACTGTATTGAATTAGGTAAGAGTTTTGTTGTTATTAAGTCAATATAGTGCACCATTTTAAAACTATGTATTAAGTCTGTATACATACACTCGCGTGTAGGCCGTAAAAGATTATGACCAAGAAATATAAGAACGTGTTTACAGGATAGATAAGGAGAACTGCATAGCTTGAGTAACAAGATAGGTGGATATCATTTTCAATTACAGCCAAAGAAGTAGATCTACATAATTTAGACAGATCGGTCTTTAATTTTTAAAGTAATGTATAAAACAATAATTAATTTACTGTATATCTAATGTATTCTGCATTTTGAATTACATGAATACGTAGCTGGTTTTACTCATGTGTATATTCGGGAAACCCCGACTAGTTACGAACTTGTACGGAGCCCTTAATCATGAGCTGGTTGAGCGGCAGAGTTTCAAGCCGAAAGTATAATAGCATTCCGGAATACACACGTGAGTAAAACCGGTATATGTACAATTATAGTAAATGGTATGGATACATAACATCACGCCTGTATTCCCCGAAGGGGTAGGCAGAGGTGCACATATAGTACACCCACATTTCGCCAGTTATGTTTATAAGTCCCAATGTAATAGGGGGCGAGCCTATTGCCATCAACCGGGCACAAATCCAGACTCCGTGCTGCCACTGAGAATTACCTAATGGAAAAACCCAGTAACACTTTGCCCGACCCGGGATTCGAACCCAGGACCTCGTGCTCAGCAGTCGCGCTTAGCGACCACTAGACCAACGAGGCAGTCAATGGTATGGATAACACTCATAAAAGTTATAATAGTATAATACGTAGCTTCCAGTATGACATCAATATCGGTCTACCAGTATGAGTACAATACCAGTCCATAGCATTGCTTTATATCAAAAATTCGCTTATCTGTATGGTACAGATTGAGCAATAAAACTTTTTATGTAAAAACGAAAAACACGAAACTAAGGGTAGCAATTAAAACAATTACGACCAATAAAAATTACTTAATAATCCTATGAGATATGCAAAACTATCTACAATCAGGCCACAATAAATATAGTCGCATGGTACACCCCACTAACTCAACCACATAGCAAAAAAACAATTGTCGAAATATTGCCATAAATCGCAATAGTAATGTGTTAACCGACCGTTAGAGTGACGCGCCTTAAAAATATTATTCATAGCCATGTAAATTCACCGAAAACAAGGTGTAGTTAAAACAATATTTATCTTAATAATTAGTATAACCCGAGTAAGTCGCGGTTCATTTGATAAAGGTGCGTGTAAACGAGCGGCCAACCATCGCGTGATAACACCACAGTGTATATAAATTAAAACATAATTGTGTTATCGTGACCCCAAGGTTTTATATACAGTTGACGAAACGAAAGGCTGTTGGGAAATATAATTTTCTTTTTTGTTCGTAAATAGAAAAGGAGGTTTTAATTTCTCCTCGTTAGTTTCATTTGAATATAGAGTCCCTTTTGGGTAGCGGTGATTATTTTAGCATAATTATTATTACCCTGTTATGTTTATACTTTTTAACAGTAGGTATGGACACTACGTAACACGAATATATACTACTTCACTAGTATGGATTTTGATTAATCCCTATCCCTATTAATATTGTAAACGCGAAAGTTTGTAAGTATGGATGCATGTTTAATACTCTTTCATGTAAAAACTACTGAATGGATTTTATTGAAATTTCATATGAAGGTACCTGACACCCTGGATTAACACATAGGCTACTTTTTATCCTGAAAAAATATAGATAGTAACACCGCAGGGTGCAGCTAGTAAAAAAATTTAATCATTACTATGTGTCTATATTCAAACGGAGCTATTAAACACACTTAAATTTACAACCTAAGAATCACAAAATGATACATTACCTCTTTTAATTGACATTTGACATAATCTACTTTTGATATAAGTATCATAGTTAACCAACAAGATGGATTTACATTGCTAAAATCTTCGATGTCCGTTAAAAAATGACCAGAAGTTTAGAGATCCTAACAACGTAATAGAAAAGAAACAGTAGAAATTACATTTCTATAACCATACCTCAGATAATACGAATCATACCGGAAATCTTAGCTGCAACAATCTAAGCAGCATGCTACAATTATAACACACCATCTATGAAAAGGCTAAGCCCTATTTCATATCTCATACAATACACGTATTCATAAGTCACGTTCAAATTACAGGACTAAGTAATATTTATGCATATTCTGTACACCGATTTAGTAATAGTGTGTAACTGCTTTGGGTTCCCTGTAAACGCAAGTGCTCACTAGAGTGTGCAACTGTGAAATTTATGACAGTTGTTAACATTATCAGAATATTGGAATTAAACAAGATAATTTACATAGAATAATCGATAAATTAAATTAGGTAAGTTTCTGGCCAGCGTACAATATTGCTTATTATAGTTTGATACAATTTTGATATTGGATTACGAAATTTTGATAATCTTTTTTTTTTCTTTTGAAAATGTGCTCTCGTAATTATTACCCAATCTGGTGATGACTTTTGACAACACAAACATTTTAAAGAAATCGTTGTTAAGTTTTGCATATTTTTGCAGAAGTTCTGAAATATATCTGCTAGACATATTATATTTCGGTACCTCTATAATGCAAATACTTTTATTAATAACCTACCTTTATTCATCGTTACTGTTCGAAGATTGTATGAAGACGCCGAGATAGATTCAGTAGATGCACAGCTCTATACTAGGCGAATATAATCGATCACGACCGTTGACACCGGCGCCGGAGCGGTGGCGACAATTGCCTAAGGCGGCCAATCTGCACCTGTAACAGCACGACATTTCACTTCACCGCGCCGCGAAGGAAAAGCATTCACCTTTGTTCTATATTTCACGTGCAAAATCAATATGCAAATAAGTAGCGAACGGCATGTCAGCCTATTGTGCGGCACAGAACAACTTAGCCAACTTTAACCGGTCTAAACTGGTTACGGCTAAATTTGTGGCTTTTGCATGCTATTGAAATTTACAGCTCAAACTTCCCCGCCAGCGTTGTCTGTGCGCCTAGTTGGTTTTACAGACGTGTTCTTGAACTAGAGGATTGAAAAAGTAATTGTATGAAAGTTTCTAAGTTGCTGGCTATTCTTTGGCAGCGCGATTCAGTTTGCATGACTTTTGAAGGAATCAATCCCTCAAATTTTGTACTAAGTACTTCATTGTATAATTCGACAGAGGTTGAAAAATATAAACAAAAGTTGCTATTATTATGACTTCTTTGGCTTTTTCAAGTCCAAAATAAATCGTCATCAAAAATAGAAACTGCATTAAAAAGACAGAAGGGAGAGCAAGAAAAAATTACCCTCGGAAATATTAGATCTATTTTAGTGCAATACATCCCAAAAATATTAAAAACTACTTACAGTGCGGACGTCTCCATTAACGCTGGTCTCCCCTCAGTGCCATTGATTGTTTTTGATTGGTTGCATGTTTGTTACATTGTTTTTATTGCTCTATTCCTGAAGCTTTTAAAATGAAATCAATATGTTAGTAAAAAATCATGCTTAGTTTTATAGACTTCAAAATTATTGTCAGAGAATATAATTGGTAATGAAATTGTGGAATCTGGAATGGAATCATTAATTTTATAATTTGTTAAAATACAATAATATTCATAACTCTTCTAGGGAAGTTTGATAAAATGTGTAAAAAATGGTAAAAAATATATGTTCTTCTCGCAACTTAAACATCGCGGAACTATAAAAGTTTTTACTCTTATAAATTTTCGAGTCGGTGAACTGTCCTCACATACAGGCGAGCCAACATACTCCCAGGCCACTAATAATACATTGTCATAACTCGCATTTTTTCGCGCCAAGTTGCCATGTAACTTATTTCCTCAAGTTGTCACATATTTCTTGGGCGCAGCAACGTTGAAAGCCAAAAATAGACGCCCTAAACTTTTTAATAGGTGCAGCGACACTTTGAGCTTGCCGAACGGGGCGGCGCCTTTTCTGTCTTCGAGACAACTTTTATGGCTTTCAGCAAATTGCTGCCTTCTCATTTGAATATACTCGTGAATACGATATTGTGTTTTATTGCTCGTGTTTAAGTCAAGTGGTTCAGTCGTGATGTGTCGAAGAATTGTACGGTCTTCATTGATGTTTCCTTTAGTTCTGTTCCATTCATAATCGTTTTAGGGTTGGCCCCCATTGAATGCGCAGCCAGATCGGATAACCTCTACCCTTGTCTTGACGTTATTATTGCTCGCCGCTTACCAAGACACTTGGTCTTGCCAAAATGGTAGCAGTTAGTGAAAACAATTTTACTTTTATTGTATCCTTATAAATTGTGTCTTAGGAAACAATAATGATCTTAAACAGTAAATTCTTAGTAATTACCATTATATAGTAACTAAACCCAAAACTGCTAATTTTTGCCACTGCATGGCAAAATACTTTTTTTAATTTTTTATACCACCCGATTGTGGTCCATAGTAGAAGTAACGCTCGTCCCGCGTCTTCTTTTACTTCATTCTTGTACCGAATAGTTCAGATACTTCCTCAGGACTTGAACAACTTTCTTATCATATCTCCAAGAATAGTAACTGTTGGCTATGTAGTGACACAGAACATGTTTTGGGCCTACCAATGGGTGACATTCCTTATCAAACAATACTTTCAGTAGACCACACCTGTATGCACGTTGTAATGTTCCATTGAAATTCATTGCCATTCACTAAATTATAATTCCACGTTTCTAGAGAGTAGAGCTATTCGCCTCGAGATTTATAGGTAATAATCTCATACATTTTCAATGTAGCCGTTGTGTATATGTTTAATGTGCGGTAATTTAGTGCAAATTGCTCTTTGGGTGAGTAAGTAATAGTTTAAGGCAATTTAGGTCTTGAGTGATTTTGTAGGTATAGTTTTGAAGATGCTTCAAAAGCAAAGAGAAAGCTTAATCTTGAACGATCAAAAGCAACTATTTTTCACAGCTTTATTTCACAGTTAATTCAGTTAAAAGTTCTTGGCGAGACCCAATAAGGTGAGGTTTCCAGCCCAACTATTTAAGAATAACCCACAATGCAGTTAGGGTACTTATAGTCAATGATCATGACCTGAATAGAATTTTAATTTTAGTTCAGTTTTATTCTTATTTGTTTGGTTTTATAATGTTATTTAAATAAATCCATCCATGTCCAACACTTTAGTAAACAAGAACAAAACCTTCAATCTTCCTAAACTAAGTTGGCATGTAAAGACTATCTGACACACCGACAGCCGTCGAAACATCCCAACTTCGTACAATCCGTAAACATGCATGAAAATTCGAGTAACATTCAATTCTAAGTTCACTATCGGCAGCCGACAGCTACTGACATCATAATAATACAGCATTGAACTTAAACCGCAAGTTAGCAGAAGCTAACTCAGCCAACTTAGTCGGGTATCGGGTGCTAAGTCAGACCAACTCCCGAACTGAACGCTTTGCGGGCACAACTTTGTCTTGTAGTTAATCCGACGGCGCTCTCTCAGTACGTGAGTAGACTTCCAAAACATTTTGTTGTACAGCCATATAAATTTTGGAATGTACATATATCTTCAAAAATGCCTCGTTGGACACTAAGCGCGACAGGTGAGCACGAGGTCCTGGATTCGGATCCCAGGTCGAGCAAAGTGATCTGGATTTTTTCATTAAGTAATTCTTAGAAGCAGCACACGGAGTCTGGATTTTTACAAGGTTAATAGCAATAGGCTCGGCCCCTACTACATTGGGACCAAAGAAAACATAACTGGCGAAATGTGAGTATACTATATATGCACCTCTGCCTACCCCTTCAGGGAATACAGTTGTGATGTTACGTTGTCATCTTCACAAGTGTGCGCAAAAGTGATTAAATTCAATATTGTAGGCATATAGTCAACTTACTTCTAAACTAGCTTTAAAATGATTGAATGTAAAAATACTATGTTGAAGCAAAATTGGGTAGGTGATCATCATCATCAGCCAAAAGATATCTACTGTTGAACAAAAGCCCCCCTTAGGTAAGAGGGGGGTGCCATAATCCCCACGCTTGGCGAACGGTTTGGGGATCGCAGTATTGGTGGTGAAGTTACAGAAGACGATGCTGGGCTTCTTCTGGATTTTCTGTCAATTCTAAGCCGGATACCACTCGACACCAATTTGGTAGATACAATTCATGAATTAAATATTTTTCATAAACTTGGCTGGGAATTGCCTTTTATACTAACACTCCTGTCTTAACCAGATACTCCATTAAGCGTTATTAAAAGAGATAGTATCCTTTCTGCCCTATTACTTATATGTCGACATTAAGCCACCAATCGAAGAAATACAACACACAAAATGATAAAAGAACGTATAAAAGCATACTTTATTGGTTCTTACATCCAAAACAATAAACCATAAATATTAAACGCCAAATTACAATCAGAAACAACCAATAACAATACCATCATTCATTTTAATCCCGAAAATAATAATAGAAAACCCTGTATTGCCACAAAATATAATTCGGACAATATAAATCCTAATATACAAACAGATTATGGCAATATATCAGCCATCCAGTACCAAATACCGTAGATGTGATTCGGAACTAATGTCCACAGGCTTACACAATTGTAATCCTCTCTAATGGCACTACACCGAACAGGTAGGCATAATGCATTATTGATAGTCCATTAAAGTATTTCATCGATCGAATCATCTTTCATTAATTTAAAAGCAAGGGTCGCGGATGTTAAACGTTTTTAAACTTTCGATTTATTGGACCTGAAAGATTAATGTCGAGGTCTCTGATCAGTTTGAACTTTGCGCCCTTTTAGTTCATAATTTTATTTATATGCGCAGCTTCGGCTTTTCAAAGTGTATTATCATCGGTGGCATTTTAAGTAATATTTTCTTTAAATCGTTTTTGTTCGTTTTAATTTCACTCTCTCCTTACTAAGTGAAATCTTTCAAAGCTTGTCAGAGGCTTACCAGTAGTTTAAACTCTGGGACCATATTTTTCAACTACACGATAAGAAGAAGTTATTTAAAAGGTCAGGTGTTTAGAATTCTTGACGGGTACTGTTAATCTTTCAGGTCAATATTGTTAAAAATGTTTATAAATGGTTGATCAAAACATAAACACATACAAACATAACATCACGCCTCTATTCCCCGAAGGGGTAGGCAGAGGTGCACATACAGTACACCCACATTTCGCCAGTTATATTTTTAGGTCCCAATGTAATAGGGGGCGAGCCTATTGCCATCAACTGGGCACAAATCCAGACTCCGTGCTGTCACTGAGAATTACCTAATGGAAAAACCCAGTAACACTTTGCCCGGCCCGGGATTTGAACCCAGGACCTCGTGCTCAGCAGTCACGCTTAGCAACCACTAGACCAACGAGGCATCCTATCAAAATCAGAAAGAGTAAATCAAAATCATTTATCAGATAGCCTAGCCTTGAATAATACTAAAATCCTACTTATCATAATTTAATACTTTCGTTCTACAACGCCCTAATCATTTTAAGGACACTACCCAAAGGCGACTTCTTAAAAGGCAAGTCTAACTTCCAAGTACTATGCTGCTTAGTCATAATGTAAATGTAATGCTTCCTGTTTTTATTCAGAGCACAAGGGCACAATGGCCGTATCCTGTTTAGGTTAAAGGCGCAAACGTTAATCTTGAATAATATTCTGCGATCCTGCGATGACCTGAATAGCGCAGTGGCTAAACGGTTGGACTGCTGCGCTAAGGGTTCATTTCCCGCACGGGACGAAAATTTGTGCGAACCGCAGATGTTTGTCACGAGTTTAGGTGTTTGTGTATGTGAGATTTCATGTTTGTGAAACGCACCAACGGTACAGGAGAAATTCCTCGTGTGGGGCGACGATTTCGTTTATAAACAAATATCTTTTAAGCTGCGACAATTTGTTCCATTCGTTTCGTCATCCCTCAAATAAAACAACTCAAACAATTTTTTTTAAAATTATTATTATTATTTTTTAAAACCGTCGCCCCAGACTAGGAATTTCTCCTGTGTCGTGGGTGCGTTACACAAACATGAAATATCACATACACAAACGCCCAGACTCGGGACAAACATCTGTGGTTCGCACAAAGTTTTGCCCCGTGCGGGAATCGAACCCGCAACCCTCAGCGCGGCAATCCAATCGCTTAGCCACTGCGCTAATCAGGTCGTTCACGTTCACTCAATCACAAATGTGCACCTAACACAAGAACATAATCGTGTTTAGCTTTGCATAAACAGACGTAAACAACTTGTCAGCTAAACAGATACAAATATTTAATTCCGGTCCGTTATCAAAGGGAACAAGAACAATAATTTTAAACAGAAACTTCGTTATCCCAGCACCAGTCAAAGGAGCCATGTAAAGGCCAACGCAGACCGGGACGGCATGGCAAGAGATTAAATTTTTTACCAATGGACATTCAGACGTATTGTCATACTAATACAACATAAATTGGTATGCTTTAAAATGATGCGATATAAATTGCCATGGCATGCCGTGGCATTCCACCACAGGCCCCTACGGCGGGATGCCACGGCAATTTATATCGTATTACTATAACTCTACGTTTGAATGTCCATTGGTTGAAATTTACATATATACCTTGCCATGCCTTTAAGAGCCATTTCACAAAATTTTGACGTTCGAATTTCGGTAGAATTGTCATGTGTGCGTGACACACCCACACAAAAATAATGCTAACAGTGTAGCGCAAAAAACGAGACGGACAAAAAAATCTTGATCGTTATTACAATATACGTATATTCGAGATTTATGAAAATATTTTGAATTCATTAGGTAGTAATTTGATCATATTATTTATTTGTTCCTATTTTTTAAGGCGGTTTTTATATTTTTTATTTCACAATTTTTAGTGATGCCTAGGATTCATCCGCCGTAGACATTTTGAGGGTTAGTATTTGAAATCCTTACAAAATGCTCCCTCAAACGATATCTCACACGATATAATTATACTATTAAAGTGGTAGAAGGGGGGACAAGCCACCACCTCCCCCTCTTTCTTTCTAGTTTGTGGCGACAATTACTTAGGCTATATTACTTGTAACCACAGTTCTGCTATGATTTTATAAGGAGTTCAGTTCCATATCTCCAAAGATCATCATCAGATCTACATGAAATTTCAATGGGACTATTTCGAAATAAACTACTTTCCAACAAAAAAAGAATTTTGCAAATCCATCTTTAGATGACGGAGTTATGCCCGAACATACATAAAAAATATATTTAAACATCCGAATTGATATCCTCCTCCATTTTAAAGTTTTCAAAATAAATATACAAAGGCGAACTTAATACCTTAGGCATTTATTACCAGTCGACTTTAGAGCGATATGGAGACAAATATTAGGTAGATGCACATATCGATGCATGCGATGTAATTACGTATGGCTCTGAGACGTGGTCGCTAACGGTTGGCCTTTTGGAAAGGCTCAGAGTCACTCAACGAGCTATGGAAAGAACTATGCTCGGGGTTCCTTTGCGCGACAGGATCCAGAATACGGAAATTCGCCAAAGAACTAGAGTCACCGGCATAGCTCGAAGAATATGCAAGTTGAAGTGGCAATGGGCATGCCATATCGCCCGAAGGACCGATAACCGCTGGGGAAGAAAGGTTCTCGAGTGGCGACAACGAACCGGAAGACAGCGTTGGCAGGCTTCCCACCAGGTGGACCGACGATATCGTCAGAATTGCGGCCCAAGCGGTAGATGCAATTGGCAAGCTGTCGTTTATTGTGGCGTTCTAAGGGAGAGGCCTTTTAACAGTGGACGTCTACCGGCTGATGATGATGACGTATATCAATACGCAAAATAATAAACATACATATAATACGTTACATACATACATGAAACAAAACAATACATATATATACATAAAGCAATAATTAATTAATTATCTTAACTATTATAACTATTTACAACCTAAATCTAATACAAGATAAAAAAAATATATACAAAAATAACAAGTTAAAAAGCATCAAAAAATTCATCCCCATCGATGTCAACCGGTAACGTGCCCAAAAGACTGGCAGCATTGCCACGTGTAGTTTGCGCAAACTCCTAGACCTACCAGGTATGATTGCTTGGCACTTATTCGGAATTGCCGCCATGCCAAATCTCTCGGACCAGTCCATTGTAGCTTAAAGATCGCAGTTGGTTGCACTCATTGTCTAGTACACATCATCAATCCCAGAAGCAGAGTAAGGCTACAAGTTATATGGAATACGCACACCGAAGTGATTGGATTATAAGGTTAATAAAGATAGAAAACAGCAATGGGCGGAGAATACCGCTTTGTGGAAGGCCAGATTTTAGCTCACACCAGGAAGAAGAGGACTCTTCCACATGGACCGACCACTGGCGTTCCCAAAAGTAAGGGATCTATTCCAGCGCTTTAGGAGACGCCAAGAGATGGGATAGGATGTAGACGAGGATATCGCGATTGACTATATTGAAGGTATTGGAAAAATCAACTAGGGCTGTAACTTTAGTATCTTCTATGCCTGCCTTAATGTCGCCAATCGCCTGGCCTGCAACCGGACTGCAAGGGAGACAAGAGGTTATTTTGGTTGACTCTTCGTATATTCTCATGGACATAGGCCTCGAGCACTTTAGATAGGAAAGAAAGGATAGAGATTGGTCGGAAGTGACTGGGTAGAGAAGAGCTCGATATTTTAGGTAAAAGGTGAACAAAAGCTTTGCGGTACTAGGAGGGGAAGTATCCGGTATCCAAGGAGCACGATATTATGTGTGTGATTGCTGGAAGAAAGTGGTCAACTATTGTGTCGATCATTCCGCGATAGACGTTATCACAGTCTAACGCTATGGATTTGATGGAGGATGATCTTTTTGATTTCTCCCTCAGTGACTGGAGATATGTGCAGGGGATTCATGTTGGGACGCGGGAGACCATAGACGTAAGCAAGTGTCTGAGGTTTGGTCTTTTGTCTAAAGTTGGGCTAGTGAAGAAATGCGAATTGAGATCGTCCAAATCAATGGAATTCAACCGGTCAAATAGTGGGTAGTGGTGGATTTGCCAATACTGAGAGTTTCAAGGAACTTCCAGAGATCGGCAAAAGTGGAACATAAATAAATGTAATTTAAAATATGGTGGCGTTTGGTATTGGATATTACTTAATTATACCGATTTCGTGCAGCTTTGAAAAGATTCCAGTCCTCATCACGATCTTTCTTGAATTTTCAAAAAGCGCGATCCCTACGCTTTATGGCCAACTTTACACCATTCAAAATCCATGGCGCAGGTGGACGCTTCAGCTTTACCTTTTCAACCGGTGCGTGTATATCATAAAGCTCGATAATTTCCCGGTTAAAACCGCTAACCTTTTCGTCGACCGCGGGAGCCTCCATCTTAGGTTTCCAGTCGATTAGAGAAGCATCTGAACTCAGTTTGCTAACATTGTTTCGCGCGAAGCTGTGCATGTATATTGTACAGTACCTTGGGCTTAGGTTTAGGTTTGAGGATATACGATAAGGGTATAAGGTCGTGGTGAGAGAATCCGGCGGCGACGAGTCGGCCATGAGAGGAAACCAGGGAAGGATTGGAGGTATGAATGAAATCGAGCCAAGTGTGCTCACCTACATCGTTGTGGTGAGTGGCTTGAAACGGTACGACGAGTAGGCTGGCAGAATCGACTATGTGCAGGAGTTTGGAGGATCGGGAGGTATGCGGAGTAAGTGTTGAAATCTCCCATGATGATGTGGTGTGCACATTATGAACCTATCGATTATAATACAGTTTCGAATGCAGTGGAATCGTTACGGAGGTCAATAGCGGCGCCACCCCTTCCCTTACCGACCTTATAATTGCAAATTAGGACGAACTCGAGCAGGGGGTAGAAAGTAGATAAGATGTGAGGTTTGTGCAAAATTTCCGAAATCAGGTTAGCATGAACGTTGGCTGGGACTACTTTGCGCATTGAGGGGACAACATTTTTGGCAACATTTTTCGCGCAACTTATAATTCAGTGTTCTGCTACACAACAGAAGCTTACGTCATCAGATATAATATCTGATTGGATGGTTGCTGAATATTAATCAAATAAAATATTTTAAAAGAATTTAATAACATTTTATAATAAACAAAACCGGATGAAAATAATTCGTAGAAAATGAAAACGTTGTGGTCGTAGTATAAAAATGGGTTTTTAATACGAATTTTCGTAATTCAAAATTTGAAAAAAGTGACACAGGTCCTGCCTCTAAGGGCGCTCGGGCCCGACTGATCGTTCTACGTTTGTGCATTGTAATTTATTGTGATTTTGAGTGATATTGAAAATGGTATTATATCTAATTAAATAAAGGAATATTAAAAAACATTGTATTAATAGATTTCCCAGAGAGCATAGTTCATTATGGCATAATTTTAAAAGTAATAAATACCTTTATTTAAACCAAAAAGTCGCGATAAAATTACCATATAAAACCGTGAAAACCGGTTTAAGTATTTATTTTTTTATCAATTAAAAGTGTTATTAATCGAAAATTTTCCACCGTATGTTACAACAAAAGTATATGTCCTATGCCTACTGTATTTTTTCCATTTAAATTTGTTGATGTAAATGGTAGAATTTGAAGCCCGAAAATGGCTCTGCGATGGATTTTCAGAAAACGTGTTGCGGGAAATAGCTCACCACACAGCAATCAAGTTATATTTTGAAAATCTAATTCTATTTGTAACAATGGGAAAGATTGGTCTACATTCTACATGTATTTAGAAATTCCTTAGTACTACCTAAGATGGTAAATTTCGCGTCCGAAAATTCAGAAAACTGTCAAAAAACGTGAAATGGCTCTTAAAACTCGAATGCTCATCTTCAAACGTGGTTGAACAGTGCGCTCAAACTTACACCGTCATATGTATTCAGCACGAAGTAAATATAATTTAGCCCTCGTTAAATAAACACTTCTCTTTCGTTCTCTTGCCGTCTCGCTCGCTCGAGACAGTAGTAACATATAGCGCGCTTAGTTTTAATTACACATACAGTAAGGAAATTACTTGTGCCGAGCCACGCTGATGGTACACTGGTTGCTATATTATTGTGGTGATATTATAACGAGGAATGGTTTGTTTTTATTACCAAAATGATATAACATGATCGACTCAATTTTTCGTAGAATCTGAAATCGTAAAATAATTTGTGACAATTTGTAGTTAGGGACAAGATTTACCTCTTTTTCATTTTGGCATCCATGATCCTTCTCCAATCAGTCTTTGACTTATCTAAGATACTTTCTCCCAAATAATCTCATATGGCAGGGGGTCAGCGTTCCTTGCTTTTCTCGCTTCACTATGCCCAGAACGTCGTCTTCGAAGACCTGACACTATTAACAAATAAATTTCACAGTCTGATGCAGCCGCAAGTAAATTATAATACACAGTAAAGAAAGTTGTACGACGTACGTGCATTCGAATAGTTGTCGTAGAGTGTACCTCCCATCCCAAAAGCAGCAGCATTTAACTTACACTCATCTTAAGTAGCTATCCCTGGAGCTGGTACTTAAGTAATAACAATAATAGTTTCTAACTACGATATCTTCTTACTCGCTCATTACCATTGCAGGTAAACTATTTCTAGGTACCTATATAGCTACGTGAATTTCCAACCAAAACCGACTCGAATATTACAGCTTATGTAAAGTACCCTCATTGTGGTCATAAACGTTAACAATGAACTATAAAAGAGGCAATAACCGATTTTAGTGCACTTACGGAATTAATATTCCTTGTTTATATTACAGTTTTCATGAAGTTATTAAACATTCTGCGGTTGTGTATGAATATAAAAATTATTATGTCGTTTCACAGGTACGTTCATTATTATAGTAGTTCTATTGCTTTTTAGTTATGGTCTCGTGGAAGCGGGAAATAGCCACTAACCATACTAACTAGAGCCAACCTTATATTTATTTAATTTCTAGTATTATCTATTAGGCGTACCTTCATCATTAACACAATTTGGCATTTATATGCTTGGCCTGCCTACTGTAAACAACTACCTCCTTACCAAGAACTCTTAGAGGACATTTTCCGTCGTGGAAGCGAATTGCTAGGCGACATGTAGTGCGACATCTGACTTTAACCACGGAAAATGTCCTGCTTTAACACCACTTCTAGCTCATTCGTTCTCGTTCAATACAATCATAATATGACACTTTTTTAAGTAAACATCATTTTGTAAGTCTCATTAACTGTACTAGTATAATAAATCTTAAGGACTAGGACATTTAGTAAAATAAACAGCAGTTTAAACCTTGTTTTCAACTTAAATCAAAAACAAGTTCTGAGCCCTAAAATGGCGAAATGACAATCAAAGCTTGTTTACCTAACTCGACAGAAATAACCAGTGTATTGCTAAAACCGAAAGCCGTTGTCGAGCGAGTTACAAAATCAATCAATCTAGTTTTGGCAAAACTTCGATACAATACTGTCGTAATAATCGCCAATCCAGACGCAATAAATATCGCATAGATATCTTGATGAATTTATTCATATCTCCGATTAGATATGCAGTAAGAAATGCAGAAACTCCAAGGTATGATCTTGCTGACGTAATCGTCCCACGCCGGTCTGCGGTCGTATTCTGTAATTATGCATTTCTCTACTCAATACTTGATCTGTCAAATGCCAGTCTATTGAATCATGCGATTCAAGGCTTTAATTTGTTCTTTATAATAATTGTTAATCATTCTAAAAATTCTAGATTAGCAACTTACTAGATTTTGTAGTAAAAATTCTGCCCGTGACTATGAATGTTGTAAAGGATTCGAAACGTCGGGACCAAAAAACTACTTAAAACCGCGATAAAATCCGTAAAACTAGTTTTATTCCAATGCCTCATATTCGCGTGTGATAGAAATCATTATGCTAGTTGATTTTTCTTAGGGTGTAATTTGAAGTATGTGAAACTAACGCTTCAAGTTTTACGTATAAAGCAAAATCAAACCTTATTTCGATACTATAATTTCTTTAATACCAATCGAGAGACAGTAGAATACGACTCCTGCGTAGCGTAGTTTCCTTTTGGTATCGCTACGCTTACAGATCAAAAAGAAATGATAAAGATCCAGTCATAAGTTAAACAGAATAACCACTAGGCTTGGCTAGTGACTGAGCGGTGCTCCACCTACTAGTACCTTGGGACGTTGCAAATCAGGTGCGTGGGTTCGACTCCCGGCTCAGACACTTGTATGTTGAAGATTGTGTCGGCGACTTGCGAAATATATTAATGGTGTTATGTAGATCTGACAAATCGGCTCACGTAGCTTATGGCGACAATCAAAATATAATGGTTTGGTAAATTGTATTTATTATGCATTGAGGTAACAATCAAAAACATTAGTAAGGATTACGAGTAAAAGGGCTTTTGTTGTATTATCACACTTAACATCACACTAATATTATAAAGGTGAAAGTTTGTGAGTGTGTTTGTATATTTGTTACGTCTTCACGCTCAAACGGCTGGACAGATTTTGATAAAATTTGGTTTGGAGGTAGCTGATACCCTGGATAAACACATAGGCTACTTTTACCCTGAAAAAAGGTAGCGGTTAATACCGCGGGGCACAGCTAGTGTACATATATTAATAGCTGGTGGCATGCAAATGTTAATCACAATCTAGCTTACTCCAATCGCAACGTGATATAAAGTTTATGTTTACAGGCAACCGTGACTAGAAGTAACAAGCGTGTTGGCTTGTGTAATAAACACAACCTAACATGCTTGTACTTCTTTACATAGAAAATTACGCCATATTTTCATGAAAGCTACTAGAAACTTTACTCTGCACGAAAAACATGATTGCATATTGTGCAATAACTTTACGCCTGAAGCACTTATTACCCGACTGCGCCAGAAGGAGGTTTATGTTTTTTGATCATGCAAAATCAAAATTATCAGCCCTGTTTTTTAACATGTTAAAGATAAGGATATGTATGAGTCAGTTCAGATTATGGTTACGTAACCAACAGTCTAATAAAAATTATTATGTATATGTGGCATAATACTTTTTTTAACGTCACCCCACACTCGACATTTCTCCTATATCGTGGGTGCGTTTCCCAAACATGAAAAATATACGTATATACATTACCACCCAGACTCGGGATGAAAATCTGCCGTACGCACAAATTTTTGCCCCGTGCGGGAATCGAATCCGCAATCCTTAGCGCAGCAGTTCAGTCGCTTAGCTACTGCATCAATCAGGTCGTCGTGATTGTCTACAAAGCAAGCCCAAATCATCCTTTTAATAACGTCCTCATACAATAGAGATTTATATCATCTATACAGGATTAAAGGGCTACTCTTTGTCATAAATCACAATCAACCATCAAGGCTGGACAAAGGCGGGCAGTATTTTATAAAGAACAAGCCCTAGAATAAATTCAAAGACTATAAACTACAGATAGGTACTTCGTTTACTTGGCAACATGTCCGAACAAGGTTCATTAGACATGTGTCCTTCACTGGCGGCCAATATTGTCTGAAGTTAAATAGTTGGTCAATGAACGGGGTCGGAGCCAAACTTAGTTACCTAAACAAACAGCGCGGGTCCCTCTGCGATAGTCAACATTGGTTCCTCAAGTTACGTTAATGTCAGCGTATTCAATGCTTTGAAATTTAAATGTGATGTTTGAAGGATCAATGTTTTTATTTCACAAATAAAGTGAAATAAAAAGTATAATAAACTTTACATATTATAATTATAACGTGTAATTTCTTTCATTAAATTTGGATGTATCGACTTTGCATCAAAATAACATATTCATATTCTTTCGGTAGTAGCAGGTTTGAGGGTTCATTTAAACCAAAATATGTTTGTATTTAATTTAACCAATAATGAAAATCAAAATGAAACGGTGTTGAAATCCGTAAAAAAATAGTGTGAATTCAAAATAATAAAAACCTCTGAATATAAATAAAAAATTTCAACTGCCTCTACTCTCCAACCACTGTTTTACATTGATACAACGGTAAGGGCAATTATAAAACCACTTCACAACACGTTCCGGCTGACTTGAAATTGGATTTTAAAATTACCAGCTTGATAGACACTTTTGCAGTGCGGTAGCAAACACTTTTAAATTCGATTGGACGTCGTGACAGTAACATGAGTGAGAGCCTCGCCCCTGAACCAACGATGCTGGCGGGAACGGAGCCTCATCAAATTTTATCATCCCTATTGACAAGCTTTTGGCGACGTCAGTTGCCTACGAGTTACGAATACTAGTTAGTTGTTTCAGCGGAAAATATTTCATCGATGTTATTGCGGACATTAACATGTTTATTATTGCAATAATGTGGTTTACAACTATTGTTAGTGCGCAAATCAAACGTTTACACGGTCGTTATGTTAACCAATTACATACAGCACTCGCCGTCAGCTGACTATCGTCTTGGTGGTCCAGAAGTTTACGGAGCGGATTTAATGTTTAAGGTTACAGGTATTGAGGTAAGCACTAATATATTTTTCAATTTAGACACCACTTACCCAATAAATGGCAATAAGCTTGCCCACTACTGTATGGAAATAATACTTGGCTTAAAGTAGGAGTGCTTATACACAAATACACCTCTACCTTCAACTTCAAATACAGAAATTACAATTTTCACAAATAAAGCAATATCTCTATTTCTTATATTATCTTGTGAGACCGAACAGTGAGACCGTAATGGGAAGGAGGAAGGTCCCTTAAAAAGAAAAAAAATGTATTATAAAGTCGTATTTAAATATGTGCTGCACAATAGTACTTAATTGTGTTTTGTTAGATAAATTACAACTGTGAAAATAAAGGCTACAATACACGATCTCATCAACCTCGTATTTTTTTATGGCTTACACAAGTTTGCGTTTGTTGCACCCAGATAAATGGCATTTACCATAATATGAAAGTAAATTATAAAAAAGCTAAAAGGAAAATTATTGAAACGTCTTAGTGTAATTATTAAAATCATCTTAAACTGCATTAAAAAACCTCCGATACCTACCTAAATGGTTTGACAATAGTCTAGATGATCAGCCAGTCTTTTTATTAGCATCTAAGGTTTTAAAATAACAATAACACAATTTGCATTAACAATTTCGTGTAAATTAAACCGGAATCATAAAGTTCTAATGGCTAAATAGTCTAAGATATACAGGATTAGATTGTAGATAACATGGAAACAACTGCGCAAATCTCGTACTGCATAAACACAACAAAACTAACAACACGCCCAGAGATTATGAATTAGAGATTGTGTCGGCACTATTATGATATCAGATATAAACAGGTGGAGAAATATCTGCTTTAAATGTATTTGCGAGGACCTACTTAACGTTAGATGTGCAGGTAGATGGAGAAATTTCTTGAGAATTAAAACGCTTTACCCTAACTCATCTATGAGGATGAGAAAATTGAAGGGAGAGGGCAATCGGAAGATCAATATGTACCTATAATAGTAAGTACATCATGAGTAATAGAGTCGGTGAGTACCAAAAACGAGAAAAACGTGGTAAAATTAAAATCTCTAACCAAGAATGCATTAAATAAAAAAAAACATTGGTCGAATTGAGAATCTCCTTCACTGACGAAAACTATTATAAGTAGTCAAAAGTTTTCCCTAAAATTAAAAAAACCATATCTAAAAATAAACCTACAAAATTATTCAATAGTAAAACTAAAGTCTTAATTGCTATCAGACTCACTACAGACAAAATAGTAGCAATAATAGCTAGCTATATAATTCTCATTACGAACTTGGTATTTCGCTGGAAGGGCAAACACCTCCGTGCTTTATTATACCGCAGTAAGCTTTAATACTCACTACTTGATAGTTATTCTAGCAACCAATAACACTACATGTATACCTTTCGTTCCTCCTGCAGTCACAAATTCATAGCTGCTGCGGCTTTATATTAATTGTTGTCTGCTTCACAAATATAACTCGTAAGACCACTAAATAGAGCTTATTTTTGATCCGTATTTATTACTTTCCCTAATACAGTCTCCTTATCGCAGGTGGCAATATAAGCAGTGAAGGCACTGTGAAATTCCCCACTATGAGTCGCGTTCAAGATATGAACGCGTTTATTATACAGACAAGAAGTTGTGAATTCTTGAGTAAAAGCAAAATATGAATATCAGATACGAAATAGGGGGCCCTAAAACCAGTATGCCATTTACATTCGCAGAACAAAAATGTTTACAAGCGCCAAACGGAAGACGCCAAATAGTTATATTTTGTTATTTTTAGACTTCGTATACAATTTATAAGTCAACATGTTTTTTACTTTGCTTGTAAATAATAATAATAAAGTTTATTTCTCTTATCACAAAGGTGTTGGTACATTATAAGTATATTGGATAAAAACAATGCTAAACTCCTCTGTGAGAGACGGGTGTCTTTACTAGGGAAAACCCTGTGTGACCAGGCTCTCACCTCGAAAACATCACATGCATCCAGATCCGACTTTGCATGTAAATTGTGCTCTCCATTGAACATAAATATACAGATAACGCCAGAAAAGCAGTTAATCAAAGAGATTCTGTGATTTATACCGAAGTTATTAATCAACTAATTCAAGGACGCTGCTACAATACTGAGCTGTGGAAGATATTTTTATAAACAACAGTAAATAAACGAGGATATAAAAGCTTATTTTTAAAAAAACTCAAAATTATCAATTGTGAAAGTTTATTTTTATTTTAGAGCTTGGAAATGCAATTGGACAATGTTAACTGTATAAAAATTTATAAAAAATGTATTAGTTAATGTAAATATTATTAGGCGATGTTTGTGCTTCGCGTGCCTTAATAAATTTTTTGTTGAGCACAAACTTAAAATAATACACAATTATGTTATTGTACCTACATAAAATGTTTTAAAAGACATTACTGAGTGTGCATGAAATAATGTGGTGTTTATTACAACTATTTCAAAATTCAATTGACCTAACATTTAAGAACACCATACCATCTACCTACACATAAGAGCGCAGATTTTCAAACAGATAGTATTGGAAAGTAATCAATAAAACTAGAAAAGTATTCCACTCGGTTTCCCTCATGTCATTGCCTGTTGACATCAAAACTAACCCTATAAAGAAGTCAATGCCAAAACTTTCATCCAAACGTCTTTAAGAAACAAAGAAGACTGATAACATTAGTTTCAGGTAGGGTTGTCAAAACGAAAATGTATTTTGAATTAAATGGACTTCTGTCATAACACCTCGGATCAATGTTTGTCATTTCTGGTGTACGTATGCACTTCGATGCTACATTGGTGTGTAAAAATGTAAGAGAGAAATTAAATAGGAAAACAATTATTTAGTACCGAAAAATTTAATTATGTTACCAAAGCTATTAAAGTAATATTAGTACACTTACCGGGTCATTGGCATGATCCGGTAACTTTCATGTTATAGATAAGGATGAAAATTTAAATAAATTGAATAAAACTAAATTATTATAACTAAGTATTACATTTTATATAGAGTGTAATCTGCGTTTTAGATTTAATAAGCGCTGGTAGGGTTGGAAATCGTTGAAACACACGACTATACTGTGTTTCAACGTCTTTCAACCCTACCAGCGCACAATTCCTGAGGAGCCACCTAATAAAGTAAGTTTACACCAAACCCATGCTATAATCCCGTGTGAGTAACGGTGGCGGGTTGCTGCTCATTAATTTGGCCTCCCGCCTCCAGCCCCAGGATTTGTACAATGACTATTGTTTATGCTATCGTCGACTTAAGTAATTATAGTTTTCTATATTCGTAAAGTTTGGTACTTCAGAACTTTGATGATTACCATGTGTGATTTACGAAGGAGTTGCTTGAACATTAATATTCATTTGCTAAAGTTATGTATATTATATAATATTAGGAATATAAGATTATGATGAATGGATGATGATTTTGTAAGAAAGCCTGAAGTATTGTGAGAAGAAGGCATGAATGCTATTATATATGTTATTATTCTGTTTTATTTATGTAGGTATATGTTGTTATTTTTCAAAAATATTTTTGTGTCCTTTAATCATGTTATTGGTGTACACCGTTTAATTAAAGTAAATAAAAAAAATATCATAAAATAAGACTTTAATGCCTACTCCATACGTAAAACATTTATACATGACATTATTTACCCCTATTTATACCTACAAGTTTTAAGAACTTTTGTGTAAGTAGGTTACCTATATTTTACAAAATAAATGGTTCGATTTCATTCGTTACTTTCATTTCATAGCGTTTAGGTTACGCGACTTTAGGTTGTCACGATTCTATTTGGAAAATCTCACGCCGCCTAAAATAATTTAACTTTAAATTAAATTAGCGATATTTATGCTCGCCTCCTATTTTATAAGACTACTTCATGTCTTCGGATTGATGAGTGTAAAATGTATTAAATCCATATCATATTAGACGAGCTATCGGTTCATTTTAACTAGCTACTAATAAAAGAATAAGAGAATAAAAGCATTTTGGGCCTAGTTATAAACAAAGAGGTTCAATCACTTTAGTAGTAAACAGTTACATTAGTAATTACAGAATACAATACATGCGACATAAGGCAATCTTCATTACCTACTTTATAAGTACCGACTAGTAATTTAATAAATTAAATCTAGACAACCAATAAGTTAAAAAACCAGTTAACTTGTTACTATGTTGTTTACGACTAGTTTTAAACCTTCAATTATAAACCTAATGATTGTCAGTTATTAAACACAGTTATACAACTCGCAACTACGTCCAATCAACTTCCAAATCCATAAAACACGTCGTAGCTATTCATGACTAAAACAAAAAGCTAGGAAAATGTTTTCCCATTCAATTTGTATGACATTCGACGTTGTGAAGCGTCAGCAATCTGGGTAATGAAATTGTGCTCAGCGCGTCTCTACGACTCGACGACGAAATAATGTCGTACCAACGTATATGAAAACGTCTGTTTCAGCACTTCGTGTATTTGTCAGAGTTTTGTCAATTATCATTTTGGACCGACAGACTCCAGAACCATCTGATTCTGTTAGAAGCTTGCAAGTCTTTTTATTTACTTCTTTGTGACAGCCATCACATTAAAAAGGATTCTCGTAGAAAAATATAATTAATTCACAAGCTTCTTAGACTAAGCCAGAACTTATTTGTACGTGTTGGCTTTTGTATGCTTTGTAACTTTCAGATAAAGGAGAAGTTAAGTAGTTCCAATACTCTATTTTTTAAAAGATATTGAAAATGTTTAAGCATTAAAACTCTAAACATTTTCAATTTCAAACTGCTTGAAGTGTTTTTGACGTAGATTTTTTAGAACTACTTAAGTTTTTAAACTATGGAATGTTCACGAACATGTTCATTGGTACCTATAGCATAATAACTTATTTTCCTGAACCGATAATTTGATTTAGGTCTCCATACATCAAGCAATGAATGCATAGTGTGGATATCGACCGAAAGCAAAATTAATTACACGATGCCTGTCAAATATACAAAGGTCAATAGTCAGTATATTATAGTGTAAAGGGAAACGACGGCAATCGGCATATTTTGGAATTGCCCCCTTAGTATGAACTCTTAAAGCAGAATATTTTCCGATGTGAAAGCGAGAAGGCGTTTTGCAGTGAAGTGCGGTATCTCGCTTGCACAACGTAAAATTTAAAGGCCTTGTTGTTTCTATTGCACCACGCCGTACAAAGTGCACAACACAAACTGTTTTTTTATGCTGTCTGACTCACTCACCTGTAACCAAAATGAAAAAATAGAGTTCATAGCGAACTGGTATAAGCTAGAGTTTCATCGGACAATGAAACTGTACTACCAACACATGTAAAAATGATGTTTCAAATTTACATGACACCTAATAACTTCTTTTTATGAATGTTTTGTTATCTGGGATCACAAATTTTGGAAATAAGAAATACAACCTTTCATTGTCTAATGGGAGACATTAGACAGTTAATGAAGGGTTATATTTCTTAAGCCCAAAATATAAGACACCATTTCATGAACATCAATACTTTCATCACCAAAGATTCCAGTTAGCCAACCTATGTATAATATATATTTGTATTTAGTCATGCTAGTCCACGGATCAACAAATATACCACGAGTCCACGATGAAAAAGGCTAACAAAACTGAAGCTACCAACAACAAACAGAGACCGTTCATAAAACAAGAATACGCTACTGGCGTTATCACGGTAGCAAGACACCCACTATCCAAGTACCCAGTCTATTTTCTATTATACCTAGGGTTACCATCATCTAAATTGCCGACGCCGGACAATAACTTCGAAAACACCGGACTACTTGGGTAAAATTGGGTTTTTTTTCCCTGGACGCCTGAAAATATATTTTTACGAAGAAAACCAGTTACGAATGGATTTTTAACTATTTTTTATTTATTTTTTGCCTATCTTTGAATTAAGAATTGTTTACGGACTACACCGTTACCTTCTCTTCTTGTCACCTCTTCATCCAAAGGCTGTCTGGAAGAGTTCGCTATTAGAAATAAGGCCATTGTACATTTGCTTTTTATTTTATTTTGTTAGTTTTAGTTTGTGTGCCGTTTGTTAGCCGACGCCCTCCAAAGGACGCCCCCCTAGGACAAATCCGGGGAAACCCGGACGGATGGCAACTCTAGTTATACCCCTAGATAACAATACAAGTTCGAACATATTATTTTTCAAAGATAGAACTTGTTTGACGTCTCGATATGATTATAATGTAATTTTATTAGCTGATGCACCTTTGTTTTTTCTTTAATTGTATAAACCGTAGGTGGACTTGTTTTAAAATTAAAAGTACTCGTATTCTGTTAAATGATTGTGGATTGATGTGTTTGACAGCATGATAATATTGATGTTTATATCGACGTGTCAATTAAATAGTTAATGTAAATGATACATCATATTATTGGGTATACATGTCTGGATTTTTTGTTTTGGTTTGAGTCTGTTTCCATTTCAATTGAATGTCGATGAATCATTAAGTTTTGCTTCGTAGGTATTTACTAAATAATGGCAATCGATTAAGTGTGTGCTATATATTTGCTTTTTTGTATAAATATACATTGTTTTAATAATAATTAGGGTCTATGTCACTGGACCATGTTCTTAAAAAAAGGCCAAAATATTTAAATTCCATTCCATTTGCCAAATAATTTTAATAATTTCGTGCTTACAATTTTAGATTTATTATTCACATGTACAAAAAATATGGGCAAAAATCAAGTACTTCTCATAAATTCAATATGTTAGGAAACATGTACTGTTGTAGTAAATGCAAGAAGATTACTGGATGCAAAAGCAATTCCTGATAAAATGCTTGGTTAGATCGCGGCTATTTTACAAGACACGCTGTTGATACCGACCTATAGCCGTAATTTAAAATTAATCCTTATCTACACACTGCCACTTAGAAAAATTAAATTAAATGAAATTAAAATTCATTTAATTCGGACAACAGTGGTCCATATTTGGTTAATATTACTAATAAAATATAACTATTATTAAAATTTGTTTATGAAAATATTGCAGGTTTTTTGAACATTGATAAAACGTCAATGTTTCCCATGTCGAAATGATGATTGGTCTAGAGTTTAAAAGCAGTACAGCTATTAACAAAAGTGGTCTTAATAAATGCATTATGTTGCTCAATGGCCTAACTAACCGATAATCAGCAATATTTTATTATTATGCTACATCCTATCATTATGTCGATTGTGCTGATCAGATTTATATGTGAATAGCGTTAGCTGCAATCTACAATATTCAGTAGCACTTAACAAATTAACTTTATTAATTGCACTAACAATATTTAAGTTTTCTATGTAGCTCATATACTTAATTGATTTGTTTTAAATAACAGGATTACCCTGCCTCAAATGTAAGATGAATAAAACTACTATATTCTGTGCTATTTATAATAACATCAATACAAGTATACAAACATAATCTGGCCTAAAAGGTTAATACTTCCCGTCACTTTCAGTAAACTCCCAGAGCAGCATACCAAACAAACCTACGTCTGACAGTAATCACTGTTCCACACACAGGGGAATGAGCGGAAAAATACTATATTATTTACCCTGGTCGTCAACCGCAACAGCAGTGTGTCCACTACGCGACCATTACGAGCACTGTGACAACAATCGAGCCAGGCCCGTCGATACGCAGCATCTCCAGGGAAATTACCGCTTCCTTGGCCGCGTGTGACCTGTAACGTGGTTTGAGAAGCCAACGTACGCGCTGTTACAACCAAATTGTGGTGGGAGTGGGACGCTGCATTTTATGGGCTGTGTGGCGGATTGTAGCGTGGTTTGGCTAGTATCAGGTGAATTAGGATTGAGGCTAGAGTTAGAATGTCGGAGTTTTAATATAGTTTTATTCATCACGTTTGTGAAGACACATCACTTTTGCATAACAAATATTCAACTAGAATGATTTTACATTGCACTTTTATTAACTTCAATCGTAGGTACTATATATAAAATAACATAAATGCCGAAGAAACTGACTAAATAAATTTACGAACATGTACAATTGTTTGCATATACATAGTAGAAGGCAAAATAATCAAATGTATGGTAAAGCTTGGTATATTTAGAAATCGCCTTATATCTAAAATGTGAGTATTCACAAAATTTTATTTATAGCACGATAAAAAAGTGACGACATACCAACAACATCATGACAGCGACACTAAACTCCGATTCACAACCAAATCGCAATTAATAGTCACGGAGCTGCAACTATTGCTATACCCGCTAAACTAATAAATATTTTATAGTGCGAGAGTGAAAATCCAGTGTACAAAACTGCAGCTAATTTTCAGGATTCCAATGAATTTATTCCGGACGCCGCGCGCGTAGGGACCGCGTTGTAAAAAATGCAGCCAGTCGCAATCCCGGTTTATCCGAACGCAAATAAATCTGTCAATTTCACTCAGCCTCCCTGCCTATGTCTGCGATGGATACTGTGTTCTTGTTATCAGCCGCTGGATTCGGAGGGTTATGTGAGTTAGTATCTGGTTTATTATGTTCTAGTAAGCCTATCTTATTGAGGTGTTATTTTGATGCAAATGATGTTCGTATTGTTATTTTTGATTCTCAATCACGTATGAAACTGATTTTTAAAGGGTTGAATGTGTAGAGTTTTTTTTTTCATTTATGAGCTTGTTATACTTTTCATTATTTTAAGTTTAAAATTATAATATTATTAAAGCGATTACTATTACAAAAAATTCTACATCTTAACACTTTTCTTTTTAATCTTTTAAAATAGTTGATTCAGCTAAAGCATGCAACGATGCGATGGTTTAGAAAACGAAGCACAGCAGGCATACCCTACACCATACTTACGTTTCTATTTAACTTTTCAACACCAGTCATCACAAAATAACTGAATCAAAAATCCAATCCGTCACAACAGAACCAGACAACAACGTCCATTGTAGTAGGTACGACGCAGATCAGATCCAATAGACATCCCCTCACGATCGCGATCGAACGCATTCATCCGTCGGGGATGAGTCGGCGCTTCAATGTACACCCATTTTGTTTGTCCGCTTCAATTGTACATTGCGATCCTGCAAATCGTATTAGAATTATAAATGCTTCAGGAAATTTATTGAATATTTGGACTGTGTTTTGTTTATTTAGGCAAAACTTGTAGCAAAACATTTCAATGCAATATGATCACAGTCTCAAAGATGATTGGAGATCATGTTGGATTTCAATACTTGAATTGTTTATTATTCAATAAACAATTGAATCTGTGTGAATTAAAACAGTGTTTGGTTTTAGACAGAAACGGACGATTTTTTTATTAAGATTGAAAAAGAGAGCTATGCGATTATAACTCGTTGACTGTCTGCTAAGTAGGCACAATAGTTAAGCAATCGCTGTGTACCTTAAGTGTTACCTACACTTGACAATGAAAGGGTTAGGTAATCATATTTTCAGAGGTTACGGTTACAATTATTTGTCTTTTAATCAGATACAACATGTGTATATGTATAATTAGACTAGCGTATGCTATCAGGAACTGGTTCTTAATACTAAGCAGGAGCACGAAGTCTAAAATTACAGTCCGTATTTACGTGAGAAACTCCGTATTTACTGTGGAATAATCATGGTCAACCGGCGCCACAGTCTACAAGAAATACGAGCTTGAACAGCCAGGTAAAATGCATATCACCATTTTACTGTGTGTTCAAGGAAATACAGATGTAGGTAAGGAAACACAATGTGATACTATTTGTATCTGTTCCAATTTTTAAAATATATTTAATCCACACCCACAATGGCATTCCTCGTAAATTACATAACATCACGCCTGTGTTCCCCGAAGGGGTAGGCAGAGGTGCACATATAGTACACCCACATTTCGCCAGTTATGTTTTAGGTCCCAATGTAATAGGGGGGAGCTTATTGCCATCAACCGGGCAAATCCAGGCTCCGTGCTACTGAGAATTACCAAATGGAAAAACCCA
The DNA here is from genome assembly GCA_946251915.1 of Abrostola triplasia. NCBI lineage: Eukaryota > Metazoa > Arthropoda > Insecta > Lepidoptera > Noctuidae > Abrostola > Abrostola triplasia. Next base: position 7,330,198 of record OX276430.1, read on the forward strand.
GTAACACTTTGCCCAACCCGGGATTCGAACCCAGGACCGTGCTCAGCAGTCGCGCTTAGCAACCACTAGACCAACGAGGCAGTCAATTGTTAAATCAATTGGTAATTTATGCTAAAGCAGCGGTTTTGAAAATCCCTGTCCATTCCCTTATTCATTTTATCTTCATCAAATCGCATTAGAATTGTGAATGGATAATCTGATCAAATAATTGAATTTGTGGATTATGGATGCTCGCGGCCCAGTTTAATTATTTTGGTTATGATTGTTTTCGACGAGCCTTGGTTTATCTATCGGAATACACCTATTGCGGTTTGATAAATTCACATGGAAGAAAAAATCAATAGATCACTGTATTTGTATGTATAATATATGTAGTATTTGAATGTAGAGTAAAGCCAAACTAGTATTTATTCATACGAATATAAATGAATAGAAACTAAGTTACGATTTTTATTTTTTGTTGCATGATAAAGATTTTTTATTGACATTTCACAAAACTAGTAAAGTAAAGGCACCATGTAAAAATTTCATGACAATTGTAGTCCACTAAAGTAAGCCTAAACTTATTTCACAAAAATATATCAACATCTTTATCGTCAATAGTTTACTGCTGTTAGAAATGGGGGAATCGATACTGATATCTACTCTCCATCATTTAAACAACACTACGGTAATAACTCGAATCCCTATAACGTACACATAACTTATTATGTTTACCAGTAAAGATTTATGTGGGTTCCGCGACATTATCATAATGGTATTGAATATGGAAAGCAATTGGGACTGCTATCCGAATTCATATGAGTTTTTCCAACGATTGTCCGGGATTCCTGATGGTACCGATTGCTTCCCTATTTCCTGTATCGATATTTTATTGCATGCCATATTTCTGCGAGATGACTCGACTGCCTCGCATCGGATTGGATATCGGAATACAGTATCGAGTACATATATTGATACTTGATTGGTTTCTGATACTTTTTAACTCAGTTTTTTACACTTGATTTTACGATACGAAGGAATATTATAAACTTATTTTTATTTTGCTTTCTTTAGCTTTAGTATAATATTCACTTCAAACACAATAACAGAACAGTCTAGTAGCAGATACGTCACTTTTTTTTTTAATCTCTTGGAAAGCATTTATATCTTCTATGTAGGTAGTACATTGTTTCTGAAGGGTTATACGTTTAGCTTATGTTCTCATATAAATGGCGGTTATGTTTTGCTATTGACGAATATAAATTGCATGTAATAAGGCAAGCTTCAATAGCAACATTTTCACTCATCACACTGCTCTTTACAGAACAGGTAAACAAGTTTAAATACAAAAGAGTTGAAGCCACAAAATTATTAATTCCAACGAGCTCTAAACGCGCTCTGTAAGGTGCGTCGCCTGTGCAAATCATGTTTCTGTATGTAACGCCCACTTAAAAACTATGTTGAAATTCTCATTCCTTATTACAATGTCAAACCAAATTCTTAAGACAAACCTTTCCCGTTTATCAATCTTGAAATCCAATACGATACTATATCTATGCCTAACATCAATACTTTTGAAATTGATTCTATACTACGATTTTTATAAAACGTACAACTTGCTCAATAGTTATGCGATAACGCATTCTGATATTTATTTATCTGATCTATGATTAAGTTGAATTCAAGCTTGACTTATTATTGATTATTGTATACATATAAGCACAATGTTTATAGAAGGCATTATTATGAATATTCTGCTCATACAATAATGGAAAAAGTTTAGAAGAGACTATTTGTTGTGATATAGGGAGGAGTGAAGCAATGTTACCTACCAAATAGCAACAAGTAATGGGTAATGATGGTAGGTATGTAATGTTACAAGCAAAATATATATATATAACTATACTATACTGTACAGTGCCTTAGTCCAATATTCGCACACAATACCGGATCAAACAATTGCAATAAACCACAATCTACAAATAACCCCTATCTTAAATACCATACGACATTCTAATACGCAGAAAGGTATACAATCCTTTACATATAAAGTAGGAATCACCCTTTTCCTTTTTTCACGAGTTAGCACAATAATGCAAAGTTTTCCGTATAGCCAAAAAAGTTTACGTTTTTCGTGCAAAATTTATTGGCTATAAAGAGTGACGTTCGAACCACGGAACCATAATAAAAGAAGCTGAAAGGGTCTGCCCACGGCAACTTTATGGACTTAGCCGGCAAACTGTGTTGCCAGTTATAATAGTTTTGTTTGCTGTAGTAAAAACTTTTCTTATTATTACGTTATTATGATCTTCTTTTGCAACATAGGATATTCGAAGGTTTAGTTACTTTGTTGAACTTTTTTGTCGTTGGAAATTTGAGGGTCGAATGCAAGGAAATATTGTTTTACCGTCTGCTTGTATTGAAACTCATAATTTCAACCCTTTCAGTTCCATTGTTGAGATTCATACCTCCTTAAAACGTGTCCATGCTACGTCAAACAGATACAGCTTTACTTCCTAACCCATATAGTTACATTAATTTCTTATACTTTCTATCTCGTAACTTTAGAATACTTCAATGGATGTCATGGATGACCTAAGTATTTCTGTTGGTGTTGATGCTACCATTATTATCACCGCGTTCAAACTTATTAACAATCACACAGGTCGATGATGCTTTCGACATAATCCCGTAGTCGGTTTCAACGCCACAAGCTTCTTTGTCGAGAACCATTGTAATATATTATTAGATTGTACCAACAACAGAGAGGAATAAATTTATCCATTCGCATAATTCATGAATGAATAATTTATCAAACAAAATGCCGTCGCAACGCTCGCCGCGCCTCACAGTCCAATTAATTTCACCAGTGCTCACAATTTTACGCATTGTTAGAAACTCTGTTACAATACAATTCGTAATTATATAAGATTTTCTGTTAACATGCAAGCCAGCGGACGGTAAATAGAATTGGGAGCTTTTAATTCTGTGAGCATTAAGGGTTAAATCCACCACCAGTTGCGAGCCCGCCGTTGGCGCAGATCCAAATTATTTTAAAAGAAACTCCGTAACGATCTCATTTCATAGGATCACGGTATATTACTTGTTAACATTTTTAGGTATTGTACTGGTAATTTAAAAACGGTCTCTTTTTGTTTTGGTTCGTTTCCACTGAAATAACTGATGATTTTTTGGATAGAAGTTGTCACATTATTTATTATAACGATCCTAATTATAACTATAGACTTACTTTTAACACCTACATTGAATTATCACTACTATAGAGTTTAACAGCTCATTCTCTTGAACAATCTCGTAATACATTTATGTTAAACACTCGCCAAAACGACGATTAGCGTAAATATGTACTAAAACACGATTTTATGGATAATCTTGTATTGCAAAATAGTTCTAAACTTAATTATACAGAACCCGTGCTCAGTATGGTAAAGCTTAACATTTGGATTCTAAAACTTTTTTCAATCCACAACAGTTTCCTTTTGTTCCATTGTAATTGCGGTTACCTAACATAGGACGCATGCAGACCTCTTTGCTTTAATTAAGCCAAATAATATCAACGCTCCCACATGCAGTTCCAATAAATATTATCTTCTAATATGAAGCTTCGTATCGGTTTGTATTTACTCGGAAACTGATATTATCTGAATCGGATGTTGTTTCGAGATGAGTTGTCGATAATGGATAAAACACTTGGACGGGAAGTCCTTCCGATAGTTGGCCGAGTCAGAACTAAGGCTGAGATCTATAAAGCGAACTCATACTTATCTTAATCTCAATCGTTACACGGAGAAGTTTAAAAGTCATATAACTTTTATGTTTTCATTTTTGGAATATTGTCTAGGATTTTTGTAGGTCGACGATTTTTTATCCCTATGTATTTGCTGAGTGCAATCTCAGACAAATATCATGATTGTATGCAAAAATTTAACACATACTGTGCTTAAAGCAGACTCAATGTTCAAACAACACTGCTTGGAAAGGGGTTAATTAATTCCCGACTTGACTTAACGCGTAAGAAAAGTCTTAGTTAAGTCTAAGTGAGCTTCATAGATCGCAGCCTAATCACAATCTAACAAGCGCTATTTATTGTTTTAAGTGATGAATGCATGTTCATTTCCAAGAAACTTTAATGGGCTAACGATCGGCCAGCTGACGTGGGCACACGTGTTTACGCTTCATCGCAAATTAATGTTGTTGGGAGATTAATGATATTTCAGAAACATAATTTCAGCGATGATTTAACTGGTGTTTATTAGGGGTATGAACGTTTTGGGTTTACTAAATTCCTACTAGCTTTGTTATCATTCAAATACTCTCTTGTTAACGTATAGCTAGCAAAAGTTTTATACAAAATTATTACTGTCTCGTTGGTCTAGTGGTCGCTAAGCGCGACTACAGAGCATGAGGTTCTGGGTTCGAAGGTTTCCGGGTCGGATAAAGTGATACCGGGTTTTTCCATAAGGTAATTTTTAGTAGCAGCATGGAGCCTGGATTTGTGCCTGGGTGACGGCAATAGGCTCGCTCCCTATTACATTGGGACCTGTAACATAACGAGCAAATTGTGGGTGCACTTCTGCCTACCTCTTCGGGGAATACAGGCGTGATGTTATGTCATATGGATTATCGATATGATTTTAAAGTCATATCAATCAAAACACACGATTGTTATTGTTCTTTATTAACTGAACTCTTACAAGTCTTGTATTACATCATATTGCAAGAGCTAAAAGACGACGTGACAACACACGATCGAAACAAGGGAATGGCAACAATAAATGCGCTTTCAACTGTAATAAATTGCATTTGTGTGTTCTTTTAATTCAAAACCTTTTATTACGTAGGACATAAATGGTTCATTATCGCGGACATGGTTTTAACAATTGTGTCGCGCGTGCACTGAATATTTTCTGCCATTTGCCAATAACAAAGGCGTGTCGAATTTACAATATTTCTGAACGAGACTGTCAACATGATTATTCCGAGTTCTGTACAGCATTTGCTGAGTAAACAAGGGGATTCGTGAGCTTCACATATGCTTAATAGTTGCTAAACAATTTGCTAGACACTGCGAGACATTTAGCACAGCTATGTACCCTTTCTAAGCCATATATTCAGGTAAACGTTAGAGAAATTACTACGTTCCACTTTATCTCGCTCATTATGGTAAACACGCTCTGAGCGATATAATTACGAGGTAATTTATTGTTGTTGTATCACAAAACACGCCATCCATTACAATTAAGATATTTTTATTAACATTTTTCACGCAACTCGTAATTTTGAAATATTGTTGGATGTTTCAAGCGGTTTGTTTTGTTTCAGTAATCGAGTTTTCATTGTTGTATTTATCTTGTTTGGGTGTTATATTATTATAATTGATTACCTTGTTTTATCTTAAAATATGCAGTAGTAATTATACCAAGCGGGTGCAATTAATTGCGACTGAAGTAAATTAAAATATTTTTTTATTTTAAAAGCTTTTTAGGATTAGTAATAATACTTTTAATGGCTTAACATTAAGCACCCTTATTCTTAGCTTTTTGAATATAATAGTCTACAATCAAATAAATTTCATTATTACTCATATTTTTGGTGCCACAGTAGCCATTGCTAGAATAGTTTTCAGTTGACTCTTTCGAAGCGCTGAATTATTAATAACACCATACTTGACAGGCAACCGAAGGCAATGAGTGGTTACTGTCAAATATGTCGCTATTCCCTGGAAGAGAAGGGGCTAGTTAGGAGTGAGCCACACCGAGGTGTACTAAGTCCAATAACTGGGTATTTAAGTAATTTGTAACATGTAATTTCTTGGTAGCTGTCAATCAATAACACGAAAGATATTATTAAGTCGTTAGCGTTTCGAAATAGATAGGCGTATTGATTATTACTCCTAGTCAATATCTTTAGCTATAGGGTTTTGCTTTAAGTGGCTAAAGAGTCCAATTAGACATAGGTATTATGGCCTTTAAAATTCAACGTTTGAGGTTTGAAGAATAAATCTTTTATGCACGAACACTTCTCGGTACTTCCAATTGTCAGTATGCACAAATACTTCTTTCACTTTGTTCTTTTATCAGAACCCGTGGCCTCGCTGCCAATGAAGCTATCATTCGAGTAACATGAAGATAAATATATAAGACTTTAAAATGAAATTTGCATCACAATACCTATTTCGTACGTTAAATCTCGTTCAAACTCTAGCCCGACAGGCAATGTAAACGAAGTGAAGCGAGCAAACCGCTTCGTTTGCGGATGTCACAAGATTGATTGACGGTGGCTCTGAATTTGTGATTAATGACCCTTCGTATGAAGCTCTCGCTTTGTGCTGAACGTTCGTCGTTTTACGCTCATCTAACACCGATAAGATACATAAAGGTTCGATTAAGTTTAGTTTACTAGTGTAAAGTGATTTGTCAACCGATAAACTATCAATAATATTTTGACAGTAACTACCTACTGACATTGGCTTCCAGCTAGCTGCAGCGACATTCTGGAAGTAAATATTTTTAATGAAATTAGGGCTGTTTCCTTTTATTTTTGAGAAGACTGCTCTAGCTTTGAGAACTGTCAGCCGTAAAGTGAGAGAGACTGAACTGCAAGAGATTGCACCGCGGTAAAGTTTTGTTCTAATTTGTTGGGTGAATTAGCGAATGCTGCTATGTAGGTACCATTCGAAGTGTGTGTATACAGTGATCATTTCTAAAATAATAATTACATATTTACCTACTGATTCATATGTCGTTTTTGTTACGTAACAGAAAACATCTTTGGGTGTGGTTTGAATGGCGTACAAATTTCGTAAAATCTTTATGAGCTTCTACGGTTAAAGAGACACACAATAAATAATTGTGTCGATTCACTTCGATATCTGATGAATGATTATATAAATACTTAAATAGTAAGCTTATAAATATATTCATGAATGTTCTATTAATACAACGGGCTATTAAAAAGTTACGATGTTTCTATTCTACTTAGTATAACTCGGCAGATATTAATCATAACTTTTTTTAAATAATTATGAGGGACCACACCCAGTGGTATATTATTTAAAATTCACTGGGAAAATGTGAATACTATTAATTCAAAATTGTATACTTTCTCTACAAATAATAGTGTTTAGAAAACACTTTAGTAGCAGTCCTCAATCGACCACCTCTTGCCAGATGTTTCGATATTTAATCAAAATAAAAAAGGTTAGCAAAAAAAATCAAAACAAAATTAGTCAATTTTTTTAATAAGTTTGGCTTCTGACAAATGAAGACTTCGTATGATTTAGGTAAGTAGGTACATTAAATCACCTCCTACTCTAAATATCTGTCCTATATAGAAATCGTGATATTACTTAGCCACACACCTAAACCTCTCCCAAGAAAATATCCCGCGCCTACCCGCTTTACATAAGATAGCACTTTAGCCAAACTTACGCATAAAGTACACCTTCCAAATATATCCGTAGAATGCTCACGGTAGGCGCCGAAGCCGATTATTATTCATATTTCACTGAGCGTGCCTTTCGCAGTCAGATCACGGCAAGAACTTTTTCAATAAAACACCCCCTGTATAACATTTCGAAGTGCGGTCACGCATCGGACCGAGCGATTTTATAACTTTATCTGAGTTATGCGGCGATACCTGGTACCGTTCTATTGAACCCCGAAGATTTTTACATTGAAATAGCTTCATTACCGTTATCTGTTTTTCGATGAGTTTCTTTTGATCTTTCACTGTATGTGTTGTTCTATTTTAGTACAGACGCAACGTATTAGCATATTTGGAACGATAACAACTTTATTTGGTGGCTTTAATACATTTTGGATGAATGGTATATGCAGTACCTTTGACTCTAGATTGTGATATCAAATTGATGACTATTTTAAGTTGATATCATTTTAAATAACGTAAATAATACCAATTTAAATTTCTATGCTCATGTATACGAGAGATAAGGTGAATTGGAATTAATAAATAATTCACAATAATTTTTCCATAATAATCGTAACACTATCGCTCAGACATTCCCCAAATGGTTATGTAAATCTGAAAAATATCCATTAAGCTGTTGCCAGTTACCTAAGTCAAATACAGGGAGACAAAATAACCAAACTCCTTAAGATCCTTAAAAAAGATATTGACAGGAATTTAAAGCGTTTTTAAAAGTTAAGTATCTATTTTACCCCTGAATATTAAATCCATTCAAAAAACAATCCAACAAAATCTTATTAACATAGAAATTCAAATCACCGCTTCAGGCGCTAACAGGCAGCTTTACCGCAAGAAGTCTCCATAACAATCTCTATCATCTAACACTTAATAGACGCATTTGTACAACAAGAAACGCTCATTAAAGCAGTATTATAAGTATCATTCATCATTCAATACTTCCTAGAAGCAAATGCATTCCGCCTGTCAGCAGTATGACAAGAAAATCATCGTTAAAGATCGCGGTCCCGCCCCGACTGGGCCGAGATTAGCCGTTAATATTTATAAGTGCAATAACGCCTTAATATCTATTCATAAGTGAAAATTATTATGCAAATAGTGGCAAGAGGGCGGGTTGTAAATTCAGTGGTGTCTAGTCAGAGTCTGCAAGTGCCTTAATTGCTGTTACAAGCGTTCTATAGCGTGATTTGTGTTGAATGTCTTCACTCAGGGTTATCTCCATAACTAGATCTTCACATGTAATTCAAACAAATGTTGAAAATTGAAAATTTTATTGCTGTATCATCATGACGAAATCAACACACCTGGGAGATTTTTCAACGGTGTGTAAGGCGGTTTAAACTCTGCCACTAGGTTTTTGAACCATACGATAACAACACATTCTAGAGGATATAAAAACAAAAGAACGATGCTTCGCTGTCCTCTCTATAATTGTAGGCTCTAGAATTATCTGCCTGTGTAGAAACAAAAGCATTTAGCCAAATCACCATTGGAATTGTCGTAACCAAGGTAAGTAAGCTTGAGTTGAATTAGCAGGTTTCAGAGGTGATTATACAAAAGGATCATATATAAACACAATGTATAAAAAATAACCAGACCTTTTCCTCGTAGAGCCACCAAAAAAACTTTTCAACCCAGATTCGACCGAAAGTCTTCGACCGAATTTCAAATTTGATCATACACTCTGTAATTTTTCCCCGAAAAAACATTCCTCGCTGACTTACTTACTCATCAACCATTAAACTGAATACACGAGCAGAGAACAAATGTCTATTAAGAAACAAACGATCGCGTTCTATATTTAAACTATAAAGTTCCATGGAAATAGTGAGTACCAACTCATTTCCGCAAACTACATCAGAGAAAGGGGTTTAACTTCACACATATTTCATTCGCTGTGCGTATTTCATATTCAGTTAAAACCAATGCGAAAATCCTTTAACATTAACACTCAAACATACGTCATCATCAGACATGGTTATTAAATATTCATTTTAATAACAGAACAAAAGGCATACGTGTGAAATACGCCCGTCGACGTCCCAATGATTTGCAGCGCTTGTTGGTACTTTTATTAAGTCATTTTATTTTACTTGCCTAATGGAATATGAACATTTACGTAAGTATCTGTGTGGCCATAAATCTGCTCAGCGTTCTAAATGTTACATGAAATTCAACACATGTTTTGACTAAGCGCGACAAACGTTGGATCCTTATAATGAAATGTAAAATAGATTCCAGAATTGTAGCAACAGAATTCACAACTAAAATCTTTTCAAGCTTAATACTCGTACAAGGCAGGAGATTGTAGGTAATAAATTTATAAGAAACATTTTACTACTAGTTTACCTATTTAAAGCAATTTGGCATCGAAATTCCGAACAGCAGCTTAATAAAGGCCATTTAGCAAATCATGTCTCTCTAAACACTACCATTTAGGACTTATTTTATAGCACTATTTAATAAGACAGAGGCTGGTTAAGCGGTGTAAACGAAAAGTTGTAAAACCGTGGTCGTCAACCATTGGTCCGTTCGGTAATTATTGAAATTTGCAACGTCGGCGCTACTAATCAGTGTTTCAAACTGATAGCTGGACAAGACTAATACTAAGTTTGCGCTATCAAAGTCGGCCGTGGCGCCACCGCCCACGGTCGTGTCTCGACGGCCCGCGCAATTGCAGGCCCTATTACCGTACCTACCACTTGTGTCTTGTACCTATGTACCTTACAGTGCCTGGGAACAAACCCCACAACCTGCCGCGCTGCGTGGGACGACACTTAATAGCCTTTTAATTTTCAACACGCGCCCATCAACACGGGCCGATAGTAATAGTCCATAATACTATACTTAGAGCACAGCAGCTAATCGCTTAGGAAATTATATACATTAAAATTCATTGACATTTGCATATTATTATGAAATAGTGTCATAAAGGCGGCCGGTAAGTGTTAGTCGCTAAGTATTCTAACAAGTACATTAATACGCATGTTGCTTGACGATATTGTTCGCGATTCCAATGAATTCATGCTTAACTTCTCAAGTATCGTGCCTAACCGGTAACGGCATTCCATCTACAATACAATATCTAATTATTCTCTCAAGTGCCATTTTATTGCGACCGTATAATGAATTATTACCTTGACGATTGGACATTTAACCGCTTAGTGGATCGTCTAAATATAAACAGGGATCGTATTCTATCTAAATAGCGCACATTAAATATCGGTTGCTCTGCTAAATCACGTTGACGTGAGTGATTAATCTTCGAAGTAGAATGCTTGTCGTTAGAAGGGCAATAAAGAGATAACAAAATAAATCAAACGGTTATAAATATGGGCGGGATGAGCGATCAGTCCGAGAACTGTCCGTCCCGATACAAATTTACGGAACTTTTATGGGAATTGCATGGCACTAAACATAGTATAAATAAATATAAAAACAACGTTCAGTTGTAAATAACATTTTGTTGTTTTATGGCAACCGGTTAGAGCGTAGTAAACTGTGTCTCCGAGATGTGTATGTCGACTGTATAACGAGCCCTATTATATTTTAAATTCGATTCAATTTAAAGGTCAATTGAGGTGAGATGGAAACTTATCCGCTTTAGCCGGTCCGCCGAATAACAAAGTAATAGAAAGCTTATGGATGAATTTGCAAAATGTATTCTGTAACCCCTTTGTGAGTGTAAAACTTTTTAAGTGTCGTATTCAATGTGGGAACCGTCTTCGGTTATTATAACCCATAATTCAGAAGTGGGAATGCGGTGCAAAAGTGCAATATCCGACTCCAGCTATAACTGTCAACAGTGGAATGAATCACGGGCGTATAAATCGTTGCTAGGACAGCATCGTGCTCGGCACCGTGCAATCGTAGCCCGATTTTATTTTATTACTATCACTGTGGGAGAAATGCAACTGTCGATTTGTTTAGCTAAATTATTTTACGATAACTACAGCCTACTTTTGTTTATAACAGGTTGGTGATTTAGTATGGTGGATTAAGCCTCGTTGCAGGCCACTGGTATTTGTATTGCGCTCAATAAAGCTTAGTGTAAACATAAAATATCTGTCGTATTTATGTTGTTTTTTTGTTAAAAAAAGTTTTGGTACGGCCTCAAGAATTACATTTCAAACTGAATGGAATATACCAACTATTTACTTTACAAATAACGAAAATATTTTCACAAAGAAGCTGTCGTTGCGCGTGACTTGCATCAATTTGCGCTCCTATCTAAACTTTTTCAACTAAACAAACAGTTCGGAAATTAGACAAACATGGTCGACGACAGGAAGCGCATCTCAAACAAACGCGACGCTGTCATGCGCCGGCGCAGACGAGAAGATGGATGTAAAATGGCGTCCGATGATTAACCTGGCAGATGATCAATTTCTAATATTAACATTAGCAGTTAAGCCCACAAAGATTAATTATGGTGTGTTAGGTCAGGTTCCGACAATTAGTTTAAAAGCTCATTGTTCTAATTTTTTTCTTTTACTTCACAAATAACATTTACGAAGCACGCATTAAAGTCATCGCCAAGTAAAAGAAGAATTTAAAATAAATCATAGTAAACTAAACTCAATAAATCAAAAGATAAAAACTAAAGATTTATTCAAATCGGCCAGTACTCATCCGATATCATAAAAGCAAGGAGATCCGCTTATTACAACCGTTTTTGAGACGTTCGCTTGTCTATTCCGGGTGTGGGACCACCCACAGCATGGCGACTGTTATTTTAGGTACGTAATTGAGTTGTTGCGACCGTGGCGAACGACGACCCTGCGACACGCGTAATTCTATGGTTTACATGACGTCGATGCACCCTGCACGCATTAATTTGGAGTGGAGACCAGAGAAATATTGGAAGCCGTAATTGGCTGTTAAAGCGAGACTTTTTTTGTTGAAATTAAGCTTCACCATTCTAATTACATGGACAACAATAACTCATGCTAGGAAGGAACTAAGAAAGCTTTTGCTCTGCAGTGAAAACGGCTGAAATAAATATGATGAAAACAGAAAATATTTTTTGTTTATTTTTTAAAGTCATTAAATACCTCCCAAAATTTCCATAAAGCATCTCATCGCAGCGCATGTTGTTCTATACAAAAGTAAAGTAGATCACACTTAAAACTATTTCGGGGTCATATGGGAAATGTCTCGCATTTAAAACGACAATTTATTCCGTATAACCATCAAACCGCCTACGATCACAACGACCTATTTATTTCCATATTATTCATACTTACGTAGGACGACTAATGAGAATAAGGTATAACCAAGTATACATTATTCATTTACCGTCCGAAAACTGACATTTAAACGTTTCGCCATCATCAGCTTACAGTGGGCGTATTAGATTAAAACCTTTATCATCTTTAGGTAGAGAAGTCATTTGTTTCTCTTCTAAAAAAATGGAGTATCGTATCCTTTCAAATCGACATACGTCCTTTACCCACCATAAAACCAAACATTTTGCTGGTATAATAGCTCAAGCCTTCCTTTATTTTCTCCCCTAAACGCAACTGACATGTATTGTGCGAAATGATTAATAACACGTCATAATGATACGTCGCTTTTTTGTTGTTGTTGCGTTTGACGGTCTGTCCTGTGACATTCTTTTGATAGGATGTAGGTCGATGGTATGAAATGGCTCTAGTGATAGATTGTTTCAAACCCTTTGCGGGCAGATATGGCTCGTTCTGTTTTTTGGAAAAAACTATGTAACTGAACCAGTTATTAACGACACTACCTGATATTAATAACTCATAAACCCATACGCACAATGCATTATATTACACAGAAACATTCGAAGACTTCTCAAGGGTTGATTTGAACAAAGAAAGATTGATTTAATTTTGAAATAATATTCTATTTTTGTAAAATTACCAACCTGCCAGTTAGCAAGCTTTGTAATCAATACCCATTGCTTCTCTGCATAAGAAAAAGGTATTTCTCCTTATGGCTGATATTCTATTTAGTAATATTTAAGTATTTTAATAAGGCAGTCTTCGTTTCAAGACTACTTACGAAGCCTGCCGCGTTAAATATTTGTTTTTGCTCGCAAAACCGGGCTCCAACTTTACAAGCACCATTCGCGTTCATCTTGGAGATATTGTAGTTGCTTAAGACGAACTATTTGCTCGCTTCAAAGAATTTTGCTACCTCCCTACTATTAAAGTTTTATACATACTTTAAGTAATTGAAGATGCGCTGTTCCTTTCAATTTAAATAAATAATAGTAATATACAAAGTTGATCGATTTAAAGGCACATAACATTCAGTCGTTGGTTTAACTCTAGTAAATTTTTACTTTTATTTCTTGTACTTTCTTCGATACTTATGAAACTAACTAACGAAAACGCACTAGTAAATGCTTGTGCAACAGCACACTTTGGCAAACCTCTTAAAAAAATCTAGACTTGATGATATTTATTGGACAATAAACTTTAAAAACTTAGGAACTGGCATCCCACTAAAGAGCAAGCGTTTTTTCCCCTGCTATCGTAACTAAGTTCATTTCCAATACGTGGTCTACTTTAAAATGTCGTCCAAACAGTTGTCGGGCCGCAACAAAGTGTACGGCTGGTAAAATATCTCCAACACTCACTTCCACACGTACCTCCCAGCCCAACTTTGAATACAAATGACCTGATTTTTGTTTCCTGTAAATTTTTACGCATACAAACGCTGTGCAGTGGTTTATTAAACAGACCGTCCGAATGTATGTCATGATAATAAAATGGAATTATTTCCATTTGTTACGCTGCAGCTGTAAGAAATGAGAATGTAGTAGTGAGGTGTAATGAAAAACATTTGTTGTGTGGAAAATATTCGAGAGGATTTGCGCGATTCTTTATATTGTTGCGGAAAAATCTGATAAGTACGGGCGTAAGCATAATAGCAAAGCTGCTTCCTTATAAAAACATATGTTTTCCTGTCCCAAGTTTTCTTTCTTCTTTATGCCTATTCGCAAGTTCTTATGGGTTATAAATCTCTTCCAGTAAACACGAGTACGTGCAATATAAACTTTTATCATTCTGTTAAAGAATAGACAGTTTTGCTACTCAACTATTGCTATTTACTGAGACCCTGGTAAGCATAAATTGCATTTCCATCTTCCAACATAGCAAAAATTAATGTTTATTGCACTAAAGGCAAGTGCTAAGCTTTTACGGATAGAACAAACTGCGCTGTTAAGGAGCTCGTTCGATTTTCATTGGCACTTTGCCCTAGAGTAACAACACTCTCTACTAAAACAATACCTTCGATAACCTTGTCTGTCTCTTTCATTGGTTCTATATTAGAAAGGAACAGAAGATGTTCAAAGTCGAGCAGTAGCGAGGTATAGAATAGGCGGTTGCATTTAGCTCATGTGATCGCGTGGCTCTTTGGTGCCTCGGTGTTTTATTGACTCAATCATGGTGATACTATGAGGTTGCGCCTCGTCGTTCCCATGGGTAAAGTGCTAAGTCTGTTCTGTACTTGTACATTTTTCCTCACAGTAACTAGAGCGTGGACCGATGTGAGGGCGGTATTTCAGACTGGTTTTCCTGCATATAAGATGTGCTTTTGTTGGAAAAATAAAATGTCTTGAGTCAAAGATAAATCTCGAAAAAAATCGTGTATGTTATCTAAATGAAGATCAAAACAACAACCAAGGCTTCGTAGGCTATTGTTTCTCTGTTATCACAATGATTGAGATATCGCCACATAAAATAATGTTATTGACAACAGCTACATACCCGAACGAAAGTAACAGAGATTAAAATATCCCAAACTAAAACCAAGACCCTTGTTGTCCGGCCATGTTTACAATCGGAACAAGACAAGACAAGATTATTTCCGTCAACTTAATTGAAGTGACATGAGTTACTTTATTGATATTAAAATTTATTTATGAATACGGCGGCGAGTGATAAAACGACATTTCTCTGGCCGGTGTGTTTGTTTGTCGACAGATTTCTGCGAACGAGTGCAATTAATTATGACCGATGTCGGTCGTCCACGGGCGACGCGGACGCGCGCTTGCGTTCGCCTTTTGTTTTTACACACCATTTGTAGAACAATGCAGCGCGTGCGACTTTTATCTCGCTGCAAATAAACAAAACTTCGTGTCGACTTTTTGCCGGTCTCGTTCGTGGCACGCCTTGTGCCTCTCCCCACCACGAAATTTTATTAAGCCCGTACCGAAATGTTACTGGAGTTAAACGAATTTCACCAACCGGAATATTTCGATCCGCCAAATGCTAAAGTAACAAAGTCAAACGCAAAGTTGCGACGCTCGGCGACATTCTAGTCTTATAGAGTTTCAGCATGCCGCTTTTCTTCGGGCTGCCGAGCCGCACAATAAGAGATAGGTAACCTACATCGTTTCAAATATCACGCCATTTACAACGCAGGATTGACTCATTACTTTGTACTCTTTTTATTAGTAACTTTATTTATAGTGATGCTCTAATGGAAAGATCAAACGCACTCGGCAGTTAATTTTAATGTCTCGGTGTAAACGGGCACCGAGGCCCGTTAGATATAATTAGAGGGATCGGTAAAGCCTCGCCGTGCATTGCGCCGCCGCCAGTAGTATTTTGATCTCGTTGACATTTATTATGTCACCGACATCGGTACAAGCGCACCTACTTGGTATGAATAAGTAACTATTTTCATCTTTAACGAGTGCGTTAACATTCACGCTACAGGACGTGATATACGCATGTCAATAAGATGAGACATTACGTTGCAACAAAATGTATATAATTATGATTGATTGAAAACACAGTAGAGCATTTCGCTTTGAGATCTATATTAAAACGATATCTTCGAGGAATATTGCGGGAAATGGTGTCAAAGGCGACGTAGTGGAACCGCCGAACTTGTTTTATGTGTCAGGAAGGAAGGCGTGCTGTCAGCGGCGCCTCGCGAGGCGACGAGGCAGCGAGGCAGCGAGGCGGGGCGAGGGCGCAAGCTCTCATCAACTTTAACGAGCCATTACCGCTGCGCCGCCACGCTCGGCTCTACAAGGGGGGTTTCGTGTAATTTTCGGAACTCGCATAACGTGTAATTATTTCAGGAGGGGCGTCAATAACGTAACCGCAACGCATTTATATGCGTCCAGGCACAATTTTTTGTTGCGTAGTCAAAGTAGAACATTGCATGTTTATGTATGAAAACTCGTGAATTTTGATGAAACCCCGATTCACATAAAATCCAATTATTCGCGGAGTATATGCAGGCTGTGCTAATGGATAATCTCTGCAAAAAAGGGGATTTGTAAATGTTTGTTCCGTTCAGATCGTTAACGAAAAATAAAGTTGCATACGACGTCGTTATGAATAAGAATGGTTACTAATGAACCAATTTATGGAGACAACCGGCTGTCCGGTGAGTTATTATCGACACAAAAGCGAAGACAGTGCAAAACGCTCACTGAAATGGAACGTAACAAGTCTACTGAAATAATTCACGGCGGATTCGACACGGACATTCGCAGTTGCATCGCCGTGGGCGAGTGCGAGCTTGTCTTGAGACGTCGACAGTTCTTGTTGCGACTACCGTGGTTATTTCTAAACCGTATCACGTCTCTCCCGTCGACCGGATCGCCTCAACGGCCAACGCTTTGATGTCGCATTCTCTTTTTGCAAACCACATTTCAGTAGAGTCTGAATGCTTTCGGGAAAGATGTCTAACGACCAACGTTTCGATCGGTGCATTCTTCATGTGATATTTTGTTCTCATTTCACATCAGCTAATGTAATTGCCTCTCGATGCCAAGTTGGTTGTCTTCTCCAATTTATTGGATCCCTTCTTAGTTCTAAACATTTCCTATTTAATAAGACTTTCTGTCAACAAACTAACGATGCGATTTGTAAATAATGGCTAAATTCTTTCGAAACATTTTTGAGCAAACGTAACACAGTGTTCAAAGTCAATCGTTTCACAAATCAAACCGAAGTGTTACTTAAACTTTAAACCGATAGCCACACAGGGGTTGTCAATGCAGTTTATTTTCAGCGTATCCAATGTGCTAACAGATAATAGAATGCCGTAAAACTCCGTCTCGTGTGGGCGAGGCGTAGATAAAGGCCGGCTGCGACGTATCTTTTAAAGCGGTAATTTGTTAGAGCTCTTGTACGAGTCACTTGTGATAAGGGAAATAAAAACCCTGGAGTCTTGGGAAGTTCAAGGCAATGCTAATGTTTCAATGTCATAGCAATGTTAGATAACGCGTCTTTTACTGCCTTATTTTGCAAAGTAATTGGAGATGATATGGGTCTCGCAAATGATGCAGACCTGCTTGAAGATTATTGCTTAACATTTTCTCACGAATGTATCTGGCCATGTTTATCCAAGGTTGACTTCTCGCTGTTAAAAAGTTGATTTTGATTAATGTTCTACCAGTTTTAATCATAACACGCCGCCATATGATGGCAAATTAGTCACGCCACTGTTCAAGGAAATTTTAGAATGAAACAAATAACCATGCACTGATATACAGAACTAATATTACTATCAAAATATCATGCTGACTAAAAGTCTAGACGTTATAGAAAAGTTAAATTGATCATAACCTCACGACGATTGCGAATAACGTCTTGAATTCGCAAAAGTATAAAAACGATTTCCTGATCTAGTAACAATCACAAAAGGAACAAACAGCAAAAATCCTTGATTAGATGCCAAATAAGAAAGCGAAAGGCCCTATCCTCCTATTACTATAACGAGAAAGCACGTCACGCAACGCTACCACTGACAGCTCTGTGAACATCACTACTAATGTTTTATGACGTCGGATAGGAATAAATGGAAATAAAAGGGGAAAAATACTTCTAAAGCATTAAACGTACGGCTATGAATGTCTTTAGACAAATTAAAAACGCTGTGATTTATTGCGGTAGCCTTTTTATTACATGCAGTAGCATTTTACAAGCCCTTCGTTAGAATTTCCAAAAATATACAATGACAACAACGAGGTGAGTTGAAAAATATTCGTATGTTTAATGACGGGCACACACCAAACGTAGTGGAACGGGTGTGGGATGCAAAGTATGTTGACAAAGTCGTGTTGGAAGAGCAGACAGATACGAACATTTGAGGCTGGTTGCCCATATCATTAAAAAATGTAAAGGAATAGCTACACGAGTACACGCGCTATAAGTCATCAAATCATTAATTCTAATTAGATTAATGTAGTAGTGATGTCTGCCGAGTGGTATCCGGGCTAGCCTAGAGTTGACCACCCCCTTTTCTCCCGTGGATTTCGTAAAATCCAGAAGATCCAGAATCCAGAAGAAGGCAGCAGCGCCATATCTATCTTCGCCATCAATACTACGATCGCAAAGCTGCTTGCCAAGTGTGATTATGGCTAACCCCTAAAGCTGTTTTGGGTTTATATTGATAACAACAATGGGCCCAGCATCAAGTTATTATCTGAGCAAAAAGTTACGAAGTGTATCGTCAATTTTAAAATTTGTCTTGACGTACCCATTCTGCTCTGAAGCCAGTTATTTATAACTTGACGGATGGCTTATCCATATAAGGTCTAACTTTTGACGTCACTGTCAGTGGAACATATTTTTATAATTTTTTTTGTGTCAGTCACCCGTATATTTACATCATTGTGTGATGAACAATGCTCCGAATTAAAACCTAGCTAAGCTTACATAAAAGGATTATTTCTCATGATACTTTGTAGTTTATCTATGACTGCCTCGTTGGTCTAGTGGTTGCTAAGCGGCCTAAAAACATAACTGGCCAAAAGTGGGTGTACTAAATGTGCACCTATGCCTATCCCTTCGGGGAGTACAGACGTGATGTTATGATATGTTATCTATGGCAATAAATACTCTTTGATACATTTAAGGTTTGAGATATATTTATTTACCCATAAGAATTTACAATAATTCACTTACATGAGAATACAATATTATAATGTAACAGTTTAGAAAACGTTAGCGTACAGAATAGAGGGGAAAAAAAAATATAAAATCTAAATGTAGGGTATTTTCAAACATTTTAGGCAATTCTTATCATAACTTTTCCATCTTGAAACGAGGTCTTAGCCCAACAGCGCGGCAATAGCATACAGATATTATTATTCCACTAAAATTGCGAGACACTATCACGACACTAGTTTATAATAATCGTAAGTATTATGACATTAAGTCATGTTGTATTTCATTATAATTTAGTGTGGCCTCTAAGCAGTGAATATTTGATCCGTATCCTAATAAAATCTCCAAGTTACACTAAGCCCAAGAAGGCCAGTAGTTCTACTTAAGTTACCTGTGCTTACATTAAGTTTCTACTGCAGTTTACTAACCTATTTGTATTGCGTTATATTTACTTGTACTAAATAGAGTATTAGTGTAGTTATGCTACTTAAAATGCAATTATGTAATACAAATAAAGGATAATATTGACGTGATTTATCGACTTGTAAAACCGATTTTCGCGCATGGCAATATATTATAAATATGTACAGCCCACTTCTATTCGATGTAAAGTGTTTACTAATAACTTTCGAGTTACAACTTTTTAACCGACTTTAAAATCAGGAGGTTTTTCGTTCCCCTGGATGTATTTTTAACATGGATATTTTCTTTAAATCTTAATAGTTATGCTTTCGTTTTTATATTGTATAAAGTCGAACTTCTGTACATTAATAAAGGCGCGTTGAAATGTTCTACGTGGACACAATCGCAGACAAATGCTAGTTTCACAAAATGCGTTGCTCGAACATAAACTTCATTCTTTAATCTACGCAGTTTAATATTCGAAAATGTTACCATTACCCATATAAAAATAAATCGAACAAAGGTGTAATTCCAAGCGATTATAATAACCGTATCGAACTACGGGTAATCCACGTAATGACGGCTTACCAACGATTTACTATCGGAAGGTTTATTAAAAGGCAATTCAGTGTTTAATCTGTCATTAATTTAGTAAAATTACTGCCCTTTTCATTTACGAGCGAGCCTCGGGGAAATAACTCTATTGGGACAACAGACAATTAGAGTAATTTGGCTTTTTCTTTATTCGAATGTAAATTACTAATGCTACACGTATTTTTATTTAAAAAAAAAGACTGTTCTTCAGGCAAATATTAGATGTAGGTAAGTACTTATGTATCAATCATTAATGGTATAGAAACGTATAGGTGTTCAAAATAATAAACATTTCTAATAAAAGAATATTTATTATTCATCTACATTACAATTTGTCAACATGATAACAATTTTCTTGTCAAAAAAGTGAAAGTAAAATATTATGCTAACAACATTTCAAACACTAACAATTTACACATAAACATAACATCACGCCTGTATTCCCCGAAGGGGTAGGCAGAGGTGCACATATAGTACACCCACATTTCGCCAGTTATGTTTTAGGTCCCAATGTAATAGGGGGCGAGCCTATTGCCATCAACCGGGCACATATCCAGACTCCGTGCTGCTACTGAGAATTACCTAATGGAAAAACCCAGTAACACTTCGCCCGACCCGGGATTCGAACCCAGGACCTCGTGCTCAGCAGTCGCGCTTAGCAACCACTAGACCAACGAGACAGTCACTAACAATTAACTAACAAAATAAAAACAAAAGAAACCTAACCTAATAAGAAAACAAGAAATCTAATATTAAACCAACTAACAAACTACACACGTAATTCTAAATAAGAAACATAGATTACTGGCATAATTCACTTCGCTTGGCAAACACGATTTCACGTCTACAATTTCATTGTAACGTGTTATTTGCCCACCCCTTATACCTGATAGTACTTAACCTCTGTCGTGTACTCTAGCTCTCTACGTAACAATTTAGTTTGATGATAATACTACGATCGAATTACGGACAACCCTAGCTTCGGTTGGGTAGCGGACACGTTGCTGAAGAATGAGCGTTTTAATCCAGGTTAATAACTAAGAAGTAGGTAAAGTTATTTAGTAAAAGAAGCTTTTGTATAGAGATGCGCCGACTAGCTGACTGGCCAACTAGCCGATTGTAAAAAATCGATCTTTCTCTATTTTTGACCATATAGGTATAGGTATGGTGTTTATAAACGCCAATTATTTTTCAGTTATATTAATTTCATACTACTTAATTTCTGAAACTATGTGAATCGGCGTGGCGAGCAGTATGTTGAATCCAGCTAATCACTCAGATACTAACTTCTTTATTACAGGCCCCAAAGGTAGCTGCAAAATACAAAATCGATCAATTATTTTGTTATAATTCAGTTATCGATTCAATTCTACAACAATCACAAACAGTTAAACTTTGACACTAAGAAAACCGACATCGTGTAGCTCCCCGCTGTCCCCTCGTTAATATACCACTATTCGTATAGAGGAATCCCGTGAAAGTCTAGGGGAGGTGAAGCCACGCTGTTACCGTGAATTTTGTAATTAAACGCCTCGTCTAATTGTGACCTTCGACCGGTACGCTTCACACTCCGCTACACTTTCGGGATTAAGCTCTTTGTAACTAAATCGCCAGCTTACTCCATTACCTTGGTAAATTGGTCCTAGGTCCAGCAGACCAATTTACAATTAATGGACCTTAAAATGATTCATTAAACTATAGGTGCAATGAACTTACTCAATGAAGTTATATTGGTGCTAAATTCATTTCTATTATGTTTTTATATGATACACCTTTGATAGACTTTCTTCCGGGCGATCATATGTATAAGTATGTATGTATGTCAATAACTTATCCAAAAAATCGGGACCAAAGTTGTTTTTTTTCACATTGTCAACTTTATCATACGCCTGAACAAAAAAAGGAGTGTAATGTTTTTTGGTTACTTTATTAAGCTACTATAAATACCAATCTTAATCATTAACCAAAAAGATTATATGCAACTAAATATACAATACAAGCTAACATAGAGCTTTATCATAAACAAAAGAGATTCTTAACATAAAAATATCCGTCGCAGAACAAAGTAATTTAAAAACCTTAATCACGTTCTTCTCGAAGTCGTTCGAAGAGATTCCTTGAGTCGCCACTTACACATAATTACCATACAACCGAGCACGATTAAAGGATAGTATAGCTATGGAATGACGGCGTTTATGTAAATTGCTTCCGCCTGGATTTCGCTAAGATTTATGTGTTACCGTCAAGAACAATTAAATTTAGACCGCGACTCGGGCTTCTGTATAAATTAACTCATTTTAGTCCCGAGCGAGAACGGTTTCAATTCTGCTCCAGATTCTTCGAACTCATAGGAGAAGTCTATATTTATGCGATCGTCATTTGCAATAATTTATTTTTGTTCATCACGAAAATAATATAAATCACTCATTATTATTATTATTATAGGTACCTACCTAAAACACTCGACTAAAAAAAACCAAAACAAAGTTGTACGGTGTACCTATATGTATATGTATAAACTATAGTGGTCATAGGTTTAATTCCAGATCAATTCAATCAGATTTTATAAACAATTTCAATCAGTCTCATAATTAATTAGTTAATGGTGCAATCATCAGTAAATAAATTTCCATAAAAGACCTATAAATGCGGTAAAAGTTTGTTAAATATTTATATAGGTGTACTTAATTATGTAGATATTTTAATTAGATGTAATTGGATCAGATGATTTTTTAACACGCGATCAACTGATTAAAGGTAAGTGATAAATTAAAACATATTGAATAATTCATTGAGTGAGGATGAATAAATAAAACTTCATAGTTATGCAATCACAATTAGTCCAGTAAAATATATTGGATTGTGATACGATTCTGGCATACCACTTCATCATCACCAGCCGGAAGACGTTCACTGTTGAACAAAGGCCTGCCTCTTGGGTAAGGGGGTAGTACCCATGCCGCAAAATAAGCAAGCGGTTTGGAGATCGCAGTATTGGTGATGAAGTTTCAAAAGACGCTGCTACCCAGTGCCCATCCTCTGGATTTTCCATTAGTCACCTAACGACACCCACGGGAGGAAAGTGGGTGGGCTAATCTTGGCCGAATACCCCTCGGCATACCACTGAAGTTTCATAACTTCTCATTCTATCATAAATAAGAAGTTACACTGGTATGGAGAGGCCTTTGTCCGGCAGTGGACGGAGATAGGCTGATAATGATGATGATGACATTGGTATCAGCTATACTGGGGGTCAAGTGGAACACGTGGTACCATGATTATCGATCCACCAAACTAGCACGAAGAAAATGGCTGAGTTATAATGATATAACTGCATTTTTTCTGCTTGGTTCATTAACAGTACCTTATACGCTATAAGACAAATCACAAAACAATCAATTATTACAATTGAGACCAACGATTAATAGCGAGCTCGTTTGCTTTAACAAATTAGATCGCTGAATAATGTTTTGCTTAATAGTTTTAACTAACACTAATCGGATATCTATTACGAGACATAACGAGTGTGCAGCTATCTGCTAACCCTGATATAATTATGATGTATAACTCCAGTGGTCTCCAGACAACCCAAGTGTGAAACGTCTTAAGTCATAGACGGTTATATTATTAAATACATTTTATGGAACATACTTAGTTACAATCGTAAAATAGTTGTATGCTTTTTTCTTTTTTAATTAAAAGCGTTGCCCCACACTAGGAACTTCTCGAGTATCGTAGGTGTATTCCACATACATGAACACCCAAACTCGAGACAAACATCTGCGGATCACACAATTAATGCTTGTCCCGTGCGGGAATCAAACCGGCAACCCTTAGCGCAGCAGTCCAATCCCATAGCCACGGCGCTAATCAGGATGTTTAAAAATGTATTTCAGTTAGTATAAATTTATTCTCCCTACTTACATAATAACTCGCAAAAACTGAGCGTGTATCAATATTCTTACCCCTTCGAAAAATTCTAACTGATATAAAAAATCTTCATGAATTCTCTAGAACACTTGCTACCAATAAAATATATAATGACGTAAGCATTTGCACTAGCCCCTGTAAAATTCAGTAGCGAGCAGGGAGAGTAGCACCCTAGGGCAAGGAGAGTGCTCGGTAATACCTGTCCGACTGTTTTTATTGGCATTTATATATTAAGTTTTCATGTAAGGCTAATGGATTAGTGCTGCCAGTAGGGGAGTGCAGTATAAATGGCTTTTTGTGGACTCTAGTGCTTAATCTTTACTGAGATTGTTTTGATCGGTCCTGTCTGGTATTTGAAATGAATTAGTTTGGATTAATGATGCTGTTGCTATGGTATATTTTATTAATATGGGATTTGCAGCTACCTGACTCAATAGTTCAGTAATTGTCTTGTCAAGGGACAAGACAAACGTATTTATGTGGTCAAATCGACAGTAATAAGATATTATGTATGATTTATAGGATCTATGTATGATGCTGGTTAAAAAGTATTTTGTTCTTAGGTGTAATTTTATCCACAAAACCGACTATAAAATAAAATTATCTTGTACCAATATAAAAGGCGTTTAAGACATTTGTGCCAAGTGCCAACTGATAGAATCTAGCAGAAGAAAAAATAGCTGAATAACTTTAATCAGAAATATAATTTCCCAACCAAAACAAATTGCAAAATGTTGCCAGATACATATATATTGTTGTCTATCGCAATAATTATATTCAAATCTGATGTAGGCAGTCGGCGAAACGTCGTGCAATTTGCAAACTAAGCTTATTTTCGATCACCATCTTATGATAAATGTTTCCCCCATGGAAATGTACCAGAAGCCGATATGTATTAACATAAATTATACTTACAGATTAATTTCAGCTCTTAACCTCCCTGTAGTATTTGCATCCGTGATATATTAATAAGCAATGAGGTTGTACGAAACATAATTTCGTACCTATACTCTGTTTCAATAACATTTGGATTAAAACTTAATAATATTTTTACGTTTAATTTACAAAATCTTGTATTCTTGTATCTTGTATTTAATTTAAATTGGTAAAAGGAGGCGAGCCTATTTCCATTACCCATTAACCAGGTACAAGTCCAGTCTCCGTGCTGCTACTGAGAATTGTTTCATAGCAAAACCCAATAACTGTTCACCTGTACTATAACCGAAATTCGAACCCAGGTTTCTTCTTCAGTAGCCGCACTTTGCCGTCACTAGATCAACGAAGCACCCATAATTCAAATCCTCATCATCGGACGGAAGACGTCCACTATTTAATAACAATATCAAATGAAAGGACTCCAAAGATTGTTTACCATTTTGCAAATTCAATATAATCTAACCATAAGATAAGGTTATGTTGAAACATAATTTTGTTTAATATTTTGGGTCAAGATGACGTCAGATGGCAGGTGCTGATTATAGTGGTTAACGTTTAGAATTTACGACGGTACCCAGTAAGGTGGTGCTTTTATTTTTGACTTAGGGCGGCAGCTGTACAGAATTAGCATTGTTAATTTACCTTGACTCTCTGAAGCTCCAGCGTTCTGTACACGTTTTGCAACTATGGACTACATAAGGTACAGCTATCAAAAGAACTTATTTTATCAAATAGCATATTATCTTAGAAGATCTGCGTTGTACTCTCAGCTATCTTTTATTACAAAAACTGTTGAACAAAAGCCCCCCGCTTTATAGGCTAGTGACTTGGGGATCGCGGTATTAGTGGCGAAGTTACCGAAGACCCTGGTGCCCATCTTCTGGCATGTCCCTTAATTGCCTCCAAGGACACCCACGACACAAAGCGGGAAGGCGCTAATCTGGCCCAGCACTCCACGGGCAGTATCTTTTAGCACAATAGCAGTCAATGGATATTTGACTGCCATTGTGCAGTTAAACATAAAATCCGAAAATTGAAACAATAGTTGATTTTCTGTTCTATTGTTTGAACCAAGTGAACTGTGGATTACCAAATCCATTGCATTACCTATTATTCGTGCACAATCAATGTGAATATGATTAACGCCTATTATATCCAGTTAAGCTAAATCCGACAGCTAATACAGAACACTGGCTTCTATTGATAATGTTCAAGCTAATACAGTGCTGCTTTCCTGTCGATATCGACAGCTAAACAATTATCGTGTAACGTTGCGTGAACTGCATCCTGAATAACATTAATTAAGCTAACATCCCATAGGATGTGTTATGATCATAGTTTAAAGCTAGATTTGGTAATTTTTTGTCAATGTTTTGTGTTTGTGAAGCAACAAGGATAGATTTTGTTTAAATAAAATTAGTACTATGTAATAACAGGTACATACTGGTTCATCATCAGCTGGAAGACGTCCATTGTTAAACAAAAGCCTCCCCGTTACAACGATGAACGACAATTTCTACTGGTTAGGAGTATCCTTAACCGACGAGAGTGTATTAAGAATGTGATGTGAGTGAATGAGGCGAAATAAGTATGCTAGGATCATAGCAAATAGAAATCCATTGCCTCTACCTACCCCTCTGAGAGACATGCGTGACTTTATGTATGTACCAACTACCAACTAGTATTGATTAATCTTAATTACCTACAACTTATTTGTATTATTTTATTATACCAAAGATAAGGCACCAAATGTCACATTATTAATTGCCCGAATTTCAACTTGAAACATATTATAACGTAATCTGATCCATAAATAAAACTCAAGTCTACAGTACGTAGGTAGACTTAAATCAAAATTTAAAAAATAATAATGGTACATTATACCATTTGTTTTTCAAACTTCATAACAGTTATTAAACTACATGCGTGAACTATTCGCTAACTTTTGACAAAGGTCTTCATTATTAAGTTTGGACACAACTTTACGTATGTTTCTCCCAGGAGATATACAACAAACACACTTATACTCCCCCACTGCGCTGACTGATGTGGGTTCGACCCCCGCACAACTAGTAAATAAATATATTTTGTATGGCCCACAGGTATTTGGTTTTCGATATAGAGCAAATAACATCAATTTCATTTCATACTTCAGTTTTGGAAAGCAAGTAATAAGTCCTTTTGTTTTGGCAAACATCTTTAAAGGCATAAAGGTACCTACAACCTTTTTACAGAAAACAATAATAATAATAATAATAATAATAATAACAACCACACGTCCTGATTGACCATCTAATCACGTGGGGGGCGGACACACGAATGAGAAATTACTGGCGTGGCTAACGTGGCTCTGGACACCCATATAAAATGGAGACGCGATCTAAAAGGAAACGTATAGGGCCGCTGCCCGGGGGCGATCGCCGGGGCACACCTGGAGCTGACGCTGGGTGTCTCAGCATGCGAACCGTCAGCGGTGAGGAGTTGAACAGGCGGGCTCCCACCGACAAAGATACTACAGCCGAGATCATTGACGATGGTGATACACTGACTGTTGGGGACAGCCTTGTTGAACCTTACAGCCCAAGCACAGTTCCATACACACCTTCGATACCATCATCACCATCCATACCATCGTCACCACCCACTTCATCATCACCACTCATACCATCATCATCACTCATTAGATTAAATACCGATTCACCAATGCCAGCCCTAAGTGTTGCGCGGGAGGTATCTTCCTTTTTACCCGCGTCCACTAAGGCTGGAAAACCAAGAGTACGCATGAAGTGGAGCAAAGAGGTTAACCTATTTATCATGCGTACATACTACTACATTACGAAATTAGAAACTGACATGACCATCTACAGACAACTATTGCATGAAACTTTCTCACGACAGTATCCACTCATCAGCGTTTCAGAACAGCGGATTTCAGATCAAAGAAGAACGATCATCAGAAATAAATTGTTATCGCAAGAAGAACTAGATAGAGTAAAAGAAGAAGTACGGACACAATTACTAGAAGATAACAATACAGACATAAATCTTACTTCGCCAGCACATGGACAAGATTTGAATGTTACGCTGCCTCAAACCCAAATCTCACTCGATTTATTTACACAAACACATACACACAATACACATACATCTACACACAATACACATACATCTACACAAACAGAATTAGTAACACTTACTCTTGTTAATGACATAGATACCTTAGTCGAACAAAATCCTGTAACAGACGTTTATATACAGGAAATAAACGATAAATTTCGAACTGTTCTTACTCAATACTCCGGAATGGATCCTACTATTAGACCAAAACTACCTAAACTTAAATATAGTTTTAAACTTACACAACTAGTCATATTATTTAATGAACGTATCTTAGGTAGCTTTGTATCAGACGACATGCAGTTAGTAGACATACACACACTCATATATTGCACAGCTCTAGTTGTTTCGGAAGAACTAGGTTTTAGAGTAACCGAATACAACGGAAATATAAGACCTAGATATAATAATAAACCTGCGTGGCAACTGAGACTAGAAAATGATATAGAAAAACTTAGAGCAGATTGTGGTAGACTGACTCAATATATTAATAATAATAGATCGAATAAAGTAATTAAGAGAGTAGAAGCAATATTTAAAAGCAAAATTATGCACACCAGACATGAAAATAACAACAGAACACCTGAAGAATTTTTAGATACTCTGAAACAAAAATTAGCGCTTAAAGTCCATAGATTAAAAAGATATAAGAAAACACAACAACGTAAAAATGACAACACCTTATTTAGTACAAATGAAAAATTATTCTATAGGAACCTAGCAAAACCACAGTCTGACACTTCTGCTCAGGATAATATAGTAACACCTACAAAAGAGCAATTGGAAACTTTTTGGTCTGGCATATGGGAGGAGCAAGTGGAGCACAACGATGGAGCAGAATGGATAACTGAAGAGGCAACAAGATGGTCTACAATAAATGAAATGGAATTTGTTGAGATAACAGAGAGCGATATAGCAACAATTACAGCTAAGTTGCATAACTGGAAATCGCCGGGACTAGACAAAATACATAATTTCTGGTACAAAAAATTGTTTTCATTACATAGGTCATTAGCGAAAAATTTTACAGACATAATTTTAGGGAAGCAGAACTTACCAGAATTCATAGCTACAGGAATAACTTACATGCTACCGAAAGATAAATACTCACCACAGTCCTCCCAATACAGACCAATCACGTGCCTACCTACAGTTTACAAAATATTAACATCAGCAATTGCTTCTAGAATCAGGTCCCACACAGAACAACACCATATAATAGCAGAAGAACAAAAGGGGTGCCGGCGGGGCCACATGGGATGCAAGGAACAATTAGTCATTGATTCTACAATTCATAAAC
This sequence comes from Abrostola triplasia, assembly GCA_946251915.1. Lineage (NCBI taxonomy): Eukaryota > Metazoa > Arthropoda > Insecta > Lepidoptera > Noctuidae > Abrostola > Abrostola triplasia. Next base: position 7,359,814 of record OX276430.1, read on the forward strand.
ATGCTACCAGTAAAAACAGAAATCTACATTGCACCTATATAGACTATAAGAAAGCCTTTGACAGTATTCCCCATTCATGGTTACTCAAAATATTACAGATTTATAAAATAAACTCAAAAATAATAGATTTCTTGCGTAGCGTAATGCTTCAGTGGAAAACAACTTTACAGTTAAATTATCATCAAAATTCGGTTAACACCAGAGAAATATCTATTAAGAAAGGTATTTATCAAGGAGATTCCTTGAGTCCACTGTGGTTCTGCCTTGCATTGAACCCCCTATCCTTCATGCTACAACGTTGCCAAGCTGGGTATAGCCTTAAGCACCCAATGCAGGAAATTACCATCTCCCACCTAATATATATGGATGATATTAAATTGTACGCAAAATCTGAAAAGGAAATGAAAAAGTTAATAGACACAACAACAGAATTTAGTAAAGATATTAATATGCAGTTTGGTCTAGATAAATGCAAAACCATCCATATAATTAGAGGCAAAATAAAACCTGGTGACTACCCAGTTAGCGATAGCGAAACTATAACTGCAATGGAACCAACAGATTTGTATAAATATTTAGGGTACAAACAACTTAAGGGACTAGACCACACGACCTTAAAAAACTCCCTAATTACTGAATATAAAAGAAGAATTAACACCTTATGCAAATCACAACTTGTCGGAAAAAATCTCATAAAGTCTTTAAATACGTATGCAATACCAATACTAACATATTCATTCGGAGTAATCAAATGGTCAAAAACAGACATAGAGTTTGTAGAAAGAAGTACACGCACCACACTCACAAAACACAACAACCTACACCCTAAGTCTGCTATAGAAAGGCTTACCATCAAGAGGCAAAATGGCGGAAGGGGCCTTATAGATATCCATTCCCTTTGGCAGAAGCAAATTAGCAGACTTAAAGCATTCTTCCTTGAGAAATCTAGCACAAGTGACATACATAAGGCCATAACACATAATGATCATAACTACACACCTCTTAATCTTAGCGACCAAACAATAGATTTGCATAGTAATGATATAGATCCCCAAAAAGAAAAATTAGATAACTGGAAAAAGAAGGTTCTTCACGGTCGCCACCCTCATGATTTAGAACAGTCACATATAAATACAGAAGCATCAAATAAATGGCTGAAAGTAGGTAACTTGTTTCCAGAGACCGAAGGATTTATAATAGCTATACAAGATCAGATTATAAATACCAAAAACTACAGAAAATTTATTATTAAGGACCCTACCATAACTAACGATAAATGCCGTAAATGTCATACCCAACCAGAAACCATCCAACACATCACAGGAGCATGCACTACACTCACACAGACAGACTACACACACAGACACAACCAAGTCGCTAACATCATTCATCAGAAACTAGCACTCAAATATACACTCATACAAAACACGAACACACCTTATTACAAATATACTCCACAAACTATTTTAGAAAATACTACACACAAACTCTACTTTGATCGAGCCATACTTACCGATAGGACCATACACTACAATAGGCCAGATATAACCCTACAAGATAAAATAAAAAAAATCACTTACCTTATCGATATAGCAGTTCCCAACACCCATAATGTACAGAAGACGATCTCTGAAAAAATTAATAAATACGCGGAACTGAAGGATGAAGTTTGTAGAATCTGGCGACAAGAGAAAGTGTATGTAGTCCCTATAGTACTTTCTACCACAGGCGTAATCCCGAACCATCTTCTCCATAGTTTAAAATTACTGGACCTGAAAGAAACAATTTACATAACCCTACAAAAAGCAGCGATCCTAAATACATGCAGAATTGTGAGAAAGTTCTTACAAATAGACGAAAATGATTCATCCCACATCACACCCTCATAAATAATACACACCACACACTGCATTTACTTGGCTTAGGCCCGTAAATGTGGTTAAACTAGCTAGCAAGCTATGAAACAGAAAATGTTCCCGATAATAATAATAATGATTTATTTCTCTCAAAAAGGGTACAGACTTTGGTTCATGTCACATTAAGTCAAATCAGATTAGTAACCTTTGTGAGAGCTGGAGTCTATAGTGGGTTCAGGACCTGTATGACAGATCTCCAGGCTCTCACCCTCTTATACAATACTATTAAGTACTAATTTGAACACGTTTAAGGCTTTCACGTACAGAGAGGAATATTTAAAAACTAAAACAGGTAAACTCTAAAACTAAACCATACAAAATTAGAGCAACTGCGAGTGTGTAGAGAATGGTATGTCTGTGAGTGAGTAATGTATGGTGTATGTGTTGTGTGTGTGTGTGTGTGTGTGTGTGTGTGTGTGTGAAAGTATATTTGTGAGAGTGAGTGTAGGTGTGTGTAATGAATTCAGGTCTACTAATTTATTTTAAAACAGCTAAAATATTTTCCGTCTCAGAATAATCCAAATCGAGAAGCCAATTTACTATTTTTGCCTTACATTTGGATTTGCACAAGGGGTATATGTTTAGGATTTTGTTAGTGTTATTGTACACGTGGCTGCTAAGGAAGCGGAAGGAGCGTTGGGCTAAAGCACAATTTGTACGAATAGAGGGACAGACCGTATGCTTACGTCGTTGGGAGATCAAAGAAGGATCGTAGGGAGTGTGGCCGTGAGTTGTCATTAAAAGATTAAATATATATAATTTACGAACAGTCAGAACCTTACAGGTTTTGTAAAGGTCTGTGGTAGGAAAATGATAGGGTAACTGCCAACCAACTTTCAACACTGCCCTTTGGGCGCGTTCTACTTTCAACATGTAGGACTTTCCTGAACCACCCCAAGAGACTATACAATATTGGATGAGGGATTGGCAGAGAGCCATATACACTAGTTTAATCACCTTGGTGTCTGCAACGTAACGGAGGTTCTTAAAAACATAAATTAACCTGCGCAACCGTGTAGTAAGTGTATCAATGTGCGTACTAAATGTTAGACAGTCGTCTATCTGCACTCCTAGATATTTTATGCAATTTACCCTATTTAGGTGGGGACAATTGCAGGCTATATTGTAAGTTGAGTCACAGGAGTGCGCGATTAAAGCTAGGGAAGAGGAAGGAGGCTTTCCAGCGGCTGAGAGCGAGAAGGTGAGGTAATTCGTTTTATCAACGTTTAGGGTGAGCAAGTTCTGTGCCAACCAGCTGGTGACAAAGGCGAGTCCAGACTGTGCGTATTGAAATACCAGATTCCACGTATCCCCCGAGAAAATTAAGGCAGTATCATCGGCATAGGTAAAGATGGAAGCATTAGGAAGCTTTAGTTGGCAAAGGTCATTTATATAAATGAGAAAAAGTGTGGGACCGATAATACTGCCCTGGGGAACTCCATACGTTATTGGAAGTTCATCGCTGGTCCAATCTCCTATCCTGAGACATTGCCGTCTGCCTGTGAGGTAACTACTGAAAAGGGACAGTTGAGTGCCTCTTATACCAATTTTCTCAAGCTTCACAATAAGGGTGGGGACAGAGATAGTATCAAAGGCTTTCGCTAAATCTAGGAAAACTCCTATGACTTTCTGTTTTTCATCAAGTTTGGTGACGATAGTATTTGTTAAGTCTAATACCGCATTGTTAGTGGAAATACCGGAGCGAAAACCATATTGAGAAGAGGAGAGTATGTGATTTTGATTTAAATATTTGACTAATCTGTTGTTCATTAGCCTCTCCAGTAATTTTGATAGTGTAGGTAAAATTGAGATAGGTCTGTAATTGTTCAAACGATCTCTGTCCCCTCCCTTATGAATTGGGTGCACTACAGCCAGCTTGAACGCATTTGGAAAAGTACCTGAACTAAAAGCAAGGTTACATATGTAAGTTAAGTGAGGAAGGAGTAGATTTTTTAATTTTTTAAGAAAAACGCCAGATATATCATCGGAACCAACCGCACAATCGCTCCTTAGATTCGTGATTAAACGATCCAGTTCAGCTTCATCTGTCTCTAGAAGGACAAGGGAATTGAGGCCCGCTTCGAAAATATCGGATTGTGGAGATATGGTTGCAACAGCAGGTATGTTTTCGGCTAAGGTACGTCCAATATTAGCAAAATAAGAGTTCGCTTCATTTACGGAGCTCCCTGGATCGGAGGATGACAGAAGATCGTCAGCGTGTGTCTTGACTTTTGCAGTGTGAGTAACTGATTTTATAGCCTCCCAGAGTTTTTTATTGTTATTTTGTGCATTACTTATTTGAGCTTTATAATAGTTAGATTTACTAGTTTTAAGTATCATTGAACAGTAGTTTCTGTACCTTTTAAAAGTGATTCGTAATATTTCGTTATTGGGATTTTTTTTAGATTTCGCATGCAAATTGTCGCGGTTCCGTAAGCATCTAAGAAGCCCTGCGGTCATAAAGACAAATGTAAATATCCATTATTATAGATTCTATTCACTGTACAATTATTTGGAATCCCTATTGTGATGCCTTAATCGCATCGAACGTAGGATTTAAAAGTTAATATTAAATTAGGATTTGTGCCCGGTTGATGGCAATAGGCTCGCCCCCTATTACATTGGGACCTAAAAACATAACTGGCGAAATGTGGGTGTACTATATGTGCACCTCTGCCTACCCCTTCGGGGAATACAGGCGTGATGTTATGGTGGTAAAATATATTTTTAACACAAGCTTTTAAATTAAAAGTACCATAATATTGTATTGTCACCAAACCTATTTAAGTATGCAAAATTTCATTTCAATCGGATATCAAAAAGTGGTTCTAATTTAGATTGCAAGATTTGACCTAAACAAATTCACATACCTACATACATACAAACATTGGGAGTTAAATATAAGCTTGTATAAAGTATTCTTAACCACAATACACACATCTACTTGGTAACCCATAAATGAATACAGCCGTGATGATATTATTGTTTATAGTCGTCGAGCACGATTTTTATTATGCGTACGACGTTTTCATTCCAGGGCACATTTCTATGAAACATAAAAATTACGACAATTTTATTTTGAGCAACGCAACACCATCATAAACTAACTCAAATATCCTAGCACTCTTAATAAAGCATTCTTATTAGATGCTAGCAAAATTGTTACCAACAATAATCAATACAAGATAACATATCAGTGTCAATGACCAGACTAACCTATATTCCTATGTTTACTTTATCAGATTTGTGTCGCCCGAATGCAGTGACATCAACGAGAAGACTATTAAATGGTGAATACTCTGAGTATCAACATGGAGTCAGTTAATTCTATTTTTATATCGTTATTTTAGTCCTTGTTATTTTACGACCGTTAAAATTTTATTTGCTGCATTAAATTATACGTTGATAGTTGCTGTATAGTACTTTGTGTAACCAGTCTTGTTATTATTAGGGTAGAAAAAAAAATGCGTCAACTACCACCTAGTATTATATTCTATTTAGTAGAAAACTTCATTAAAAAAAAGAAGATACAAATATTTAAAAATATAACCTAACCTAACCTAACCTAACTTATGCTACACAGCAAAATATCAAAAGCCGAAAACGGATACTTGCCTTAATGCATATTATGAACACAGACCGTCTGCCCCATCATCAGAAGTAGTAGGGAGTTAAAGAACCATACGAATGTGAAAGGTTTGCCACAAAACCCTAAAATTGCATCACCATAATCCCGTTATTGTAGAAACCAAAATAATGAACAATACAATTTGAAATCCTATTTAAATCAGGCACTATTTAATTAAAATTCGTAGTCTCGATAAATTAACCCAAACGAGCTTACACCATTTCCAGTCTCTGTAACAGCTATTTAAAATATTTCATTGCGTAACCTGATAATTACTGATTGTTATGTCCTAGTTTTCCTCTGTATTGTCCGTAATATCTATTTTATATAATATGTAATAATAGTTATTCAATAACTTTTGATCTACATCCATAGCAGAGAGGATGAGAACCTTTTGACATAATTTTAGCAAATGTAGTGTAGGTAAGTATATTAACAAAATCATATCAAAAAAACCTAGTTCGATTCTAGATATTTGAAATAAAAGTAGAAGCCTTTGAAGTACAATCTACTCTCTTTATTTAACAGCTTTTATTCTAAATAAAAAAGCACTATCATTGCCAATATAAAAGAAAATAGAGATTTACTGCAGAACTTTCCTTAAGTGGGACGAATATCAGTCGAATCGAATAGTTCTTTGTCCCTAAAATCTGCTGATAAAGGAAAGCTATTTCGGTACCGAAAAGGTGGCTATAAACGTAGCCGATACGTAAGCAAGACAGGAATAAATTGGACTCAAAGATTTATTGCCAAATGCTCTTAACCCGAAACCTTTTGCCCGGAGAATAAGTCTGAGCTATTCAGTTTTTCGGGCACCAAATGTATCGTACATTCTCAATGATTAATAATACCAAAGAATATAAGCCATTCAATCTAGTAACTCGAATAAGCGTGTATTATTAAATGTATAATTAACGAAATGATCATAAAATAAATCTTTGCACACGCAAGTTGGTTTACAGCTTTTGAACTTAACGACTCGACTAAGACTTGTAAGCCGCAGGTAACGACGTGCTTCATTACTAAGTGTGTATTATTTATGTCGCCTTTTAGGTTGTTTTATATCTCGGTGCCTACTATAAAGTGGCTGGTACAAGAGAACCGAATAAGGACTAAAGGACGAGATTTATACTTTTATTGCATGATTCTGTGAATAAAATATACGTTCTAGATAATAAACAGGCGTTGACAACAGCGATGTTTGTTTTGTTGTCTTCTAAGTGAGAAATAAAACGACGTTGTTTTTATAAAGTTGCTATATTTCAGATTTCTGTTTTGGGTACATCACAACTCTGGCTCTGAAAATATTTTGATTGCGGATCAAATCGTAAATGTCTCTTACAATATGTGAAGGATTAAAAAAATTCAAAGTTTGGGGAAAATTAGATAATTAATTACACTAGGGTTACATTTAATTCTAATACACAAATTTAATATAAATATCACAGTCAAAGATTATATAACTAATATTCTAGAAAGTCCTAAAGGTATATGGCAGTGAAATGCAGGGCTTTATTTTTAATCTACGTTTACAGTCAAAATTGTAACAACCTCAATTCGTAGGTACAAAAGATTAGCTTACAAGAAATTACAGTGTTTACCAATGGCAAAACTAGTCCTATATACTGTGACTAGAATATAGATTAGGAATAAATTACGAGATACAAATATCAAAAGTTCGGTATCTACATTACAAGCACTACTCTGGCTAATCTACAATGGTTATGATTTTCCTGACGAATATTAAGTTATATATTATCTACCTACACCTAATACCATCTTATTTTTTTAGTTCCACAATTTGAACTTCACTAACAACTGCAAAACATTTTCATGTAACTTATCCTTAAAATTTGAAAAGATAATGTTGATTATTGCTTTCATTTCCTCGTCCATCATCGTATAAATGTCACGTCTAATTATTTGGAGTTCCATACACGTTCTTGTTCTCGGGACTCTGAAAAACGCATCATATCTAAATATCTGCATTGTCTGGTTACAATGAAAAACACTGATGGGAGCTAGGGGTGAAATTGTAAACAAGATCAATTTACCTCATACGGCGGTGGCGGCAGTATATCACACAGATTTATTTGACAGCCCTGCTCCGACCTCGCTACATTCGAATGTCTACTCGTCTGGATGGGAATTTTGAAACTGTTCTCCCTGCCCAGCCAGTGCCACTGTGGATAGTCGTACTCTAAATCACTCGCCGGGCACACTTTACTTTTGTCTTGTCTGCTCCTTGATCCGGACCTATTTGTGTGACAAGAGGCACAATCGTCCTCTAAAACATTGATGTCATTATGTGCGTTCTCGTGTCTCGGCTCTCTATAGTCCTTCGTCGATCTGCTGGACGTGCTATGACAACACGTCGAACATTCCCCATTAGAGTACTGAATACTTCCATTGCACGATCTAACAATGCTATTGTTATGAGATCGTCTTTCTGGACAATTTCTCATGTCTCCGATGTCGTTATTGTCCTGTGTGGAAATTGATATTTATTGTTATATTTGTGGATGTCTGTGTGGCATTTGATATATGAGAGTATTAAGTTATGCAAATTCTTCGGAATCTTATCTAAAGTCAACAATGTAGTTCTCGAAAACCTTATCAAAGCGTACCTTGAAATTGAGTTCTGTGTAAATGGCGCTCGACGCGTAAGGTTCCGGTGGTCCGCGCCGCATTCGGTCGACACTCGACGCGTCTAATCCTTGAATGGAATTCTGAGGTAGGCTGTATTCGGGCTCTACACTTAGAATACTTGTTGATTGCCCACCTAAAGATAAGATTAATATCTATGAATAAATTGCATTTCTTTTCATCATTTATGAATAAATATTATGAGTAAATTCGACTTTAAATTATATCAGCCCGAGCGATCTGACCAACTATAATTTATCAGCACTTATGTAGGTAATAAAATTGGAATTGTATCGTGAGAAATATGTCACTGTTGCTTCAAAATAAACATTCGATTATCGGAATAGATAACAACTGATACTCACCATGTAAAAGACTTTGGTGACAGCTGCTAACGTCTAAAGTGGGATCGTTCGGAGCTGCGAACACTGGCCGGTCCCTTAACCAAATAGTGTCTTTATTCAATAGACACTGTTGAGCCGTTACAATTGACTGACCTAAAATCGAGATCAATGTTTCAATTACATGTACTTAAGATATACAACTGTTTATATACAAGGATGTCAATTACCAGTAGATTTCTTCCTTTGAATGTTGCTACGGCGCTTGATGTAGTAAATGCTGAATACTCCGATCGCAATCAGAGAGAAAAGAGTTAGTCCGAGAGCTAGCAGCCATGTTTCTTGAAATATGTGTGTTATGTTTGAGTCTTTTGGTGGTTCAGTCCTGTAGAAGAAAATAAATAAATGCCTTTCTCTATCTAAAAGAACATTACTAGATTTCTTTAAATAACAGGCCACCGAGCAATTTAGTTCGTGACTTTATAGCGAAATCAAAAGATTGTCCAATAAATCAAATCAACTGATTGATTATCCATAATTAGTTACCTAACTTCAGAAGCTTTCACACAGAAATGTTCTATTAACACAGAAAACAGACACTGAAGTAGCTAGTTGATCGTAAACGACAGACATAACTCTAACACCACATAAAGGCCTTTGTGCCAAAATTAGCATACAATAATCAGAAGTTTGAGGCACTTCGGTCTCAATGGCACCTTGTCGATTTATTGAGGTTAAACGATGGTGTCACAATAAAAATTAGACAGTTTTGAGTGTTAGAATGGAGCTATTATACCTATTACTGGCTACAATTAGGTACAAGCAATGAGGAATTACTGCTCAAATGAATAGGCTAACGCGATGGAATAAGTTGTTGATCCAGATTTATATTTTTTGCAAATATGGATACTTAGGCAGAGAGATACAAGTTTAGAATTTATATCAGTTACTGCCAAATTATTAAAAAGAGAACAGTAGCGTTTGTTCCACCGACAAAAACAAAGCTCTTAGATTTAAAAAGAATACAGCCACATTATGTGGATTAGATTCGTGTACATATTGTACAATTAAAAGGCGTTTAGCACTGACTCTCATCGCTGAAATTGTGATAAACAGTTAAATCCTTTGCCCGTGCATTAACTTATTATGTATGAGGTGCTAACACTTCACTTACTGCACGTAATGTCTCTGCGACTGTGTCGGCAGCATGTGTATGTGTGCGGGCGCGCTAAACGGGCCATGTCCGCGGCGCGTGACGGCGGCGGCGCGCGCGCTGTACCGGCCGCCTGCGCGCAACGAGCTCGCTGCTGCTGCACGCGTGCGAGCGCCGAGCGACATCTGACCTACCACGCGGCCGCCAGTACTGCCGCCCACTCGAATTTCGATCTGTATTCGAAAAAGTTTTTACATTTGTGCCGAAACCTAGAAAATACTCCGATATATCTTTCTTAATTAATATCTGAAAGTAAAGAATGGGTAACCACGTTATTTTTAGTTCATTTCTTTTCTATGTAAGTATCATTTTGACATAAGCAGTACCACATAGATAGAACCGTAACAGATACGAAGTCCTTTTAAACTTTTCCGTGTCAGAACTAATGTATAATAATATGACACATGGTATGGTCTCAATGAATCCATACAGATCGAATGTTTTCATAACATTTTCTACACAGCAACAGATGGAAACATGAAACAATAATTGTAAACACGGTAATAACCCACAACATAAATTTAACGAGACATAACAATATTAACCAACTCTTTGATCAATTACTCTAAGGTCGAATATTTTTTCTTTTTCATTCTATTTACAAACATCATAATAATGAAAGTGACAAAAGACTGTCGAATTTTATTTTTTTATTGAAGGGGTTATTAAAAACTTACCAAATAGCCAGTGAGTTCACCGTTCCACGTGCTGACAGATGGTGGTTCCCATCGTATCCACGCAGACGTTGCGTTTATTACACCGGCCGTAACGCTTTGAGGCGGCGCAGAAGGCACTAAAATACCACAAACCTTTATAGTGTACAATAAACAGGATAAAATAATGATAACTAATATCATATAGAAGGTTTGTAAAACTTGTATTCATCGATCTACAATTTTATTAGCTTTTTTATCTGTATATATAACGCCTTGTATAATACTTATTGCATAGAAAAACCCTATTTTTGCTTTCAGTTTCAAAGCCCTCGACTAACGGTAACTTCTAAATTATGTTGGTATTTGTACAATTACTGAAAAGAAATACTTACCATCCTCATCTGTGAACCCAGTCATCAAATTCGAAGGTTTCCCTAACAACATCTTGTAAAACGGCATCAGAAATATATCGTACTGAGTATAAGCCATCAGTCCAGTTAGGATGTAACTTGATGATCCACTATTGTCGACGTTCATCAGAGACCCGTTCGAACACAGGACGTCTGAATGTGACGGATTTAACAACGTAATCTCTTCATCGGATGCATTACGCCAATTTAGAGTTGTGCCGTTGTACCAAATTTTGACACCCTCCAAGTATTCATTGTAGTCTGTCAGTACCTATATGAAGATACATAGAGTTAATATTTTGCACCAGAGAACGCCAGAACAATGCACAAAAAAAAATTCGTAACATAAATGAGATCGCAATACTTACATCCCAAACAACTTTTAATGATGTAGACGATAATGCCTCCACCCTTTTCAAAACTAACACATTTTGTTGCAAATATTTTCTCGCTTGAACTAACTCGTATTGCGTCATGTGCGTGTCACGTTCATAATCTACATTATATTCGTGATCCATAGAAGGTTCTCTCAGTTCATTGTTTCCTTTTTTTAGCACTTTTAGATAAGCCTCTTGCATAATACTGCCAGCTGCGTTGACAGCTGTGCAAATCACTCTCCCACTGTGTTCGGAGCGCGCGCCATCCAAATATAATAAGCTCGAATTACTTTTAGTACATTCTGGGAAGAGTAAAGAATCTTGAGTCCCCTCGAGAATCCAAAAGGTGGTCGGTGTAGGTAACCCCTTAGCCTCACATGGAATAGAAACCACATCGCCCTCCCATGCGGTCAAGTTGGACGGTATTTGCGTGAAGTGCGGTAACGCTGAAACAGATGGCCGCATTAAAATAGAACGGACAGTTGTTAGAATTATTGATGTAATAAAATCGATCTATATAAAGACAGGGCTTACAGTAAACCGTGAGGGTAGCGCTGGTGATACTGGTGCCGGCGTGGCTGTCCGCGCGGCAGGAATAGACGCCGGCGTCGGTTGCAGACACATGCTCCAACCTTAATAGCCCTCGGGTTATTGTGGCGTATGAAGGCAATGATCCGTCTTCCCTGACCCATGTTATTTTTACACTTGCATCATAACTCTACAAGCAATTACAAAGTGTTAAGATATTACATCAAGTTCTATTATGCAGCTGATATTGTTTTAAAGTGGCCTAAAGGCATTATTACCTGACAGTTAAACTCAACAGTTTGCCCAACCAAGGCGGTTACGTTACTAGGTTTAACAACGAAGTGTGGTCGTCTTAAAACAATTAGTGCCGCGGCTCGCGACTGCCTTTCACCGGCTATGTTTGACGCTACACATCTAAACAGACCGCTGTCCGTCGGTAATGTTTCTAAGATCTTTAAGTTTCCTGTATCTGTTACGGTTACCCTGAAAAATAGGTCTTTATTACTTTAATATTCAGTTTCTACTTAATTTTGTTTATTCTGATTTCAAATTTAAATAGAAAAACAAAAAGCATTTTATTTTATCAGAGTATCTAATGTCTTAAAACAATTTCTAACCTGCCATTGACTTCAACGTCATACAACTGTCCGTCTTTGAGCCAGTGGACCGAGGGTTCAGGGACTCCTCGAGGGGGCGCGCACTCCAACAGAGCTGGTTCACCAGCTGCTACATGAACGTCTCTTGGCTCTGCCCTAAATTCGTCTCGAAGGACTGAAAAATATTCTCTATTAGGTACTCCTGAACAAACATACGAACAATTTCACTAAGTGTCGATCTCTAGAATCTTATAAACGTAAAACAAATGCCTTATTAGTCTCCAAAGTAAATTTTGTTCAATATCAACCTACTTTATCGTTTACTCCATCGCTGTTTAATATAATTCCCTACAGTACCTTCAAGAGAAATAAGCGTGGGTAGATCGGTACTACTGAATATTGGAAACCATGGCAGATTGATTTATAACAGTGTTTACGAAAGGTAAGCAAGTTTCTCTTAACTTATTGGACTTAGTCGAGAATAGATATAATACGAACGAGGTCTTTACATTTGTTAGCGATGTTTGTAAACAATGAAGCTTTTTATGAATTTGATTAAATTGATCTTTCTTCACTAAAACGTGTGTAGTATTATGATGTCTACTTAGAACTTATCTTAAAGTGCAAATAGCTACAATTAAGGCACTACAATGACAGCTATTATTTACTGCCTCGAAATAACATTGAAAATTAGATGCAGTCTATACGAAAAACCTAAATATTTTTATTCTTACATATAGAGTCTACTATAAGGTGCTTGCAAATAGTAAGTAATGCAAGAAAATAGCTGCACGCTAAATCACAAGCCCAACATGAAACACATTAATCTCCCCAACAAAGGTTAAACAGCACTACAAACATTTGTATGCAAATGTCCTTTAGCCTGTTACGTAAGTATTTGTGGTGCTCACCGGCGACGTTGAGCGAGGCATTGTGACTGACGGCCTCGCCGGCCAGGTTGCGTGCCACGCACCAGTATACACCCTCGTCGCTCTCCTTCTTGCCCCGGTTCACCCTGGGGACACAAATCTTATGAGCTGTCTTGATTGTCCCTAAGTGATGTTTGTATTGTCTAGATTTATTTGTCGGAAGCAGTAGATTTAGAGGTTACAGGGTTTTATGGCGGACGTCTGGTATATGTTATGCCAAGGAACCTGCTGGGAACATGTGCAGTTGCCAATCTTTTACAGTACGTTGCAATACGTAATGACCCGTTTACAAACAAATATTGAGGTGTTTAAAAAACCCAATAGATTTATGGTTATTGCTCGTCATTATTGTTGAAATCTATGTAATAGACAGTGACAGCCTAACGATGTTATACACTTCCAAAAATTAAGGTAGTCGTCCTTAATTTTTGACGTGTATAACACTTGCGTTACATAGAAGTACCTGCCTAACATAAAAAAGCAAAGTCTCGAAATTAACGTTCAATATTTGTTGAACGCCTTTCTCCAACAGTGGACATCTTCTCTGATGATGATGATTCGTTGAATAGTGCACAATACTATAAACTAACCTTAAAAACAACAGCCCATCTTCCAGCAGCACCCTATGCCCGTCCTCAGCCTGAGGTAGGGGGGCGCCATCTTTGTACCACAGCACGAAAGGCTTCGGCCGACCTTCCACCACGCACCGCAAGGTCGCCGGCTCGCTGCGCCCCGACACTGTGTTCGATGGGTGCTCCTTGATACGGGGCGCTCTGTTTTGTGCTAAATTGGAGAAAATGCGGATTTAAAATCAAAATTGATATGAGTTTTCTTATCGACACGAGCCAAGTGTCACGAGGTCATAGTTATACGTTGTAGTAATTCGAAGTGTCGAATTGGGAACGAATCCAGGATGTGACCCTGAGGAGTCACGTTTTGTTACTACAAGACCAACAAAACCTTAGAATTCAAATATATTAAACAACAGTTTTCTAATACCTGAAGTTATGTTTATTAAAGAGACCTATGTCACTTAATACGACAGAACCTAGGTCTAACTAAATCAAGCGCCATTATTTACCATAACTTGAATATCTAGCTAGTATTATCAGCCGCTACATTCTACTGATTACAATCCAAAACAGATACAATACAAGACTGTATCCGTATGTAAATCATAAAAAAATCCATCATGTGATGTGATTGGAATAGTAGCTTCCTTTTTCAATAAAATAATATTTAAAATACAGCTTGAACCACTTTGGACAAACAAAATTACATTCTTCTAGTACAACCGTTGTCAGTAAGAATATAACAAACCTAAGACACGATATGTATCTACGGTTGCTGACTATGCCAATACACAACCTTCATATCATATGACTAAGGCTCTGAGTAAATGGCATTATTGTATAGGTCTAAATAGCTAATTACGTTAAAACATCACGATAAAAAAGTCTAGTGCACTGCGCCGTCTCTGTAACGCTTTACGGTGCTTAGCAAAGCATTACGGTGGACACATTCGCCTCTAAGATCAAAAACGTGCCGTGATCAATAGGATTCAAATAGAATAAAATAAATTATCATTTATACTATACACAAGAGATAACAATTAGACTAAAATTATGAGTATGTATGAGCTTAATTGAGTAGAGTCGGTGCAAAGTCACGACTGTCTGGGTGGTGTGTGTCGTTTATAAGTTGGATCGCAAACGATTTATTAGTTGATAACTATTAGAAATATACACGACAATGAGGTGTTCGGAGCATTAGATACTAAGTACTTGTATCTATTGCTGCGCTAGGAGTTGTGGGTTTGAAGCCTGTACAGGGGATATATTTAAAGATTCTCAAATGTTGTGTTGTCGTCTATAGTGGCGTTTTAAGGGGGAGGCCTTTGTTCAACAGTGGACGTATTCCGGCTAATGATGTTTTTGATATGTATATGTTATGATCAGATGCTTTTCTAAGTTTGGGCGTTTGTGTATGTGATACGTATTTCTACGATTAACTCACCTACAGTACAAGAGAAAACCTTAGTTAAAGTTACTTAGTCCTCCGAGATTTTGATGTTGTCCGAACACACACACATACGGCGTAGTACGAACATATATTATACATACTAAGGTCAATCACAGTTAATTACGATATTTTTGGTCAGGACGGTAAGATGAAGACATAACTGTTTTTTGTATAAAAACTATGCACTACAGGATAGCCATGCCTATAAAAATTTATTCCAGTATCTTTTCTAGCAGATAAAGACTTCAATGATTGTCTAGAAACCTAAACGTAAATGCTACTTTATTATTATTATTATTTTGCAGAAAGTTCCTTGGATGCATCTCATTTAATTTTACATTAAAATAATTGTGCTTCTCCGGCAAGTTGGTCGCATGTTCCCACGTGTTGCAAATGACAGGGCTTGCAGATGATAACGCGATAGCGATAAGACAAATGTTTATGTAAATTAAAAACATATTTTGCAAGCTTACACCAACACATGTGGTCCTCTTGCAAAGTATCTTGCAATGAAAACGAACACAAACGTGGTGTCGCTTATGCACGCCTAGTACCTTTTTACCCGACTATGGGGAAGCCTTATGGGAAGGGTTATGATTTTAGCAGTCTATTGTATGTATTTTAAATTAGTTAAGTACAATTATAGGCTTGTCGAAAATTAAACTAAATATATAATAACTTTAATAACTAGAACATGAAATAATTGAAGTATATGATATGCCTGATCCTACCCGGTAGACTTGTTTTTTATAACTGCAAGGTTGTACGAAATTTCTGAAAATTCAAACTAGACAATTGAAAGACAATGCTGTAACTCTACTCCTTAATATGACACGCAAAGCGCTAAAAATGCTATACAATGTATGTATTGAACAGCAGTTACTTGTAGGAAATGTCGTAAGAGTTTAAACAATTACATTATATATAAATGTAAGTTACAACAAACTTGCGATCAGATAGATGCATTTCCAGGAATTGTACCGGATTCTTTCCTCAAAATAAAAGTTATAAGTTAAGTTACTAAACAGTTTTACTGATTTCATTCAGAAATCAACATAGATGTAAAAATGTAAAAAGTATATCGTGCATAGGTACAACTGTATCCAAACGCACATTAAACAGTTTCTCTTCATTGACTCTATCAATACGTAAAGTGTATTTATCACGCTCTATTTCTAGACTAAATTGAGGTTCGATCATTGTAGCAATGAATTTGTATGTCCACGTACTGGGTGGAGCTATCGCCAATCTGAATGTGTGATATCTATTGTGTATATAATAAAAGTCTGCACTATGTAAATATGTAGACAGAAGAATACTTTCATTTAGGACAGCATTCGTTCTAAATAATAGAAAATAGTCCATGGCACAATAAAACGGGCCAGTCTGCTTAAAAAAAATATCTCAAAAGTAAAGCTTCGTCGACCACGATACCACATGAATACTATAGTATTAACCGTTTTTTTATTAGATAGATTTACATCGTCTACAGACGATGTAAATCATTTATAGTATTACCACATGAATAAGAAAACTATGGAGATGAAAAAAATAATGTTCCGTGTTCTACATTCAAAACTGTTTAATGTCAGAACGGCAACTTGAATTTTTTTGTTTTTTAAATTCGGTGTATTGGCTGAATCCGCATATTACTTATATAATGTTTACTATTAACTACTAATTATAAAAAAATCCTTATCTGTTATTCGTGGATTGAAGACGTTAAGTATATTATGTGCCTGTACCACATCACGTGCCTGTGCTGTTACAGTTTTTAACAAGAAATATAATATTTTTTTATAAGTTCGTGTGTTGGTTCAACTAGAGACATTTCAAAATCGCTTTGCCTGATTCTGTCAAACTGTCCTTATAACTTTTGGCATCAGATAATTTAATTAATACCATATTTTACTGCGCCCCACAACAATTAACAATGCGTTCTCTATGAATTTCGTATTTAAATTCGTTGGTTTTTATCGAAAGCACATCGATATTCCACTGCTTGAAAACGTCTTAAGTTACAAGAATTAACCTACTGATAACGACACACCTACCAACTACAGCAGCTACCTATGTCTACCATTCATGCATATTAAGTTGTCCTTTTAATAGCGTAACATTAAATTTAGTTACAAGCACTGATAAGCCGAACGATTGACGCCTACACGATTCAAAAACATTCCTTTATTCATAGAGCCGCGTCTCTATGAAGTAACATATGGATCTCTCAATAACCGTCGTCCGTTTGTTCGTGTGTCCGTTCCACTGCATTTAAATAGACACGCAGATAACACGACACTCGGGTATTGTAATAATTGTGATTTATTTTTTAGATTCTTTTTTTAGGGTTGGCAGTAACTTTAAAATTGTAGAGTGATCTTACAATATTTATGTTTTAGTTCAGTTACAGAAATCTCATCATAGGGTTCAAGGTATGTGCAAAAAGTCTGCAATCATTGATTTTCTTGATTAAGCGTGATGAGGTAAAATGACAAAGCTAACATTGATATTATAATAGAAAAATGTAAGAGTAATAATAATTCCATCCATTTAGCTAGTTATTAGTTTAAATACTCAGCTTTTTGTAGATATTAACAAGTATAATTTGAAGGATATAAAACGATTGATCAATTAAAATAGTCGGTGCAAGCCACAGCTGTGTGACATAAATCAGAACATAATCACTATCCCAGCTATGCTATTAACTTGATAATTGCAGTCTTTACAGTAATTGTAGGCCTTTTATCTGCGCCTGCTTTAAATTAGGTGCATTCAAACAAAAAACAGTTCTCATTTATATTATCTCGCCTTGACTGTCCAAAGAGCCAGTATTTCTTCTGCACACCCATATTTCCTACATCCAGACCATTATGACACATAATCTGTAACGTAATGAGGAAGGGGCCTATTACCACAAATTAAAAACGTAACATCTCGTAAAAAAAGTCACATAGTTTTCCGTTTATTCCGTACCTACCTAAACCTTAATGTCCTATTTGTGTCATAAAAATATGTTTTAATAACTTATCGTCCTATTGTATCATAAGAAAAGTTCTGTATCACACACAAAGTCAGTTTTCGACTCGTAACAAAAACGTTGGAGTCTGTCATCTACAAAACAAACGCAAACGCGGTAGTAATGTTAACGTCAAAAAAACTGACATTACTCGCTCACTGACGGCTAAGGCTAATAAATAACCAAATTAAAATAAATTATGTTATGAATATTAGGCGTATTTTGCAAGAACATGCTGTTACAGCAGAGTTCAACAAACTTATGTACATAACTCGATGACTGATTAAACATCACATTTAAACATGATTAAAATATTCATAGGAGATAATTTATATATTTACACACGTCTCGCGGTAGCCCTGACGTTTAGACACTGGCATATTCACAAGGTTGCAAGTTCAAACCCAGACAAATACCAATGCGAACTATTCACTATCATGTATTCTTGGTATTAAAAGACACGTATTAGGCAGGTGCCTCATAATATCGCCACTATTCTGTAGGCTTAGGGCAGATCTAGGTAGATAGCAGACCATAACTTTGCTTGATTTTCAAGTCCTAGGTACCTTGTATTGTTAACCTTATCAATAATAAAAAAAAAATTATTATTCTACTATAAAAAACGTAAAAAAAATGCCTCTTAAATATTTATTTTATTCAATTTTTGGTATTTGCTGTTATAGCGGCAACAGAAAGACTTCATCTGTGAAAATGTCAACTGTCTAACTACAATGGTTCATGAGGTACAGAGAGCATGAGCCTGGTAATAGAGTCCCGTTTTACATTTTGGGTACAGAACCCTAATCAGTCTCTTTTAATTTATAAGTGCTAAGTTGTGTTTTATCGAATACTAACACGCTTTCCACCACACCAGTTACCTTTTCCACGAGTATTACAATATTCAATCTAATCATACTTTTTGACACCCTCTATAAACACAAAAAATAATTACAATATAGAGCAGCCCTACTGCGCAGGCGCAACATCAGTAGTTGTCCTTTATTAATACTTGTCACTGTCAGTGATAACGCGACACAATACTATGAAGTGTTTGTCTTTTTGTTGCACCGTGTGGGTGCAAGGGACGGGAATAAATCGATTAATATATTTATACTTTTTTTATCGGACAGGTTGATACAATGGACGTAATGTGATTACTTCGGACCGCTTCATTACTGTACGGTTATATTAAAAAAATGAGTAAAGTTCATTGGTCTAGACGCCGATCGTAAGCTTATGAGTAAGGTGATTTTATATGCAAGTCGGATAGTGAATTGAATACGTCATTAGGAAATCCTTCATACGTAATAGGAACATTAGGTTCGAAATTACGTAAATTATGTACCTACGATATGTGGAGACTGTCACGTTATTTCAGTGAGATAGCTGGACTACTGAGCATTGGGTACTGGTTTCGAATCCCGGGTCACGCAGTGTTATTACGTTTTTCCACTAGGTAATTCTTAGTAGCCGCATGAAGTCTAGATTTTTGCCCGGTTTATGGCAACAGGGTCGCTACACGGGTAGTTAGTACCCATAACGCAACTGGCGAGATACATATACATATAACTGGTGTAGATAGGTACTACACCCCTCTGCCAACCCCTTCGGGGAGTACAGGCGTGATAGGTACTTTTAAGCCCATCCTATCTACGTAGGCAAGTGTCACTTACAATGTTGATACCTATTGATAGTATTTGGGCAATTATTATCAATTCATAGTATTTACACGTAAGTATTCGTGCAGACACACGGCCCTTAGCCATAAAAATCAGTTTCGCAATGATAACAATGTTTACCTTAGCGATATGTCTCGGCCAGCAAAAAGTATGTATGGATAGGATGTAACGATACAGGAATTGAGTGATCACGATCCGTCGGTCTTACATGTCGTTTTTGTATCGAATAAAAACTTTTTGTTTAGGTAACTCTTTAGTTGAAACTGACAGCTTCAATACACTGATGATTTTAAGGTACAATTACATGAGCTATGAATGATTTTATTTTTTACCTTTAGAAAAGCCCAGTCTAATTACCTAAAAACTTATGTTTTTTATTACACAGACAATATGCTGTCTGACATAAACTTGACTAAAACAAATAGCAAAAACGTATACTTTCTACAATGTACCTTGATAACTAAATACAACAAGCAAAGACAAAGGATGCGCGCCAATGTACGTAAACCCCGCCCAGTTAATGAATATTCATGAGACAATACATTTCTGCTTACCTTCTATCAATCTACATGCATAATTGTATATTCTCATAAAAATATAATCATTTATATCCTACTTAATAAGACAGCCAATAAAATAGAAAAGGTTTTATAGCCAAATAAAATTAAGTGAAAGTATTTAAAAACATTCATTGAAATGTTCCAAATTCAAAGATGGGCGTGTTTTTTTGTACTTTTATGGCTTGACTTTCCCATATTTTTCAAATAACGTCAAATGCATACTTAATTAAGTTTAACAATATTTACTTTTTCTATGAATAATTAAATAACTTGCCTACTATAAATCCATTTTATACTTTAAGCAGTCGTGTTTAATTATATGTATGTCTTATAAATATAAATATTTTAAGTATCTATCTACCAATTCCATACTCATTATATCTAAATGAGGCCAAAAAGTTCCCACTATTAACTCGAAAAGGTCCGAAGCGTTTTTACTCACTTAACTGGCCGTTAACGTTAATTAAGGTAGCGTTAAAAAAATAAAGAAAAGGTTACATTGTTTTCTATCGGCTACCGAGCAGCGGAACTACATTTTATTAATTGGACACCGTAGTTTAATTACCTGATGGCTTACCGATCTGATAAAAGTTATACCCGTCAGTCAATTGAAAAAAGTTTACCGGTAAAGCACTTAGGGCCAATAAAAGTACTGAGTTTTTTTATGCCGGGTTTATTAAAGGTTTATTAAACAGCCTCGTTTATTTTGCTGTAAAAAACTGTTTACTCTGTTTATGTTATAATTATGTTATTGTGTAGAACTTTTTGATGTTGTGTTTCAAAACGCTACGAATAGCTAGTAAAACTTACACCACGAAAAGTTGTGTGGCCTTTTCGAAAATACACGTGAGTAAAAGAAAAATAAGAAATGGCCACAAAATCTTTTTATAAAAAGCATAATTTAAATTAAAAAATTGTTCCGACCTGTAAAATAGTACAACAACACAGTTGGAAACAATTAAATATTAATTTTCCATCAAAATGGTAAATTATAGAACAAGTAATACACGAATAAAACTAGTTAAATTGACATTAACTGACAAATAAATTATCGCTTTACACAAAGCGCCTACTCATTCATAGAATACAAACTTTTAATGAAAACAAATAAAAAAGTGATATTTACCATTTGTTCCATTCAGTCCAATGAGAAGTAAATGCACAAATACAAGAAACACAAATTGGTTCCTTCCATTTATGGTGTTATCGCACTCATTAACACCAGCATCCACCATACTGCCACCAAATTATTTTTAATTCTCACACCATTGATAATTTACATGTTTACAATTTCACTATGTAGTATCCACTGTTTATTATCACTGGCATACTGTGATCACCATGCGTTCGAAATACAAATTCAAAATTTTGAATCTATTTGGAAGAAAAGTTCGGTAAACAAAGTCGGCATCGCGTTCGGAGCTCCGTTCGGCCGCCTCACACGACCATTCGGCTACGAGTCTTGCGTCGTACTATCGCGTCTCCCTCCCTCATCTCTGTTTACTCTGTCCTAAATGGGGGGATATGAGACTGCTCCAAACTTTATGTAACTATTATAGTGTAAAGAACCATTATCACTTGATTTGACTGTCACTGGAGTAAAAAACAATGTCTTTGGGGCAAAATAAGTTGCGTAAACAGCGACTCGATTTGTTGTGAGTCAGTTGGTTACTTAGCACTCTAGAAACTTTTTTATGATCTGTTAAACAACCTTGCCTACTTGCTATGTATTTCACACAAAGAGATGCTTAAAGCTTTTATTTTCACCTTTGTCGGATTGCCAAAGTATTTCGCACTTTGTAAGTATGACGTCTATAATGATTTTTAAGAATACTAATTGGAACACAAATTAAACATGGGTTAACTAAATAACAATAAGTGCTTAGATCATTTGCTCAGATGTTTTTTGTTGTAATTAGAACTGAGATGTATTGATATGACATATCAAAACATCTGGGTTCTAGTTAGATTGATGGGTTACGTTGCTTAGAATATAACTGAAACAGCAGGCAATCAACAGTTGTTACTAGTCAGATTATACTTATTAAAATCGTTGTTCGTAAATGGAAACGTACCTATTATTATTACTGTTTAAAAAAATTGTAGGGTTCGGACCGATCATTACAAAAGAGTACTACACAGTCAGCATTAGGGTTGAGGTTTACAAAATCAACGTGTGTCTAATCAATCACAAATCCTCCAATATTCAATTTCTATACATAACTTTAACAAAGCGAACCCATAATCTATACTAAGTTTTTATCCAAACAAACCCCTAGGATCGAAACTTTGAAGGCCCATTCAAAAACGAAAGGAAATAAAATACGGCTTATTTCATTTGACGCATTTGTCGAGTTAGCGCATGCGCACCGGGCGGGCGCCGACAAAGCCAATGGGTTCGAATAAAAAACGTTCTAATTTCAAACCGGTCGCCCCTCCGCCGCACGCGCTCCTGCGCATCCCTTCGCCCATTATTATGCTGAAGAGGTCATTCACAGTTCGCACAATACATCCCATACATGGGAGAGTTGCTAATAGGTGAGGCTGGTTGCTCTTGAATCCTTTTGAACTCTTTAATATAGGGTTATGTTTGAGCGTGGCATAAAACTCGGTGTAATGACTGGTCCAAACTAAATAGTAGGACGTATGAAATTGTGCCCACACAAGCTCAGCGATGT
The DNA here is from genome assembly GCA_946251915.1 of Abrostola triplasia. Classification (NCBI taxonomy): domain Eukaryota; kingdom Metazoa; phylum Arthropoda; class Insecta; order Lepidoptera; family Noctuidae; genus Abrostola; species Abrostola triplasia. The sequence goes on from OX276430.1 coordinate 7,383,009, forward strand.
TAATAACTCGTGCTATTTGGTAATAACAGGCATACTCACAGCTAAATCTAACTGCAATGCAAACAACTTCTTGATTACCTACTAAGCGTAAACTTTGGGCTTAAAGTTACTTTTACTTAATTATACGGAACCAAATTACATACGTCTCCCAGCCTGTACTTAAATGTATATTTATATATCACCTCATTTATATTTCTAAAGCAAGTAAGTATTGAGTGATTTTCAAAATAATAACAATCAAAAATCGGTGTAAAATTGCGAAAATATTTTAAAAATAATATCTTGGTTACTCAAATTTGCGATAAAATCAAAGTTTTAAAAATATTTTGTCCTAATGTAGTAAAAATCAAAATAAACGGTGACAAGCGAACGTAATGGCTCACAGACTTAACAATCTCTTAATTAAAGGGTGGCGTTAATTAAACTGGTTCGGATACTGAGCAACATTGACATCGTAATTGTGGTTTAAATTTTGACATGTCCATGCAAAATCGATATCCAAGCTGATAAACACGTTGGACAAGTATACATAAAACTCTTGATGACTCTACTCACATTAAGTAGGGTAACAGTTGCCAATACCGTTAAATGTAAAATATGAATTCGGCAATCACTCGATTGTATTCGATATTCATGAAAAATTGACGTAAAATTTAAACGTAGAATTTTATTTAAAACATAAAAGATCCCATTCTGTTTTTAAATGCGTCTGTCTTTATTGCTGCCAGCGCTATTGCCTCATTGCAATGATACAGCCTACTGTTTGTTCGACTACAATAGAACAGCATTTTATGACCCTCAAATATGTTTACGAGAACATAATAAAAACTATAGTGGGCGATACAATATTGCAACAAAATCAGTAAACAAAATGCGTTTTTTATTTCAACATTGAAACAAGAAGTAAATTCAGTGCATACATAATCAGCGTGGAAAACAGTAGCCATGAGGATGTCGCCTACAACGTACGTGCGTGCACTGACAATCGGGAGAAAATAACCATGCAATAATGAACTCTGAGACTAGAAGAAAATCTTCCTTTTCCTTTTATTCCTAAACACAGAGAGAGGTGTGAGAGGTCTGTTTATTCTGGTTCAAACATTTTTATGGTCCAGTTCAAATACATAAAAAGAACATACTTGACATATATGAGCAGTATCATAACAAAAACACGTTATTATTATTTGTGTGTCCTAATTCCAGCGTTTGTGGCATATAAATTGCGTTTTTATTTAGATGGACACTTGTTAATCAGCCACTAAATCATAATTTGCACGCACAGCCAATTAAGGCAATCATTTAGTCGAATAAAAATTCTAAGTTATTCATTTTTGCTGACTACAATAAAAAATATTGATATGACCTTATCAAAATTGAAATGTTTTATTTTGATTGCGATTGCATATTCTATAGCACAGCAGCTGTTATAAACTTAATGCTTCACCAATAGCTACATATCGATTGCTCCGCCAAAGATGTTTACAAACAAAATTCTGTTGCCAGACACTGAGAACCGTATTTTGTTTTGTTTACTCCTTTTATACGTACTACTTAGCATTTCTATTTTGTAATAAAACTTGAAAAAGGAACATAATACGAACGGCTCTGTTTTATTGCTCTTTTCTTTGTATTCATTTGCCAGTATCATCTTTGTAATACATTGTAAATTTTAAACAGCGCAAAAAGTATCTAAGTCATTGGATTCTAAGAATGTTTGGAGGTGGCCGGTACGTCATACGTCAATCGGCTGTAATGTGAACACTAAAATGTCTGTTCTTAACACGACCGCTCGTCACCGATGTGTATCTGTTATGATACCGAGAAAGATAAATGGGTCTTTTCGAAGAATTAAAAATTCTTCAGGACAAAGTCTTGTGGGAATTATACCTCCTGTAGAAACATTGTGACATTAAAATACGCTTTGCGGGACATAAATCGTTGATGTCAATAATAAATGGTTTATAGAATAAATAGCTACTTCTATTGAGAGCAAATAAGACAAGAGCGGTTGCATTTACTTTAAGCTCTCTTCATGGAAGCGGTTCAAACGCAAATGACGCACTTAAATATGAAAATAATTGTTTACTAGTATTTCTTTTGTGAGCTGCAATAGACCAATTTACTTTAAAGGAGTCCAGCTCGTCCCGCCATCTCCTTCTGGGCCTACCGTGGATCGTGCCGATTATACCTTTTGTGGTATAATCGGCACGATCCACGGTAGTGGTTAGACTACTGCACATACAGTAGGGAATTTGATTCATTCATACTCGGATGTTTTGTCTGTAAACATGCCCAGCCCATTATACTGTAGAAATTCTGTAAATAAAATGAAATATGAAGGATCACTTTTCTAGATTACTCAAAACGTTAATAGAAAGCAGTAGAAAGATTAGTAAGCTGTTCATTATTATGTGAATTATGCTTCAGTACAGTAAAAAGGAAATAGCCTTTTTATAACACGACACCGCGACACGTAACTTACAGCGTAATACATCATCAGGATTATACTGTCCCACCTAATACACAGATCAAACGTAACGAAAACGAAATCATAAAACGCAGCGTTCGGAACGCCCAACTGCGATCGCCGAAGCTTTTCCCGAACGACACTCATTGATTGATGAGCAGACAACTGGCGTGTTTTGCATTCAGCTATTTACGGGTATTTCCTCCGCTTAACCCGTCTAAAGACTGATTAATGGCGACCACCGCTGTCTATTACGCTGAGGTGACTGCCTGGATGTTCGCTTCACTGGATCTGTAAGGAGTACCTGAAAGGAAGTCTATTTAGAGAGCCGTCTGAACAATTTAAGGGATAATTCCTTTTTAGTTGTGGCGACAATTGATAGTGCGTTGTACTGTGGACTTTGCAAGTGGTGATTCGTAATGGGACTTGGTTTTTTTCTCTTAAATTGAATTTAAATTGTTGTTGTCATCTCCTGTTACTTAAGTTCATAAGATACATATTATATAATTAAGCACATATAGTTTTGTCTGGTTTTTTAGATGTTCTAATCTGACAAAATATAAAAGTAACTGAGTACAGATATTTACCATAAACGTTAGTAGTTTGTGTAAGTGTGTAACTTGGATTATTTTGATTATTAACCCGTTTTATAGTATCAAACATGTTACAAATCTTTCTGTCCGAAAACTTTGGTTTTATTAAACGACCGAGCCTACGCATGACTCGCAAATTTAAAGCGATAAGCAAATTCTTAGTACAATCGAACCAACTTGGCTGTTTTCTTGAAAGCTTAAGTTCAACATAGATACATATAGCAAGTTTAACATTCCGATTAAGTTATACCGATTTACAATCATGACGATGTTCATGAATTATTGGCTGTAGCCATCAGTTTTGCTGTTATTAATTTCCAATTATAATTATAGTGAAGTATAGCGTAGATCCTACCTCGGCGCCTGCGCCTACGCAGCGTTGCGCCGACGCCCGCGCCAGCCGAACATAATTTGCAACCTGCTAATAGCTATCGTGAAACTGCACGCTCTAGGATTAGGGACGTAAATTACAAGCCATGGCGTTTGATAAAATAAAAAAAAACTGCAAATACCTTACCACTAATAACAATCAGAGTTTAAGATTTTATTCTACTTACAAAATAATTGAGCTTTTTTGAACGAGAGTGACAGTAACTCGACGAAAGAAGAAACTCTAGTTACCGTTCCACTGTGTAATTTAATACAGCTTACGAACAAAATGCTCTCAGTGTAATCCGCTGACCGCTAACATTTTAAACCTATAACTAAGAACAGCGTGGGCCGTTCTAAAGCCGATACCGGCCTTTCGCATCGTAACTTAACGCGATTGTACTTTAATTTTAGTTATTTAAGCGCCAACCATCTTGTTTCCGATGTAATTGATCACTAAACTTTGTTTATGATGCATAATCGTCTGCACTTTGACAATAATCATAAAGTGACTATTTGCTGTGTGAATTCTGTTTACGATTTGTCATTTGCACTTTTATTGGCTCATTAATCACTTGAGTGGTTTGAAGTACTGCGAAAGTTATTAGTTTTATTACCAGCTAATGTAAGTTGCGGTAAACCTATGTACCTATAAGTCAAAATACGGGTTTGTTTATCGTAAAATATCAAGCATCTAAAAAATTTTTGACTGTTTTGCAAGTTGCATTTTTAATACAGTCGAAAAAAAATCGAGTTGATTTAAATACCTATAGAAACATAACTCCCATTTATGCTTGCAGAACTTCTGAACAACAAAAAAGTTTTAACGGCTAATAAATAAACGCAAGCAATACAGTCTGTACAGCGCAATTTATTTGAAAGCCACAATACATTCTTCAGAACTGCAATATACCAAATTCAATAAGAACGCGCCGCGTCTCGACAGCGCTTCAAGCAGACCAACTTTCCTGCACCATAATGAAAAGAAACAAAGACTATTTCGAGTCCCCTTTGCTTCACTTTTTTCGTTGTCGCGAATAAAACCGTCTAAAAATACGTCGACTTGTCGGAGGTACTTTTTATGAGGCTCGAGTGTTAGCAGACGTACTAAAACTTGTTCACAAGTTTAAAGCTTTATTTTAATTTTCCTTGCACACGACGCCGGCGAGTTTCCCCAAGAAAAAATGTTTAACTACGCTGCACGTGCGCGAAATAAAGTGCGATGTTTTATGAGAGCCTCTTACAAATGAGGTAGCTTAAGGCTGTTATCGTTATTGTAGATGTTCGCAGTTGATTACGACGAATTTGAAGCGCTTTTTAGTGCTCATTTTATTTGGATCCAGTGATTATTCCCCGCTTCTTACAGATAAGTAGATCGTGATTATCTAACTGAACTACACTAAACTTTTATGTTCAAATGAAATAATCTTTATTTTACGAAACCTCTAAAGTCATCCGATAATGGTCCAAGATGTATTATTCATTGTTCCTGTTTATTTGACACTTCTATGGCGATAAGCTAGCTTACTTTGCAAATTTTATCTTTATTTAATTATGGAAACATAGTTCACCGAATTCCATAATGAATTGTGTAGTTAATTTACTTCTTAGCAAGCAGCCTTTTTAAAACAGTAGGTACTACATTTCCTCGTGAACCGGATTTGAAAATATTCGCAATCTGCTTCATTGGTCTCGCAGGTGCAACTGTCAAGAATGAGTTCCTGAGACACCCAGACTGAACAAATTGGTATTGCGTTTTTCCGTAAAGAAAATCTTATTCTCTGTTTTCCCATGAAAAGAAGGTAAGTAAATGGTATGCCATATAAAAGGAAACCAAACTGAATATTGCAAAATTTCGTAGTTTTTTACAAAAAATATCTGTTCCTAAAAGGAAAAAATGTCTAAAATTCGGCTACCTTCCATCTAAATTACCTTCAGATTAAATTAAACGTCTTGTTTTACGATCTACTTATCTCACTGATGAATAAGAATTGCCTACTTTCGAGATCCATAATAAAAAAGATTTTGCCTAATTTATATTTTAGAGCTTCATTATAAGACTTAATACTCATGGGACAATAAAAAGTTTGAGGGCTTAATATTACTACATTAATGTGTTTTTATTATAATATATTTCAATTTTAAATAAAGAACTGAGATTTTTTACCCCGTAAGCCTCCTATTTCGCCAAACGTCAAGATTGGCAGTAAAGAATTTATGTGCGAAAGGCAAAGTTTAAAAAGAATGAGATTACTGTCTGATTCTAAAACCAAACTTTTATTATCTGCTAGGTGGTTTCAAACAAAATAAAGATGAGCATTTAAACTGCAAACAACACACGGTAGACATTTTATAGACGTTTATAGAACTAGAGTATTCGTGACCAAGATCTGTCGATGTTACTTTAATTGTATCCATGGCTTCCATAAATATTGTCAGCCAGTACACTGATTGATTAGACCATTGACTTCAATGGCGAAAGGACTAACCAATTAGCTATGAAGCAATTAATCTTATTGCACAAGATGCGCTAGACGTTATAGCAGTATACAAATAGTAGACTACATTTGTACCGCAATACTTTTTGAAATCCAGAATTATTCAAACGTATCGTTTTACTAAAATAAGAGCATTAGTATTAATGGACCTATTTTAACTGGTTGCCACATTATTTTGTGTATTTAGCACATCAATATTGAAAGGATATCCAAAAAATATTTACTACGTTGTTATACAAAATATTCTATGCAGACACTAGCGGTGTAAATCTAATACTAACGATGTGTGACTATTCTCTCCCTTTTGTTGAAGCTGCACTACTTTGGTACCTAAATACTTATCTATACACAAGTCAGCCATTGTGCACCGTAGTTAGGAAACAATGGAGTTCCACGCGGGACAGAAAGAGTAAGCTGCTATTTATTAGCTCTGAATAAGGACTTGTATGTGGAACAACACCTCATACTTGAAATTGTAAAGTCTAACGTAGACCTCACGATTTATCGCGAGGGAAATTGTGGAAATTTACCCTTTGCATGCGCGCAATGTGTGCATACAGTCAGATAAATGTCGCGATACATGCTCTGTGTAGGCAGTACAACCTAAAACATCAAATACTGTTTTTAGAATTCTTGAAGAAAAGCTGCATATTAAAGCACAAATATTACATACAAACATCTTCCATACTAATCATTATTATGCAAACTAATAAATATTATAATCATCATGAAAATTAAGCCTAAAAGTTTAAACAAATCTGATCGAATGGATCGAAACGGATAAAGATCAGACCTTCGAGTCTGAAACGATATCGAGCGAATAGTTCGAGTTATTTCAATAGAAGAACATGACAGTGCCTATAAATATCACAATACATAGCAGTCCGCTAATCCGATAGCCAGTGTGCGGATTTAGCTATTATCTGTTGTAAGAAGGCTAAACTTATCCTGTTAATGATCTACTTTAAATAGATCAGGAGCTCATCGTGAAACTCCATGAACCCCTTGTAATGTGGCAGTTTAGATATAAAATATTATACTTTCTTCACCCAAATTAAAATTTGAGGCATACAAATTGTTTTTCTGATAAATACTTTATTCCTTCTGTTCGTGAAATATCTACTTTTATCGGAATAGGGTTTGAATAATTAAAGTTAGTCACTTCTAATTTGTAATCTTGATTAAATGAAAATGTTAAACCTATCTTGACTTTAATATCGAAAGGAAGTTATCGTTAGCCTAGCTGAAATAAAATTTTATTGAACTTCTAAAGTTAGGCAGCAGTAAAACCTGCGATTACTCCTAGATTACGTACGTTGAAAATTATTGGGAAAGTTTAATACTCTTGGATCGCTTAAATATTATTTCCTTGTCTTTCTATCAAAATTTTTAATAGCCTCTTTAAAAGAGATTAGAAACAGGTTGTAAATATTTTATGATTGTCTCATTTCTTATCTCAAAATTCTTAGGCTACGCTTACATTTGCAAGAATTAAATCTTGCAAACCGAATGGTTTAAATCTCAAAGTCAATCGTCAAAGTTTATCCGCCTCTCATCTCAATAGAACTGAAATCGCATTGGATTCTACAAAAACAAATCTACGCTACATCGTATTTGCGCAAAACTTCAACGAAACATTCAAAGATTGTACCGCTACACTTCAGTCTCTTATTTAAAATATTCGTTGAATATCGACATGAACTTTACAAATATATTCCTAGCTAGGAGTCTACTTTTCTCTTACTGAGACTGTTCCCCCAGTAGTAACATGAAAAACGGTTTTTGCTGGGGAAAGTTTCCTGGTCGGCAATATCCCAGCTAAGCCGGATTTGCAACTCACTCCCGGCTTCTTCCTACTTTTCTTTTTAATTAAAACACTTTTATGGACACTGGAGAGATTTTAAAAATGCAAGTTAATTGAAGTGATACGTGACTTTAGACCCGCTTCGCTCCTGCCCGGATTAATTCTGGATTACATATTTTGCCATAAAAAGTATCATAAAACGAAGATTAAATGTTGCGAAAGTAGGAAATGAAATATTTCTATGTTTATCACTGAATATCCAATAAAATCTCGATCACATTAGAACATAAGACAAAGCTTGAAAAGTCCCTACTATGTGAGAACAATAAAATAAAAGCAAGCCACATTATTCCTCAAAACAAAACACGAACAGTTTCTTTAGACTTAAAAGGAGACATCCTTTTCATATTTTATTTTTACTTTTTGTGTTTTCATCAGTCTTGCGCGACACCTCTCTAGAGCCCGCTCCTTGACACGACACATGTCTTGCAGGCTTTCGTAGGTTTTTCTTTAAGCATACGAAAATATTACGAATGAAGAGGGTTGAGTCGGGTTTTGCTTGCGATTAATCAAAAAGCATTAACCCTTATTCGTCGTTTAACGCGGTAAGTACGTGCTTAGAACTTTCTCCTTATAATGCGTCCTCGCTTAATTTGACGAGTTTTGTTTGGGTTATATTCAAATTTGAACGATGTGGGTTTGATCTCTGTAGTTATGTAAGCATTCGTTATTTACGTAACCATTTCATCTACTAATATGTCCATTTAATTTGCATTCATTTTGGTTTGTTAAAAAAATAAATAAAAACTTGTACTATATCTACTTGGTGGTGTAAACCCATGCCTGTTTCCATTCATATATGATGACCGTCGTTACGGACGGTCGCGTTTGTGTAAAATACTCAGAAACCCACCTCAACATCGTTAGGAAAAGGTTAGCTACTAATGTTATAGCGTGAACCCAAGTCGAGGATTTAAATTTACAGATAAAGTCCATGGATTGAATTCCTCAGTAGGTATAACAAAACAATACGCCAAAAGTATATTAACTAAAGAAATTGATATAACGATCAACTCACTCTGCAAATTATAAAAAACATTAGTTAAACAAACATCAAATCTCATATTTCACCACAAAAATAACCTAAAGGCACATTTTCTGTTAAATCAAAAACATATCCCGATTTCAATCTCCGCAAAAAAGATCACATTTATTTTTTCATTACAAATCCAATTTATTTCTTCCAAAGACGTATTCAATAGCCCTTCGTTATTTCACTGAATTGGTCCGTGTTTTATTCGATTTGTGGATTCTTATCACACAACGACTGTAATTTCTACAATGGTTTGGCAGATGGGACGTTAGCATGGTCCTTACTGGTCGTAAGTTGGCCAGGGTGCTTTCACGATGAGCATCCACATTCGTTGAAATGGTAATGGGTTACGGGCGGTAGTTTCAGTTCGTCCCGAAAATATATAGCCGATTTGGCTAGGTAAGATATTTTAACTGCACGGATCCTTTGTGCTTTAAGTTTTTTAAAACAAATAGTAAGTATGGGATGGGAGTTTAAATGTACTTTGCAAAACGTAGCTTACTATTTCGTCTTTTATTTTTGTTGACACCATAAAACAACGATAACATATACGAGTACTTAAATCGTACCAGAAACAGTATCTATCCTAATATACTGATAATATCAGTGAGGTAAAAATAAAGAAAGAAATGATAAGAATCTTAAAGACACATTAATTAACTAAGACAAAGATAAAACAGAGACACCTTTTTCAACTTCACTTAATAGAAAGCTCTTTAAGCCAGAACTATCTACAATCTAAATCTGGCTTCCATCGACTTTATTAAGTAAGGAAATAAGAATTTCTCGCACGTAGCACCAAAGTTAGGACAAGTAACAAATGAGACGTGGAAAAATCGTCCAAATATGTGAGCCGAGTTGATTTTCCCCAAGAGTATTCTTTCCTTCTATATATAGGTACTTTGTAACACATGTACGAAAATGGTGCTTTGTATAAATGGCAACGATTCATCCTCCTTTGAAATATCACCTGAAATATTGATGTGGGATTAGGAAATGGTTTTCTTGGGATCGTATGAATTGGTGGTTTATTTGGTAATAGGCACATATTAAATCTACTCACTTTGTTCTTGGAGTTTCGTTTTTACTTTTCTAATAATAGGAACCCCACTTACTGTTCTGAAGTTCTGTAAGGAATATGACGTTTTGTGTCATTTTTGCATGTTACCCATTCAGATTTATAAGGAGGATAAATTGAAGATACGCAGAAATAACTACTATTGATAAATTAATCAATATAATTCCAAAAATAGATGCAGATAACCAACAGATCTACTTCCCAATACCGCTATATGTAATTGATAGGTTGCTTTAATATACCCCAGGGTGTATCAATTTACTGGTAGCAGAAGGAGCTAACCTCGATCGTCCCCCGGGCATCGAACCGTATTTATGGTACCCTAGCGACTTTAATTCCTAGTTCTGTGTTCTAATCGAAATTTATGGCAACCAATGTTAGTAACCCGTGCTACGTGGGTTCAATAATGAAGAGTTTAGACTGTGATTGTAGGTCTAAAGGTTAAAGTGAAAAGAATAACTTAAAGAAACTTGTTACCTTGCATTCAATATTATAATTGATTTTTGTGGAAGGAGAAGCAAGAGTCCATAATGCTCGTATGTATAGAAGTTAATATACGAAAGCGTCTTGATACGCTTGTAGACTAGATATAACAAATGACATCGGTTTTTTTAGTATAAATAAATATTTTTTAGTTGTTCAAATGTTTTGACAGTACTTAGACATTCCTGGAGTCACTTCAATTTCTTTAGAGTCACGTCCATGACGGTTTCTGCTTAAAACTCATTTTTGAAATCGTTTCAATTTGGCTAAAGAACATAAAAAGACAGAATATCCATATTTTATGACAGCAAATTAACATACAAGGCGTGGGATTGCAGTATGACGAGAGGGAAACTTTAATATATTTTTATGAAAGGCGTTTTCGCGCGAAACGTGAATGATTAATGGCCGACCCTTCACCCGAGATCCGTTTCCGTCCGAGCTAATTCCGTAAAGTTTTCGCTGAAACGCTCCTTTTTTTATTAATTAAGCCGTCTGCTTTGTACTAAAGTCAGTAATGTCTGAGTAATATTTCTAAATTATTCTAATTAACTGAATAAACGTTGAGTTTTCTTGAAAATCCTAATTTTAAATAAACAGCCACTTGCTAAAGTTAAGACGAAAAAGTGCTCTTTTATAACTCTGTTTCTTTTTAAAATAAACAATGTATTCGGGAAAAGGTAGACCTTTGCAAGCATTACAAATTATACGGACAAGCGCTCAAATGCAAGTTTACATTTAGACGCGTTAAACAAAATAACTTTTATTTTACCACACACACACAATACTTAACGCCACCTCCAATATTCACATATCTCCAAATTCTCATTGACACACCACAACCCAATTCCATACAATTACTGTATAACGTTCGGTATCGATACGGAATCGTACATTTATCGTTCTGTATCAACATAGAGATTTATAAACATAATTCAATACGTACGCTCCTATAAATACAAACGCAACGCAACGTAACCTAACAAATGGGATATCCGATTTATTCCCAATGAAATCGAAGCTAACACCAAATTGGATTTTGAATTACGACAGCGGATAAACAGAGATTTAATAATTTTGTACGTTCGTATGAATATGGTTCGGTACAAAGTTGTTCGGTTATTTTGTATGAAAACTTTTGTTGTTACAAATCAATCATTCAAGAGTTTTATTACTGTGTGTTTGTTTCATTGAATGACATTTTATAGCATTTCTGACCGAGTTAATATATTTTTGAACGAAACGATTTTTAACGCAACAACAAAGATTTGATTTATGGCATTTTGTACATTAAACCTGTTTGCTCAATGTTGTTGTTATTTTACTACATAATGATGGAAGCAGGGAATTTTTCTTTTCTATAAATTGTCTAAATCTTGGCCTGGACTTTGAACCTAAAAGATACATAATTTTGTATTAAAGAGTTTTTGTCAGCCAAACTAAACCAACTTTCTCTGAGATTACATTTAAAAAGAAACTATTTCCTTAACAGATAACACAATCGTTCATCATCTAATCATGAGTCATAAACATGTCAGTTTAGTTTCACAACAAACTCTCGTATCAGAGATATATGGAACAGAAAACTAAGGCAAGTAAACAGGAAAACAGTTCAAAAAGTCATAAACTTTTTAGGCATTTTTTTAGGGGAGTAGGTTCCTATCCTGCCTCTGTAAGACACACGCATCTTACAATAATAATTATCCCCGGGCGGAAGAAACTGAACATAATTATTTAAATCATAAAACATACCTCAGGCTAGGAATCAAGTGTATCTTTCGATCGACGACCACGGTTCTAAATATTGATCACTAGTTGAATGAAGCAGTTGGTAAAAACTAGACAATGTTCAACAGACAGAGTAAAATGAAAAAGGAAATGTTTTCTCGCTGTTTGTTTTTTCATTTTGATCCTTGCGCCGTCTAGACTTCGCAGTTAGCTCCCAACGCTCGGTGCCCAACAATATTCATATTTACTTCGCACAAAGCCGCTGGCGAATTGATAAATGAGCTGTTTATCAAACATCTTCCGAGTAATCATACTGAGATCTGGGCATAATGGGCCACTGCCGCTGTCCAGCTGCTGTTTCGCTGTGAAATCATCTTAATTGTATCCCACGGGCACAAATCTCATCTCGTTCTGAACCCGATCTTTCGAATTTCAATAAGGATAAAATGCGTTTAATAGCCTTACCTGGACTGAGCATAATTGAATAATGTTCGCTGTCTACGCTTCAATCGCGTGGCTATTAATCTGCAACTGGCCTATTATATAGTGTTGATTGTTGATAGTCAAATTAGTACTGTTGGAAGAATGATAATTCTAGAGTAGGTACCTACTTAACTTAGGCTGCTTACACGCATCGATTTGTGATTCTGCTACACAATAGGCTCCATAATTATTACCTTTTTTATTCCCTTGTTTGTTTTCGTAGGCTCTACGTACGGGTTAATTTCAAGCATTTTCGATATCAAATTTATCCCGTAGGTGCCACAGATGTTTGCCTAGAGTAATAATCGAATTGACCTTTAACGGAGCACATCGCTACACGTGCCGTCGCCTGTGCAAGGACATAATCCTTTTCATATGCATATGAAGAGTGACCAGTCTACAAGAGAACCGTGAATGTGTGAAAAGGGCCTAACGTTTTGATGTCAGACACCAGATGGTCACCGGGGATTAGCTTTAACGATTTAGTCCTAAATGTTCCTCGGGAAGTTGTTTAGGTGTAAAATATATGCGTTACAGTTTCCTTGGAATTGCACAAGTTCACACATTTTAACGACCCACGCCGCATTTAAGCTATTGTTATGATTGCGGTGATGATTTTACGTGGAATCATGGTTGTTATTGAAAGCGCTTGGTACTAAGAATATTGCTATTCGTGGTACCTTAGCTATTATTGTTTCTATTTATTGTTCTTCATTGCTTAATTACTCTGAAGCTAGCTTTAATCTACTTGTTAGTTGGCAAAAAACTGATCCAGTACCTACAATGCATTTAAAAGATTTTTTATTTAAACATGTTTCTCGCGAACTTACATAGTCTAAAAGTTATTAAAAAAATAATGCATGAGTGAGCTGTTATTATCATTATCATCATCACCTATGACCAGCATTGGCCTGTAACGGGCAGCCCACTGCTGGACATAGGCCTCTCCCAATGTACGCCACAAAGTCGCGCCCAGTCTGCTGCTTTATGCATCCAGTCGCTGAGTGAGCTGTGTATTGTGTAAATAGCCTCTAACCTAGAGGGCACCAGCATTTGCTAATGTTAAATTTTCAATATTGCACTCAATAATTATATTCAACACAATCATTATTTAGATCACTGAAGTATAAATCCCATTTCTATGTCACTTCTTATTCAAACAAAATAATACAAAGCACATAACAAAATAAAATAACATTGTTTCTCCAGAACTGTTATAAAAACTTTCCAATTCCATCCAACAAAATCAAAGAGATTTTTTAATTTTCTTTATTTCTCTTCAATGGCGTAATATTTGTAAAAAAGTAAATAATAGCTGCTAGTTATGATAATGTTTGCGCGGAAGTACGGGATCGGTCCGGGAAATGAAAGCCATTCTTCAGACGGTGGCCGCGTTGATTGGCGCCTCGAGTTTCCCTTCGCCTACTTACGTATTTCATGTAAAATATAGACGTGTTTTCTTGTTCGTGGTTGAATATAGGTTAGGTTATATTAAGTGAGATATTGCTTTTTCTGATTTTATAGGTATCATAGATCGACTACATGAAAATAAGATCGGTCTGATTGCCCCTCGGATAATACAGCATAGTATGCTATGCCACATCCATAAATCCTGACGCTTTGCTTAATATTTTACTTAAAATAATTCCGGCACATCTGTCTTTCTTTAAACCACATTGGTGAGAATATATGATTAGGAGAATCCGATTTTTTTATGTAGACAGCTGGATACGTTTGTTTGGACACTAATATAATTTCTAGTAATAATGATAACTCAAGTAAATATCACGCAAATATAAAACACAAGAAAGTAAATGTCGTCATAACCACATCACAACTGCCACCAAAGTAAGTTGGTATTTTTTGACAAAGGGTAAAATTCACTAGCATTTTATGGCGCGTCTAAAATTCAGGAGTGGGTTTTAAAACTAAAGTTTAACCTGGAAAAATGTCGTAAACTCTGCAATGCACACAGGTGCAGTGAACATCAACCATACAGTACCTACGTGGTTCCTCACCCAAATTTTAAATGTATACCAACCTTCCCATAAAACGTCTAGACACAAAAAATCGCACGCTTTTGTCGACTACTTGCACTATCTGCGATCGATATCGTATATAACAGGCGATTTGCTTTAGAAAAAAGGCACTAGAGAGAGGAAATAAAAAAGCGCTAGGGTAGTCGATAAGACCACTGTGAGCCCTCGTTATCTTGGGTCATAAATTACCCCAACACCCTCGGGGGTTCAGGTAGGTGCCGCCCAGGCAGGATCCTTCGAAACGCTATGAGGATTCCGGGAAATGAAGTGACTACGTGATCCAATTGCGATTTTAGGTGCATTCGATTTATGTGTGTTTCAGTAGTCATGCGACATTCTTCAGACATTCCATGGCGTATTTGTTTTGACGAGTCGGTAATAGCGAAATTTCTTACAACAACAACAGAAATCGATTCAAGTGATGCGGAAGAGCGTGAAAAATAAAGGACGCAGGCGAGTTGAATCGATTAATTAATGATTCAATCTCACGACGTCCGCGATTTTCCGATTTAAAATGGTAATAGACGTCGGTTTTATAGGACTCATTCTCCTTCTCGAATTAAGCGTGTTTCGATTAACGGCGAAGCTTCGTTATTTCGTTTTACGTTGGAAATGAAATGTATTTGTATCGTTCAACTTTGGATTGGAAATAACTCGATAGCATACATTTCGTATTATAACCAGTAACAGATAATTTTACGACGAAAAAGTTACCGGCATCATTGTCTCTTGAATTAAACTCAACGTTAACGTACAACAAAATAGCAGCAATTTTTCATTCTATTCAAAAGTTTTGTTTCCAACAAAGCTGTCAACTCCAACATCTAATTTTTCACATCACGAAACAATGTGCGGAAGTGGGATTACGATTAAAGTTAGACGATAAATCCAGCAGTTCCGACGTCCGTACGCGACCGCATCAGACAGGGTAATACATATTGATACGGTATTGGTGGAAATATACAAAACACTTTCTATTTCATCACACCCAAATAATGATCACCAGTCTTAATACTTTAAGAATAAGGTTGAGTTTTGACTGACAGTAGGCTCGCCTAGAAGCAGCTTTAAGTTTGTTTAGTTTGAGTTTTGACAAATATCTGCAGGTGACGGGTGTGCGGTTTCCCGCCGCGGATGCGTTTGACATATTGCTTTGATAGCGGGTTTTATACATACACTGGTGACGGCGCCATAAATTATAGGCATTTCTATGAAGAACGAGGTCAGCTGTTTGTACCAGGGGGCTTTTTGTGTAGACAAGCAAATTTGGAGAGAAACCCTTTTTAGTTGACTGTTATAGGCCCGGCTATAAATTCTGGAATCCTAAAAATCTTGCTGACTGTTTTATAAAAAGTTTTATCGTTTATACCTACTTAGTTTTGGTCAAGTAGCCTTAGTTGAAATAACAAACACTTTCCTGAATGAACGATAATAATTACCTGATTATAATATTATGGCATTTTATAACCAAACTTTCATCAAATTGTTTTAGTCCTAAGGGACTAAAACAATTTTGGAAATAGATCAGCAACTACTACGAGTTGGAATCTCCAGTCTCTGTCAATTCATACTGTCATTAACATTAATAAGCCAATTACTAAAATGAGTGAAGCAAAAATTCCTCCCTTTATTTCCTCCCCGCGAGGACCGTCTCGACGGGACACCATTTATTTTTACTGGCCTAATGAAAACTGACAATTGCTTCAAAGGAATGTCTGGTATCGACCCAAATTTGGTACACGACTGCACAGACTCGCATTTTTGATAACAATTAAAAAGAAATGTACTTTCTTTCAGAAGCATAATTTATAATTAGAGAAGAGTTAAAGCTTTTAGCTGATTAAAAATGACAAAACATTTTATTTATTACTGAAAACAAAACGTTAATTTAAAAAAGTTTAACTTGGTTTATGTTTTACAGTAAGTGTTATTAAAAGTGTTTCAATTAAATTTATATATTTTTACCATTCCTTGCAAAAAAAAAATACACACGAAATTAGAAAAAAAAAATATCATTCACATTCTCTTTATACCTAGGTATCAAGCAAGCTGATTCATCAATGTTGCATAACTTTAAGTATTCTCTGTGTAATAATACGTCATCATATATTATACTGACATATGTGTCTTCTACACTGGTGGGTGGTGATTGGCTTTTGTTTGGTAAGTCACCAAACAAAAGCCAATCATCAAAACTTATACTCAACTTTTCTGTAAGTCTGCAACACAATATTATCATACAATATAGCAAGGAAAAAGTAATAAATAATTTGTCACGGAGCTTGCCCCCATACGGGTCAACGTGTGACACAGGTCGGAAATGATTGGATTACTGCGATGATCAAATTAGGAATTTCTTGTATTTTCCGCTTCGTATACTACGTTCATTAGGGGGAATTGTCTGGTAGAATAATTAATTACACCCATTGTATTTTCGCCTATATAGTACTTTAAGCTCCTTAATTTGTTGGCACTGAGTAAGAGCAGATTTACTTTAAACTAAGGAACTCAACAACTGTATAAATAGTGTTTACCAACTTCATCATCATCATCCGGAAGACGTCCACTGTTGAACAAAGGCCTCCCTTTTAGAACGCTAAAATGAACGATAACTTGCCATTTGTATCCGCCTAATGACAGCCACAATTGTACCAACTTACAAATGAGAACTTAATTAACTTGAATGATATTAGTATTACTGTTTCATAAAACAATAAAGACAAACCCATTGATACTGACCCATCGAATTACATAAAATAAGGCCAAGGTATAAAACCATTTCCTCACCTCATCTAAACTGTCTCTAAAACGCATAAAATAAATACCTAATCGGCAACTGTAAGACATAAATAGTTAAAGCCATAATTAATTCAAGGTAGCGTGTATACGTCCAAGTTCCTGTACCCTCAATTTTAGTGGCGTGTAATATATGGGCCGTAAACCACACTTATCACAACGCACACAAATGCGTTCATAAAATCTGTACTATTACTCTGATAACTTGAAAGTTATGTTACCCTGTACGTTATGTAAGATACTTGAGCAAATATTTGTGAGTTTACCATGTTGTGTCACATTTAGGCTGATTTACAAACGACCTTTTCTACATAATTTGTTTAGAGCCTCAAGGAGCATGTTCAGTCGTTGGTCCTGTGTCTAATCTCTCACAGCTCTTTTCGGCTTGCAGTCTCTTTAAACAGAACATAACATAGCATCACGCCTGTATTCCCCGAAGGGGTAGGCAGAGATGCACATACAGTGCACCCACATTTCGCCGGTTATGATTTTAGGTCCCAATGTAATAGGGGGCGAGCCTATTGCCATCAACCGGGCACAAATCCAGACTCCATGCTGCTACTAAGAATTACCTAAAGGAAAAACCCAGTAACACTTTACCCGACCCGGGATTCGAACCCAGGACCTCGTGCTCAGCAGTCGCGCTTAGCACCCACTAGATCAACGAGGCAGTCCCTTAAGTACAGGTATTATGGCAAATACAGGCACAGGTTCTCTATCTTTGTGTGCTATAATAATAATATCACCTGCGGAATTGTGTTATCCTGTTAAGGCTGGACGGGAATGGCCGAAATCCGGTCAGGAGGACATTAGTAATGCTTAGAGCCACCTCGTTGACGTTAAGGTCGCTAACACGACTGTTCAGTTAAGCATGAGATATTTGGTTAACAGGTCAGCTAAAGTTCAAAACAGTGTTTAGTAAGTGATTTAAATGTAAATATTCTAGCAGTTACTCGTGACTTGTACAAGATTATGTTAGTTCTAAACAGAAAGCTAATAAATTAATAAGATTAATGATCTGTTTTGAAAAACAAGCAAAGGCTTTTAAATATTCCAATATACTGTTATAATGAAACGCCACCCTTCCCAAAAAGAAAGGTACTCGTAACCTATGAAATATTCTACAAGGAACGATACAAAAGAAGGTAAAATACAAGTGAAACTGCCGGAAAATGTTAGGAAGATAATAAACTTCTATTATAAAGAGCGTTTTCGACTAATTTACGATGCGGTCCAGTGCCTCACCCTAGCTAATCCATACTTATTAAGGATAATGGGGAACCAATGAACAACTTTTCGTCCTTTATCTGTGGCCATAAATATCGGCTATCATGCGTCGCCGGCAGCCAGAGGTGTCGAAAGTGCAATTTAATGGTTCTTTTATTACGTTTTGTGTAATAATTTTAACGTAAGTCATAGCATCGTTTGATTAGGCTACATTTTAGAATATACGTAGGTTACGTTACCTCTGACATAATGGTGTCCTTTTGCAGTGTCATATTACTATTTGCTGTCAGGAGATATACCAAAAAATTGTAGAATACCTACATAATGTATGTTTTTTTTATGTATTGCAAGGAAAGCCTAACTTATTTGTTAAAAAAGAGCAATAAAATACCAAGTTGTAAAGAATTAATCTCATTTTTGTTATGTCACAATAAAAGGCAACGTATTGTAAATGTGTTTTCACTTCTGCAGTTCAATTCAGTTTACAACTTACTGGATTTTATCACGGCGTAATTTATACTTCCTGATTGTGTTGGTGTCTTTATTATCTCAAAAGCCTTAAAACATTATTGCCATATGAATTAAATGGGCTTTATGATCATTCAGGTCAATCCAACACTTAATCTGCCACAGACCAACAGCTTTCTGCACTACGTGCTTGCTTACACATGTCACTCACCTCTGATACATCTAAAAAAGTAGATTAAGTACATTCTTAAAAAGTTTATAATACAACGTTTAAAATTAAAATATCAACGGTCAGATCGTTACTGGAGGGAGGATCTTGAGTAGGGAAAACAATGGGATTTCTCAATTGTTTTGGACCGAAAACAATTGAAAAAATGGGCAGCCCAGGTGTATGATTGTAAGTATATTGTATTCAACTCCAATAAGTCGAATAACTAATACGTTGATTGCCTTGTTGGTCTAGTGGTCGCTAAGGGCAGCTACTGAATACGGTCTTGGGTTCGAATCCCGAGTCGGGCAATGTGTTATTGGGTTTTTCTATTAGATAATGCTCAGTAACAGCACGGAGTCTGGCTGTGTGCCCGGTTAATAGGTTTATCTGAATAAAAATGGTAACTGTGCACTAATATAGTTCCTGACCTAATATACCAAGACTATACTACACCCTGTGGTCCCATAGCCTTCCGAACATATCGGGTTCAACTAAGATTACTATTACAGCGTCTATCAGCAATATCCCCTAGGACCGTTAAGGCAATCTGTAAGCGAGGTCTATATTCGACCACCAATTCCAATCCACTTCGTCTTACTAGCTAAGTCCTGTTCAATTCACAAGGGAGATCGTTACGGCACCTACATAAAATATGTATCAGTTCTCGGAATTTAATACAGGATTATTAAGTTGTCTTACTTTGATCTTAGCGCAAAAGGAAAATATTGAGCGGTTTTGTATCCACTGATTGGCTCTTCGTTCGATAAAAGGCATTTAAAGTCTGTCTTTCTAGTTATGTTTTTCGCTAGGTTCCGTTATATATCCTGGGATACAAAATTACTTGTTTATAATAATATCGATTTTTTGTGTTGACAGGTTCACGGCAATTCAATCGCCGATCACTCTTTTAAAAATGGGAATATTCCCATCCCCCAAAAGAATCCTTCGCAAGGTTTCTATTGTTTCTTACTCGATTCTAAATAAGTTTCAGTGACGCAACATTGTTCGTTACACTGTTAAACTATTCCCTGTTCAATTTACCCATCTCATGCCACGGGAGAAAACACTCATGTTTCGTAGGGAACAACGTCATAATACACACGATGAATATCCGACGATCTTTCACCGTATTCAGAGCTGATATGAGGCTGAGCCGCAACGAGGATACACGAGACATATTGTCACTCCCTCGCCCCGGGAGGATTGGGAGGCTAATAGCGAAATAGTGTCGCCCCGAAGCTTGTCACTTATCATTTGCAACGCTAATGGAATACTTATAACTGGCTTATTATGCTCTTGTTTGGTGTCTATGTCGTGAATATTTTAAGGAAATGCACTTTCCTGAGTACTTGTATTGTTTATTTTCTACTTATTCTTTTACAGCATCAAAAATAATCTGCGATCTTTCTTCTTAACTTTAAGAGCTCTTGTAGGTGGAGCAAACGTCACTGTTCTCTATTTTCGGCATTCTATTTGACCGTTTAGTACGTCAAAACACCTAACTTCTTCTTTGCTTACTGAATAAAACTACTTCTTGGATCGTCTTAAGGAAGTTATCATAAAGTACAGTTTGTAAAAGAGGACAAACAATTGTTGAGCACAATAGAAAATAGAAGAGTAAAAATGATTGGCCACTCGATACGTGATGCGATCTTTAAAGAGCATAAATAAAGTAATTTTTTTATAGAGCGTTATTAAAATAAAATTAGGCACGAACTAAATGAATTATGCGTAAGTACGAAAATAATGCGTACGGAAAACTTTTCCATGATGACAAGCGTGACAACATCGACTAGTAATTGTCAACAGCTAATTAATATCTTCCACTAGCAACACAGGCGCGTGGAGACCGCCAATTTGCGGCCACAGCACATAACGTTTTATTTGATGCGAACAAGGGTTAGTATTTATTATTGTTTACGTAACACGATGGCCTCCGGGCACAATTCCGTTGAATTATGGCCTGGTCACCCCCGTGCGACCGAGCGCAGGTGGGGCAGCCGCAGAAGGTCTCAATTTATTGCTAATTTTATTTGTATAGCGGTTCCTGTAAATTTTATTGTTTTTGCTCCTAAATATTTCGGACATTGGGACTTATGGCCATAAACTGCAGAAACACTTACGCGGTTTATTCTGATACTTTTTGTTATGGATCATAACTGAATACACAATATGAGTTTGCCGTATCATCCAATTTTCTGCGATGCAAATGCAAAATGACGGAGAAATTGGCGCTATATCGTTTAAAGTCCCATAAGACGCAGTCGTGGGCGGGTGAAATATTACTCCACACTGGAGAGCAGTCGTTAGCTATCTTAATATTATAATGAACGTCTAAATTTTGGGTATATGTACATGCAAATGTATATACGTAAATATTTTACGATGACAGGTATTTTTTTGTTGGCTCACAATTTTGTCGGTTACTGAAAGATTCTTCCTTGAAATATGGTGGATGTGTTATTCTAGCCAAGTCAAAATTCGTTAATGTTGGTTGAGCCATTTTCCCTGATAATTTAACGTTAGTTCATTTGCAACATTGCTTGTTTAGCACGAGTATACTAAATAGCTATATTACCAACCGCTCGCCGCTCGGTGGCTTGACTAAACGTTATAATTTTGCGCTAATAGTTAGGTGTCCAATTTCCACCTGGGAGCTGCAGCGATTTAACCCTAGACCATATATAACCTTTGCAGAATACATTACTTACTACTAATTGTATGTTTATCTCACCAGCGACGGTATGGCGTATCCATTATTACAAGTAGATTAACCGCATGAAGTAAAAGTTCGTACAAATCCTGCATTATTAACATAACCAATAACCATCAAACCTAATGCGGCCGAGATAACAGTCATGTCTTCACAAACATCCGCACATTATCCCAAGTAATTTGCAAAACAACTGCTTTCACCCACCATTTTCCGTAGTTCTGTCCAAATCCACAGTTCAGCTAAATTTCGACTCGAAATAAAAGTTACTTCCATCGAACGTTCCAGCAAAGAGCCATTTTTCTCTTAGACGTTATTCGAATAAAATCCGTTATTGGAAATACGCGAGAGTGCTGTTAAAAGAACGATATTTCGTTTTGTGTTCTGTCTAATTAATTTCCTGGCGTCGCCTTTGTTTTTTGTCTTGCTCCCAGCTCTAAGCTTATTGTTACTATCAGGTAATTTATACACGGGCCTAATGAAAATGTATCTCTGCTATTTATCAAGCGAAGTGGCGGTAGACTTTGGGAATGTTATACCGATGGGAAAAGGTCTCATTTATGGTAACTGTTTCCAAGTTTCGCTGACAAAGGAAAAGTAGGATCCTTTTCTTTGCCGAAGGATTTGGGTCATTGCTTATTTCTATTGGGAAAAGATTCAGGTGAAACGTATGTAGGTATTGTTCCCGGGATGTGTTGTTTTGGTAATGTGAGCTTGTTTTCGACGAAAATATTATTTATTCTTCTAATGTACGATGTTAAAAGTCTTTGGCCAAGTTTATTCCCTAGTGAAAAGTTAGTTTTGAACAAAAAGGTAAAACATTGTTTATTTGAGCCAATACAAACTTAATTCAATTTATTGTTCGCAAAAAGTTTATTTTGGTAATAGTAGAATAGTAAAAGGTAGAATAATCTCCTTTCAGAACATGCACCGTCTAGGACGCTGGCGACAAAGGCACAATTCGTCTATAAAAGTGGGAAAGGGCTATGACAATATATTTACATGACTTAATTTATGACATCGTTAATAACACGTAAACGCAGGTAAGGTAGAAAATATTACTGTAATAACACCTACAGTAGCTGCATGCTTAAGTAAGGAGCATAAACACAAAAGCCGCGTTTATATAAGACATTATTAGCGGGAGTTTCTGAGAGAAGAGATGTTTGCGAGGATTATTACAAGTCTAGCAATAAAGGGGACGACACGACACCTGGCAAATATTCAAAGGGAAGAAATAAAGTGAGTGTTATGTTTGTCACTAAACGTGACCGTCGGTTTATGAATTTCTTTATAACCTCCCCCCCCCCCTTAAGGTGTACACAGACAGGTTGAATAACTGCTTCTTAAGTGTTTTTTGTAATACTATTCTGGTAAGGATGATTATAATGTAAGTGTGCTTAAGCAATCACACTACACACTAATATTATAAAGGCGAAAGTTTGTGAGTGTGTTTGTATATTTGTTAACTCTTCACGCTCAAACGGCTAGACCGATTTCGATGAAATTTCATGTGAAAGTAGCTGACACCCTGTATTAATACATAGGCTACTTTTTATCCCGAAAAAATGTAGTGGGTAACACCGCGAGGCGCAGCTAGTAATAAGGCGATTTCTTCTAGTGCGATATAAAAATATAATAATAATAATAATCATTTATTGGGACAAAAACAAGTTTACAAAATTAATTGTGCATTAACAGTTACATTAGTTAGAAAAACTGTGTCGCAATATAACTGAACTGAATTGAAATAGACTCAAAAGATAAATCTTTCACTAAAATAAATATGAGGTCCGAAAATCACACTGTTCCTAAAACAAACATTTCATAATTATTTCAATTTTGATCTCAGCTTCATTGCGAGCTTACATTTCTGTGCAAATTCACTGAATCACCTCCAAGTAGCAAGGTGAACGAGACAGTTACAGCTCACTTCCGAGACCTCGACTCTGGGATTAGATTGAAATTGAATGGTCTTCTACAAAATGAGAAATGAAAAAGAAAAAAGGCACGTACCTTCGTAATGACTGCAAAAGTACTTTTAAAGAACTATTTTCAGTGAATGACGGAGATTAAGAAAATACAAACCCATTGGAATTTGACGAGAATTTACCGAAGAAAATGAAACACTAAGGGTAGTTGCAGACGACAGACATTTTATAAGACTTCATTGATTTTTTTCATACAATGCAATTCATCTAGTAGCGATTAACTACTTCAGTATTGGTGAGCATACTGATAGTATAGTAGTAGTAATTTATTACGTGTGATGTACAAATTTATACGCATATATTTACCTGATGCCAAGGAAGGGTGATGCTTTTTCGTACTGTTAATACGTTGGAAATGTTACCAAACTTTATATTAGTGCGTGCTCGCACTAATATAAAGTTTGGTAACATTTCTAACTACACATTGGTAACTAAGACAAACAACAAACTGTGAACGCTTTACAGCTACAAAACCACTGTAATTTCAAATTTCAAGCAACACGTAATAATCTATTTTTATTTGTGTCAATAGTAAACAGCCCCTTTAAAAATCCAGCCATCTTTATCGAAAAGTAGGGTGCGTTTTTAGTAACATTTGAAATTTTGCGCAAGGCTTGCCTATTGATCTTATCCTTAAAGTCAAAACACCGTAAACCATGGGTACTGTGCTTGCATAATACTCGGGAGTTCTCCATGGCACGCCGTAAACTGGAAATTGCCTTCCTAGTTGAATTCATCCGACGCGCGGGGACTGGGGCACCTACCCTAATAACATTGCAGTTTCCTGGAAAATTTTAGTGTACCGTGGACCAACGGTGTGGAATAAAGGCGGCAGCTCGTTTCCGCGTCTCAGACCCTACCACTATTACGTACGTCCCAAATTATTTGATAAGATTTCATATACGTAGCGGGATTTGTTCGCCCACTGCCAAGTGGTTTCCCACAAAAAGCGCAATGGATTTGAAAACCTCATTTGGATCTTTGTTTTTGTGGAGTGTTCGGTAGCTGCATTAGAATGCTCTCACCGTGATATAGGTGAAGTTTATCCGCCGGTCTAACAAAGCTGAGCACGAAATTGGGGTACATAAACACACCTGCTTAATAATGTTTTGGAGATTCCAGGTTTTAGAAGAGTCCAGTATTTTAAACTTAAACTTGTGTAAGCTAGGCAAGCATATTATTTGATACAACTTTGCTTAATAACTATTCCGTTTACTCCATTTTTTTATATTATAGCAGAAGTTTTTTCTTGGCAATATATCCAGAAAAATCCTCTTAGTTTACTTTCCTCTTTTGAGTAATTAAGTTTTCCAACGCTTAAAGGATTAATGAAGATTATGCCTACCTGGAAAGTTACGATAAAATGTGTCGCTGAAAACGATTTATAAACGTTACGAACAAAAACGAGAATATATTAATAGAAGAATCGATAAAAGCAAAGGTACTAACTTGTATTTACTTTTATAAAGAAGAAAATCTTCAAAGACGTTTGCACATCCTTTGACTTATTACACTACTAGCTCAGCCCTGCAGATTTGCCCGCTGCATTTTATCAGGACAAAAAATAGCCTATGTGAAATTTCCTCAAAATCTGTTTAGCCGTTTGAGCGTGAAGAGGTAACAAACATACAAACACACTCTAAACTTTCGCCTTTATAATATTAGTGTGATTAGAGTGATATGTTTTTATTACGTCACCATACTCTTACGGATTTTCACCTCTACAAAAGGCGTCCTCAAAAACAAATGGTGATGTCACGGTACTTCATGAAGGCAAAGGTATGAGTTCAAGTGCTCGGCGGGGTGCCGGCGGCGACACGACACAGGGAACCCCGCCGGCCTCGGATTAACTATACTTCACTAACGAATTAATTATAACAAGCAGCTGCTTCTCATTGTACTGGTTTATGTCAACTATTTAGAAACAAACGACTGTAAAAGAATTAATAGTAACTGATGAAAACTCCTTGTTTTTTTTTGTGCATACCAAATGTATCGAGATCAAATCGATTTTATAGGGTTAGGTTATGTTTGAAGGTTTCTATCACTACCGACATTTTACAAAACACAACAGTTTGCTTGACTGCCACACTTTCTTATGTACTTAGGTCTTCGAGACTTTATATTGCCAATCAACTTTAACCCTCTGATCATCACGCGTCGTCTCCGATTTCTAAAAGACTTAAGAGTAAAAACGTGATTATTGTCGATTTAGGCTTCTCTTAGCAAACTTAGGTACCTTTTATACGAAGTTTTTGATTATATAAATTATCATTGAGCTTCTTTGATGAGTGACTTCAGTGGACTTGCGTGGGATAAGATATCACGTTTCTACATTTTCAGATCGCGATTGGTGAATCGGGAGAACATAAAGATGTCCATAAAATTATTCGGCTCGTTAGACATGTAAGGAATGTTCTCGAACACGTAATGCGTTAATACTTGTTATATCTTGGAAATATATTTGACTTAATGCCGTCTTTACAGTAAATCAGAATAAGAGTATCCGAGTCGTATTAACAATATTGAAAAAAGTCGTGTAGGTATTTTATTGCTTTTAGTTTCCGGCACCAACGAGCACATTTTTATGGCTGAAGTTGAAAACTTTCCAGAAATTAAAGTTGAACGTACTAAAAATAGATTTCCATTCAACAAAGTTACGACTTTCATTGAATAGTTTCATTGAATCGAATGTTACATTATAATAGAACATAACTTTGACACGAACAAAAACTTGGAATTTTCCATAAATTGTATAAACTTTTTTAATACGAAGCGAACAATAACATAAAATAGGGGCATTCGGACGGACAGTCCAGCGGCCGTCCGATTTCATCGGCGCACGTATAATTCAGTTAACCAATGAACCACATGCGGTGCACACGGACACACCGGATTGAATTGGGATCAGGAAACGTATACAATGTTCGTGTAAACTCCCGCAGAGCTATAGAAATTTTTAAAGTGAAAAAACATTTGACAGCCAAACACAAATTGATAAAAAAATGCACGCACGAGTACCATATGTACCCAGTTTCCGCTCAATATATTCCTGATATTGTTTGGC
Organism: Abrostola triplasia; assembly: GCA_946251915.1. Lineage (NCBI taxonomy): Eukaryota > Metazoa > Arthropoda > Insecta > Lepidoptera > Noctuidae > Abrostola > Abrostola triplasia. The sequence continues at coordinate 7,410,117 of OX276430.1, forward strand.
GTCGAGCACGCTCCACACATTTATGCTAAACTACCTGTAAACTTTCCCATACCTGTCGTTCTATCCAATATTCAATTATGCAAATAAGACCCAGCTTCAAGACATTACATATCTCAAACATCTGTTGAAAGGTTATACCTATAGCACTAATAACAATTACAGTTTATCTTGAATATTTGAATACACCATTTATTACCAACGACTAATTTCTAAATTTCCACCATGTTCACTAATCGATTATTGATCAAGATTGCTGTTAGCGCAGGCGCACATCTACATAATCGATTCCCGATTAAGTATCGATTAGGATCCGGCGAAACTAACACTGCGATAATCATCTCTTGAGTCTGGTAGACCGGTATAAACCCACTCGTTATACATGCACATTACGGCATCGGCCACAATGATCATGTTAAATTAAAATTCAAATAGAAGACAAGATCTATAAAATTCAAGCATTAAATAGAACAGTCGGGCTCGACATGTCAGCGATCTGTACGTGGCAGATACATAAAGACATTTTGTTGTGCATTTTACGACATTGGAGCAAGAGCCAGTCCCATCTCAAGACTTATAGAGCGAACCGACATGTTATAAGTTCGAACATCAATAGTGGTACACTCGACTGCGTGTTGCAGCTTGCAGAACGACTCGGCAAATTGTTGTTTCATGTTTCGTTGTCGCAGTGAACACGGCTTTACGGCTGGAATCGGTGAATTTCCCCGGAGTGCAGTAAAAAGCTCTCTGTCAGACGACACTCCATCGGCCGTTCGGTTCAGGGTTGATATCTCGACGGCTCGCGTCAAACATCCACAAATCCGACGCTCAAATAACTTTTGTTTTTTATGTGAAGGGACCGGACTGAAGCAACAGTGCCAGTACTAATGCCGATATCAGGATTATTCGCTCGGGTTTTTCCTTACGTGAAGGGATGCCCGGGAATAGTCTCATTCCAAAATATTCTCATTACTTGGGCGGAATCTTTTTTACTTTACGGCAGAACGCTCCCCTTTTCTTGTTCAGTCAAGTACAAAGTTTCCCGGCCCTCTCATCGGCTGCGAATGAAATGACTAATAAGAAACGCAAATGATAGCAATCTGCTCGAGCTCCTCGATCTTAATTAAACTGAAGATGAAAACTTATATCTAATAAAACTTTGGTGTCTGTATTAATGGGGCGGACGTTATGTTCCGTGCCGCTATAAAAAATGTATACGCCTCGTTGACAGTGTTACAAGAATTCTTTCATCGCAACCATTACAAGTAAAAGACCAACAAAGGTAATCCCACAATCGTTATAGAACTTTCAAAAGACGTAAAAACTGCCTACAATATATTTTTTTTATATCTCGGGGCAATAAATATGTCCACCGCCCTCGCGCGCTTCTTTAGTAATTTCTTAACCAACTACCAGCCTATAAATCCAAAAGATTGATGCTAGATACCAAATTTATTTACTTAAGTACATTGCCGTAAAGCGTTATATGTCGCAACGGCTATTAATCTACAAAACACATTATAATTTATTTTTTAAAAGTTAATGGTATCACTCGTGTCAACATGACAGATTAGTTAAAAACATACCGAGAAATAAAAAACCGGGTCTTTTAAAAATTACGACCACTTGCGGACCAATGTGTCAACAGTTCCTAATTTCTTCCACGAAATTATTTATCTGTTTATCTTTTAGTTAATGTTCTAATATCGGATATCAACTCGTTTTTAATTAGTCATTAAAACGTACTTTAATATATTTGTAGCTGTCCTACCTCTTAATAATTGCGATAAGACGTTGTTTTAGTAAATAAGCAGTGGCTAAGCGATTAGACTGCTGCGCTAGGGATTGCGGGTTCGATTTCCGCACGAGACAAAAAAATGTGTGATCCGTAGATGTTTATCCCGAGTCTGGGTGTTCGTGTATGTGATATTACATGTTTCTGAAACACCCACGATACAGGAGCAAATCATAAAGTGGGGACGACGCGACGTTTTTCAAAATCAAGAAACAATATCTTGGTCAATTGCATCAAGAATTTTCGAGATTTAGAGACGAGTCAGTTAAAGCCATTATAACAAATAATATCCAAAAATAAAGTAATCCCTCTATAAATACTATATTTTGGCATGCATTACAGACAGTCCCTGCAGAATACGGTATCATACTAACCCCTAATATATTTCAATAACAACCCACCACAAACTCCTGCATAAACAACGACCTACGGTCCACAGAACATCCATAAAATCTGTTGCAAATAAAAACACCACTTTTTATCCCACTTATTGATTTAACAAGCGGTCCATATGCAGCTAAAACTAGGCACCCTCAAAGTAAAGAGACACCATTAGATGCCACGTGGGACTCGGCCCCAGGGGTCCAAGGGGTATGTAATGCGTGGTTCCGCTGCACATTTTTACTTTTACCACTAATTGGGGCACGGTGGGGATGAACCGAAACCCCATCCCCAGAGGATGGGATACGAATGGCCATGAACGTCACTTATTTGTTCCTAATGAATATACCTTTGTGAATTTAAGATAGATTTATTTGTCTGTATTTGTTTTAATGGGTCTGTATGTTATACGTGTGTTATAATGTATTTGTGAAATTAAGAGATGATTTTATTAATTATATAACAATGCATTTTGTGGACAGTCGGAAAAGAAAGGAAATTCTAATTTGTTTAAAACTTTATCAAAAGTCTATCAAACACAGTTAATAAAATTGTATATTAGCAATATTAATTACCAAGAGTATATATAGGAGTCTGGATTTGTGCCCGGTTGATGGCAATAGGCTCGCCCCCTATTACATTGGGAATTAAAAACATTACTGGCGAAATGTGGGTGTACAATATGTTCACCTCTGCCTACCCCTTCGGGGAATACAGGCGTGATGTTATGTGTATGTGTGTGTATTAATTACCATTATACAAGTTATTTTAACTCTTACCTATTTTTTAACGTACCAACTAATCATTTAATATTTAACATACCAAGGTGGGAGGACGCCAAAATGTTCTACGCTACACAATTTTAGCGTAACTGAAATATTACATAACCTCACGACTAAATTATTTCACTTTTCAGAATAATTTAGAAGGATCCCGGGGATTCCGTAACTTTGCATAGACATTACCTTTTATAGACGATAGATAATCCCTAAAATTACTGCGGATTAGGCTAGATTCTCGGCTACGTAGACTGCCATCTCGTAAATCCTAGGAGCTTTTGTTAAAGGACTTTGGAGACTTATTGGAATTCATTATACTTATACAGCGCCCAGTAACGTAGCACCTAAAATACTTGGATAAAGGAAGCTACGAAGGATATTCCAGAAAACGGTGGCAATTTAAAACATTGAAGATATCCACTAGTGTCGCTGGAAGTCTTCATGCGGTCTTGATACTATTTATTATGCAAGAGATTTATTTTAACATGTCTGGTACCTACATAATGATACTTTTCAAGAATCTAAATTATTATGTTGAAATTGTAATAAATACTTTTTTATTTTAAGTACAGCTCAATTTATGTATATTCAATCAGACTCATCCGAAATCCTACGAAATACATATACGTATTACATTTCGGAACCCAAAACCTCATTTTCAGAAAGTAATATTAAAAAGCTTCGAACTTAACAAAACCGATGGAATCCTTGCCGCTAACAATGGGCCTTATTATCCGATGATCCTTGGACCGTACCGTACCGATGTACCGTACATATCTGCAAAATTTCACGCACCCTTGCAATAATATGAGGAAGGCTCTTATCTACCCTCGTCGCGATCAGACCGAGCCCAGAAAGCAGCGATAAAAGGGTCCTACTATATCATATTGGCACTTTCGACAGAGGATCCAGTAATATTTCGTACTCCTTAAAGGATAACGGAAACTCAGCCCCTCTTGAGAAAGCAGATGATGTGGGGGCCAATGATCTATTTGTCAGGATCAAAAGTGCGAGCCGATACTTGGATATTCAATAGACATATTAGTTGGGCGGTGTGCCCGATACGTTAGTTTTACGATACTATATCAAGCCGCTGTACAGTCAATATCTAAAGTAAATGATAGAGTTAGAATTCAAAACTCTACTAACATTATTATAATTTTATTATTTTAGCAAGCAGGCGATCATTCAGATCTAGCTGAATAATGTTTAAGGAAATAGTAGTAATTAATAATACTTTCACACACGTCATCTGATTTCATTATCAGTAACCCGTAACACAATTCACGATTATAGAAAAGTCTAACACCACATTTTAAATTGTACATTTTTACACCGTACCGTAGCTTACACAACTTTAACTGTATGTGAGTCCACCAACAATCGACTGCCAAATAAACAGCCTTATTTAAGCTCATTATGAATCCTTATAACCAGTTCCTCATCAAACTGCTGACGTGTAAATGTAAACAAAACAATGACTCGCTAATTTGCAGACGCGCCCCCTTGCGGTGAGGTCAGACCGAGGTGTGGCCTGCACACTTGTATCCAGCGGTTAATGAAAGCAATATCGGAGGGAAATGACGTTTCTCCGTAATATATGATGGAATACCTGAATGTGGGTGAGTTTACCTGGTCCGTAGTACCGCTGTCGACCCACATACACTCATTTGAATATGGGTACAATTAATCTTCTAATCCAGATTGATGAGGAAGGGTAAATTTGTTACAATGGAAATATTGGAAGGTAAATTCGATTTTGCCAATATAATGGTAGCCAATAAATGTAAATAAATCAACAACGTTTCTATTAAAAACTCCTTTATGTTTTTGTTGAAGTATTTTTTTAAGTGAAACACGACTACCACCTCGTTATTGTTTCAGAGTCTATTATTTCATAATCGTTCTAAATTTAAATAAATTTCTTCAATTTATTACGTTCTTATCTGCTGAAGCCATAAAAGTTTTAGTTTTAAATTTATAGCAGTTTTGTTTTTAATAATTACGTGAAAAATTACGTACGTTATACGGTACACTGACGTGCATGAATGTAATTGAAAAACTTTTATGTGATTTTTATTCAAATTTAACGAAATTATGAAATAAAAACAAGAACATCATGTTCGTGGCTATTAATATTTTACTGCACAGAGAGTATACTTTCAGCATAGCCAACTAAAATTAAAGGGGTAACATATTTAGCTTCTGCTACAATAAATGGTACTATCAATATTTTTTAGTTCCGCTATAGTACATATTTTTAACTATTTTGTTTTTTAAAGACTTTTAATTTTCTCATTACGGCAAATACTTAGAGTTCACATTATCACACCTAAACAAAAACTTCTACATGTGATAAAAAGTTTCTAATTCCAAAGTTTTTTTTTAATACAGAATTAGTGCTTATTATAACCACGAGATCTCATTCTAGGAAAAAAAATAACTTAATTAAATGTAGAGTATGTACTTGATATCAACAATAGACTCGGTCGCTTCATTCTACTCAAAATAAAGGTGTCAAATAAATTCAGCTAACATACTAGCTAGGCATTCATGGCGTCATCAACAATTTATTACTTTATCTATTTTAGCTTTCACAATAAAATTATAATCAGAATTTAACTCATAGATAATACATGTTTTGGCAAGAACAGAAATGCGGTCACTACCCACCTGTCTATTCTAATATTTCGCGGCGTACTAACGTAGCGCAACGTAAGTATGTTACACTTTATATTTACCCGAATCGCGTGTCGCGTCGGTCGACAACCACGCGAAGCTTTATGTCGTGTTTGAGGTATTATACCAATACTTTGCGTGTTGCCTTATTATAATATGATTTTAACAAAGCCGCCAGTAATGCTCGCACAATAGACGCCTTTTATACGCAAACTGGAACGATTTAGGATTACCAGCTTTGATATCGCAATCCATTTGTCTGAGTGTTTGTACAACTAGTGATAAAGTTATCACGGGTTTTGGATGCATGTTACGACATTATTTATGTAGGTATTTCGTGGTTAAATAAACAAATGAGAGCTGGAGCTGGGTTTTACTGTATAATATAAATAATGCTAAACTTGTTCAATGCATTTAAATTATTCAAACCTAATGACTCAAGGACATGCAAAATGATATAAGTCTTTGGCCGAAACTAGGGACGTAATCCCTTTCAAACCGCAATTCGCAAGCCGCGCATATAATAATTTCTAACGTGTGCCAACATAAGCATATTACCTAAAGTGAGCCTAAATTACAAACGGCTATCCTTTGAGTGTTTTATAAAATAAACTAGCTGCGCCCCGCGGTATACGCGCTACTTTTTTGCGGGATAAAAAGAAGTCTGTGTGTTAATCTAGGGAGTCAGCTACCTCCATACTTGGTTGGAGTCCAGACGTTTGTGCATAAAGAGGTCCCAAACACACTTACAAACTATCGTCTTTACAATATCAGTGTGACACTCGTATAAACCAATACAAAAGACAGACCATTAATGCCACAACCAATAAAATTATCAAACCCAATACAATTGAAGTTTACGAATAAAATATTGCTTTGCGCCGCCATCAAATACAAAAGACGATGTTATTTATTAACCAATCTAATACGCCATTTGTTAAACAATAGAGATATCGATTTTCTTTGTCGACAATATTAATAGTGGTCGTGAAATGAAATAGCGAAGTCGCAATATAATTAAGGTGTAATTTACTAACGCTCGTATCGCGAACACGTTGCTTTACGAAACCTAAATTATATATTTTTAATGCCCATCACGCAAAGCCGTAAATATAAATCTTAATTGTTCCCTTACATTGTTAAGCTATTTAATAATTAAATTCATTTTACATGATGTATAAAGTTTTATTTTATGTTGCTGATAGTAAATTGGTATATAAAATTTTGTGTACGTACTGTCTGTCTGTCTGGGTATTGATGTGGTATGGCACGCTATTTAGGAATCGAAGATTCATTTTATATTATTTTCATAACATCCTACTAAGCGTAACTAGTTGTTAATCCTACAACTACAACAAGACATATTTTACAATCGAAGTAGATTTATTTATCACAACAAAGAAACAGAGTAATTACATACATAGATAGACCGATAAAATCATAACCCCTCCTTTAGGCTTCGCCGTAGTGCAGTAAAAAGAGTCTAATCAAAGATAGACCGCAATCAACCCCTTAACGAGAGCTTCTAAATACAAAGTTGTTAAACACCTTTAATATATTTATTTTGCAGTCGTTAAAGTTGTAAATCCAAAAAGGTTCTCATCTGAATGTTTCCACACCGACTGCCACAAAGAGCTTTTATCTGCCATTTGTTTATTTCCATGTTTTATTTATTTTATTTTCAACCGGTACACCAACAGCATCCATATCACACTTTGTAACTTACAAATATTTAACACGTAGGGAACTAATATACATTCATTACATTTGTTTGTTCACATTCATGTTCTACTAACTATGTATAACCTATATTGTTTAGGACTGATGACCGGAATATTTACATGACACTTTATTGCCATAATGGGAGTGCAACATTGTGCTGCTCAGGTGTTTCTCGCTATCCCTCCGGTAATAGTAGCGTAATGGCGAATCGGGATTATACAAATATCAGATGTCAGTTTTTTTTTCTTTTTTGTATAGATATTTCAAATATGGCTTCCTGTTCCATTGTCCATCCATGTATATGAACCTTTTTATATAGAGAGCTTGTGGTTGATTACATGTCGTTAATTGTAATGGATTGCAACGAAATCTAACTTGCATACAGGAGTCCTCTATGTATCCTCTATTTACCTAATAAGGTACCTTACCTGCTTTATATGATACCGATTCGCAACCTAAATGAATCAGATCCACGATACTGTGCATCATTCCCATTTATGAATCTCAATTTCATTCAATCATAATAAATGTATTACCAGTCAAACTGTCTGACCACAAAAATCGATTCGCAGCACTAACAATGCTGCAACCGAGTCGCGAAATTACTTCGACCATTTAATAGAATATAAACTGACTGCTAATTTACACCTGTCAGCAATGATTGACTGTGGACCCGTCAACTTTAATTATCTGTCAATGTTTTGACTGCATCATAAAATGATAATGACTGCTCACCGAAAGTTCGGACGTAAGTAATTACAGGGCAGTTAACGGCAATCATTTATTATGAAGTGAATATTGAAGTTTTGAGGTAGTGAAGTGGAAAATTAGTTTCGTGTGTGGAATGAATGGAGACGTTCTAATTGTGGCCCTGTAAAGGACCTACATGTATGTCATCATCATCATCAGCCGGAAGATGTCCACTGTTGAACAAAGGCCTCCCCCACATATATGTATGGATATTGAATACCCTATATTCTCTAAAAGAGTGGCAGTGGTGCACACCCGCGTTTCAACATACAAATGTCCCATTGTGATGTTATTATATGATAGGGCTAGCCTTGTCTTCTATCCAACACGGTTCCATTGTTAAAAGAAACCTGATAGGTACCTGTAACGTTAAAAATGTTATATAAGTTCACTCCACTATTGCACACACACACTCACATGCATGCACGCACACACTTACATACACGCATGCATTCTCACCTTTACTTTTTTTCTTGTACTAATTAAACTTTATTTTTTTTGCCAACGAACATTAGGCACATCCTGTAGACTTTATTAGCATAATAATATAAGGAGACTCCATACACTAGCAGATAAGCCAACTTGTTTGATTAATAAATCATTTTTCATTTTTATTTTCGCCTTAAAAATTTATTTACTGGTACAATATAACGCCAAGGTCTCAAAAATGTATTTCAAGATACAATTATATCAGCCTGTATTTTACCCTTGGTAAACTGTAAAAAAACAAATGATGGACGATCCAATCGAAAAAGACGATGTTATTTATTAACCAATCTAATACGCCATTTGTTAAACAATAGAGATATCGATTTTCTTTGTCGACAATATTAATAGTGGTCGTGAAATGAAATAGCGAAGTCGCAATATAATTAAGGTGTAATTTACTAACGCTCGTATCGCGAACACGTTGCTTTACGAAACCTAAATTATATATTTTTAATGCCCATCACGCAAAGCCGTAAATATAAATCTTAATTGTTCCCTTACATTGTTAAGCTATTTAATAATTAAATTCATTTTACATGATGTATAAAGTTTTATTTTATGTTGCTGATAGTAAATTGGTATATAAAATTTTGTGTACGTACTGTCTGTCTGTCTGGGTATTGATGTGGTATGGCACGCTATTTAGGAATCGAAGATTCATTTTATATTATTTTCATAACATCCTACTAAGCGTAACTAGTTGTTAATCCTACAACTACAACAAGACATATTTTACAATCGAAGTAGATTTATTTATCACAACAAAGAAACAGAGTAATTACATACATAGATAGACCGATAAAATCATAACCCCTCCTTTAGGCTTCGCCGTAGTGCAGTAAAAAGAGTCTAATCAAAGATAGACCGCAATCAACCCCTTAACGAGAGCTTCTAAATACAAAGTTGTTAAACACCTTTAATATATTTATTTTGCAGTCGTTAAAGTTGTAAATCCAAAAAGGTTCTCATCTGAATGTTTCCACACCGACTGCCACAAAGAGCTTTTATCTGCCATTTGTTTATTTCCATGTTTTATTTATTTTATTTTCAACCGGTACACCAACAGCATCCATAGCACACTTTTTAACTTACAAATATTTAACACGTAGGGAACTAATATACATTCATTACATTTGTTTGTTCACATTCATGTTCTACTAACTATGTATAACCTATATTGTTTAGGACTGATGACCGGAATATTTACATGACTCTTTATTGCCATAATGGGAGCGCAACATTGTGCTGCTCAGGTGTTTCTCGCTATCCCTCCGGTAATAGTAGCGTAATGGCGAATCGGGATTATATAAATATCAGATGTCACTTTTTTTTTCTTTTTTGTATAGATATTTCAAATATGGCTTCCTGTTCCATTGTATCATCCATGTATATGAACCTATTTATAAAGAGAGCTTGTGACTGATTACATGTTGTCAATTGTGATGGATTGCAACGAAATCTAACTTGCATACAGGAGTCCTCTATGTATCCTCTTAACCTCTATTCATTATTATATACCTAATAAGGTACCCTCAACCGAAGAGCGTGTATGAGGAATGTGATTCGTGTGAATGAAGCAAAAGAAGTATGCCAGGATCGTAGCAAATGGAAATCCGTGGTCTCTGCCTACCCCTCAGGGAAACAGGCGTGACTTTGTGTATGTATGTAAGATACCTGCTTTATATAATACCGATTCGCAACCAAAATGAATCAGATCCACTATACTGTGCATCATTCCCATTTATGAATCTCAATTTCATTCAATCATAATAAATGTATTACCAGTCAAACTGTCTGACCACAAAAATCGATTCGCAGCACTAACAATGCTGCAACCGAGTCGCGAAATTACTTCGACCATTTAATAGAATATAAACTGACTGCTAATTTACACCTGTCAGCAATGATTGACTGTGGACCCGTCAACTTTAATTATCTGTCAATGTTTTGACTGCATCATAAAATGATAATGACTGCTCACCGAAAGTTCGGACGTAAGTAATTACAGGGCAGTTAACGGCAATCATTTATTATGAAGTGAATATTGTAGTTTTGAGGTAGTGAAGCGGAAAATTAGTTTCGTGTGTGGAATGAATGGAGACGTTCTAATTGTGGCCCTGTAAAGGACCTATATGTATGTCATCATCATCATCATCAGCCGGAATACGTCCACTGTTGAAGAAAGACCTCACCCACATGTATGTATGGATATTGAAAACCCTGTATTACCTAAAAGGGTGGCAGTGGTGCACAACCGCTCAACATACAAAGGTCTTATTGTTATATGATGGGGCTAACCTTGTCTTCTATCCAACACAGTTCCATATTGTTAAAAGAGACTTAATAGGTACCTGTAACATTAAAAATGTTATATAACTTCACTCCACTACCGCACACACACACTCACATGGATGCACGCACACTCTTACATACACGCATGCATTCTCACCTTTACTTTTATTCTTGTATTAATTAAACTTTATTTTTTTGCCAACGAACATTAGGAACAACCTGTAGACTTTATTAGCATATAAGGAGACTCCATACACTAGCAGATAAGCAAACTTGTTTGATTAATAAATCATTTTTCATTTTTATTTTCGCCTTGAATATTTATTTACTGGTACAATATAACGCCAAGGTCTCAAAAATGTATTTAAAGATACAAATATCCGCCTGTATTTTACCCTTGGTAAACTGTAAAAAACAAATGATGGACGATCCAATTAATAAATGAATAAATGATTTATTTCTGTAAATAGGTTTTCACAAACACACGTCAAAAATTCAATAAAAAAATAAAATAAAAACTAGATAGCGTCGGCATTTCCTAACTGACTACCTCTGAGAAGAAATGCCGAAACATACTCAGTAAGCGCAAATGAATAATTCTGGGGTGAATAATTCGGGATAGTCACAAGAGATAAATATTAGCAACTCATCGTTCTTGAAGAACTTTATCAAAACAATATTACCGCTATCCTATTAAAAAGTCGCAACAAGACGCATTCTTTAATAAATCAGTCGCCAGTGCCTGCTTGCGTGCGTTTGGTGTCGGAGCCATAAAAATTCTTGCATACAAATAGAATCATAATTAACCGTAATAAAGTGGCTTCATTGTTTCCTTAAAGTTTGTGCGTGGTAGCCTAGCTGAAGCTACATTCTACATTTTTAATAAGAAATAGGTATACATCTATGTTTATTTACAACCGGGCTAAGACATTATTACAATATAGGTTTAACATGAATTTGAAAAATGTTGGACACGAGCGGGACTCGATCTCATGACCTTCGCCGATCCGTAGCGCAGCTTTCAGATAGCTCGTGTGATTCATTCTCTAATCTATCATTATTATTCTATCATTTTTCAAATTTCCTTTATCAATTTGGTCTGAAGCTTAGCATGAGCAATAATGACATCAAATGGGTGTCAGCTACCTCCATATGAAATGTCATCTAATACGGTCTGGCCGTTTGAGCTCGAAGAGGTAACAAACAAACAAACACACTCACAAACTTTCGCCTTTATTATAATATAAGTGTGATTTGACAGATAATACCACTGTAAAATTGTTAAGTACCCACATTTAAAAGCTAAGCATTCCCTTCCATTATTTATATTGATCTCATCGGAAAGCGAAAACATATTGGTTACATACAAACTTTTTAAACCCTATAAACGTTTCCAATTTAAAAAACTATGATCGTTAATGCGTAACCATTCACCGATTGGCCCTCAAACAATGACTGACGTCCGGAAACGCAATTAACTATGTATTCGTTGGAAAGAGGAAATATCAATTCGCTTTTGTACAGAGGGGATCGGCTGATGCGTTTAGTTTAACAGAACGGACAGTTGACTCAATTATGCTCATATTATATGAGCAGTGATATTTTGGGTACCAGTTATATGCATATTCATTCGATTTTGGTATGGAAATGAAGCTTTCAATAACGTAGCTTTAACTTCAGAAACACTAGGCGTCAAATGAATCAGCAACAAGAGGCAACTGAGTATTGGATTTTAAACAGTTAACCTGCTGGCTGCTTAGCATTAACATTTCAATTTAAATGACCTTTAGATCTAGTACTCTCTTTATGCTACAAATAATGCGTTAGATATACGTTCGAAATCCTAAACTCAATTCGTTTTGTTGATTCATCATTCAAGCAACATTAAATTTCTATTAGTTGACTTTTCAACTCGCGATTTATCAGCTGGTAGACGCCAGTCATTTATTTCTACTTAATTTCCATACCTTGATGTATAAAAAGAGTATTAATCGAGAAAGAAAGTTGAAAGAATGTTGTTTATCGCAAAATACAATTAAGTATAACCTCGCCCGTCGAATTTACTTTTTCCTTTTTTTAAATCACGAACAACGAATTCTGGGGCTTTAGTGAAGCTCATCTATTCACGGATCGAAAGTATATCCGCCAATTTATCGGGAATCACCCGTCGCGCTGTGACGGGCCACGGTCTATTGTCCCCGGCTCAATCATGCCAAATTGCTGCTCGACGTATGCATTTTACTCGATTTTACATTCCAAAACCGTTTCGACTGAGATACGACTATCGGAAATAGCGACGGAAGGTAATGGCCGTACCATGCACACATGTACCTACCCACTTATAATTTACTATCCATCGATTTTTAAGTGATGGATGACTAGATGCGTGAACGTATGTGTGAACTATCGAAACGATTTCACAATCGATTTAATTTAAATAATAAAGAGTTCACAACAATGTAACATTTAAGCTCAAACACCGTAACCGCATTGCTATCGATTCAACAGTTATTCGATAATGTGTCGATTGTATGCATATCAACCCTAATAATAATGTAGGTGTCCATAACATTTGCATTAAAATAGTGTAGCAGATGGGACCGTTACATGAGTTTTTTGGTAGCAACACTTGTCAACATTATAATATAAACCGTATTATGAAATTCGAAACATATTAACGTTTAATTCAATGACATAATATTCTTATTGAAATATTGACATTAATCTCGCCATAAATTGTGGTAAATCCAAGAAAACTTACTTAAATTAACATCAACATCTCAATTTGACGTAGGTATAAAATATTCATTTAAGTTGATTCCGACATCTTATAATCCGGATTAATCTGATATCGTAGTCGTGTTTGTGGATATTACTTAACGAAACATAATATATCAAACGTTAATAGCACCAGTAACTTATATTTAAAAAGTATTCCTTCACCGCGTCCAAAACAAACATTGAAATGCGAATCTCGAAGATCTTCAACAAACAAACCGAGAACGGGTGATCTCACTAATGAAGTGTTCGCATTTAAAACTTGAGAACATCTTGTGCACACTTTTGATAAAATCAAAAAGAGTACCGCGTTCCTGTTTGAGTTATTTGTCGTCACATTAAACGAGTGTTCGGCAAAAAGTCGACTGAGATCAAAGCGATGACGTGGCAGTCTGAAATAACACCCAACCGCACGCTCTTGTCAACGAACACGCAAAACCCGTACTGCTATTGCAAGATTTACGCTGTACACTCTGTGTGGCGTTAGTGGCGTATCTACATCTGGTAATTAAATGAAAGGAAGTCTGTGCTGGAAATATTCTGTGATGAATTTTGGTTTTAGCTTTATTTATCGTACGATAGGCTCGTTAATTACTGGTGTAAATATATAGATCCAAGGCTTGGCTAGCATTAAGATTTATGTTTCCTGAGGTCAAACAGTGATTATAACATTATCCAGACAGTCACGAGAGTCGACAACTTGCAAAACTAAAGCATAATATTATTGACATTTATTAAGTGAACAATCCAAAGTAGGCCAATTTGTATAACAGCCTCATAATACACCTCGTTCAGACATACAAAAATAACCAATATCGGATTTCATAAACGAATCAAAAGATTACGCAGGGAAAACAACGCGATAAATATACAGAGCAATCATCGTTCTGCGTGTCATAATGAAAATTGCTTCCGAGTAGTGATATGCGTTCGTGTAAAGCTTTCATACTTCAGACGCATAAATAACGAGTGTATGGTTAGCGTAAATATGGAGACAATGCAGCTTTAAACACAGCCTGTGTCACGATAGTGCCAAGTCATTTCGCATTCCACCAACCATCCGTTAGATACGAACCTTCCCTTCCTTTATTTAAATTCAAATATATTCAATTTAAATTAAACGCGTCAATCAATGTTCAATTTAATTGATAGCATTTCAATTTCTGAATAACTCAATCTTGCTCAATTTAGGTGTATTATTTTGTTGGCAATCGATTGGCAATGTACAGAAATCGGGCCATGCTGTTATAAAAAATATGAATGAAGACTAAGTGATGTTAATTAACTCGTATTCAAATATTATATTTAAAATTCGATTCTGTTTAAAAAACATGATTTATATCTATTCCTAATCGAAATTGAATAACGAATGTTGAATTCGATTTGAATTCATTTACGAACTTGTTATCGATTTCCTATAAATAAACGTGCGTAAAATGGCGTAAATAAATCTAGAAAATCGCGTGACACGTTAGAAATATCATTTCAAAGTATAAATCTCCACAATTAAATGCAATAACAGATAGATAATAACTGTATTGACATTGATAAGGTACTCATTATAAATAGTCATAAAGGAATCGATGTTTATCTAGCAAGTGCAGTAGCGCTCTGTAGCCATTGCTCTTCGTTGCTTGCGGCTGTTCTTTATTCATGCATAGCGTCGTTGCGACTTTAAGACCTCTTATGTGTCACTTTTGGCAAAACCACTTTTTTACGCCAGCCTTTTTCATATTTTGAAGCTCTATCGAATACAAAAACTCTCATGTGTATACGACAATTTAATCGTCATTTGTTTACCAATTTCAAGATCTACAATGTGTTTCCTAATAAAATGTTGGTTGTTTTCTCATAAAGTTGAATTTTACACATAAGAGGTCTTAAAGTCGCAACGACGATAGAGGTCCTAACTCGGTCTGTGCCCAAGCTGTCTTGTAGGTGTACAGCCGGTAATTATTTTAAACGCAAAGCTTGGAAATCGTCGTGTAGGCAGTTAATCTCTACGTCGCATGTGAATGCAAATTATACCAACTTCTGTAAACCTGCAAACGTGATTAGGTAGGATGTAGTACAAAGCAAAAAATGGATAAGTATCGTGGTGTACTTGAGAAATAATATTCTAGTTTCAATTCCTTGATATATTGAGTTGTTTTCTAGATTGCGATAGGAATATTAATATCAATATTTCATGTTGTACACTAGATCATGATGCCCCAATTCCGTCTTTATGAATTCAATACTATTTCAATTATTTCACGTCTACAATAAACTATATACTGTCCTACTAAAAAGTAATAATATAAGCAGGTAGTCGTCATAATATCACGGACGAATATACTAGTCGTATTCAGATTTAGTCTGAGGCCAAATCAAGGTCAGGGAGCGTCAACTCTGATAATTTTCCTCATAAACAACACAGTTCTACTCCGCGAATGCGGCGAGTGCACACATAACCTCAACATGTTTTAATATTATAAACATTTACGAAAATGAAGTGCGGAATAATTATCGTGTGTGCGTTCCTATTGTGTGCTTCTCTTAATGAAGGGAAAGACTTTATTGTTGGTACGAGAGCGAACAATTTATTGATATCGACAGAGAAAGTGAAATTTAGGAGTTTACCGCTAATAAGGAGAGATAAGGATTACACTTACGTCGACCATAAAGAGAGAATAATTAAGGTAATTACGCTGTGTTAAGCTATTTGAGAGAAAGCTTATTTAAACGCTCATCACACACCTGTAAATTATTGCCAGTGACAACATGTAATAAATAACATGGAAAAGAATGATAAATACGACGATAAAAATGCATTTATAAGACAAATTCAAATTAAAACGAAACTCGATCTCATAGGGAATGTAAAAATAAATCCGCGCGAAATTTTCGAGACCATTCTACATCGACTTTGTATCGTGACGATATGAAAGTTATGATTTAGAAGGTTAATACATAAATCAAGCTTTATTTTCGGATGATATTACGACGCACATCCAACATTAATAATGTGTACCTAATGTAAATTAACAGACCGGTGACGTTCGAAACTTTATGTATTTTAGTCTTGTGTATTTTAGTAAATAGACTGCCATGACACTGCATATAACATAGGTACTATAATATCTGGCAAACGAATTGTTGGCCGGCGAGGGGCGTGGGTGCAATAATATCAACAAAGTGTAGGGAGAAACAGGATGAGATTGGCACAGGACCGAACTAAATTCACCAGAAAAGAGATTTCGTTTGAGTTAATTGTCACAATAATAAGTACATAGTCTATATTTATACACATTATCTTATATTTTACATTTTTAAATAATATATAGATATACATAGTCTAGAATAGTATCGGTGTTGACCGCCATCGGGCGTCTTGTGGCGGCTCTCTTTGCACCCTAAGGCTTGTACGCTGAAGTGGATCGAAGTGACAGAACGGTGAGCGAGATAAAAATCCACCAATGAAATTCCATATTTAAGCAGAAATTTTATGCAATTCTATTGGTGGATTATATTCTTTTCTTAGTATGCAATATTCGTTACAAACAAAAACTGAAACCTATGTCCCTTAGACAGACTTGGGTACTTAGGGACATAGGATTGAGTTTGCAAGACCATTCCTAAATCAAAAATTCATTGAACATTTTCTGGTGTGTCTGTATACAACAGAAAATTGTATACGCTTATTCATTACGTACGTTCCGTATACACCGTTTATATTCTCAAGAATAAACAGTCATGTAATCGAGATTCATTCACCGGGGTAATTGCTTAGCAATTGATTTATTTACGTTACACCGATAGTTTATGCCCGACACGAAAGCCTCTGCTTCCTACCAGTTCAGCCGCTACATTCTCACGATATTTTGTGTTAAGATATATTTTATGTGTATATTATGCAATGTTTATTTACTTGGTAAGGCTTCTGGGCTATGACTTCGGCAAGTTCCGCTTATGTATAAAGATGACACTAGAGAAATGTTATTAATATTTTTTATTAGTAATTATTGATTTCATAATAATTACCCTAAATTTATGTTGCTCTGGAAATGGGACACATGCTATATTTTTTACACAAAACTTTGAAGGCTTTTGTAAGCTTTTCAAAACACTGTGCACTGAGCTATTTCTAAAACAGGATCCTAGAAAAACAACATTACTGTTAATTCATTCCTTCTCTTGTAGCCATGAATCAACAAAGTTTACTCTGTGCAAAGTATAAAAAAAAACAAAATACTCCGGACTTAAAAATGAATTCGAATTAAAAATTTAAATGCCAGCCACACATCCCAAATTCAGTGACGAATTCGGCCGCCGAAAGCACACAAACACTTCATCAAACGAGCTGCAGTAAAAAGAGAATATTTTTGTTCGCTAAAACTAGTCGTACCCCACTTAGCTTTGATGAAACTTTGATGAACACACAAACCGACACGGAGAACACGAATCGCTAGCGTGTCGCAAATTGCTTCGAAAACGTCGCGTGTGAATATTGAATTGGACCTGGAATAATATATTTACGTACAAACCTACTACCCACGTGTTTACTAATATGGGGTTAAGAAAAATGTCAGCTGTTGAGGTTCTCGCCCTCGTAAAAATGTCAAAGGATTTATGCCTAAGGCGGTTTTGTAAGCAGCCCCTTGTCTTTTATGCTAGAACATGCGAAACGGAGTTAGGAACATCTGCTATGCTGGCTAGAAGCAAAAGTTTTGTCACATGCAAGTTGTATCTTCTAAGACTTTTTAAATTTAGAAAAGAGTATAGAGTAAAAAAGATGTGAATCTACAGCACTTTTGCACTTATCGTAGCATTATAAGTAATGAACATCAATACTTTATTTATAAACAGAGTCTAGACTTCAGCAGGCCTCGGATACAATTCGGAGGTCAGACGGTACTCTTATAAATAAATTAAAATGAAAACAGCAAAGACTTACTTCAATAGTACTACTTATTTGCCACCACCGGATGCGTGATTCTGTTAAAAGCTTGAGTAGATTAGAAGTAGAAGTAGCTAGAAGTGTTAACCTCATATCCCTGTTACTTATAAACGGTGCTAAAACGTTACTTTACTTAAACGCCTCTTAAATCTCTTGTCATCTCTATTCTTTAACTTGCAAACGACAGTAACAGGTATAATTTAATCAACTGTTTGACGTTGTCAATTTATATTATAATAAAATATATAAAGGGGATAATCTCAAGACTATAAGACGTACCTCTGCTCTATACCTACGAGAATATTAGGTATAACAAGTCTCTTTTTGACGTTTATCAGCAACTAAGTTACATATTTCTGTTTACAGGGCATCATTGCCCGCGACCTCTCGCGGACAGACACCGAAGTGACAGTGACGGCGGGCGGCGTAGGCGCATCCAATGTGACGCTACACCTTACTAGCGGGAGGGGGGAAGAGCTCAACTATCTTATATTAATATTTAGCAGGAATGAATAAAAAACTACTAAGTTTATTATATTTATTACCTTTATATTAAAATTATTTAATTATTCATGTTTTAATATTTAATTAATAATTCTGTCGTGCTTAACTTATTCCAACAAGGTTCTAACATAATGTTTAAGATAATATCAAGTAGGCCAATAGTAAACATTATTATACCTAGGTGACAAATAGTATGGCAGGATTGTAGCAAATAGAAATCCGTGATCTCTGCCTACCCCTCTGGGAAACAGGCGTGACTTAAATAACATACCTATAGATAACAACCGAACTAGATTATTTTAAAAGACGTTAGAAAAAAATAAAATTGCAATCATAATTTACCAGCCTCAGACACAAAGAATTGTTTCATTTTGTTTCGCTGAGATAACTCAAACAACTCCAAACAAAACAACAGACAACGAGGAAGTGCTTTACAATTTAGATATGATAAGAGCAACTTGACAATCAGAGAATACAACTCCTAAGAGTCCCACTTCAAGCAGTAATTTACATCCAACGCAAACATTTGAAATAAAACACGGGAATAAATTCTATAAGCTTGTTAACTTAATTCTGAAATTCTGATACAATGTTGACAATCTCTGACAATTTATGTATTGAAATGACAACTAAACGTATGGGGTTGACAGAAACTAGTAAACGATCGTAATCGTACGTCATTTGCATGACGTTATTAAGAGCTAATCAAGAATAGTCCGAACTGATGAAAGTTTATGTTTTAGTAATTGCTTTATTAAATTTCTGACGTCCAATGCCACATGGCTTCGCCTGTTATTGGATAGATGGCACTTCCATGTCTTAAAAGTTGTCGTAGTCGCTCCAAAACCTACATTTATTACATAATTATATCAATTGAAGTTTACTAATTCTGTAGGGCTGGAAAGAACTAAATGGAAAAACTCAGTAACACTTTGCTCGACCCTGAATTTGAACACAGGACCGCATACTCAGCAGTTACGGCTAACAAACCACTAGACTAACAAGCAAGCAGTAGTGCTAAACATTCAATTTAAACTTACCAAACAAATTTATTCATCTGTACAATTTTTTTAAATTAATGAATAAATCACAATTAACAATACCTACTTTTCATCTCCTGGTTTACCGATCACAAGCACCAACCGTGGTCACGGTGTCCTGGTTAATTTAAAAAAGCATTTATTGAAAACTCCTGCGGCCCGCAAAATGCAGTTCGTAACCACGGCTGGTGAAGTTTGGTCGTAATATTGGGAAGTAAAAAGGTTTATGCCATACGTTTGTGTACATTTTACACGGAACAGACGTACTTTAGTGTTTTATGAGTACTCTGTTCGAGGTGCACGACTTATAAATAATGAAGATGCACTCCTTGGAATTATTTTTATTCTTTTATGAGAGAAAACATAGTAGATTTCCCCTAGTAGGAAAAGGGTGCCTACATCCTTTACCTAATTTAATTTTGATATTGATCCTGAGTCTTTTCTTATGGACAAGTTTTCAACACTACTAGAATAGAAGATTAGAATACTGGATTATTGTTTTCAGCATATTATATACTACTTACCCATTTAGTCAAGGACACAATGTTGTAACATCAAGAATAAATAAAGTGAATAAACAAAACTGTATTGACGTAAAACTTCTTATTTAATTTCTACAAAAAATATTTATCTAAAGGCATGTAAGTTATCGAAATGCAACATTCTTATTTTAACACCACCCTTGTTTGCCTGCAACAAGATAACATCTCAAACAGAGTAACAAAGTACTGCACATCTCCCCTCGCACACAAATCAATTTTAGCGAATTGTCAGTGCACACAGGGTGTTTAAACTGAGGGCGGGCTAATGGAGACACACGCATTAAACCGGGCCGCGTGCAGCGACAACATTGACAGAGACCAGGGGGCCTAATTAGTTTAAGCCTGTGGCCGGCGGCGCCCCGGAGATGTCCAACGTAGATGTCAGAATATGGGAAATGACCAGGGATAATTCCCCTGTAAAAGATGCCCTGATAAAAAATCATACGGCTTTTGGGTAAGTACGAGACAATCTTCAGTTTAAAAAAAAAATTAAGTGTAGTATTTGGAATGATAAAAATGTAGTGCTACGGAAAACGTAGACCCAAAATGTGGACATAAGAAAGCCGTAGTTATGGTACTGTATTGCTATAGAACTTTATATTTCTATCTAATTAAATCTTTTGGATACGTACGAATATAAACTGTAGTCTGTATTAAAAACTTTAAAGTATTGAAAGAGGATAAAATATTTAGATATTGGTATAACAAATATAATAAAATAAGTGATAACAAAATAAAAATTTATAGATCAGACGACGTCTGTTTTCGTGTCTCTTCTAGGCAGACAGTTCTATATCTTTGTGTTTACAGTAGGGTAGCACTAGCCTTCATTTTTATCCAGGGATCAAAAACTGGCCGACTATTACCATTTCCACGCATTACCGTAATACATTTACTAATTCAATTCCGTGTCTGCCGGTGGTTTGAACGTCCAATTTATTAATGCGAGCTTAATTAATTCACAACCACATTACACTATCGGTTCATATAAATTAAACGAATTAAGTACTTCGATGATAACAGAACTGGGACTTGATTATCGAGTTTTGAACAGGAACGCTAATTTTACTACGAGATATATGACGTCCATAATGGGTTGGGTTGCCAGTGTTTTGACATAGAATTGAAATGGGGCACTTACTTCACCGCAATTAACATTAATGTAAACATCGGGATATCTATAAATAGCGAGGCCGTAAAATAAGTACAAAACACGAAGATTGTAAACATAACATAACATAACATCACGTCTGTATTCCCCGAAGGGGTAGGCAGAGGTGCACATATAGTACACCCACATTTCGCTAGTTATGTTTTAGGTCCCAATGTAATAGGGGGCGAGCCTATTGCCATCAACCGGGCACAAATCCAGACTCCGTGCTGCTACTGAGAATGACCTAATGGAAAAACTCAGTAACACTTTGCCCGACCCGGGATTTGAACCCAGGACCTCGTGCTCAGCAGTCGCGCTTAGCAACCACTAGACCAACGAGGCAGTCAAACGAAGATTGTGATATTACTCAAAATGTAATGTTGTAAATGTTTTAGATAAATTCAGAAACCTTATCGGTGGTGCTTATGCAGATTCGTTGCTGCTTTTAAGGTCATGCTTGTCTTAGTTATAGCAAATATTATTGGACACATAATGCACATTGTTTACTGTTGTTGGAATGTATATTATTGTATTGACTGTAGATTAGGTAAGTATTCATTTTACGAATGGTATGAATGTTAAGGTTTCCTCTGCATGTTTGTAAATGACGTTCTGAAACTTGAGTGCAAATTGTTTGTTTGTTATACCGTAATTTCAATATTGGTCAAGTGTATTTCTGAGCATAGATTTCATTAATAAATAAATGGAAAAATGATTTATTTCTGTAAATAGGTTTTCATAAGCACTTTTTACACATTAGATTTCAAAAAACAAAAAACCCAGATGTCGTCAGCATTTAATTACGGACTACCTCTAAGACCTGTTGTGATTCCGTATTTCGCAAACTATTTTATTGGATGTAAAATTTCTCCGAAAATGGCAATGAACAGAGATTTGTGGAGAATTAAAGGGGAGGCCTTTGCCCAGCAGCAGGGCACATTACACTCTAATTTAAAAAAAAGGTTCTACAAACAGTTTATCGTACAATATCTCTAAACATCGAATACTTTGTGGCTCCAGCGGTTGCCACACAATATCGTCTAAGTTTTGATTTTCCGGTTTTATTTAATTGGAAAATATTCAGCGACACTGGGGTTTGGCTTTGTGCCCGGTGATCTAGGCTTAGGTATAGGCTTGCCTCCTATTACTAATACCCCAACTGCCAAAAGTTGAATACAAACACTATTATATTCATTGTTTCAAAATTTTAGATTTTAATATAATTTTATTATAAGTTATAATAATATAACTCAATTTTTTATCCTTTTTATAACTTCAAACTCCCAGTTTTTTATCTATATTTCGAACTAGCAGCGCCCCGCGGTGTTACCCACTACATTTTTTCGGGATAAAAAGCCTATGTGTTAATCTAGGGTGTAAGCTACCTCCATACGAAATTTCATCAAAATCGGTCTAGCTGTTTGAGCGTGAAGAGGTAACAAACACACTCACAAACTTTCGCCTTTATAATAATAATAATAATACCTCTGGGCACATCGTTACCTCAACATGAGAATAACGAAACACCGGAGGGGACAGTAGTATAGCTTTACCAACCCTCGTGATAGAAATAAAAAATATATCACAAGGACTTGTACTAAAAGCACACAAACCGCAGGGCAGCTTGTGGCGAGCTGTTTGTGAGTGGCGACACAACGTGCCTGATACCCCAGAGAGTCGGTCAGGGACTCATCCCCGGTTTGCCCGATATGGGTAGCTGGAGTGGAAACCGAAGAGCGCCCGCAGGACTCTCAGCTCTTTCTTGCCTTAGTTGGCTGGTCAGAGAGGGGTCGCCAGAGCTATATGCTCGGGGGTGGAAGTGTCTAATGGCGTAATAGCGGGGAAACCCGCTCCGAGTCTTCGAGACGCGCGATGGTGAAACCGGGGCCGCACCGCTCTACACCCCTAGCCACTCGCATCGGTGTTGCTCCCTGTTGCCTATAGTGGCGACTGTTTAGGGGGCCCATCTAGTGAGTGGCGTGTCACCGTCTGCTAATATTCTGCATATTTTATGATAAAAAGCAGACGCCGTTTTTATTCAGTATAAAATAAAAGTAACCATTACACGAAACATCCCAACACAATAGACCAAATCATTTTAGTATCCATCTTTCTCAATAGTCCCGCACCTTCTGGGGACTTTTCATGGCTGTTCTTTTATAGAGCAGTTGTGTGGTGTCCCTAGCTGGTGTCCCATTTCCTTTTAGATTAAAATTCTCAACGGGCCTCTGCGTGTTGGACCTGTGTCCCCACGTAAGCCTTTTAAAAGTCCGGGTATCTTCCCCATAGTTGATAGCCCGAGTATAATAAAAGAGATACAAATAATAATAATAATAATAATCATTTATTTTCAGGCTTCAATGGCCCATAGATATATACCTTACAGACTAACATATATAAATTAAATACAAATTGTGTTAGTAAATAAAAAACTTAAAACTATATTATAATATATAATATTAGTATGAAGTATGATATGAATAATAAGACCTAAAATGCTTATAATATAAGTACGACCATCAAAGTTGAAAGATGCAGGCTCTCAAACATTATTTTTACCAACGAATCGGTTTTTCAATGAGCTCTTTTTCCCTTTTAACGTCGGTCTAGCTTGGGAAAGAGATGAAATTTTGACAGTAATGTAGGCAACCACTTTCCAGCGGTAGACGCACTCGTATAAATAAAACATGGACACTCGTAATTAGGGTGGCCATGTCATTATGATAATGGACATTTTCCCGCTTTTTAATATTAGATTAATAGTTCAGTCCGTGGCTGTATAAAAAATATGAATATTATTAGGGAGACTGTTTATACTTTTTGTAACACTACGCATACCTAAGTATATAATAATGTTTATACCTATTGTAGTTCAAAAAATAACAACATAGGATATATTAATTAGTCTTGTAAAAAAAAATTAGTCTAGTAGGTACCGAAATTTGAAAATAAATTATTATATTAATAATAGGTACATAGGTGGGTATTCTTCTTAATAGATACAGAATTGCTGAACGTAAATGCATTTTTAATAACTTCCCTGTCCCGTGAGTCACATGCCTACATGGTCATTGTTTAACTATTGTGTCTGCATCGTGGACAGCAAGGTTGTTAAGTTTATTTCATTTACATAAAACGACCAAGAAACTTTCTAGAGAGACTATCCTTTAAAGTCTTAACTTATGGTCACCGCTTGGTAATGCACTCTTTTCTACCTCGAATATTGCGAGATATTCGGTAGAGTAAAACGTTATGTGTAGCGTTGCTAGTAAAGCCGTTCCGCCGTTTCATATTGATATTATAGAGATTGCTGAATAGAGCATAATCTCTGATAGATCGAGTTTTAGTGGCGATATAAAAGAGTACTTGTTTAGATTAAATTCTGAAGTGCACTTTGATAGCTCTCCGCTTTTAAGATAACTTTTCGACTAATATTTTGGCAGTTCTTGTAGAGAATCCTATAAGATTAGGATGTACGAGTAGGTTGTAGGTATATAATTGTATAATTAATGTTATACGTCTATGGAGTTATGGACGGTCGTATTTCTTCTTATCATATTAACATTAGAACATAAATATCAAAGGCCAAATCTTGAAGATATCTGTAACAAACCTGAATTATTATCTAAAACAATTTGCATTGTAAACAATTTGTAAACCAGTATCAACACCGCGTTACTCAATATTTCTTTACATACAATATATAATAGAGACATAATGTACTTCATCTGAGAGTCCAACCAAATATAATAAGAGAGAAAAGATCAATAGTAACTCCATAAACCAATAACACTGTATACAAATACGTGTTTGCGAGAATCAAATCTCAAGTGCAGAAAGCTCTTAGCTCTGCGCCAATCAACGACAAAACAGGACAGAACCAAACAAAAAGATGGTTACTACCGCCTCGTTGGCAGTTCTTGTTAATAGGATTGGCATAAGAACAATACGTGTATTTGTGGGCTTAAT
Source organism: Abrostola triplasia (assembly GCA_946251915.1). NCBI lineage: Eukaryota > Metazoa > Arthropoda > Insecta > Lepidoptera > Noctuidae > Abrostola > Abrostola triplasia. The sequence goes on from OX276430.1 coordinate 7,435,926, forward strand.
TCTATGAACTGTGAGTCACAGCACTCGTAGGCGACGGACCAACACCCTGTTTATGCACTATTAAAGCATTAATGTGATTTTAATGCAATTCTGAAATGCTTTACGTATCATTAAGTGGGTAAAACTAGCGCAATTGTGACGCTTGACCAGTTACAACACTATAAAACTGTTAGTCAGAATTGTGACTTTAAGTGCTTCGCCTTAAAGCATATAATTGTGTCATTGCCAAAATTCTAAAGCAAATATTTTGCGCGAAGCAATAAAGATGATTTAAATTCAAGTCTAAACAAACGAAACCATTTAAAAATTAATTATCGTAAATAATTACGAACATTACCGGTTAAGGGCTTAATGTATCTCCCTCTATGCGGTAAGCCCCCGACGGTGTTTTGTCACAACTCTGAACCCGCTAAATTTCCCTTAGTAACTAACAGTAACGGTAACTTAATGTTAATGTTATTATTTAAGCGTGACCAAATTTACCCCAAAAGTAAAGTTTTCCCCGCTTCGGTTCTCCTATTTTGTTTTCTCCGTTCAGTTATACCAAAAACGCTACGAGTAGAACTCTCAGTGAAATTCGATTTTGATGCGTCCCATCAAAAAGTAATTTCCCATGAAAACAAAAGCCGCCAAGAAAATTTCTAATTCGATCCAATCTAAATCCAATTACTTCCACCCCGTGTTGGTGCTTACACGAAGAAAACACGTGCGTGTGTGCCTTACAGATTTACTCAAGTGTATATTGATCGACAAGCCGGCAGAAAAAGAAAACTTAGTACATTTACCAACACAAGTTCTAGTGAACTTTTCATTCTTTGATTCATAAATCAATTCTATATCAACCTGTAATTGCTGTACACTTGCCAACACAAGTCCTACTCGTATAAAACTTTTTGTTTCTTGATAAATAATTTTATTTTTAACCCGAAAATCGTTGTTTTGTTTTCGAAGGGTTAGACTATGGCAATTTCAATTTTACTTGCATGGTTGTGCTGATGTGATTAAGTCGACTGAGATGACTTCGGAAAATCGTGATATATCTAGACAGAACAGTGAGTACCTAACGAAAATTATGACAGATTGTATTAGCATACGTGCGAACAGATCTTCGGACATTTGTTTATATTGCTTTCAAACCACATCTTTGTCGATACACAATGTTCAGAAAGCTACTTATTTTTCTAAAACATTATATAATAAACTAAATAATAAGTCAAACGTGACGAATGAGTTGAGTGATGTTCAACCGATTTAGCAATAGGTTAGAATAACCGAAGCTATAAAATAAAGTGCCTATTTCATAATTATTATGGCACTGTAGAATTATAAAAATGATATTGACAAACCTAATAAGCCTTGCACTAAGTTACTAAAAAAGTAAACATATTGAACTTAAATTACATTAAATAATATGGGAATAGAAAAATACTGTAAGTACCTATTACCTGTTTTCCAAACAATCAGATTTAGTTACCTTTTATGTTTGAAAACCGGGGTGACGTGAATCTTGGCCGCCGACACACTGTCGCTAGCATTGACCGCAATGCGTGTCGCGACGGCTAGGCGGAAAAACTATCACCACGATTTTTCCCATAGATAAAATGCATGTAACAGTATGATAAAAATGTTTTTACTATGTAGTTTATAAATAGCGTGTGTAAGACATTAAATCAACAGTAAACTCAACTTTACTTTGACTCTACTTTTCATTTGAAATGACGACCGTGCTACGCGAATAAAGCCGCGGGCAAAACTAGAACGTAATTAGAAAGTAAAAGTTTGAATAATTGATTGATTACTTACATAGATTGTAGACCGATCTAATGACTGAAAGCGTTTGATTGAATTATACTAAAACTGAGACAGGCGGATTATGATGATGATATTTTTCGAAGTCGTCCAGCCATATTTATGACCAGACGAATGGCATAAGAGGGTGGCAGCGACTGGATGCATAAAACAGCAGACTGGGCTCTGTGGCGAACCTTAGGAGGAGCCTATTTCTAGCAGGGGACTGCAACGAGCTGATGCTGATGATATTTTTCAAAAAACGTTGGTACTATTCAACAATCAAAGTGAAAATTTCAAGACATAGCCGCAGTACAGCTAGCAGCTAGGCACCTACACTCATAAATATCAAATGAGGATTGATTCATGCAACACAGTACGTCCTTCCCGCCTACACCAGAGGGATTACTCGCGTCAATAAAAGCAGCGTTATACCTCTCAACGGCGTAGGAGTGAGTGTTTTACAATCCCATACTAAAACTATCAAGTTCTGTCACCTCATTAAACAGGGAGTACCTTACAAACGGATAAATAATCGGGTTATAGCCATAGCTATTACGTGAATATCCTTAAGTCTCCTTGTTATAAACCGCTTAAGCAAATTGTTAAAGTTTTATATCCGATAACACTGCACCGTTTCCGTTGGTACATAATAGCAACAGGATAATAATTTTCGCGGTAATCAGGGAATTAAAGAGGGCTAGTAAGTATAAATTGCATTGAAAGGTGTATCATGTCAGCGGCTTAGTATATTGTATGCCGCTTTAATACGGAGCCGTATAAGGCAACTTATTATGAAAGTGATTAGTTTTACTATCTGACATTTTAATATTTATGATGCTATTAATTGCTATTAGTTAAGTACTTGTATTATTAACGTGTAAATATATCTAATAGGTTATATTATGTTAATATAGCGTGTGTTCAATAGTGTGTTAAATAATATCCACCTAATTTATAAAAAAATGCTCCCCCCTTTTAAGGACGAGGCCTTTGTACAGTAGTCGTCTTCCAGCTGAAGAAGATGGTAATATTTATGGTTATATTTAATATTAAAAACATTTTTCTTGGCAACAGTAATACAATTTTCTCATAAACATATTTTCCAAGAGAGTTTTTTGTAGAACCTGCGGCAATTAATCGTAACTAAATTACAACGTTCAAAACTTTATTACGAAACAATAAGAAAAGTCCAGAAGTTGTAACAAGCGAGCAATTATCGGGCGAAGCACTCGTAAGTTAGACAACATTCTGTGTCGAGCGTAAATTTGCTTAGGTGCCGACGCTTAATTACTCCGATGCGGCTAAATTACGTCTACAACTTGTTCTAACACGTAATTGCGATTGATTTAGAAGTTATTCTTTCGTTTCCCAACGTTTATTTCTTAGAAAACGAGGCATTACTTGGAAAATAAATTTACGCAGATGATAGTTAAATAGAGTGTCCTAGGATAATACCACTTATTAAAAACTTGAAGGGATATTAAATGCTTTATAAATGCTGCCTGTCAGTGATGTTTACTTTTCAATAAAATGTAATACAATATTGCAGGTTGCATAAAATATACTTACGAGACTTAGATATAAGTAACTCTATCTATCAATTTGAGAGTATAAAATTCATATCTTTTCACTTTCACATTGTACCTCTTTTTTATTGGGCAGAAATTAAAACGATGGGTAGATTATATTTTAGTATATTAGGTAGTTAGTACAGTCAACGAACAATTATTTAAAAAAAACAGGAACGTTCTTGTTCTAAATTTTATCTAAAACATTTGAACCATAAATCTTCGTCGATACGTCGTTAATTGATAACTTTTCAATACAAATATATTTCAATATCAAAGTGCTCATTATTTGGACCGCTAACAAAACGTAACTGTCACTAATTCATTATGTTCTATCTTATTTTAATGGAATTCTATAAAAAATGTTGCCGCATGATTTATTAGGGTTATCGTGAGGTTCGCTTGTTTTTTTTTTAACTCGATAAGGGAAGTAACCGAGGAAGCAGCCAGTGATTTATTGTACAGGTCAGTTAATATTTTTCAATGAACCACTGTTTATTAGACATGCGTAAATAAAAAGTATTTTTCATAATAAACTTATTTTAAGTCATTTTTATCTCTTACGTTTAAATTGATTTGTTGGATATTTATTGTATGAGATAACGTTTACTCGGTGTTTGTTTACAATGAACCACTGTTTATTAGACATGCGTATATAAAAAGAATTTTTCATAATAAACTTATTTTAAGTCATTTTTATCTCTTACGTTTAAATTGATTTGTTGGATATTTATTGTATAAGATAACGTTTACTCGGTGTTTGTTTACTTTATTCCTTTTTTAGCTATCTTTAAGTACCTTTTACGGAGTTATATCTTTTTTCTTTTTTATACAGTAGAAGAGTTACGGCTGTATGTGCGTAGGTTGCCAACTTTTTGCGACGGATGTCAAAACGCTAAAACATCGCACAAAAAGACGGATTATGATAATCACCGACCAAATTGGGCACGTTCGAGTGCAGCTAATGTATTCACAGCTGCGTTTATGTACAGGTAAACAATAGCTCCACGAATGCTGTATTGCAAGTCCATGAATCACTGAGACACCCTCACAGTTCCACACGTTGTATTACTGCTAATTAAAAGTCGGAGAGGCCGAAGTCCCGTCGCTGCGGCATACTGTCGATAGTCGTTTCTATAGGGTTACTAATAGAATGGATTTTTGGAATGATTGCATATGTAGTGGTTTGTATACTATGTCGTCCACCTTTTTACGGTTATTTCATCTTGAGGCGACAACTGTTTTCCTTGTCTTCTTTGATTTTGTACTTGAACTATTATGAACCACAATTACTACCAGTCGGTAATACTGCCAACTACCTCATATCGTGGAACGCGTGGATTTAGAAAAGGTATATCATGCAAAAAATCACGTTTCGTCCTTATGTGGGAAATTTAAAGTGGTTGTTTATAATGTACTACATTCCAAATTATAAAACCATAACTTTTTTTTTAAACCGTGACTTTGGAACCGAAGATTTTTTTTCTTACGTATGTACCCATATTTATCTCTGCGTCGAGTACCAACCCTAACTGGTAATTAAAATGCAGCAGTCCTGTATTATCGTATCGCCCCAAAACGTCAGTCGCACCATAAAACTTACACGAACACGCCTGCGATGACGCACAGACATCTTTATGGAGGCGGGAGAATTCGGCGACGATTCCTCAAGCTCAACGGCTACAGAAAAAGAAACTGCCCTATATTGGCGGCTAAATCGGTATTATGAATGAGTAATAGTAAGTATGTTTATGTATACATTTTGTTAGTATTTTAGTCTACACATTGTATACTTAGTGCATCTACCACTTTTCGACTCTGCATCACCCTAAGGTTGACTGGTAGAAAATGCCTAATGGCATTAAGTCCGCCTTTGTACAAACATGTATATAAAGTATAAATAAATAAATAAATAAATAAATGAGTTTACGTTGTTCAAAGATTGCTTAGAATTTTCATTATTCTGTCGATGTAACTGAAAGTGGAACTTTTTCTGCGTATAAACTTGATAAACCTAAGTATAGAAAATTATTATTATTCAACTCCACATCACACATGACACAACGCGCTGACAGCTTTATGGAGTCGAGAGAGTTTGGCGTCGATTCTTCAAGCAAAACCTTCTTGTATTTGTGGCTAATCAGTATTATAAGCTAAGAGTTAACGATGTTCAAAGATCGCCTATTATAATTATAACGAACTATACCTACGTCTAGCATTTCGTACTTCTAACTTTTGTGAGATAAAGTAATTTTCTTCATATAAGCTTGTAGCTTATCTTAAGACTTAATTTAATAGTTATTTATGCTACCTAGAGATATTACTTAGTAATATTCAATACATTGCACCTCTGCACTACACTAAACATTTAATATGTTTAGCAGTAGCATGACTGACTGACGGTATGTAAATATGGCAATAATATTGCTTCTTAATCTTCCTACTGATTCGATAACTTTGTAAGAATTATTTATTTGCTTTGAAACGTCTCTTTTATCCATGATTCACTGGAATTTAATTATCCACAACAAAAGTAAATTTTTGGTCTTATACCTTCGTGTTTGAAATCCATTCGTCATTGCGATGTCGCAAGTACCTTTGCCAATTTGCGAACCAGTCTCTACGAGTATGTTAATGTGGAGCGGTTTCGAAAATAGATGCATTCTGACGAAGTTCGGACGTGCAGGGAACGAGCACATGGCGTCATTAGGCCGTCTGTCACACTGATAGGAAGATACTGTTACGAACATACATATCCACCCTACAGATACTAAACTTACTCGAAACTTCGCTAGGGTAACCATCTATTAGACTATTAAGTTGGGACAATGAGTTCTGAAGTTATTAAGCTTTTGATGAGAAATTGATTCGACTTATACAGTTGCGTGTAGCTAGATTGATGTAACACAAGTGTTCTTAGTAAGGAACTATGTCCTTGTAAAGCATGATGCATGGTTGTTAAAGTATTGGTCCCTTATTTGAATGTTAGGATGATAAGTGTAAAGTAATTAGAGTATTCATTTTAATACACATGTGATAAATAATAATTGAAACGTGTGTGGAAACAATAATACCTTGCTGAATGATTTTAGGTAACATTGTTCACAATATAAAAACAAAATAACATAAATTAAAAAAACTGGAACCAAGGTAAAGAAAAAAGAATCGAGCAAGAAACAAATGCATGCAAACTGGCATAATATGCAGATGAAGAACCATTACAAAAAATATGCAATGTAAATTTTAAATAGATTCAATTGGAATATTTTACTAAGAAATCCAGACAGATGGCAACCGTACTAAAGAATAAACGTTGCATTTAAGAAAGCCGCCGTCAACCCGTGGGCGGGCACTAGAAGAACCGCCTGAGTCACTAAATGGATCTCCAAACAACGACAAAACAGAAAACGCGATGGTTTGCGTAACAGTTACGTGTGAAAGTCGAAATCAGTGTACTAATACCGATAACCTAACGTTACTTCACTTAAAAGGACTGGTGATAAATAGTGAGAACATTTTAAGACTAGATAAAGCGCTTTGAGCACTTGTTAACGCTTTTACGAACGTTTAGTTCCGAACTACCTACTATCGCGTAATAAATTCTTCGGAAATAAGCGATAATTGTCTCAAGTATTCTCTCATAATATATCTTCTTTATTTATGTTAATTTTATATCTCTTGTATTTATTTTTGTATCTTGAACTGACGCGAGTGGAAGATTTTCGTCAGTCGTAAAATAAGTAGTCAAGACGAGGCCAATGTTTACTTTACAATTTTATTACTGTTTGAATTTCAATGTAAGGAGCAGTCTCACAATTGAATGTTTATGAGGATATACAGACGAATATTTTGTTGCACACGAAAAGACAATGTCAATCTAATAAATAAAGAACGTCTAGCGTCTGGTAAACAACTCATCGTAACAAAGTCGGTCCGTCAATACCTCCAATATATTTTATTCATAAAACTGATCCTGTTGAATTCACAACACTATTCCTTGAATACAGTTACTCCGTTTCCATATTTGTTTACAAAACAGGACATTTATCCCGGTATAGATTATGGAACATTTCCTTTTGTCTCCCAAACATACAATCATTACAATGAGAGATTACCATAAACACCCCTGGCCGTCGTGGGAAAAAATGTGTATTTGTCACGGCGAGTACACTGTTATACGTACACAACTTTTCATTTTGGACCCCTACACGAACAGACAAAACCCATTAGGTGTGTGATAATGCAAGTTCATCGTGGCACAGGTATTGTTTAGTGTTGCCAACGGAACAAAGCCTTTGGTTGCCGTCTCATCTACGGACCTATTACGATCCATTGTTGAGGAAGCGTGTACAAAATTAAAATGCAGCATTGTCTGGGCTCGCACGCCACGGCGATTGGTGTTTTGTTTTAGTAAACAGTGAGATAAGTTGCTTAGGTTTGAGCTGCTCATATTGGAAAATGGATAACACTGTCACATATATTTTCTATGAAATTCTCTTAGTTGATGTTTACCTGCATTTTCTTGAATGTGCCAAACATTACTAAAGCAATCCATTAGCTCTTGCTGTAGCTAAAGCTATGTATGATTCCAAAGTTCAATCGTGAATAACAACAAAAATCCATTTATGCAACGAACAACAACTAGCTATACAAATACTTCAGCAAATCAAATCAGCGAACAGTTACTATGCAAGACCCTAACAATCAATACACAATTTAAATTTTAAGTGCGAAAAGTTCTAAAGTTACGGCATCATGCAATTTTCCTTCGTCCAACTTATAAAAAGTGAACTCCCCTCGGCCAGTCGGGCAAGTTTAAATTGCCCTCTTCTTTTTTCACTATCTTTCCTTCCACTCACTTTTTCCTATTTAAACTTTTCCGTTTTATTTTAAAACGCCGACCGCGAGTTGTTACGTTCAAGTACGATTTTTATCGCATTTTATGTTTAAAACTAGATGTTATGAAATATTTAACAGGATCGTTTGTTCCTTTATAGTGCTTGAATGGAAAGAAATTTGTTTTACAAAAAGTAAACCTTTTATGCATTTACTTAGCGAAAAGGTAAATACAACGTTTTTGATGCGTGTACCTAATACTGGCAAGTATTCCTTCATTGTGGCGTTCTAAGGCCATGGCCTTTGTTCAACGGTGGACGACTTGCGGTCGATAATAATGATGATGATGTACATAATACTTGCCTAGCCCTAGACAGGATTTAATTTTTTTTTGCTCTATGCTGCATAACTAAAGTCTTAGATCTATTTACTACCAAACAAAGGAATTCAAACCCTCTCGAACTCCAACATTTAATCAAACACTTATTAGTCGAAGCAACAAATTCACCATTCAATAGCTGTCCTCAAGCCGCGTAGAATAGACATTAGATTTCAATTGCTCTTAAATCAAGCACACTTGATTTAATCGTCGAGATTCGAGCATTAATACTGGAAGAGGTGTATAAGAGCACTTGCGAATATGTTCCGTTACTCCCTTTGTATGGAAGATCGGAGATGTAGTTCTAAGAAATACTTCAGTGAGACACGAAGATTTCTTGTTGAATGCGTTGTGAAACAAACTGTACATTTTTGAGTGCTAATATTAATTTGGCTGCATTTACATAGATATGCGGCACTTGTTATACGTGGTTGCTGGGAAAGAATGTTATAAGACGTAGCCATGGTATCTTTCCATCTTAGGAACAGGGACAATGTTACGACATCGATGTCTCATCACGCGTTTGAAGCAATTGTCTACTATAACACGTCAGTCGTCACATTACAATCCTATGAATGGTTCGATAAGAAGTTTTTGTATTTACAAAAACGTAAAAGAGTTACAAAAAGAGGCAGCATTACATTTTATTAAATTTATTGCATAATATACTGTTGGCACGCAAAGTAAGGGTACGGGGGTGGCAAAGGTTCAGAGATGGGAAGGTAATTAAGGAGCTTACGTCCTAATATCCAACTGTGAGATTCCCTTATTTATCTCGTTTTGTTCGCGATATTCAACCAATAGGTAAATAAATGTATTTATTACAACTTTTATACCACTTATAAGGAAAAAAATACTACGTCAACCGGTAACTGCTCAATAGGTTGTAAGTGGAAATAGCCTTGTTTTCTTAAATTATAAATTATTACATAGGAGGAAGGTACTTAGTGACGAAAAATGGGTACTCATTTGTTCTCTTCAGCATATTCCTCTAAGAAAACAAACATAAAATTGCATACAGAAATGCAATTATGAGGAACTACAACATAGATTATTTGAACAACAACCACTTAGAGCTGTTTAAGTTAAAACCAACAAACTGTCAGTATCCACCCACACTCGCATAAACACTCCAGTAATGCTTTTCACTTAGTCAAAACAAAGATTATAATTTGTTCGATGCGTTCGCTAAATGGACGCAACTGCCAGAGGCGCAGTACATTTTAAGGGAGAATATAAAATTTAAAACAAAGCCTCGTAATGTTAACCCTTTTGACCCCACTCGGGTACAGTTTGGTAACATAACATAACATTAGCTATAAAACGTGTGTATGAAATCGGTATGGTGTTACCCCTTTTGTGCACACAGTTTCCTGCGTATAGAGGGGTTTGTTATAGAGTTTTCTTTGTACAAAGAAAAGCTCGCCGTATCAATTAGATATTATGCATTTGTGCCCGGAAAATAGATCCTTTATAGATTGCTTACGTTTATATATTATTAACAGTTAGTGTATAAAATGATCTAGAAATTGTAGTTACACATCTTTACAAAAATTTGCATTATAAATACAATAACATACAAGTAAGCCGGGGTATTCAATAGCATATTATGTACGCCCCCAATTTTGATAAACAAATAACCAACTTTAACTTTCTTACAATTTAATTATAAAAATGCAAAATACTTATACTTTTTATCCTGGCAACTCTGTGTATATTTTACCGAATGGTACAATTTGCGTAGGTATACACCTTGCCGTCAAAACTCGCCGGTTACCATGGCAACCCCCTTTGCGGTCCGCGCCGTGCATTCAGCACTGTTTTGAAATTTTCCCCGAACACGTTGTTTAATCCGTATTAAAATAATAAAACGGCTCAATGTTTTGCCTCTGAAAACTGGGCAGCGATATTAAAATGTTAAAATATCTGCTATATATTCTGGACGTCAAAATTAAAAACAGGTTTTATTGGTATGTTATGTTGAGTCATATCATAACAGATGTTATTGTGTCGTTGATTTACTGTTGCTGTAGTCATAACAGAATGTTAGCATACAGCAGATTGAAAAAAAAAGGTTCGCTATCTCGGAATAACAGGTTATTTATAAATAAAGCATCTTAGACACCTTAAGAATTTGTACATGAAGGTTAAAAAAAAAATGTTACGACAACTGTGAAAAACGTCCGACTAGTTTCGGACTCTAACGGAGCCCTTATTCATGAGCAGGTGACGCGGCGGGTACGTGAGCCGAACTGATTAAAGTAAATTACAGGTATCGTTTAAAGAGTTTTCCTTGATATTCTTCCATCTGATTTCTGGCTTTTGCAAGCCCTACCAACGTTTCAAACCCTAGACTATCCTAAAGCACACCTGTCCTTCACAAAAATCAAAATTACCTAAATTCATTAGTATGCAAATGAATGCAGCTTAGGACTCGGGTCTCAGATTGCTCGGTTTAAAAGCTCAAAGTAATTTCGTCGACAACACATGGTGCATAACAATTGCTGTTATAGAACAACATGAGCGCTAATACCGTGGTACAGGTTCGTAATGGACCGTTAAACTTCACGGGTCGAGACGAACACGAAGTGCTCCGAAATAGTCCGAAATATCAGGTTGCAAACGAAACGGTTCAAGTAAATTGTTATTGACGTGTATACTCATGGAAACGTGCGCGTAATTGCTAGAATTTGTGTGAATTTTATTTGAAGTATAATTCATATTTGGAAAGTTATCGGATTCGCGTGAGTTCTGAACTTGGCTTTGTTTTATGGTTAATTCCGAAATGTTCGGCAAACCGAAATTTGGGTTTCGACTTTAAGGTTATCAATTCAACACATCTAATTTGCAAATAAACTGCCTGTTAGCATTATCTATCCTGGTAATATTAAGAGATAGGTAGGCTAGGCATAGTATGTACGCCTTCTGTATCATACTATAACGCTAGCGATCATAAAATAGTACGTATAATTTTGTAGCATAAGTGTATTATATTATGTGTTAAATTATCTACTACAAAAATGGAGTCCGAATTTCCTCAACACGGTCATCATTAAGTATTTCATTAGTGGTCCAAAACCGATACAATGAAGGTATGTATATTTGAAAACTATGAAATTATTCAAAATTGCCCTTTTTTTCGTATATTCTACAAGCATAACTAACAACATAATAAACTACATTTTAGCTGCGCTGCACACTGTTCCACAAACGTATAAACATTTAAAATACATGCATGCCTGTGTAGTCCGTAGAGTGGTGGTAGGCAGCGCTACCTGTCATGTCAGGCATAAATTAGCGGGGTAAACATAAAATGAGTGACTGAGCATGCACTGTCTTGACTGACATTCGATTAAGCACCTAAGTATTGTTGTTTAGTACAAACTATAATTATGCCCGACGGTTTTTATTTCTCGAGCAGCTTTTAAAAAAATCAAGTAAATAATTCTGTTTGTGATGATACCTTATTTCAATTTCTTGTAACAAGCGTCTTTGTAAGGACATGTCTTTGACAGTGTTGTTTATGACCAAATTCAGTCCTAATGAGTGTGTACCCAAGGAATTCTCTCAACTACATTATGGGAAGACAAGTATGCATCACCCTTCAAAGCAGCAAAAACGTTATCACTTGATATTTTTATTCTGTTTTTACTTTCTGTAGGCTTAATGATTGGCAATAGAATCATCATTTCATAGGACTTATGATGAGTGGCGTAGCGTGAATCTCCTTCTTGATAGAGAAGAATACCTCTGAGCACCCTTGCGGGGATTCCACGCCTCATTAACCGTAAGCATAGCAGCACCTGGTTACAATCGGTACTAAAACCCGGTGCTGCGTATAGAAACCTCGGTAGGTTGCTAGGCGAACATTATCATTTAAATTGTCGCTTTAGTCTTTGTTTTCCAATCGCTAGTTTCAGCCTTGCGATAATGTCTTATCAACTCTATACATTATGTTCTTAATTCTTGAACCTCTTTATCCTTGACTCACTTGTAGCGTATCGCGTCCATGTAACATGTGGTTACAAGTGGGTTCGACGCCCTAAACACCAGCTCCGTTTGTTATAACGTCATTAGAAAAACCACGCGTGAAGATAAACACAATGTAATCGTAACTGTCTCCATCATATTAACAGTGAAGCCACACCTTAACATAACAAAGGCCAATAAATTCCGCATTGTCCGATACAAAGCAGTGTCCGTACAATAACATAAATACACCTATGACATACAATATTCGATCGAGTATTATCGCTAAAAGTATCTGTATAGATATGTAATTAGGCAGACGCGACAGCCGGCGGCAAATTCCAAAACTGCGCTGCAATGTTACCTATGTGTACGTACAAACTACAGAACTTTCTGTGGTTTCGTGCAATACAACTGAAATTGTATTTAGTTTTGAGTTGAGAGCGTCGGATATTTTATTGTTTTAATCAAAATAAGAGATGCTGATTTCTTTTTATTGCGTGATGTCTAGATTAATAAGAGTAGGTACTTAACTACTGAAAACAAAGCCATCGTGTCAGGTCTAGAAGGTGATCAATAAATTCAGTTTTCCCCATACTTCTCAAGGTATTTTTTGTTTTGAAGTTAGAGCTATCAAGATTCCTCACCCAATAATTCTACGTAATCATTGAACTTCTCATTTACGAAATCCAGTCTTCTGGTTCAAGCCTACCACCAAAAAATACCGACTACCCGCATAACACTGAAAAATCAGTAGACCAAACGCCGAAAGTACTTTCCATCACAAAATACATTACGGGAAATAGCGGGCGTGACAAAATTTATACGTAAACATTAAAGCAATGTATGGGAACATAGCTATAAAAGCACGTATTATGCGTACTTACTATACTGCAGTCAATCGACAACTGAGCTGTGATGGGTCGTTAAACTTCACGAGGCCGTCCGCAACACCGTCAATCCGGAACTAGTCTAGCCGGGTAATGGTTTATTAGGCCTCAAAAGTGTTGCATAATAATATAATTTCCTATGAATTATACAAGTAGAGTGATTTGACGACCTGATTGGCGCAGTGGCTAAGCTATTGGACTGTTGTGCTAAGGTTTGCGGGTTCGATTCCAGCACGGGACAAAACTTTGTGCAAATGTTTGTCCCGAGTCTGGGTGCTTGTCTATGTGATATTTCATGTTTGTGAAACGCATCCACGACACAGGAGAAACTCCAAGTACGGGACGACGTTTTTTTAAAAAAAATAGATGTGATTGTCGATTAATATATTTTACAGAAGATTATGAAATGTCATACAAAATCTCCCTTTTTTCACAGGAATTTTGAAAAGTTTAATATAATCGTTGATAAACTTTGAAATAATATTATTGCGCTAAAAAGCTGTGTAAAAACAACATAGCAGTACTGCAATCAGTCACTGGAATCACAGTGCACACAACAACATTTTGTAACAAAACATTAATCGGGACCTTGAGGTTCGCAAGAGGCAGTCTTCACGTCAAACCACTCGACGAAGCAGAACCTCAAGTGGCCCTCACATCGAGCAGCTGTTGCGACCGGCTGCGCCCCATCACACCAAGAAAATATACGAACTGTTCAAACAAATATCTCTAAAATACACGAACGCACCGACCGATAGAAAATAATATTGGCTGTAGAGTGTAGGTACTTGTACAAATATTTTGGTAAACGGCTTGTTAAATTAAAAACATTTTTGAACACATTTCCAAATTTAAATTGCTGTGTGAAGCTTCTGGCTCGTGGGAATATTAATGTTTGACTATGTTGGAAGTGGACAAACAAAAATAAAATCTTCTTGGAGCTTACTTTTAGTATTTTCTAAATATAAAACTAAACATTATGATGAACGACACCGAAAAAATAAATTAGTAAAACAACAAAACCAATAACACACGTGTCCATCTTTACCATCTAGTTAAGCGCGTAAATATATTATGAGTTAGCAACAATATCTCTAGAAAATCATACCACGCTAAAAAGAAGCATCTTTACTCCAAGAAGAATAAAATCGTAATGACGCAACAACTGTAAGTACCTTAGAACCTAGCAATTTAAATCCATTTCAAAGCTCCAACGATGATCATAATAAGTTACGAGAGTGCGCAGATAAAAACGCACATGTAAATGTAGATAAAACAAATGACAAATGTGAAGATATTACTAAGCTCGCACGCTAATGCCGCGGGTGACTATGCATAATGTCACACAACACAATGTCACTGAGAGATGTGATTCTGGAAACAACTAATGGAATTTTGTATACGTTATTACCTACAGAGAGAATTTTAGGTGTTATAACTGGCATAAAATCAAATAATTAATGATTTCTATCACTTACGCGAATAATAAAACTAGGTTTACAGATTTTATCGCAGTTTTTTTAATTGATTTTTTTGGACCCGACGTTTCGGCATTCGCGTAATCAAATAATTAACATAAAAATTACTTATACCAAAGAAATAATGTCTTAGGTATGTGATTTAACTACTGATTTCAAGGTTGAGTTCCATCTCCGCACTTTATGGTTGTGAGATCCGCAGATATTGTCCCAAGTCAATACAAATTTCTAGGTAAGATGGTGATATCTAAAAAATAATAAATATATATCAAATAAGATTTAATTTTTTTTATAATAATTAATGTATATTATAAACAAAATATTACTTTTATATTATCTTTGTTCAAAACTACCATTACTTCGGGATTTTGCAAGTTAAATTACTACGAAATGACGCAGTTATAACACCTATGCGCTTAGATAATTCGTCCCCAGGGAACTGCCGTCTGTGAAGTTTTAGTACATTGTCATAAACATTCTACCTTTACATATTATACCAAGTTGATCAATACGTCTCTGAACGGCCATCAAAACATAAATGTATAAAGGTCTGCATCAGTACTAGTATGTGCTATTGCCTAAGATAGCTACTCTATCAAACGGAAGCGTTCTATCCACACCCACACGTCTACTATAATGCTATTAGGACCCATGTAATAGGATGCGAGCCTATTGCCGCCGCTGGCTATTGAGAAAACCTAATAACACTTAGTTGGAGAATTGAATTCTGGATCAGTGCTTGCAACCACTACACCGATCAGAAGGCTTACACTAAATATATAAAACTACACACAGTAACAGATATTATACATCAGGTGATTTTATAGACTAGTAATTTACGAATTGCCTAGTCCACCTTTATATATGTCAAAACACAAAAGTTTTTTTACAAATTCATATAATCTTATGTTGAAAAACAAGTAGCAAAAAAATAGTAAAGTAATCAATTGACTAAACTAATTGCCGTTTAGTTTTAAATTGCAATGAAAAGTTATTTATTGTATTACCAATATCAAAAATCTTACGTCTGACTAGATAAATCGTAGGTACTAAATTGCAAGAGAGAACAAGGTAAAGAAGCACAAAAAGTCTCCGACAGTAACTAAGTATCGTCCTAAATACCTTAACAGTCAACGTCCCTAATAGAATAGCAAAACAAATAAAAATAAACACTTTACCAACACCTTACAGCCTTAAACTGACGTAATACAAGGCACTAAGCTAACAGTAAAGAATTGCAAAGGGAAACTCGAAACTTCGTATCGTTCTTTCGTAGTAGATTCCTTGTACTGCACTGTGTAACCATTACTTGTTTGCTTAAATGCTTGTTTGAATGTCTGGAGACAATGTTTACGATTCCAACAGGTGACAATCAACAATGGCCCGTAAACGGACGTGTACAGAACTGTTTAGTGAGGCAAGGATCACTGTTGTGCCATGCTTTGTACCTTGACCACGAATATATTTCTGTTTAAGAGCTGGAATGTTGTTAAGATAGAGTTTCGTTTCTACTACATGAATGAAGTAGTTGCCGGCTTCGTTCGTTTAGATTTTGTTAATTTATAGGATCCTTCCCTGATTGTACTTCAGTTCCAATAACTTAATCGGCTTCTTTTGATATTAAATAAAAGCTTGTCTTCCCAAGAGAAACAAGACACGCTTCACTTTAAATAAGGTCCTCAATCAATATTGAATTTGCATTCAGCCTCTGATGCAATATTGCGAGATTTACACTGTCATGATCGTACGGATTCAAGAGGCACCCATGTATGTCACGTAGGTGTTACTTGAGCATCTGCTTATGTTAGGCATATACTTGATGAATCAGACATGACTGGATTTATACCTAGTGTAATTTTAGTGTACTCATCATAGTCCTTGCCAATTCACTTGCTCTCTGATTCCGATCGCAGTTCTGATTGCAAACGTAATTTCTTTTGATGGCGCCATGAGACTATGAATGGCATTGGAAATCAAATATTAATGGGGATTACGACCATAACGCTGCTACCTTTTATCCTAAAGACAGGGCTCATAACGCAGTTTTAGTAAAATTCTGCCTTAATTATATTAATAAAATATTCAACAAACAAGGAGTGACTAATAATTTAGAATAAATTATACATAGCTAAACGGCATTCTTAAAGAAATCATCGATCTTCGTCAGGCTATTAAGGTGTTACGAAAAATGTTATATAACCTTCCATAATCTAAGCATCAACATTCGTCACAAGATTATACTCGTAATAAGTAGCATCCAGTGGCGTTAAGACATCATTAATATTTAAACAGTTTATAGTAATAGTAATACTATTACCGTTTTATAATGCGAAGCATACAGCAAAACGTCGCTTATGGATTCTGAAGGCGACTTGTAAAGTTTATTGCAGGCTATGCACGGAGAATACATTAGCTTAAATATAAATCAGCCACTGGCATTGATGTCACGACAGTAATTGTTGGATAACCTTCTTCTCTGTTGTTATCAGTGATGACATAACTCACCGGAATTTAAAGTATTTACTATATTCTGGTTTAGTACCCATCAAATGCCAAGAAAAGTCTATTTATCTTTTAAAGTATGTAATAAAACTGTAATATACTCTTACTCAACTTTCGCATTAGTAATATTCGAAAGATTAAATACAATCTATGCTGATCGCTTACGTTCAGATGACGGATATAGAACGTAATAGATTTAAATAACAGTGCTGAGAGTATTTTCAACACTTCTTTTAATGAAAGCAATAAGATTACGAATATTTTTAAATCCAACTCCAGTTTATGGATCATGTGTAACTCGTAAACGATAAACCGTCATGAATTACATGGGATTAAAGCCGAAAGTTATAGTTCTGCGGTAGGTCGTACACCCAACCAATACGAATCGTCGAAATTAGAAAAGTTCACGCAATTGTCTCCCCTATACCATGAGAAAGATCGTCTAAAATGTCATGAAGTGTTTAGCCTAATGTGAATGTGTACGACAAATCGAAACAACGTTCCGTGAAGTGCTAATCCGAAACATGTGTGACAAAAAAATCACTGAAGATAAGGGTCAGTTTC
Source organism: Abrostola triplasia (assembly GCA_946251915.1). NCBI lineage: Eukaryota > Metazoa > Arthropoda > Insecta > Lepidoptera > Noctuidae > Abrostola > Abrostola triplasia. The sequence continues at coordinate 7,453,903 of OX276430.1, forward strand.
AAGAACACGCCTTGCAGCGCATACATCGCGCTATAAAAAGAGCATCGGATCAACGGATTGACAATGACAAGCGTTTAAGGGCCGCGTTTATTTATTTGTACAAGTATTTCCTTTTAGCGACGCCGTAGATATAACACAAAGAACTTTTAGATAAGCATTGTACGTTTGACAAGACAAGCCACGCTATATTATGGTAATAACTTTGGCTCTAAACCGAGAGTCGAGTCAGACGGTTAGTTACGACGAAACAGGATGTATTAAATTAGAAAATATATCTTTTACACGAGCATTCTTAAATTTAAAGCGAAAATGTATGAAAGTTGTAAAGTTTGGCGATAAATCCAAGTCAATGTGTCGGACTTGCGCTTGTAAAACTTGAGTTAGGTACTTGTATAACATCATGCATTAACATCTTGTTTGGCGTTGTTTTATTTTATGGCACGAGTTTCTTAGTTTATGTGAATTAGTCCGAGAAAACTATGAAAATCCATTTTAAAGTACCAACAACTGTCTTCGGAGTGTATTCAATTTGTTACGAACTTAAACGTAGGAACGAGAAATAGTGATATACCTAGGCAGCCAGTGTGTTTCTGAATTATACATGACATGTCTAGCTAGGTCACTGGATAAAATCCGGATTTCGTCGGTCACAATTGAAATTTTTAGTTTTATTGTTTTTTCTGTTAAAACAGTTGCATATTTTTTTTTCTGAAAATCTTTTCTGTGCAGCAGCTTAAAATACCTAGATTCAACGTAGAAATCAGAAAATGATAAAAGGTCTCAAATTACATGAGATTTCAGGAGTATTACCAACATAGCCAACTCTAAAGCCAACAACCATAATTATAAAAGATGCATTTGTACGCACCAAATGTCTTAATCTGCCTTTATCAGCCGTAAAATTTAAATTAAAAATACACATATATGGTTGAACGTCCCCATAAAGGCACACTCATGTATTGGGAGTCGGGAGTCGGGACAGAATACAAAAACTATCGAATGTGTAATTGAGTCGTCGTGAGTCACCCGGGGCGGGCACACATCTGCTGTGTTACGTACTGGCTGCATAAGAGTATGTTACTGGGTGAACTATGATTTCTGGTGATTTATGATTCAATAAAAAAATATTCGTTAATATATATTCGTATAGCACATTGTTATGTAAGATAGCAAGAAAGCTGAAGAATGTAAATATAAGTTTCGTATAATTTTGAAATTCAAATGTTTCTAACGATAACAGAGAAATAATCAATAGTAAAATTAAAAGACACGACACTATTACACAAACATAATTACTAATATTTGATGTCGGACCGCTTTGTTGGTCTTGTAGTCGAATGTCCTATACCATATTTTTTGTAGGAACATTTTTCATAGCAGTTAGGTGTATATTTTATCAATAACATTAGGCTCGCTCCCAACGTCATGGAGCTAAGGTATTAGTGACTAGTAGAAAAAACTGTGTTTACGCATAGGTCTTAAACATTGTTTTTCAAAACTGTTGAATAAGGAGTTAAGGACCGAAAATTATGTTCAAATCTCGCATTTTGTCACACTTCTTCATAAACTTGCTAGTTTTAACATTATTATTTTAACCTAATTAAAAATGGATAAATATCATGCCAGTATCCTACCGTAGCGCCGCCTCACCTATTCCCCGAGGTGCACTACCGCGGTTTAGTTCCGGTACTTGTGGAGTCTTTTGTTTTGCGCCCCACCGTGTATTATTTAGCTAAAACCAGGGGACCGTTTTAATGGACTACACAAAACTAGAAAACGAGGGGCCCGGAAAGATTAGATTTCTTATCAACCAAAAAAATCTTGGCACAAAAGTGTACGTAATACAAATTGTATTGAATGTTTGTGAAGAAATAGTATTGAATAAATAAGGGAGGTTTTTTGTTGTGGTTGTCGATTTGTAGTAGTTTTTGTGATCAAGCTTTGCTTACTTTAATTACTGTTAAAATAATAACTAGGTACTTACGGATTAATAGGTTTACTTTTATTTAAGCAACATAAGGTACTTAATTCAAAAGATTTTTTTTGAAGCTCGAAATTTTTAGCAATCAATATACTAGAAAATATGCCAAACTACAGCTCATTATATATTATAATTTATATGTTAAATAACATATTTATGAATCAACTACAATAATTAAATTACCTACTTATAGATACCATGTTTGTCCTACACAAAATAATTTAAAACACATGCATCAAATTAATTTTCATAATATCCAATTACATTCAAAAATAGAACAAATTGTTTTACAGCCAGCCATGAAATGGTGCCCACATAAATAAATTAACCACAGAATATAAAAATTAACGCGAAACGCGAGAATGTCATTCGTCTATAACATTGTACGTTATCCCATATGCGGGTTGGCAGGGGCGATAATTAACACGATTATCGTACGCCCACCTCTATTGTTAAACTTTAATGTGATGAAACTAATCGATGCATTAAACCGCAAAGTGATAATTAAGTTATCGAGGATTATAGCTTGAAAAAATATGCCTTAATGATGACTCATCTTGAATGTACGTTAAACACTTTTGCATACGAAGATAAGATGATTAATGGTTACCAACATATAGGACTGCGTAGGACTCTTTGACGTAGGTTTAAACGCTTATCTTAACGTTTTGCAGTCGTGAGGGACGAAATGGCACTAAATGAATCCTGTTGATTGACACGTATTCAATTTATAAGATTAAAAACGTGTTTTATCGAACTTTTACGATTTAGTAACGGCTGCAGTGGCAGGACGTGTTTATTATAGTAAATCTTAAAGACTTGTCTCTATCGCAAAAATGCAAGTCACAACTTAATTGGAGTCAAACCTAGCTCAATTAACTAAGCCATATTTAGATATAAATTGTACGAATTTTTTGTTTAATTTGATCCTAATGTGATCTTCGACATGATACACAACAATTGTTTGAATTGATAACTGCCATAACTTACCTTTTGTAGTAGTGTATAAAATGCTTTTAATGGTCAAAACTTGGCTAGGAGGTACTGATGTGTGTTACCTTACTTTTTAACGTCCTAAAGGCCTAAGATCGCTATCCAGCAAACCGCAATGGCTCCAAGCTTTTATGAAAAAAGTAATGGCTTTGAGTGGACAGTAACAGGTTATTGAATCATTAATCAAATGTATAGATACCAAGGAAAAAGCGTCAAAACATCCCTTTTATTTTGAAATATAGAACGTTACGTAAATAGGTGACATATGAATAGCCCCCAGAATAATAAATAAACTTGCTTATTAAAAATAACAATATAAGGTAGCAGATAATAGAAATCCCAACGGTATAAATTATATTTTGCGATAAGGATCTCAGACCGCACAGCGGAACCCGCAGATTGTCCCCCGAAATAAATGTGACAAAATTAATGAATGGCGTTGTCATGGCAAAAAATTCAATTAACAACGCCAGTTCTTCGTTGCCTCTGTTCAATATTGATGGATTACAAACGTCCATCCCGAACCCGAAAGGTTGTGGTAGCCCAAAGGTTTATAGCAAGGCTTAATAAAACAGGCTCAAGCTGGATGGAGGAATAAATTTACTATGAAGAAGCGGTGGGAAGTAACCTTAGCCGTCACGAGTATTAAATTCAATTCTAGTGACGTCATCTAGGACATTATTTTCTAGTGAGCTGACCTTGTTAAATTAGGGCACATCGGATCCATGGTATCATATGATTTACCCAAGGGAGAAAAACCTGACGAGCTATAAAATTTTGGACGTAATACATCGGAGGGCTTTAAAACTTAGCAAGTATTGCTAACATAAACGTCAAGCCAAATCTTTTCATTGAGAATAGCAGTACTAAACTAAACTAAACTAAGCTCTTTTTTAAACTTTAACTAAATAGGTAAGTAATAAGTAAACATAACATAATGCGAAAAGGATATTTATACATTTCTTATAATACCAATTCTCTAGCGTAAGAGCCACTTAATAAAATTTAAGCGTTAAACAGTTTAGTCGTAGGGTCCATAAAGAAGTCGATGGGACGGAGCGCAACAATGACGGCGGTCGTCCCAGGACATTCAGTCCAAGTTTATTTTACTGTTCCCACTCAAATGTGCAGTAAAAACCCGCCCACACGATGTAACACCCATGATATTCCTACTGACCTCTGCCCTTGTATAAAGAATATCCCAAGGATAATCCCACAGAAATTTTATTGTCACCCGATAATTTAATACCGATTCGAATGTAATAATAAAAATGGCCGTGCTTTTTAACTATAGAAAAGTAAATAACGATACTTTTAATGATTTCCGATGGAATACGGACTTTAAGGACTCCCTCGTATATCTCCCGCTTTATAATTGTGTATCCTTTTCGCTTTAACTTGAGTCGTTTTGTACATGGGTGTCTTCGGGACGGATTCAATAAAAAACTTTTTATTATACTTCCCCGCAATGCAGCGGTTATAAGCTGGCCAGTCTCCAGTTTCCAGATTGTGTCGAAAATTATACAAGCATCTTATAAAAGCTTTTCCATATTTGTGGGGCATACGGTGGACGCCATTTTTGTCTACATAAAGACTAAGGAACAGCGTTATACTAGCTCGTTTCATTTTTTAAATTGATTCCATGTTTTTAAATTAAAATTTCGCATTTTCATGTTGGCAACATTGCAAAAGTTAATAACCGCACACTGGAATCGTTGGCTGCGTTCGCAGATAGAAGATAGGAGAATAAATTGCGTTTCTTTACAATAATTCATAAAGCGAAAACATTAAAGATTGTAATGACAATTTATTGCTTGCATGTATTCTTATGTCAATTACTTGATGCATCTGGCGCATTACTCATCGTAACATGACTGTCCTTTGCCCGTGAAGTAGGTAAGTCTGATATGATTATTGGTGCATCTTTAGGGCGGGAGCTTTATTGGCCCGAGTAGTTTAACTTGTTTAGTTTTATTGGACTTACCGTTTATCGTATTAAGACAACCCAGTTATTCTATCTCACATTCCGTGGGGTGTTTTGATAAACCGTTCAATTTACTAAAGGATGATACTTGTTTCTAAATGTATGCTATTTCCTTTGTATAATGATAGTAGGCGGGCCTATTGCTGTGTAGATTGAATATTAGGTAATCTATAGCTTCGCTGAGGCTCAGGTTAGGGAAAGACGTTGGTGGTTAATTCAGTGAATATAATTTAACATTTCGATTGTTATTACTCTTATCACTTCACGCTTTTTTCTTAAATATTATACCTATTTAGTTATAAGCAAGAAGTAGTAAAATTTTTCTTAATTTAAACGAGACCAAAAAAGGGCCTTTGACTTAAACATTGTAGATACTCAGGAATCTCCTAACCTATGTTCATTAATTTATAATGAATGCGTCTATACCAACAAGGTCTTTAATATGAATTACACCTTAGTTATAAACGTTAACTGAACAAGGTACAGTCAACCAAAAAAGCTGAACAATTTAATATTTAAATATACCCTTAATGAAATATTCTTAGACCATTCTTTGGACTATAATTTGACACTAAGTATACCTTGAATATATAATATTTTGTATATTTGTTTCTATAATTTGCCACTAAGTTGCTTCACTTGAATTATTTCCGTTGCAAACCGTACCTAGCTCTGTAGTGGCTCTTAATCATGATTGTGCGAAGCTTCCTAAGACTTGCGCCGTAATTATGACTAATGAATGTTCATGGCTGGGCTAAGGTGCCGATGTGCCCCTTGCTGGGCATCTAACTAACATATCTACCTACTATAGTATTCTGCTGTTATTATGTGTATGGAAGTCGTAGGACCTGAGATTGTATGTTTATATGATGTAGTACATAGTATCCCTTCTTTCTTTATGAATGTGAAATTAAAATATAATTTGTGGATTTTACAGACCATTAGGCACATTTATGGCAAAACCTTGTGGCGTACCCTGGGGGAGGCCTACGTCCAGCAGTCTGTGGACTGCTATAGGCTGATATGATGAAAAACCTAGGTATGCCAATACTTGATGTGTTTCATAGGTTTCTTATATTTGATTAGACCGACAGGTTCCATAATACCTTCACAAAAACCTTAAAATGCAACTTAACAGCATATTGACTTCAGGAGCGTAGTTACCGCCGTATCAATGATACAGGGTCCCGAACGTATAACATAAAGTAAGCAAAAATATATATTTTGATACAGAGTTCGTCTAAGGCACACTACACTACTGACTTCTCAAAACCTACACTTTCCCCTCTATAATCTAACAACTAAATTACTCCATTATCAAAGTCTACTCCATCTAAAATCCTTAGTCGCGACAAACGATGTCGGCTAATTGATAACGGATGAACGCAGCAAATGCACGTGACACAAAATCAATATGGCGGTGATGGATGGTGCTGAATTTTAATTAAACTCGCATCAACCTGTTAGCTGACAAAATGAGCTTATAATGGCAACGCGTGTACATAGCACACTGTCTAGCCATTAATCTATGAGCAAATATTTATTTTTGGCACTATGATTTTAGTCTAAGTGAGTTGTTCACCTGGTGTTTAGTTTGGTCTCGTCGAAAGCCTTCTAAACGGTTACGTTAGAGATGGAAAAAAAACTGCTCTACTAGCTACTGTCTTATACCTATGGAAGTTTAAGTAATAGATAAAGGTAACTTGATAGTAGACAGAGAAAGGTGATTATAAAATTCGTACAGCTATTTTGCAAAACCGCGATACACAGTCCAATGTCCATTTATTTGTAACCCGAAGCAGGCCTTTCTCTGGGTTTTGGTTCGATATGGAAACCCCCATAACTTAGTGAGCATCTAGTGTATCATATTCTTCTCTTTCTTCTTTCTGCCTGGCAATATTACCAATATATTAGAGTTTCATTCTAAAATATTCCGATAAACCATTTTACATAAACTGACCTAACCCGAAATCGTCAAAATGTGAACCCAAGTTAGCCAGTCGCACTAAAACTGTCAACAATACAATATTGTTGAATAAACGAGAAATGTTTTGAACAACCTGCCAGAGATTCAACGGTCATTTATTAAAGCCAGTTAACTGTTAAGTATTCATTACGGCCACGATAAAAGGAACATCACATACAATGTTAGCGAAGGCACCGCGTATCTCAACACTGACCGACAGAGGTGCCCCCTGCCGCGGTACAATGAATAACCGTGAAATTACTCGTAAAACTTGCATTAGCGCGGCAGTTAATAAAGCCGATGAACCATGTGGTCAACTCATAAACCCACACAAAAAGTATTAAGACTTTAAGACACCTTCGTCTTCGCAGTGATAAAAGTCTAAATAGAGATTATTAATGGCCATGTTAGTTTAATAATGTCATTAAATTTTATGAATAGAAACTGCGCCTCGATTGGCGTCTTGAAATATAAAATAATATAAATAAATAGCCTATTAATTATTGTAAACAGGTACTTTTAAATGGTTTCAACGTAGCACGTTACTATCGCCCATCGGCTGTTGAAATATCTGGTACTTACCTGTTCTTGTAAAAACTATTATAGTCAAATATTCTGATTGTACAACAATTAATTTAAAACATAAAATAGTGTGCCTATGCCGCATCAAAATATTTATAACTCCTACTACTAGCTGGTTTGCAAAAACTGAATAGGTTCACTTACGTGCGTCGTGCAATTAGAAAGTAGTGGTGATAATAGAGAGGGTGTGTTGTTGGTAGATACTAGTTACTAATCTATATCTAAATTTAGTTACAGATGAATACTAGATCCACTTCTACGTCGTATAAACTGCTATAAGAGTTCATGGTAAGGGGGCTGTTACTAAAGAACGAAACTTTAAAAAAAAAATGAAATAGCTATGACATAAAACTCACTTATAAGATACTTAATAAGGTAACTACAATAATATTATTTACTCTACCTATACGCCGGTTTTCCTCGCGTGTGTATTCGGGAATGTCCGACTAGTTTTGAACTCGAACGAATAGTAAAACTATAATAATATGAACACATACTTTAAACTCTACTCCAACTTCAAACGCTGTACTTTCTTCAAACTGACACGACCATAATTGCTGCCCATTATATCGCATAATCCGCAATTACATACAGCTCCTTACTGGCTGTCAAGCGTTTACAGTCCAATAGCCCCACAAAGGGGCCTGGACACCATGACATGATGAAGTGTCACCTCTCAATGATAAACGATACTGAACCTCGGGCGTCAAATGAGAAATTCAATTTCTCGCTCCCGTTACTTCGCTTAGCTGCCGGCTTGATATTTAAGATCAATCAAAACTTACAGTGATTTTATTTACGTTGTTTTGCTATGTGAAAGGCGTGGATAAAGGGCTTGGAGCTTAGAAAGAGACGGCTTTGTAATTGCCGTTCTTGGATTTAAGCCAAATATGGAGGCTCTAGGTGTTTGGAATTTAGAACTTAAGAAAGCTCTTAATATATTCCTAACGGATAAAAAACTGTGTGGCTATGGATTAGTGAAAACTAGGAATAACAGACTTTTTTGAAAAATACTACACGTTAATTAAGTAGACTGATAACAACAGCAATTTCCAATTACTTATGTCAACAGCAAAACTATGTGCAACGGGTGTTCGAACTTCGATCAGAGAGAAAACCTACAAAATATGCGATTATGGTAGAATCTCCATAATAGTAATTAAATAATTAAACGAAAGAAAAATAGTGAAAGCATATTAATATACTGGGTACCTATAGTCTTGCAATTTAAGGTATACGATAGCCAAAACTTCATATCCAAAATTACATTTATAGCATGTACCAAAAGGGCGAGCTGTAAGGTGCTGCTTCTCAATAAAATGTTATTCTAAAATACTACAAATACAAGCAAGGAATTACACGCTCACACGCATCCCCAAACCGCTCAATTGATTATTGAGCGGTTTGGGGATGCGATGATACTTAAGAAAAACAAAAGATATAAAAACGAAGAGTCCATTGATTTATTTGAGCCCACACGGTCGAGTAGCAACGTTTGTTTGTTAACATTACAACACCGAAACCCGAGTAGCGATGTATTCATAACTTCCTTTGTGGACGGCATAAAGCATCGTAAACGCGTATTGTTCAAGAATGCGATTATATTAAAGAAACTTTATCGGGCTTGTGCCATAAAATGTGGAATGTAGGAGCCGCCTAGTCGCCCGCTAAGAAGTAAGAACTGCAGCTATTGAGATAAAAAGTAAAACTGCACTTGTTCCTAGTAAATGGTCATTCAATTTACTGGGAATAAGTGCAGTTGTTTTAAAGTTGAACGGCTACAAAGAGCGCGTGTCGATCGCTGAATTTGTAAGTTCCCCGTTAAACTTTACTCTAAATTGTACTAGTTAATAAATTAATTAAAAAGTCTGTCTTATACGAAAAAAATAAAATAAAAAAACATTTATTGCTACTTAAAAAAGAGACACGTACAAGAGAAACATAAACATATACAATCATATCGTAGCAAAAGGAAGTGGGCTCAGCGAATGCTGTACCGGGACGAGCATGACCCGAAAACATTCATATACCTAATTGGTATCTAATGTACTAATAAATTACCTGCTACGGCTGCAACGGTAATTTAAGGACACTCCGATGCACATCCGTCAGCAAAGTAGCGAGTAATCTGTGACAAGAGCAACAGAGAGATTTATGATTACAATCCACCACAGCACACAGTGACATCACAATTTATGCGATAACACTGTTTTGTCTTCACAATAAATTAATAGACGACTGGCGACAACACAACTTTTCCATCCACAGCCGTCAGAACGCAGGACAAAGCCATAAAGTGTGTCAAATTAAAAAACCCTTTGAACTCGCCGTAAACATAATTGTATGTACTAAAATAAAAAGATCGTTCTGAATGCGAGACATGTGTCCATATGTTGCTAAGAGGCAAACCGTGTATAATGTGATAAAGTGTCTGGATACCGTTCAGATGACGAACGCCTCAATAATTGTGTTGAAAGAAAAAGTTTGCTTTTATTTTTAAAGCAGGGTGCTGACTCCGGGATGTTTTCATTTGGTCACAGTCTTGATTGTATATCTCATTAAATTCTTTAACTTTTTATAACGGGAGCTATTTTTGTGGTTGTCATTTTTAGGGTTTTGAACTTCATAATAAAAATAACTTCTCAGTCTATTAACACCCTAATCATCACGTCTAAAAAACGAAGATTAAAAGAATTTAGAATAAAGCTACGCACTTTTAATCAGCATGAAATCGACAAACCACATAATACACATGATTCTAACACCTACAGAAAAAGATACACATCTCATGAAGACATCCTCGTACCCAAATCGACATAAACTTAATCACCGCAGATAATCGTATATTAACCTCCTTAGAATCTTCTGAAACGCCATCCTTAACTAGGTGGTAAACATCATTAACATCCTTATCCTCAATCTAACCCGCAAAATGTTCACGAAATCATTATCAGATAAATAGTGTTTGCCCTGATGCGCCGTACCGTCGCGTCGTCGAGACGAGAGATAAACCGACGGTCCACACACTCCACACTCACAGTACCTACTCTCCCACGGCTTGACACGCGCACCCTGACACCACAGTCAATATGGATATCATATCTGTTTTCTTTGTGCCTTCAGTGTTTTTTGTAGAGACATTATCGCTTTGAAGGGTGAATTATGATTGTTAATGAACTTGAAAGAAGTACGCTGTATTGTAATTGCAGATGGCTCTGGTCTTCGTTTTATTTTACTCGTTTACAGTCGTTTGCATAATGAGTTATACAACAAAAATATAACATCACGCCTGTATTCCCTAAAGGGGTAGGCAGAGGAGCACATATAGTACACCCACATAAGGAGTTATAATATTTAATTAATCCTTCACTTTTCAAACGGTGCCACTACTAACGTTTTTTTAAGAAACTAGGTAACTAACTCGTTAGTTTTCTAATCTGTAACGCAGATGAAGTTATCTAGGTATTCAAATAACTTAGGAATCAACAATTAATTTATTCTTTAAAGTTGGTACCTGCCTTGGTCGATTTTCTTCTTCTTTTTCTGATTCGATAGAAAAGTATATAATATAGATAATTACCTAGCTAACAATATTAAGAATCCCATAAAGGGTAGGCTCGCAACGTGCTTCGAAAGAGGTAGGCATAAAGTACTAGGGATCATGTAAACGAAGTGTAAACCATATTCAGTTTGATGTTAACCAAATGTCGTAAACAAACAGAAGTGGGGTGTTTGCTCTCACATCGGTCGGCGGCTAATCTGTAAACGGATATGATTATGAATTTATGAGAACCAAGCTATCGTCAACGTTCACCACATCATTTATAATTTAAGCATACAAAGAAGTCACAAGTGATGACTGAGTCTCGAGTTCGTTTGTTATGGCGTCATGTTTAGCTTCCAATAATTTATGTATTTAGCTCCAGTTCAAAGAAATTGAAGTCTGTTCATAAGAAAACAAATAACTTAATACTTATTTCCGAACTAAGACCATTTCATTATCATTGCTATTACAGGGCGAAAACTCCGTTTCTGAACGTAACAAAACGTTTTGTTCTACGCATAAGATTACACCCTGATCCCTGATAGATATTTTTAATAATTGTATTTATAATTCTTTGAATAACTGAAATAACTACCTGCTACGCAAACGTAAAATTACTAATAGGTTTTAACAAAATTAGTATATTTTTTTCGCAACTTTTACATAATTTTATTAATCGTCAAATGACAGTGAAATGCGCTTTAAGTGCGTATAACGGAAAGTATTGTTTTGTAATCCTTCTTCCATCAAAGGTCATTTTTTATAAATAATAGTATATGACCAAAAGTACCTATACAATGAGTCTTTGCAGACGAATATTAAATCCTGCCTTACTTTGTAGAGTGCTTAGGCAGGATATTATCAACAAATCAATACATAGTTGTGTATTTAAAAATGTAAACATAACCTCAAATGTTGGAAGTGACTATCCCAATAACATAAGTTTTAGTTCAGTTCGTTATAAATCTAAAAAGGTATGTTGATAGATAACCTTTATTAGTGTGCCCACTCAAATAAAACAAGGTTTTAATATACCTATTTTAACTGTTATTGCTAAAGAAAAAATGTAAGTACCTAGTGTATTACAAAAATAAATCTTTATTTTTCATGAAATATGTTATTGTTTCAGAAGCAGTATGATTCTGATGACGAAGACATAGCGTTAGACCCTGACTCGTCACTATCAAAAGACTCTAAAGTAGTTAAATTTTCTACAACCTCTATGAGAACCGATGTAATATTAAAGTCGGCACTTAGTGTATCAAGAAAGTAAGCAAATCAAAATGATTTCTATGTCGTTTATTGAATTTATAGGACGTTATATTATATACTTTGTTTTTGTTTTGCAGTAAAGTAGAACAAATGTTTTATGAAAGTAAAATTAGACTAAATGGCAAGAAAATTCTGAAGAAAAGTGTTTCTGTAAGTACTCTTATAATAATTATGGTTTTTATCATAAAATCTGCCTAGAATTTAATCCCTCAAGTATTGTATGTTGGCAGTTACCATGACGAATGAGACATCTATTCTTTTCTATACATATCTAGTACAAATCCTTCAATATTGGTAAAATAGTATTTCTAATAAAAATTAAAACCATTTCTAGGTAAAACTAGGTGACGAGATTGACGTCATAAAAATGGTCAGCCCAAACAATTCAGAACATATTTATGTAGCAAGAGTAGAAGTGTTGAACATAACACCCAAGGAAGAAAGCATTCAAGTTACAGCAAGGAGGTTCAAACACTTACTAATTGATAACTATGAGTACGATCCACACAAGTCTTCTGTTGCCGAAGCATAAATATAGACAAGCTGTTATATAAAGTAAATTTATTAGAACAATTTTAGACATCCTAGTTATAAATAACTAAACATAAAACATGAAGAGGTCATACTTTCGGGTTCGTCTTTAGGGGCGTGGCTACCGCCGTATGAACCGTATCAATGATACGGGCCCCCGGGCTACTGGAGCCCCTAACATGTAACATAATGTAAGCAAATAGTGCCCCCCAACAAATTTTGATAGAGCATGCTACGCCACTGTTAGTCTTATAAATGTGTCATGAAACATTTGATTAAAATGACAAAACCAAAACACTAGCATGCATTTCCCATAGACCCATTATTTTAATTGTTATTATTTGTAAATAAGTGTTACTGTAAAATAAATATAGAAATATAATAAACTTGATTTATTTCTTAAACCAATAACTTTAACATGATTAAATATCTAAATCTATATCACAATCAGAACTTTCAAATATTGATATCTGTGAACTAGGATTTGACTTCTGTATTGAAGAACTTGAGCTATTCTCTTTTCCTTTCAATGCTGTTATGGAAGTAACAGCAGAATCCATTGATGTTTCTGATTCAAGGTTATCAAACATAGATATTTTGGATGTAGAAGGTTTGTCTTGCAAAATATTTTTATTGTTTTCTTTTGATTTCAATTTATTTCCAAAACTATTTGATTTGTCTAAAGATTGCCTTGGCTTCTCATCGTATTTGTCAAAATCATGTTTAGTAGCAAACTGAAACATTTTCAATTTGTTTATAGTTTTCTCTTTTACTTCCATACTTTTATCTGATTCTTTTTTTGGACTTTTCTCTGATATTGTATCATTATTCTGTTCAGGTATGTGAAGTATCTCATCAAGAGTAGTGTCTAATTCTTTAGGTTCCGATTTAACAATATTGTTGGCATTATCAATTTCATTATTTTCTTTTACAAATCTAAAATCAATGCCCAAATCAGCTAAAGCATCGTTAACACTGGGGACAGCATTTAGAATACTGTTGTCTCCTTCAAATTCTTCATCACTATTTGATATGTGATCTTCATGCTTGCTAACTTTTCCTTTAGATTTCTTAACTCTTTTAGGCAACTTATTCTTGACTGCAGTAGAGTCTACAATAACTTCTTTTCGTTTTCGTTTATTGCCTTTTGTCTTTTGGACACTTGATGGTTCTTTTACAGCTTTATTAAGAGTAGAGTGCTTCTTTAGTGTAACTGCAAACCTTTCATGAATACCAGGGTCTTTGAAGTTACTATCTTTCCTTATATTATTTATATCATCTACTATTTCTGTATCATTCATTTTCTTCTTTTTGTTATTGAAATAAGAGCTTGTTATCAGAGATGCTGATAGTTGGATATTGTCATCTGTCACATCATCGTGTTTAGCGAAAAGTTTATAATTTCCACTCTCTATATCACTTTCTAATGTCTTGTGGTCGATTTGTAACAATTTCGCGTAATATAAAAGTTCATTTTTCCACACATCAAGCAGATTTAAACGTGTTAGGAGTTTCTTGGCAGTGCATAGATAATCGAAGTCTGAATATTTTGGAGTTGTCGAATGCAAAGCGTCTACTGTGTCGTTTAACGTGCAATCTTGCATGGACAAGTCTACAAGTGAAACTGCAATTATTGCATCCATTGGTAGTATTGTTTTACGGTACATGAGTCGGCAGTGTGCTTGAGATAATCTGTAAACAAATGACGGAAACATCGTATTACAAATATTCAAAAAACGAATACAGTCGAATTGAGAACAGCCTCCTTTTTTGAAGTCGATTAAAAAATATACAGTCAGATACTATATACTTACTTTCTTTAAATAAATTAAAATTGTAATTAAGTAGTATAATAAATTATAATAATAATCACAAGTTTAGAAAAACTCTAAACAATTTTATCTAACAAAAACTGAAGAAAAGGATGATTATGTTGATGACAATACCATACCATACTTTTTTCATCAAAATTTGGTTTCTACCGAAATAAAATAAATAATTAATATTTAGATGTCAAACAGGGCATACCTTACTAAGCTGTCTAGCATCCTAACAGTGGTGCGTGAAGGATCTCTGTGTTCTGATCTTCTTTGAGCCATATAATACTTCTGCAGTATCATATTCGCCGATTTTGTCATCTCCGTATATTTAGGCCCAACTAGACTAATATACATCTGAAATTGTAACACAATATTTTATGTTAGCTATAGATATATTTTTATTTGTCTTGAACTTTGTTTTTGAAATTACTGCATTTTTAGCATTGCCCCGCGGTGTAACCCACTACATTTTCTCGGGATAAAATTAACCTATGTTAATCCTATGTCAGCTACCTCCATACGAAAATATATCAAAATCAGTCCAGCCGTTTGAGTGTGAAGAGGTAGGTAACAAATATACAAACACACTCACAAACTTTCACCTTTATAATATTATTAGTGTGATGGTAGAACATTATCTCACCTGCAACTTTTCGAGAGTCCACTTTTTCTTGGGATCAACAGCGTTAGAATCACCAAAAAGTATGTATGATGATACAAGTTTATCCCATGATTTATTTTTGGAGTCTAATAATATAAATATTAAATCAAACCTAGAACAAAGACGGACTTTAATATGTAAGTATAACATAAAATCACGCTTGTATTCCCCGAAGGGGTAGGCAGAGCTGCACATACAGTACACCCACATTTCGCCAGTTATGTTTATAGGTCACAATGTAATGGCGTGCGGGCCTATTGCCATCAATGTATATATGTAAGTATTTAATTAAATATTTTCATTTCGTCTATCAATGTTGACAACTGAAATAAAGAGAACAAATTTTACCCAGTTAACGAAATAACATATTAATATCAAAACCACCTTACCTACTTAGAAGAGGAGTTCCAAGTGAAACATTAACACTGAGGGGTTGATCTGTATCATAATGTCCTTTTGGATTACAGGCAGCTATTATGGCGCAGCGAGTGTTGAGCTTACAGACTATACCGGCCTGAAACCAGTTGAATTCAATAAGTATTATAAAACTATACCTACTATGTTGGGGGGGAAATAAATCATTGTTTCCCATGTCTTGCCTATTTACTAAACCCACCCTACCTATTTAGTAATAATTAGTTGGTACTTATTAATGGTAATTATTAGTGAAGAGTTAAGGACATTTTTTAGATGCTTGGTGTTTAATTATTGTGCATAACAACAAGCAAAATACTAATAAAATGGAGTCCAAAAAGGGCCAACTGTGTAATACGCTCGGCAGAGTGTTAGTACTACAAGACATAATAGAATATTAGAAAAATAAATCTTAGTCATCATACCTTGGCCACTGAGATGGTCTGTTGCTCCATCGCCTCATGGATAGCAGTTCGGTCGTGTTCGCGCAGCTGTGAGATCTCATCGATACAACACACACCGCCGTCCGACAAGACGAGGGCACCGGCCTCTAACTGCCATTCACCATCCTCCTGTAATGTTTAAGCATAAAAAAAGTTTTAGATTGTCACAAGGTTCCTCAAGGGATCAGAAAATTAAGTATCTTCTTTCTTGAACTAATGGCTCGTCTTATTTACAGATATTTTTATTTTATAAACATTTAAAATAACGTAATGAAATCTTATAGTGGTAAGTAGACGTTCTAAAAAACAGAACGCAGAGGAAAGGCTCATGGACAAGGCAGTAAGCGAAGCAAAGCATTGTTACTGTAAAGCATTTTTGTTAGATTTAAATCTGATGTATTTTACCCTAAGTGCAGCGCAAGTAAGTCCAGCTCTCGTGCTGCCAGTTCCTGATGTGAACACAGAACGCGCGGTCAGATCAGCACCTGTGCGAAGTAATTGCGACTTTCCAGTGCCTAAAAAATGAAATACTCATGTCATGTATTACAATATCAAGGAGGGTACTATAATATAATAAGGAGTTTTTATTGTGTCTTACTAACTTGATTTAATTTGCTTTATTGAAAATAATAACTATTTTACAAATATTTACAACTTAATGCTAATAAAATAAATAAAAAAAATATATACAAAAATAAAAAGTTAAAAAGCATCAAAGAATTCATCCCCATCGATGTCAACCGGTGACATGCCCAAAAGACTGGCAGTTAATATTCGGTTTCTTGTTATTCAAAGTGAATTACCTGGATCCCCTACTAAGAGTAAATGACATTGCCCACGTACTCGAGTCGCGTGTTTTTCATCTTGGACAGATTTCTTGGTGTCATTATCTATGACGTGGTTAGAACCAGTGATCACAGTGAGCAGTACTGCGAGCTTCACCAAATGTAGCCCGTAAACCTAGAATTCAATAATAGTTTTTTCATTATGTTATTTACCCCGCTTCGGTTAGGCTAGCTAGGGAGACTTGATTTGTTTCACTTGGTGATGTATGATTTAATTATAAATCGGTAAACGGTTTTTTCTGTTTTAAAAGCTATGAAGAGACAGAAGCATGATCTACAGTTATCCTTTACATTTATTAGAGAGAATCATACCACATCATTCATGCGGTGGTAGAAATTTAATAAGCCGTTACCAGCATTTTTTACATTTCAAGTAATAAAGAAGTATTATTACTTCATGTTACCAAAATTATTAGTACCACTATGTATTATAATAATAAATAGACATCTAACCTGAGGACAAACTGATGCTAAAATTCTATCCCTTCCTTTCAAAGGACAAGCTTCATATTTAGCCCAGAATTCATCAAAGCAGTCCTTGATATCAGGAGCTGACGCCACAACCTCTGATCTCTGCGCATTAGACACTTCTATGAAGTTTGCTTGTAATACTAAATCAACTTCAGATTTCTTGTTGTGGACTGATGGACGCCATCGGCGACGGAGTGTGCCACTGAAAGAATAAAAGATAACAATGTGTTATGTAAAGTACTTACAAATTGTAATGGATGAATATTTTAACAACACACCGCAACGAACCTGCACCACAGGTCTTTAGCAAAGTAGGAACACGAAAGTTAAATGAGGTGCACAGGTGCTCTTTGATAATCTTAATATGGATGTAAAAATAAAAAAAAACTGAGCTTACACCAGGTTTTTAAACAAACAAGTAACACCATTTAGGTTTGGAAAGGTAATTTTAATTTTTCTGTGATAGAAAAATATTGCAGGCTGAATTCTCTACAGTAAAAGTAAATTATTAGTCTAACTACCTAGTCTAGTGACAAATAGGTGATAATACATTTTATTTAACATACCAAATAATAACATCATCACCAGGCTTGCAACAGTCAACTAAGTCATCTTCTAAGACCACCCACATAGAGCCTGGTATAGTACCAATACTCAGCTTGTTTACTTGCTCCTGTAATTAAATAAAATATAACAAGATTACATCTAGAATGAACATTCCACAAGGCTTTTATTAGAATAGATATTTAATCTTCAAATTACAAATTAGTACACAAAATTTAAAAAATGATGGTCCTTCACCTTTCCATGACACAGCTCTCCCAACTGACCTAGCATCATCAGCCGGATGGCCACTGTTGAACATGTTGACCTAGCATGTAACATTGAAAATCATCTGTATATACAATTAGTGTCAATAATTATTTTACCTGGATTTTTATTTCTTGATAGTCCTTACAGTGTTCTCTTGAAACTAGTTGTACTTGTGAAAATGTAGAACTTCTACAAGATTTAACATCATTAGCACATTTCGAAGGAGGTCTCAAAATGTATCTGTTTTCAAATTCTGCCTCTATACTGTTTTCATATTTGCATTTGACACAAACATACTTCCTTTGATATTCTAACATTTTAGACTGAGTCACCCTTACAACTGTGCCTAAAATTCAAAATTTTAAATTAGGAATAGCAACTAAATAAAGGGTAAATAATTGTGGACAACATTATATTATGAAAATGTCTAAATAATACACCCTTAATATTTATTACCTATGTTTAAACAAATAAATTTATTCTATTCTATTGATTTGCCCTGCATTTTCAAACCTTTGCCTGTTTCAAACACTCACTAACCTGTAACTTTTAGAAAACATCCCAAATCCACATTTTTAGGGAATACAGTACGATGTAGTTCTGGACAAACTGGCAAACCGAAGAACCTAGCATGGATGTTACGTTTTAAGTAACAATAATCCAACTTTGCAATTTCTATTTTATATTCATCACGTTCCAAGATCGTTTGTTGGACTTTTATTAAATCCTTATCACAGGCGGGTAGACTCTTCACAGGACTACATAGTACTTTATCACCGATATCTGGATACGTTTCAAATAGTTTCAGAAAGCTGAAAGTTACAAAACAAACATTCAAACTTTATGTAAATAAGACTTTCAAACATTAAATTTAATAGATATTTACTCGATTCTAATGCTATAGTAACCTAAGTTATCTCTTTCTGATAAAATATTTACGCAGTCCTCTAAATGAAACTTGAGAACATACTCCAAAATCATTTTAAAACATGATTTTTAGATATTATTGGCTATAAATGTTTGTATTTTATGCGTTGATTGACAGTTGATTAGAGTTGAGGCATTAAATTAGGAGGTATTTGGATAAGGTATTTTCAACAGAACCAATATTCATTATTACGTCGAGAATTCTGTATTACCTACTATTTCTGTTGTTAAAGACATTAAATTTTTTATCCGTAAATATGGTAAATTACCTACAAAGTTGTTGTAAATAAATAGTAGTTAAAACTTTACGGCGGTCGGTGCCCCATGTATTGTAAATCGGAAACTGCAATATTAAAACTTTACAAATTTTAGGATTAGGTGGAGGCGGCTCCTTTACCTAATTTGTGAAGTATTAAGTTTACAAATAATTATTAGTAACATATACCGATACTGCCTAACCCAGCCCACCTCTATAATCGATTGACATTATGACATCAAAATATTTACATTACAAAAAAATATCTAGTGTTGCCAGGTATGCAATTCAAAACTATGCAGCTACGGAGAACTTATAAAATTCTCGGTATATTAAGTGAAGCTGTTGAACGATGGAAAGAGATCGAAATGCCTTGACCTAGTTTCTAGACCAACCTTTTTTCAATAAATACTAGTCTACTCTGATCATTGGGTTCGAGTGCCTGTTCCTATGTGGGGCCTTTTATATACCACCACATACATTGGCTTATGAAAGCCACAGGCTGTTCGCCAGACACAGGAATTTATAGAGGTTTGAACCCACATTTACCTCTCAAATCACCCCAAGATTAAACTGATAAACACTTTCAAACTTTTTATGTCCTATGTGGCGAGTCTAAAAATCAGCGACAGAACTGTATTTGAATACGTCGCCTCACGGATAACATTAATAAGGAAGTAAATACAAAAATTACTGATTAGTGAATTATATTTATTATCTAGTTGTAGTATATTCCACACATCTTGATGGGTCAGTAGGAAAGTATTCTTGACATTTTGTCATAAGTCTCTTTAATGCTTGGATGTATTTTCTTTGAGTTTCGTCGTTCATGACATGGGCCACGTTCTTTGAGAAAATCTTTTCACGTCCTGTACGAGCGTGAATACCGACCATAGTGACACCGATAGGCCATGGTGCGTTGCCTATAGCCATCTGCAAATATGCGTCGCTAGCCTGAAAAATAAATAGCATAATTTATGAACATACAATTTAGTTTTTGCATTATTTTATTTATTTTAAAATACTTAAATGTAGGAGGAAGTTTGTAAATTGTAAGTAATGTTGGGAAACTATAACCATATTTTTTACTTTTATTTCTTAGGTGTTGCAAAGTATGTACCTTAATCTGACTTACCATTATATAGTTTCTTTCTAACAAATGCTTAGTAATCTCACAGAGACTTTCACAAATATCATCTGGAAGATTTTTCTTCTTAAGTTTTCTGACCAGGGGTTTTAAATACACTTGAGTTTGAGTGAAAGTGGCCCTTGTCATTTTATGTTTCACTGCGGTTTTCTCTGCTCCTGTCGCTGAGTTCAGTTGTTGTCCCCAAAGCTTTAAGAGGAACTGAAATAGATATAAGGTTTCATATTAAATAATAGGAATTAAGTTTAGTAGAAATTAATTAAATTAGAGTAATTTACTTAATATTAAATAATAATAAACTGTTATTTTGTTGCTGGTACAATAAAAGTATTTTTTTGTTAGTTGCCAAATATCATCATCAGCTGGAAGACATATTGTTGAACAAAGGCCTCCCCTATGATGTATTTCCTTTGAGTTTTCCCTATAAAACGCCACAATGAATGACTAATATAACTAACCTGTAATAATGTCATGATAACATTCATATCATGGTTTTTATCTCCCTGCCCCATTGTTTGAGCCATCTCTTGAATAAATTCATAAGTTATGGAATCATCTAAAGCATCTTCTTTTAGTTGTTTATCACTGTCATTCTGGAATAAATATTTACCAATAAAGTAACATGGTGAATTTCACGAAGCACTCATTGGTTTTTATAGTTGTGTTTACCTGTGTTCCTAATGCTAATATTTCATTTAAATATGCTTCATCCACTTTCTCCATAGCTTCTTGGAAGTCATTCCTTAGACCCTGAAATCAATAAATACAATATTATTTATAATATACATTAGAAAGATATAAGGTTCGGAAGGTTCTATGCAAATAGCTGGCGGCGGTTGGCAGCAGAGGGCCTACGATAAAGCTCAGTGGCGTGACATAGGAGAGGCTTATGTCCAGTGCAGTGGACTGAGATAGACTGGTAATGATGATGATGATCGTTCCGAAATATTGAATAATATTTGATTTATTCATCATTCTTAATTCTTTATTGTACATAATAACATACAGATATATTTTAAACAATACATCATATTACTTACTCTATTTGCTTCTGGTTCTTGAATCTCTATCCTTCTCAATCTTTTGAAAGATTGTAATTCATTTTCACCATACAGCCATATTGGATGTCCTCGCTCCCTTAATCTTTTTATTACTTCTGTTCTTGGCAGTCCAACTATCTCAGTGTTTTCTGCATCATTTGTTGCCTGCCTATCACCTGCAATGTTTATTTCAAAGATTGAAATATTGTTATGATAATGCTCATGTTACAAAATGTTGCAATATAAATTGAGTTTAACCTTTTTCATAGTAAACTTCTTGCTTGTTTTCTTCCTGTCCGACTTGAGGGCCATATTTTTTCAGATACTCTTCCTGTTCCTTAGCCATAAGCTCACCTCTTTTGAAATATTTTTTACTTTTTGTAGGATCCTGCAATAACAAATTGTTAATGTATGTATTGAGACTATTTTTACAAAAACTACCTGTAAACACCATTATTTCAAGCAAATAAACTATTCTATTCTATATAAAATGCAAAGTACTATATGGCACGAATAAGTTTCTGTACGTCATAGTACTTACAATAACATTCCTTTCTTCCAGTTGCTTACGTTTTCGGGCTATTTCAGCTTTTAAAATATCCATTGCTATTTACAAATGATAATATACTGATTTCGAAATAATTTAGTCGTCGTCGCACTAGTATTTAACTCAAGCAACAAGCAAGTTATTTGTTTAGCTGTCAATGTCTAATTTTTGTCATGCTGACAGACGAGTGACATTTTATTTTGACATTACATTTTATGTTACCGGCCTAAATTTATTTATTTAATTATTTATTTATTATTACCACAACATAACACCATTACAGTTTATAACCAAAGCGATGCTATATTAATCTTACGAACTAACAGTAAAAAACAATTATAAAATATAGACAATATAAAAAACAAAGCCTTATCGTATCCTAAATTATTAATAATATATTTTACGAAACCTATAAATATTTTAGTTGAAAAGTTAATAGTTTCAAAAAATATTTGATTCTTATAATTAATACAAAAAATGATTTTAAAATAGCGTAAAATATTTTAAAGCCGATCTTTACAATATTTCAAAGGCTTTACATAGGCAAAGGCTAATTATTTTGCAAGTTACAGAGCAGGATGACTTTATAAGGTTACTTATATCTTTGGTGGTATGCGGGGGTTTACCCAGAGGTGGCGGAGGCTTGATGAGCAATTAGCTTCTTGCTTGACAGAATAAAGAAGGATTAGGCAAGGTTGGCTTCGGAGTTCATAGATGCTGGGAAGTTGGAATCCGAGATCGTTAAGAGGGTTGATTATACCTATGCACTGGTTCCATAGTTATTACTGCTTGTTCTTAGCTATGTGGACGACATGGTGCTGGCCCCTTAGGTTGGAACTCCGAAGGGTCAACCTTTAGGAGTTAACACGACGAGTCAACATTCGGAAGATTAGTGCGCCAAAGTAGACTGTGCATTGTGTATGCGTATTTACCACAATGAGTTTCATTGTAAGATAGGCTACCTTCTCGAATTTCCTCAAAGGACTATTATTATCAGTGTCTATACCTATTTAAGGTACCAGAACAAACACCTATAATAATGATGCGTTATTATTGGTTTGCCGGAATTCTTATTGTGTCAGTATTTTTATCCGTATTCAGATTCCGTAATGATAAAGTACAGAGATTTAATCAAAACGATTATTAAGGAGTATCTCTTTATAAATAACGATTTAGATCGTAGATACAGCCAATGTAAAGCAAATTAAATTGATAAGTATTCAGTTTAAGAGAAATTCTCGTGTTATGCAGGTCATAAAATGACAAAACTGTATATTGTATTATTTGTGATATTTACTTATAACTGCGTAGGAAAAGGTTGGCAAGTGTTTTTTTTGTGTTGGCACGTGTATTTTTGGTTAATAACTTTTTAGTTGAAGTCTCTAAATAGTTTCAGGATCATTTCCCCGGATTGTTGGAGGCTACAAAGCGCCTGAAGAATATGGAAAGTTTCATGCGTCGATACAAAACTTAACCGGCTATCATGTATGTGGAGGCGCTGTGGTTTCCAAGTGGTATGTAGTCACTGCTGCTCATTGTATACATGGGTAAGTGTATACTCTTTATTTTTTGTGGAAGTATTAAAGATACTTCATAATTGCGAATAATTATATTATTATTGGAAGTCCTCATCGACCTGATTGGCTCATTGTTAAAGAGATTGGACTGCTGCAAGCACTGAAAATTTCCTGTTTGGTCCTCGTAAAGGTCGAACATTCAGTGATGCGAGGATATTAGTCCGAATCGGTGTGATTTTGTATGGCGTAGTTTATGTTTGTGAAACTGATATAGGTGAAATTAGAAAGGGGTGCTGATTAAAAAATAAGTGAGATGCTACGAAAGGCTACGAAATTCTCCACAAAGCTGACTTAGCCAAAATATAATATGTTTATCTACACTATCCTACCCATACGTCAAAAACAACACATTAATGACTATTTTTAATTGTTTACAATAATATTTATGTCATCTACACCATTCGTGATTTTTACTATCAATCACCTTTTATCACGCACCTACGTCCTGATGTTTGAGTAAACAGGTAATTTTAGCCGATTACACATACTTAAATATTAAAAACATTTGAATCCCAATGTTTTATTTTTTTTAATACAAATATTTGTTGCAGATGTCGGTACTATAACACTATTTAGATATTATTATATACTTTATTTGTTTCAGAGCTAACCCCGAGTTCATGAAAATTGTAGCTGGCACACACGACTTGGATGTTGGTGGAAAGCAGTATGATGTCGAATCCATAATTGTATACGACAAATATAACTATACTAGCAAAGAACACGATATAGCAATCTTAAAGACAAAGAAGCCATTTGATTTGCGTTTCATACGAATCTTACGGCTAGGAGGACAAATACTAATGGAAGGAGATAAAGTTGCTCTACTAGGATTTGGAGCTCACGAGGTACGACAGAAATATACCAAATTTTTTATCAGCGGCCATTTAATTTTTTTGAATGAATTGGTCTTTGTGGATCATGAAGACTGAAGTTATATTCAAGTTTACGTTTTGAATTGACAACTTCAATGAGCGCACGGAAAAAACAAATTCAGTTTTGTTTCATCTGAAATGTGAATTGTGTACATGTGTGACTTGTGTTTGTAAACTGCATTCATACAAACGTAAAGCTAGTTGAGAAGGAAAACAGTAGACAGACACAAGTAGCAAGACACCCACAAGGCGCCGATGTGTCCGGGTTCGTTGATAAATTCGTTTTCTTCCCTTTCATGCAACTTTATTTATTTCAGGCAAATGGACTATCGAGCCGAAAAATGTACGTTCTGGATCTACCGGTTTTCAGTCAGGCAATATGCGAATATGCTATGAGATACAATAGGCCTATATACAAAGAAATGTTTTGCACATTTACTAAGTTTGGTCAAGGGGCTTGTCATGTAAGTATTCATAGACGGATCTGTAACTGTGTCAATGAAATCCGTCATAAGGGATATTCGTTACCTACTAAAAATGAACAAACATGTTTTAGGTGTATAAAATAATGTGTAATGTTTTTTTTTTCAGGGTGATTCTGGCAGTCCATTGATAAAAGGGGATGAGCTCGTCGGTGTAGCGTCCTGGGGAATTCCCTGTGCTGTTGGCTTTCCAGACGTTCACACTAGAATAACACCTTATGTTGAATGGATACAAAAACATATTCGAAAAAGTTTTTGCGTTATTCGTAAGAGATTTTATGTCTGAAAAATGCTTACTATAAAGCATTTTTAAATCTAAGCTTTATTTTAAAAAGTTTATAACAAACCCCCTGTAATTATGTCTTCAATAGAAATAAAAATAAGATTAAATGGAAATGAATTTTATTTGATACAATATTTACTTTTTATTCGTTGTATTTCTTCGGCAAAATCTTTTTAATTTATCCGCGTTAGCCTACAAAAAATAAATTGTTAATGTCAACAAAACAGTAGTAGTCAAAAAAGTAGGGATAGTTTCAAAGTTAACCCTTTGAAAGAACGCCCTTAAAGAAGGTAATTAAAGATTTGAAACAAATAACATTCAATCATGACTAATAGATGCTTAGAATATAAAAAGATGACGAAGAAAAGAAGTTAATATTACACATAGACCATGACCATATTAGCTACAAGTGCATCGTAACTTTTATGTTGATCTCGATTTGGTGTGATTTTATTAAAAGAAAGTTTTTGATTAAATAGGTATTATTTACCTTATATTCACGGCGTACACATTTGAAGTGTGTTAAAACCGCCATCACAGGTCTTCCGTGAGCGCATTGAAATGGTGTTTTGCAAGCAGAGAGTAGATTTATAAGTTCATCACAATCATTCTTGGAAAGATTGTCACCGAACTTGATAGCGTATCTGCAAGCCTATAAATAAAGATAAGTCGTCTTTGTGACCGTTCTACCTTAGGTACATCAATAAACATAACATCAAGCCTGTATTCCCCAAAGGGGTAGGATGTGCACGTATAGTCCACCCACATTTCGCCAGTTATGTTATCGGTTCCAATGTAATAGGGGGCGAGCCTATTGCCATCAACCGGGCACAAATCCAGACTCCGTGCTGCTACTGAGAATTACCTAATGGTAAAACCCAGTAACACTTTGCCCGATCTTTTATTGAGTACATCAATAAAAATATACGAAGTAGAAACAACATCTTTAATTATAACTAGGTACTAAGTACACAAGTGAAAGGTCATGGAAACGGCATTTTATTGAAATAGAGAGGTTTCAGATATTTCTACTTGCAGGTACACATTTAATTTATTTTGTTAATAGTACCAACTAATACTTGCCTCACTAAAAACTAATTCCATGATCGATTTTGGGTATAGAGATACACATCCTTTTTGTAATTTTATCACCTTGATTTCTTCTACGATTAGATTTTTCACAGCTTTTATCACTTTTACAACCTAAGAACAATAATAATATATTACATAGGTATATATTATTAGGTTATAAAGTTCTTTTTCGGTGATTTAAAATGAGCCTATCAATCTAGCTTTAATAATAAAAGTTACCTCTCTCGGGTTTTTACCAAGAATCGCTTTGGGTATGGAATTGATAGTAATTTCATTATCATTTAAAATAGTCCATTGTAAACCCAGTTGTGCAAATTTATCCTTATAGTTGTGTAAATAGAGAATTTCGTCTTTTGTCACTTTCAATGCGATGTTATCGAGTGTGATACTTGTCCATCGGTCTTCATTAATATAATCTGTAATTAACAACACACTGTATGTTGTATAGAAACACCTTGATTTAGATCTATTTATTTGCATAAAAAAAAAGATATTTGCCTGCTAGATTTGTTTCCAATCGTATTCTTTCATGCACAGCATGTTGATCAAATAATACTAGATACTCCGCTGGTGCTTCTGATCCTCGATCTTTTTCTTTCATGATTGCTGCAATAAATTTACAGTCTGCTTGCCCGAGAACCTAAATGAGTTGAATGATTACAATGGAACATAATATGCCGCATGTATAAAGAATAATTATTTTAATGTTTATATCCAAAAGAAGTTTTGTAATTATCATTTGTACCTTAGCGTGTTTTAACGATGTCTCATCAAAGATTAAAGATGCATTACTTTTTTGCACCTTATTTTGAAACTTATGAATGTCTTTAGTAGTAAAATCTTTAACGTTTTGTATATTCGGTTCATATATTTCAGAATTCATTTGAACGTCATTAGCAAAATTGTTATAGATAGTCTGAAAAATCATAAAACATTTGCTTTTCAAACATTTTTATGAACTCGACTATTTACTAACAGAATGTGCCAAACTCACATCTTCAAAATAATCTTTATCCAGATTATAATCACATGCAGTCTTAGAGCGGCAATTTTCGAAAATTTGGGACATACCTGAAACGATTGATTATATCAAATCCGAAAAGTAAAGAAAAAGCATTAGCGAAACGGTGATATACGGTGATATATACCTTTAGGAATAAAACGTAGTCTATTTTTTAAATGAAAATTGTAGCCTTCCATATGTGTACTATCAATGCCTTCAATGTTACCCTGGTTATTGTTTGGGGAATTATCTAGTTCAAGAGTTTTATTCGTATTGCCATTTTCATTTATTTTTTTAATTATAAACATTGGATCATCATTCACATTTGATGCTTTTGTACTTACTACACTGCAAAAGTGATGGGAAACATTTTCGTCTTCTTTAGGTGTAATTGTTTGAATAGGTTCATTTTCATTAATAACATATTTTGTGTTAACATTATTTCCAAAATTATTGTACAGAGAATCATTCAATTGATTGTGGTCATGGAAACTAAAATCGAATTCTCGTTCAACCGAACCACTTTCACGTAAAATTGTTTCACAAACGTTTAGTGGTTCTATTTGTTTATTAGAAGTCTCCGATTCAGAACATTGTGACTTAGAAACAAATACAACGTTTACATTATTTTTATCATATGTTAAGTTATTAATATTTGTAGAAGAATTTTTATTCTCTAATGTATTAGAATAATGTATTGAGTAAGTATCGAACAGCTTATTCGATTTTAAGCTCGTATAATGATTTTTGCTATCATACTGGGATTTTCCATCAATGTTGAACGACAAATAAGGAGATGGTATTGTGTAAGTATTTCCAAACTTTTGATCTAGTGTATAATTTGGTAAAATATCATGTTCACGATTCGTATTAGTTTCAAAACAATTAATGTCACTTAGCATATTAATTTCATTAAAATTACTTTCAGAATACTCAATTGTATACACAGAGTTGTCAACAACTTGTCTTGCATTGATATCATTGAATGTCGTTCTCCTTTTAATTAGAGATTTAGATTGGTTTTTGAACCTGTAAATATTCGAAGAAGAAAAGTTTTCTTTAGATTGCTTCGTTATGAATCTCACGTTATGATTTTTGTGAGTGTATTTATTTGCATTTTCGTTCTCCATACTTATATCATTTTGATGATAGTGATGGCTTTCAAAAGTCAACTTAGTTTCCATACGGTCACTTAATGTACATTTTAAAGTTTTATGGCTTCTATAGTCGATATCACGATATTTACTATAAGCATCGCTCATTGAACCTGCATTTAATGGGTCATAAGACATACCGTCGATCAATAATTCTTGTTTTGATTTGACATTATTATAATCAAAACAATTAGTTTGATACGTTTTCGATGTTGCTGAAACTTTGGTAAAATATTGCGATAGTTCTTCTTGTTCACGGCCAGTACATGGATTTTTAGTTGTAAGATTTCGAGTCAAGGTAAACTTTTTTAGTGCCTTAGGATTACAGTATTCTATTGAGTTTCGTTCAAAATTCAAATTAGGGTAATCTCCGTATAGTTCTTTAGTATAATTATTTGTATAACTATTAAATTCTTCTTGTTGACTAATTAACATGGTTTGAACCAGATCATACGTTGTTTTAAAAGGTTTGGGCTTTAATTTATCTCTCACATATCTCTCAATTATATATTTTTGGACTTCAGGTGAAAGCGGCTTATCACAATTAGATTTTTCATACATTTGGCGTGTAAAATTTGGTTTCAAATAGTTCCTACAACCATTTTCCTTTCCTCTTGGCTTTTTATCATGGCGCAAAAATTCTTCGGCCTTCTGCGCCACAATTTTACTTTTTTTATAGACCAAGTCTGTTTCTTTCAAACCATGTAATGTCTTTGATGAGTTATTGTTCATTTTCGTCGTTTTAGGTTTATTTAATTTATTCTTTAGTTTTATTTTATGTTTTTTTGTTTTATTATTTTTCTTTGCTGGAGTCGTATTCAGTTCGATTTTGTTTTTATGCCTACGAAAATCTTTTGGTTCGGGTTTTTCTAAATTCACCATATTTGTTTTTATTTCCTCGTTATTATTATCAAGAATTGTATTATCAACTGAAGATTTTTTATGTTCTTGTATTTCCTTAAACTTTTTTCCGACATCATGGTCCATTTTGGTATGGTGCTGCATAGTTTTCCCTTCCTTAGCATTACTTGTATTATTATTACTTCTATATTTAATCAATTTTACATGGGTAGAGCCTTTATTACTTATTTTGTTCTTCTTCTTTTTTCGTTTTATTAATTTCCCTAAATATTTAAAAGTAACAATAAATATTTTAATATACATAGACGTGAAAATCGAAATATTGTGCTCAATGATCAATTATTGAGAAAGGTTTATAAATCTAAAACCATCTACATAATTACCTTTCACTCCATTTTGTAATTGCGATATTCCTAATGTTTTGGAGTTGATCCCTAGTATTTTATTAATAATGTTTTCAACTTGAACTTTGGTTTCTTTATTATTTTTATTGTCTTTTTCCATAATTGGCTGTATTTTAGGTTTCTTTATTTCTTTCAATTTTATATCACCGCCATAAAATTTAACTAGTTTTTCTAGCAGTTTGTTTATTTGTTCCCAGTTCTTAAATTCTACAACTGAATGTCTAGGTTCGTAATTCACATCATAATCAATGTATGGACATGTGACAAAAATAAAATAAAATGGTATGTTTTGTTTGATCAAACAATGTTCATAATCAATAGGCTTCTGAAAAAGATAATCACTGATTAAATGTTTAGATAGATTATTAGAAACAACTACAAAATAGGCATTCCAAGGTAATCTTACCTTATATTTAAAATCTCTAGGATCTTTTATATGCAGAACTTTTTTGAAATACTCATTAATTAACTTATGTAACTTGCTGTTGTTATGAACAAATTTTCTATTTAGATAAATCCAGTGCAAGTCCAGTTCATTATCTGTTTTTCCAATCAACGCCTTTACTTTGTACTCATTCTTTTCTACTTGAAGCTCAATAACATCAGCTTTCTCGATATTGAATAAAGTTAGTAATGTCTGGTAAGTGTCCCTTTTCTTATGAATTTTGAATAAAATATCGTTTTTTGAGTCATCTCTCAAGCTTAATGATATGTCGTTGTGAATTAAAGATAATTGTTCTAAAAACAATTTTATATTCTGCTGCTCGTGCATAGGATCGATTGTCTTTCGTTGTATATTTAGATTGTGAAGAAATCCTTTAATATCAACCTGTGTGTTTCATAATACAATTGAGATAAAATTAACAATGTTATTATTATTGTGGATAAAATAATACTCGAAAGGGTACTCACAGTGGTTCCTTTGGTAGGTCTTGTTGTCATTTTAGCAAACTTTTTCTCTTTTCCATCACAAAATGTTTTAGTCCATGTTTCCTCTGTATTTTCATGCCTTGATGTGATTTTGACAATTTGCGATATTGTTATAACGTTTGCTAAATACTCACCACGGTATCCGTATTTCTTAGGAGCTGATTTTAAAGATACCACATCAAATAATTTACTTGTCATATATCTTTGGCCGATTTTACTCAAATCATGTTTTGATATGCCATATCCGTTGTCGATGACTTGTATTGTACTTTCAGGAATATTGATTCGTATCGCGATAGATGTAGAATCAGCGTCTAGCGAATTGTATACCTAAAATTACAATGATGTTTTATAGGATCCTTATCATCTCACACATAAACAAGCGGTAGCCATGTTTTTATAGATAGTGCTTTTATACGCAACTTATTATTTTGGTCAACTGCAATTAGAAAACAAAAGATAGCGTTTATATTCTCGCTTCAATTTTTATGTTAACTATTTCTTGTTTTGTAATAAATATTTTTACATTACACTGTCCTAATTTTTTAAGTAGGAAAGATCCCTTGTATATTATATTGCATAGATTAAGTTCGCAATAAGTAAACTACTAAAGCAATAGCTATGGTAACTTACTAATTCTTCAATAGCTGTCTTGTAATTATTAACGTGAGATGATGCACTTATTAACGATTGTACTTCATTAGGCAATTTTCTTAAAGCCATTTTCAAGCGCCATTTAAAGTTAAAACTAACAGTTGAGCTTATTATGACATTAGTTAATTTCAATTATGATTATCATTCGAATTTTGAATGTATTTTTATATGTGACGTAGTAAAAAGGACTGCCACAAAGGAGTATTGTACCGTAAATAAAAAACAAATAAAAAAAGAGAAAACGATCGCAGCCAATTAATTCACAATCACATTTACTATAGTTAACTACAAATTGTCAGTTGTGATTAAACAAATTCAATATAAATGCCACTTTTATAATTTTACTCAGCAATTACACTACAGGAATGGTTTAACAATTAATTTATGCATGAGCCTGAGTCAACACGGTATACCACCTGCATGAAATTTTAACACGGTGTAACATAATTACAGAGACTAACGATTCAGTATTAGCTGCAGTGTAATAAAGTTCTATGTTCTATTAGGTTTTCGATCTTTGGGCTATGAAACTACATTTTAATGAATGAAAATCGATTAGTATTTAACCCTGAACTCTGTTTGGAATACAAACTATAGGGTTTGAAGTGCGGACCGGTGAGTAGTCGTAGTACGGGCCCCCATACGACTGACCGTGTGAAACATATTCAATGACGTTTTTATTCGATTTTAAATGCCGTAAAAGTAACCTTAGGCCGCTTAAAATATTATGTACCATAGTCAGATTTACTTAAAATTATTGGTTTCGCATTTGAATATGATTTGTTAAGAACTTTCGGGACTCATACGGGTTAACAATCTCAAAACAATAATTGTCATTATGTGTGTATGATTGTTATTTACATTTGTTGAATATGAGTGAATTTGTTGAAAAGGAGATTTTATTGTTTTGGGAATACGTCAAACGGTAAGTAATAAAACCTTTTTAGTACCTACTGCTCTAAAGACAAATCAGAGGGGAAAATACCACAGATTATAAACTACTTTTGCAAACCTGCAAGCTTGCCTGCAAGTCATTATTAGCTAACATGTGTAGATACGTAATTTTTAATTATAAATAAATTTTACAAGCCTAATCCCAACATCACGTTGTATAGTCAGACATAAGCCGTAGATAGCAATAATGGGACACTCAGTGGCTTCTTGTTATATTGTATTTTCTTAGAAATGTATCAGCATGAGGGATAATGTTTGACAAAAGACATTGAGTCGGCTGATGATTCATCCAAGTGACTAATAGTCGGCTTAACTTAAAATATTAATTACCTATGTTTGGTTATAGGTTTGACGATTACGAATCGGGTTCATAGTTCGTCGTTTGGACAATACCATGATATTAACACTTTGGAGTATCTGATTGATGTTCCTGCACGTCTCCCTATCCATTCTAGAAATACAGGCGTAAGCCTAGTTTATAGTTAGGGAGTTTTTACAATTTAAAACAAACAAGTGAATTTAGAAAATGGACATTGTGATGTAGCTTTTTGGATGTAACTCGAGTTAGGTAACTAACCGCCGCACTCAGAGACATTTAATGATTACTTAAACTATGACTAAGTAAAGGTATTCTTCGTAAAACCTTTACATAGTGTCGGTTTAAGTAATCATAAGATGTCTCTGAGCACGGCAGTAAGTTACCTAATTCGAGTTACATCAGAATGTCCATTTTCTAAATTCACTCTTTTTACTTTTGCGACACATCGCATTGTAGACTTCAGTAAACACATCATAACTATGCCTTTTACAAAATGACAAATCAATAAGCTGAAAATGGGGTCACTGCGATCAACGATGTCAAAGAGCCACAAAGTGGGTCTATGAAAAGAAACTTGTGGGCGTGCGGCTCGCTGCATTACTTATTCATGATCTAGGCACTTGCCTTCATTTTCACAGAGTATTATTCGTAATGAATCAATATTATCGATAGCGATTAGCTTTTCAGTATCTAAGTCAACTTTTTCCACTTTCTAATGTTAAAACGACTGGGTTTGTTATTATTGAATCGTTTTTATCGTTATAAAAGGTAATATTCCATGGCGCCACACAAATGAATGGAAATAAAACAAAAGCGTTCGATAAGAAAGGTTGCCAAAAATGTAAACAATTTGCATTTATGGGAGCAAGTCAGGTTCCAAAATTCCAATACTTTGATAAATCCTTATCTCGGGACTCACTCTACCATTATTTCTAAACAATGAAGATAACTGTACGAAATGAGTGACCATTGGGATAGAATTCCCATAAATAGTGCTAAAGAAGGACCAACAGGCATCAGTTCCTTTAAGGGCTTCGTTAGGAAAGGATCGAAGAAATTAAAACTGTTAAGGTAAGGTTTAAATAATATCTATACCCATAATAATAATGAACTCTTCCCTTATTACATTTATTATATTTTCCAGATGCACAAAGTAGCACCATTCCTCTTGGCTTTAGCCATCACGGGATTCTCAGCCGAATTGCCTACATCATATTCTTTATTAGAGAAACATGCTGTATTCAAGCCTGAAGGTAATTCTGAGCTAGTTGGAACCCATGCTGTGCTGAAAGAAGTTAAACAACCAGAAGCAGAACATCCCGTGTATAGAGCAGATGAAGGAACACATCAAGGCAGGGCAAGGATTGAACTAGTAAAGTCATTCGGACCAGTGATCAAACATGATGCTATGCTATCAGACCAGCCTGCTTCCACCGAGGTTAATAGAGTTGTAAGTATATTATTTGGATCTACGCAGTTTCTGACGTTCTTGGATTTCATATATCCTTCTATATGAATATCTAGTATGAAGGTTATGTCATAATTCATGTTTTGTTTCAGGATGAAGAGGGTATCCTTGCAAATGGTTACATCCCCGGTACTGCTGACGTCGCATATCCTGATATTCCTTATGCTCCCGCCTACATGTATGATACGGGATACTCTGCATCCAACAAGTAACTGTGTTTTTATAATGTGTTGTTTATACCTTTACTACACTATTGTCTGAGTATTAAGATGCTCCAGAAATATATCTCTTTGCGTTATTCAATTGAAAATTATTGTTACAGTTATGATATGTACGGTCCTAACTCTTATCTGATGGAACCTGATACGTCTACCTTTGGTCTACTATGGAGCCAGGTCCCTTATGCCAGGGTAAGTGACAATATTATTTTGAAACATTTGAAAGAAGATTACGAATGAATACGAGAAATAAACGGTCCTAATTACTTCAGACTTTTACAGAGCACTGTAGGTACATACTATAGACTACCAGTTTTTGAATCCGTCATACTATTGCTCTTAATAACTGGATTTTGATCTTTTGCAGACTATGGTTGGCTTCGTTGGTCGCACTATTGCCTGGGTCTTCAATAGCATATTCATCCTCATCCTTGGTTCTCTTATAACTGTCGGCGTCTGTACTTACACGAACTTGTGTACTATTGCCTTCAATGGTGTCGGACCGATTCATGAAGAAATGAGAGCCCTTATGACGTCAGATAGATTGGAGAAGATAAGCCATGCCGCTGACTTTGTGAAGACTGCTATAGATAAATACCAAAAGATTCAAAAAGTTACCGACGCTGCTGGCACACGAAGACGTCGTGCAATTTTCAATTACTAATTTCAAAATTATTAAAAAAAGTATTTTATTCGTTATTTAAATAAAGACTACTAATATAATAAAGATAGTGTTTTACTGTTACAACACACGGTTCCAAGATTCTCAGTTACATATATAATTTGACAGTAAATCTCACATTGGTTGAAATTGGCTGAATGCAGTATTTTGTAGTATTCCAAAATACAGGTCAAAGACACTTAAAATAATTTTAATAGTCAGACAGATCGATTGAATACAGATTATTGTATTGATTGAAACTAATTCAAATTATAGATGGGATGAGGTAGGTGGGAAATTGAGCAGTATGGCAACAGCTGTACGCTGTATATGCTTGGGTTTATTAATAATTCCCTATACGTGAAAGTAGCAATTATAGAAGAAATTATTAATTAACATTAGCTTTTGAGTTGCCAGCCATAACTATTTTAGCTTTAAACCCGTGGTATTGTGGTGGATTTTGAAGCAATAAAAACGGCTTCCAAGTCCTCCGACTGTACCTATAACCTTTTCCATTGTCGCTTTATTGATTTATCCTATTTAGGCTTCACTGAAGATCAAAATCTAGCAAGCCTATGCTAGGAGTTTTTCCTATAATTTAGTATCATGTCCCCATAAACTGACATACTATTGAGATATAACAATGTATTGCAAACGACGCAGTTATACAATACAATATCAAGGTTAATTTTAATTTACTGTAAAATTATTTCAATGTCTAACCACACATTATAGGCACCCTAAATATACCTACTCGTAGTCACGTAACGATACGTACTTATACAATTATTGCTTAGTTACCTTAAGTATATATTACTGTCGCTCAGTCTTTGTCTAATCTCGAATTATAATTTAAATCATGGATGATAGCTGTGACGGCATTACGTAGGTCAAGGCTCATTAAGACAACGTGTCATTTAGTCTTCGTTAGATGTTAATACCTAGATATCGTGTGGAAATGTTTAAGGTATTGCCAGTTATAGTTAATTGTGATTACTTGAATTATCGTCATCAGCTTGGCTTCATTCATCGCTGTGTACAGGCATCTCTTTTGTGCAAGTCTACACTTATACCTATTGATCAACAACAATCAAAACTTTTGTTTCTAATACAGCTTTTGTTTTGTAAAGTCTCTTCTTTTGATTCTAGGTCACCTATTTTATTAAGGAGTTTCGTTGAGGTACCTACCTTTTGCTTTATTGTAAGAACTAGGTTAACATAAGTTACTGTTCTGCTATCTTTAATGTTGTTAACAAACTTAAATTGTAATGGTTTAGAAAACGTCTTCTGTTATCTCAATAAAGGGTATACTAGAGACGTTTTCTGTTTCTATAGCGTTGGCTATGGCTTTATTATGTTTTACAACCTATATGTATATTATTATGTTAAATATTTAAATGCCTGTAGTAAGGAGACTAAAATCACAATTTCTGATTTTCTCTATCGTGTGAGTTTATTGCATATCGGTATTGCGGCATCGCTTAATTAAGGGTATTAATAAGGATCTAACTCTTTGTTCTAGATTCCGTTTACGATCTAATACCAATATTGATAAGAATTGATTGAAGATAGTTTGTATCGAATAAATAAACTTATCAATATATGATTAAAATTGATTGATCACCGTACAAGAGAAATTTTAATGTTTTTAAAATTAATTAACAGTTCTTCTTTCATTGGTATTAAATTTATGGGCACTTTTTGATAAAATAAATAGTCTTTCGATTCAATTATATTACATACTAGCTTCCGTCAGCGACTCCGTCCGCGTGAATTTCGAGTGTTTTATAGCCTATAGCCTCCCTCGATAAATAGGCTATCTAACACTAAAATAATTTTTCAAATCGGACCAGTAGTTTCTGAGATTAGCGCGTTGAAGCAAACAAACAAACTCTTCAGCTTTATAATATTAGTATAGATTTCGATCATCTTTGTTCTAATTAGAAGTAAAATTGTGGTCTTCTTTAATATCTACCTAGTATTGGCATGTAAGTTTGTATAGACTAGTAAAAGCTATAGTTATGCTACGAGCAAAAAGCTTGAACTAACATTATTCCACCTCAAACCTCACCAAGTATTGATTGTACCCGATTGCGTGACTCGTTGAGACAAAAAGTAGAAATAGTGGTGTGTTATGAATGTTATACGGTAGTATACCGTGTAGTAAACTGGGTGACAATAAATATTATAGCACTCGCAGCTAGTTGGTTGCGAGCATCAGAAATTAATGAATAATATGTATTAAAGAAACTCGTTACTTTAATAAGAGAATAACGTTTTACCAAGGCCCTTACCATGAACTTTTAAAGCATTTTCCGTTGTGGAAACGAGACATCGCGCCGCTGTGGGCACTGTAGTGCGACGTATCGCTGCTACAACGGAAAGTTTACTGCTTTAAGAGTTCATGGTAAGGGGGCAGACGCTTTATCTGACTTTGTGACTGAAATAAATAATTACTACTAAAATGTTTCTCTTTGTATCTTATTAACCAACTTCAAAAAAGGAGGTTATGTATTCAGTATTTTTTTTTATGTATGTACGGCGATTACTCCGTCAATTATGAACCGATTTTGATTTTTTTTTGTGATTGATTTTTTTAACGAGTCTTAGACAGTCCCAACATTTTTTTTGAGATTCCCGACCTTAAATGCCATTTTAGTTTTTAATGGTTGTCATAGCAGATCTAAAAAATACAGTGACAGAATTTAATATAGGTACGAAGTTTTTATAAAGCACAATGTGTGCATGTGCAGGTAACATTAACTATATTTTTTTTTCTACTAATTTATAAATACCTATTTTTATTTTAAACATTAAAGATTAAGATTGCATTGCATGTGAAAGTCATTAAACTTTTATCTTGTGGCCATCCTCACAGTCAAGTACATTACATTGAGGTTATCTCTACTTGTAAAGTTGATGATATTTACTGAAAACAAAAACCGTCAATTATCACTCTATGTAGTGTTGCTAACACTTTATGCTAATGCTAACACAATATGAAAATGTTACATCACGCCTGTATTTCCCGAAGGGGTAGGCAGAGGTGCACATATAGTACACCCACATTACGCCAGTTATGTTTTTAGGTCCCAATGTAATAGAGGGCGAGCCTATTGCCATCAACCAGGCACAAATCCAGAATCCGTTCTGCTACTGGAAAAAACCTAATGGAAAAACTCAGTAACACTTTGCCCGACCCGGGATTCGAACCCAGGACCACTAGACCAACGAGGCAGTCAGCGAACAAAATATATCACGGGTTATCCGGAGAAATACATTCCCGTCTGATTGTTGTAGATAACATACATAATATTCTTCACATAATATCTACCACTATCTTTTTCGGGATAAGTCCACCACTCATCCCCAGCATTGTGCCTCTTAAAGACCAGTACCTACACTGATAACTATTAAGAGCTATCGAGGCAATGAAGCTCGAGGCGTCTCAGAGAAATTACTCGACGACCTTGAAACCCGCAAAGATATTAATCATAAAACGATAATATAATTATAGCACTTACCAACTGTAAGAAGCTGTAGAGGAGAAAATATAAATAAAAAAATATATAAGTAGAGATAGTATAAGAGAGCATAGATATCTATAAAATTTGCCTAGGGATGAAAATGTATGTTTGTGCAAATACAATCCCATTGTTTTACCCGTTAATATTCTCATTTTAATGATACGTTGTTCCCCAGATGTCTTGCTCACTGTAGTTTGTTTTGTGAAGTCATTTTCAGATGCGTCGCCAGAGCTGTTGGCATGTGTAAGATAATGAATGCGTCAAAAATTAATCTCGTCGACTTAAACTGTACCTCAAATTACTCATTTAAGTAAAAAATTAAGTACATGTAATATAACATTTAGTTCAAAATAAGCTATGCATAAATATTACAACATTAACACTCTAATATTAAAATCTATATCGTATTTGAGAAAAAATGTCCTGATAAACTAAGAACTTAAAAACACTGACATCAACAAATTAAAAAAAAAATGTAATTAATAAAAATTACTATTGTTCCTGTTAACAGTAAAAAACAACATATAGAAATAGAAAAAGACACAAATAGAAAAGAAATCCTTTATTCGCACAAAGATTCCTTCATTGTTTGAAAGTGACATACAAACATCCGGTCAATGTAACACATGTACGGGCGATGTGTCATTGTGGCCTTATCTTGTATTTATATATCAGTACTTATGTTTTGGCTGCAGAAATATCTTTCGCTTACATTGCCAACTGCAGTTTCATTTTCACTTTATTTGGAAACAGACTTATCAGTGGGAGTGTCAGTACATTTAATTATAGAGATTCCTTTATCAGAATTTTTATCTAGACTGAAGTGAGGAACATATTTGATACCGTCATTCGCGCATGTGAACCAGTGGATCTCAGACACAAAATGGGCAACTCAAAAAGTAAGAAAGTGAAAATAAGCGACGAACAAACACAAAATGTGCAGAAAAATAATGAAGAATCTCGTGAACGGATTAATTCGTTGAAAACTGAGATATCGGAAGCTGGTTCGAAGACAGTCAATGAAGGATTTGAGAATGGAGAGAATAAAGACCGGGATAATGCTAGTAGTGCGTCTACTGTGGAAGTGCTCGATGACAAGTAAATAGTGAACGAACTTCATAGTTTTAAGGTTTATTTTCAAGTCAAATGTGTAACATAAGTCCTTGTATGAGTAAATAAGTGCGGCAAATAAAACAGTTTTATAAACACTTGTTTTTGGATTATTGAGTTTTATTGCTAGTGTGGAATTTTTAGATTGGTTTTACTGCCGCCAATAAACTTGTTATTGCGAGCAAAACAGTTTTTGATATATACCAATAACACAATTGATAAGTTAGTATATCTTCCATTGTTTATTGGCTGATAATGATTGTTGGTAAATTTAGCCATTTGTGTTAACCAAAAATTCAATATAAATTGATTAAATTAATGACATTCATATTCTGCAGCCAAGCTTGTTATTAGTTTATTGGTAGTATTTTCGTAGTACCTGTACTGCATAGTAAACGTAAGACAAAGGTGCTTTTCTATTATAGATCCCGCCAGACGAACAAAGGGCGTGCATTTGTAAATGACATAATGCAGACTAAACAGTTTATTGTTTGTCGAAAAGATGACTTCATGACTCAGTGTCTTCATAGGCGTAGATAGACAACCTTGTAACATAACATTTCTAAGCGATACTAACAGTTAATTATTTCAGCCTGAAAATGGAAATTGTATGTGAAACAAAGCAGATGTTGATATGAATAATAAATATAATGTATCCATATAAAATAAGCAAAGATGGCTAGTGTTTGTTTGAGCGAACGAAATGAGATATGAATAGTGCCGGCTAATGTCTGTAGAAAGTTGATCAAGTCATCTGAAGAGCATGATAAGGCAACAGGCCACTGACAGTCTGACGTGTAGGTCATACTGTCTCTTATTATAATTTGGTGACGTCACGAGATGCAGCTGTAAACAAACAAGAGGAATTTACGTCTTGTTATTCAAAGGTTTTGGACTCCTGCGAAACAAAGGAATGGTTTCAAACCCAACTGCACGACAATGTCGGAAAGTTGAGATTTTCAAAAATTATAGGAACAAATGATTTAATTTAGGAAAACATTATTCGATTCATTTATTCAATCCATAAACAGAATCTAGATAGATGTGATATTCTATTTTTAAATAAAGTTTTTCCTCATAGTTCACAAAAAGAATATCACAGGGATACCCAATTAGGCCAGTTCGTGATTTTACTTGAAAATTGCATTCAAATGCAAATAACAACACGTGACAGACCTTGACCTATCCTATCGAACGTCAGCATTACTTGTATGTGGGACTTCAGTCTTGACCTAATAACCTAACCCAATAACCTCCCTTCCTTTGCTGTATGAGGATATTATATGTATACGTGTATAGCTGTTTATAGGAGGCCAACACTAGTATCAAATTTAGAGCTTTGCGCCCATAATCCGTAACACAAACAGCGTAAATAAGCAGGTCATTATTTCAGCAAGATCTGTGACCAAAACGACCTTGAAAATTGCGTGTATAACAATACAACTGGTACAATAATAACATGCTATGAAGTTATCTGCTACGTACATATTACATGCAATTTGTGGATGTCGTTTATCATGGCGTGGAATATTTTCGTTACATATGTTTTAGGGTCACTTGACACTGAAACGTAGCTTTGGATCGTTGCCATTTTCGTGGTACAGAGGAATTTGCGAAGAAATCGTGCCAATAATGAATTTGAAAAGGGAGCGTTTAGGAGTGTTAAGTCTTTTGAGTCTCCCATTACTCTTCTAACTTGTTTGATGTTATTTTCTAGCTAGCTCGGTCGATGCTAGACGATATCTCCCAATGACACACCGGTTGCTTATGGATGCAAAAACTCAGTTGATCTAACTTTTGTTGCTAAAAAGTAGAATCTGCTTTAAGAATTTTCTATTAGAGCTGGTGTAGCCATAAAATACTGAACTTTTCGAAACACTGTAAAGATGCAAAACTCTAATTGAACCGAATATAAACGCAAAAGGACGGGTTCCTGGTAGGCGTATGACCTAAATCTGGATGCTCGAAGTAATTGAATGAATTACTCCAATGTAGATGAGAAAGATTTCTCAAAGTAGGAAGCGTTTATTTTAAGAATCAAAGATGGAAGAAACAAAAACAGTCCAGTGTTTATAGGTCTTTCAATAAAGAGAGCCCAAACAAAAAACTGATTATAATCTTAATATGTTTTTGTTGAAGTATTCTTGACTCGTTTGCCATTGTTACAATCATTTTACTGTCGTTTCTATACAAGTAATTTTGATAAAACAATTGTCACCCATAAACTTTCTCAAAGGACTACAGTTCAGAAATTTTGTGACGATATTCTTCTATGGTATGATGGTACTGACAACAATTGCTATAGTAATTATTATTTTCAATGGATTCCTATGACTGCACTGTGCAGCTGAGTCATTAAGTACCTGCAGTATGAGATAAAGTTCTTTTCTAAGAGCATAATAAAGAATGATACAGTATGACGTACTTAATGCGTCATCGCACTTGATGATGAAT
The DNA here is from genome assembly GCA_946251915.1 of Abrostola triplasia. NCBI lineage: Eukaryota > Metazoa > Arthropoda > Insecta > Lepidoptera > Noctuidae > Abrostola > Abrostola triplasia. Next base: position 7,496,166 of record OX276430.1, read on the forward strand.
CAGAAAAAAGATAAGAGGCTGAACTATTGGTTAGACAAACATTTTTTGTTACGTAATTACATAAGCTCTTAATGAGTGTAGACAAGGTCGAGCGTTTGGATTAAAACTGATGAGTAGTGGTGTTTGGTGATTATCGATCCTGTGACAAATCTTATGAATCCTCTAAGGTAACCTTTTGTTACTTCCTCCTCCACATTTTCCTTCATTTATTATCAAACTTAAAGTAAGTTAGCTAGTTCTAAACACCATGAGAATAAAATCCCAGTAGCAGACTTTTATAAATTACGTCATTAATCATGGAATAAGTGCCCGTCATTTCGATCCGCCAGCTGATGGTCACCATGACTTGTCGTTATGATGGCACCGCCCAACGTTGCTATGGGTACCATAGCCATAACAGGTTATATCCACAATCATAACAGACTTGTTATAAATCAGTATTTCTGCGGACGGTGACTGACACGCCGACTTTGTTTGACGCTCGTCGAAAGCTGGCTAAATATTAAGTACGATTATTCTATCTAATATTTCGTCTATCGGTATTAGCTTATCTCTCATATTCCTTTTCAACTTGTCTACTTTCATTAATGTCAAATTGTGTGCGTACTTAGAAAAGGTAACTTTGTTATCAAATAAATTGTAGGATAATACACTTTGTCGTCAAAGTGTCACAAAGAAAATCAAACTGGGCCAATGTATGGACAAAACTGTTATCGAAAAAATACAAAAAGCGAAGTAAGTTCTCCAAAGACTTAAATTATGCAGTTTGGCATGCCAATATTTTAGAATTATATCGACTTTGATTTGTAAAGTATACAAAGCATTTAATTTATTTTATTGTGCATGCGTGATTAGTTTTATTTTATTTTGGACTTTGTGGTTTTTCATGTACATTAGTGTTCAGCTATATAACAGTGCTTCTTAAGTAAATATGAAAATCTATCGGTAATTGAAACTGGCCAACTGCTGTCTGAAAAATAAGACTCTTAGAGATAAGACTACAATTTCATCAGAATTAGATATAGATTATTTTCATTGAGTATACTAGTACCTACATTTAACCTTTTTATAGCTTTATGCTTGATTTGATGATTCTGTGACTTTAGGACGAATAAGTTATATTCCTACGTAGACCAACATTCAAGAGCTTTCAGAACAAATTAATAATTCATTATGGGAAAGCTAGCATGTGCCGTCGCTTTGTTTCTTGTTATCAATGTCGTTGGGTAAGTTAATTACCTACCCTAAGTTTGGTGGTGGGAACCATCACATTGTGTATTTAAATAGAATTTTTGATACGCACTTATTTTGTGATGGTTGTTGGTGAAGGGTTTTTGTCTACCTGTAAGGAAATTGACATAGATTTTAATAAGATCGGGTTAACAGGAGCTGGGCAATAAGAATAGCTTTTCACTATTAATATTGGTGACAAAAAATAGTGCATGAATCGAAATTAAAGTTTTAACCTAATAGACAATTTTATAAGATTTCGTTTACTGCAGTGCACCTCGCATGTTGGAGTTTTAACATTGGATGGAGGTTAATGAAATATTTAGGGATTGCATGCAAACTCAGAGGTAAAGTTATCATACACTAGTTTTCTTTAGATTTTATTTGTTGTAGGTTTATTTAACATTGATGATATTTATTTTTATTGGTGACAGATTTTTGAAATTACTATCATCACGCCTGTGTATTTCCTGAAGAGATGCAGGGTGTATTTTAATATGCACTCATTACAACGTAGATGGTACATTACGCATGGATTTTTAGCATTGATTTTTTAGAACAATCTAATATTATAATTGCCTGTATTCTTACTTAAGTCTAGAACTGTATATTTTGTATTAAATCGATTAGTCCATTCATCATCATCATCAGCCCGTTGCAGTCGACAGCCGGACTTAGGCCTGTCCAAAGGTATTTGAGATAAAAAAATAACCTTAAAGGGCTTATAAAAAAACATCTTGTTATTAATGATTGAGTATAAAAAAATCGTTGTTTAGAACTGTGTAATAATTACGTCATGATGATAAGTTTTTTTTTTTTCTAAAAAAGCTTCCGATACAAGAATGACATACATAGATATAATAACATCACACTTATATCTTCGAAGGTGTAGATAGAGGTGACTGTGAAATAAATCCTCATTTCGCCAGTTGTTATACCTAGATCCAATATCATAGATCGCGCCTATTGCCATCAACCGGTCACAAATCCTAGCTCCATGCTGCGACTGAGAATTACCTAGAGTAAAACTGACAGATTCAGAATTCGGTAACGGGCAAGATATACAATGAATTAGCCTTGAATATAATATTGTGGGCCATTGTGATACAAGGATTTTTTTCTGTTCCTCTCAGCACCTGAATAATTGCTATCGTGATGGTCAATATACGTATGCGACAATACATTCTGTGTTCCGCCAGTGCGCCAATATTCCTAGTGGTCTTAATTGCAACATGGCGTGTAATATTGTTTATATTATTACCGCCAGTACACGCGTATCCACTTAACAGAGCTTAAAAAACAAAACTTTATAGTACATTGATTAAACTAAACAACAAATCATAGTTTTTTGGAAGAAAATATTTGATATGGTGTTATTTTATTTCTTCGCGGATGTACATACAACTTCGGAAATTGGTGAAGGACGTTATTTTTTGCTAACGGTGCCATTTAATACGCTCATAATTATGAATAAAAAATATTTATCTTATTATATTTTACAGCAACGCGGCAGCACGTTCTAAAAACAAAATGCCGAATCAGCCAATCAAATTATACTACCTGCCCCCCTCCCCGCCGTGCCGGTCAGTTATCATGGCCGCCAAAGTATTGGGAGTGGAGCTGGAACTCGTTCTGACTAACATTATGGAAGGGCAGCACATGACTCCGGAATACCTCAAGGTATGTGGTTCCGATTCTTATAAGATACTAGCGGACCCAGCAAAGCAGCGTACCTACTGGGTCCAAATGTGTTTCCAAACCATCCAGAAACCCATTGAAATATACACACACAATTTCATCCAAATCAGTGCAGCCGTTTAGGAGGAGTTAGGTGACATACACACATACAAAAGAATTATTTATATTAAGATGGACAACTGCAGCTCACTAAGGGAAAAGGAAAAGAGGCCTTGTTCCTGCAGTGGGACGATCATTGCTGAAATAAATAAATACAACGTAAATGTGGTTTAGGAGGTACTTAGGTATGGATTAAATGAAACTTCCCGGTTGTTTCTAGTTATAAAACAGCCAAGGACAGCTCTGAACAAGTCACGAAGTTTCTTGATATGAAATTCAATTCAACAATCTGGAAAAATACTAGGCCGAAACTGAATTGACCTTAACCATGTCACAACGAGGTAGGGACGGTAGTATATAAGACTACATTTTTTCGGGATAAAAAATAGCCTATGTGTTCCAGGGTATCAGCGACCTATATATGAAATTTCATCAAAATCGGTTGCCCGTTTTAGCGTGAAGAGGTAACAAACATACAAACACACTTACAAATTTTTGCCCTTATAATATTAGTGTGATTACGTGTGAGATAGCACAGACACGAATATACCACTATAAATGTAAATCCCATAGTACATTTTATTTTTATTGTTGCGGCTTTTAGTCCTTTTGTATGGGGCGTAAATTGCCGTATAATATCGCATGTGAGTTGATACAAGTTACGTTATGAATTGAATGGAGCTAATAATATTTTTATTGTGTTGTCGTTCTATTAAGATGTATATCAATAACAATGACCTATAGTGTAAGCTTTAATACAAACAAAATGTAGGTACTACAGTACATAGTATCTTGACATTATACCATT